>HG992152.1:19837478-21203205 GCA_905220505.1 Laothoe populi | reverse complement strand
TTAAATTTAACTCGTATTAACCTTGATTCTATTACATCTCATCAAAACCTTAAGTTAAATGATAATATTGTGAAAAGCCTAGATACTATTATTAAGAAATCCCACATTGTTCTATATGGGGAATATTATTCATATACAACTATAACTATATCCATTATAATTGTAATTTTTATTTTCTTTATATGTTATAAATTTATTGTAAAGAAGGGCATATGTCACCGTATTTTCAATAAGCGTAAAAACCATTTAAATATCGAAAGAGCACAAGAGCTCTCAGAAACTGCTGTAAATCCCTCCAGAGTTTCCACCCCATTGCCTAGAATCCGAACAACCCTCACATAAACTTAACCCTTTTGGGGTAAGTTTAGTCCTAACCTTGGGGGCTGTTATATACTGTCTTAGTATATGATAGTGCCTACCCATCTCATCCTATTGTCCCGTCAGCATTTCTCATGTTTTATAATTTCTAAGTCCATTGGACAGCTCAGTTCATATCCATCATCCACGCGTGACACTTGCCCCTCAAATTGAGCCCAAATTGTTAATATAAGTTTTTGAGTATAATTAAATCTTTTTTTAAAAAGCCTTTTGGCAGTTTTCTTATAACAGATGCAAGGAGGATGAGGAAATAGATAAACTGCCTCGGTGGCGCAGTTGTTATTGCGCATGCGTTACGACTGCCGTGCTGAGGTCTCTGGTTCGATCCCCGGGTCGGGTAAAGTGATACTATTTATTTATTTAAATACAATTGTGGACTTACAGCTAAGCCAAAACGCTCACAATGTTAGACTATATTAAGAAAAAATTACAATTACAATTTACTTAAATGAAATATGGCATACTTATATAAACATCTGATGGGATCAAAATGTATATCGGCAATTTGAAAAAATACTGGGTTTTCTATCTAGAAATTCTCAGTATTAGCACGGAGTCTGAAACCTGTGCCCGGTATGGCGATAGGCTCGCCCCCTATCACATTATGGGACCGAAATTCAGCGAAAAGTGGGTGTATTGGTTACACCTCTGCCTACCCCTTAGGAGGTTACAGGCGTGAGTGTATATGTACATGTATATAAATAGATAAATAAAAACTTAAAAGATAGATGACGTAATGTCGAATCAGTCCGCTTACTTAATGAGCCGTCAGTCAATCAATCAAACGGCAATCATGCTTATGCCAGTCGAGGTGGATTGTAAACAGGAAGCCGACTGATTTTGGAAATGTCATGGTTTTTGCTGCAGATTTTGGTATTTGATAAGTGATTTTATAATTCACATGCAAGCCTAGACAAAATTAGGAATAGATGAACATTAATAAAATAATTACATACAAAATCAACCATAATAACCTAATTCGGAAATAATGCTGTGTCCCATTCCCGCATAATACCGTATATTTCTATTATATACTTACAAATGTCGTAATTTATAAGTATAGTGCGTCTCTGTCTAGCAATATATTAAAAAAGCTTTTTTAATTTCAAAGACATTCAAATTATGTCTTCGGAAAACGGCTTTATTTCTCAGTTTTATCTTAATTCCAAAAATTATCAGTACTTTCTAAAATTTCCCCAACAACAAACTATGTATGACCTAACAATCTTAAGAACAATAGAACGGATTTAAGAAATGGTATAAATAAATAAATAAATAAAACCCAACAGTCACACACATAGCCGCGAACCCACTTTAAAAACCGAGTCTTATGTTGTGGGTATCGGGGACTACGAGAGACTTTGTCACAACACCCAGACCCGACACAAATATCTGTCTGTAACATAAACATTTGTCCCAGACTGGGAAACAGAATCGAACCCACGGCCCCTCGTTTCACAGCCAGCTACTCCCCTACTGCGCCACGGAGGCTGTCAATCTGCATTAATTGGCGAATAATATTGCTTGCTAAGAAACTTCCAAATAATGTTTATTTATAATAAAAATTCTATGCAAAGGCAAGTCTCAGCCAGTGTCCGTGTGTCAGACGCCGCGGCGCTCCGGACAGACGGCGGTCGTTTTGCTTCTGTTATAGACTGATGGGTCGATAGCTCTGTCAAGCTTAGAGACTCTTTGTTGCCTGAGACAGTACTCATCATTATTGTCTTTATAGTTTTGAGTATACAAAGTTAGTTTATTTTTTTGGTATCTTAATTGGCATGATAGTGTTATACAGTGATCATGTTTATTAAATAAACTATTTGATTTTGGTTTTTTAAGTTTGTGCGGTGCGCAAACGTAAAAAGTTTTTTAATTCATAAAAATTACACCGACTTCAATTAAAACAAATTATGCGTCCCTGTAAAGTTTGAGGGTGGCCCTCGATTTTTCTGAGATCTCATCAGATCCTGATTTGGTGCCAATGGGACCACCTGGGAAGTATACCCTTTTAAACAAAAAAACAATTTCTCGAATCGGTCCAGGCGTCTTTGAGTAATCGGGGACAATAACTAAAAATAAAAGATTCCGATGAATTGAGAACCTCCTCCTTTTTTGGAAGTGGTTAAAAATTACGTTCCATACAAATCTGATAAGTCTGCTGACACAATCGCTATACAAAAATGTTAAATATAGCTTAATTACCATACTTGTTGTTTTTCATCGGCTCATTTGTCCAATAGTAACGTACTTTGGTTAAGAAACCGCTGAGATCCTAACTTCAAATTCCTTGGCTAGACAACCAAAATTTGTGTCTGAGATTGGTTAAAAAATCACTAATTAGCTGTTCCGGATTGGAATTTGTGCCCAATGTGATAGTAGGCACGCCACGTTATGGACCGAAAATGAGGTCAACGAAACGTGGATGTATTAGTTATACTTTTGCCTACCCCTTTGGATACACAGGCCTGTAGTAATGTTAAATTAATCTCAAACATTCCTTTAAACTTCAACTTTAAAGCAATATTGAAGAAAAGAAACAAATAAGCCTCAACTGCAAGAGATACAATCAAGTCCTGATATTAGAATTCATAAGAAACTTGCAGCGCATAGAATATGCTAATGCGGGTAGTTCTTTAAACGCGGCTCATCGCTATTGCTCCCGGGGTATTCTGTGCCCGGTACCCGTTACCTGGCAATGCAATGGGCTATATTTCGCGCTGTCTTATCTCCGTGCTGCCGGGGGTTTTAGGTCTTTGAATTGGTCTAATGCGCATTTTTAAGTGCTTTTGTAAGCGCCTTTATGTGATGAACGCCATTTCTTTTTATTATTTGAATTAGCTTTTTGTTTAATTAATGGTATAGTGGTGTAAGAGCAGCGATAGCTTAGTTGATTGCGGTACGGACTGTCTAGACGAATGTCGTATGTTCGAAACCCAAATGGCATACATTTCTAACTTTTCTAAAGTTATGTGTGTATTAATTATCGCTTGCTTTTACGGTGAAGAAAAACATCGTGAGGAAACCTGCATACCTGAGAATTCTTATAAGAATTTCGAAGGTATGTGAAGTCTACCAACCCGCATTAGGCCAGCGTGGTAGACTAAGGCCTAACCCCTCTCATTAGTAGACGAGGTCCACGAAATACACGGCTAGTATTATTATTATTATAATGGTGTAGTGGTAATACTTAGACTGAAATTACTGAGGACCTATGATCAAATCCTAAGTTAAGGATGACTTTTTGTTTGAGTTTAGGATTGGAAAAATCACTTATGAATTATCTGGGAGTTTACTTTGTGCCCGAGATCTCGACAGACTCGCCATATATCACGTTATGGGACATAAATATGTTAAGTGATATCTTCATAGGATGCATAAGTGATCTGTCATATTTAATTGATGAGATCTATTTACAAAGTTGTTTTATGCAAACAATGCATTCGCGACAAAGTTGATATTAATCAAGAGCTTGCTGTCTAAGCTTAGTTTACATTTTGAATTGTTATATTTTCTCCCAATTAATTTATTAACTGCCTCGGTGGCGCAGTTGTAATTCTACATGCGTTACGACTGCTGTGCTGAGGTCTCGGGTTCGATGCCAGGGTCGGGTAAAGTGATATTGGGTTTTTCTATCTAGAAATTCTCAGTATTAACCAGGAGTCTGGAACCTGTGTCCAGTATGACGATAGGCTCGCCCCTATCACATTATGGGACCGAAATTCGGCGAAATGTGGGTGTACTGGTTACAACTCAGCCTACCTCTTCGGGTATTACAGGCGTGAGTGTATTTTATTTTTGTTTGTATATCATTTATTAAAGGTTTTAAAAGTTTGACTTCGCTAGGTTTATGAGCGCTTAATTTTTTTGTATCAATAGCTCACTCATTCAGTACACTAGTAATTTACGTCTAATCGTCATAAAAACCCTACTTACCATATAAATATATTCAACTGCTCCATTAAAAATAATTTGACTTCACACCTTTTCTATGGCATGAGAATAAAATAACACGTCATCAAAAACCAATATATTTTATTTGTAGCCATCGATCTAAATTAATTAACAATGGAAGAATCGTCCGATCACAATCGGGAGTGATTGGAAGCACATCTCAATCAATAATGTTGATATTAGAGTTGCAGCTAACATGTCTAGATGGACAGTACTGAAGCAAATGACCGCTATCTGCTATTTTTTGTATTAAGTATTTGGTATTTTCTGGTTGAAAACGTTCGTGGTAATGCAATTTTTGTGTAATAAGTTACCATGGGTTTGATGAATAATGGACTGAAGCGAGACTGAGCGGGCCAGTAGCAGACTGTAAACGAGAGGCCGTGGGTTCAATTCCCGCACAGAGACAAATGAGTCGTATAGAACCAAAGTCGGCAAAGTAAGGCAGACTTATTTTACAGCAATTAAAAAATAACTGATTATTTTTGTTTAGGTTGAATGACAATTTTGCTGAATATTTTATTTTAACCTGAGAAAATATTTATGACAACAATGATAAAAAAATAAACTTAATCGTGAAAATTCTTATTAAATTTTCTAGATTGCCGAGTTTGATCCCAACGAAGGTAAGGTGGCCTTTTGTCACTGTACTGCGACGTTTGTAATTTTTGACTTCATTAAAAATAGTGTTGTTGACTTGACAGACGCTTCTGATTGGTTGATAGTGAAAGATTGCCGACTTTGGTTCTAACGTAACTATTGTTTTGTGTTTTAGAAGGGGTTATAGCCGTTTTTAATTATATAACATTGGAATAGTCGATGCAGATTTTACTTTCTTATATTGCCAATTATTTTGTTTCATTTTTGGACAACTGTGGGTATTATTATAACGATGCACGCTATTAACATCAGAATTAAATGAAGACGCGGTATCTAGACGTGTTTATAAAGAAAATATCTCGACAGAGTCACTTGCAGGTAGAGATGGTAGAGTGGTAGAGTCGGCCGCTAATGCTCGCTGAATAAACATCAATCAATCAATATAGTTGATATGTTTAAAGAGGCAAAAAACTTAAACTGTGCTAGCTGTAGGTGGATATTCTTCGGTTAAGTTTGTAAATTTTTATTGTTTTATTAAAATAGTGGAAGGACTTTAACCCATTTTATTAATATATTTTATAATTAAATGTGTCTGATATTTTCCATCGTTAATATATACGAATAATAAAAAAATGATAAACCTATATTTATTTTGTTATTCAAATAACACATTGAGTAATTGCATTATAAAATCAGTACACACTATAAAAGTTTATATTAGTACATATTATAAAGAGTTACTGCTGTAAATTTGTTCTTGGATCAAGTAAAACGGATTTTTGTGCAACTTTCACTATTACTTTAAGCGAGAATATAATCACGGTTTAACAAACGAAGCCGCGAGCAAAATCTAATTCTAGACAAAGTTAACATTTCTTCCTCTTTTCGTTCTAAATTCAAAATTGAATACAAAATTCCAGCCAGTAATGTCCACACTACGCCGCTGGTAGTGTAGAGGAGCAAAAAACTGGTTGTTTGCCCGACAATGAGCCGTTGAAACGTAAGGTCGGCGCGTTCACGGGTTTTTTGTTTGTTTGTGTGCCAGTGCGACCACCATCAGGTGCTCGCTATCAACCTGTGTATTAAATCTGACGTATATTTTTTTTATCCTGGCACGGCAAAGTGACCACACTGCACCTGATGGTAAGTGCAGTGCCGTCCAGTTAGAGTATCAATAGCGAGAGACAATCTATCCCTCGCTACTCAACTCATGTCGGCCTGCTGTGTAGCTTCACACTACGCCTAAAGGACCCAGAATCATAGGAAGGAAAAAACATAAAACATATATATCATATAAAACCTTCTTTCGTGTCAGTATATAGTATAACAATGAGGTGGATTTTCAACTATATGCAGAACTGTGACGCAGAATTAAAGCAGTTACTCCATTTCTTCGTGAGGAATGAATGATTTATTTACCCACAATTGGTTTCGTAATTAAAATATTTAAAATTATATATTGTATTAATAATGATATTTAGCTTGTCACAACATTTATGTCAGTCCACGATATTGCTACGGACATTAATTACATAATGAAGAAATCTAAAATGGTGTTTTATATAAAAAAAATCTTAAAAAATGGTCGTACATGTAGTCTCTTTGGATTCCTTTTCTATCAAAAAGTAATCCTTATGAAGAAATATCTATATATTGTATAGAAAAAGCCCTAATGTCAAAAAAATTCTGAGTCAATACTGATTTCTCTTTGAGTTATTTCAACACAAGTACATACAAGAACCCACATAATTACAGTAAACTGACGATTTATTGATTGACTAAACATTTGTCACTATCCGGTGAAAGTTTTAATTTATATCGGATACCGTTTTCTTTCGTCACAATTTTTTAATGTCAATAAATTATGAGATTTGTCAAAAGAGATATAAATATTATCCGGTGTTCCCGTTGGGGCATTTGTCAACATTAAGACTATTTATTATTGTCACAAGATAAAAAGTCCAGAAGTCAATACAACAGTATTTAACAATACATGTACACTCACGCCTGTAATCCCCGGGTATGCAGAGGAGTAACCAGTACTCCTATTTCTCGCCGAATTTTTTACGGTCCCATAATGTGATAGGGGCGAGCCTATCGCCATACCGGGCTTAATTCCAAACGGAGCCCCTCAGTAGGTATTTCAAAATAGAAAAATCCCAGATCAGCACAGCAGTCGTAACGCATGCGCAATTACTACTGCGCCACCCAGGTAGTATTTAAAAATGTTTTTATTGTTTTCACATTAACAATAATCGTTAGTTTTCACTTAATACACGCAACTTCGAAATCTCAAAGGTATGTGGGATTGAACCCACGACATTACATAAATAAAGAACAGTCACACATAGTCCAAACACATCAAGATACAATTGTATTGTCGTAAAACGGAATTACGATTTTCGGTCTCACAACACCCAGAAAACATTTATAGATCTCTCAAAAATTTGTCTCATCGCGGGAACCAAACTCACGGCTTCTCAGTTCAGGCGGCTAATCCCCATTGCACTCCGGCTTTCATTACACTTACAATGTTCGCATAACGAAAATAAACCAAAAAAGTTTTTAGTCCATCGACTTTTTTAATACTGGCACGGCAAATGACCACACTGCATCTTGTAAGCGCAGTGTGGTAAGTAGCGAGAAACAACATAAAACGATCGACAATCAAACTAGAGATAACAGCCAGTAACATAGTTAATAATCTCGTCAAATAAGTAGCTGACGTCGAACCACGTCACAAAGTAATCGACGTTGATTCACGTCACAAAGTAATCGACGTTGATTCACGTCAAATAAGCAGCCGACGTTGTCTAAGCCGTAATGAGGAGACGCGATAAGTATACTTAAATACGAACCGTAAGAGATGTTTCCTTTCAAATCAATCTCGTGGAGGATATAAAATCTGCAAGGTGTGGATTTAGGGAAGGTATGGGGGGCGTGACCTCCTGTTTAACACTAGTGTTAATTATTTAGACGCTATCTATTATTACCGAATGACAGGTTAGTAGGCGAGTGGTTGACTAGATACATTTGCGTGATACACAAATAATTGTTACGGGTCTGGCATGTGTTGTGGGATCGTAAGTTCCTCGTCGTTTCTGAAACCCACGGTATTATTGGGTATATTTATTTGTTATTTATTATTTAATTAGAAGTCTTAACTGACAAAATCGTATCGTTTACAGATTCAGCTTGAGTACATTCTACTTGATTACAGTATTGAGTAAGTTTCTCACTGCATAATTGGGACAGTGCAATTTTTATGTTTCACGATATAGGTAAACAAGGTGGCAGTTGTCGATTCTTTGTTTTTACATTCATATAATATTGTAATACTTAAATGTTGTGAAAAACTCATCCAGAATAAATTTGAAATATGTCCCCCAAATCGAACCTGACTCCCACCACCTAACTCCATAAAGATTAAGATTGCCAGCGTTACGCGGACCGACACACGGTCAGACAGATATCCGCACATTGACGTGTGATTGACGCGCGCGCCGGCCGTGTGTCACGCCGCAATACGTTTGAAGGGTTAAGCTTGTCGCCTCGTTTTGTTGTCTTTAATACGGTATGACGCGGGTTGAGTGACGTCACGGATTTGTCAGTTTTTGCTACGATTGAAGTTTTGATATAACCCTTTAGTACTGATAAAATTATATATGTTGCTCTTCTTATTATAATTTAGTAAAGTATTTTGTTCTCCTCTTATTCTGGCACGGCAAGTGACTACAATACACCTGATGGTAAATACAGATCAGATGGTAAAATGGTGATAGTCCAGAGGCCTTGCATACTTTGACGGTTACCATAATACAAGTACATAACTGGATGTTCAGTAGCCTGATTTCAACAGGTGACTCGCCAGAATTTTTGGTATTGAAGTTGCAGATGACCTTAGCAGCTACAAGATTACTAGCTAAGGTACTTTTAAGAATAGCTTTCAAATAATAAAATACATAAAGAAGGGATAAACACCTTTCCATCTTCATTCTCGGATGGTGATCAGGTGACCCCAATGTTTCGCCGTGCCTGTGGCATTTAACCCTAAACTACTCACGTCAAAATTCCCCGAACCGCGGAGCTGTATCCAATTTTTTACCAATCACTCATCGTGGACAGACGCAGCGACAATTACTGGGCACACGTCAACAGCGACCGCGGCGGTCCGTTCCGAGAACTCGACCAGTTAAACAGACACTAGTGGGAATACGGAGTAACTAAGAAGCGCATTAGAAGTTCTCGCCTTTGAAAATAATACACCCAACAGTCATACTGACCTTTTGAAAATAATAATAACCATATAGTCCTAAACAGCAGCGATAGCCTACTAGGAAGTGGTACGGACTGTCAAGACGAAAGTCGCTGGTTCGAAAACAAACCAAATGGCATGCTAGTCAAACGGTGAAGGAATTCATCGTGAGGAAACCTGCACACACACATACACTCACGCCTGTAATCCCCGAAGGGGTAAGCAAAGGCGTAACCAGTACACCCACTTTTCGTCGCATTTATTACGGTTCCATATTAGGGGGCGAGCCTATCGCCATGCCTGGCAGAATTCCAGACTCTGGGCTAATACTCAGAATTTCTAGATAGAAAAACCCAATAACACTTTACACGACCCGGGGATCAAACCCGAGACCTCAGCACAGAAGCAGTCGTAACCCATGCGCAATTACAACTGCGCCACCGAGGCAGTCCGAAAATATTAATACCTAGATACTCCTAGACAGCAGCGATAGCCTAGTAGGAAGTCGTATGGACTGTCAAGACGAAAGTCGCTAGTTCGAAAACAGCTAAAATTGCATGCAGCTCTAACTTTCCGTAATTACGTGTGTATTCATTATTAATAATCGCTTGCTTAAACGGTGAAGGAAATCATCGTGAGGAAACTTCGTGAAAATTCTAAATTAGAATTATAAAGGCATGTGAAATCTGTAAGGCATTAGTAGAAGAGGACTGTGCCCAGAAGTGGGACAATGTATAATACAGGGCTTTTATAATTACATAGTCGTGACTCCTGTGGTCATACCTGTATCGTGGGTATCAACAACGAGGGACTTCGGTCTAACGATACCCAGAAAGACGATGGCGGCTACATTGATGTCTGGTTTAATTTGCACTTTAAAATGAGCTTCGGAATTAAACCTGTAACGCTAGCCGCGACAACGCGACCCTATTTCTAGCTTCGGTAGTTGGGTAAAAATCACAATGAACTTTAAAAAAATCTTAAATAATTGTTCACGCAATATAAAAATATTTTTTATTTTGATTAGAATTTTTATTGTCCTTAAAGTATGATAAAAGGAACAATACTTATATCTAGTGAATTGATTTATTATGATCCGATTTGTGATCGAATTTGAAACTAAAAATATTTTTGAATAAACATTGTTCCGTGCCTCAACATCCTAGTTTTTGTATGATCCAACACCTCTAATCGTCAAGGCCTGTGTTGTAATGAAACATGACACAAATCAGCTTTACCCATATCTATATTATATCTAACTAGCTGTTGTTGCAAAAATCCTGAAACATATATTTTTTATTTTTAACTAAAATGCCAAATACTAATTTTCATGAATTTATCTTCAAAAATGACGGATTTTCATACAAACTTTCATCCCCTATTTTACCCCCTTAGGGGTGGTATTTCCAAAAACCCTTCCTTAGTGGATGCCTACGTGATAAAAGGTACCTACTGTCAAAATTTCAAGTCTCTAACCCCAGCCGTTTAGGCTGTGCGTTGATCGATCAGTCAGTCAGTCAGTCAGTCAGTCAGTTTCTTCTTTTATATATACAGACTAGCTTTTGCCCGCGGCTACGCCCGCGTGGTGGTCTTGTTTGGGAGAAAAAGTATACAATACAAAATACCAATATTTATGCGTTGAACTTAAAAATGACGGATTTTCATACAAACTTTCTACCCCTATTTTACCCCCTTAGGGGTGGAATTTCCAAAAACCCTGAAACATATATTTTTTATTTTTAACTAAAAGGCCAAATACTAATTTTCATGAATTTAAATTCAAAAATGACGGATTTGCATACAAACTATCATCCCCTATTTTACCCCCTTAGGGGTAGAATTTCTAAAAACCCTTTCTTTGTGGATACCTACGTCATAAAAGGTACCTACTGTCAAAATTTCAAGTCTCTAACCCCAGCCGTTTAGGCTGTGCGTTGATCGATCAGTCAGTCAGTCAGTCAGTCAGTCAGTCAGTCAGTCAATCAGTCAATCAGTCAGTCAGTTTCTTCTTTTATATATACAGATAGATAACAACTAACTACAGCTATCAAATTAACAAGCACACAAAGTCGAACCAATCAACGGGCCGATTCTTCACGGAACCGTCAGCGTATTTGCTCCGAATTTCTTCGATTTCGCGGCACGTCCTAGACGTAATAAGCGGGGTCCGTCGCGTCCGTCACCGGGGGAGGGTTAGGTGGGAGGTGGGGTGGCTCGTTGGGGTTAATGAAGTTTTCTAGAAGCGATTCCCACAGGTCGTCACATGCGGCCAGAGTTTGCGTCGTATTGTACGTCTGGTGATATTGCTAGGAAATGTTTTAATAAACGCGCACGCGGCCGGCTGTTATGCCGACCTTTGCCTCGTCTTATTAATGTCTATTGTTTGTTTCGTTATTGTGGATGGTTGGGATTCGAATTCTGTTCACTTCTTTTTGTCCATTTTTGTATTTTGGCAACAGTGTTACACTGTTTAAGTACACTAACTTATGTTATAAAATATGTTTTGATAGAAAAATAATTCGTTGCGGCGTAAATAAAAGGATGCTGTATCAATAATGATGTTTTAAATAATGTAATAACATAGTACAGATGTTATAACGGTCCGTATAAAGTATAATGTCCATAATATAAGAATTTAACGGTACAGTTAACGATCATCCCACTAACTTTATGTCGACAATAAAAGGTTATCCTACCGAACGGAGTCCATGGAACTCATTAAACATATATAAAAATGGAGTTAAATGTATTCTGTCTTAATAAATACACGATTACTTCGTTTATATCTTCATTGAGAAACAAAAAAATATATAGACTTCGCTTGTCAAAGTTTTCTTTCCCATTTAATTCCAATAAATATATTAATTGACCTTTTTACGATTTAAAATAAACAAACACACCAACTACACTCGATATTCTTGAAACTCGTCAATTAAATTGAACGAATTTCAAGTTTTATCGTGTGTATTATATCCGTTTTAATCCGGGTATTACGTATCCTTTGTAAAAAATCGCGTCCCGGATTATTATATGTCATTTCAAAATAAAACAAAAATTAAATTGATCAATTATGTCATTAATTTAATTGTTAAACGTATTTTTTAAAGCGTTTAAATTTCGAATTGACACAAATCTGTATATATAAAAAAAGAAACTGACTGACTGATCGATCAACGCACAGCCTAAACGGCTGGGGTTAGAGACTTGAAGTTTTGACAGTAGGTACCTTTTATCACTTAGGCATCCACTAAGGAAGGGTTTTTGGAAATACTACCCCTAAGGGGGTTAAATAGGGGATGAAAGTTTGTATGAAAATCCGTCATTTTTGAAGTTAAACTCATGAAAATTTGTATTTGGCATTTTAGTTAAAAAAATATATGTTTCAGTATTTTTGGAAATACTACCCCTAAGGGGGTAAAATAGGGAATGAAAGTTT
This sequence comes from Laothoe populi, assembly GCA_905220505.1. Taxonomy (NCBI): domain Eukaryota; kingdom Metazoa; phylum Arthropoda; class Insecta; order Lepidoptera; family Sphingidae; genus Laothoe; species Laothoe populi. Next base: position 21,190,585 of record HG992152.1, on the reverse strand, counting down.
GTATCAAAATCCGTAATTTTTAAGTTAAACGCATGAATATTGGTATTTTGTTTTGTATACTTTTTCTCCCAAACATGACCTCCACACGGGCGGAGCCGCGAGCAACAGCTAGTAGATATATAAAATAAGAAATGGTTTTATTGTTTGTTGGTCAAATATATTTGAAGTTGCATTCGTAAAAACGCTGTTTGTCGAATGGTATCGCGATAAACCAGTTGTTTATTGTAAACTGCTGGCAATCGAAACTTGTGCGTCCGTTGTACGTCGTAGCAGCGATTGGTCGTGTACATTAGGAAAGTTTCCGCTCCTGTCTAGTAAGCTAATAAATTTTTATAGCTATTTATTTACATCGAATATACATAAAGAGGACAGTTTTATTTCAGTTACTGCTGTTATGAAGAGGACGGGATGAGTCGTTTTTAGTAGTTTTAAGTTTGAACAATTATGAATTTTAATAAAACATCATTGAATGCTTCGGTGGCGCAGTTGTAATTGCGCATGCTTTACGACTGCTGTGCTGAGGTCGCGGGTTCGATCCTCGGGACGGGTAAAGTGATGTTTTTCTATTTAGAAATACTCAATATCGGCTTTGAGTCTGCAATTATGCCAAGTATGGCGATAGGCTCGCCCCCCTATCACATTATGGGACCTTAATAAATTCGGCGAAAAGTGTGTGTAGATGTATTGTTCACAAATTTTCCATGTGTGAGAAAGCCAGTGCATCTATGTAAATAGCAAAAATTGCGACTTTTTACCAAGACTTGAAGTCTATATTTGGGTTACAGTTTAATATTTCGCCTGCAATCTTACAGGAAAACATGAAGCGAACACCGAGTCATGAATTCCATTTTCAAATACAAAAGAACTAAATAACCCAACATCCAACGTCCACGCTCATTTTCTTTTAAAAATAGCAAGCGCAAAGTAATACGAGGCGTCAACCCGCTGCATTGATGGCATTTTTCGCATGTTCGCAACACGGACGGGTCAAGTCGACCCCAGTGGGTGGAGGGTTGTGTCTAAGGCGCGGACGTCTCCCGTCAATCAGTACCGCTGGACGTGAGCGGCATGCGGCTATCGGAGGGTTTATGCAACATAGCGGCCGATTATACCCGCGTCGCGTGATCTCGGCTCGCGTCTTAATGGCACATATTTGAGGGTTGATGGCATATCTATATACGGTTATTTTCACCTTGTTCTGGCAGATTGAGGAGCGTGTGAGATATTTTCGAGTTGTTTGTTAGGTGTAATATATTACTTATATTTATTGTGTTATATTTATTCTGGTAGGGTAGTATGGGTATTTTACGTTTTGGCTGTGTTTTAAAGACAGTGCAGTGAAAACCAAATATCACTGAGAACTTGAATATGCATTCAATAATCGACATAACTAAGCCTTGATAATTTTCTAATTCTTAATTAGCTGTGGTTGTAAATTAGTATTTGTCCTGTTATTAACTTAATTGTTAACTGGAATATATAAAATAAATACATCAACATTTACAATAAAAAGCATTCCAAGTTTGAATTTCTAACCGTATTTACACAATGAGGTGAAGACGACAATATTCGTCAGTGGAGCTGTCACATCGGATGTCACACGCGGTGACAACGTCGCGTTGACGAACCGCTGCGGTGACAATGAACAGGCGACGATAACGTGACGGGTTGGCTCTAGCTAGAATACACCTGCCTTTTTGTTAGTAATTATGTTTTTTTATTTGTTAGTGCATGTGTTTTTGCTCTTAGCTTTTTTTATGACATTTATCAAGGAATATTTTTTTTGAATGCTTTATCCGTCGGCAAGTACCATGCACATTGCCAATTATTTTGGACATATTCGTACTTGAATATTGTAGTAGATAATAAAACCGTTCCTACAGCGAGCTGAAAATTATGATAATCTAAAATTCCATATTTTACTATAGGCAACATTTTCATGTAATTGTAATGTATGTATGCATCAAGTATATAATGCAGAGTAGATTCAAATATCATAACACAATACTATGCTATATCCGAATAAGATAAAATCAAACGAAGTATATATTTTTTACATAAGTTGTCGCTTATAACATCACCTGCTCGTGTAATTTATATATTTATTATTTTACACAACAAATAAAATTAATTACAAACAATTATAACAAACTAACAAACTCCCAACATGGTGCGTTCAGTCCGCACCGCGTGTAATGCGATAACAAACGCGTGAGATGAAGAGCTCAGCCGTTGACAGGTGTCATCGCGCCATCAGTCTGCCGGTGTCGACGACAGAGCGCGCTACCTGACGAAATGATAATGCGTTTTTTAGCCTTTGTAGGTTTTGGGTATTGTGTCGTTGGATTAGAATATATTTTTAAGAATATATGATGTCGAGATAGTTAACGGATGAATATGTTGTAAATTGTATTAGTCAAAATCGAATTGAATAATAATAGCTTTGGTCATACTTTCATTCGATCATTGGATTGGCTAAGATATAAATTTTGCTTTTTTCCTTCATAGCTCAGCAACCCACTAATTTCATTATTCCTGTGTGTGTTCACGAGTTGTGATCATATCATTCTGATAAAAATACACTTGATAAGGTAAACCATTCTAATTACATTTAATTTCTTCCATTACTATTAAAAATAAATAAAATATTTTATCACAAGTTACCTAAAACGTGTGAGTTACGCCTAAGTTGACATCAAACATAAGAGACAACCGCAAAACAAACGCCCCGAGAAAAACCGAACGCAAAAACTAGCGTCAAAAACCCACACGCGAATTTAATCCTCAAAAATCGGAAAAAGAAAAAACTTTCGCGCATTGTTCTTTTTTCGAGTTTACCTTTGGCGCAAAAAAAACACGTAAGGTGAACGGCGATCACTCGAAACCGACGTCGGAGTGAATGAAACGAGTGAATGAATGAATGAGTGAGCGAACGAGTGGGCGCGGGCGGGAGACACGCTCGAGCCTCGCTTGATCAACCATGATGCGCAGCGTCCGTCAAAGTCAGCGCGGTTGACGAGGCCGGAGTGAGCTGCGGATTCTTTTTTCGGATTTTAAAAAAGGAACGGGGCTTTTTTTTTGTATGTAGGTTTAGACGTTCAGTCTTTTGCACATGTAGATGTGCAGAGATTAAAAAATGAAATGCTCTTTTTGTAATAATACATACATATACACTCACGCCTGTAATCCCCGATGGGATTATGGTAGGCAGATATGTAACCAGTACACCCACTTTTCGCCGAATTTCGGTCCCATAATGTGTTAGGGGGCGAGCCTATCGCGATACCGAGCACAGATTCCAGACTCCGGGCTAATACTAAGAGACTACTAGATAGAAAAACCCAATATCACTTTACCCGACTCTGAGATCGAACCCGAGACCTCAGCGCAGCAGTCGTAATGCTTGCGCATTGACAACTGCGCCACTAAGGCAGTGTTTTTGTAATAATATTGGAGTTTACTAAGTGGGTACTCCCAGTTATACCCAAAACCAAATAATTTAGTCTGAAAATATAATTTTATAACCACCATTAATTAACGTATATCATTGTACTAAATTATCTTCAATGTCTAGTAAATATGGAATTTTATAGTCTTGAAGTCCCTTGACATATACGTTTCGAGAATCATGTCTCTACTCATTTTATCATGAGCAAATAGTTATATCATTCATAAATATATTCTCGTAACATATAATGCACACTTATGCTTTGATAAATACTGACTTCTGTATGTATATACCATTAAATTACTCAGAAATTTGGTGCTGAACTATCAGATGGAACATTTGAGTTTTCGTCTCAATTCAAAATTAAATAAGACTATAAGTCATTCTAGAATAGAATAAGATACAGTCAAATCCATAATAAACATTTGTTAATAATAAAACCCGTAACTTTTAATCTCCATGCTAAGTAACACCTAGAAATAATTATCTAGTCAATATATCCGAAATACACTCCGTCAACTGACACATACGATTTTATTCGACGTTTTTCGGTATCGTACGCATTCGAATACGCTCTGTAGTGAGTGTAAATCAAATGGTCATAAAGTAAAACGCCACAATTCGGGAGCCCACTCCACGCTGGCGTAGCTTGATTTATTCGCCCACCGTTGTCGGCGAAAACGCACCTCGTGACGTCACGGCTTTTGTTTTTTTAAAGGCTTTTTATTGATGGCGCTCGGATAAAAAGTGTTACGGCCAGGGTTGCCGAGTTTGATTGGTACTTGTTTGTCAGATGTCGCCGTTGCAAGATTTAAAAATAGAATAGCAGTTGAACTGCATACCTGTCATTATTTATCTTTGTTTTTTTCTTCGGATTAAGTATTGGATTTGATAGCGTGTTTTTTATTAATACATCGCGAATACACTGTAGCATTCCTTTTTCAAAATATGGGTTTGTTTCGAAAATTGCATTTACAAAAATACATTTCTGACATATACTGGAATGAAGCACTCAATCAGAACGTATCCATCGCATTATTCCTTGAAACTTATGCATTGCTCATTAAAATGCTCGATAAATACCCCTCCGATATAGTTTCCTCTTCAGTTTGTATAAATAATATCTATATCTTGCGGCTCCGTCTGCATGTTAGCCAAGCATTATTTCCCTTGGAATACTCTTTTCTCCTCTTTACGTGTAGATTTAAAAATCTTTTCTTAGTGGTTATATAAGCTGATAAATATTATTAATACAGTGAAAAATTTCATTAAATTTAAAAATAAAATAGTTAAGTGCTTAAAAAACTGTAATAAATATGCTTTTAAAATAATCCTTTTTTGTTATATCGTTGTCGTTAAAAAGGTGAACTGACTAATAACATAAGCGATGAGTAGTTGATGTTATTTTTATTTTGAATCCATTTAAGTCCAAATAAGCATACTCTTGTGCTACCAACATGTGTATTCCAGACATAGATCATAATATCTTCAATATTCTCTATTTCAGATAGCACATTATTAAAGGGAGCTCGGGCTAAACAGCCAAGCGCTCAGAAGTAACTTAAATAGTCATTTATTTCCATTTGAAATGATCAAACACCCATCCATGCCCTCAGACCAGCCACCTGTTATCAACCAACCCTGGCTAAGCGGCCGCCGTCACAATTTGTGAATGATTTTTCACCCCTTGTAACTGCTCGCTCATCCTACCATTTTATAACCATTTGTCAGCCGTGCGAGCGGGACCGGTGACGTGCGCTCTCGCTCGCCCTGTCCGTCTCTATCTTTTTTAACTTTTTTACCGCTTTTACGGGAATCCATCGACACGCAAAACTGTGTTACCGTCGAGTGTATAAATCTTGCTACTTGTTTGTTGACGTTTTTCGTTGTTTCACTTTTGAGGGCTTTTAATTTGGATCCCGGTTTGTAGTTTATTGATTGTGATGAGATGTTTATTATCAAAGATATTTGTTGTAAGATATAATTGGATGACAAATTAGGAGTTATCCATCTTTTTCAATTATAAGTACCATTACAAGATTCCACTTTGGGTCTAAGGTTTCTTTGTAATGAGATAGATTCTTTAGAGTTGTTTTGTGAACCCTTACATTTAGAGTAATCCAAATTCCAGATTATCACCTTGTGACTTCTTTGATCTTGTTACCCCACAAAGCAACAATTCACAGTTTGTTGATTGATATTTCTGATTTTGACAGCCTCCGTGGCGCAGTTGGCGAGTAGCCGGCTGTGAAACGAGAGGCCGTGGGTCCGATTCCCACACCGGGAGAAATGTTTGTGTGACAGACAGATATTTGTGTCCGGAGTCTGGATGATGTGAGACCGAAAGTCTCTCATAGTCCCTGATACCCACAACACAAGACTCGGATCTTAGTGTGGGGTCGGGGCGTTGTGTGTGACTGATGGGTGTTATTGTTATTAAGCATTTGTACCGTCAACCACAAAAAATACCAAAACCGCGAAAAATGGCGCGACAATAGCGGTTTTCGCGCTAAGTGCTAGACCGTGCGTGATTGAAGCCACAAAAATGTCGGCCAACACAGTCCGGCCAAACCGCGGATTTATCAACGTTGCACCGCGATTTACGATTTCATTACCAAAAACTGAACCGCTGTGGAAAGCGACGCGTTCTGTATGCTTTTTGGCGTCCGACGAAATTGTTTCTGCCTGTGGTTGCTATGAATTGTGATGCTTGTGGTATTGATGAAGCCCTGTATACAAAAATGACATTTTGTCGCTAAAACACACCGATCACATCTTCTAAGCAGAGCAAATATCATCATCATCATAGGTCTTACACTCCAGGGTGGGCTTAGCTTAGTTCAGTATGTGTTTTTTATTTTCTGGCGCGACAAAGTGACCTCACTACACCTGATGGTAAAGCGCAGTGCCGTCTAGATAGAGTATCAAGTAGTGAGAGACAGTCTATCCCTCGCTACTCAACACAATCATGCGGGTCTGCAAACAGATCCAGACAGATCTGTTCATTTCTCTGTCAATTTTCTGACACCAATTACTTTGTGGTCGTGTTCAATGCCATCTAACGATTTGAGTTTCGGCCTGCCACGACTTCAGCGGCCATCCGGTTTGCCGTATATTTTGTCTCGGCATTCTGGTCTCGCCCAATATGCCCATCTTATACATCCAACTTTTTATGTTATTGGGCTCTTTATAAAGTTCGTATAACTCATGGTTAAAGCGCGTCCTCCATAGATCGTTTTCTTGCACAGCACCTAGTATTTGCCTTAGAGTTTATGCTAGAATATAAGTAATATAGCAAAGATCACTTGTACGCTCAAGTTGTCTACTCAGACTTTACTTAGAAATTCAAGTAAACCAAGTCTATTCTCAATGTTAAGTGCATACCATTTATCTGTACATACATACATATACACTCACGCCTGAAACCCCCGAAGGGGTAGGCAGAGGTGTAACCAGTACACCCACTTTTCGCTGAATTTTTTTCGGTCTCATAATGTGATCGATAGGTGATATGGCGATAGGCTCGCCCCCTATCGCCATAACCGGCACAATTCTAGACTCCCGGCTGAAACTGAGTATTTCTAAATAGAAAAACCCAATACCACTTTCGATGGGAATTTTCGGGTATAGAATCAGAGAGCTCGGCACAGCAATTGTAACGTATGCGCAATTACAACATCGCCACCGAGGCAGTCACCTCTGATCTGTACCTTAAAGACATACAATTCAATTCTTACAATACATTGTTTTTAGCTTTAATGAAATATCATTATCGTTGCGAATGATTTCACTGCAATAATAATTATTATCTATATACTTTTATTATTATTGGTATTTTAGACAATGTCCTGTGAAATTTGTGTTTTAATTGATGTTTTAACCATTTAAAATAACTTTACTGCCAACATGAAGTATTCAGAAATTATTTCACACACAGAAGATGATTTTCTAATATACGAAATTGAAACAAAGGCATACAATGGCGCCATTTTACCGTTTCCCGCGTACACATGGCGGTAAAATGTACCAATTACAATAAAATTATTTACCCACCCCCGCAAGTAATCATGAAGTCGAACAAAATTACATATTATATTACTGCGGTAGAGTTTGAAAAAAGACGCAATTTAAGAGCTAAATGTGATTTTATTAGATGTAGCCTCCGTGGCGCAGCGGACGAACTGGCTGTGAAACGAGAGGACGTGGAATCGATTCCCTCACCGAGACAAATTTTTGTGTGACAGATATTTGTTTCTGGTCTGGGTGATGTAGGACCGTAGTGCCTCGTAGTTCTTGATACCCACGATACAAGTAAGATTTAGTGTAGGGGTATTAATAGGCCGATATTTTACTTAACGTCAGTTTTCTGTAAGAAACCAGGGGTATTAAAAAAATTTACAATATGAAACGAGAGGCCACTAGTACGACCCTCTTAAAAAAACAGTGTGATGAATATTTGTTTCCGGTATAGGTGTAGTGAGATCGGAAGTCTCTAGTAGTTCCTAATATCCCACACAGAACACGTTGTGTGGGCTCAGGACTTTTGTGTGTTAATTATTCATTTCATTCATACTTTAAAACCTTGTATTTGTCTATTAATGATAATACAAATTTCCAATATCTTTTTGTTTTTTTTTATCCTGGACGGAAAGTGGCTAACTGCACCTTATGGTAAGCGCAGTGCCGTCTAGTTAGAGTATCAAATAGCGAGAGACAATCTGTCCCCCTCTACTCAACAAAATCATGCCGGTCTGCTTCTTCACACTACGCCACAGGCAAGAAGGTGAAGAAGCGGTCGAGGGTCTAGTGTCGGAGTACTCAAAAAGCCGCAAGGCCATCGTACTCCAAATCTAGACCCCGACAAAAACTGGATTATACTACATTGGCTGATCCCGGAACGCGACACACTTGCGTGTGCCACTATGGCGGGTTTTACACCTTATGTACGGTGGTCGCTATCCGGGCGGATATGAATATCCTACCACCAGCAAAAAAGATACACATGTTCCGAAATCCGCCCAGTGTGCGAAGGCCCTCAACACCGCCTCGCCCCTCGGTTAACACGGTTAATAATAGGCTCCTTACCCCGCGCCTTATCTACGGTATTAAACCATAAAACATTATAATTTACAGCGCCGTGTCGCTCCGCTATGATGGCGCACTCGGCGGTCGCCGCTTCTCAAACATTACTGTGTCACATTGTTATTATTTACGAGGGGCTTTATGAAACTTATGATATCAATAAGATTTGTGTTGTTTCTAATAAGATAATTTGTAATAAATTTATTACGCAGTGGTTCTATAATCGGTAAGTGGTTAAGCATGAACAATGTGCATATAGTTTTACCAAGTTATTTATAACCAGTTAACTTTATCTTGTTGGTAAAAGTCTATAAACAACACATCTAAAAACGTATCAATATTTTAAAATTAATTTAAGTAAAAGTCTGAAGTTTTCATGAAAACCCGTTAACATCTTCTCAACAGAATACACTCCCCAAACCCAATTTATAATTCACAACCTATTTTAAATTCGATTAACGCTTGTTACATTTCATTAGCGTGTACAAAACTGAGCCCCTCTCAAAGTTTGAGCATCATTGTCAGCTAGATACTTAAAAATAACGAGATTCTAGCAAATATTGTAATAACCCCTCTCCGGGCGGCCCCGCACCCCACACCCCCGCGGCCCTGTCCTCACGTATTTAGTTCAGAACCATTGTTTTAATAAGGTTTCTTTGCTGATTCGGCGGTACGCGCAGGGCTGTCACCACTCGGACCTTGATTGGCTAATTAGATGGGACAGGATACGTTTGAAAAAGGAATGAGTTAGTTGATGAAAAGTGTTGAAGATTAAATTATACGCGGGTTGACGTTAATTTCTACATGTATATTTTTATGCAGCTACTATGAATTTCTTTCCGTGACAGCTTAATTGATGAGAGAACACAGTGATTATGTTAGTACTATACATTAATTTAACAAGCATCTTAGGCTACCTGACCAAGCTTTACTTATTCTTTACAAGCTAATTACTCGGCTGGTGAATGACAACACACCAAGTTACATCGCAATCGGATGCATGTTATAGGAACACATATAAACATAGAAAGCAAGAGGATAAACAGAAAAAAAATATATCGTTATAACAATCCATCTAAGACAAATTGTCCGGGGTCTGGGTGTTGTGAGACCGAAAGTCTCTCGTAGTCCCTGATACCCACGACACAAGACTCGTATCTTGGCGTGGGATCGGGGCTATGTGTATGAATGTAAAAAACTTTCATCCGATTTAAAATGAATGTTTAGTTTCAGTAAATATCAAAACAATTCATAATAAACTTAGTCGTCATATTCCATCTTCTAAACATAATGGAACAAGTGACCCTTGTACCAACCTACTATCCAATTCAATTATAAAATTGCTGACAACCCTACCGTATAGTAGGGCCGTCAATAAAATACTCGCCCCCTGTTTACACTTTATCGATATATTCTCGCGTGCGTTTCCCATCCCTAAGTGTTTCGCTAACGATAATTACATACACGAGTTATGTTCAACATGTTGCCAATTGTTATGTTGGATTAGTTACGTTTATGTAATTTTTTTCATTATATATTTTTCTTTTATTTTTAACCGACTTCAAAAAAAGGAGGAGGTTAACAATTCGTCGGAATCTTTTTTTATGTATGTTCCCCGATTACTCGAAGACGCCTGGACCGATTCGAGAAATTCTTTTTTGTTTAAAAGGATATACTTCCCAGGTGGTCCCATTGGCACCAAGTCAGGATCTGATGATGGGATCTCAGAAAAATCAAGGGCAAGCCTCAAATTTTATAGTGACGCATAATTTGTTTTTTATTGAAGTCGGTGTAGTTTTTATGAATTAAAAAACTTTTTGTACTGAAACTTTTTGGGCACAATGGGCACTTTTGTGACTCGCGTGACCACACACCTATGACGGTCTATAACTATTGACAAGCAACCATAAAGAAAAAGTTACTATTTCATGGACGCCGTTTCAAAAAAGATCACGGTAATGCAAAAGTGTTAGGTTATCTTATTTTTTTCTACGTATACTTCTGACAGTAGTACCCATACCTGATTATTTTACAGTCTCTTCATTGGGCTAGTTACAGCACTTGGGTTGTCGAGAAACAGTTTTTAATGATTTGTATATTTTTAAGTTAGTTATCAAATTTGATAAGTAAAATATAAAGGCTCAAATATAAAGGTTATACACAATTTTACCATCAAAGATAACTAATTCGAAAGCCTCCGTGGCGCAACGGGAGTAGCTGGCTGTGAAACGAGAGGCCGTGGGTTCGATTCCCGCACCGAGATAAATGTTTGTGTGACAGACAGATATTTGTTTCGAGTGTCATACTCGTATTTATAAACAAGACATTACTTTGTCTCAAGCAATTACTTAAGTAAGTCATTTCGTTATGCAAGCAACGGACATCGCTGCTAATGCTTTACCTAGCAATCTTACGTCAAACGATTCTTACTTGGTTAAGAATTCTTAACTATAAAATAGAATCATTGCGTAAGTAATTACTTTTACTCAAGTAAAATGTTTTTCTCGATTATAAATACGAGTGTAAGTGTTGTTGGACCTCATAGTTCTTGACACCCACGATACGGGTTTGACGTAGTAAGGGGTCAGGACTATGTGTGTGGCTTTTGGGCGTATTTATTAAAATAAATTACCCATAGTTACATATCACATACGTTCTAACATTTCATAGCCACAATCACTGCGAATTAAAGCAAAACAAATAAACTACTTAACTTAAGCCTTATGAAATATGTATTACAAATATAAGGCTGTAAGACAATAGCGCCGGCGGATTACATCCAAATATCTTAGCTCAAACGAGCCAATAAAAAAGTAAATACACGCAATCAGAGCATACACGCGCTAATCCTTTGTTTGGCCGCCTTTGATGGCCGTGCGTTAGGAGAGCGCGTGCTAACTCGCCTGTTTTATGGCCCCGCTTCTATCAATATTGTATGGTGATTGGTGTGGCGTGAGGTGTGAGCGGTAGCGTGTAAATACTTATGAATAATATGATCAATTTATTTGTTGGTTTTTATTTATATGATAATAATGGACAGCCTCCATGGCGAATACCCGGTTGTGAACCTGGAGGCCGTGGGTTCGATTCCCGCACCGAGACAAATGTATGTGTGACAGACAGATATTTATTTCGAGTATGGTGTTGTGGGACCGTAGTCGCTCATAGTTCTTGCGCTTCCCACGATACAGGTATAACCTTGTGTAGGGTAAAAATTATGTGTGTGACAGTTGAGTGTATATATTAATAAATATATATATATATATATATTGTTACAATACAGTGTTTATATTTTATGGTTACTTTTCCTTTTAAGTTTTAGCCCAATAATGTAAAAAGTTGACCAAATTAAGTTAATTTTGAGTAAGATCTCTGGTAAGTCTTATATCAATTAAAGCGGTATTTTGACAGATTCCATGGCACAGCGTGCAGGTAGCCGGTGAAATAAGATGCGAAGGGGTTCAGTACCCGTACTGAGACAAATATTTGTGTGATTTCTGCATTTAGACTGAGTCTCGTAGTATCTGATACCGACAAGGACAATAGGGTAGTATATAGTTTCCTGTGTTTAATTTTGTACAATATTCGATATGCAACCGAATATAATATTAAAAGGAAACCTTTTTGTAACAGAATCGAAATTGCCTTAAAAATTAGTTCACAAGCAAAATTAAGTTGTTCACAATTCACAAGAGTTCACAATTGAGCAAAAATGGGTGCGGGAACATATCACTATCTCCCTCACACAACGGCACAGTAATAGCCATTCTGAGAGGTGACGTCACGGCTCTTATCTTGCATACTTTTACTGGCATTTGACAATTATCCCTTCCAACAGATTCGAATGGCGTCTAATTTACTTATTTTTGTTGGGATTCATAAACATCTATCGATGGTAGGTTTTAGGTCATGTAACTTGTTGAGTAAAATAATAATAAAAAAAAGTGTTTTCTACCCTATTCTATACCCTATTCACCAGGAATTTTATTACAACATATGTGGTTAGAAAACTCTTGCACCAAACCCTTCGTTTACATCTCCTTCCTTGTCTTAAATTTACCAAGATTATGGCAAGTGCAAAACTATTGGTATAAGAATTAGTCGACCATTGTTACATGTCTAATCCATTGGACGCAGCCTCTGTTATTTAAACCTTATCGTGTTTGTAAAGATATAACTTGATAACCAGGTTTGAATATAAATGACGGCAAATATACAGGGTATGTGTGTTTATTTAAGAGTTCTGCTGGATTACTAATAATAGTTTATCATAAGTATTATAAGTAGCGATGTGTAGAGTGCGCTTACCATCAGGTGCGGTGTGGTCACTTTACCTGGCCAGCATAAAAAAAAAGTTCATAACAAAGTAAAATACAGTGTAAATCATACTAAAATATAGGGTCCTAATACGAAAGATAGTATTAACACAGTTTTAACACGTGTTTAGCTAATCTTAATACTTAAAGTTTCTTTCCTATAAAACTGTTCTTAATTTTGTTTACTAAATGTCTTAAAATTGACAGAATATTGTCAATTAATATAAATAACGCACAACAATCACACTCATAGTTTTGAACCCACACTAGGTCAAACCTGTATCGTTGGTATCAAGAACTAAGAGGGACCACGGTCACAACACCCAGACCCGAAACAGATATTTATCGCTCACATAAATATTTGTCTCGGTGTGGGAATCGAACTCGCGACCTCTCCTTTCACAGCTGGGTTCTCACCCGTTGCGCCACGAAGGCTGTATATGATAATAGTATTAAAAGATTCGCATAAGTTTTATGTTATACTTTACTGCTTTCTAGTAATTGAATATGTAAAGTAAATAAATCCATACATTATAATTTACAAAATTAAGGTTAACAAATGTCTTAGAAAGTTCACCTTGAGAAAGACAAACAAATCTAGCTATTTATCTTAAAACCGAACGAAGAATAAACCGTGTGTTTGGTTCCGTAGGTTAAAAGTAGAAAACTGGCAAAAAACGTCGATGTGATCTCAATCAGAAAGAAACACATTGATGCGTCTAACCAGGGAACAGAGTGGGGAATACGGGAATTTAAGCCTACGTATCTCTCACCTAGACTCAATACTAGCTATTACATGCTAGCTGACAGTGTTACCATCTCGGTCCAACCGGCCCGTTCATACTTGAATAAAACCGTCTAGAATATGTGGTTCTACCACTGACCAAAACTGTCAAAATAAATTAAGTACAATTGGCGCATATCATTATACGTCCAAGTATTCTTCAAAAAGTGCTGAAAATGGCCACATTGAAGTCAAATATTCCAAAAGCTGTTCTTAATATAAGAAACTCTTTTAAGGCTTTATTTTGACATCCTCCGTGGCGCAGCGGGTGAGTAGCCGGTTGTGGGAGGCCGTGGATTCGATTCCCGCACCACGACAAATGTTTGTTCCCGATCTGGGTGTTGTGGTACCGTAGTCCCTCGTAGTTCTTGATATCCACGAGACAGTTTCGACCTAGTGTCGGGTGATAAATATGTGTGTGACTTTGTGGGTGTATTATTATTTAAATTCCGTTTTGAATAATAGTAATACAATTTTCTTTCTCATCCCTGGTTTGAAGGACTGGCTGATATATAATCCTAGTTTCGCAACGGAATCCTAAAAACGAAACAAAGCGAACAACACCCAAATACATATAAATAACCATTAAGAAAAAACTTTTTTCTTGTAACAAACTATAAGCTGGCCTGACAACTCATTCCATATTCAAACACAAAAAAACAAACATCGGCTGCCGATACAGTTCCTCTCACGGCGTAGATAAGTGTTGCCAGTATCGGACAGGTATCATTAAGCGGGCATACTTAACCGGAAGGTGGGGGAGACGGCACCGGCCGAGGGGAGGCAATTTAATTCTGTCCACGTTCTAATAATGACCGTCATAATTCGTTCAAAGTGTCCGGTCTGGGACATTTCTCCCCCGCGCCGCCCGCTTGATTCCTTTGCATTTTCCCCCCCTTAATTCCATTTTCATGCCACCTTGCACACATTCGCGCTTCATCTGTACGTGTGTTGTGTAAAGGGTGGTGTGTAATTCGACGTCGCAATCGCGTCGCTTTTTCTTGACTTTGGCAATGTATAGATTGATTTAATTTAACAAATGTTTTATTCATTTATTCAGTATATAAGGCAGATCTACTAAAATGTATATGCTGTTCTAGTCTCTTGTGTTTCTTTCTTTAATTTGATGGATTTTTTATAGACATTTGATGGAATACCGGCCATAGCGTTCCGAAGCCGTTCCATTCAGAGTCAGCCGGTGTATATCCAGACACTTCAGGCCGACAGAGACACAATGTCTCTCGACGATGGACGTTATATTTTTATTGTACTATAGGTATTTTACCAGTAGCCATTTTGAGAGTAATAAGTAAAAGTTTTTTAATTCATAAAAAGTACACCGACTTCAATAAAAAACATATTATGCGTCACTATAAAATTTGAGGGATTCCCTTGATTTTTCTGAGATCCCATCATCAGATCCTGACTTGGTGCCAATGGGACCACCTGGGAAGTATACATTATCAAACAAAAAAAGAATTTCTCGAATCGGTCCAGGCGTCTTCGAGTAATCGGGTAACATACATAAAAAAAAAGATTCCGACGAATTGTTAACCTCCTCCTTTTTTGAAGTCGGTTAAAAATCGTTTCAGTACTAGATTTTCTTAATCAATAGTAGAATTTCAAAATACCGAAGTATTATTTAATTCTCACTTGAACGACCAGAAGCAAGCATTCAGTTTAAATAGACCTTTTGAATGTCTGAACTAAAACCTGAAGTTAATTATCTAGTTATTTTTATAACCAATGCGTCTTTACAAATATTTGATGTTACAACAGTTATTTTAACCACATTTTGTCAATATGCTATTATATCATGATAAAAATTCTTATTAAAATCCACCATCGACATTACTCTATTAATATCAACATCACCGTGCGTGCCTGTCGCGGGAACCGAACCTCTTACCACCACATGTACGATATTACGCGTGATTTATAACGTTTATATCGTAAATGTATTAAGGGGAGCCCTTGCAGTAGCCCCAATGTCGGGTTTATGGGAATAATTGGCGGAACACTGGCCCTTTAAATTGGCATATTCTCCCCAACACTACAGCGCTTCAAAATATACTCTTGAATTAAAAAACTATAAAAAATCATTTTTTAAATATTGAACATTATGTATGGCTGTAATGTATCATTGGTTTGTATATAATAGAAAATAAAATACAACAGGTTGTTGACGCAATGGCGACCAGGGCGGAAAAGAGCGCCGGCTTTATTTAGTTCAATGTTGCAAACTAAAAAAAATATATAAAAAACAAAATTGTAATGTGGGGTTGCCAACACATATATATTTTTAATTTATAGCTATACAGAATCTAAAGATCAATCATCTTTTGAATTATAGAAATTGGCAGTCACTGGGGCCTGCAGAAGTGAAAACTTAAAACTATTAAATACTACTGGCTTCTTGTTGTATTTTCAAATTTTAATAACAATATGCCAAGACTCGGTATCTACTTCAATGTCCTTCTATCTATACACACTTCAGATTTAGTTAAAACGATGGTACCTTACCCCGAATTTTGCATCCAAAAGACCTAGTCAGACATTTAATACATCATTAAAAATCAACACATTTTATCGGTTATCCATTCGAAATTCAAATCTTGATACAATTAATAACGATGTATATGAAATGTACTGTATGACGAATATGGTAGAGAAACAGATATCTTAAAATGTTGAATTATAATTTTGAGAGTAGAAATATAAGTTTGAAAGTAGACGCTACTACGTCTACTTTTATTCACCTTTGGCCTCCATTTTAAGTCCATTTATAAGCCAATTTTCGAGTTTTTCTATTCATTTCGAATCTATTAATTTTTTTTGTCGAAATCAGGAACACGTTTTAAATTACCGCCATTATTATCTATTGTGTTATGTCATATTAATATGATTTTATGTTTTATTTCAGGTAAGATACGGATTGGAGACTGGATGTTGGCCAGGTTAAGTTTATGTAGCTAAAATTATGACACCTTGATCTGAAAACTAGCTTTTTTGCTAATACATATAAAGTACAAAATCTGTTAACACTACTTATTAACATAAATGAAGACGATAACTTAATTGTTACAATTTTTATAATTTTTGTAATTCAACTAAAATAAGTCAATATCATTTTAATTTATATAATGTACATTATTTAGATTCCGTATTTTTTTACTCTACCGCTAGTTCGGATTGCAGTTTTGCTAGAGCAGCACGGGCAAAAAAACGCTTCGTTATTTGTAAAATACTGTTGCACTATAATTTGATTCTGGGAGTCAAACCCAGGACCTCACCGGTACTCAGCATAAGTTCAGTAACTAGACTTTCGACTATTTTTATTGAAGGTTATATAATTTTATGATATTTATTAACATGTGTAATCAATGTTTAGGATTTAATTAAAATATACCAGACACTACCGTCATAACACGTCTGCCTAAGAGGAGGTGGGGGACAATAGGAAATATTCAATTTAAAAACTATGTTCGTTTTGCATAATTAATACAGTAGTAAATGCGAAGCGACGGCTCTAATGACATTAGGTTCGAGACTCATCGACGCCGTGGATTTTATATATTTTAATTGTTAAAGACTTCTCTTAAGTATTGAGGCGATGGTATTAAGCAAAGCTGCAGATGTAATTATCCTTAAAGATATGTCAGTGCAAGTAAGATTAAGAAATGAAATTATGGGTTCAATTCCCTCGACGATGCGCAGTTCTTTAATATCTGCAAATGTCTTCATAATTATGTTTTTTTTGACTGACGTTATTTTATTTGTGAATAATAATACTAGCCCTGTATTAAACATTGTCCCACTGCTGGGCACGGGCCTCCTTTACTAATGAGAGGGGTTAGGCCTTAGTCCACCACGCTGGCCTAATGCGGGTTGGTAGACTTCACAATTTGTGAATATTTCATTGTAATTAAAATTTAATAATTTAAATTGCTTACAATATTAAACTGCATAAAACTATTTACTGGCCACAAATTATAGTCCCCTAAGCTAGTTTATACTTGATTATTTTATTGCACATTTAGTTGACTCAGTATGTATAGTTCAAATTGAATAATTGAAATTCCTTACAACATCAATCTCTAGATAATCCATAAAACAAACCACGGCCACAGACGTACTCCCCAACCTCCCCTCAGCTAGTTAAAGAAATGCATTCCAGACAAACATTGAAGTTCATCAAAAGAATCCAAACATTGCCGGAGACAGTCCGTCCGGTGAATACAAAGCTAGGGGGCCAGGAGTGGGGAGGCTGGGGACAAAAAACATTTGCTTCGAGTAACGAAACAATCGCGGGCATAATTGATTTTAGTGTAGAGCTGACTGCAAATGAAGGAACAGGATCTGATTGTCGGGGCGAGCTATAGCTGATTTTTCGTCCGTGCCATGAGTAGTTCGTCTCATTTTATTAACCGACTTCAAAAAAGGAGGAGGTTAACAATTCGTCGGATTCTTTTTTTATGTATGTTCCCCGATTACTCGAAGACGCCTGGACCGATTCGAGAAATTCTTTTTTTGTTTAAAAGGGTCAGTCAGGATCTGTTGATGGGATCTCGGAAAAATCGAGAGGAAAAATAAAATTTTATAGTGACGCATAATTTGTTTTTATTGAAGTCGGTGTACTTTTTATAAAATTTGGAAGTTAATGTGATAAAGTATTTGCTATACCTAATGCCATAAGTGCCGGCAGAATTAGCAACGCTTTGCTCCCATAGAGTAAAGTACATCTCTGAGCTAGGACTTTATATAGCTACTTTATACCATAGATGAAATTATACCATGCTAATTTGAGCGTATTTTTTTTATTATTCTGTGTGCAATTGTAGCCCAAATCAACATTTGTATCTATCTATGCATATTTTTTTTCATCAGCCAGTTTCAATACAGATCGGACATCAAATTAAAACGGAAAAACTTGCACCACACACATTCTTGTGGACGAATTTGAATGAAAAGATCTGCATACTGAGATTGTGTAAAATGGCCGGATAGTCTTTGAACACTCAGGATTAAATAAATAAATAAAATAAAAATCTTTATTCATCATGTAGGCATATAAAAAGCACTTATGACAGGTCAAAACACAATTGGAAATTCTCCATACGGAATGAGTAATCATGGTTTATAGCGTAGGTACTTGGAATCCACCGTCAAGGGCTGGTAGGCAGGAATACAACGATGAGGATAGGACTGGAAAAGGAGAAAAGAGGATGACCGGAAAATGAAAGGAATCATGATCATTAATACAGATGAATGCGAAAGTATTCGTCTTTTATAATTTAAGTTGACTATAATAAATAATTAATTGCTTGGTTCCAAACAAAGGTTATTGCGCTCTGTTGTTTTGTGTATCTCACTTATCGATCGCCTACATAATTATCTTATTATTATTTTTGTAAATTTCTCATGTTTTCTACTGGTCTTCAATTTTGGCTAAATAGGGGTATGTCTCTATAACAAATTGATTAGCCAATTAAAATCAAGCATCTATGCTCGAACACTAATATGGTGTAAATATAATAAAAAATTCCCTAAATGAAATTTAGGGAACTGCTACGGTGGCGCAGTTGTTAAGCGTTGTAAGCGCACGCGTTACGACTACTGTGCAGAGGTCTCAGGTTCGATCCCTGGGTCGGGTAAAGTGATATTGGGTTTTTCTATCTAGAAATTCTCAGTATTAGCCCGGAGTCTGATACCTGTGCCCTGTATGGCGATAGACTCGCCCCCTATCAAATTATGGTACCGAAATTCGGCGAAAAGTGGGTGTACTAATTACACCTCTGCCTACCCCTTCGGGGATTAAAGGCGTGAGTGTATGTGTGTATGTAAATACAATTTCATTTGTTTTCAAACTTGAATCTCATCCCGACCTGCCCTAACCACGCCTTTAGGCGGGCCCCATAGGAGCGACTGATTACCATATCAGTGGTCGACAATCGCAGAGTCCGACAACGCGACGACTATCGTCCGCGTGAATCTCGATCGCGGTGTGTCGTGCGCGTCGCTCAGTAGCCGGTTTGCAGCCGGCCTTATTTAGACATGGACTTTTTTTAGGGCTGGGTTTGTTCAGTAGTCCATTTTAAAGTATTCCAAGATAAACGCATGTTACATGAAAACTAAAGAAGAATAATGCGGTTGATTTGATGCGGATCAAAGCTTTGATATTTTATTAAAAACTAGCTGTTGCTCGCGGCTCCGCCCGCGTGGAGTCATGTTTGAGACAAAAAGTATATACTACAAAATACCAATGTTCATGCATTTAACTTCAAAAATGAAGGATTTCATACAAACTTTCTTACCCTATTTAACCCCCTTAGGGGTGGAATTTTAAAAAACCCTGAAATATGTGTTTTTAATTTTTAACTGTAAGGCCAAATACCAAATTTCATGCGTTTAACTGCAATAATGACAGATTTTTATACAAACTTTCTTCCCCTATTTTACCCCCTTCGGGGTGAAATTTCCAAAAATCCTGAAATATATATTTTTTATTTTTTATTTTTGACTAAAAGGCCAAATACTAATTTTCATAAACTTAACTTCAAAAATGACGGATTTTCATACAAACTATTATCCCCTATTTTATCCCCTTAGGGGTGGTATTTCCAAAAACCCTTCCTTAGTGGATGCCTATGTCATAAAAGGTACCTACTGTCAAAATTTCAAGTCTCTAACCCCAGCCGTTTTGGCTGTGCGTTGATCGATCAGTCAGTTTCTTCTTTTATATATACAGATAAAGCCGGATAAGTGCATTGGTGGTTATGTATAGAGTACATAATTATAATATCACAAAAACATACAGAACTTTACTTATTTCAAACAGTTCTCGTTAAAAAAAAAATTATAATCTGGGTGGACACATTTTGCAAATAAAATTCGCGTAATTTACCAAGTCTTGACTTTATAATTATGACATGATTCTGTGAATTGGTTTTCTTATCCTTGTTACAATTATGGATTCCCAATTTTACTTTATTTTAACCATTTATTTCTTTGCGCCAATGTAAAACGGTTCACAGATTACTTTTTGAATTCATCTCTGTTTTGCCAACATTTCCAAGTAATGGCAGTGGCACCGGGATAGAAAAAATCGACGAAATCGTTTTTTGAATTGGCTACGGAACCCATAAATGGACTTTTGGCTTGAAATGTTATACGAAACATAAATCTAATATTTGCGAGACACTCAAAATCAGCGATAATGATCTCCAACCATTACCGATAATTATTGACGAATCACGTCTGCTCCCAAAGGTTACCGTCTTGGATGTCAATTCCGAACATCTTACGTGATGCAGTGACCCCCACCCCGCCCTAGTCCGACCCCCGGGGGGCACACGTAGGCTCGGACAGTCGGTCGCCCTGGCATACTAATTATCAATTAGACCGGACTGGGAGACCGTCTTAGGGGGGCTGTGGGGAACTTAGTACACTTTTAAACACCCACGTAGTATGGACATTGAATTTTGTTGGCATTATTAATTTAGCTTATTGATTGGTCGTTGGTAGGACAGCATTTCTTTAAGCGTAGTGGAGCTCCTCAGCTGTGCGGCATGATGGTGTCGAGTTGAGGAATAATTGTCCCTCACTACTTAATTCTCTACCTGGACGGGACTATGCTTACCATCAGATGCAGTGTGATCACTTTGACGTGGATAAATCAAATTGAACAACCGTTTTTCTGTACTTTTTCCGACTGGTATTGATATTAGTGGCATTCGGTCGGGGCCGGTTCGACTGGGTTCACCAGTGTGTCACAGAAAACGGCTGTTGATATTAACAAGTCTTGTACAAATGTTTATCTGGTACTCCTACTAACAATAAAAAACCTTCCAAGTTGAACTTGAATTACTGGTATAAAATTATATATAGGTAAGAAGAATGACATTATGAACCGTCTTTATATGGTAGATGTTCTTATCGCGGATGTCAGTGACTGGCCAGTAATACGCTAGACAAAATAACTTTATATTTTAAAAGTTATTTTGTAAAAATATAAAAATAAATTAAAAATATAAAAACAATACTTTTAAGACAAAATTACCAAATATTTAGATCTGGCTCACGAGGTTGTTGACATGTGGAATGTTGACTCGGCTATCATTGTCCCGATAGTCGTTACTGCCAATGGGCTGATACCAAAGAGGCTCGACCAACATCTTCAGAGGCTCTCAATTGGTCGTTGTGTCAAAAGCCAGGTACAAAAGGCAGTATCATTGGACACGGCACATATCGTGAGGAGGTTCCTCACTCCTAACCGCCGATGGTGGGGTCCTAGGCCTCGCCATCAGAGGGTGCACATTTTTATTTTTAAATGTATTTTTTATATACAAAATTATATTTAAATATGTAATAAATCCTTTTAAAATTAAGAGTACTGTACATACTTTTTATAATAAATCTGTCACTAAGCAGCATCGTGTAAGCACGATCGCAATCCAGTTTAAAGGACATTGAAGTCAGTGAAATTACAGGCCATTATGAGAATTAACATCCTATGGATCAGAGACCAGCCAGGCGAAGTGTTATTCAGGCTTCTGAGAGTTGTTACTACTGCTTAAACTAGATGTGGTCTTGCCATCAAACTAGCGACCAACACGTCATTCATTCATATGTTTAAAATTCAACGCAGTAATTAAACAACTTAAAATATTATCCACATGTTTAAATGCCAAGTCAATAACTTTAATAAATCATCATCGCAGAAACATGCAAATTACTAGATATCACAAGCAAAAAGTATTAAATTAACTTGAAACTAAGCTTGAAGCACGATTGAGGACTTTTGAATGGCGACAATAACTCACAGACAGACGTTAAAATGTGCAATAAATTGCAACAAGCTATTAATTAAATATGCGCAACTATAAAATTTGTAGGACAAGATGCAAGCGGTCGCGGGTTTGCAATCGATACACTGAAACGCGACTCCCAGATGTAATGACAGGTTTGTAACAGGTGGCTACTTAGTTGTAAATACGCACTTCGATTTACGATCTTTCGGCATCCCAGTTGGAACTATTTATACTTGAAAATATCTATTCAGGCAGGCCATTCTTAAGACAAGCGTATCATCTGTACCTTGGTGAAACAAAGCTATATTTTATTATAAACGATGAATCTAAACCTTTGAGAGATGAACTATAATTACATCTAATAAAACAAAAGTGTTTGTCTAATAAAACATTTTATATATATTTTTTTTTTATCGTGGCTCGGCAAAGTGACCACACTGCACCTGATGGTAAGTGCAGTGCCGTCCAGTTATAGTATCAAGTAGCCAGGGATAGATTATCACTCGCTACTCAATACAATCTTTACTTATATATTTATTACAAAAAGTATCAACTGCTTGTTAATTTAAACGGGCTTCGTATAGGCATTGCTGAACGAATTTCGATGCGAGTTTCACTATTAAGCTAAAAATACAAAACTCATATGACTTGATAAGGCTGTCGTGAAGGCGAAACGGAAGCAATTGCGAATACACTATAAACATAGTAAGGAATGGGATATAAATCCAGGCACAGCTTTGCCCTATTTTTGTTGATACTTAGGAAATCAAAAAAATTCTAAGGCGTCAAAAAACTCCTTGTCTCATATTCTAGCTATTATTACTTTTTTAAATAGAACTGCAGTTATCCCCGTTTTGTGTTATTAATTACTAGCTGTTGCTCGCGGCTCCGCCCGCGTGAAGGTCATGTTTGGGAGAAAAAGTATACAATACAAAATACCACTATTCATGCGTTTAACTTAAAAATGACGGATTTTCATACAAACTTTCATTCCCTATTTTACCCCCTTAGGGGCGGAATTTCCAAAAATCCTGAAACATATATTTTTTATTTTTGACTAAAATGCCAAATACTAATTTTCATGAATTTAACTTCAAAAATGTAGGATTTTCATACAAACTTTCATCCCCTATTTTACCCCCTTAGGGGTGGTATTTCCAAAAACCCTTCCTTAGTGGATGCCTACGTGATAAAAGGTACCTACTGTCAAAATTTCAAGTCTCTAACCCCAGCCGTTTTGGCTGTGCGTTGATCGATCAGTCAGTCAGTCAGTCAGTCAGTTTCTTCTTTTATATATACAGATAATTCCGCCTTTCCCTTTCGTAAACGCTGTCAATTGCTCTTTAC
Source organism: Laothoe populi (assembly GCA_905220505.1). Classification (NCBI taxonomy): domain Eukaryota; kingdom Metazoa; phylum Arthropoda; class Insecta; order Lepidoptera; family Sphingidae; genus Laothoe; species Laothoe populi. Next base: position 21,166,798 of record HG992152.1, on the reverse strand, counting down.
ACCACACTAATAAACCTCATTCGACATAAAATTATCGTGTGAGTGCAGTTTCATATTATTTTTAACGATCTGAGGCCCCGGATATGACGTTAACATTGTCTATGGACTTAGACATAATTCTATCGTCAATTTCATTAATATTACCGTATAGGCAGCAGGGATGGACCCAAGATTTCATAAAGGGGAAAAATGCAATGTCCAAACAATATATTTTAGACCACAAGACAAGGTCATATGCTTTTGAAAGAGGAGAGAGGCTATTCAAATCTAACGGTACTGGAGGAACGTAAAGTCTATTGGTCTAAATCCTTTTTCAATGAAAACAACAAATATTATCAACACAATTTTGGCCCCTATAGTGAGACGCAATGATCGACTTTATATTTGGGCATTCACAGACGATGAAAATAATCATAAAGCGAAACTTATTATTTGCTGATCTCCTGATATAAAAAATGTTGAAAGTTCTGTAGAAAAAGATCATGACAACAATTTCGGAATAGAATGTTCTTTGCTGGTAAATATTAGAGAAAATAATGACGATAATTTTGAATGTGGCGCAGGCGTCATTAAAATAGTCCATCTCAATTCTTATTTTAAGCAAACGATGACGAACATAATAGTTTGTATTCACGAGGCAGACGCATAATCACGCCCATTAGTTTCTTTGACGTACCAAGTATAATGCCCCAAAAATAGCTCATAAATCAAAAGGCCCAGTTAATTATCAAAACGGAAGTTAACTCGCGTCCACTCGATATAACTCTGTCACAATCAGAAAGAAAAAATTTGGCGCCGACTACAAAAACCGTTTCATCTATATAGGAAAGTGGATAAAAAAACTCGTAGAAAGAAACGGAAAGGGTACGAAATCACGACTGCATCGATCAAGATTTGGTGTAATTTATAATAGTTTTGTTGACATTTCTGTTTTTATGCGAGGAATCGATCATTGTACACGACGTTGAAAATTAATTGTTGCTTTACTGCTATTTACCATTATATTTCTGATTTCTATCGCTTCAAGGTCCTGTAATATAATAAATATCGAAAGACAGATGGATTTCCTTAGCCGAATGGTTAGACGCCAGAATTTAATGAGACATAGCTATACAGCTTCTGTTGCTGTTTTAATTACTAATGTTAAACAATTTGGAATAGTAAAGGTCTTTTAATCATCAAGTATTTTAACCGTAAAACGTTTCTATTCAGTAGAATACCGGCAAATGAGCAACGGAGTCCATTGATGGTAATCCACTCCATGCTGGAACCGAGCCTATATCCAACGGATCCAAAACCTTAAACTATAGATAAAATATTTACACATGGTAATATGTGCTGATCAATTTATCATAGTAAAGGCAATATGGTCATCTAATGGTAATGTAATACCGCCTATGAATATCCATAATACCAGAAGAATCATGGCTACATGATGATCTTAGAGGAACAGAATAGGAATTGGGAAGAAGAGGGAAATTTGGGCTTTTGGATCACCCTCACCGTACGAAATAAAACAGCAAGATGCTACTTAAAAGAAAGAAGAAGAAGACTTTTATTGCTAGAATAAATACCTGCCCTTATCCGTCACTAAGTGGGGCCGGCACAAATGGTTTTGACTCTCCACGCAACCCTATCATCCGGCAAATCTGCATTCACTCCTTTCATGCGCATGTCCTCAATCACGCAAGAGAAAAAAATCTGTATATATAAAAGAAGAAGCTGACTGACTGACTGACTGACTGACTGACTGACTGATCGATCAACGCACAGCCTAAACGGCTGGGGTTAGAGACTTGAAATTTTGACAGTAGGTACCTTTTATCACGTAGGCATCCACTAAGGAATTTTAATTAAGGGTTAATTAAGGGTTTTTGGAAATACCACCCCTAAGGGGGCAAAATAGGGGATGAAAGTTTGTATGAAAATTCGTCATTTTAGAAGTTAAATTCATGAAAATTAGTATTTGGCATTTAAGTTAAAAATAAAAAATATATGTTTCAGGATTATGGAAATTCCGCCCCTAAGGGGGTAAAATAGGGAATGAAAGTTTGTATGAAAATCCGTCATTTTTAAGTTAAACGCATCAATATTGGTATTTTGTATTGTATACTTTTTCTCCCAAACATGACCACTACGCGAGTGGAGCCGCAAACAACAGCTAGTACAAAATAAAAATTAAACCTACAAAATTTGACTATTTGCCACTAATAGGTCCTCTAATTCAGCGCTATGCTGCAGTACCGCCGAGGAGTAGTAAAGCGTTGAACTACTAGCTAAATCAGGTCAGTTTTCTCTGTGGCAATAATAACCGGTAGGCAGCGGCTTTGCTGTGCCCTGGCATTGCAGAAGTCTATGGGCGGCGGTGACTACTTACCATTAGGTGGCCCGTCCGCTCGTCTGTCTATTCAGGCAGTAAAAAAATGGTCTGGTGGAGCCATATTATTCATATTATGCTGTAGACAATCTCCGGCGATCACGAATCAGTGATCATGTCATATAATCCAAAATCTATTTGAACTTGGAATAAATCTCAACAAGATATTTTACAACGTGTTTAAAAACAGTCGTACAAATTTTATTATGTTTTAACGAGTAGAAATCAGATATGCCGAAACGTCGCGGCGGTTTATATGTTTTACGGCTATATTCGTTTTCATTGTTATTAAACTTTACGAGCTTTTAAGCGTCTCGTTACCGATTTAGTTTTACTGATTTCGATGATTTGTTGATCATCACTGCGGGGCTTCTTTTACAATTTTATTGAAGTCAGCTATTGTAGAGCTTGTATTTGAAATTTGAAAGACATAGAGATATATTTTTAAACGGTTTTATTTAGCTTGCCTTGGTTGTTTGTTTATTGAGGTCAAATTTACTAATTGATATTTTGTCCCCTTCCTGTTAATAGATTGATCTGATATTTGGTACACACCTTTAGTTCGGATGACAATACTATTTAAAAAAGGTATTATTTTTATTTTTTTATTAATTTTATCTGAAAATCAGCCAGATAATCTTGGAATAGCGATATCAACAGTGGAAACAATATAACTAAATTCAATAAAAACTGAACGAAACTGATTAGATAAATGTAAAAATAAAACACAAAAGAACAATTTACTGCATATTTAAAAGGTCGTATATTCGCACACTTTATCGGCGATTCGGCCAGTATTTACATTGAGGTAGGCACGTCGGGCTGCGGTCGTAAAAATGAAGTTTTACCGCATCGCGACTAATATATTGAGATGTCTCGATATTTGAAGTTATTTTACACTATATCTAAAAGTAATCCATACTAATACTATAAATGCGAAAGTAACTTTGTTTGTTTGTTACCTCTTCACGACTAAACGGCTGAACGGATTGTAATGAAATTTGGTAAGGGAATAGATTATATCCTGGAGAAGGACATAGGCTATCTTTTTTCTCAAAAAACAACCTTGAAAGGGGTCAAATAGGAGTTCAAAATTTGTATGGGAAATCCATAATTTATGTAAATTCATATTTAGGCTTTTGGTAGGAAATAAAGAAATACGTGTTTCAACGTTTTTGAAAAATCATCCCTAAAAGGGGCAAAGTGAGGTTAAACTTATGAGGTATTTTTTAGATGCAATCTCAAGATTCAGGCACATTACCTGAGAGGCTGGACAATCGCTACAGGTGCCTCAGTGCGGAAGACAACTCCTTGGATTGTATACTTCTGCTCCCGAATATAACCTCCACGCAGGCGGAGCCGCGAGCAACAGCTAGTATTTAATAAAACAAGTCTTTAGTAATAAAAATATTTTTATACTAAAAACTGATTATAAAGTATTCTCTTTTCGCCTTTTGCTCGGTTGAAGATCTCGTGTAATTAAATGTTATCATGCATACGCTGAAAAGACAATTAAAAGTAATAGCGCTTTATTGTTCTAATGCTAGCGTACTTAGCCACAGACAAATGAGGTCCTGGGTTTAGTTTTCAGGAAGAGCAATCAAAATTTATGAGTTTTGGATCCGATTTAACTACACTTCAGTTGGCCGGATTTGATTCGGGCGCGGTATGGTGATTGATAAGTCACATAGTGATGGAAATAAGCTCTACGGACCATGGGTGTAGACTGTAGGAACTAGAAGTACCTCTACCTACCGCTTTAGTGATTTAAGCGTGAGTATTAGTAGGCAGCGGCTTTGCTGTAATCTGGTATTGCAGAGGTCTATGAGCGGCGGTGACTACTTACCATCAGGTGGCGCGTCTGCTCATCTATTCAGGCATTAAAAAAATATGATTTTTGCGAAAGTGACGTTTCGAAATTACTTACTTCACTTCTCAAAGTCTTGGGTTTTGACTTAAATATCAAAAAGTATTAGTATTAAGTATCTCTGCTAGTAAGGTATTTTATTCCAAACTATTCCATTTGGTGAGATGTGTTAAAGAGCTAAAGTCTGGCCGTCACGACGAAGTTTATTCGCGTGTCGATCCCAACGCATAACAGACTCGAGCGATGTTAATATATTCAAACGGCCCCGGACATTCTTCAGCCGCGAACGCAGTCGCGTCCCGTTTTCACAATAATAATGTGTCAACGCCAAGACTATATCTAAATGGCGTTTGAAAAGCGTCCATCAATAAACGCTGAGTGTGTATCGGTGTCGCCATGTCTGACTTAACGTTTCCTTTAATTTATTATATCCTTCGCGTGGGCGCCTTTTTGATACCTTCGTTTTGGACATTTGTATTTTTGTTTTTTATTATAAACTATTTTTATTTTTTTTGTATTTTAATTGGAACGATGGAATGACATTTTAAATTCAATTGATTAAATGTTTTATTTATTCGATGAGTCTGATAATAAATTCGTGAAATTGCATAGCAAAAGTTTCGTTATTATTACAAATGTCATTAATTTAATTAATTTATCTTATCGCTAGATAAAAATGCAATAAATTTTCCAAATAAATTCAAAATACATAAATAAAAATAAATGTTTTGTAACTTTTGAAAATTAACATTTATAATGAATAGTTTACTAGATTTTAATTGTCTATTAAAGTCTAGATAATCATTTAATTACGTCCATTTGTTAATTGTTATCTGACCATCAAAATCTATTATCTAAAGCATGAAACCTGCAGACATTGTGTTATCTAGACGGAAACATAGTTCATGCTTTACCACTTTTATAGTACCGCTTCTTCGCCTTCTTGCACATGGCGAAGTATGAAGAAGTAGGCATGATTGTGTTGAGTAGCGGGGGATAGATTGTCTCTCGCTACTCGATACTCTAATTGGACAGCTCTGCGCTTACTATCAGGTGCAGTGTGGTCACTATGCCGAGCCAGAATAAAAACATACTTTACCAGGAAAACGTTAAATTTATCTTATATCTATATTCTTATTTTCTAGTACAAACGTATGCATACATTTTCTCTTTAGCGACTACTATAAAGCTTAGTTTCTAAACCCTTGCACTCATTCTCATTGGATTTTATCACTATACTGTAGTTTACTGTACGTTTTCCATCGCTGCATCTCTAGCCACAACTAAAACACACACAAACACCCAGCAAGCAAATTAACTCGAACAAAAATCTAAGTTCGATAATGATCTAAAGTGTTGCGCGTGGGTTGTAGGGTGACAAAGCGTCGCATGTCTGCGGACAATGTGCGGCGGACACACGGACACCGTGTTCACACGATCAGATTGCGTTGGTTTATGGCACTCTGAGGACGCCATTAGCTCTCTCTCGTATTGCCTAATTAGAATTACACGTTAGTGCCGACCAGTTTTGTTTTCGCGTGTACATCTAGATTTCCCCAGCTTTTTCTGTAGTGATCGGTTGATTTTTGCATGTGAAATTTAAGAGTATATTTGACCAGGGCATGCCAGATTAAAGGACAATGTTTTTAGCTTTAGAACCTATAGTTGATTAATATAAGTGGAGTGCCGTCGAAGAAGTTTGAACACGAACTACGAAGCTATAAAACAAAACTATTATTTAACCTGAAGTGAAGCCACTATAATCGACTCGAATCGAATGTATGTAACATTGTAGAGAATATAAAAATCCAACATATTTTTACATACCATAAAAACAGATCAATACAAACATGGAAGCGAATAAACGTACGGACAACAATAACGTTATCGTTGATATATCGTTACAATTTCCTTGATCTGCAAAATAAAATCAACATGGGTGTGACGGGGCGCGGAATTTATGCGTGTGCGCAGCGCGACGTTGTCGTAAAGTCGGGACGTAATGTCGCCTGATAAGTACCGCGCCGGACTGTCCTGCACCTGACATTTTTATTGTGGACACCCTACAAATGATTCTTTATGAAATTTTATTCGTATATGAGTTATACTTGAAATGTTTACTTATAAGCATTCTAAATTTTTTCTGCTTTAATTTGTAAATTTTAAACTTAATTAAACACATTTAATTTGTGATGTTAGATTAGAGAGATCTCTTATACAAAGTGTTTGGGTAAGAACTCATTTTGAACTCACATCATTTTGTTTATTGCTACCCTCAATCATTACTCTTGTATTATTATTATCAGCCTTGTATTATACTGTCCCACCGCTGGAACAGGCCTCTACTAATCAGAGGGTTTATGCTTTACTCCACCAGACCGGGTTGGTAGACTTCACACACCTTCGAAATTCTGGTGGAGAATTCTCAGTATGCAGGTTTCTTCATGATGTTCACACATCACCGTTAAAGCATTATGTATGTATGTCAATTATGGCAGGTAATATATATAACAGAAAGCCAGAGGTGCGTAGGTTGGGGTCAACCCGTGGTAGTTGTCTTGGTACTCTGTTCTATTCCCGGCTTAGTTACCAGTAAAATCTTGTGTCTCGGGATTCCTAGTATGGCTATGCAGTATTTTGTTCTGTGCCTACGTAGCCGCAAATAAAAAAGTTATATCTTATTCTGGAACTTCAAATACTAATAACAGATCTTTCTTAGAATCATTTACCTTATCACACATTTCTCTATATCAGCAGAAGTACATCATTTTTCAAAACCCTGATTTTTATCATCGTTTTAATGACTGCACCCTGTTGTCGCGTCCGGTTCTGTATTGACAAATGATCAATCATGTGGCACGTCGTCTATCAATCATTGAGTTAATTAATACCAGCTGAATGTATTTCATATTTGGTTATATTAAAGGTGAAGGCCTCATGTGTCAGTGTTTCCTGGTAAAAAAACCTACAGCAGTCACAAGGATAATCCACCACACACTATACGAGCCTTGTCTATCAGGAACTATGAGAAACATTTAATAATAATAAATAAATACACCCAACGGTCACACACATAGTTCTGACCCCACACTAGGTAAAACCTGTATCGTGGGTATCAAGAACTACGAGGGACTACGGTACCACAACACCAAGACCCGAAACAAATATATGTCTGTCACACAAGCATTTGTCTCGGTATGGGAATCGAACCCACGGCCTCTCGTTTCACAGCCGACTTCTCGCCCGCTGCGCCACGGAGGCTGTCAAATTTGGTCTTACAATTCCGTGACCTGGAACCATTATCTGTGATCGAATCTTATAATTCACGCATACTGAATAGAATTAAAAATAAATACCACACTGTATTGAACACTGTCCCGCTGCTGGGCACGGGCCTCTTCTACTAATGAAATGTGTTAGGCCTCCACTTGGTTCATGTCAAATACCTTTAAACTCTTATGAGAGCTCGCAAATTAACAATGAATACCCATATGACTTAAACTGAAACGTCAGACGTGATTGGCTTTCAGGTTTCGAACCTGCTTCCATTCTCAATAACAACTAAAGATATGGATATCTCAACAATACAGCATTTACGTTCGTATTAGCTTTTTTATAAGACAATAGAGCACCGCTAAAGTAGAGACCACACAGTCGCGACTGGTGATGGATCGACCGATTGTCTGCAGGGGGACATCCGTCATCGTTGTCAGGCGCAATACCCCTCCTCCCCTGCTCCTCCCTCGTGCCACCTCTCCCCCGCAGCGACCGACACCGACTGACGTCTTGATCAATCAAAAACCCTTTTAACGCTCGGACGGTCTGTCTGACCATTATAAATTTTGATGAATATTTCGCCAGTGTCGCGCCGACGTGAATTTATATCGATTGTTATTAAAAATTGAATTTATGGGCTGAGGAATAGAGTGGAAATATAAACGGATTGAAGCTTGTGGTTCTGAATGTCAGTTGTGATTTTTCATTGGATCGTGTTATGAGTTCGATTGCAGCGTTCCGAAAACCATTTTTAATTATTCACTTAAAAATACTGAAAGCTTGGGTTTTTGTATAATTAACGAAATCATTTCACATGAAAAATGTATTATCAGTATTTAAATACTTCAAATTATAAACATATATGCAAATGTGCTTGAAATGAGAATAAAAATGACCATTAAATTTATCCAAACACCATCACGTTACATTAGGTACATTGCAATAACTAAAAGCATTCCAAACTTGCAAATACCAATTATTGGACAAAAACCAAAAGGTCTATTTGTCAATTCGTCGCCGTATCGGATCTGGCAGCCATCTTGGCAGCATGTAAATGTCAACCGGCGGCCGACCAATTACAAGCCTGCGCACGCGCACAGTTGACGGCAACAACGCACCACGCGATACCATAAAGTTTCGCGCCATTTATAGAAGTGAAATCTGCTCGGCGGAGATCGGCAGGCGTTCCAATTAATGCTGGAGGCTGGATATCTGATGAGAGGGAGGGTACTATGTAAATAAAGTGCTGTGGAAAATAGTCGGGCGCCTCTTTCTGAACGGACTTAACATGAAATAGATGCGAGTACTATCGATAGGGTTATGTCAATTAGCAATTTCGAATGAGATGTTTTATTTTTGCTAATGGTCGATTCTACCATAGTAGCATTACAGGGTTAGCTTAACACTACAAATGCATTTGCATTTGATGGATTTGTGTTGTTATTTGTGAGCGTATTGTGTAAGTTAGCAACAAAAGCAGGTTGCACTAACAAAGACGTTAGACGTTAGACAAGGATAAATATGGCACAGCGTACACCCGAGTTACTGCCCCTATTCCCGGACATCATTGCTTCGATAACTTAGCACAGGCCGCCTCCCGCAATTTAATATAACACCAGTCCTAAGGGCATTCATAACTCGAGCCGAGCGCCTCCCATTGTGCCCTCTCGGAGGCTCACGAGCGCTTCAGTCGCCACCACGGCCATGTAAAGCGCAAGTTAATATGTGAATCACGACCCGCGCGTATATGGACTGTGGTGGACGCCCGCCGCCACCGGCCAATCCTATCGCGAATTTTAAATGCTCCAGCCATTGTATGCATATCGGATGCGGGACTGAATAAATTGACTCCTTGACGCGCGTCACGGCACGATAATCCACAGATTCAAACATCGCAGTGCGGACAGTTCCCCCCACAAATCAATCCCGCACTCCATAAATTAAATGAAACAATGACCCTAAATTATCTGGCCTCCTCCTTTATCGCGCTGCGTGTTGTATCCTTTTTACACACAAATGAGACTCGGCCGCGACTTATTAGGTATCGGAATTTCAGCGAGTGCAGATCGACAGCGCGATATGCCGGTGCCGATGCCGATGCGTGGACGAGACGCGCGGCGCACGACGGGTTTAATTACGCTTCCTCGTGGTCTGAGACAATGGCCCTAATTTAGGGTGACCAACTCCGAAATTCAAAAACTAGGATTCGAAGTTGGAAAAACCAGGACAATTCTGTTTAAAAACAGGACGCGTCTTTGTTTTGAAACAGTGCGGACACTCGCGCGTCGTGAAGCCTTATCAGGGCGCTTTAAAAACCAGGATATGTCCTGGGAAAACGGGAAGGTTGGCAACTCTACCCTAATTGAACTCATCGCATCGAGCGTCGCCGGTATCTGGTATTCCATCAAGGGAACGTCCTTTATGCGACGCATTAACATAAACAAGCGGTGGACGGTGCCGTCCATATTTCTGGAGCCGTCGTGACGCGGCAGCGCTCCGTACGGCGCGATACACATCTCTGGACGCATGCGCACACTGCCACTGGATATTTAGAAGCTGTCTTACCCGCGCCGACTTAACGAGTCGCATTCTGCGTGTGCGACATGCGATCCGCTTTTGTGCTTTGCCTTTTAGAACAGGACGAGTGCGGTATGTGCTGGAGGTGCGTTGCGTGCTGTTGCGACCGCGACCCTGCCGCTATTTACATGCCAATACTTCGCAGGTCAATTGGTCTTTGTTTTTTTTTTACTTTAATTCCTTGTTTCAACTTGTGTTATAAAATAATCATCTTATCTTGCAGTAGAGAGTTACATGTTCAAAACTGTTTTTAAACGTCGTTTACTATAGGGTCTAATTTAGATAATGCTTAAAGCACGAGCAGAAAGAAAACATATGAATGACATAAACTTTACATCACACTATCAAATAAATCTACAAGTGCTTTAAAATAATATCGTCTAAAGGGGCCTTACAGTGGCATTTACGATATTAACACAAAATCAATTCTTCATTTTAATGTCAGCCATCAAGAAAATTAATTCACAACGACATGATACTAATAGACCCCCACGAGCCCCCATTTCTACATACCTGCAGTAAGCAATATTCTTCCTCCGGCCATTGCGAAGGGTGACGCGTCGCATTAGCCGGACGATGGTTTCATAAATACGTTATTGGGTGAGCGAGCGGGCGCTCATTACCACAACCGTTCGAGATCATTACCTGCGAGATAAAATTCGCACGCAGTGTTGTCGGTATTACTTTTTCACTTAGCATTATATTTGTCTCGTGACGGTATGATAATGATCTTCATTTCATATCTGGCATGTGGCGTGGGTGGTAATGTTCTACTCAGTACTGAATATAATTACTGGTAAGCTACTCCCGATTCATTGACTACAGAATGACAAAAACATTGCTTGTACTCATTTAACATTTCTATTATTTATATTCTAAAACACTTTTTAATTCACATACATTAATTTAAGATAAACACGCCGTGTTTTATTCGGTGTCGTCTCTAAGCAGTGTTGATAAGTGACATTATTTAAATATAAAAATGATTATTTATTTTACCATATAGAAGGAAGTACATAAGTGTTTACAATGCAACATATACTATAAAAATCTTTTATATTATCCTCCTAAGGCGAACAAGCTGACTGCATTTAATGGTAAGCGATTACTGTAGGTCATCAATATAAGCTACGGCAGGAGCACAACCATGCCTGTAGTTACCATAAAATCTTTCCTATTTAAACACAAAAATCTAAAAATATCTAATATTACAAGAACTTATGTGTGCCAACCCTACAGATCCAAAATGCCAAGCTTTCAGAATCGGAGCATCCTTAACACACCTCTGTCCAGACGGCTTTTGTTCCCCTTTAATTATTTACTCGTTTTAAGGTTAATGTTAGTGACCAACTCCTTTTACAACAAAGTGCAAATACAATCTCGCTGTAGGCATTTTTGCTCTGTTGGGAATCTACGAATATTAATTTATACACTAAATACTAAAAGCCTTGCAGTAGCGCGCGGGGATATTTTATCGTAACGTATTGTCGAAATATCTATACTTTGTCTGACAATAATTTTGACACTTTTATATGAGTTATTTATCGTCGATTTTGTAAATCCTCGTGTGTCTTATGCTAAGCCTAGGACGTATTCCCAAATACCCTTACGCAAAAAAAACATAAGCAAAAGTTGTTTTTAGCGCCCAAGGTTGTTAATATGTCGTGCGTTGATTGTAGCAGTATTAAATCATAATGTTTCCAAACATATTGTTGCCCAACATCAGCCATGTTGAGCAACATAATGCGTCAAATTGCCCAAAGACAAATGAAAAGAGAAATTTGAAAATTAGGGTAAATGTAATTTTTTATATATATTTAAGAGTTCTACAATATTCATAAACCCATGCAAAATTGTGGACAAAAACTAGTTAGGATATAAATTTTATCCAACCAAAACGCATCTTAAAGTCCTTATCTGCACTATTGTGAAAATCACACGTTGAACTCTACATAGAGGTGTGCATAGATTCCAGTCGGGAGTCGGGACTGCGGAGTCCTTGCGTTATGGTAATGAAACTCGATCGGTACACCGGCTAAAGATGGCTCTTAATACACCTAAATACTATATAAAATAGGCGAGTTATTGGTGTCTGTGCTGACACACGGCCTGGGAGCGCAGAGAGCTAGTTGGCGAAGAATAGCAAGAAAATTGACGTATTTTTTTGTTTATAGTTTTTATGGATATTTACAATAAACCATAATAGATTTCACACATATATAATTAAGGGAAAGGCAACGATGGCCTTGTTACTAGCTTAATGGCAAAGAAAAACATAGTGAGGACACATGCATACCTGAGAACCCTCATACGAATTTCAAAGATATGTGAATTCTACCAACCCGCATTAGAACATTGTGGTGGACTAAGGTCTAACCCCTCTCATTAGTACAGGAGGCCCGTGCCCAGCGCGGCGGTGGGACAATGCTTAATACAGAGCTATATTATTATACCCAATTTGCATGTGGTTTAACAGATCTTGGAATTTTTAAACGTTTTTTTTTCATAATAATGTAAATTTTTATTTTGACTGTTCAATTTATATAAAACATTGATATCAAACGAAGCTTATAACGTATTTTAAAAGAGATACACATTATTGTAATGTAAAAAAACCAAAGTGTATCCCAACGAAGCTCACTATCGGCCGAGCCCGTGTGTCCGAGCACGCTGCCCCGACAAGCCATGCACTCGGCTTATGGTAATAAGATCGAATCCTAAATTGGATGCTGTGACCACTGACTACCCAGCTAATATTTCGCACATACGATTTATATACGAAAATACTTAGACGACATTTGCACAAATATTTGATTTTGAGTTTGATTCATTGTATACTGAAAATGTATTGTTATTTTGGATGCCCTTGGCCTTGTACTGGTATTACTGTTATTTATAAATAATACTGGCTCTGTATTAAACATTGTTCCATTGCTGGGCACGGGCCACCTCTACTATTAAGAGGAGTTAAGCCTTAGTCCATCACGCTGGCCTAATGCGGGTTGGTAGATTTCACATAATTTCAAAATTCCTATGAGAATTTTCAGATATGCAGGTTTCCTCACAATGTTTTCCTTCAGTGTTAATACACACGTAACTTTAGAAAAGTTAGAGGTATATGCCATTTAGGTTTCGAACATTCGACTTTCGTCTTTACTGTCTGTACCGCAACCAACTAGGCTATAGCTCTGTACTGCTGTACTGCTGGCTGTACTTATTTTGGTCTAAGCAGCAAACTGCTGCCTGAGAAACTCAGACGCTCCCACCATATAACCAACTACCCTGTAGTTTTAAAATTGGATTAACAAAACCTAGGGCGTAGTTATGGAGTCCACATTAATAACTTATAACATAAGATTACGCCTGTACCTCTGAAAGGTGGACATAGAAGCCGAGAATATTTCCGTTCCATGTTCTGATAAACCTTATAATAGGATTCGCCGGTTCTTTTACCTGGAAAATCATATATTTTCCAATTTTAGTCTCTATAAAAATGATCGAGAATCGAATTCAGAACCCAGGTTTCATAACCTAAGTATGCCAGTGTGAAGGAAGTAATAACTCAGCCAGTCGAATTCCGAGTTCATTTTAGCTACAAGATGGAGGGCCGACAGAGATCTATTTTTATTGTTATACAGATATCGTTGTTATTTGTCAACGTCGCGATCCGTCCCGTTTCCCGGATTAGAAGGTATTAACATATCAAAATACACTTATAACAACATATAGATGTTATATATATATAAAAATCAACAGCCGTTCTTTAGTCTCGCTAAAACTCAAGAATGGCTGGACCGATTTGGCTAATTTTGATCATGAACTATTTGTGGAAGTTGAGGGAAGGTTTAAAAACATAATTCCGGTAGGTCCTTTATATGTCACCAAATAAGATTTGCTGGGATTTGTGGGAGAAATGCCAATGATTGTGATCTTTAAAATATCACGTTTAATGTGGCGCTGCTTTTCCGGGCAGGAAGACGCCTGCCGGGCCCGCTAGTATTAGATAAAAATCGATGTGTGTATGTATGTTCACTATGGACTCCAAAACGGCTGGAGCGATTTGATGAAATTTTCACGCAATCTTCAAATTAGCCCAATGAAATTTGGTAGCGATCGGATCAACATTTTTTGGCTATTTCGTAATGTTGACAATTTTTCCTATGGGTGCTCCTTTTCTTCACTCAGTTTGTTAAGACCCAGGATCATAGGAAGGAGAGTAGTGTAGTATAAGTGTAGTAGATATCGGGAACTACAAGATACTTGCGATCTCACAACACCCAGACTTGTAACAAATATGCCTGTCACACAAATATCCTACTAATATTATAAATGCGAAAGTTTGGATGGATGGATGTTTGTTACTCAATCACGCTGCAACGGCTGGACGGAACGGATTGAAATTTGACACAAAAATAGATTACAGTCTAGAATAGCACATAGGCTACTTTTTATCCCGGAAAAATTTATAGTTCCCGTGGGATAGTTTAGTTTTTCCCAGAGCATTACTAAATAGAAAAACCCAATATCACTTTACCCGACCCGGGGATCGAACCCGAGACCTTAGCACAGCATGCGCAATTACAACTGCGCCACCGAGGCAGTATATATCAGTAAACGTTCGATTTTAACCCGTCACCACACGCGGCGGTCACTCCGTCTGTTACAGCCAAATCATTTTTCATAATTGCGATACACCGATCAATCTTATGTAGTCGACGGAAGCCACTCAACCTCGCCCCGATTCGCCTACATTTGGGCTATTATTGTTGTTTATTTGACTGATATCTGGCCGGTGTCGACGGCGTCAGCCCGACCTACATACTGTATCGTAATCACGCGATTAAGGGACATGTTTTATATTTGCTTAAGTATCTGTTAGTCAATATATTGTTATCTTTGATTGATTTCAACGGACACTATCATTATGTCCAAAATGGCTTATAAATATACATTACAGGGGAAATTAATAAAACAAATGAGGTGTTTTCAAAGAGCAAGAACCTTTAATAATAGGAAAGAATACATTGCGTTAACATCTGTTAAAAGTTACGCATGTTTACCGCATCGCGTGAGGTGTAATGCCTCTTTATTTCTGTTGCAATAACAAATACTATCAATACGACCTAACAGAAATTAAATTTATACAACACAAACACTAACGTGTATGATAATTGAATAAAAAGTATTTATTCAACAAAAAAATTGCAAATGTCATCGCATAACTTTGACACTTGCTTGCTAGTGTCGCGTCGCCGCCGTATGCGGCAACACTTGACTTGCAAAGCGTCATTGTTATTGAAATGCGAGTTTTCAAAGGCATCACTTAGCATTTTGAAAATGAAATAAAACCTCCGTACACACCAGCCGCATGCGAAGGGTCCAATCAATAGTAATAATAGCCCTGTATTAAATACTGTCCCACTGCTGGGCACGGGCCTCCTTTACTAACCAGAGGGGTTAGACTTAAGTCTACCTCGCTGGCCTAATGCGTATCGGTAAACTTCACATACCTTCGAAATTCTTATGAGAATTCTCAGGTATGCAGGTTTCCTCACGATGTTTTCCTTTACAGCAAGCGATAATTAACATTTAATACACACGTAACTTTAGAAAAGTCAGAGTTTATGCCATTCAATAGTATTAAATCGAATCAGTTACCTGTAAAACTCCCAATAAATCGCGCACAAAACAAAAACAAAGTCGATCGTAAATCTAAAACATCGGCTGAGGAATACCTGTAGTCGCGGTACGGACCTGAGATTCCATCCAAAGAAAATATCGCACCCGAATTCCGGTGGCCGCGGTGGCAAAAATGGAAAAAAGCTCTGAAAGCTCGCATTCCTTTGGGACGCGGCCCCGCCCACACTCGCGCGCATCTCTGCGACAGGTGAATGCAGGCAGCTGTGCGTCCAGCAGACGCGCTGATTTGCTTGTTTTGTCGCTTTTTTAATAAAATATGTCTACATGTATGGTGTCTACTACAACGGCACGAACCAAGAGGTTTGAGGATTCGTACTTTTCCGCACCAACAAGCTGTGGAACATTTTCCCAGCTACCGTGTTCCCTCCTACCTATGATCCTGGGTCCTTTAGGCGCAGCTGGCATGATTGTGTTGAGTAGCGAGGGATAGACTGTCTCTCGCTACTTGATACTCTATCTGGACGGCACTGCTTACCATCAGGTGCAAAAAAATTGGTATAGGTACTGAAGTGATAACTAGTTTTTAAATTTACATGTGTGAATGCTTTTGCATTGACAGACTTCGTGGCGCAGTGGTCGAGTAGCCGTGAAACGAGAAGCCGTGGGTTCGATTCCCGTACCGAGACAAATGTTTGTCTGACAAACAGATATTTGTTTCGAGTCTGGGTGTTGTGGGGCCGTAGTCCCTCGTAGTTGTTGATACCCACGATACAGGTTTGACATAGTTTGGGGTCATGACTGTGTATGTGAATGTTGGGGGGTATTACTATTATTATAAACTGCAACTGTTTTGTTTTGTATTCAATAACTAGTTAACGTCTTAGTCGTAGGGTCTTTGGTTACATAATATGTTGTATATTTTTAATTTTTACGACCCCAATTAGAGATATTCAACTGGGTTTTATAGTTCTATGTTGTAAGATGTTATGTTAATAAATTACCTGAATATACTATGGGTTTTATAACCAATTTTGGATATAAAATGCGACCATCAGTAGTTTTATTTGATTAACTAATTAACAGTTGAAGTATGCATACAATTATAATAAATTAATGCATAACAGTTTGTTCCTCATCTCAACTTGAATAATTAAAACAAAACAATAAGGTAGTAATTTTATAATAGACAAGAGACTGATTGCAAGTGCTTGAAAAAGGTGCAAAATCCGTTGCCATAACTCGATACCAAATGCAGATATACCAGCGTCAATTAAACAAAATAACCCCAAATCGAATACACACTAATTACGAAAGAAACAAAACTTGAAGACGATATATCAACTTGAATTCTACATACGTTAAATAGAAAGACATACAACAATGAACAATGGGGCATAAATCAGTATAATTAGTTTTGCCCGCACGGCGCGTGATCATTGGTCAAAACGCACGCTGGCTCCGCCCTCGGCCGCGTCACAGCAGGTAGTTGGCATGCAGAATTGGATCAATTGTAGTGTCAGCAACGGGAGTGCAGTGCTGAGGATTATTTGTCCCGTTGATAGCTGTTTGAAAACTTTGATGTCTATGTCTAAGTGTACGCAAAGCAGAGCGATTGACAGCCTCCGTGGCGCAGTTGGCGAGTAGCCGGCTGTGACACGAGAGACCGTGGGTTCGATTCCCACACTGGGGCAAATGTTTAGGTAGCAGACAGATATTTGTGTCTGGGGTGAGACCGTGCGTCTCTCTAGGTCCCTGATACCCACAACACAAGACTCGTATCTTAGTGTGGGGTCGGAGCTATGTGGGTGACTGTTGGGTGTTATAAATTAATAATCGACTTCACTCTCAAACTTTTGTTTGTTCCAAGTGTCATGACCATTAAAAGATGTCCTAGCAGTCACACCTGTTATCTCGCAAGGGGTAGGCATAGGTGTAACCAGTCCACCCACATTTCGCCGATTTTATTACCGTCCCATGATAGGGGGCGAGCATATCGTCATACCGGGCACAATTTTATACTCCAGGCTAATTCTGGGTATTTCGTGATAGAAAATCCAATCAAAAACTTAAGTCTTAAGCAACTAAACTATATATAGCATTTACTTAATTACATCGAAACAAATATGTTGTTTAAATCTGTGATTAATTGCTTAATTAAAACTTCAGGAATGATCGTACAAAAGCGAATATATGCCAAAAGACCATAGAATTTTCAAATCAAATCATTTATTTAGTAAATTAGGCCTTAGGATTAAGTTTATCTACCGGTGCTTCGGAAATGCTCACTGGTCTGAGAAGAAGCACCAAGAAACTTTGTATTTTTGTCGTAACATATAATATTAATTAACAATTAATAAAAATACTACTACATTTAAATTCCATACACAATTATAGAACAAAAAACACTGTTTAGGATGGATATACGTGTAGCATTGGCATAGAGTAGTAAATGACGCTATACAACCAGTTAATTAAATAGCTTAAACTAACAATCAATGAGCAATCTGGGCAGACCAGTCCACACGAGCAGCATCCGTTCACGAGTATGACGCATTTGCCAGCCATCGGCCTCCTCAACCATGATACATTTTCTCTTTACACATTTCTAATATGTTGGTTCCTAAAAAAGAGGTAGAATTTAGGGAGGTCTACGATCCTATATGATGATGAGGAGATTCTATGATCCAGACTAACATTCCCCAACACGTTTCCATCATCGGACGACAAGAGACTCCGCGAAGCGTCATTGATACATGGTTGATATTCCACCACAGCGCAAGAAGCGTTTTGCTGTATATATTTATCATGCTCACCGCTAGCGAGTGAAACTCTTGGCCGGAGTCTATATTTCCCGAAAACCATAACCTGGGTCAATCTGGGTAACAAGAGTGAATAGGTATTTTCTGGGCAAGCGTGCTCCACCATAGACCACATCATCACTTACCATCAGGCGAGGTAGTGGTGAAACGCAAACCTATTTCGGTAAAAAAAAAACAAGACTAACACACCTCATTGACTCTATAACTGGAAAAATTACATTTAGTTCTGCTGTCAATTGAGTACAGGAACCATGTATATCTAAAAACATCGGATAATTCCCGCGACTGGACAGCAAGTGACAATTAACACGGGACACGTGACCTCTGCTTTGAAAACTCGTAAAGATCTAACTTTATTACACTGATTTAAGATAAGCGAATACCTTAGTCTTAAAATGTCAGTGGTTCATTTCTTTTTGTTTACGGTCGGTTCACACGAGACAGTAGACTTCGGGTTTCAGATAATTTCATTAGAAGACACACTATCGTTGGCTGAGAACATTTAATAAATAAAACAAACTTTATTATGCTCAGTATTTTTTTGATTATTGGAAGTACTACTACAGGCGAGATAGTGGTCAAATGCAAGCCTATTAATAGAAGCATATATATATATAAGTAGATCAGTCCCTAACAACCGTATTAGAATACCAAAAAAAGACACTTGAGATAAACAAATTAGAAAGACTATTTTTAGAGCATATATACTCATACAATTAAATTCATTAAATAAATAGACCGACAATCACACCCATAGTACTGACCCCACACTTGATCAAACAGACTGATACTTGAGAGACTTTCGGTCTCACAACACCCAGACCCGAAACAAATATCTGTCTACCACACAAACATTTGTCTCGGTGCGGGAATCGAACCTCTCCGTTTCACAACTGATTTCATTCCCACTGCGCCACGGAGGCTGTCCAAAGTACAGTTAAGTACAGTAGTTTTACGTTGATTTAATTTACAGTGTCACTTATAAATCGACATTTGACCTTTTGAATGTCAACTTGCCGAGCCACTGGCCTTGTGTGAACAGCCCTTTAGCTACCGTCTCGTAAAATTTATCGAACACACCCATCAAAATGGAAAAATAATACTAGATAATATAAAAATTAATCACCATCATTAATTCATAATATCGTAGTTTTAAATATAGGTTAATGGGCTATTAATGGGTTATAATATGATTTTTTTAAATATGACTGTGTGGTCATTCGGAATGTTGACAGAGATTTATAAGATTGCCCGTGCCCATGGCGTCTTTATGTGATGGTAGTTTCCAAAAAATATTTTGATGTGCTAACCAAGATTTTTCTTTCAAAAGCGTTATTTACATTTATTGGAAACGCAGCGCTTACCATCAAGTGCAGTGTGGTCACTATACTGTACCAGCAAAAAATCTAGCCTTTGCCCGTGACTTTGTCCGCCATAAATAAATTTCTATTAATCCGACCACTGCGCAACATCACAAGATCACCCGCTGGGCTAATCTGAAGATTGCCAAAAAATCTTATCAAAATCGGTCCAGCCCTTTTGGCGTCCATAGGGTATATACATACACACGTCGATAGATTTTCATTACATTAAACTCTTATGAAATATTAAACGTACTAACGTCACAAACAACCCTAAAACGCCTCAAAAGCGTGACACAAAAAATCCAGACGGATACATCCGACCCCGGGGCATCTTAGCAAAACATTAGTACAAATGGGGCGACGTCGGGCGGTTAATGAAAATGATGCTCGTATGTCCGCGCGTTGACACATACGGATCGGGCCGACTCCGTGACTCCTTACGGATATCTTTCGACCCGGATTATCAGGGTCAGAGAGACCGATGGATTTTGTTTTAACACCGTCTGATTTAGGGTTAATTCGTGATGTGTGAATTGAAAGATTTTGTGTTTTTAATTTGTTGCCAGTTCTAATTACATTTGAAATACACATGTATGCTAATAAATAGCATGCTTTTTGCTATTCTAACCATTCCTATTGAGAAAATGTCAAGTTACCCTTGTCCGTTAACCGAAAATTATAGTATTCATGCCTTGTACAGCTTTTATAGACGAGTTGATCATTGTCTTATAGACACTTTTTTCGTGGTTAATACCTAATTAATAATTATGTGATTTTTTTAAATCAACATACATTGTATTTTTTTACCGTGTTGAAATATTATTACTGACTGTTCTTCATATTTTAAACGGAACATCATATTTTACAACTAACCAGGTTCAATGAAATGTACCAGGAGACAATAACTATGTAGGAGGGTAGGAATATAACTGTATATAACATGACGTCTCTTCAGTACAAGGCCTAATGGACACTTTGTACAACTTTGAAATTCTTATTAGTTTCCTCGCGATATATCCCTCATCCATACTAATACTATAAATGCGAAAGTAACTCTGTTTGTTTGTTGGTTTGTTTGTTACCTCTTCACGACTAAACGGCTGAACAGATTGTAATAAAATTTGGTAAGGGAAAAGATTATATCCTGGAGAAGGACATAGGCTATCTTTTATCTCAAAAAACAACCTTGAAAGAGGTCAAATAGGGTGTGTGTGTGAGTGAGTGAGTGAGTGGATGGGTGAGTGTGACTGTCTGAGTGAGAGAGTGAGTAAGTGAGTCAGTGAGTCTGTGAGTCAGTGAGTCAGTCAGTGAGTGAGTGAGTGAGTGAGTGAGTCAGTGAGTGAGTGAGTCAGTGAGTGAGTGAGTGTTTGTTTGTTATATTTTCACGACTAAACGGCTGACCGGATTGTGATGAAATTTGGCAAGGAGATAGATTATATCATGGAGAAGGACATAGGCTATCTTTTTTCTCAAAAAACAATCTTGAAAGGGGTCAAATAGGATTTCAATATTTGTATAGGAAATCTATCATTCCTCAAGTTTGGGATCTGAAAATTTATATTGAGGCTTTTGGTAGGAAATAAAGAAATACGTGTTAGGAAATAAAGAAATACGTGTTAGGAAATAAAGAAATACGTGTTTCAACGTTGTTTGAAAAATCATCCCTGAAAGGGGCAAAGTGAGGTTAAACTTATGAGATATTCTTTAGATGCAATCTCAAGATACAACAACTGAGAGGCCTGACAATCGCTACAGGTGCCTCAGTGTAGAGGACAACTCCTTGGATTGTATACTTCTGCTCCCGAAAATAACCTCCACGCGGGCGGAGCCGCGAGCAACAGCTAGTTAAATATAAATAAAGGTAAAGGTATAATTGCTAGAATCGAACCCACACATACACAGTCCCTACAGCTTTTTGAAAAGTTTGTAAAGTAGATTCAAGACGGTCCAAACGAATTCACCAGGAAATCAGAACTATGTAGGAGTTATTAATTTGAAGACACTTACAATGACGTACCTGCCAGTTACCGTGTCGCGGACCAAGGCCGTTGGCTATTGTTCCTTCTTTATTCAAAAACTGATAAGCATCGGCGATAACATTTAACGTTTTAAATTAACATGATCTATAAATTGTTATAAATGTCACGTCACTGGCTTGTCAAACGTCTGTAAAAAACGGTAAATAAAATCGTGATTAATTTTGAGTGTAGTTTAACAAATTCCACTTAATATACGGCAATTATTTAAATATTCAGGAAATTCGTGCTACCTATTACGTTTTAGTCTTTACACTGTTGCAGAGAGGGTGATTGACCAGCGAAGGACTACCGAGACATGTCGAGGGTTCAATTCCAACTCCAACATACAAAATTTCATGTTAATATAATTGTCACTTTTATTGTGATGGTGTGATCCCCGGGTCGGGTGAAGTGATATTGGGTTTTCCTATTTAGAAATACTCAGTATTAGCGCGGAGTTTGGAAGTGAGCCCGGCATGGCGATAGGCTCGCCTATCACATAATGGGACCGTAATAAATTAGGCGAAAAGTGTTTTTTTAGTGCCTCGATAGGCAGACGAGCAGACGGGCCACCTGATGGTAAGTAGCCACCGCCGCCCATGGACTTCTGCAATGCCAGGGCACAGCTCAGCCGCTGCCTACCGTTAAAATCTTGTATAGGTGTATTGGCTACACCTCTGAGTGTATATATATGTATGTATATATAGATATTGCAGTCACCACGTCAGACATTTCACCAAACCAACAACTCTAATTAAAGTGGTCTGGGTGATTCAGTGCATGATTGACCAATCAATCAATGCCGGTGGCTGATTGATTCGCGACGACAAACGACTGAGGTATTAATTCAACTTGAACGTTGACGTTGATCGATATTTATGATATTATACGTACGTAATTACATTTCGCCTCGGGCGTTATCGTATACAGGGTGGTTGGGTTGTGTGGGAGATGATAAAATTACTTGGTGGCATATTGCGTACGCGGTACAACTGCTGTGTGGTCTAGGATTCAAATTTAGATGTTATTAAAACAGCTAAATTCGCTAAATTGAATTGGGTCAGTGTTACTATATACGGTGTTATACTAATATAATAAATCTTAATGATTGTCTCGGTGGCGTAATTATGTACGCGGTATAACTGCTGTGCTGAGGTCTCGGTTTCGATTCCCGGGTGATAAAAGTGATATTGGCTTGTGCAAAAGGAAATACTCACTGAGCCTGGAATTGTGCCCGGTATGGCTATAGGCTCGCCCACTATCTCATCATGGGACGGTAATAAGATCGGAAAAATGTGGGTAACTGGTTACTCTGCCTACTCCTTCGGGGATTACAGGCATGAGTGCGTATGTATAATAAAATACATAAGTAATTTTTTCTTAGACACTAGACGACAGTGGAGGTGTGTGATCGGCTGTGAAACTAGATCGCGGGTTCGACCCCAAGACAAAAGTTTGTGAAGTCCATAAATATTTTCAGGATACAAGTTCTGGGAGATCTTGATATTATTTTGTAAATAATAACTTATGAAAATAACTATTATAAATCACCATTATTTTTATAAATAACAATATTTAGCTACTACACTACATTTTTACACTAACGACACAATTAATGGTTTATATTTTTTCTAAAATGTTTTTGCCATCACACTGTATAAGATATAGTCGGTGTCCCATATCGATTGATTTATTACTACAATGGTGGCCGACACATTGGCTCCACTGATAGCGTGCCATGGTGATAATTTTATGGTGCTAGGATTTATTTCGCCTATAATATTATGCCATTGGCCTTAAAAAAGCGCTAACTTGACGTATACATTAAGCTTAAAAGTGTTTATAACACATAAAAAAAGTGCTTAATTTTCAGTAATCGTGAATCGAACTGCACACAACACGATAGAAGTAATTACCTTCAAGCTAAAGTGACAGGACACAATTCATAAACCACCAAAATTCAAGATTCCGGACAAAAATCTTGTACGCTCAACTTTATGCTCAACAAGTATCAATTTGTAACTGTCTGAACTCAGCCCTCACGACACGACGTCGTGACGTCCACGTAATGTGCACGACACGACATTATTTAAGTCTTTCTTATCTTACTTATTTAAATGTCCCCATAATCTAGTATCAGGAACTATATATATTTCAGGATTAAAATTTCCATCGAGCCTGTAGCATCTAATTGAGCCCCTGTGACGCAGTGGGCGAGTAGCTGGCTATCAAACTAGAGACCACAAGTAAAATTTCTGCAGTTAGACTAATGCTTGTGTGATTCAAATCAAAATCAAATCAAATCATTTATTTTGTACATTAGGCCACTAGGGGCACTTTTTACATGTCAGGTTTAAGTTTATCTACCAGTGCTTCGGAAATGCCCACTGGTCTGAGAAGAAGCACCAAGAAACTCAGCCGTAGGTCTTTTGTATTTTCATCATAACATATAATATTCATTTAAAATTAATAACAATACTAGAAGTATTACACTTAAGTTCTATACACAATTATAGAACAAAAAAACTGTTTAAATACTTGTTTTTAGACTCTCGCGATTTGAATACATATTATAAAATTAGGAACGGGTCTTAATCGCGCAATATTTTTTATGGTATAAATACCACAATTATTTCCCTTACGATTGGTTAGGAAAAGGTTTGGTTATGGTTTAGGTTAGGTTAGGTAAAGCCTTAGTAGTTTTTCATACGATACGGGTTTGATACGTAACATCAACAATTACACACCGTAGTGTGGGATCCGTTAATTGTCTTTAAGGATTTATAGATACGAACATAAACATGTTAAAAGTATCTATAATCAGAGCTGTAAAACTTAAAAAAAAATAACAAAAATTATCAGCTGAATAAGTAACTATTTAATAGCAGCTATAGCCTAGTTGGCTGTGGTACGGACTGTAATGACGAAGGTCGTATTTTTTTTATTCTGGCGCGGCAAAGTGACCACACTGCACCTGATGGTAAGCGCAGTGCCGCCCAGATAGAGTATCAAGTAGCAAGAGACAGTCTATCCCTCGCTACTCAACACAATCATGCCGGCCTGCTGTTTAGCTTCTTCACACTACGCCTAAAGGACCTGTGACTTTTCTAAAGTTATGTGTGTATTAAATGTTAATTATCGCTTGCTTTAACAGTGAAGGAAAACATCGTAAGGAAACCTACATACCTGAGAATTCTCATAAGAATTTCGCAGGTATGTGAAGTCTACCAAACCGCATTAGGCCAGCGTGGTGGATTAAGGCCTAAACCCTCGTGGCCCGGGGCTCGTGCCCAGCAGTGGAACAAGTTTATTCCAAAACAATGAAATTAAATAAGTACAAAATAAGTCAGCCTTCCATTATCATATCCAAGAATCCAGTCATAACAGAATGCTAATGAAAATGTCCACAACTGGCTATCAATAATTTGAAAAGTTCATTGAGATTGAATTTGAACGCGTTGCATTGGCGTGCTTGGACAAAGGCATTCTTTGTGCCGATGTGCACGACGCGATACCGCTAGGAAATGAACCCACTGACGACTCAACAGCCATCTAACCTTACTGAATAAACAATTCAATTGTGGAAATATTCTGAGTTTAAAAGAAACCATTAGTATCGAATTATCTTAAATGAATGTCTGCAGCGTGACATGAATATAATTGCTAATTATATTATCAATATATTAATCATTCAAGTGATCCATAAATTCAAGTATGCAATATCAAAAGTTTTTTAATTCATAAAAAGTACACCGACTTCAAAAGAAAACAAATTAAGCGTCACTATAAAATTTTAGGCTTGCCCTTGATTTTGCTGAGATGTCATCATCAGATCCTGACTTGGTGCCAATGGGACCACCTGGGAATTATACTCTTTTAAACAAAAAAATAATTTCTCGAATCGGTCCAGCCGTCTTCGAGTAATTGGGGAACATACATAAAAAAAAGATTCCGACGAATTGTTAACCTCCTCCTTTTTTTGAAGTCGGTTAAAAAACAGAGACTGCCTTAGTGGCGCAGTTGTAATTGCGTATGCGTTACGACTGCTGTGCTGAGGTCTCGGGTTCGAATCCCGGGTCGGATAAAGTTATATTGGGTTATTCTATTTAGAAATACTCAGTATCAACCCGGAGTCTACAATTGTACCCGGTATGGCGATAGGCTCGCCCCCTATCACATTATGGCACCGTAATAAATTCGGCGAAAGATGGGTGTACTGGTTACACCTCTGCATAGCCCTTCGGGGATTATAGGCGTGAGTGTATATGCTTGTATTAATTGATTTAATTTTAAGTGCTTGTTACTATGTATAGATTTTCATGGTGATTTATTAAGTTGGTGATACGAGCCCGTCCGCGGTGTCTGTGTTCGCCCCGCTGATAACCGAGAGGTGCACACGGACCGATAGCGTCGCCTAGAGTTATTAGCCAGCCTTACTTTAATAATTTATTGTGCACCCAACTTTATATTGTGAAAATTACAGAATAAAAAGAGTGTTTTGAAGCTGGGTTTTAGGAGATTTATTGCCAGTTAGAAAAGTGTCTGGTCTCGTGAGCTCTTAATTCAACTTAGAACTAGGTTAAAGAAAATATCTAAAATGTTTTTTTATTAAAATAGATAAGAGGTTTGCAACTAGGTATAAATTATAAATGAATCGAAACATGATTCGCAACATATTTAGGGAGTATTTTTTGCCTGAATAACGAGCCGCCTGATCATAAGCCTGCTCACAAACTGTAATAATTTCACCCAGAACTTTGAAAAACAAATGACTTCACTCTGAGATATAAGATGTTTCATAATGCCAAATAAATACACTGACTTTAATGTTTTTTATCTTGGCACGGTAAAATGCCTACTCCACCTGATGGTTTTTTTTATAGTATAGTAACGAGCCAGTGGGTCACCTGATGTTAAGTGATCTCCACCGCCCATGAACATCCACAATACCGAAAGTATCATGTATGCGCTGTCGGCCATAAGGACAGGAATAGGGATTAGGGAAGGGAAGGGGGAATCTGGGCCACCGGATATCTTACTTACCATACGAAACGCGATAGTAATCACTTTACGTTGGTTTTCTGTGAGACAGTGGTACTACCCCGGTCGAGCCGGCCCATTCATGCTGTAGACAAATATGTCTACAGCGTGGCTCTACCACTTATCAAAAGCACAGTGCCGTCCAGGTACAGTATCAAGTAGCGAAATATCCCTCGCTGTTTGACACAATCAACTCTATCTTGCACGATGTCTTTAAAATGAAATCAATTACTGGTTACTTTGACACATCTCTTAGATTAGTTACTTTAATATTAAGGTTGAGGTTGGAGGGGGAAGGAAATACCCAGCCGGTTATCTATATATACTATACATATATAATCACTTGTCCTCACTGATTCATCAACCCAGAGCCCAAACCGCTGGGGCTACAAATTTGAAATTTTGATGTATTTTATGTTGTAAGTATCCAATAAGAAGGTATGTTCGAAAATTTAACCCCTAAGGGATTTAAATAAGAGAAAAACGCTTGTATGGAAGTCCGTCATTTTCAAAGTTAGAAGGATGAAATTTCGTATACGTGCTTTTAATTAGCAATCGTGTATCGGCGTTTCTCAAATGTTACCCCTAAGTGGATGAATTAGGGTCTAAAGTTTTCTGTCTGTTACGTTTTCACGAATAAACTAATATTGATAAAATTTTGTATTTTTTTAATTTTACGCGAACGATGCCGAGAGCCAATTCTTGTTCAATTATAACAGGAACAGATACCTAAACGAATTCTAAGTTCACGATATCAAAACCCGAGAGCCCCTCGCCCCCTGAACACTTGATGGCGCCCGTCACGCTACAAGTATTCACTGAACTGAGTTTCTTTGTAACAATTTGTTAATTGTCACTCTAGGGATAGTTAGCATTATATAATATTTTGCTTGTATGTTTGTCACTTATTATTTTTTATGTTGTAACTTCTGTATTACAATACACTATTTCGTTATCATAGGAACATGAGATCGGAGTCTTGCTTGACACTATTCAAACCTCAAAACCTTTTTCATTCACAATTACATCGACTAAATAAAAAAAATATAGTTTTTTTAAGTACTGTGATATTAATATTACAATAATTAAAGCTAAGTGTTTAAAAATAAGCAAATTCGATTTTTAAGCTACATTGTGTATGTGAATGGTTTCTTATTTTACGTGTACATATTAACACATTAAAGTAAAACTAATTTTAAAATTACTTTTATTTTAATAACAGCAACTAATAATGCCCTGGAAGCTCTTTACAAAAGCTAATATTGCCCTGGAACGTACTTCAATTAGCACCTTCGAAAATAATCATACACTGATATAATTATGAAAAAACAGGGTCAGGGGGAATCAAAGTGAAAATATATCACGTAAAGTTGTTAAAACTTTCTAAATATAAGATAAAAAATAATACTAGTGTTTATAGGATTATATCTATGATTCTTTGTGCTTTAAAATATCCAAACCTCATTACAATTTTTTGTACTTAGTAATCTGCTGGTGGTAGGATATTCACATCCGCCCGGATAGGGACCATCGTACACAGGGTGTAAAACCCGCCATAGTGGCACACGCAAGTGTGTCGCGTTCCGGGATCAGCCAGTGTACATCCGGTTTTTATCGGGGATCTAGAGTTGTGGTACGATGTTTGGCCATTTTGTAGCCTTCTGAGTACTCTGACAATAGACCCTCGACCGCTTCTTCACCTTCTTGCCCATGGCGTAGTGTGAAGAAGCAGGCCGGCATGATTGTGTTGAGTAGCGGGGGATAGATCGTCTCTCGCTACTCGATGCTCTAATTGGACCGCACTGCGCTTACCATCAGGTACAGTGTGGTCACTGTACCGATCCAGGAAAAAAAACTGTCAGTAATAATTGACATCCAAATCATTCAATCGTTTGACATCTATCCTATTACTATCCGGAGTTGCAGAAAAATAGAGCATACTAGATACTGTGAAATAATCGACGTTATCTGCACGCACATATGGTGGGATCCAGCGTATCTAACTACCGTGATAACAAACAACACTCTTTGTACTAGTGATAACAAATCGGAGGGTAGGTGTTGTCTACAGAATGGACCCAGTTGTGATTGTTTGGCCTTTGTTTTACTGGATTTGGCGTGTGGAGAGGACATTTAGGACGCAACAGGATTTTTTCACCCAAAGGAAGTTATTATTTTAATGACAATCAAAAGACTAAAATATTTTCCGGTGTTGTGGCATATGTTTCATTTTTTA
Source organism: Laothoe populi (assembly GCA_905220505.1). Lineage (NCBI taxonomy): Eukaryota > Metazoa > Arthropoda > Insecta > Lepidoptera > Sphingidae > Laothoe > Laothoe populi. The sequence goes on along the minus strand of HG992152.1, from coordinate 21,137,584 downwards.
TCTGTCTACACCGTACCTGTAAGTTAATGTAGTCCAAATAAATTAACGATCGTCGGGAGATGTCACGTACTTTTATGCTTGCTGGAACTATGCTGGCATTTCCTCGCCTTGAAAGGCAGACGAGCTGACAGCTCACCTGCTGTGATTAACACAGTCCATAGATATCAGCAATACTGGAGACACAACCAAGCCTACCTTGAAGTAGTTTCTTAAGCCTTGTTTGAAGGCGTATATAACTGCGCAGATAACATTGTAGAGGGAAGTCTTGACAGAGTCAGAGTCTTGTTAGTGTAGTTAGCTCTGCTATCTAAAAACACGTGTTACTAAGGACTTGTACAATTCCACTTGCCAACAATGATAAAAATATCATATAGATTGTTGATAATGTCAATGATTGATGAATTTATTGAAATCCTGGTTGATATCTGTATCTGCAATTAAAATGTATTTAGAATTACGATAATATGTCGCAAACCTACTGTGAACTTTGAGGTGGTCAGGTGAGGTGATGGACTTTGTCGATAGCAGATTATCGGGAAACGAGTAAATGGGTATGGTGTGGTGCGCCTGGACAATTCTACAGAGTTCGGCGATGCTTTCCTTAGGAGAAAAGTGAGGGGTTCAGGGAATTTTTCGATCAATCTCAGTAATACACAATATCCTTGTCTGTTGCTTTCTATGCTACTGGTGCCATCTTGTTTCAAACTGGCTGAATCACTTGGCATCAGTTGACATGTTTATGCTATGCCAGAACTTTGCGAAACTCTGTCTGGGTATGCACCATTTGTGTATTGAAGGACATTGAAGCCAGTGATTTGTTTAGTCAGGGATGATGTTGTGCCGTCTACAGGCGTGGCAGTCAATCAGGCAATCATATTGTCAGTTCTTGCTCGTCTTGTCGGTGAGGCGAATAACTATGATGCCATCGTAAATTCCTTGCATCTAACTTGTAATTTTTCTCTTTCTTGCATGCCACAAGTGGAAGAAGCATGCGTTACCGCACTTATTGAAACTAAATGCCAGGCAGTACTTCACTACCTGGCAAATGCTGAGCCTATGGCCTTTTTGGTCATAGTTTAGACACAGATGTTCCAAATTGAGGAGTAGCGGGTGTACATAGGGTTTATAATTGTTTTTGTTGTTGTATTACTCCTTGGGTTTTTAATTTGTATGTCATCTAAAGTGTTGATCAAATACAATTTATTTTCTTTCTTTCTTTTCTATATCACACCTTTGTCCCGAAGCGTGATAATGGAATTGAATTACAGGTTATGCAGCAAATGCAAGATGATCCGAGAAGCATAGAACTCAATGGAGATGTCAAATTGGATGAAAATGCACGAGTATAGAAATCGTCTAATAGAAATATAGGTTGCGAATCCGTAACAATAACTATGTCAACTGTTAAATCGATCCGAGCGTAAATAACTTAAACAATAGTCATTTTTAAATAGTAAAAATCACCAGATGGTATCGTTATTTAGTTATGTTCAGATATCGATCAGAATTCACAGGTTTTTAGAACGGATCCAATCGATTTGTAATGATGTCGTTTATCTCGGCTTTTGTATTGAACGGTCAATTTCTGGTGAAATCCGACTATTGTCTGTCGGGTCTTCGAAATTTGGACTCGTCATTCGATTCCCTTTCGTGATAAACTATAATTATAATGGTTTGTTAAAATTGTGATATTTTAATGAACCTTGATATTTTGGACACGTATCCTTTTTAAGTTGATGACCCATACGCATATGTGTTAATGCAGCTTCTAAGACTGTATATTCAATTCCGGGTTGAAGAAAATGGTTTTAAAGACAAACTTTTGGGTACGTTTGTTTCCACTGCCACTTCTATTAACATAGCACAAAGTCTAAATGTAAAAATATATGTGCTAGATTTTGTATATAATATTTTTGAATGGACGATAAATAACTTGAGATTTGGAAAATGACTGTTTTCCTAAGAACATGTGATTTTTTTGGTAGTTTTTTAGTTAGTGATGATAGTATTTTGTAATATAGTATAATGTTAATGCGAATGTTTGTGTATGTTTGTTATGTTTCCACACTGTAACGACTTAGCGGATTTGAGTGAAGTTCAGAATGGAGATAGCAAGTTAGTTGTGAGTTCGATTCTCCGTTCGGGAAAATATTTTCAGGGAGAAAATGTTACGAATACTTTTCTATAGAGCTTAGTCCCATAGTGTTGAACATATTCACGCATGTGAATCTGTGGTAAATACTTTTATCAACATTTATATGAATACTATAGATTACTTTGATGTTTCACCGCCTATTAGAAAACCTAACAAATCAAAAGTCTAACAAAAAGTCAAATTCAATCCGAACCGCGCACAAAGCCGCCGTTTGACCGAAACTAAAAATTCGCGATAAAAAGAACACCACTTTCGCTCCGATTATGAAGTTATCCGAAAAGCCGGTAACGTTGTTTTTTGTGAAACTCTAGAGCGCCGAAACCCGCGCCGGTGGGCCGCGATCGGTTTATTTCACTGTCCAGTGGTCCGTAAACCGAGTTGCTGTTCGCTAATTGATTAAAACGCGGCGTGTCAATCCGTTTTGGCCGGTAAAGATGCGTTGTGCGTTATGCCGGCCATCCGCCCGCGGCGCCGCACCTTCCGGTTTGAACACACTCGGCTGTGTAATCGTCCTTAGTTATTCACCCCTTGTTTTATGTTCTAGAGTTTGTGTTATTGAATATATCACAATAAAAATATATTGTATTTAATAGACTTCTTTTTTAACATGGAATTGAACATAACTGTTTTAACGTCGGGATAAAAAGTAACCTATGTCATTTTTAGATCCCTAAACTGCGACTATGCAAAAAATCAAGTCGAGCCCTTGCTCTATGAAAAGCCTAAACTATCGTGGGATAGTTTCCGTGGGGCAACTGTACATTTTCCGGGATAAAAAGTAGTCTTTGTGCTTTTCCAGACTATAATCTATCTTTGTCCTAAATTTCAACCAGATCCGTCCAGCCGTTGTTGCGTGATTATGTAACAAACATCCATCCATCCATCCAAAAATTCGCATTTATAATATTAAAAGGATTTAAATTGGAATGTTTTTGTAAATTGAAATAATATTAAGTCCCACTAATAAAGATCCCCTATTTCCTAAGTCATAAGGGTCAAAACAACCTTTATTAAATATGTATTCCTCTGCGTTGTTTCTAAACTAACTTTTACCGAGCTAAGCCTACCTTTAGCTAACGTGGATTCCATATTTGGGTATCATTTCATTTAAATAACACTACCGTTAAACCTGTATTGAATAAGGGGCGATCAGCTAGGGATGAAATTTTAGGGGCAGTGGCGATCTTGCACCACATCCGCCTCGTTTGAATGAGCCCAATTGGGTTCAAAGGAGGGTATATCCGATATACTATTTGGGTTTTCAGATTTCCGACCTCCGAAGTACCGACAAAGTATAGACGTAAAGTTAAAAGGTGTATTGATAATTAAAACAATAAAATATCGCTGTAAAGATCTAGTGGCAGCGTACCTGAATAATGCCTGAATAATAAATAAGCCTGTGAGGTCTTGAATTCGATCCTCGGGTCAGATAGTGTGTTTTCCAATTCGACAAACACACTGGGGTCGGAATATGAACCCTAGAGGTGCTCCAGGTCGTCCTGGCCCTCTATGAAATTATAATAATACTAGCCCTGTATTCAACATTGTCCCACTGCTGGGCACAGGCCTTCGACGGGTTGGACTTCACACACCTTTGAAATTCGTACGAGAAATTCGCAGGTATGCAGGTTTCCTCACGATGTTTTCCTTCACCGTTAAAGCAAGCGATAATTTTTAATGAATACACACGTAACTATAAAAAGGTCAGAGGTGTATGCCATGTGTGCTGGATTCGAACATATGACTTTCGTTTTGACAGTCCGTACCGCAACCAAGTAGGCTATCGCTGCTCTAGACATTATTGGACGCAAAAACTACCAAAAATGAGTGCAATATATCAAGGCAAGCTAAATCTAATCCATGCACATTGGGGACTGACCGATTGCAATGTAATTACCAATTTATCTGATAATAATTTGTGTTAAAAACACTTATATCGGCTTAAATAATCATTTGAATCTTTACTACTATTATTGAATCTACATTCTTCATCAGTTCAGTCCGTAAACAATTAAATGGTTCACTTAATGGTAAACCACTATAATTTGTTTTTTTTATTGAAGTCGGTGTACTTTTTATGAATTAAAAAACATTTGATTTTTTTATTTTCAAGCAATTTTCCGACGATGTTTTCCTTCATCGTTAAGTAAGATAATTAATTGTAACTCGAAAAGTCAGAGGTGTCCATTTGGTCTGGTTTCGAACCCGCACCTTCGGTCAGTCTGTACTCCCAACTAAGTCATCGCTTACATAGATAAAATATTCGTAAAAAATCACGCATCCTCAAAATTATGCAGTGTGGTCACTTTGCCGTGCCAGGATAAAAAAAAAGCAAAAATCCGGCACCTGAAAACATACACTATCCACGCTGCGATCGCGCGCTCTAATTATGGCCTAAATGATAAAATGGATACCGTCAAACGCTTTATCGTCAAGAATTATGTCAGTTGATAACTAAACTGTGAATAATTGATCCGAACCGATGACTAACGTTTTAAATCAATCATATTTGCGCAACGCATAAGGACTGGCAGTCGTTATTTTCCGTTTTTATCGGTTAATATCGTGTTTTAAGACTAGTGCGGATTGTTGGTTTTACTGCCGTTAGAATACATTTTTCAAATTCCTTTTTCAAATATTTAATTAATTCCTAAGTAAGATCTACACAAATCAAAACACCTGTTGTGTTATACATACCTTGTTGAAATATTAATAAGGATATACCAATTTTGTTTATATGAAAAATATAAATAAAAACAGACATTAATTAACACGTGTATAAAAAGCGTGAAATTAGACAAAACTATATTATATGAGTATAATTAACGAGAAAAGTTATACAAAAAACATATAAATTAATTGAAAAATAAAGTTATTATACAAAAAACTGACATTCATTAAAAATACACGTGTATATAAAAAAAGCTGAATGAATATAGATATTTTGTGTGGTTTTGTGTCAAACTCGATTATATTTTTTTGGTGTTACGAGTAGACAAAAACAAAAAAAAACATTTATAATTCTTATTCGGAACACACATCTTTCACATTTAAAAGATTCGTTGTTTTTCTAGTTCATTATTAACGATTATGGAACAGGTGAGGAAACTTGCATTCCTGAAAGCTCCACAAGAATTTTCAACATATTCGAAAGCATGCACGCTTTGAGTCGTAGACCTAAACCCGTTCATTAGCTAAGAAGGCCCAGCAATGGGTTAGTATAAAATATTGAGCATTCATAATTTCGATGATTATTTACAACGAACAGACGTATCATTCCACATGCGTCGATATGCACACACGATTGCAATAAAACATTATCCGTATGTGTTTATTATTTTGAATTCAACCTAAATAGGTTTAATATGTCTGTTTTATCTTGATTAATTGTTATGTTGCCTCATATTTTCGAGATGTGTTGTGACCGGGGATTTTTCGAATGATACCTCATTAATCGATTTTTGTCGATATTAGTTTACTATTGATGTGAAATACTAGCTTTATTATTATTTTTATTCAATTTATTATTGAATAAAAATAATTTATTATTTATTATTATTATTATTCAATTTATTTAACTTTCTTTAGTAGGATGGATATCCTATTTAGTTCTAGTACACTCTGCCAAGACGAAAGTAGCAGGTCTAAAACTCAAATAGCATACACCTCTGACTTTTAGCAGTTACGTGTGTATTTATTGTTAATTATAGCTTGCTGCAACGTGAATTCATGCAATATTACAGTAGATGAAGGTAAAGTGGTATGTCAGGATCTTGCATTAAGGAAATCTATAGTCACTGGCTGCCTCTGTTGGAAAAGGGGTGATAATATGAATGTATGTATAGCTTGCTTTAACAGTGACCTGATATTTCTTCATAATTTCGAATAGGTATGTGAAGTCTATCATCCCGCATTAGGTCAGTGGGATGGACAAAGACCAAAGTCCTTCAATTAATAGAGGCCCGTGCCCAGCAGTTGGACAATGTATAATACTAATATTTAAAAGTTATGTAATTGAAACTCAGGGAATACCTACCTAATACCTTTCGGATAGATATTAAAGAGAACGTCAAGGCTGTATGAAATTTTGAATGGGTACAGTTGATATAACTCCATTCATAAAGTTGAGATATCGACTCAATTCATGTTTTTAAATCATCATTATCTGCCTGCCCTTATCCCACACTAAGTGGGGTCGGCACAAATGGTTCGAGCTCTCCACGCAGCTCTATCACGCGTCAAATCTGCATTCACTCCTTTCATGCGCATGTCCTCATTCACGCAATCCATGCATCCATGTCTTTTTTGTCTCCCACGACTCTTTCGTCCATCCACATTCATATTGACAACCAGTCTTGTCACATGCCTTTCATCCCTACTCATCACATGCCCATACCAAGCTAATCTAGCACTCCTAATTTTTTTTACAATTGCTACTTTCAGGCTTCCCCTTGCATACTCGGGTTTTTAAATCAATATAGCATACTGGAAACTCCTGAACAATTACATGTCAGCTTTTGTTCTATGTCCATTACTAAGATATTTTATGTCATTTTCACTATAAACTATTGTGTTATACTCCTCCACATGTCTGAGAGAGTGAAAGAAGCTCTTACCGAATGAGTAATTCCTAGAGAGTAACAATGCGTGGGAGGAAGGACTTCACTAAGACAATAGTGTTATAGCAAATGGAGGCGGTGATCTTTACCTAGACTTTATCTTTTAGACAGACCACCCATATTCCCAACACCTTAGAATTATTGTAGGACGCAATTTTTAAAACAAGGCGAAAATGATATTTTTTTAAATTGTTCTTCTAACTTACGAAATACTAAGTCACTACGTGGATGTCATGACATGATGACACTTAGAAATGTTTGTTTCGTCAAACATGACTTCGCCAAGTTGATGCTTGCTTTATTTATAAGCTAAGAGTGCAGGAGTGCGTGCACCTCTTAGTCGCCTGACCAAGACTTACAATGATTTATTTTCCGATTTAGATTTGTTTGCTTCATCGCCCAACTCATTTCGCATAAACTTGCTTCGAACTATGTTAAGGATAGATAACATACAACATATTTAGTCCACCAAATGCTCTATCTCTTAGTTGTTATTGTTTGTAGTGTATTTCAGTATAGTTAAGTTAGTAATTTGTTTATTTCAGTTATTTTATTTTAAGTAAGATTTTTCCTTTCTTGTTGGTTTTCTCTCACGTTTGAAAATGTAATAATTATGTATTCTGTGAAGAACGTCGTAGGTTGTACATTTGTAATTTTTAGATGTATAATTCGTTTAATATTATCACAATGTATAACTGTTTGTTTTTTCCTAAATAAATAAATAAGAATCTAGGGATGGGGATTCGTCCTAAATATATGGATTTTTGAATCGAATCGCTTTCGATGTCTAATTCCAAAAAAAACAGGAGGGTTACTCTTGATTTGGTTTGGTTTTTGGATTGGATTCGAAAACTGTACAATAGGCACTCTTGAAAGCGACACGATTTAATTGAATACGGCGGATTTTTTTGTAACTAAATGAAATAGAGGATTTACGATCGCTAGTTAGTAAATATTCTATTTCATTTAGTTGAGTGTGTTAGAGTTCCAATATTTTCTAGATTGGAATTGAAACTGTATCGACTTCGAGATTGGAATTTATTTCAAGAGTAGGCTTACAGATCTAAGATTTCGATTTTTCAAAACTCAATCTTTTTTATTTTTGGTTCTTTTATATGAAAATAAGGCACCAAGTTAGGGTCTTAAGTTAAGTGAGCAAGTTACTGTGTAACAGGTGTGGTCTGATAATAGTGTATACAGATTTCTGTCTAGGTTAGTTAATCCGAACCCCATCTTTCTTCTATTTATATTCCACAATATTCAATACCCTTACAGTTAAATGTGACACCATGAATTGTGATGTACTTTTAGATTACCATCGTGACATGTTGTACTTTGAGATATAATAATTAATAGTACCTTCTCCTTGTCCACAGAAGAAGAGACCAGCCCAGAGAGCGGTGTGAAGGAACGAAGCGAAAGGGGGGAGAGGCCCGAGCGGGGCGAGCGGGAGGGGGACGACTCCCCTGCGTCCCCCGCGTCCCGGGCCTCTCCCGCAGACGAGCGGGACGACATTGAGCACAGCATCCCTGCCACCTTGATACAAGATCCCAACGCTGAAAGGTGAGTAGATGATCTTGTATTTAATTTAGAAATAGTAATAGAAATACTGAATGCCCATAATACACTATGAACATAACAGTACCAGGAAAAAGAAAATAAAGGTCTAACATGCCTAAAACAAAATAGTCAAAGAAACTTTAAATCGTCTTCAAGTGTAGCATAGCCAGGCTGTTCTATATCAAATTTTTACTGCAACAACTAGAGTTTCAAATCGTAAATAGCTTGATCAAGCATCTTTGTTAATTCATCATACGCACAAGTACGTATAAGTTGTTTGTATATAAATTCAATGCAAAAGAACTAGGTGCTACGCAGTTTCGATGAGTGCATTTGGTACCTTCGCTGGATAAACCGATGTGGAGGCTAACAAACCGGTGTAGTATCAAAGTTCCAAAGCATTTTGGACTGAATGTACACTACACTTATACGTTGGGCACTTTTGGGATGATGAAGAAGCACTGAACTCACGGGACCGTCACCCTTAGATTATTTCACTTCTGACAAAAGCACGCATTTGAAGTTTTATAGTTATTCACAAGCAATCATAAACAATACAGTTAACTTCTTCATGGACGCTGTTTCAATAAAGAACACAGTAATTCCAAAGATTTATGTTTTCACTTCTGTCGGTAGTCCCCATGACTGCCTATGTTTTTTTCATAAGGCAATTAATTAACAAATATTGAGCTATTCTAATTGCATTAGATTTAATGCATTCAGACCTGGAGTGGGGGTAAAAGAGATTTACTGAATCTAAATAATGTAAGAAATAGAAGCTGCTCATGATTGTGTCGAGTAGCGAGATAGTTTCTCTCGCTACTTGATACTTTTTTTTTTACGCCCAACAGTCACACACATAGCCCCGACCTCACACTAAGATACGAGTCTTGTGTTGTGGGTATCAGGGACTAGGAGAGACTTTCGGTCTCACACCCAGACCCCAGCCACAAATATCTGTCTATTACACAAACGTTTGTCCCGGTGTGGAAATCGAACCCACGGCATCTCGTTTCACAGCCGGCTTCTCGCCAACTGCGCCACAGAGGCTGCGGTTACCATCGCAGTGTGGTCACTTGCCGGTATTAAAATGTACCACACTTCATGGATTCGATAAGTACTTTGATTTTTCTTGATAAATCTGGAACCCTTAAGTACCAGTATCTTCCAAGTCATCATTTCATTGACCGATCACGGTGGCGACAATATCAAAGTGTTTCAACACAATGAAACCATAACGGGCATTGTCTCGGCCACGGTGGTCCTGCCATCAGCGGTATACCATTGTTCTGTGGGCACCTGTCATACACTTCACCAGCTTCCTCAGACCTGGTTTGAAGACGGTTCCCAGTCTACCCATAGGTCTGTTAATGATGGTGTATTGAGAGAAATTAATGGTTTCAAGATTAGTGTTTTAGTAAATAACCCACAGAGGTACATATCAGTTTTACGTCAATTTGTATGACTAATGTTTTGTAAATAGTTCAGTTTATTTTGATGCTGGTGTAGGATGGACAATGAGTTAGTGATGTCATTAAGTTACTTTATAAAGTTATGTTTTACGTCCTTAGCTAAAAACTCACGGCGTGAATACAGCTCGAAAATCATGTTAGAATTTTAATGCTAGATTTGAGACGTAGAATGCACTGTATTTCTGTATGTGCGTTACAAATTGCAATATAAAAGTAGCTATCCGCTTATCTGTTGACTGCATAGTTCTTATAAATAAACTACGCAGCCGAATTTGATGCAATTTTTTTATCCTGGCACGGCAAAGTTACCACACTGAACCTTATGCTAAGCGCATTACTGTCTAGATAGAGTATCAAGGAGCGAGAAACAATCTATCCTTGTTTGTAGCTTATTCAAACTACGCCATGGGGCAAGAAGGTGCAGAAGCGGTCGAGGGTCTAGTGTCATGTTTTCGCTACTAAGAGAATATATTCAGGAATGTTCACGTGTATAATATATTCTAATTCAATAAATAGTGTTTAGTAGTCATGATAAAAGATTTTGTGCGTTTACATGGTTAAAACTGACTCAATCTTATGAGAAACATCAAAATACTTTACAAAATAATTAAAGGCCTTAAAAAGGACCACAGTGGCCTCTGTCTTTCTAAGATTGGCTTACAGTGACAGTGTGAAGACTAGCGATGTCGCCTAATAAATGTGCTTTAGCGGTTGATCACTGATTATTTAAAAAAAATACAGAATATGTGCTAGTCTCATGCCAACAAAATTCAAACGAAGTACCTAATTAAATTAGTAATTGCCTACGCTTTGATTGATTATATCTGAACCGGATATGGATTTGACGAAAAATATAACTTTCTTGATTGGATTCATTGAGTAAACAAAGATAAAATTGATAAAACGATCGCTTCGTGCTGTTCTAACCGACTTTAAAAATATTGTTACTCAATCATTTATTAGACACTTGGCAGAATGTAATGGTTAAAAAAGTAGGATTATGAAAAAAACAATGTAGTAATTTTTTTTAAAAGAGGTAATTATGCTTTATACATCTGTTGCAGGATTTGATTAAAATAATCGAATTATAATATTGTGTGATACGTTTACGATGAAGCCTTCACGGCGCGTGTAAGGGGCCACTAATGGCACTAATAGCCATTTGGAAATGGAACATTTAAATATTCAAGCATTTTTTCACTTCAGCCACGTGTATTGAGTTACACGCGCTCTTTTTTATTTTAAGAGAGATTAAATTAAATTTAATTGAAATTAAAATCATTTATACACAAGTTTACATAGATTTTGAAATGATTAAAGAAGTTTTTAATTCAAAAAACCCAATTTATCAATTATAAATTCTATGTTATTAGACATAAATATGTTAAATGTAAACATAAAACTTAGTCACATTTCAAGGAGATGTTTTTGTAACATTTTAACAGTGTTTATATTGAAGTCGTTAATCAAAGAGACAAAGGTTTTGTCACACAGGTGTTTAAGGACATGTTTAATTCATGAATATTTTACGTGTGTTTCAATCAGCTTGGAAATATTATTAGAATAACCTTGGTATACTATCACATGACGAAAATTTGTATAGTTGCTGAAAGACGCATTTAACAACGGTGTAGGTCCAATTATTTTCTCATTTCTGTACTTACAATTATGTGCTAGGATAAAAAAAACCTCCTAAACAATCTGAGTCAAGACACTTCATATATGAAGTTCATTTGACAAATTTTCGATGATTTAACTTCAATAAAATGATGTATGCAAATCACCAAACAAACAATCAATTCAATCAATAAAACACTAAAATATGAAATCGACTAATTTTTAAAGATAAAGAGATTGCTTGAACGCACTTATCTTTGGAACTGCTAGTCAGATTTGAGTTTTTTTTCATTCTATAGCCTGTTTATTAAGGAAGGTTATGGGATATCTAACACTACGGTACGACCCATAGGAGCGCAGTGAATGGCTGTTACGGGACCAGTATCTATATGAAAATCGCGTGTGTCAAAAAATTGCATTTGTATGACATGCTTCAATTCCATCAAACTAAAAGTGGAGCATATTTCAATTGATAAATCATGACGAAAACTGTACGGCCACTAATTAAATTTCCTTAATTAGGCATGAAATCTGTTATTTCACTCGAAGATATGCATTTTTTTGTTCCACGTCCGGTGCATCGTGTCCCTTTACAGCGACATCTGGATTCTCAATTCTGTTACTGTTGGGTTAGAGTTTGGTTTCCCGTGGTGGTTCTACGAGCGGTGCGCCTGTTCCATCACTGTCAATTAGTTGGGTAGAGGCCACATCAATCATACGACGAGGACCACGGCTTCTTCAACATCTTTGCGCACCATTGTTTACTTTGCCAGTTTTTGTGTTTTTCATTTTAATTCCAGTATTTACACTTGAAATGGTTAGTCACTGTGGCCTTGATTCCATATAGGTAATATCCCCATACATTCATACGCACTCACGCTTGTAATCTCCGAATGGGTAGGCAGAGATGTGCACCACACCGGTACACCAACATTTCGCCGAGCATATTACCGTCCCATGATTTGATAGGGGGTGAATCTATCACCATATCGGGCACGATTGCAGACTCCGGGCAGATACTGAGTATTTCGTATTAGAAAACCCCAATATCACGTTTATCCGACCCGTGATTCGTATCCGAGACCTGCAGCAGTTGTACCATGTATGCGATAACAACTGCGCCAACGAGGAATTCATGTCCAAATCAGCCTTGAATACCTTGCGTTCAAGTATTATAGGTTACTTTTGTCAGTAGAAAAACGTCAAATTACTATGCGTCGAGCACAATAATCTTATTCAAATACACGACTTTTTATATCTATTGAGTTAGCTATCTATTGACAATAAATATTGTTTGTCAAATACGAATGTCCTCACGACAGATAATCTGAGTTTAATTGTAATAAAATTCGATACAAAATGTTTTAGCGTTTGATATGCTGTTATTGTAGTAATTATATTTGATGTAATGTTGTAAACATCATGTGATACATCGATCTTTTTGATTGTTCTAAATACTCATTTATAGTAAATAAATTTCGTATAATTAATTATATTGTTATCTATTTACAAAGCAGTTCCGTGATGGACTGACAACGTTTAGTAAAATGCAGTTTCTCTAACGAAACCGAATTCTGAACTGGTGGTAGAGTAAAAAAATTGACCGAATCTAAATAATGTATAACATTTCACTGATTCAATAAATGTTAGATTTGAAAAAAATCTCCCTTCTAAAGTAGCAATTTTTGACTTTTACACTGTTCACTTTACTGATGATATTTCTTGGATAATTTCCCTGACAAGTAAGGTACATTAGCTTCAGTCTGATACTTTCTGATTCAATAGAATTTCTCTAAGTATTCACAAATAGATAAGATATAGATAGGTAAACAGTGATAGCCTAGTTGGTTGCTGGACGAACTGTCCAGACGAAAGTCGTATGTTCGAAACCCAAATGGCACCTCTAACTTTTCAAAAGTTACGTGTGTATTCATTGCTAATTATGGCTTGCATTCACTGTGAAGGAAAACATGGTGAGGACACCTGCATACCTGATAATTCTCATAAGAATTTCGAAGGTATGTGAAGTCTACCAACCCACATTAGGCCAGCGTGGTGGACTAAGAGCCATCGCTCGTATGCCTTCAATGAAAAAGGTAATTTCAATTCTTCACACAAATTAAATGATAATTTCGCTGCAGCGATATGGTATGCCGTAGTTTTTCGCTCTTTTCCTTCTACAATCATTTATTTGTGATAATCTCTTACATGAATTACTTGAAGTAATAGCTAGTAGTATCTCTAAGCACGAGTTGTAATAGTTTTTGAGAATCAGATGTGAAATGCGTCATTGGGGAAACGTCAAATCCCTAGTATACTTCAAATTATTCCACCGAGAGGGAAAACTATCATTATGGATGACATCAGATGTTTGGTCAGTTTTGTTACTATAGTAATTTTGTTATGACCTAATCTTTTCCTTTTGCCATCATGATTTAATCACATCCTTATGGACAACTAGCTGTTGCTCGCGGCTCCGCCCGCGTGGAGACCATATTTGGGAGAAAAATGACGGATGTTCATAAAACTTTCAACCCCTATTTTACGACCTTAGGGGTAGAATTTCGAAAAATCCTGAAATATATATTTTTTGTTTTTAACTAAAAGGCCAAATACCAATTTTCGTGCGTTAAACTTCAAAAATGACGAATTTTCATACAAACTTTCATCGCCTATTTTACCACCTTAGGGGTGGTATTTCCAAAAACCCTTCCTTAGTGGATGCCTACGTCATAAAAGGTACCTACTGTCAAAACTTCAAGACTCTAACCCCAGCCGTTTAGGCTGTGCGTTGATCGATCAGTCAGTCAGTCAGTCAGTCAGTCAGTCAGTCAGTCAGTCAGCTTCTTCTTATATATATACAGATAATTAAACAAATCCATATGGGGTTTGTTGTCAATAACAAACATTGCGTTGATAGGGTTTTCTCCATAAGAATTTCGAAGGTGTGTGAAATCTACTATTTCATATTGGACCAGCGTGGTGGACTGAAGCCTCAGCGCTCTCATTAGTAGAGAAGCCCAGTGCCATACTATAATGATATTATTTATTGTTATACAGACATACTTCCGATATTACAAATACAGTGAAGTCAGTCAAATAGTATAATAATACACCAGCTTCTTGGAACTCTGTGTCCACTAGTCGCCGAAGTGTCAATTCGTTTGTAGCTATCTTAGTATCCAATAGAAGCTGTTGCTGTCGTCGCCCCCATGACAGCCATTTACTTCGCTCCTGTTAGTCATAACATGACTTTAAATAAGTCATAACCTTCCTCAATAAATAATCTATGAAACGCAAAAGGAATTTTCCAAATCGTATTTGTAGTTGCAGAGATTATTGCGTTCAAACAATCTCTTTAGCTAGTTTTAGTTCGAAAAATATTATAGATATCGTTTTACACACTTACAACGCACATTTTGTGGACATTGACATTTTCTTTCTATCCAACTATAAATTTAAAAAGATGGCAATTCTAAAGCTTGGCAACCGTAGTTAACATTTCTATTTATAATTTAATATTGTTTATATTACGTAATTATTTTATTATTATGTTAGTCTGTTGCGCCATAATACCATATTTTTGTCAATTCGTGGACAATGGTGTGGGTTGTATGTTTACAAAAACTTTTATTTAAATTGTTTGACATATTTTATAACATGCAACTGTTTTTTGTCCCAATAAAAAAAATATATATATATATAGTGGTTACTACAAGTGGGTATAGGTTTGCTGTACTGCCAGGCAGTTACTCAACATCATCTATAACTAGAAATGAAAATTGAATAGATTATGCTTATTTTGCGAGATTATGCGCATCTGACGCATTATGTCTGCCGTCAATAGCGCAATGTGTGTCAGTTAGCCCTCATGAGTGGCCCGCACCATTCCGCGGTGTTTGATGGGTGTCACCTGACAAGCGAGACGGCTCTCGTCATTTTACGACTGGCCCTTATCACGCACGGGTTATGCTAATTATGTAATTGTATATGATTGTTACAAAACTATTGGAAAAACCAAGTTAGAATAAAAGGGAAATGAAAGTAATCATCAACGTCCATGAACAACAAAACCTCAGAAATCTGGGCCCAGACCTTTAAGGAAGTAACAGGATTTTCTAGCCTGTATGGAATATTTTTTTTTTTATAAAAAACTAGTTACTGCTCGCAGCTCCAGCTATTAGGCGAAGAGTGTATGTTCAGTTTATCCTTATTGTTCGAAAATTCTTATCAATTTGCTCTGATGAGTTGCTGGTAGAAACATGTACGTTATTACAAATTTTAAAATCAAAACATATTTGTAGTATATTCTATATTTTAACATTAAATAATCATTTACGACTCCGGGTGCGCCCAGATATCAATTTTGAAGGATGTCGGCTTAAAAAGGAAAAACAAAATGGCGACCACGTTTAGCAATATAAATAAGCTACAGTTATATGCAGGAATATATCTTGTGCTAATAAAGACAAAGCACAGCATGTTAAATGCAGAATTGTTGTACTATTCATTATTTATTTACTAAAATTTTGGGTACAAGAAATATTTCCAATTTCTTTCATTATTAAGTATATTAAATGCCTAACAACAGGCACTAACATATTAATAAATTTTAGGCCAATTTTGTTAGCAAAGATGATCAAGCAAAAAAAAAAGAATTAACAATTCACTCATAATGTACGTCGATAAATGCACAATCTTGCTTAGTGATTACTTCTATCTATCCCAACGCTTATTCGGATTGAAGATAATGACAAAGTTACGAACCGATTCGACCATCGGCCATTGTCAAATCATGATCATAAATAATTGCAGATAAAACCAAAGATAATTTACTGTTATTGTTGTATTTAAACTAGGTTTCGATGTACTTACAATTAAACGGATTTAAAATTGTGTGTTAGTTCTTGTATCAATTTGAAATGGATACATCGTAGTGAAAAGGTTAAGTAAGGAAACAGGAGCTAACATTAGATTATGTAGCGATTTACGACAGGTCATACATATGAAAAATATATATCACCATTCTCATTTTAGTTTATTTTAAAATATCTACGATTAGACCATTAGATGTAAATATAAATTAATAACAAACAGTCACACACATAGCCCCGACCCCACACTAAGATACGAGTCCTGTGTCATGTGCGGTGGGTATCAGGGGCCTAGAGAGACTTTCGGTCTCACAACACCCAGACTCCGGATACAAATATCTGTCTGTCACACAAACATTTGTCCCGGTGTGAGAATCGAACCCACGACCCATCGAACAATATACGTTTATATAAAGTTACATTAAGTTGCATTAAAAAGATGTTCATTTATATTGAATTAAATTCAAGCTAAATTGTAGTCATTTAGCTTGATCATGCCAATTTCCACGAAGGATGAAATTTTGTATCTGGGTTTTTGTGCTGATTTTTGGCGATTGATTGAGATAAGTTTGGGTTGATTAGGTGTTCTTTAAGTTAAAAGAGGTTCCCGAATAAAATTAACATACCAATTTTATAATACCTCATAGATTTCATGGTAATGTATATGTACGCAAAATTATTGACAACTGACATTTAAACGCAGACAGAGCTAATGGCAAAGGCTATTAGAAAATATTGACAGGTAACGTTGTCCAAGCTATTGTCTACTTGTCGCGAAGCTTACTACAACAAACCGTACGCGTAAACAAACAAACCCCAAAAAAAAGAAATATTTTCCTTTGTCAAAGCAGGAAATCTGTTGGTGATACGAGTAAATCCGTCCGCAACCCCTGTCTGCCGCGGACACGTTAAAAGGACTCGTCTCAGCGTTTTGTTAACGCGCCATTTCCTTGTCAACGTCCGCAGACGTCCCTAAGCCTACGTGTAGTGTAGTCTGTCAGCCCAGAGTCGCCTACTGCCCACTGCCCACTGGCCGTCGATCGTCGTCCTATCACACCGCATCGTGACCGTGAGTCAGCCGCGACGTGTCAGGCGTCCGTCCATCACACCGCTCACCGCTGTCATCGGAACGATCGTCACTGCACGTCCACCTCGCGCATCGCACGCACGCTTGCATTACGCAGCGCCACCCCTCGAACTTTGATACGTATAGCTGTCCCTTTCGCTCGCAAGGAGCGCGCAGACCCTGCGGCGTTGATCTCGCTCTCGCGAGGGGCGTGCGGGGAGGGCGCTGCAGGCGGGCCGTAGTCGTAAATCACGCGGCGTCTCATTCCACGCGGGACCGCCGTTGCTGCCGCAGGCTCCGCGCACTTCCCGCTCGACTGTCCGACAGCCGACATCGCGCCGCGTCTTGTGTTTACATCAAACATTTTTGGGAAGTCCTTGCTGTTGCATAGAGCCAGTGTTAGTTTGTGTTGTTGATGGATGGCGGACTCGTCTTGTTCGATGTGCGAACTAAACTGAGAAGATTACGTCCAGAATGATCGTGGATCCCGACCACTTGAGGTAAGCCTCGGTATTTCTTCAAGTGTTACTTTTTCAAAAATCTGTTCCAACTCGTATTTTGTTTTCTGCATCGCTTTTCTTGACTTGTCGTTTCGTTAGGAACATCTTGTCATTTATTTCTGACAAGTTCTGTTTTACTTCGTGTAGTAAATTGATATTTTGTGTATAATAATTAATACACAAACCTTAAACTATATTAAAGCCGGTCTTTTTGTCTTCAACGTTTGGATATCCAACGTAATAAATATTCTGCCGATATCACTTAAAAAAGAATTTAAATTATTCACATTAAGAGTGCTATTCAAATCATTAGTACGTTGTTATTTTAGACGATATTTTATTAGCATTGTAATCGCTGAAACGCTTTTTTCGAAATAGAAAAGTGAAGCCAGAATTACATATTAAATTACGGAAAAGTGGGTTATCGTATACGAATTCAAAACATATTAATTTCCTTTAATATGTTTTGTAGAGTTGTGTCTTTCACTGGTGTCGAAAAACAAGTTTGTTTTATGTGTTTTATCGCGTCGTAAATAATAGTTTCGAGGATGGTCGCCGGTGTGTCATTGTACGAACACACTATATCATAAGATTATTATCTTGATTCCTTGAATAATTGTTTTTATATTATTGATTTAGTATTATAATCTACTCCGGTCGCTATAAAATGTCGGCCGGTGTGTTTTATTGGTGTTGTTTATGTTTCTGTGAACCCGTTTAGTTGTTTCTCTATTGAGTACCCATTACTCGGTACACTGACTGTATTTACTGAAGGTGTCATATCTTTAGGGCACTTTCCTTACACAATTTTAATGCCCATTTTTCTATACTATTAACCGGTAACAGATCTTTTGTTAAAAATAATCCAGTATCTATTGGTTCAAGTTTTTAGATACAACCAGTCAAAGCATCGCAATATTTTTTTATGTATTGAAATTTATTGAACACGTCGTTAAATCAATTGGCTATAGCATGGCGTTTGTACTTGTTTAAAACAAAAACCTCTCGCATGTGTTGTACAATGTACATAAATAAGGCCGATAACCGGTTGTCGACCGGTGCGCGCCTCCATTGACGGTTATATGTATAAGGAATGAAGAAGGTATATCCAAAGGAGCTCTGCATATAGTAGTAATTCCTTCTTAGTTATTGGTAGAGCGACAACCATCTTGAAATGGTACACAGGTAGGACTTTATTTGCGCCCATACATACTATCGAGAATTGCGACTAAATATTTCTCTTTGTCGATTGACTTGATAATTGGACTGCACTGAAAACGAACTTTTTATTTTTAGGCAATACCACACCAATCAGTGCGTATATAAACCAATAACGGTACGGTAGGCAGCGGCTCTGCTGTTCCCTGGCATTGCAGAAGTCTATGGGCGGCAGTGACTACTTACCATCAGGTGGCCCGTCTGCTCGTCTGCGTATCGTAAAAAAAATATTGATTGCAAATACTATAACGTGAGTTTTTGTCTACAGGGAGAGCCCGAGATGTCTTTCCCGGGAGTCGTCGGGCGCACCGCGTTGTCCCTCCAACGACTCCGTGTACTCTGGACGCAGTGCGGCATTGTCCCTTCCAGCGGCATTGACTGCAGCGCTGCCAGCCGCACTACTGCCGCCGCATTCAGCCGCAGTCGCCGCGTACCTTGGAGCCGCTGCAGCCGCAGCACAGCAACGCCTCCTCATGTCATGTCAGGAAGACCTCGCCGAGCGCACCGACGCTCTCGACTTCAGTACCAAACGAGGCGACTCTCCCCACGATGACGATGAGGCCGACGATGTTGTTAATCTTAGTAAGAATGAGAACTGTCCGCTCGATCTTTCCGTTGGGACTAGAAAGAGGGGACCGGAGGACTCGCCGTCGCCGGTGCCTACTAGAAAGAGTTCTAGGACGGCAGAGTTCAAACCGTCGCCATCACCGTGGTCGACCCCTGTGGCGCCACATCTGCCATACTTTGCCGCTGCGGTCGCCGCTAGCTTGTCTCCAAAGGGAGGCGTCCCTGCAGACTGGAACGGTAAACACAAACACGGAGCGCCGACGCCCAGCGATGCTACTAAAGCCTTAGAGAAAATGAGCGAATTGAGTAGGTTAGGTGGGGAAGAATTGTTCAGATCCGTGCAGTCAGCTGCGTTGGGAGCTGGGCTTGCTCCTAACGCTGCAGCGCGCCACTCCGCTTGGCAATCACATTGGCTGAACAAAGGCGCTGACCAAACAAAAGAGGTGCTCAAATGTGTTTGGTGTAAGAAGAGTTTTAACTCCATAGCTGATTTGACGGTACACATGAAAGAAGCCAAGCATTGTGGCGTGAATGTGCCAGTACCGCCGCCTGGAGGGGGTCCTATTCCGCCTTCATTGCAACCACCTACTAGCTCCCCATCTGCGCAATCGCACAATTCTATGTCATCCAGCGGTTCCTCAAAACCAAACCAAAATGATCTGAACATGTTGATAAAAGAGAACATGCCGATACCCCGAAAGTTAGTGAGAGGCCAGGACGTATGGTTAGGCAAAGGCGCGGAGCAAACTAGGCAAATATTGAAATGTATGTGGTGTGCAGAGAGCTTCCGTTCGCTGGCGGAGATGACGAGTCACATGCAACGCACGCAGCACTATACAAATATAATATCACAGGAACAGAT
Organism: Laothoe populi; assembly: GCA_905220505.1. Lineage (NCBI taxonomy): Eukaryota > Metazoa > Arthropoda > Insecta > Lepidoptera > Sphingidae > Laothoe > Laothoe populi. The sequence goes on along the minus strand of HG992152.1, from coordinate 21,117,074 downwards.
AATCTCGTGGAAGTCGTCGGAGGAAGGCAAAAGTTCCAATACGAGCGCGCCAGGAGCGAACACGCCGGCTCCTCCCAACACCGGCACGAGCAGTCACGTCAGCGCAGTACTCACTTGTAAGGTTTGTGACCAAGCATTTAGTTCCTTGAAAGAATTGAGCAATCATATGGTTAAGAATTCTCACTATAAAGAGCACATCATGCGCTCAATCACAGAGAGCGGAGGAAGGAGGCGTCAGACGCGCGAGAAACGAAAGAAGTCCCTTCCGGTTAGGAAGCTGCTTGAAATAGAGAGGGCTCAACACGATTTTAAGAACGGGGAGGGTAACGGTGTTCCAATGAGCAAGCCCATTAGAGATTTTGGCGCTGGCAGCCGGATAACGTGTGAGAAATGTGGCGATAAGATAGAGACTGCCGTATTCGTGGAACATATTAGACAATGCATCGGAGCGCCCATGTCCAACAGTCAGAGAAACTTCCTGAAGAGTGCGCTGTTGTCCAACAACATTATTCCCCCTGATGTCCCTGGCCATGTCACCCCCACTGGCCGTGATGGTCGCAAAAGCATCAACGAGGAGCTCCCATCCCCGGGCTCCGCCCACCACCGCTCTCCCTCTTCCGTGAATGATTCTTCCCCGAGTTCCAAAGATCCCAACGCGAGTAATGACAAGAGCTCGTCGCCTTCGGTTCTCAATGCCATAGAACAATTGATAGAAAAAAGTTTCGATACCCGGTCGCGACATTCGGTGCCAGGTATGCCCGGCAACGCCTCCCACGCCCCAATCGGCTCTAGCATTCTCAAGAGATTAGGCATAGATGAGAGCGTAGACTATACCAAACCCCTGGTAGATCCACAAACCATGAACATGTTAAGAAACTACCATCATCAGCAGGGATACGGGCGCCGTGAACGCAGCGGCAGCGAATCTAGCTCAATGTCGGAGAGGGGTGGCAGCAGAGTTGAATCTCTGACTCCTGATAGAAAGCTGGATGCATATCACATGACTCCACGGACCACCCCGGACACGCGCGGCTCTCAAACTCCCGCATCCGAAGACCGTCCAGAGGTCCGGATAAAGAGGGAAGTGGATGAAGAAGATCAGCGCGAAAATGGCGTGGACTTGAGCAACCAGACCGTGAGGGTCAAGACTGAGGTAGATGATGATGAGGAACCGCCACGTCCCAGCAGCACTGCTGATGAGGACATGAAGCCAGTGATGCCCAAGCGCGAGAGCGAGGGGCCCAGTCCAGCCGCTAGCCCCCGTAGCCCTGCCAGTGACCGTTCTGGGAATACCCCTGGTGCTGAAAGGAAACCAGCGTCCAGCCTGGGAGCACTTTCTTCTATGTTTGACAATTTAGCTGGGGGCGGATCTTCTGGCGAACCGAGTTCATCGCGTCGCGGCGGTAGTCACCCACTAGCCGCGCTGCAGAAACTATGCGATAAGACAGAAACAACCACATCTCGAGCCCCTGCGCCCGCGCAGTCGCCTGCTGGCCCGCCCAGCATTCTGACCTTCAGCTGGGCGTGCAACGACGCTGTTGTAACCGACTCTGTGATGAAATGCGCGCTCTGCGATACGCCATTCATATCAAAAGGCGCATACCGGCATCACTTGTCCAAGATGCACTTCGTGAAGGACGGCGCACTGCCGGAGCCGGTGCCTCTGAAGGCGGCCTCAGGGTCGGTGGGTGCGTCCTCCCCCGGCACACACAAGGCTCCCTCCGCCGCGCCCTCGCCCCAGGACCCTCGGAGCCCCTCCCAGCAGTTCGACGAGAGCCCCCACTCCAAGTTCCTCAAGTACACGGAACTCGCGAAACAGCTGTCCAGCAAGTACGTGTAAGGGTCCGTGCGGCCGACTTGTGATCATACCATATCCTGCTACGTTAAACCTTGCTAGGGTTAGGTCGCCACGGCGACGCTAAGTATTTTGAAACTCTTTGCCAATTTTATTATTTAGGTAATCGTACGATTAGTGAACACCGCATAGTTCGGATAGAGTAATTGATGAGTAGCTATTTAAGTATACGCCAAACGTTTTACGTTCATCGTAGGGTTAAGTGAATATTTTGTGAAACATTGCCTATAGGTGACCGGCAGGGTCGGTCCGGCCCGCACGCTCGCGCGGCCGTACGCTGCCCTCCTCTTCCACACTACCTTGTAATTCCATTTCGATATTTGTAAATATTATCAAAACACGTTAAGTCATGAAATTGCGATTCGATCTCTTTGTAAAATGTATATATTATTATTTTGCTAATGATTCTACAAAACGGTTATAAAAAATAAACAAAAAATGTTTGGTCGCGACTTGCTCGTTGTGTGCGTGACTCGGGTCGACTCGGCGTGACTCGGGTCGACTCGGCTCAGTATTTTTCTGTTATCGATGACGATTCGTTGCAATAAGCACTCTCGCGTTACTTAATTATTATTTTTATGTAAATCTGAATTAGGGTTGATAAGGTTTTTAGTCTATGTATATTTTGAAGGTATTCTGTTTACTCTATTTACGTTCAGAGATCCGTCGATGCCTACAATCTCGGAGATCCAATCTCATACGTTTCGGCTCTTTGTACATACGACTATGTCATAGGATGCAATATTATAAATCTCCTTAGTGTAAATGTCGCTGTAGGTCGCTACAGGCTCGGAGGATGCTATTTATTATTTAGTGTTAAGTACATAATTTTAGGCGACTACGTCTGTGAACCTATGTATACCATTGTAACAGCGCATTAATCGGTTGTACAACCAACCTTATATTTAAAAAAAAGTGATAATATGTTATACAGTCTCTTTTTCTTTGAAAATGAACGACTTAATGAAGTATACGTTTAATATACTGAAATATCTTCCAATTTGTAACAGCAGATATACGATGATGTATATACGGTACTTGCGAGTGAAAACTCTTTTATATTTAATGATAATGAAGAATAATAATAATAACATACAACTGTCTCTACAATGTAAGTTTCAAATATCAAGAAACGTAAAATGATTGTCAATTAAATATTTGTAACATCATTATTTGTTAACTCACACGGTGTATTTTAATATAACGCTAAATTTTGAAATTCGAATGTTAATTTGATTGTTTTAAAAAATATATAATTTTTACAAATATTTGATTTAAAATGATGTTACGAATATTTGAATACATATTAAAATGAACAGCAAATTTTAAATGATAAATATCATTTTATCGTACGAATATTGAGACAAGACAAATATTATGTATACGCTAGCTCCGATGAGGGACTTTTTGCTCATTCTTAAGGAAAATAAAAAATGGTGTTGAAATATTGATTTTACCAAATTTAATAATCTTATTTAATATTTTATGTTGTATTTCAAAATGCAATTAAAAGCTCAAAGAAATATATATGTTACATACTTTAAAACGCTTCTTTTATTTATTTAAACCTTGTCTACACCTGAATACACAAGACCCACAAATGTTATATCATAATACATTTACATACATACGCATTCACACCTGTAATCTGAAGGAGCAGGCAGAGGTGTAAACAGTACACCCACATTTTGCCGAGTTTACCATCCCCTAATGTGATAGGGGGGTGAACCTATCGTCATAACGGGCCCAAGACTCCGGGCTGATACTGAGTATTACGTGGTAGAAAAAACCAATATCACTTTTTCCCGACCCGGGGTTGAACCCGAGACCTCAGTACATTCGTAACGCTTACGCAATTACAACTGCGCCACCGAGGGCAGTACGCTGTAAGGTCCGCATAAAGACACTAAAGAGTCTGATCGATATATAATCAACAACGGACTAAGGAATCTGGTGGTAGAATTCTACGGTTTACGGTTTAAGAAGACTTTATTTCTCATAAAGAATTTACAATAATTCACTTACTGAGAAATCATAACATTAACAATAAATCGTAATGAGCGTACTTGTAGACATTTTAATATTAATCTAAGTGAGGGTATACACAACACGAAATAGATATTACACCTCAATCCGAGAAACACGGATGTAAAGTTGATAGTGTAACTAGAAGTGACATAAATGATAATCATACTGATATCTATATACTATACTTCCGTTCTGATGATTGTTAGCAAAAAGCCGTCTTACAACCAATCTGATTAGACTATACATAACAAAAAATTAAACACAATCTACATTGTATTCTTACATCCAAAATTCTTCTAGGCATAATGATATGTATATTATATGGGTTCAATTCCCGCACAGAGACAAATCGCATGTGACAGACAGGTTCTGGTTGCTGTGAGACCGTAGTCCCTCGTAGTTCTTGATACCCACGATACAGGTTTGGCCTGGTGTGAGATGACTTGGGTGTATTTATTTATTTTATTAAAACTACTGCATGACACTGCACTGCTGATATAGTAGCAGTGGAGTGTCATGCAGTAGTACATCTCAATGCCCAGTATATTTCCTGGCTTTGACCTCCTTTGACCCAAACTGCTATTGCTGCTACTGCTGATGATGCTGCTTGCATGTATGTATAAAGCAGATCTACTGTTGAATAAGAGAGACCTACCAGCTAGTAAGTATTTGGTCTTACTAACGTTAAACTCTATAAAAAATGATAGAATTTCGCCATTGTTAGCGCATTATGTAAAAGCTACTAAATCCATTTAATTGAAATTAGGCATGCAGACCACCATGCTTTGGATTAAAAGTGTCCTTTTTACCTCAGTAGGGTTCGATTCTCATAAGAGAAAATATTTTCGCCGAGGATAATGTACTGATTGTGCAGGGCACAGTCCACGTGGGCAAAAGCTATTTATCATAAATAAATAAAAAAATATTAAGAAGTTCCAAAGTATGTGAGTACTCAGGCCTAACCTCTCATTATTAGAGAAGGCCCGTGCCCACCAGTGGGACAATGTCTAATATAGGGCTAGTATTATTATTATTATTATAAATAAAAATTACTAACTAACCTAACCTAACAATCACACATGTAGTTAAAATAAGTTTCTAACGAGTAATGGCCATTCGACCCTAAATTGACCCTGACAGTGTAGGCCTAAATTATCAATATTGCTACTGGTTAATTGGACCCTGTTAAGCAGAAAAGATCCAACCGATGTTGTCATACTTTTGAGTAAATACAGTTTAAAGTTTGAGAACCAATTTAAAAATAGTAATATGCAGTAACTACTTGAAAATTAGTTCGGTAATAAAACATGACAAGTTTTTTTAGGTAAATGTCATCGAGCTGCCTGGAGCTTTTGTGCACATATGAAACTTTGTTGTTTGTTGAAAATAGACCCTCGACCGCTTCTTCACCTTCTTGCCCATGGCGTAGTGTGAAGAAGCAGGCCGGCATGATTGTGTTGAGTAGCGGGGTATAGATCGTCTCTCGCTACTCGATACTCTAATTGGACCGTACTGCGCTTACCATCAGGTGATGTGCGGTCACTTTGCCGTGCTAGGATAAAAAAAATAAAAAAACTTTATTAGGAGATTATGGCGATATATTTATTTATTTTGATTTATTTATTTAAATATATACAATTGTGGACTTAGAGCTAACATTTAACTCGATTTCATAAAAAAAATTGGTTCGATCTATTTTTATTTAATCCTGGCACGGTAAAATGACCACACTGCACCTGATGGTAAGCGCAGTGCCGTCCAATCGGAGCATCGAATAGCGAGAGACAATCTATCCCCCACTACTCAACACAATCATCCGGCCATCTTCTTCACATTACGCCATGGACAAGAGCCAAGAAGGTGAAGAAGCTTCGAAGAAGGTCGAGGGTCTTGAGATGTATGTACCTAGTATAAGGAACATTGTTATATAAAGGATTGCTTATGCTAATAAATAATAGTATGTAACCAGACTTCGTTGTGTTTCAATCCTCCGCCAGAGCCAACCTTTACATGGCGACCCTGCCGAAAGGCGACACCATGCGCGCGCTCATCTGACACGAGTGTGCCGTATAAGGACCGACATTTAAAAACATCAATTGGTATTATACATCATGGAACTATTTTATTCGTTTGCGAACAGTTATTACGACGTGTTTAAAGTACAACACTATATAAAATGGGACAAAAACAGTCCAAAGAAGAAGTTATAATTGCCCAAAACGCGGCTGGAGCTACGAGCCAACATATCTACTACAAATATTCTAATGGAGGAAGGCGACTATCTTTCCGACGGTGCCAGATCAACCCGGAATTAAAGATCAGCAACGGCAAAGTTTGAGAAGCAGACGTCCCAAGTCCAGTGCAGTGTGGTGTCAACAAATCAAGAGGAAATCGGCATACAATGAGATATAATGGACACTATAGATATCCCTATTAATATATTATATTTTACATTATTTGTTATATAAATATTTATGTGTGTAATATTTATATGCATCATATTTTTTTTTTATATGTACTTTCAGATTTGAATTTGAATTGAAAACCCAGGTGAGCTAATTCTCATTATTATATTATAATATTTTAAAATGGAATAGTCCTTTATGGCAATAAATTTAAAAAAGTTGTGTGAAGATTTATTAGTAATAAGAAAATACTTAATTAAAATTGGCCCTTCTCGAAGACATGGTAGTATATTAAAAAAGAAGCTTAATGAGGCCAATGTAATTGTTCAACAATATAATAGTTACTTAGATAATATAACTAAAATAAAGAGTTTTGATAGTAACGAAGATATACTAATAGTAAAATATTGTGAAGATTTTAATAAGTTATATAAAGAAATTTCTAAAATGTGTGAATCGGAAACTTCAGATTGTTCAAAAATGGACAAGTTTGACATGAAAGTAGCGTTGAACTTATTACCAGTCATGATTGATGAACAGGAAAATACAGAGCAATTAATTGATGGTATAGAATTTTACAGTACCGGCATCGATAATGAATCTCAAATGCGTTTAATTTCTTTTGTACTCAAAACGAGACTGTCAAAAGCAGCCAAATTAAAATTGGCCAATAAATATAATAATATTTCAGATCTCTTAGACGATATGAAAAAAATGTTATTACCAAAAAAGTCTGCCAGTGCATTGCAAAAGCAACTCTTAGGTTCAAAACAAAATGATTTGTCGATTGACAAATTCGGCAAAACATTAAATGAAATGTTTGTTGACCTTACCATTTCGCAGTCTGAAGGGAACACAGAAAAATATAATGTGTTAAAATCAGTCAACGAAAAACAGGCCATTAGGCAATTTAGTGAGGGATTACGAAATCGTAGGATCGGTACAGTTATTTCAGCTCAGAAATTTGATAATCTGAAAGATGCAATTCAGGCCGCTATTGATGAAGATGTGTCATCACCAAACTCAACTAATGATGTATTGACAATGAGACGTGAGAATAAAAAATACCTAATACACAATTTCAGGCAGCCTCAGTTCCAGACCATCCGAAGAGGTACGTATAATGCTGGTCGTGGGCACGGACGAGGCCCTGGTCGGTGGTCGCAGCCAAACGTCACCCCTGCTGGCATCAAGCAGTTGCCGCAGCAACACTATCCACGAGGGATGACGTCCAGAAATAGACCACAATACCGAGGTAATACGTTTCATAATAAATATAGAGGTCATACGTCATCATTTAGAGGACACATTAGGGTATTAGATAATGATTCACATCCCCAACCAAGTTCCTCAATGCAACAAAATGGATACGAAAATGAGTTTTTTCGTCCCTAAAAATTATAGCATTTTGGCAAATGGTAGTGGTTATTGTGTAGAGTTAATTTATAATCAAAGTTATGTTTCTACTTGGCTCATAGATACAGGCGCATCCATCTCAGCGATAAAACATAAACATGTTCTCAATTTCGACGTTCCAATCTATAAAGAAAACATAACCATAAATGGAATCGGTGGCAAAGTCCAAGCTATTGGATACATTTATTTACATTTCTCAATTGATGGGCAAAGCATTAATCATAAGTTTTATGTATTTGATACCTTACCTTGTAAGTCACATGGAATTCTAGGACAAGACTTTTTAGGAAAGTATAGATCAGTTGTCGATTTTAACAACAAAACTTTATCATTATTGCATAATAATTCTAAACAAACATTTTTAAAGTTAATAGATTCAATGGATTATTTAATATCCTTACCCGCTAGGTCAGAATCAATACATTACATTGAAACTAACTTAACAGAGGAAAGCGTAATATGTTCGAAAGAAATTCAGGAAGGCGTTTTTATTGCGAGTGCATTAGTCAAACCAATTTGTGGTAAAATACCAATTAGAGTATTGAACTCCACGACTAAAGATTTAAGTTTATCTGAGATAAATCTTGATATACATAGTTCGAAAGAATATGATATTTGTAATTTTGGTCATAATGAGAAAAATGCATTACGAGTTAAACAATTATTTTCAAAATTAAATTTGACTCATTTAAACAAAGAAGAAAAGATTAATATAGAAAACTTATGTGCTAAATATTCCGACATTTTTTATTTGGAAGGAGATAAGTTATCAACCACTAATATTTACCAACATGTTATTGAGTTGAAACCAAACACTCAGCCAATATATTCAAAACCGTATAGGTTGCCACATTCTTTGAAAAATGAAATAAAAAATCAGATTGATAATATGATTAAGGAAGGGATTATTGAGCCTTGTCAAAGCGAATGGTCTAGTCCCATCTTATTAGTGCCAAAGAAATCCGATATTAATGGAATCAAACAATGGCGCTTGGTTATTGATTATAGAAAGCTAAATAATTGTATACATGATGACAAATTTCCTCTTCCAAATATTACGGAAATATTAGATTCACTTTCCGGTTGCATGTATTTTTCGCATTTGGATCTTCATCAAGGATATTATAATGTTAATTTAGATCCCAATTGTCGCAAATATACTGCCTTTTGTTCAGGTCAGTATCAAATGACTAGGATGCCTATGGGGCTAAAAACTAGTCCTAGTTCTTTTTCACGCATGATGACTTTAGCAATGACGGGGTTAACATATGAAAAATGTTTGGTATACCAGGATGATTTAGTCTGTTTTAGCCGTGATTTATCGAGTCATGTTAAAAATCTTCAAGATATTTTTGAAAGATTACGTAAAGTCAATTTAAAGTTAAACCCGCAAAAATGTAATTTCTTACAAAAAGAAATATTATATTTAGGTCATATTGTGACACCAGACGGTGTGATACCTGATCCACATAAAATAGAAGCTGTTAAAAATTATCCTGTTCCGACAAAAGTCGAGGATGTTAAACGATTTGTAGCATTCGTTAATTATTATAGGAAATTTATACCGAATTTTGCAACAAAAGCTCATCCGTTAAATAATTTATGTAGGAAAAATATAGTTTTTAAATGGGATGACAAGTGTCAAAAATCTTTTGAATTATTAAAACAGAACTTAATTTCACACCCCATACTACAGTATCCGGACTTTTCTAATAATAATCAATTTATTTTGCAAACTGATGCATCCGGATATGCCATTGGCGCAGTTTTATGTAATGGCGATAGAAAACCTGTGGCATATGCTAGTCGAAGTCTTAATGACGCGGAAAAAAGGTATCCTACCATTGAAAAAGAATTACTAGCGGTTGTCTGGGCAGTAAAACATTTTCGCCCTTATTTATATGGCCGTAAGTTCAAGATTCATACGGATCACAAACCACTTATTTATTTATTTGGTATGCGCGATCCGTCTAGCCGATTAATGAAATTTAGAATTATTTTAGAAGAATACGATTTTACGATTGAATATCTTAAAGGTAAACACAATGTCGTAGCTGACGCTCTTTCTCGGATAAAGATAACGTCAGAAATGTTAAAAGAAATGAACCAAGGGGTAGTAAATGTAATGACGCGAGGTCAAAAAGCTAGGCAAGCACGGGATGCTATTATTTCTCAGAACAATTGGCTTGATCACCCAAAAGTTGTGGAAATATATAGTAAACCGAAGCAGCTTACTGAATTACGTTTTAGTAGCTCAAATGAATTAATACGATATCGTAAATTAAAGGAGATTAAGCACGAAAGTAAATGCTTATGTTATGTGCCTTCAAAAAATACTATATTTATCAATTTAGCTTCTCGATCACAATTATCGCCAGGCGAATTTGTGAGAGAACTGAATTTATTTTGTGAAGGAATTAATATAGAGGAAATATATTTCATAAAAAATAGTAACAATAATATTTTTATAGAGAAAGTGATAAAAGAGATAAGGAGTATAGATAAATGGTCCGGACCACGATTTTGTATTTTAAGAGATGTTGAGAGAATAAATAATAAAGACGACCAACGTGTAATCCTAAATGATTTCCATCTTTTGCCCACAAGTGGCCACGCGGGCATAAGACGGATGTTAAATAATATTAAAAAATATTATTTTTGGTCAGGTCTTGAAGTTGATGTTACAGAATTTGTAAAACGATGCGATAAATGTCAAAAAGAGAAACATTCGTCACATCATACTAAAGAACCTATGACGATTACCACAACAGCCAATTCGGCATTTGAAAAAATTTACTTAGATATAGTAGGTCCGTTAGAAAAAGATTACAATAATTATATGTACATTTTAACTATACAATGTGAATTAAGTAAGTATATAGAAGCTTATCCATTGTTAACAAAAACTACAAGTGAAGTAGCTAGGAGTTTTGTTAATAATTTTATTCTCAGATACGGTATTCCGAGAGAAATTGCTACAGACCGAGGAACAGAGTTTCTATCATCTACAATGAAAGAGGTTTGTAAACTTTTAAATATTAACCAGTTACAATCTACAGCATATCACCATCAGAGCATCGGCGCCTTGGAAAATTCTCACAAACATTTGGGTAATTTTTTACGAATACATACTGAAAAGCACCCAGAGACATGGAACACATGGCTTCCTTTTTGGTGTTTCTCGTATAATACATCTGTACATACTGAAACTAAATTTACACCTTTTGAATTAGTTTTTGGCAAGAAATGTGTATTACCATCGAATCTTACATCAGGTCAAGTAGACCCGTTGTATAACTTCGATAACTATCCATTAGAGTTAAAGTATAGAATACAAACGTCACAAAAAGAGGCACGCGATAATTTAATTGTCAGTAAAATAAAAAGAAAAGCTAAGTATGATCGTAATATTAATCCTGTAGCATACAAGCCAAATGACTTAATTTTAATTAGAAATGAATCCGGCAATAAGTTCCAAAGTATATACTCAGGTCCATTTAAAGTAATCAGAGAATGCTCACCAAATGTAGAAATATTGAAAGATAACAAACCATACGTTATACATAAAAACAGGACAAAATTGTATTTTCAGCCTGTTACAGTATAAAAAATAAAAGTTTGTCTATTAATATTAAGTAGATATATTCATATAATACCATGTAAGCAAATATAACATTAATTTTGTATCGTATCTATATTTTTATTAAACTTTGTATTATGTTGTGTATCCTAATGTATTGATAAGAAGTATAAACATATTATATAAAAAAAAAAAAAAACTTTTATAAACTGTATAAGTAGTTACCTAGAATCATATGTTGTTATAAGTAAAAATAAAATAAATTTCATTCATTTTATTTTTTTTGTTTGCCAGGAAGGTGAGATGTATGTACCTAGTATAAGGAACATTGTTATATAAAGGATTGCTTATGCTAATAAATAATAGTATGATGGACAAGAGCCAAGAAGGTGAAGAAGCTTCGAAGAAGGTCGAGGGTCTTGTGCCAGAGTACTCAGAAGGCTGCAACACGGCCAACATTGTACCCCAACTCTAGACCACCAACAAAAACCGGATGTACACTGGCTGATCCCGGAACGCGATCCACTTGCGTGTGCCACTATGGCGGGTTTTACGCCCTGTGTACGGTGGTCGCTCTCCGATATGAATATCCGCCCGGATATATCCTACCACCAGCTCTCTTCTCTGTCAACAACTCTTCTCTCTCAACTATCTTTTCTGCTTAACAGGGTCTAATTGATAAAATTTAAGTTTGAATAGTAAAAGCAAAAGGTGATGGTAGTACGGACTGCTGAGATGAAAGCAGGTTCAAACTAACCCAAATAGCAAAAATATCTTTTAAATACTTGTATATTGATTGTTAATCATCGCTTGATTTAACGGTGAAGAATATGAGGAAATCTGCACTGATTTACCATAAGAATTTTAAAGTGTGAAGTCTACCAACCCGCATTAGGCCAGCGTGGTGGACTATGGCCCAAACCCTTCCTGGAGTAGAGGAGGCCCAGCGGTGGGAAGTAGTAAATTACAAAAATTAAAAATGTCACTTCCGTGGCATCTGAGCAAAGTTATACATATAGGTTGTATTTGCTTAAATTAAATTAGAAGTAAATGTATGCGACGACCTTGATGGCGAACTATAGTCAAATTTAAAGGCCAGCGGTTCGATTCCCGTTAGAGTTTTTGATGAACTTAGTATATTTTTCATACCTGAACTGAGAGCTAATTGTTCAGGTTCAATATGTTACAAACAAGTTCAATCCAAAGAATAGTGTTATAGTTAACGCAATGAGTAACAAAACGGAATTATCACTGAATAAAACAAAGTCACTTATGTCTGTTTGTAGTTCTTCTAAACCACGCAACGGATTGTAATTCCACTACCAGTTTTAACGTTTTCCGGAAGGATTATATGTAAAAAATAAGCTTTTTAATCCTACTAAGATTATAAATGCGAATGTTTGGATGGGTGGATGGATGGACGTTTGTTACTCAATCACGCTACAACGGCTGGACGGATCTGGTTAAAACTTAGCACAGAGATAGATTATAGTCTGGAATACCACATAGGCTTTTTATCCCGGAAAATGTACAGTTCCCGTAGAATAGTTTAGTTTTTCACAGAGCAAGGGATCGACATAGTTTATTACATAGTGGCAGTTTAGGGATAAAAAAATGACATAGGCCACTTTTTATCCCGGAAAAATGCACACTTCCTATGGGATAGCAAAATATATAAAGGTGTAATAGCTTAAGATGCCTCCACGGATTGTATACGTTTTATTGACGAATGGCTTGACACAGCTGGTGGACCAGCCTACCAGGATCCCAGATGTGGCAAGTCATGCGCCCTCTCTGCTGGACCTACTGCTAACGAGTCATCCAACCGGGTATAAAGTGACGGTTGGTGCTCCCCTGGGTACCTCCGATCACTGCCTGGTTGGGACGTCGGTTCCTTGCGCTTTGCCTACACGTCCCGTGAAGGTCAAGCGCAGGGTCTGGCACTACTCGTCGGCAGATTGGGATGGTATGCGGGATTACTTCGCATCCATCCCTTGGCAGCAGCGCTGCTTTGATGGAAAGGATCCTTCAGCGAGTGCTGACGCCATTGCTTGCGAGATCAGAATAGGAATGGAATATTACATTCCTTCCTCTGAGATCGCAGGCAAGGGCCGAGGACGCTCCTGGTTCAATCGTGCATGCGCCGATGCTGTTGGCAAGAAACAGGCGGCGTATCGTGCTTGGATCGGGGGTCGCGCTACGAAGGATCCCAACCTCAAGTCACTCAAAGCAGCCTATAACCGTGCTGCCAAGGTCTGCAAGAGGGCGTATGTTAAAGCGGATGCCCAGCGCGTCTCCAAGATTGGATGTGCTTTGGCCGATAACCCAACAAGCAGTCGTGCTTATTGGAGCTTGGCTAAGGCCGTCCAATCTAATTTCTGTCGCCCTTCGCTGCCACCGCTGAGATATCGAAATGGAACACTAGCCCATAGCTCGCAGGAGAAGGCCGATTTACTGGCAAACCTCTTCGCGGCTAATTCGAGACTCGAGGACTGCAATGCTCATTTACCAACTACGCTGCCCGGTTGCGGTCACACAATGCCTGATATCCGTATCAGGCATTGTGATGTGCGGCGTGAGCTGCAGTCTCTCGACGTCCGGAAGGCTGGTGGTCCTGATGGTATCCCAGCGCTTGTACTTAAAAAGTGTGCAGCGGAGTTGTCTCCTGTACTGACGCGCCTATACCGATCGTCCTACCTCTCAGGTATTGTGCCTGAATCTTGGAGGGAGGCTAATAATAATAATAATAATAATAATTGTTTATTTCCATATAAGAGTTACATGTATTGCTAAGTATATATCTCAAACATATTTTCATGAAAAATTAAATTTCTGTATCTGTACTAAGCTATAAGCTTGTATTACAGAATACAGTGCCCATCCCCACAATGGAGTGTTAGGCTTTCCTGTAAGTAATTACCATAGTAGACATTTTGTGTTTAGAACATGAAACCGAAATCAATCATAGTTAATCAAGTGTAGTTAAACAAAAAAAAAAAAAATAATAATAGTAGTAAACACATCAATTAAAATAGGGCATGCATGCGAACTGTGCGTCTGGGCGCTGTGTGTGTGTGTGCGCATGCGTGTGTGTGGTGTGTGTGTGTGGTGTGTGTGTGTGTGTGGTGGTGTGTGTGTGTGTGGTGTGTGTATCTATCATAACTCCGTAGGATCTATGTATGTTATACCTCCATTCAATAATGTCACTTATCCATTTTATCTTATTTTGAAATTAAAAGTAAGTCTTCAGTTTCATTATAAGTAAGTTTTTGTAACCAATCTGATGCTGTTTTTTTACATTTTGATTTATTGAGACTATAGATGGTTATTATTCTATTTACCTTATTATAAATATAGGGGCCTATGAATGGTAAGAATCTACGAGAGAAAGAGGTTTTAAAATGATGTTTGTAGGTGCAAACTATGTCTTTCCTCCGCTTCCTCTTGTCAATTGTACTATATTCTAAAATGGAATGTTGTTTTAGAATTATGTTCAATATATATAATTGTCGAACAGTGAGGACTTCAAACTGTTTATATAAGTCTGTTGTTGGGGAAAAAAAGGTTTGAATGTACAGATCTTAAGTATTGCTCTCTGAGCAATTTCAACTTTTTTTAATGATGTTTTGGGTGCACCAGCCCAACTTGTAATGCAATATAAAATTAGGGACTGAGCCAATGCAAAATATGTTTGTCTTAATTGGGAAGGATCCAAGACGTGTCTTAAAATTTTAAATAGGTATGTAAGTTTACGCAACCTTGTAGTGAGCATTTGTATGTATTTATTATAATTTAAATTGCAATCAATAATTACTCCTAGGTATTTTATGCTATTTACGGGTTCTAATCTTGAACATGAACACAAATTAGTAAATAGACAGGAGCAATCATGTGCCACTAAATGCAATTGACTGTCGAATTCAGCCCGAGTCCGAATGGAAAAAGTTATATATTTTGATTTATCTGAATTTAATATAAGTTTATTGGTATACAGCCATCTGATCACATCGTTAAAGCCTGATTGTGCCATTTCAAAAACTACATTCCAGCTGTGACCTGCAAAGAGAAGCGCTGTATCATCTGCATATGATATAATTTTGCCTTGGAATGGTTTCATTAGAAGTAGATCATTGATATAGATGAGGAAGAGTGTTGGACCGAGAATACTGCCTTGAGGTACGCCATAAGAGAGTGGTAGATCATCACTAACATATGTACCCAACTTTACACATTGGTATCTTCCATTGAGGTAGCTCTGAAATATTTTAAGTTGGTCACCTCTGATTCCAAGTTGTTCCAATTTATTTAGAAGGAGTGGTATTGAAATTGTATCGAAAGCCTTTGCTAAATCTAAAAAAATTGCTAAACATTTTTTGCTACTGTCTAAATTACTAGATATAAAGTTAGTTAAGGAAAGAACCGCGTCGCTAGTACTTTTGCCGTTCCGAAAACCGAACTGATTATCGGACAACAAGTTATTGTTTTCTAAATATTTTATCAATCTATTATTCAAAATTTTCTCTAAAATTTTAGAAATAGAAGGTAAAATTGATATTGGTCTATAATTATTTATACTGTCTTTATTTCCACTCTTATGTATGGGTGTAATTACCGATTTCTTTAGAACTCCAGGGAAGACACCATACTGTAGGCAACTATTAAATATATATGTCAGTGGTGGCACCAGGAATGTTTTAAACTCTTTTAATAATCTATTTGGAATCTTGTCGATTCCTACAGAACATTGATTTTTTAAACATGTGATAAGTTGATTTACCTCTTCCTCATCTGTACCAAGAAGCACAAAGGAGTCACATTTGGTATTAATTGGGAATAAATTGTTAGGGGATCCCATAACTACTTTAGTTTGAATTTTTTCGGCTATATTTTTCCCTACGTTTGTGAAGTAATTATTTACTTCATCTAATGATGACAGGGGATCTGCAGACAAAGAGAGAAGTTCTTTCGGAAATATTTTAGGTTTTGCACTGTGTGTTATATTTTTTATTGCTTGCCATAGTTTTTTGTTATCATTACCAGCTTTAGTAATTTGCTCTTTTTCATAACATCTTTTTATATTTTTTAATAATTTATTGCAAAAATTCCGATACCTACAGTATATTAATTTTTTCGTGTCATCATTAGGGGAGGATTTGGCTTTTTGATGTAACTTATCTCGATTTCTCATGCATCTTATGAGGCCAGGTGTTATCCATGGCTTAATAATATTTTTCCGCCGAGATAATTTTATAGTCTTGGTATTTTTTTTGATAATTGAATGTAATTCAGTAGTTAGGTAAGTCATTGAGAAATCCGGATTTTGAGGGTTATTATATATAGGTGTCCAATCTATGTTTATTATATCATTACCTATGGTTTCAAAATTGACTTTATTGTAAGTTTCGATAGCGACATTTAGGCTTTTTTTATACTCCAAGCATAATAAAACTGCTTTGTGATCAGTTATAGTACTTTGTACAACAATAGTCGTGGAAATAGTTTTAGTTTTAAGCATAATGTGATCAAGACAGGTCTTGCTAGAGTCACGTGTGACAAAAGTATGCGTTGGTAGAAGACCATGGTATGCATTGAATGTGAGATAACGTTCTGCAACACTGTCTTTATTTGTGTCATTTATATTAATGTTAATATCTCCAACAATGGCCACGTTTTTAACTGTCGACAAACTATGTAAGATGTCATCGACGGACTGTAGGAATACATCTATATTTTTGTAGGAAGGAGAACGGTATATTGCAATGATTGCATGCTCTTGGCCTATTTTTATTACTATACAGTTCCCTTCATTAAAAATTGGTTCATAAATGTTGCATGAATAACTACTTTTTACATAAACAACAACGCCATCATTTTGATTTTTATTGTTTACTGTGTAATTTGATAGGTATCCTTCCATATTGGGAATCAGTGGTGAATGAGACAGCCAGCATTCAGTGAGGACAAGTATATCACACTGATATTTCAGTCTAGTAAGTAAAATTTCTAAATCGGGCATATTACAATTTATGCTTCGAATATTTTGCGTTAGCACAGAGAGACACGAGGATGCGGAAGGCAGACTCTTAGAACATTCTTCTATGTCACATTCAAGAGCTTTAGAATTACCTATATCGTCTAATTCATTCAAGTTATCGTGTGTGAATTTTATTTATGATTATAATTGTTAGTCCATTTATAATAGCCTTGGCAAATACATATCCTTTATATTTAAATATATCGAATAATACGATAAAAAATGGTATAGTGTAAAAAGTAAAGTTGTTGTGTATATGTGTATTTTGTGTAATGATTACTGTATTTAAAAAATAAAAATTATATAGGTTGATAAAAGATACGTTAGGTACTAAAAATAGTCACGATTTACGGCGTAGAACTTCAATATCGTCTTCGGTGGTTATCCTAACGTGAGCAGACTTGTCATTTTTTCGAAGATACACTACTCCGTGTGAGATCCAGCAAAAGGTAAAGTTGTAATTCTTCTGAAATGTTCTTGCTAAGTGGAAGAGTCTCTGTGTTTTTTTGCTAAGAGTCTCATTTACATAAATCGGTTTTATTGGTTGTTGAAGCTGTAGATGTTTAGAGTTGAGTTTTTCTCCTTTATTTTTACTTCTATTGAAATTTTTAATCTGTTGCAATATTTTATCTCTTAATAACACCGATATAAAATCTACAATAATGGGGTTTGTCGAATCCTTGAGATTTGGTCTGTATATATCTTTTATGTCAGACGTTTTAATATCTAAATTTAATAAATTTCCCAATTTATTTACTGTCGTGCAAAGGACATCTTTTGTTTCACCTTCTTTTTTGTCGATATTTCGAATTTCTAAACCAGTACTTCTGCTTCTCTTTTCCATAACCTCAATCGTGTCTTCGAGTATGCGAATGTTTATTTTATCTTCCCTTTTTTCTGCTTCTAATTGAGAGATTCGTGATAAAAGCTCATCATGTTTGTTTGACATATGTTCGACACTCTTATTTAACTCAATGTTTTGTTCTTTAATCGTGTTTACTGTTACTTGTAGTTCTTCGAAACGTTTCTCTAATTTTATAGAGAAAGATGAGAACATTTCTTTTACCAACTGTACAATTTTTTTCATCTCCTTCGAATTTGGTTTTTTTTCTTTCCGTAACGTTTAATGTGGGAGAGAAAAAATCGCATTCAGTCAAATCACCAGATTCAGTTTTATCGTCTGTAGATTTAGTAGACGCGCTCCCGCGCTTTTTCGAGCTAGTCGCCATATCAACTGCAATAATGCGTGGTGTAGGTGGCGTGCGTTTTAATGGCATACCACTCAGTAAAAAGTACTAGGGTAGCAGCGGATTAATAGCGGTAAAAGTAGCAAGTGTAAGGGCTCAGAATATATTTGTTACTATCGAAGAGCAGGACTACTTTCGCTTTCCGTCCACTATAAGCAGATCTACGTACTTAAATTAAAGGTGGGAATTACGGTTACTGTTGCTATCTCTTTTTAGCAAATGGCAGTATTTAAAAGAGGTCTTAACATTCAGTTTTTTTCGTCTATGATTCCTTCTCACTTCGGGCTTCGGGTATTAGTGTCGTCTCTTTTGTACCCAATGTAAATGTGTAAAATTAAATAGTCGGTTTCTTTCTCCTAGGTGTTGTTTACTCACGCGCATAGTTTACTCTGACGTAGTGGCGTTTGCTTCCTTGAGTTTCTGCGATCCTATTTTCACTTTTAATTATTAGCTATTTAAAACTTGATTATTTTAATTTAAGAACAAAAAAGTTCCACTATAAACACGTCAGAACAGCTCCGATATCCAAGGGGGAGAGGAATAATAATATAATGTGCAGCCGATCCCCAAAAAGGGTGATAGGTCAGACCCTAACGCCCAATCGCCATAACCTCAGTGATGTGTAAAGTCATGGAGCGACTGATAAACAGCCAATTAGTTCGCTACCTAGAGGATCACTCGTTGATCAATGACCGCCAATACGGTTTCCGTCATAACCGATCAACGGGTGATCTTCTAGCGTTCGTATTACATCACTGGGGGGAGGCGATTGACAAGCATGGCGAGGCTCTGGCTGTGAGTCTCGACATAGCCAAGGCGTTTGATAGGGTCTGGCATCGTGGCCTTCTCTCCAAGCTCCCGGCATACGGTCTGCCCGACAACCTGTGCAAGTGGATTTCCGGCTTTCTGCATGAGCGTAGAATGCGTGTCCTCGTTGATGGACACGCTTCGCAGCTCATGTCAGTAAATGCCGGAGTACCACAAGGTTCTGTGATTTCGCCCACCTTGTTTCTTCTGCATATCAATGATATGTTGTCGCTTGGCAACATTCATTGCTATGCAGACGACAGCACGGTTCATGGGCGTTATAGCAGCAAGCCTCCAGGTTGCCGGGCGGATACTGAGAGGAGACGAGAGGATCTTGTCGTTGAGCTCAACCAGACCTTGGATCTCATCTCATCATGGGGTACCAGGAATCGGGTTGAGTTTAATGCCAAGAAAACCCAGGTGTGCGCGATCTCGTGCAAGAAGTCTCCGTTTTCTCCAATCCCCGTTCTTCAGGGTGTTCCACTCGCAATGCGGAATGACCTTAGTGTCCTAGGTATGGATATCCGCTGCGATCTTAATCCAAGGAGTCACATCGAGGGCGTAATATCCGCCACTTCACGCAGGCTCGGAATCCTGGACAGGGTGCGGCGGTTTTTCACGCCTGGTCAGCTCTACCGCTTATATAAAGCGCAGGTGCGGCCGGGAATGGAATACTGCTCGCACTTCTGGGACGGTTCCGCAAGGTACCTTCTCGATGCCTTGGATGGGTTGCAGCGGCGGGCCATCCGCATTGTGAATGATGCAGACGTGAGTAACAGCCTGGAGCCGCTACAGCTGCGTAGGGATATTTCCTCGCTTAACGTGTTCTACCGTCTGTATCATGGCGAATGCTCTGAAGAATTGTTTGATCTTATCCCATCCTCTCCCTTCCATACCAGAACCACGCGTACTGGCTTGCGGAGCCACAGCTTCGTGGTGTCTACTACCCCGGCCCGAACCAAGAGGTTCGCAAACTCGTATTTTTGCCGCACCATCAAGCTGTGGAACAGTTTGCCAGCTACCGTGTTCCCTCCTTCCTATGATCCTGGGTCCTTTAGGCGTAATGTGAAGAAGCTAAACAGCAGGCCGGCATGATTGTGTTGAGTAGCGGGGGATAGACTGTCTCTCGCTACTTGATACTCTATCTGGACGGCACTGCGCTTACCATCAGGTGCAGTGTGGTCACTTTACGCGCCAGAATAAAAAAAAAAATAAAAATAATTACCTCCACGCGGGCGCACCATCTAGTAGGTTTAATAAAGTTTACATCTGGTAATTAAAAAAATTGGTGAATTAGTAAAATCCATTAATTTTATAACAAATAAATTATATTTACACAAATTTATTTTAATTACACAATTGCAGACTAAAAATATACGTTGAATGATTGTCTGATGATCAATGTATACCTATTAATATTTTATGCTATAACGTTTTAAATAATTTAAAACTATGCATGGTAAACGCAAGAACACTTCCAATTTCAATGCGTTAAGACTCAAAACTGAGTGACACGGTCATTCCAGATTTACATCTAGCCAAACACTACACCATAAAATCCGCCAAATAAATTCATTTTTTATATAAATAGTTCCTAATCACGTAATCACAAATGTCAAGCTTTTCACAATACTTCCAGAATGAGGACATTTGACATATTTAAGGACGCCGTGATCCCGATACTTCAAACACCGCACCTTAAATCAGTGCCTCAAGTACACCCAAAGACACGTCTTAACTCCGTAAAACCTACCCTTAATCATTCTAATGACGTCATCTGTCGTCGTTTACGCGCTTTTCCTACCTATGTATTGGATATACGACAATTTCACAGCACAGTATACATTGCTGGCTGAATGAGTGGGGGAGATGATTGGAGAATAGGAAAGCGTCGATGGTTGTGCGATACGGGTTAACGTTGAGATTGTGCGGATGGAATGAGGGGCGGGTCGTCAGTCAAACTCTTGTAAAGCAACCGTTCGTTGCTACAGGTAATGGAAACTTACGGGAGAATATTGCAGACGTGCACTCTTATTACTTTGCATTACATTGCTGTAGGTCATGGGTCTATGTCAAAATGTTACGATAGGTAAACGAAGTCAGCGTTGCAGTGTGGTTTTTGAAAAATTCATTGTGACTGCCTCGGTGGCGCAGTTGTAATTGCCCATGAGTTACGACTGCTGTGCTGAGGTCTCGGGTTCGATCCCCGGATAAAGTGATATTGGGATTTTCTATCTAGAAATCCCTCAGTATTATTCCAGAGAATTTGTGCCCGGTATAGCGATAGGCTCGATATCACATTATGGGACCGAAATTCGACGAAAAGTGGGTGTACTGGTTACACCTCTGCCTATCCCTTTGGGCATTACAGGCGTGAGTGTATGTGTGTACATTGCTGTAGGTCACGGGTTTATGTTGCATGGTTACGTTGCAGCGTTGTTTTTAAAGTTAAAAACTTCTTTAGGCACTCTGGGTGCTTTTGGGATTTGGAAAAAGCACGGAACACGCGTGGCCGTTACCCACCGATTTTTAGGTACTGGATAAGCAGACGAGCTGACGGGCCACCTGATGGTAAGTAGTCACCGCCGCCCATATACTTCTGCAATACCAGAGCACAGCAAAGCCGCTGCCTACCGTTTTTTGACATAAGCACGCATATGAACTCAGATTCAGGTAATTCTAGGTCTATGCTTGTGAAGTTATATAATTATTGACAGGCAATCTGTCTACGGCAATCATAATCAAAAAAGTTACTACTTGATGGACCTTGTTTTAAAAAAGAACACAGTGATTCCAAAGTATACATTTTCCACTGCTGTCGGTAGTCCCCATGACTGCGTATGTTTCTATTTATACACATAACATAGTTAATAATTTAATTAAGTCATCCGGCATTAAGTTCGCCTATACTTAAATGTATAAAGTGTGTTAAATAAATAAATAAATAATTGTTTTTTTTTGTATTTAAATCTGGAGCATTATTCTCTATGTCCTTACATAACGAGGCGCGTTAAGTTAAATGCCTGTTATTCTAATGTAATTCGCATGTAATGGCATTACCGAAAACCATAACATAAAATCTACATGCGAATAACACGCGGTCAACGTAACGCACCTCGTTACGCGTTTGTAAGAAAATATTGAATCATGCCCCAGTATTAAACACGTTACATATACAGACACGTGGGCATAACTAATTCATAATAATGATACAACGCTACTGAATAAATATATGATTGCATGATGAAGACAAGCAGGCTGATAGCCAGATGGTAATCACGCCTGGGCATAAATCGTAGCAATACCACAGAACTGACAAAGTATAATAGTTTTTTTTTTATTAATTTAAGCATAGGATACATAAAATACAAAATCAGTGACTCTCAAACTAGACGAGCCTGTATCTTGAGAGTCTGAGTGGAGAAGTATTATAAAATGATTGTACTTTTATACAAAACGCATAGCATACAATTTAAGCCTTGTATGCTAGGCTCGGGCCTTCTCTACTAAGAGGGTTAGGCCTTAGTCCACCACGCTTGTGTGTTGGTAAAATTTACATAACTTTTTTTATCCTTGCATGCCAAAGTGACCACACTGCACCTGATGGTAAGCGCAGTGTCGTCCAATTAGAATATAGAGTAGCTAGAGACAATCCATCGCCAGTTCAGTTCTTGGAAATTCTTAGATTTCTTCACGCCGTTTTCCTTCACCGTTAAAGCATGTGACGATGAATAATACACGTAACTTTAGAAAAGCCATGTATGCCATTTGGGCTGGTTTCGATCGTACCACTCCCAACTAGGCTATCGCTACTTGACAAGCTATTGTAAAAATATATTTTAAGCTAGTAGAGAAAAATTGGTCAAATGCAGCTTGGGTTCCCAATTATGCTGTTAAAAACAGTTTTATACTTACGGTTTTTCACAACATTTTTGACTGTTGAACAAAAATAAAGTACCTATACATACTATTTTCAGCATCAAAAGCACACTAAATGTCAGGCGCTTTTAAAAATGATTGTAAATTGACAAGTTGTGCGGGAAGCACTAAAAGTATGTCTTTAAAACATAAAAAAATACTGTTTATTTTTCTATAATACTATTTATTTTCCTTTTCAGGCCTAAATTTTTATTTTTAAAAAAGTATTTTTTTCTTGTAAAAAGTTGGCAACCCTAGCAGCAGCTCTACACACAATGTTCGCCCGTGAGGTATCACAACATTTGAACAAGACAAACGGCTAACCCGCCAACGTTCTGTCATTGCATCTAATAATGGCGACTAATTAAAATGACGGTTTGTTTTATACTATCAAATTAATGGTGACCACAACCCGGGGGAGGCCATTCCCGCGATTTACGACCCACCCCCAGATGGATAGTTTGATTTACTGCCACTCCATCATCTTTTTATGGCGGAATGAAAATATAATAAATACCTTGTTGTTTTTATTTTTATATTTGCAAATGGCCCGTTCGTTTTTTAATTTGTTATGTATATTTTTTAATAGCATCAATTTATGGCACAGATGATAAATGTTAATTATATTTATTTATAAATACTATAAATATTTAAGTATCTAAATTAGATATTCAAAGTAATTAATTATGAAATAAAAGAGATCTCATCCAATTCCAATCAATTGTATCATTATTTAAACACACATGAAATAAAATTGTTTTTATTGTCATTGATACTTTGTGCTAACGATCTATTTTGACGTAAATTGATCACTATAATTTTATATTGGTTTTTAAAAAGCAATAAAATAATCACATAATTTAGTTATTGATTAGAGCCAACATTTTAGACCACAAAATATTATAAATTATTAAAATATGCGCGAGTTATGAGTGATAAAATGAACAAATAAAATATACCTGAGTGCACTGACCTTGACCTATGTCTAAAAGTATTTAACTTGTTTTCACGTATAAAAAAATGATTATTTTGCCATATTTGAGGAATTATTATATTTTATATTGTTTCCGTCAATTAGTGTGTTACGGATTAAGTATATTTTTTCGACCATAGCTATAGTATTTTACAACAAACATTTAACATTGTCCCACTGTTGGGCACGGGCCTCCTCAACTAGTGAGAGGGGATTAGGCCTTAGTCCACCACGCTGGCCTAATGCGGATGGTAGACTTCACATACCTTTGAAATTCGTATAAGAATTCCTTCCTTCAGCAGAAACTTACCTTTAACTTCAGAAAAGTCAGATGTGTATGCCATTTGGGTTTCGAACCTACAACTTTCGTCTCACCTGTCCGTACAGACCTAGGCTATCGTAAGAATACTTCTACAACATACTTTAGCTAGAACTTCGATCGGTGTATTAATTCGAACAGCTTTATTATCTAAGCTGAATATGGTATTGATTTATAATAATGTGTCAACTTGTGAAAGCTTGTACTGGTTATTTATTTTATTTATGGAAGAAATTGCCATTGGTAGGATATTCATATCCGTCCGGATAGCGACCAACGTATACGCAGGTTGTATAACCCGCCATTGTGTTTTTTTTTATTCTGGCGCGGCAAAGTGACCACTCTGCACCTGATGGTAAGCGCAGTGCCGTCCAGATAGAGTATCAAGTAGCGAGAGACAGTCTATCCCCCGCTACTCAACACAATCATGCCGGCCTGCTGTTTAGCTTCTTCACATTACGCCTAAAGGACCCAGGATCATAGGAGGGAGGGAACACGGTAGCTGGCAAACTGTTCCACAGCTTGATGGTGCGGCAAAAATACGAGTTTGCGAACCTCTTGGTTCGGGCCGGGGTAGTAGACACCACGAAGCTGTGGCTCCGCAAGCCAGCACGCGTGGTTCTGGTATGGAAGGGAGAGGATGGGATAAGATCAAACAATTCTGTTAAGTGTTACCCAAGTTTGTCGTTGTCGACTGGTTTGCCAGTGTATATCTGGTTTTTGTCAAGGGTGTAGAGTTGGAGTACGATGTGTTGCGGCCTTCTGAGTACTCTGACACTAGAACCTCGACCGCTTCGGTCGCTATCCGGGCGGATATGATGTGGGCCACTTGTCTATAAGAATTTCAAAAATGTGTAAAATCAACCAACCCGGATTAGAAGTGGTGGACTAAGTCTTAAGCCCTCTCTTAAGCGAGGCAACTTGTAGTACTGGACATAAACAGCAGTAGCAGTGACAATAGAAAAAAGTTGACAAAAGAAAATAATAAGTCACATTTTCATAATATGAACATGTTTGCTATTAGATTTTTTTTTATAACAATACCTACAAATCATAGGTGTAAAACTCACAAAGTATCTTAAAAATAGAACATTTTTTTTGTTGTCGCGGGACAGCTTTTTATTACTACCGCCCGCTCCGGGGGGAAGCGGAATAAGGTTATGCTGGACTAGCCGGTCTTACGACCCAGCATCCCCCTCGCCCGGATGATGGCTATCCGGGCAGCCGCTGGGCCGAGTCCCTATCCCCTATGTACACCCCACCCGGCACTACTAACCCCGCGGTGGCCTTCTTCGGCGCTTACGGAGCGATCCCGGGGTATTCTAAGGAGTGCTAGAATTGCTGCCGGAACCGCCCCTGCGCGGTTCTGCGTAGCAGCCCATCTCCATGGGGGGGCTTAGGAGCCCCCGCGCACCGAACATCGACAGCGAACGAGGCCTTTACCACCCGCGCTGCCGTCCATCTCGGGGTCGCACGATGCTCCGAAATTGGGAGTGCATCGATTCGGGCAAAATATTGCATTGAAAATCGAACCTAGCATTTGAACTTGCACTCGAATTACAATATGAAAAGCAAATTGTAAGGATACTCCGAAATTGATCTTTAAACATTTGATCTCAACGCTCAGAAATAAGAATAGGTACAATATATTTTACAAACACGATCATTAAATATCTTACATACCTTACTGGAATACTTGAAGAATCCTAGATCACTTTCGGTACCACTAATTATTACATACCCGTACCGTCTCCCGTGGCAAGATCCTTTAAGTTAACCTTTGTTAAGCACTCGACCAGTTAAACTCAGACTGTACTATAAACTGACCAAATAAACTGCTATTTAACTGATTGGTAAACTGCCCTGCTGAATACCGAGGCGTACTCCTTTATTGCACATTTTACACCCACTCAGTTCGCAATTATGGATGTACCCGCCTTTACTTTCTAAAATACCTTTGATATACCCTCTATATGGCTAATAAAAGGGAACTACCCTAACACTTATTACAATAATCCTAACAAAACAATCGCAAAGAATGACGAGTGTATCGTTCAAAAACCAACCCGTCAACGCGTGGAGCGGTATCGCGCTGACTGATGTGCCTCCGCGACCCCCGTCGTTGAGTAAATAGCCAAGATTCTGAACGCACAATAAATGATTTAGTTCAGGTCGCAGTAATAAGTAGAGTGATGTCGACTCGGTGGCCGGTCGTTTGTCTCGCGAGGGTTGGACGCTCGAGGTTTTTACTGTTTCATTCGGTGTAACAAGTTGTATACGAAGCGGCGACAGGGTTGATTATTTATAAAATTAAAAATAAGAAAGACTATTTAATTTATATAAAATATCATAATTATATTATATTAATCATGCACTTTGTTGGAATTTAATTAAATAAAATTGACGCTCCGAAATGACTTGCAGTTTTAATTACGGAAAGGGAATATTCATACATTTCTTCATGACAGGTGTCAATGTTGACATATTCCTACTAATATTATAAATGAGCATGTTTGGATCGATGGATGTTTGTTACTCAATAACGCTACAACTGCAACGGCTGGACGGGTCTGGTTAAAAATTTAGCACATAGATAGATTATAGTCTGGAATAGCACATAGGCTACTTTTTATCCCTGAAAAATGTAAAGTTCCCGTGGAATAGTTTAGTTTTTCACAGAGCAAGGGATCGACATGATTTTTTGCATAGTGGCAGTTTAGGGATCAGAAAATGACATAGGCTGCTTTACATCCCATACAAATATAGAGAGGTGTAATAGCTTAAGATGCCATGGAATGTATACCTTTTCTTCCAAAAATAACCTCGTCGCGGGGAACATCTAGTTTGTAATAAATCTTTAGTATTTTTTAGTATAGAATCAACAGAATACTTCAATATAATTTACACTAATTTTGTACGAGCACCAAACAGCAAATTGCAATAACAATAAAAAAACATACGCAGGCATGATGACTAGCGACAGAAGTGAAAACATAAAACTTTGGAATTACCGAGTTCTTTTTGGAAACAGGGTCCGGGGAAGTAGTAACTTTTTTTGTTTATAATTGCATGACAATAATTATAGAATTTCATAGGCGTGCTTATGTCAATATTGAGCGTGATGGTCACAGGAGGTCAGTGCTTTTTGCCCATCCAAATAGTGCCCAACGTACCTAAAGAAGTTTTCATTTCAAAAATGATTACATTGTACTGTACATTACATTACATTTTGTACAGGGAATGTGGTTTCAAAAGTATCAAATTTATTCTCATTTCTAGACCTATGGGGGCCAGAAACGCATATATTGATAATCACGTAAAAGTAATTGAATTTCCTAGACCAAAAATATCTTATATGTTTTAATTCTCCTCCCAACAGTCACACACATAATTCTGACCCCACGCTAGGTCAAACCTGTATCGTGGGTATCAAGAACTACGAGGGACTACGGTCCGACAACATCCAGACACAAAACAACCATCTTTCACACAAACATCTATCTCGGTACGGAAATCGAACTGACGGCCTTTCGTTTCACACACTCACCAGCTGCGCCACGGAGGCTGTAAAATTTACCCAAAAATATTTTAAAATGTTACATTTGCAATTTTAAAACACTGTGCAGTTTGCAGTGCACTATCATCGTAGTTGATATTGAATCCGTAACGCACTCCGCGTATAGCTCTTGTCGAAACAAACGTCGGCCACTCGGCGGCATCTGTCGGCCTGATGGATGACGGGACATGTGTCCATTATCGGGTGCACAGTGCGCCGCTACCGCGTGCACGCCGGACAAAAGACGTCGAGGAAAAAATGTGTGAAATTGACACCGTCATTAATCAAATTATATGCGATTTCGCCAAGTGCAATAAATTTCGGTCATAAATTTCTTTGTGTGCGTAATTTTTGCCGAAGGGAGGAAATTGTTTTTTTTGTACATGTACAAATAAATGTCGGTTATTTTTATAAGCGGATTTGTGTCGGGCGGCATACATTTATATTCCGAATTTCGATTAAGAAATTTAATGTATAAACTCGAAAGATTAACTAAATTTAAAATAAACTTTTATGTAGAACATTGAAATTAATGCAGACTTTATTAACTACGTCGTTAATTAATAAATAAAAATATTGTATTATAGTCACTATATTTCGAAATTTGATTGTTTTTCGTGTATATATGCATGCATATACACTCACGCCTGTAATCCCAGAGGGGGTAGGCAGAGGTGTAACCAGTACACCTACTTTTCATCCATATGGGTTCCATAATATGATAGGGGGTGAGCCTATCGCTATATCGGGCACAATGCCAGACTCCGGGCTGATACTGCGTATTTCTAAATAGAAAAACCCAATACCTTTTTCCCTACCCAGGGATCGAACCCGAGACCTCAGCACAGCAGTCGTAACGCATGCGTTATCACACGCAATTGTGATGTGCACTCCGAGGCAGTCATTATTAACACATTGAGGTCAAAATGAGAGAATATAATGATTTACGATAATATATTCAAATAAAATAGTTTTATAAATCAGCATTCCTGAGCCAAATGTCTCTGCAGATAATTAGAAGACCATAAACATGCTCTAAAATATAAACCACTTTGAAATTTCGGTATTTATTATTACCTATATACTATGGAACTGCTATATGCAATATATTTTGATTACTGACTGGCACTATGGTGCGGTTGTGATTGCTTTGTAGTGGTCTCGGGTTCGATCCCGCGTCGGATAAAGTGATATTGGGTATTTCTACCACGAAATTATCAGTATCAGCTCCAGAGTCTGGAATTGTGCCCGGTACCGCGATAGGCTCGCCCCCTGTCACATTATGGGATGGTAAAATCTCTGCGAAATGGAATTAGGGGTAATAGGTATGCGCCTATGTATGTGTCTATTTTGATGGGATATAATATGTACGTTTATAAATCAATACAATAATCGTAGTACATAATAAAACATTAATAAAACGACGATTGGAAGCATTGCTTTGAAGTATTTTAAGCTTAACATATATGTACTTCCTGTTTATCATAATTAAAAATGTGAAAGGTTGTTAATGCCTTTTTGCTCTGCTTTGTGACGAATCAAAAAATCTTGGAAAAGCATAGGCTACTGTTCGTCCTAATTGTAGGTTATATTCTCACGCCAGGGAAAATATAATGGTGTGCTTATTTATTTACACAAACGAAGCTGTGGGCAAAAGCTAGTTTTGCGTAAATTCGAAAACAGTTTCCACTTCAACGACAATATTCCATTTTCGAATTTTAAAATGGTCATTACCTTAACCCTACGATATACATTTGTCCCGCTCGGTTCACGCACCACTGTGCAGCGCTTGACGATGACGGATGACAGACGGACGCGCACTTCCGCGAGTGGGGTGGGCGGGTGCCCGCAAGACCGGCCAGATATATTCACGTCTATCAATCCACCGCGACGTTGACGGGTTGCATGAAATGGCCGCTCGTATGGGTATTTCGGACCGGGCGTTATTGTTTTTGTTAACCCTATATTCTTTTGTGAACTATGAATTGCACTGTGGTGTAAATTCTGGTCGCGTTTGTTTAGCAAGCATTTGAAACAGTGTCAGGGCGGGAAATCTCAGTAAAAGTTTATCAGACCTAGCTTTTATAATTAAAAAGTTATGGTGGTTGGTTGACCCACATTAAAATATTATCACGAAATTTTTCCAGTCAGCTTTCGTTAAGGTACACTTCAGATGCCTAGTTAGTTTTTAGCAGTCACTAAAAAGTTATAGTAGTGTTAAACACTAGAAAGAAAAATAATTTTCACATGTATACAATCAATGGCCTGGCATGGCGATCGGCTCGCCGCCTGTCACATTATGGGACCTTAATAAATTCGGCGAAAAGTGGGTGTACTGGTTACATCTTTGCCTATACCGGGGATTACAGGCGTGAGTGTATAATGATAATTAAACATGAGTGTATTTTTTTCTTTAAAAGGCGCTTTAAATAATTATTGGATAAACAATAATTTGCAACGAGCACCTGGTCACCTGTAAGACTTGCACACGAGCCTTTGCTTAAAGTATAGACACAGAAAACATAAAAAATATAAGATACATTTAAAATTAACTATACGTTACATCTTAAATTAAATCATGAAAATGAAATCTTATTAATCGAAAATAATCGTAATGATAAATTACAGAATTAAAATTAATTTTAAATTGGAATAGGTACTTATAAAAAACTAGTTTTTATCATGTCAAAATAGATTAAATTAATTAACAACATATTATGTAAATGACACTTTTTACAGACACATGTCATGTAACAAGGTTGAACAAAATTCTTTTGTGAAAGCCGAAGGTTACCAATTTTATCAATACATTACTTTGTAGCAAAATACGGGCAGCCTCCGTGGCGCAGTAGGCGAGTAGCCGGCTGTGAAACGAGAGGCCGTGGGTTCGATTCCCATACCGGGACAAATGTTTGTGTGATAGACAGACATTTGTGTCCGGGGTCTGGGTGTTGTGAGCCCGAGAGTCTCTCGGATCGGGGCTATGTGTGTGACTGTTGGGTGTAAAAAAAGGCCAAGAAAAAGCAATCGAACAACTGGGTCACCTGGTACTAAGCGATCTCTACCGCTCCAATAAAAAACTCACAATATCAAAATAATCATGGTTGCTTTACCAACTTTAGATGAATAGGGGTTGAAAAGAGATGCCATTGGGGGTACTGAAAATTTATTACCGTTAGAATTGATGCTGTGTAAAAAAATTGCGTGTTTTAAAAAAGTATTTTTTTGTGAAATAGTACTGCTCGGTCTTGACTATCGGTATAAAAGTCTTCAGTGCTGTAGCAATTTAATAAATAAATATCACCGAATATCACATCCTGATCCCAGATTCAGATATATAATATGATATTGTGCAATGGCACATACCCGTGGGTATTACGAACTATGAGAGACTTTTCACAACGCCCAAACTCGACACAAATCAAATCAAACCATTTATTAAGTAGATTAGACCATTAGAGGCACTTTATAATGTCATAATAGCATTGAAGTCTACTGTTGTTTCGGAAATACCCACTGGTCTTAGAAGAAGCACCAAGAAACTCAGCCTTACGTACTTTGTCAATACATTATATATAAATAATTCACATATATTTAAATTCATAGATTCTTTTAACAATTTACATAAGACAGAAAAAATTACTGTTTAGCACTGGTGCACATGTCAATGCAGAGCAGAGCCGTAAACGAAGCTATACACCCTGTTATATAATTGTTTTAAACTAACAATGAGCAATCCAGGTAGACCAGTCCACACAAGCAGCACCCGTTCACGAGTAACGCATGTGCCAGCCATCGACCTCCTCAATCATGACACAAGAAGTGACCGATCCGGCACATAATGCCGCTGCAAGCACAGAGCCTTAACTACCATGACATATCCTAATCGCGTCAAAGATTGATAAAGAAATAAATTCACAACGCAATAGTTAGCAATTTGTGGATTTCACAAGCATTTGTCACAGTTCGATAATCGAACCTGAACCGTTTCAAAGTCAGTTACTCGGCCACTGTGCCACGGAGGCTGTCCAATAAAATGAATGTAAATATAAATTAATAACTGAAGCCCTGCTCGGTGCATATTTGATTGATGTCCGACGCTCTATTCTTGCGTCATAATTTAAATCAATATTTTTTGACGTATTTAGTTCAATCTGGTCATAAATTTATAAGGTCTTATTTTGATTGGAAAGTAATTTACTGAGAATTAAACACATAATATTTTTTTTAATCGTCAGGAAATTATGCAATAAGTGGTCAGAACACGTGCTGCATATGGGCACAAGGGTGTTACATGCGATAAATTAAATATGTTGTAATTTAAATATATAATTTAAATTATATTTTTTTATATTTCGAACACACTCGTTAATCTGTCTAATATGCTCATTCAAAATAGTACCCAATGTTATAATTTAAATATATTTTATAATTTAATTTCTTATTTTTTATATTTCGAACACATTAATCTGTCTAATATGCTCAATCAAAATAACATATGTAAAAAATAACGCGCATTTTACGCATATGACGGGAGCGAAAATCGAGAATCAAGGTGCGCGCGAAATATATGCGTAAAAAATCGACACAGCTCGGAATATCGCGAATGCCGTAAGTGCATATTTATATTGTTCTTCACTTGTGGATTGCGTATTTGTGCAAATATAAGGAACCGACATAACTCTTTTACGTTCGCAAAAATAATACAGTTTTATTATTTCTGTGCGCCCTCCGAGTTGGGTGATTGACATTTGATGCCTGACGTCAAGCCCAGCTAATTTATTTCGTATAATTTTAATCAATAATTCGTGACACCTTCAGTTGAATCGAGTTATATTTAGAACATTCGTTGTTTTTTAACCTCAAACAAAGACTTTATGTTATAAATTATCTTTAATTAAAACTTAAAATTAAAGTTGTGACTTTGTAGTGTTCATTTCTTAAGTCGGTTTGTAGTGAAAATAGGTTTTTAATTTTTTTCGGTGTCGCAGCTAATACATATATATTCCAATACAATAACTAAATCGTGTATAAGCTAATAAAATGACAAAACATTTTTTTTTCTTGGTTCTTCAGATCTTTACCGTATTTGCATTCACTATATTGCAAATAAATCTTATCGAACCAGCATTTTATTAACGACGGAGAAATCTTTGTAAGGACATGAACACCTACTCAAATACCCCCTTTTGAAGTAGGTTAAAACATTGCAATAATGAAACCGTAACGTAAATACAAATTAATTACCTCAGCGCTCGCTCCGCGCGGAGTGATTGACGGTTGACTGATGTCTGACGCGTGACATGACGCCGAGCTCATTTATTTCGAGTTTCGTTGCGTCATACTTTTAATCAATAAGGTGACTCAGACGTATAAAGGATTTAGCTTAATTGGATTCATATTATTATGATACTGACCTACCTAAACTTTAATTGCTTCGCAATCCAGAGTTGTAGATCCCAGTAAGATATTAGATTTATAAATTTGAAAAGTGTTCTTGAAAATTACTTGACAAGTCTCTTTGGCGCAGCGGGCGAGCAGCCGGTAGTGTAACGTGAGTATGTGGGTTCGATTCCCGCACCGAGGCAAATGTTTGTGTAACAGATTAATATTTGTTACTGGTCTGGGTGTTAGTATAGTCCCTCGTAGTTCTTGATACTCACGATACAGGGTTTACCTAGTGTGGGGTCTGTTGGCTGTATTGTATTTATTCATTTAAACTTGTTAGATGAAGTCCTTACTTCATATGATAGCAATGATACCTTAAACCCCAAAGATGGACACAGGATACTTTATTTTTTTTATCTTCTCTTAACCCCTGTATTAGGCGATAAGAGTTTGTATAGGAATTCAGAAATTGATGAACTGACTTTAATGAGATTCAAC
Organism: Laothoe populi; assembly: GCA_905220505.1. NCBI lineage: Eukaryota > Metazoa > Arthropoda > Insecta > Lepidoptera > Sphingidae > Laothoe > Laothoe populi. The sequence goes on along the minus strand of HG992152.1, from coordinate 21,083,050 downwards.
ATGAAGATATTTTCAACAATAAGAATCGATGTGACATACTCAATTTCTATCAACCCCTTATTTTCACCCCGGTGAAATAGTGGCTTCTCAGCCCATTTTGATGAAATTCAGGATATCATTTGGGATTTTATCAAGCTCTTAGAGGGTTCAACCCCATTTTAATAGGGGATGAAAGTAAGCAACTGGACCGATTTTGATAAAGTTCTGTATTAATAAATTATTAACTATGAGAATGGAGATGACGGGTGAAATAGGGAATGAAAATAAACATATCATTTTTAGGCTCCTTTTCTTCAAAATCGCGAAGGACCGAAAACTGAAAAAGTGTCTGCTATTTTGTTTTTCTTCCGAAATAGTACCTAACCACTAAAATATTTACATTCAAATATTTAGACTAAAATGAGAGAAAGGAACAACAAAAAAATATCTTCTTTGGCCTAAATATTCAACGCGGGTGAAGCCGCGAGCGAAAACTATTTCATTTATAAAATATGTAAAATTTGTGTGAAAACTTAGTTCAGAACATTTCATAATATTAAAGTATAACTATAAATTCAAAGTAGAGGACATTAAGTTGACATGTCCTTGACCTACTTGCATACAATAACAACAAATTATACTGTGAAAAGCCCATTATGGTCAGAGCTCGTACTGGCAGAACTATTAAGAGGACTGGCACTCTCCGTGGCTTAGCCGACTGTGAAACGGGAGGTCACGGATTTGGCGCCCGCAACAAAACGAATATTTTTTTTCGTACCTCGATAGGCAGACGAGCGGACGGTCTACGACTACGGGCGTCACCGCCGCCCATAGACTCTGCAATGCCAGGGCACAGTAAAGCCGCTGTCTACCGTTCAAAGTGCGTCGTATTATCTGTCTCGGGTCTGGGAGTTGTGAGACCGAAATGCTGCCGCAGTCCCTGATACCCACGACACAAGACTCGTATCTTAGTGTGGGGCTAATCTATTACCATTTTTTATATGAAATGTATTATACTTCGAGTAGTATGAACATCATTTACATTTTAATCGTTAGATTAACCCACATGCTCAAACGTAATAAGCTGGTTGGACATTACGACAGAAAAAAAATAGGCAGTCATGGGCACTACCGACATAACTGAAAACTTAAAACTTTGGAATTACTGTGTTCTTTTTGAAACAGTATTCATGAAGTAGTAACTTTTTTTTATCATTGCTTGTCAAAAATTATTGAATACCATATGCGTGCTTATGTCAAAAATAAAATAATCAGAGCGTAACGGTCACGCGAGTTCAGTGTTTTTTCCCCATCCCCAGAAGTTTACACTTCAAATTTTGACTTACATGCTTTTTTTTATTTTTTTTATGCCTGAATAGGCAGACGAGCACACGGGCCACCTGATGGTAAGTAGTCACCGCCGCCCATAGACTTCTGCAATGCCAGGGCACAGCAGAGCCGCTGCCTGCCGTAAACACTACACGAAGACTTTGCTACACGAAGACGAGGCGGGAGGCTAAACTATAAAAAAATACTTTGTCGATAATAGGCTAGTTGACTGTTTGGGGAACCGTTTTATTCTATTCTTCATGGTCTATATTATTAATATATTATCACTAATAAACATAAAACATACGTTTTCAAGATTTAGAAGATTCAAGAAGCATTTTTATCAACCAGATTTATTTTCCCCACCAAAACGCTACTGTCATGGCCTTTTCTGTGACGTGACCACCCGCAAAACTAATAGATGTTTGGCTCAGCGTTTTAGATGTTTCGAACGGTGACGTCATGCATGACTGATGGATGTTCATGTCACGTGACAAAATGCTTTATTTTTGCATATTTGTTTTTTGAAAATATTAAATAATCACATATAAATTCACAAATTGGTTTAATTGTCGATATATTTAGACTAAAAATCTATTATAAAAAAAAACAATTAGGTTTTCACTTACTGTTAACTACCCTATTCTATACCCTGAATTAGTCAGCTTAAAACAATACCTTAAACATTTCCCTAGATCCTTAACAATTCAATAAACTATCGTGAATAACTCCCATAACGTAGAGACCAAATGTTGCCGTGTAGAGTGCGTGTTGGACCCCTGAAATATGAGTGGCACAGTCACCGGTAACAGTGATTGATGGCTGCTGACTGACGTGTGCACGAACTGGGGTGCGGAGTGCGGTGGCACAACGCCTGGGGTGAGAGAGCCAGCGGGCGCGGGTTTAACACAGAACATTTTGCTTCACTTCAAAAAAAGGAGGAGGTTCTAAAAAAAACGGTAGGCAGCGGCTTTGCTGTGCTCTGGCATTGCAGAAATCTAGGGGCGGCGGTGACTACTTACCATCGGATGGCCCGTCTGCTCGTCTGCCTATCGAGACACTAAAAAAAAATCGTCGGAATCTTTTTTTATGAATGTTCCCCGATTACTCGAAGACGCCTGGACCGATTCGAGAAATATTTTTTTTGTTTAAAAGGGTATACCTCCCAGTTGGTCCCATTGGCACCAAGTCAGGATCTGAAGATGGGATTTCAGAAAAATAGAGAACAACCCTCAAATCTGTTTTTTATAGTAGTCGGTGTACTTTTTAGATAGAAAGGCGATTGGTTATTGCACGTTACTGGGTTTGGTGACAGTCGTAATAATGTCTTTTAGAGCAGACGCAACAACAATTGCCGGTGGTAGGATATTCATATCCGTCCGGATAATGACCATCATACACAGGGTGTAAAGCCCGCCATAGTGACACACGCAAGTGTGTCGCGTTCCGGGATCAGCCAGTGTACAGTTGGGGTACGATGTTTGGCCGTTTTGCAGCCTTCTGAGTACTCTAACACTAGATCCTCGACCGCTTCTTCACCTTCTTGCCCATGGCGTAGAGTGAAGAAGCAGGTCGGCATGATTGTGTTGAGTAGCGGGGTATAGATCGTCTCTCACTACTTGATACTCTAACTGGACGGCACTGCGCTTAAACACGGTTTCTGGCAACTATTCCACAGCTTGATGGTGCGGCAAAAATAGCCTTGACTAAAAAAATATTGAGACATTAGTTCACCATTATAAGCTTGTGCCTTGTACCTCCATGCGGGGTTTGTTAAAACTGAGCGCGGTGCGTAATGTTTCACCTTTAGTATTAATTTCCAAACGCACATTGATTATTTTAATGGATATTAAACTGTGTTTATTTTGTAAGGTTAATCATGTTATTAAAACTGAGGGTTCGTTATTATAGAAACTTTGGATTAAGCTTTTTTATCCTCGTTTTATATTACAGCAAAGTGACCTAGTGGTAAGTGCAGTGCCGTCCAGTTAGAGTATCAAGAGAAACAATCTATGCCCCGTTACTCAACACAACCATGCCTGTGTGGCTTCTTCACACTACGCCATGGGGCAAGGAGGTGAAGAAGCGGTCGAGGGTCTAGTTTCTGAGTATTCAGAAGGCCAAACATCGTACCCCAACTCTAGACCCCCGACAACAACCGGATGCACACTGGCTGACCTCGGAATGCGACAAGCTTGCATGTGCCACTATGGCGGGTTTTACACCTTTTGTACCGTGGTCGCTATACAGGCGGATTTGAACCACCAGCAACAATTTCGCCTAGTTTATTACGGGCAAGATCATGTGATAGAAGCCGAGCCTGTTGCGATACCGGGTAGAATTCCAGGTTCCGGGCTGATATTGAGTATTTTGTGATAGCATAACCCTTCACCCGACCCGGGGATCGAACCTGAGACCTCAGTACAGCAATCGTATCGCGCACGTAATTACAACTGCGCTGAGGTAGGAGGCTTTCTAATAAGTCATTACCATTTCCAACTAGTTAAACTCCATTAGTAATCAAACGTGTCTACAATTGTCATAAAGCGCCATCCCACGTGTGGGATGTGGGATGTGTGGGTGTGGTGGTGCAGCATGTGACATCAATCGATCGGCTCCCACGATCAGCACAGGACAGTTTTTGTCGCGTCGGCGCTCGGCAGTCGGCACCACTTGGACATATTAAGCGGTGTTTGTACGATAATTGCTGGATAGCGCAGTGTGGATATGACCGTCTTAATATATAAAATTCCCGAGTCAAGATGTTTGTCTGCGATGAAATTTGAACCGCCGATTTCGATGATATTTTGTGAATATATGGTTGGTTCCAATTTGAGAGATAGGATAGTTTTGGACCCGATAGGTAGCGCTGTTGTCGAGTTCTAAAACTTTTTTTCGGTCTGTGGTAGGACGACGTCTGCCCGGGGCCACTAGTTTATAAAGTTACGTAAGACGTTTTGGGGAAAATGAACTAGTGATTTCGTTAGTTAGTGTTTATAATATAGATGAAAATATAAAAAAATGTTGAATTCAAAGAAATTCGTAAAAAAAATATGGCTTCATCATGAATTTTTTCGTCTCTATAGACTTTCTCACATAATGAAAAATAACCATAAACAGAAGATGATACTAGTTTTGAAGACAAATTGTTTTCTATAGATCAGATAGCACCAAAACCATCAGTCAACGAGAAACTAGCGTCGGCTCTGACCCTTCACCGCTGTTAGAGACAGCGAGTCATGCCAGAAAAATCGGGTCTTGGTTAGCTATGACATAAACCTCATTTAGATTAAATTTGCAGACTGATTTCACCATTCATCAGATAACTCACATGCTCATTGGCTGGTTTTATGTGTGACGAAATTTATTCATAAATACATACACTCACGCCTTTAATCCCCGAAGGGGTAGGCAGAGGTGTAACCAGTACACCCACTTTTCGCCGATTTTATTACGGTCCCATAATGTGATAGGGGGATAGCCTATCACCATACCGGGCACAATTCCAGACCGATATTTGCTGATACTGAGTATTTCTAAATAGTAAAACCCAATATCACTTTACCCGACGCGGGGATCGAACCCTAGACCTCAGCACAGCAGTCGCAACGCATGCACAACTACAACTGCACCACCGAGGCAGTCAAATCAGTCAATAATTGTGTATTATTATTTGTATTACAAATGATAATAAAAAAAGTAATTAAAATACACAATTAATGGCAGATCCACACGTCGCTGTCCCGCGCTATTACTCTCGCAAGATTACCGAGCGCCATCTTTTGACAATTGATTTATGTCCGTCAAGTCTCGTCACAGCGGCGGCTGCGCGGGCGCATCTGTGTGCCGCCCCTCCCCGCGTAACCCGCGCACACCCGCTGCTATACTGGCCAAAGATGAAAGTTACAGATATTGGATGCGTAGTAACATGTTAGTGCCTATTAATCACTTAAAGAATTTTAGCTCCTTTTATTTGTGTAATTCTAATTTTGAAATATAAAAAAAACAATGGTAGTAACTTCACATTCTGAATCGTGACCTTTGTTTTTGTATTCAGAAACATAATGTTTATTGAAGTGAAAACTTCTTTAGGCACTTTTGGTATGGGGAAAAGCACTGATACGCGTGATGACGGTCAGATTATTTTACTTTTGACATAAGCACGCCTTTGATATATAATAATTGACAAGCAATCATAAACAAAAAAATTACTACTTCACGGACGCTGTTCCAAAAAGAACACAGTAATACCAGAGTTTTCACTTCGTTCGGTTGTACCCATGGCTGTTTTTTTAATAGATTTTTATATGTGTAAAAAAGGAAGAGCTTCTCAAATTGAAACAAGTTTTTTTTTAGAAATGAAAGATGAAAGGCGTGTGATTTTTGATCACTCTGCCTACTTGCATGTCTGTGTGTTTTTATTTATCAGTTCGTTACGTCAAAGAGGCGATACATCACGAAAAAACTGAAATAGTCGCGACGAGTCTGCGGGAGTGAGTTTCAGCAAAAAAATACTATATTTACATGTCATTGTTATGTTGTAAATGTGCTACATGTCACTATTTTTGTTAATTTATTAAATGACTTGAACATTTAAAAAAACGTTCAGTACTTATGTGTTACTTTAACTGCTGAAATAGACTTCGTTGCGGACTACGACCATGCGGTGGTGACTGTCCATCGAGAGGGTGCTAGTTCGATTCCGAGACAGATATTTCTGTCCGTATACATTTGTTGCGGGTTTAGTGTTATGAAACCCAAGTTAGTAGTTCTTAAATTAATTAAATTTATCAGTGCCATAAGAGACTAAAATCCCATTAAAAAAGTTGTTAGTCCACCACACTAGCCTAACGTGGGTTGGTAGACTTACAGTGTTTTATTTATTTCTAAGTTTCAGGTAGGCAGCCTTCTTCACGAATTTATCTTTACCATTAAAGTCAGTAACATTTAATGCTGAATCGCGGTAGTAGAATTTGCTCGACGATTCACATATATAGAAGCTTTGTTTTTTGTGGCTAGTGGTAGGATATTCATATCCACCCGGATAGCGAATACCGTACACAGGGTGTAAAACCGGCCATAGTGGCACACGCAAGTGTGTCGCGTTCCGGGGTCAGCCACTGTACATACGGCCTATGTCAGGGGTCTAGACTTAAGAGTTGGAGTAAAATTTTTGGGCGTGTTGCGGCCTTCTGAGTACTCTGACACTAGACCCTCGACCACTTCTTCCCCTTCTTGCCCATGGCGTAGTGTGAAGAAGCAGGCCGGCATGATTGTGTTGAGTAGCGAGGGATAGATTGTTTCTCGCTACTCGATACCATAATTGGACGACACTGCGCTTACCATCAGGTGCAGTGTGTTCACTTAGCCAGGATAAAAAAAATACGCTAGAAAAACACAGTCATCAAATCCTCCATAAAGATTTTTCAAAGTATCTCAGAAGTTCTCTCGGTTTAATCGTCTGGTCAAGGCAATGTTAGTTAATCCCACTGTTGATTGTTTAATGAGAAATTTCGGTCCAGCTCCATCATTTAATTGGTTTAGTTGCGGCGTACATAGACTACAGAACCGATGAGGTTCAATTCTCTGATTCAGATAATTTAGACATATATTATGAATTATTTGTGGAACATTTGAATTACTACTATACTGCCAATCTCCCGGGGATGTCTATAGACATGAGCTTACATAAAATATGTATGTTTACAATTGTAGTGTTGTTGAATTGTCACTAAACATATATTGTACTAGCTTTTGCTCGCGGCTCCGCCCGCGTGGAGGTTGCTTTCGGGAGCAGAAGTATATAATCCAAGGAGTTGTCTTCTGCACTGAGGCACCTATAGCGATCGTCTTGAATCTCAGGTGTTGTGCTCGAAACTTGAGATTACATTTAAAGATAACTCATAAGATAACCCCTCACTTCGCCTCTTTTAGGGATGATTTGTTAAAAACGTTGAAATACGTATTTCTTTATTTCTTACCAAAAGCCTAAATATGAATTTTCAGATCACTAAGTTGAGGTATTACGGATTACCCATACAAACTTTCAACCCTTATTTCACCCCCTTCAAAATATTTTTTTGAGACCAAAGATAACCTATGTCCTTCCCCAGGATACAATCTATCCCTCTGCTGAATTTCATTAGGATTCGTTCACCCGTTTAGTCATGGTAAAGGTAACACACCAACATACAAACATTAACACATATTAATTTTGCGGCGGAGATATTTTAAAACTGTTCTATCTCCTAAGATATGGATTGAAATCAAATGATTAAGTCAGTTGGCAACTTTGTTCTAAATTAAATACTTGTGATGAATTAAGTTTTTTTTATCCTGGCACGGCAAAGTGACCGCACTGTACCTGATGGTAAGCGCAGTGCGGTCCAAATAGAGTACTGAGTAGCGAGAGACGATCTATCCCCGCTACTCAACACACTCATGCCGGCCTGCTTCTTCACACTACGCCATGAGCAAGAAGGTGAAGAAGGGGTCGAGGGTCTAGTGTCAGAGTACTAAGAAGGCCGCAAAATGGCCATTGTACCCCAACTTCAGACCCCCGACAAAAACCGGATGTACACTGGCTGATCCCGGAACGCGACACACTTGCGTGTGCCACTATGGCGGGTTTTTCGCCCTGTGTACGGTGGTCGCTATCCGGGCGGATATGAATATCCTACCACCAGCTAAAGTATTTATTTGGATAAGGGTTAATACCATGTTTATAAAAATGCGTTCCCAAATAATGCATTGTTTCAGAACAAATTCGATAACCATTAAAAAGTTTATAGTGAGCCAAACGAAAAAGATAGACATATGCTATCGCGGATTTTTTTAGCGCTTTTTAAGAGGAACAATTCCGTCATACATGATTATTACGTAACTTTAACCGTTTACGCAGCGCACGCAATGGAAGCTCTCAAAAAGAATAGAGTTTCCCCGTTTTTGCAACATTTTTCATTGCTGCTCAGCTGCGTTTGGCCAAAGCGTGATGATGTATAGCCTATAGCGCTCCTCGATAAATGGGCTAACGAACACTACAAGAATTTTTCAATTCGAACCAGTAGTTCCTGAGATTAGCGCGTTCAAATAAACAAACAAACAAAGCAAACAAACTCTTCAGCTTTATATATAAGTATAGATAAATATTTTTAGCAACATAACTGATTCGCTATTTAAAGTGGGTATTTAAAAAGGGCCATAAACGACAATTACTAATTAATTATTTATCTAAGGATCACTGTTACACAAGTTACTGGTTAATGCTATAAACCAAAATATCTTTTTGTTTTGTTTTTCCTTTTTCGTACTGAATTTTCATAAGAGCTATATTTAGTTAACTATAATTACCTACATGATCAATAAGCGGTTTCATTTTGATTTTCGCTCAAAATTTACCCTTTAAGAAAGTCGGTCGAAAACTTCGCAATATCCCGAAATAGTGTCTAATTAACAATATATTTCAAGCGGCAGAGTGACGGGTGACTGACTCCGCGCGACACGTGACGCACCGTGACACTGACGAACTATCGCGCGGGACATTATTTCAAATGTCGTGTGACGCTTTTAAAAGGGAAAATGTGCGGTGGGTTTTGAATATTTATGAGAAAGGTCATATCTTGCTATTTAGGCCTGATTCGAAATATAATTTTTTTAATCATTTATAAAGTGAATTATTCTGACAATAGTTATTCTGAAGTAAAATAAATTTTCTCGAATCGGGCCAATTACAGAGTCATGGTTTATCCAGTTTAATAAATAACACCCAACAGCCACACACAGCCCCGATCTCACGCTAAGATACGAGTCTTGTGTCGTGGGTATCAGGGACTAAGAGACTTTCCCCAACACCCAGATCCCGGACACAAATATCTGTCTGTCACACAAACATTTGGCCCCGTGTGGGAATCGTACAAACGGCCTCTCGTTTCACAGCGTCCGTGGCGCAGCGCGCGAGAAGCCGGCTGTACAACGAGAGGCCGTGGGTTCGATTCCCGTGCCGAGATAAATGTTTGTGTGACGCACAGATATTTGTTTCGGGTATGGGTGTTGTGGGACCGTAGTCCCTCGTAGTTGTTGACACCCTTGATACAGGTTTTACCTAGTGTGTGATCCGATTGAACCCACTACTTCAAGAATATATTTACAACTATAAACCATAAAGCAGGTTTACTGTATTACTTTCATTCAAACTGCCACATTAATAGTTCACTCTTATCCTTAGAGTATTTAACACTACTCTAAGCTCTTATCACAAACCACAATGTCTGAGTTACCTTATATTACAATTAACGAATTGTCACTCGAACGGGGGCGGTAAGTGACGCGCGACATGCGACGTGACGCGACGTGACACTGACGTGACGGTGACTTGACGGTGACGTGACGCGCGATCTCACTCCTAATGAAATTGTGACGTTGACGTCGGGGGTAATGAATGAGAGCGTGGCGGGTTTGGGTTATTGTTTTATATTGTGTGTTTTAACGAAATTATTTAGCATTAGGTAAATTAGATAAAAGAAATAGGATGACATTCCGTAAGTGGAAGATTACCTAAAGTGTTTGCAGGTGCAATGTGGAAATGAAATATTCAATGTCAGATTCTATGGCGGGATTTGTGGAAGGCCTATGGAGATGCAAAACAATCTTAACACATGTCTGAAAAATTGTAGTAAATAAAATATACATTTGTGTGATAACGAATGGTTAAAATAACATATTAAAATTGATATGCGTATGTATGTTTCTTGTGAAAACAGAAATGGATGGAGCGAATTTTCTGGCAACATTCAGATTTACCCAGCAGGTGATCCTGTGAAGTTGGGTAGCAATCGGATTAATATATATTTTTTTGTAATTTTTGTGTCATATTTTCCCTATGCGACTCATTGTTTATAAAAATGAATATTTAAACTTATTCAACGCGGACGCAGTCCCTGGCAAATACTTAACAAACTTAACAAATAACTTATTAAAAAACTGTTCTTTTGGCCCGTGTTTTGTTTTCTTTAGGTTATAAAATTCACTGTATACGTCATGCATTTTACCGCTATAATCTTATAACTCGCATCGAATCTTAAACGGAGCAACACAGTCCGCCATATCTCGAAATCGATACTAATTATCTTCACTAGACTGTTAATTTAATTTCCCTACCTTTTTCCAGTCTATTATATTTGAATAAGAAAATGTGAAAAGCCTTCGGAACGGAGAATTATTTATAAGGAAATTAGATCGGAATAAAGACTTTTTGATGTTATGGGTTTATGTGGATTTGTTAGGTTGGTATTGCCGCCAATTCTGTGAACCATCTTACCAAAGTAAAATATGTCTAATTTAACTTATTTTAAGAATTTCATGAAAGCTATTTTTTGTTACATTGTGTTAAATTTAGTTTTTTTATATAACAACAATAAAGATTCTAACATAAGTCAATTGAATTTAGACTATGTTAATACTTAATAGTATTACTTGACCTATAAACACTCTCCCACAGCTGGGCAAGGGCCTCCTCTACTAATTAGGGGTTAGGCCTTAGTCCACTACGCTGGCCTTTTTTTTTTGGTCGCGGGGAAAGCGTTTTATTACTACCGCCCGCTCCGGGGGGAAGCGGAATAAGAATAAAACGGTTATGCTGGACTAGCCGGTCTTACGACCCAGCATCCCCCTCGCCCGGATGATGGCTATCCGGGCAGCCGCTGGGCCGAGTCCCTACCCCCTATGTACACCCCACCCGACACTGCCAGCTAAAACCCCGCGGTGGCCTTCTTCGGCGCTTACGGAGCGATCCCGGGGTATTCTAAGGAGTGCTAGAATTGCTGCCGGAACCGCCCCTGCGCGGTGCTGCGTAGCAGCCCATCTCCATGGGAGGGCTTAGGAGCCCCCGCGCACCGAACAACGACAGCGAACGAGGCCTTACCACACGCGCTGCCGTCCATCCCGGGGTCGCACGATGCTCCGAAACTGGGAGTGCATCGATTCGGGCTGACAGCCCCCTGCTGCGAGCCCGCGACCCCCTATGGCCCCAATTAGTCGCCTCGTACGACAGGCAGGGGTTACCGTGGTGGAATTCAAACGCCCCCGTTCCACAGGGCGGAAGACGCCGGTCAGTCGTCCACCCTGCGCCTCCTACGTCTTCTCTGGCGGCGGGAGGGATCATTTCGTTCCCGATCCCTCTCGGCACTCTCCTTCTGCGAGATGACGCTCTCGCAGTAGTGGGCCACCGCACGCCAGGACCTCCGGCTGGCGACCATGGACGACACCACGGCCGGCAGCGAGAGGTCTCCTCCGACGACTGCTCTGAGAGCGCTGCGCTCTTCGTACCAGGCTGGGCACTCCTCCAACGTGTCACTACGCTGGCCTAATGCTTCACTAGACTTCACACATCTTTGAAATTCTTATGAGAATACAGGTTCTTAAATAAGTTAAAAATTAAATGTTGAAATGAATAAAAAACATTAATGAGCCAAATTGAATAACTTAAAGGGTGTCGAACTAAAATTAGTGACTAACGAGGCTACTCCTGTCACTTTAGACGATTCCAGAATTCGACAGCCTTCGTGGCGAACTTTAGCCGGCCGTGAAACAAGAGGCGTGGGTTCGATTCCCGCACCGAGACAAATGTTTGTGTGACAGATGTTTGTTTGGGGTCTAGGTGTTTTGGGCAGTCCCTCGTCGTTCTTGATACCCACTACAGGCTGACTTACTGTGGGGTCGGAACTATGTGTGACTGTTTTGTGTAGTATCTATTTTTTGACTTCTATTCTAGTTTAGAGAATTTTGTCTCAAAGTAATCAGCACCATTGTGTGCCAGAATGGGTTTATTTTAATTGGGCAGCTAACACGTGGTGGTAGAATGACATTCGTATTGTATTGGTCCCGATATTTTCCCTAGCAATCAGGAAACATTTGTCATATTTTTACCATTATTTCATCACTGTCAGGTTTGGTTTGCAATTTAAATACGGATACTACATACATATACACTCACGCCTGCAATCCCCGAAGAGGTAGGCAGAGGTGTAACCAGTACACCCACTTTTCGCCGAATTTTGGTCCCATAATGTGATAGGGGGCGAGCCTATCGCCATACCGGGCACATGTTCCAGACTCCGGGCTAATACTGAGAAATTCTAGATAGAAAAACCCAATATCACTTTACCCGACCCGGGGATCGAACCCGAGACCTCAGCACAGGAATCGTAACGCATGCGCAATTACAACTGCGCCACCGAGGCCGTCACTTTGTTTGTAACTTAAAAACGCAGGACGCTGAAAATCAGTCTTAACAATTTATCAAGTTTTCATATTGATATAAAATGTTTTTTCTTATTACTTCGATGAAAAGATTATTTTATTTACATAAACAATTATATAATGATTATTTTTTTATGTTGTACTTTCTTCATACCTACGGCTCCCGTTTGGAAATATTAAAACCCCACCTTAGTTAATCTGGCAACACTAGTCAAGACTCTCCTTAGCTGCTGCTCTATCGTTTTTCCGTGAACAAATTAAATGACTTCGCCAAGCTTCTGCGTTTAGTTTGACCATAGCTGAACATTCAGTTTGGACCTCAATAGAATACTTAATGATCAACCACAGTTCTAGTCACGAGGATCACAATTACAAAATAGCATATCCCGAAATTTGCAAAAAAACACCAATTCCGCCCACGGTCGTTAAGGACACAGAACTGCGTCAATAAATCAATTTTATACAAAACTACAAAGCGAATGTCCGTGCCGTGTACGCGGGGATTTGCATTAGTGATTACATTAATCATTACATACAATACACGGCAATAAACTCCATAAAACTTTGTATGGGACGCCATTAATTGTCATTGACATCTGACAGCCGAGGGGAGATGATTGACAAATGTCAGACAGCGCCGTGAATGGACTTTTTGGAAGTGTTTATTTTTTATAACCAAATGGTGTTGACGTGACTGGCTAGTTTTTGAAAAAGGAATGCGCGTTATTGATGTTTTTTGGAATAGTAATTTTTGGTGTGATGTCATCGCTGTTAATTATTCGCTCCCTATTTCATTATCGTGGTTAGTTTTTTTTGTGCGTAATAAAAATGATAACGCATATACTGGTAGAATTAAAATGTTGTTTACTTTCTGATGGGAATTATAATAAAAAAAAATTGTATTCTAGAATAATATCGTGTTTTCCGTTTTTATGTTTATTAATGTAATATTTGCCATTTGAAATGATTTTATCATACGGTGCCGTCTTGTGATGTAATCTCAGAGCTGTCTTAATTTTTATTACAGATTTTATTTATGTTTTAGATTAAATACAAGACACGGATATTGAATAGTAATGGTAATAAAAAAATCATTTTCACATTAATTTGTCAAGTTTTTAAATATATAATGATTTATTCAAAAAAATCCTGGATCTTGGATTTATCAAAGAATCTTCAGGTATATTATAATACTGGATCTTGGATTTATCAAATAATTTTATCGACGTTTATTTATTTATTATATAATAAAACCCATTAATAGTGACATATATTAGCTTTATTTAAAAACACTGCCTTATATGTCAAAGCTAAACATCGTTACAAAAGGAAGCTAAAAACCTTACATGATTTAGTTAAAAGATAATGAAAACATAATTTTGTTTTTACTTTAAATTTTTTAGAAAATATTTTTGGTTACCGTATAAATTGTATTTTTTTTTATCCTGGCACGGCAAAGTGACCACACTGCACCTGATGGTAAGCGCAGTGCCGTCCAAGTAAGTATCGATTAGCGAGATACATTTTATCCCCCGCTACTCAACACTATCACGCCAGCTTGATTCTCCACACTACGCCATGGGTAAGAAGGTGAAGAAGCGGTCGAGGGTCAAGTGTCAGAGTATTCCGCAAAAGGGCCTTATCGTACCCTAACTCTATACCCCCAACAAAAGCGGAAGTACACTGGCTGATCTCGGAACGCGACACACTTTCGTGTGCTACTATGGCGGGTTTTACACCCTGTGTACGGTGGTGCCATCCGGGCGGATATAAATATCCTCCCACCAGCAAACTTGACCTTCTTAGGGAAACTGCGCTAAAATTGTATTTCATGAAATCTAACGACATGCAATCGATATTAAGTAGCCAATTAGGCAATTACATAGCTCTTATGACAAGTCCTTACTTTAAACAGAAAAAAAATCTATTTACAGAAATAATATCAGCTTATGTATACATATCATACATAGCATCATCAATACACTAGCATTTCCCTTATTAATTTATAATTATTTTAATATTATTCACAGAAATAAAAATAATATATATTTTTAAATATAGATATAGACCATGGGTATTTCCGAGACGTCGCATGTTTTAGAAACTACCACCGGATCCAAACGCGACCCCGCCTGAGAAGACCCGGCGAAACAAACTCAGCGGGCTTACATTACCGCTGGATACTACGCGGCGCGCGTCCTGATGTAACGAAACTCTTTTTAAATACACGGTTCCTCTAGAATACAAATCGCATAGGAACCATGCATTTTTCCAGGATAGAATATAGCCCATGTCACTCTCTGACCCCCAAACTACCTAAATACCCTGATTAATTGTTAGAGTTTTGTTTTTATTTGTTTAAATTTATGTGATATAATTCACTGTGAAGTAGTTATAACTTAAGTTAATTGCATGCTGTGTTTACCTATAAGTTGGAGTTCATATTTAGACTAAAACCATTATTATTTTTTACATCCCTATGTACGAACGGTGAAGGAAAACATCGTGAGGAAACCTGCATATCTGAGAATTCTTATACGAATTTCAAAGGTATGTGAAGTCTACCAACCCGCATAACGCCAGCGTGGTGGACCAAGGCCTAACCCCTCTCATTAGTAGAGGAGGCCCGTGCCCAGCAGTGGGACAATGTTTAATACAGGGCTGGTATTATTATTATGTACGAATGTGAAAGCCGTTGGTGAATCGAATGATATAAATAAATAAATGCAAAAAATCATGGCGATTCCCTGCTCTATGACAAACAAAAGCAAAAATAAATCTATCCCACGGGAACCGTACCCTTTTTCGGGATAAAATGTAGCCTATGTACTGTTCTAGACTTATAAAATATCACAGCCTATAGACAGACAGACATTTGTGTCGGGTCTGGGTGTTGTGTGATCGAAATCCTCTCGTAGACCCTGATACCCACGACACAAGACTTGTATCTTAGTGTGGGATCGGGGCTACGTGTGTGACGGTTGGTTGTTATTTATTTCTGTACCAAGTTTCAACCAGATCTGTTAAGCCATTCTGGCGTTATTGAGTAACAAACATCCATGGCCAATCATTCGCATTTAAAATATTAATAGGTTTAATAGTAAATAAATAAATAATAATAATACTAGCCCTGTATTAAACAATGTCCCACTGCTGGGCACGGGCCTCCTCTACTAATGAGAGGGGTTAGGCCTTAGTCCACCACGCTTGCCTAATGCTGGTTAGTCGACTTCACATACCTTCGAAATCCTTGTGAGAATTTTCAGGTATGCAGGTTTCCTCACGATGTTTTCCTTCACCGTTAAAGCAAGCGATAATTAACATTTAATACACACATAACTTTAGAAAAGTCAGAGGTGTATGCCACTGGGTTTCGAACGTACGACCTTCGTCTTGACAGTCCGTACTGCAACCAACTAGGCTATCGCTGCTATATTGTAAATAATATAGTAAATAAATATTACATATTAATATCAAATTCGTCTTCAATTCAATTTGATAGTAAATGTTAAGAAGTAAAAATAAATCAAGCCTCAAATGATTTGTAATAAATACTAATACATTTTAGAATATAAATACTAATAAACAAATATGTCAAAGACAGAAACACTGAAAAAAAACTTAATCGACTTTTAAAGACTCTTACAATTTGTTAAGCAATTCCGATGACTTCTAATCCGCTTTGAATCAATCGCGTCAGAACAGAAATTAAATAACATCCCTGACATCTGACGTCGATCTGACTGACGCGTATCTGCAATTGTCGATCGGCGATCCTTCGTCAGTTGTCGGCGCGATGGTATCAGCGAGACACGTCAGTCAATCCGACGGGCCTTTGAATAAAATGTCAATTTGGTACTTACTTAGCTTTTATTCGAGACGCCTTTTTGTTTTGAATGTGCAACACTGTTTTGTGTAACTAGCCCTGTATTAAACGCTGTTCCACTGCTGGGCACGGGCTTCTAAAAATGGGGTTACTCTACTAAAGGGATTATGTCTTAGTCCACGCTGGCCTCATGCGGCTTGGTAAACTTCACATACCTTTGAAATCCGTAGGTGAATTCACAGGTATGCAGGTATGCAGCTTCACCATTAAAACAAGCGACAATCAACACACACGTCACTTAGAAAAGGAGAAACTATGGCAAAATAAATACATTTTTAAATAGCACCCAACAGTCACACACATCGTCCAAAAAAAAACTCGAAACTACGAGAGACTTTCGGTCTCACTTTACCTGAACAAATATTTGTGAATGACACAAAGATTTATCTCAGTGTGGGGATCGAACCCACGGCCTCTCATTTCACAACCGACTACTCACCCATTGCGCCACGAAGGCTGTCATATTTGATCCTTCTCATATCACAGATTTAATTCTGCATTATGCGTCTAGTTCGATCTAGTTATATAGATAACTAGTTAAGTGCTGCCTTAAACCCGGTAAACTCGTTTATTATTGTAAACTTCAAAACAAAATACGAAAATTTCCCTGACGCTCATAAAACATTAACTCTCTGAACATTGCAATCTTTAGATATTTACTAATACTAGCCCTGAATTATACATTGTCCCACTGCTGGGTATGGGCCTCCTCTACTAATGAGAGGGGTTAGGCTTTAGTACACCACGCTGGCCTAATGTGTGTTGGTAGACTTCACATTCCTAATTCTTATGAGAATTCTCAGGTATGCAGGTTTTCTCACGATTTTTTCCTACACCGTTAAAGCAAGCGATAATTAACAATGATTATACACGTAACTATAGAAAAGTTAGAGGTGTAAGCCATTTGGGCTGGTTTCGAACATCTGACTTTCGTCTCGACAGTCCGTACCGCAACCAACTAGGCTATCACTAATGGTTTCTTATGTTCACGCGAATATTATACATTAAAATGATACTAATTTTACGGATATTATACCTTTTTTTGGACCCCCCGTGACCATGAAAGCTGTAAAGCTTTCGAAACGTCGGGATTAAAATAGTTTAATAAACCGCGATAGAATTCGTAAAATTTGATTCATTTCAATAGGTTATAACTGCTATATTTTTACTATACGATGATTTAATGATTATTTACTGACTGAGTGCATTGAGAGTGTACACAGATTTCATAACAGTTAACTTAACGAAGCTTTCCGCGTCGAAGTAAAATTCATAAAATCCAATCCCAAAGACTCCTAAAGTAGATGGAACACACCCAAACATCCAATGTTTGGCCTATTATCCCGCCCTGTACAATTGATTTATTGGTTATGAATCAACCCTCGTCCCCCGCACCCTCTTCCGCCTCCCCGATGCATCGTAGCGATAATGAAAGAAAGCTTGTATGTTAGCAACGTGTGATGGAAATATGAAGGCTGGGGGCTTGAGGGGGGGCTAGAGGGGGCGTCGGGGTGGTGAATTATAGCTGCTTGGTGATGTCGGGTCTTGGATGTTATTTACTGCGTTTTTGTTCAGGGCTGTTGCTTTGACTGGCTGTTTTATGCGGATTCAGTTGTATATTTTGTTAATTTGTTTTAATGTGTACGGTAAAACCCCTTTTTGTCTATGTAAATTAAAAACAACTAGGCTTAATAAACATTTTTGTGTATGTTGATTTTTTATTTATCACCATAAATACACACACACACACATACACTCACGCCTGGAATCCCAGAAGGGGTAGGCAGAGGTGTAACGAGTACACCCACTTTTCGCCGAATTTCGGTCCCATAATATGATAGGGGGCGAGCCTATCGCCATACCGGGCACAAATTCCAGACTCCGGGCTAATACTGAGGAATTTCTAGATAGAAAAACCCAATGTCACTTTACCCGACCCGGGGATCGAACCCGAGACCTCCGCACAGCAGTCGTAACGCATGCGCAATTACAACTGCGCCATCGAGGCAGTCACCATAAATATACCATTATTTGTGTAAAATATAAACTGATATAAGTTGGATAGCTTCCGTAACCGAGCTAGCGAGAGTGAGGTAAGTCTTTGGTCCTATTCGCGCATGGGAGTATTATTAACATAAATATTATTATGCTTTAACCGTGGGAGACGGAAATCCCATAGAAAAAGCGGTTTCAGTTTATATCAAACTTTCCAACTTTCGTTTTTTTTCCAATTATAACCTTGTAATGCTTAATCATTATATACTCAGCCTGTTGCCGTCCACTGAATTAAGAACATTAAAAAAAATACCAATCATTCCATTTGTACTCAATGTGCTTACTAACTGACATACATGTACACTCATGCCAGTAATCCCCGAAGTATGTATGTACGATGTATAGTCGTAACCAGTACACCCACTTTTCACGGTCCCATAATGTGATAAGGGGCGAGCCTATCGCCATACCGGGCTGATATTGAGTATTTCTAAATAACAAAACCCAATATCACTTTACCCGACCCGGGTATCGAACCCAGTAGACCAGTCGTAAAGCAATTATAACCTCGCCACCGAGGCAGTCGAGATATTTATATAGCTAACTATGTCCAAAACGAAATAATTTATTTATTTATTTATTTACACTTTATATACAGGGTATAAAGGCGGACTTAATGCCAAAGGCATTCTCTCCCAGTCAACCTTAAGGTGGTGCAGAGCTAAGCAGTGTAGGTGCATAAAGATAATAATAAAAATAAAACATTTAGCAAATAAGCATGTACATACATAAATACTTGGATATATACTTAATAATATTCGCATTTGACAGCTGACAATTAACCTTGCAAATCTGAGGCAAAGCGTCATTAATCAATAAACCGATCAACCCACAAAATAATTAATCAAAAACAGTGTTATTAAATTTATTCCTGCCATCCGCCAACCTGGCGACACGACATTTGTCGCCGTCACTGTCGCGAGACACGATGACAGATGTCATCTGTCAGTGGCGACCTTTACATTTAATTTGACAGCTAAATTGTAAACACTGAAAAATGTCTTGGCTAATTACTATCCGTTATGAAAGAATTAATTGGACAGGTAATTGGATGCAAACTGGTTGAAATTAATGGTGTGTGTCAGGTTAGTAAGTAGGTGCCTCCTTGCCCTATGGTATAATGTGAAGAAGCAACACAGAAGGCCGGCATGATTGTGTTGAGTAGCGAGGGATAGATCGTTTCTCGCTACTTGATACTCTAATTGGACGGGACTGCGCTTACCATCATGTGTTGTGTATTCACATTGCCGTGCCAGGATAAAAAAAATCCCTTTAATTGGAATCCAGATCGACCCATTGATAAGTTCATTATTTTGTGTTCTATTTTGTTATGCATGGAAGTGGACAATCTAAATTTCCTACTGCTCCTTTTATTTCTATTTGATTAATTTTGTTGCAGGGTAAGGAGCCAACCCGGATGTACACTGGCTGACCCCGGAACGCCTATGGTGGGTTCTACACCCTATGTACGTTAGTCGCTATCCGGGCAGATATGAATATCCTACTACCAGCAAATAACGGAAAGCACGTACATTCCTCCAAGTCTAGGACAGCCTCCGTGACGCAGTTGGTGAGTAGCCGACTGTGAAACGAGAGGTCGTGGGTTGGATTCCCACAACGGGACAAATCTTTGTGTGACAGACAGATACTTGTGTCCGGGGCCTGGATGTTGGAGACTGAAAATCTCTCTAGGTCCCTGATACCCACAACACAAGACTCGTATCTTATTGTGGGGTCGGGGCTATGTGTGTGACTGTTGGGTGTTATTTATTTATATTGTTTAACATAATGTTGCGCTCATTATGCCATAGACTGCACTGCCTCAAGGTCATTGGTACGACAGTGCTGTAAGAATAATTGTCTCTTCAACAACCATTACATTTCATGGGGATATATCTATATTTCCTCAAAGTTTGTACATGATGCAATATTTCAATACATTTGCATCAGTCATCTTGTGCAATTTACTATATTAAGACTTAATTGATTTCCGTTGTGCAGTAATTAAATCAATCAATTAAGACATATAAAGTCAGAAAAATAAAGCGGCCTAATTTTAATATCGCAGGGTCAATGTTAATTTGTATGGAAGTTTTTGTATTGCAATGACATGCTATGGCATTCTTGATCTTAGGGTTTCGTACTGTAAGATATCTTCCAATTCAAACAACATTTAAAGATTGTTCTGTTTCTCTGCTTAACATGTCAAGCTATAGACACTCTTTTCTTATTCCATTCTATTTTTAAAAATCCTCTATCTATATTTTTTTAAACAATACACAACCGGCCAATTGTTCGAATCAAGAAGGCTCAATCAGCCGAGTACCCTAACATCTATTGTCCGGTAACCACGTCCAAATTATTCTAAAAACAATGAAACCCATGGCACCTTAAAATGGAAATCGGAATCCATCACTTTATTGACAATCTTGTTTTTCATTTACCTTTATGAGCATTGCTATAAGCGCCACAGTAGTTCATAATCAGAAACAACGTCATTCTGAAATTTAGTAGCAATACAATACTACGGAACCTTCTCAAGGCACCAGTCTAACTCACACTTGACCGATTAATGTTTTATATATTGTTGTTTTGCCCTCACTAAGCGGAGATATTGTGGAAATAAACCCAACAGTCACACACATAGTTCTGATCCGTAAAACCTGTATCGTAGGTATCAAGAACTACAAGGGACTACGGTCCCACAACACCCAGTCTCGAAACAAATATCTATCTGTCAAATATTTGTCTCGGTGCGGGAATCGAACCCACGGCCCTCGTTTCACAGCTGGCTCTACTCGCCCGCTGTGGCATCCATTTTGAGGGATCAGTTATATGTACCCAATCTTCTCTCTACTCTTCGTAGATTTTTATATATCCAGGACAACAGCTTTTCAAATTTCAAAAACAAGTTATCAATTCGACTGTATTTTTATGTGACGCGATATCTCCTCCAAATGTGGACCGATTTTGACGATCGTTTTGTAATTGATAGGGTTTTACCGGGTGGTCTCATCTTTTGCTTCAAATCGGATGATGAGAAATGAGGAAACTCCTCAACCGGTTTTGTTTTAATTAAACACATGATTGTTATTTGGTGAGACACAAAAATTCGGGTTTTGAGTCATAAGTCTAAATACGAGTTCACTGTTCTAATAAATCTTTTGGATCTCAATTTTGTATTTATATATCAAAGTAGAGTCGCTAGTTGGTCAATTGAATTAGTTTCACATTCAATGACAACATTTACGACATTCATACATAAAAAAAATTTATTGACAACAGTAGTAGGTATCGTACGTGGACATCTAAACGTCATAGTCAAGAAGAATTGAGGTTCTGCTGTCCCACAGAGTGAATATACAGTGTCCTTAAATTTTAGCCACTGATCAAATACAAATAAATATAAACAAAATAATAATAGCCCTGTACATCAGTATGTAGTCAGTACTAGAGGTAAGTCCACCACGCTGGCTTAATGTAGGTTGATAGACTTCAGAGAATTTGGAATTTTTTGTGGACCATTCCCGAATATGCATGTTTGTACCATGAATTCACCGTCAAAGCAAGAAAGAACAATGAATATAGACCTACATTCGAAGAAATAGAATGTATCACAGACACTATTGGTGTTGGAATCGAACCAACGACAACTACCTCGGCATTTCCATTATAAATATTGTAAAGAAATCCAAAGTAAGCTACTAGATATGTTAATTCCCCGGAGGCACACAATCCATAATCAGACTTTAAAAAACGTAGCCAGTACCAAAACATCTAGAACATTCGAAACATCTGCTCAACAAAAACTAAAAACAATGTCCAATCAAACTAATTAATCCATTATAATGTAAGTTATTATTTTCATAAAATTATAACATACGTTAAATATACAACGTGGCAGCGCACATAAATCATCTGAACGAAGGTAATTAATGAAATTTATGTGTTCACATAAATTTTATGTGTTTCTATATTATTATGTGGTACGTGAAAAACGAATGAGGTCATTGGGCTTGGGGTCCGTTGTCGATTGATCGGATCCAAACAGGTTTTATGTGGAGATGTCGTTATTGGAAAAGTTGTTTCTGTTTTAGAATATACGCCTATTTTTCTTAGCGCGAGCCAAAAGTATTTTTTCCCTGGCAAAAGATCTATTAATATACTTTAATTGTATTGCAAATAAAATTCTTGATTAAACTCTTTGTTTCTTCATTTATCAACCCTTCATAGACCTGACGAATAGAATGTGACAATACAGTGCATGTAATGTCAACCAAAAGCATTTTGCATCTGGATGTACCGCTTGACCAAACCTTGCCGCAAACCTTTTTATCAAAATTTCTTGACTTTACATACATTGACTAGGCCGCCATGTTGACTGCGTCGACCACCGAACCCTCATTGTAAAACTCAAATATTATGGAATTTCTGGTTCATCTCTGGATCTTGTAATGTCCTATTTATCGGGTCGGGAACAAAAAGTTTCTATAGATGGCGTCACATCAATAGGATCTACAGTAAAAATAGGAGTTCCACAGGGTTCCATTCTGGGCCCATTTTTGTTTTTAGTATATATAAATGACCTTCCTTATATGGTAGAGAGGATTTCAAACATTGTCTTATTCGCTGACGACACATCTTTAATATTTAAAGTAAATCGTAAGGATAAAGACCTAGTTACGCCCAATAATGTTTTAAAATTAATATCAAGTTGGTTTTCTGCTAATAATCTCTTACTAAATGCAGGAAAAACAAAATGCATTCGGTTTGCATTACCTAATGTACCAAATATAAATTCGTGTATTAAATTAAACGGAGATTTACTAGATTCAGTCTCTTCAACTGTATTTTTAGGAATAACTCTAGATAGTAAATTGCAATGGGGTCCTCAAATAGAAAGGTTATCCGTTAAATTAAGTGCTGCAGCTTTTGCAGTCCGGAAAATAAAACGTCTAACAGATGTTTCAACGGCTAGGTTGGTATATTTCGCATACTTCCACAGTATTATGTCTTACGGCATTCTATTGTGGGGATCAGCTGCTGATATAAATACTATATTTATTTTACAAAAAAGAGCAGTCCGAGCTATATACGACCTACGTAGTCGGGATTCTTTACGATCAGTATTCAAGGATAGTAATATATTAACTGTGCCGTCTGAATACATCTATCAAAATATCATGTACGTTCGTAAAAATATAAGCAATTTCTATAAAAATAGTGATATTCACAACATTAATACAAGAAACAGAAACAAACTTACAGTACCCTCGTTTAGAGTAGTAAGATCTAAAAAGTCTTTTATGGGTAACTGTGTTAAATTTTATAACAAAATCCCCAATAACGTAATTGATTTGCCCAATAAAATGTTTAAGACTCATATTAAACGTCATCTTATGGACAGGGGCTATTATAATGTTCAACAATATCTAGAGGATAGGGATGTCTGGCATTCGGTTTCTTCCTGCACACTGCGACCTGGCGCCCTGTAGCTTACACCATGTTAGTGTATACAAATAGTATAACAAAATAAAATAAAAACTATATTCATAAAATATTAATAAATGACATGTTGTTATACACTTAAAAAATAATAAACTATGACGACCGATCGCGTATAAAATAAAATAATAAATTGGCAATGTAATTTGTGACAGGTCATCTACTAGAAATAATGAACCGGACCAAAAACAAGCCCGCTGAGATTGATTTGCTGGATTCTCTCAGGACTGGGTCGCGCCGCGTAGTATCCAGCGGTAATGTAAGCCCGCTGAGTTTGTTTCGCCGGGTCTTCTCAGGCGGGGTCGCGTTTGGATCCGGTGGTAGCTTTTAAAACAAGCGACGTCTCGGAAATACCCATGGTCCATATCAAACCCATTTAAATATATATATATATTTGACCGGTATTACCTTGAATAATATTAATTCATAATATAAAAATAAAAAATAATTAATAATAAATAAATAATAATAATGTTAAATACCATATGAATAATTAATTGCTAGTGTATTGATGATGCTATGTATGTTATGTATACATAAGCTGATATGCTTTTCTTAAAATTTCTCTACTTTTTTTAATGTTCTGACTTGTCATAAGAGCTATGTAATTGCCTACTTGATCAATAAACGATTTCATTTCATTTCATTTCATTTCATGTCAGTTTGCCATACAATATGAATATTTTAAATATTATTTTTTAATTTCCCTCTCATCAGTTAGTTCCCTTAAGAGTAATTTTTAAACTGTTACCATCATTTTAGACCCTTTAAAATGGTACTGCATGGCACGATCGTTTTTAAATTGTCTTTGGTGACGCTTACGAAATTTATTATGCAATCTTACTTTCTAGAATAATTAATTATTTTTTATAGTTTTTATTCAACGTAAAGTGACAGTTTACTGTCGCGTTTCGTATGATAAGTGGGATATCCGGAGGCCCAGATTCCCCCTTCCCTTCCCTAATCCCTATTCCTGTCCTTTAAGGCCGACAGCGCATACGTGATACTTTCGGTATTGTGGATGTTCATGGGTGGTGGAGATCACTTAACATCAGGTGACCCACAGGCTCGTTTGTCGGACTATGCTAAAAAAAATGTAGATTTCAAATCTCTCCATACATAATTTAGGCTTTATTGTTTTCATTTTAATTTATTTTAATGCTGGCCGATGCAACTTTAAGATTTCTAAACCATGTCTTGTAACAAACCCAATACTTTAATGGATGTAACATAGCTTTTAGTAGGCTCTTGCCCAATCTTGAAGGTAATATAAATGCTGGACATCACTGACTGCCTTGGTGGCGCAGTTGTAATTGCGCATGCGTTACGACTGCTGCTGTGCTGAGGTCTCGGGTTCGATCCCCGGGTCGGGTAAAAGTGATATTCGGTTTTTCTATCTAGAAATTCTCAGTATTAGCCCGGAGTCTGGAGTCTATGCCCGGTATGGCGATAGGCTCGCCCCCTATCACATTATGGGACCGAAATTCGGCGATAACAGGCGTGAGTGTATACGTATGTACATCATTAAATCATCTTATTTTTGTAATCCAGTATTCACGGAAGTCTTGAACACTGTTTTTATGGATATTCGACTACATGTTCTTAATCCTGTGGGTCAATTCTTGTATTTAATTGATACTGCAACCGAATATTGAGGGAACTGAGATTCGATTATGGATTACTTGGCATTTATTTGTGTGTTGTTTAAGATGCATTTTATCTCTGTCAACTTTCTATCTATTAATTTTATTGCAATAAAACGTCATGATTGGATTTGTTTGTCGCTTTGTCAATCTTAATCCTCAGACTGGATGTTATTGATACTTTTAATTACCAGAATCTACAATTTTAAAACATATTGTTGTACAGATCCCAAAATGGAACGGGAACCATTCAAGATAATTTTGGTTATAACTTTTTTAAGCCGCTCAAAATATTCAACATGTGGGGACAGTGATGTCGTTATCAGTTGATAAAGTGGTAAAAGCGTCTCATCTGCGCCGTTCGTGGATTCACTCTTAAGTTGGAAGAAGTAGTTCAGGATTTAATCAGTGCTGTGGTCTGTATGACATTTAAGTTTCTAGTTGATGATTTGTTGGGATCTTAAAAAACTCCATGGAAGCATTTTCAAAAAGTTTTTTTTAAATAAAGAAAATGCGTTTATTATTGAACAATATGTAATGTATATTTTGAACAGAGATAAACTTACAAGTAGGTCTCTTGATGGTAAATAATCTTCATCAACTATGAACAAACAAACTAGCTTAAAACCAAGCTATCGAGTCAAAAATGTTTTAGGATCAGTGCTGATGAGATGTTTTTACTTCATAGCATTACATCAGCACTCTCTTCATCAAATAGCAGCGATAGCCTTATTTAGAGTGGTACGGACTGCGCAGACAACACTCGTAGTTTTTAAATCGGCCCAAGTGGCAGACAACTCTGGCTTTTCAAAGTTAGGTGTGTGTGAATTGTCAATTACCGCTTGCTGTAACGATTAAGAAAACATCGAGGGGAAACTATACATACGTAGGAAGCAGACCTGAGAATTGACAATAAGAATTTGAAGTCTGTCATTCTGCAGGTCAGCAAGTTTGACTATGGCCTAACCCCTCTCATTATGCACAATATTAGGCTATTGTATAACAGCTTTGAAAACCCAGAGAAATGTAAATTACCACATCAGAACAAAAGAATACTAAGCCTTCTCCATCTGCAGAACCAAACCAAATATCTTAATTTCATAGAAATGGCCTTGAAACAATTGCAGCAGTACGATATCAGCCAGTCTAGCCAACTTATCTGGTTAAGCTTTTAAGTACGTCTTTGGCCATTTCAGAATCTGGAGTTCCCGTGTCCATTTTCCACTTAAGGTCTTTAGCATGTGGAGAAATTCGATCACGTCATTATGCTTCATGTTCTTAACATGACCTTGACTTTACGATTTATTGTTAGTTTGTCTTGTTTAAATTGGATTTTTCCTTTATGGATACGAAAGACTATAAATTATAAAAAAATAATATTATGAGGTGAGGATTTATGTATATTAACATAACGTCACGCTCAATCCAAATTCTAGATGCATAACTTACGATATTTTGCAAAAGATATTAAAAAAGAATAACCAGGAATACATTATGTTTATTTATATCTACTATGACTCATATTTATGATATTTAATTTAGCTTCACAAATATTGAATTCACAATTCAGATGGATAGTAAAAATTTAAGCTAAAATTGATTCTTGTTGAAGTCACGACTTATTACTGTTAATCTTCGACAGCCTCCGTGGCGCAGTAGGCGAGTATCCAAGTGTGAAACGAGAGGCTGTGGGTTCGATTCCCACACTGGAACAAATGTTTGTGTGACAGACAGATATTTGTGTCGGATCTGGGCGTTGTGAGACTGAAAGTCTCTCGTAGTCCCTGGTAACCACAACACAAGACTCGTATCTTAGTGTGGGATCGGGGCTATGTGTGTGATTGTATGTGGGTAGACAGAGATTATAGGTAACCGTTTTACACGATTCTCATACTCAGGTCCCAAAATGCTAGTTGAGTATTCAATCCACAAACTTCGTTTTAGTTAGAAGAAAAGTATAATTAATTGGTAAATGACAAAAATAGCCATGCTTAAATATTCTTGAAGAGGGTAGGCATAAGACTTCGTGTGCAGGCAGAATCTGACATAGACTTTTCTTTCAGGGTCTAAAATAAAAATTGTACTGCACTAAAATTGAATCTGCAAAAATAATTTTCAGTCCGAGATTCAAACACATAGCATGAATATTCCAAACATCTCTTGTCTCTCCACAACCAAACATCAGAGCAACTCACAAGAATTCAAAAATTATCTCCCAACTCCCTTCTAGCCGCGTTGACATATTTACGACGTCGGTGTAGGGCATAAAACTAATCCCTACCACTGGGGGCCACGGGCATGGGGGGCCCGGGCCCGGGGGGCGAGTCGAGGGACCTTTATTTCTAACATTCGTCACATAGTAGCTGTAAATTATCATACTCTGGTATGATATGACGCGGGCCGCCCATTAAAACACGTTTGATTTAGATGGGGCTATAAAATTGATTTATGTTTTCACGCTAACAAAACCCCTTAGTACTGAAGCAACTATTATATTAACATTTTCGTGGATAACCTTTTCAATTTCGCAAGGTTATACGTTGACATCCAACCGTTGTGAAATAAACTCTATGTTCATGCACCTAATATCCAATTTGCATAATAATAAAATCCATAATTTAAGTCATTTTTAATTGTAAAAAGTTATTCGTCCGATGCATGTTGGATCTGGATCATTAAATTCGACTCTAAGCTTTTTTTATAAGGTTGAAAGTTGTGCATGCAGTGCCAAACGGGCGAGCCATTGTTTTTTGTATTAGTGGCATAATTCGGACAATGTTACGGCGTCGTACGTCGCGTTACATGTAATTTTAAATGAAACGAATGCATCAGATATTGGTTATTGAAAGACTGAAATACCAAAACATTTTTAATTCATTTTTGCTGTAAGGGAGAGTTAAGCCCTATTAACCCTGAATTGATGTTTATGTTTTTTTATAGATATGAAGCAATGGAGACGTCTTATCTTATCTTACTAATATTATAAATGCGAATGTTGGGATGGATGGATGGATGTTTCTTACTTAATGATGACGGATCTGGTTAAGATTTGGCACAGAGATAGATTGTAGTCTGGAATATATAATAGCACATAGTTTACATTTTATCCCGGAAAAAGCAAAGGACCGACCGACATGATTTTTCGCATAGTGATAGTTTTTTTTTCGTGTTTTGTCGGGGAAGTGTTTAGAGAGTGTTTAAGTGATTAGAGAATGACATAGACATTTTTTACACATGCACATGGTTTCTATGGTATAGCAAAATATAGAAAGATGTAATGGCTTAAGATGACTCCATGGATTGTATAACTTTTCTTTCAAAAATAACTACCACGCGCCCGGAGCTACGGGCAAAACTAATTTTTCATATGTGAGTTGACTGAAAGGCCCTCCTATTTGATACCTACGACACAGGATTGTATCTTACTGGTGGTTAGGAGCATGTGTGACTTTTGGCTGTCTCAGGGCGAGCACAGTGCAGTGTCATAGAGTACTTTGTGTTTTGTGGCTGGTGGTGGGGTATTCATATCCGCCCGGATAGCGACCAGCGTGGGTGTAAAACCCGCCATAGTGGCACACGCAAGTGTGTCGCGTTTCGGGATCAGCCAGTGTATGTCAGGGGTCTAGAGTTGAAGTATGATGTTTGGCCGTGTTGCGGCTTTCTGAGTACTCTGACACTTGACCCTCGACTGCTTCTTGACCGCTTCCGACCCCGTGACGTAGTGCGAAGCTACGCAGACCGGCATGATTGTGTTGAGTAGCGAGAGATAGATGTTTCTCGCTACTTGATACTCTAACTAGACGGTACTGCCGTGCCAGGTAAAAAAAAAATAGTTTCAAGTGTGGGTGGTATTGTCTCTTTTTATGTAAGCGTGGGGCTTGTATGTCTTAGATTATACGCCATTTTCATTGTGATATATTACAAAATATGTGCTGTCTAGTTATTATCCAAAAGCGGGTATCAAACCTACGACCCCCGATACTCATTTACTTATACGATCGCCGCGCCGCGGAAGTCGTCAAACCAGATTAGATAAGTATGTTATAGATTTTTTTTATTTAATTAATACATTCAAGAAATAACGAAATTTTAATTCTTATCTATTTTGGCTTATTTACGATCGTAAAACATTTTTAAACACAAGCGAAGTGTTTTAGAATCTCAACACTTTACCGCAGCCGCAGACTCATAAAGATAAAGACGTCACAGAATAAATTGTACATAAAACCGTAGTCGTAATACGTCATCGATGAGCGAGTGATGTTTTGATTCGTTTACTTACATCATTCGTGATACAAATGTTCAAAAATAGAATACCGAGCGTTACCATACCATTGCGGATATATGATAGGTCGTGACTAACAGCCAGTAAGAAAATTAGGTGATAGACCTCCGTAATGTGGCGTGCTGCAGTTTTATCTATCTACGCCAGGCACTGAATAAAGCCGCGTCCAATAAATAAAAGAAAACACATTATTTATCCATTTTATGAGTGACAAAATCTCCGATTGGTGACGCAAGCCGTATGGTCACCGGCCATAAAACAAATGTCACGCTATTGGGCGGCGTGCACTAAATCCTACGTTTTTATTGTCCACCAACTTTATGGGTTCTCGGCCGTAAAATTTTGAGGTGTCAATTGTTCACATAAAATAGGAGATGGATAATTAAAGGGTATCTGATTCGTTTGAATTCAAATTTGGAATTTACTTTAAGTGACAGTTTGATCTGCGTTCGAAAAAGAGAAATTTTCGGTTCCCTTATCTTCCTAATCCGTATTGACGAGACTATCCCGGAACCACTAACTCCTATTTAGCCAGGATCAATTGCATTTTTTCGACACCGAGTAATGAAACTCGGTGGGTCTCAGGGAATGCTTAACCAAATTCACCAAAAAATTCTGGGAATGCACCAAAAAGAAATATAGGGAGTTGGAAATATTAATTAATAGCCCCTAACTGCCATGATTCTTCAAGAATGATGGGTGGTGGAGTTCACTTACTGCCAGATGGTCATCTGGAACTGGCTGTTTGCTCGTTTGCCAATGTATACATTAACGATAGATTTTGTCTATGATGATACTGTAGTGGTAATACCAAATCCAGGATCTACTGGTGAGACAACTAATAGCTGGACTTTAGCTAACGGTCTCTCATATAAGAAGGTCTGTCCAGGTCATCACCGCTTTATCTGCCATCAAGCAACTGCAAGTATTGTTGTGGAGGATATGGAAGCCGGTGTGACTGGTTTTTTATCCTGGCCACAAAATGACCACACTGCACCTAATGGTAAGCGCAGTGCCGTCTAGTTTGTATCACGTAGTGAGAGACAATCTATCCCTCGCTACTCAACACAATCATGGGCAAGAAGATGAATAAGCGGTCGAGGGTTTAGTGTCGGAGTACTCAGAGGGCCGCAACACGGTCAAACATCGTACTCCAACTCTAGACCCCCGATAAAAACCGGATGTACATTGGCTGACACCGGAACGCGACTCATTTGCGTGTGCCACTATGGCGGGTTTTACACCCTGTGTATGGTGGTTGCTATCCGGGCGGATATGAATATCCTACCACCAGCTAAATATTATGAGACAAAATATTATTGTCGTGTGATGTAGTGCAGGGCCGTTCAGTACTTAATTTAAAGTTCTGGATGGTGTTACTACTGAATGGGCAAAGTCAAGTGACTT
This sequence comes from Laothoe populi, assembly GCA_905220505.1. NCBI lineage: Eukaryota > Metazoa > Arthropoda > Insecta > Lepidoptera > Sphingidae > Laothoe > Laothoe populi. The sequence continues at coordinate 21,051,705 of HG992152.1, read as the reverse complement.
GCTTAGTTCTTGTATAAATATAAAACGTGTCTAACGATTCACGTGACACGTGCCTGTTTAAAGCCGCGATATAAAAATGCCAACAAGTCCGCTATAGGTAACCCAAAGGTTGACACACAGTAAACGTGTAAAGCTGAGACAATTTGCTAATATACCTAACTTACAATTAATGGACTCCCTGCAGCGGTGTTCCTGAGCTCTATGACATGTCCTTCTTTTAACGAGGCTTAAGAAGAGAAGTCCTTCAACGATAGGCAGGGCTTTGCTGGGCATTGAAAAAGTCTATGCGCAACGGTGTTTACTTACCATCAGGTGGTCCGTCTGCTCGACTATCCAGAAAGAAAAAAATGTGTTTACTTGAAAATCTTTCAAATATAATTATACGTTAAATAAAGACTGAAATGACACCAAATGTTCATATAAACATCTAAAAACGCGCCAAAATATTTTATCATTCTCTCTAAAACCCCTGTAGATTTAGCAAAATCAGTCCGAACGCTGTCGGCTGTTTGCAGACCAAGTGCTTCCCCTAACTACATAAATCAATTTGTCATTTACAATGTGACATTAGATGCGCAAGGAGCAATATGCAATGTGGATTTTTTAGTTTTTGATGTAATGTGACTAATAAATCGTCATTTTTGTGATGTTTTTGTGGAACATGGATAGTCTGTGGACGTTATTCATATATCGTTAACATTGTTTCAGATATTAATATCTGTACTGAAGCTGCTAAGCTAGAACATTACAGGCTTTCTACAGTAGAATTCATAATGTCTACAGTATTACCATTCATCCGCACCATGACAGCCTCCGTGGCGCAGCGGGTGAGAAGCCAGCTGTGAAACGAGAGGCTGTTCGATTCCAGCGCCGAGGCAAATGTTTGTGTGACAGACAGATATTGTTTTTTTTAATAAGAATATATAAATACACACAAAAGTTACTCACATAGTCCTGACCCCACACAAGGTAAAACCTGTATCATGTGTATCAAGATCTACTAGGGACTACGGTCCCACAACACCCATACATTTTTCCGGGATAGAAAGTAGCCTATCATTTGCACGATCAAATGATCTAACTGTATTCTAAATTTGAAGATGATTTGTCAAGCCGTTGTTGAGTTGAAACCGGACATACCGACAGACAAAAATTTAAAAAATTGCAGAATTGGGATCAGTCAGTCATAAAGTGACTATTTCATGCAAAATCTGGTTAACCACCCAAATGTACAAACTTATATATCAGTATAGATTTAGCCATCTGTTTATGGGAAGCGCATTTATATTGTTAAGTGCATCCTACTCTACTCTACATAAACTTAGGCATTGTAAAAGTGAGGCTTAAGATTTGATCGGATTTCTCTGCTTTTTAAATATGAACGACATTCATAATAGTGTGTAATTGATGATTATTCAATAGAAAAAGTATTTAAGAATATTATATTATTGATTTTAACAAGCGCTACAAGAGTGATATATGGTATAGTTGCTTTCATCAAGAAGTTTCTTGATTCGCAGGTGGCAGATTTCACAAACAATTAAGGTAATAAAATACGTACATCTAAGCAAATATGTAAATATAGGTATGAAAATCAAACCAGCAGCTGACAAAATCTTTTGTGAACAAAACTGTTAATCATAAAACACTTTTTCTACCAAATCCCATTACTAGCGATTCGCTGTATTTATTAGAAATATCGCACGCGCAATATTTCTTTGATACCCTTGCATTTTGTGTCCAAATGAAACGATCTAGCGATTACGTTACGTGTTTACTCAATAATTCGACACGACAGATGTCATCTTGTAAGTCAGGAGAGGTAGCGAGTGAAGAAATGAAGACTTAGCGTTTAAATGTGAATATTGATTTCACCTTGTTGATGTCACAAATGTGGTTGTTATAAAATGTTTTGAAATGGATTGTTTTTATTGATTCTGCATTTTATACATGAATATGCATACAAATGGTGCAATAATTTATGCACGTATTGCCATTATAATAATTAATATAATTTGAATGCTATTGTGTGAAGTAGCTATTTCATCAGCATTTAGTATGGATTTTAAAAATACATTTTGAAATCATAGTTTGGATATTTGCTACAGCCTCTGCCAGATTTAAATTTATTTTTTATTATTAAAATATTATATAAACTTAAAATATCAACAGATAAATAAAGTAGTATGGATAAAATCAAACCGCCATCTTCTTGTAAATTCCATCTATCGCGAATATAGCTTGCGATCCGGCTTCGACTCGTCATTTCTCGCATTGTAGTAATCCGCTGATTTACTACTGACATTAATCAGGTTGACGGCCGATAGGGACCGAATAACAGGCGCGTGCGTACACCGCCATCTTTGTTTCCGAGCCGCGAAACTGCTTGTGTAAAGGTGCGTAAACTTCTAAAACTAACTACACGTTCTTTTTTTAAAATTTGTATATAGTCTATATACACTATGAACGTCTGAGGTGTCTCTCGCTATGCGCTGGCTTCATGTGCTGTCAACTGTCATTTATTTTTTATTCAACTCATCTAGCAATGAAAGTCGTAAAACCAGCACATATTCTAATCATTTAGATACTACTTTTTTATGTTCCTTGAGTATTATAATATCCTTCACTTAAACCGACTTTCGTTTATAGGATCGCATAGTTTCAGGGCCTGTTAATGATCATTTATTTTCTGTGCATGTGTTGAATTATTCTGTATAAGTTAGGCGTGTTAACACATTTATTTATTAAACTTCATAAACGCAAAATGAAAAGACGGACTTAATGTTAGAAGCTTTCTATACTAATCAACATATTTAATTTTGTCCTATTCACCAATCAACCGTCAAACCTCTGGGACGCTAATCACAAAAGTAGACTCCAAAAACAAAAACATCACATAAATAGTAAAATTTAATCTTCAAAGCACAGTCGAACGCTAAATCAAACTAACTTCTTTTTGTAACATATATTTACATTTTTTGCCTCTACAATGTCAGATGTTCGTCTACTGTGTTGATTTATCGCGGACATTTCCTGTTACACACTATTCCATGGTCTGACTGTAACATAAGGACTGACAATATGATTTACGCTTAATTGTAACTCTTAAAATATACGGCTATTGTACTTACGTCATAGATTTTATCGCATATATGGGAAACTATACTTTTGAAGGCAATAAAAACTGCAATAAATCGAAACAAGCCTTTCACTGATGTTCTGTAATGATTTACATAAGTCACATTCAGTCTTGTTTGCCTGTTTTACATACCATTTGTTTTTACCCCAACTTTAAAATTCTTAGTTATAAAATAAGAAATGTATTGCAAAATTCTATAGATGTTGGAAATACATCAAGTCGAGGTTGTGGGGCATACATCCCTCTCTTATCACCAAATATAGTGGAAAACATAATTTTTTGCATTGTTTAATTAAGCTACAGTTCGGAATGCATTATTCTATGGGGTAAAAACATTCCCATGTTTGCTATTTTAACAACATTTTATATTACAATAATTGATGCACCATTACTTTTCACTATTAGCAGAATACTATTATTTATTACTTTGTAAGAAAGTCAACCATAATTTCGGCATTACGATCTTTTAGTAGACTAAACTCGAGTCTCATCAAAATTCAAATCTCAATACTTTATTCTGGGATTTCACTGTCTCACACTCTAAGAGTAAAGTAACTGATAAATTTAAACACCTTCCTAAATAGCTAAATGACAGACGGTACCCACAATTTACTAATAATAATGCAACTTTAATCAACTGATTGTTCTCATGACGCTTCAACTAAAAAAATATAATCAATATGGCAAAACTATAACGTCCCCACTCAACTACATTTCCGAAATAAGTTCCCATTTACCCCAATCAGGCTGGGCCGCCGTAAATCCTCATTCAAGTGTATAATATTTTTAATTTTCAACTTCGTCAGTCGACGCTAATACATCAGGGTGATTTACGCGCCGATCCTGGCGAAGTTGTGGATTTATTGCCCGAATGTTCGTGCCGAGAGACCGTGCCATCTTGTGATGGGGCGCGGGTCTAAACTTTGTGTGTATGACTTGGGGTATGTTGTAGTTTAATTGGGTGCACGACGTCCAATACTGTTAAAAATGTAAGGAAGCGTTTTTAATTACCCCATGTTTGATATGTTGGGGTATATACCCCATGTTCGGTCACTTTGCCGTACCAGGAATAAAAAAGTGATCAAATATGTTTTATATACGGTCCCATAATGTGATATAGAGAGCCTAATTCTAAACTCCGGGCTGATACTGAGTATTTCTAAATAGGAAAACCCCGAAAAACCCCCGGGGATCGAACCCGAGACCTCAGCACAGCAGTCGTAACGCATGCGCAATTACATCTGCACCACGGTGGCAGTCAGCAAACATACAAAAAATGTAAAATTTCTTTGAAATTGAGCAGGTCGGCTATATGAGTTTTGGGCGCCGAAATAACATAGTCAGTTTTAATAAAAGATATGTATTATATTATGAATTAGCTTGACCTACTTTGTCGAGAAGATTATTAGAGAAATTTATAAATATTCAGATATTTAACACTCAATTTATTCATAATTATCCCGAGTCTTGTGTATCCATTATGCGAATCTTGTCTTAAATACTAATGAGATTTCTAAGGTCACATGTCATCTTTGACGTAGCATTGCATTTCTTATTCATCATTATATGACACGTGGATATGTCTAGACATGCGTGTCTCAGCGGGCGAGTAGCCGGCTGTGAAACGAGATGTCGTGGGTTCGATTCCCGCATCGAGACAAATGTTTGTGTGGCAGACTGATGTTTGTTTCGGATCTGGGTGTTGTGGGACCGTAGTCCCTCGTAGTTCTTGATAACTACGATACAGGTTTTACCTAGTGTGGGATGTTTTTTTTTAATCCTGGTATAGTGAGCGCACTGTACCTGATGGTAAGCGCAGTGCGGTCCAAATAGAGTACTGAGTAGCGAGAGACGATCTATCCCCCGCTACTCAACACACTCATGCCGGCCTGCTTCTTCACGCCTTGGGCAAGAAGGTAAAGAAGCGGTCGAGGGTCTACTGTCAGAGCACTCAGAAGGCCGCAAAATGGCCGTTGTACCGCAACTCCAGACCCCCGACAAAAACCGGATTTACACTGGCTGATCCCGGAACGCGAAACACTTGCTTGTGCCACTATGGCGGGTTTTTCGCCCTGTGTACGGTGGTCGCTATCCGGGCGGATATGATTATCCTACCACCAGCAACTGGTGATAACTATGTGTGTGACTGTTGAGTGTATTTTTTTATAAACATTAAGATTTTTTGTCTTGTTATTATTAAACTATACCTGAAACAAGTCTTACTATCAATCACTAATAGCCGATGTTTCTATTGCAAGTTATAATTGCTTCACTAATTACTTTTCAGACTCATCTTAAAAGAAATATGTTTTAAACTGTTCCAATATTAACTCGAGAAGAAGATTACAAGAAGGCTACAAGCTGACGTAGTCCTGTGAAGACGGAAGGCTAATTATGTTGGAATAATTCTTTTGGCCTGTGATACAAACAGCAAGAAAATAAGTGGTTGAGTTAAATGTGCCTGTATCATAATATGGACAACGTGGTTTTAAAATCCAAAGTAAAGTAGTAGGTAGGTAGGTAGTGCCCCCTGTCCAATGAGATCCAAGCGCTTTAAGCTCAATAATAATATTTTTTGTTGCCTCTCGATGACTCTCCGGCTGCAATAGGACTCCTTTATCTATCAAATAGCAAGTTCTGTGGAATCTAAGAATTCGTCCAACTGGAGCAGCAGCAACTTCTAACAGTAAGCATATGATAGGCTTACCATACCTTCAATTAGCAATTTCCGTGGTGCAATGGGTGAGTAAACGGTTGTAAAGGCCGTGGATTCGATCCCCGCACCAAGATAAATGTCTATGAGGCCCAAAAAATATTTGTTTTGAGTCTGGATGTTGATATCCCCGATTCAGGTATGATGTCGTCTAGAATCAGAACTAAGTGTGTGACTGTGTAAAAGCAGACAGCAACTCACCAAAACTAACGTAGCGTTATTTGTGAAATGAAAGGGGTAATTCAAAACAAACCACATTAGAATTTAATAGAAATATAAAGTTTTAAGGTCGGTGTCGATACGTATCAAGGCAAAAAACGGCTAAACAAAGCTCACCCCAGCCCCAAATAATTATTCATTGTGTTTTTAACAGGCGCGCCAGAAGGCCGCGCGAAAATTGTAAGAGGCTACTAGCGCAGCGCGGTGTGCGCCTCAGTGATGTCGTAAAAATTGTTCTGTGGCGGCTGTGGAGTCGTATGCTCCGTGATAATATTATACTTTCGGGAAATAGTATTTGTTCCAAAAATAAACAGTCAAGTTTGTACTTTCGCTGCAACGAAGGACCAACTGCTACTTGGTTTAAGTTGAGTTTATCTACTTAAACTTCATTGTTTAATAATAGGAATTTCTATATGCCACATGAATATGTTTTATTCTTTATTATTTTGAACTTCCTTCGTAGACTATCTTGAAACTGCAAAAATGTAAGAACCAGCTTATTTTGTGATCATGGGTCAATGTGCTGTTAAGTAGTACTCAAAGTTAAAGCAGTTATCTTTTTGGTAATTATATATCTAAATAAATCCTATTAATAAGATATATTCGATAGATCACAAAAAAACTAATTACTTACATTATTTATTTGTACGTACAATTACTATTAAAAATCTATTGGAGTTTAAATTACGTGGGTTGAAAGATTCATTTTAATTTATGTCTTATAATGTCTGAACTATCTTTTATTTATCCTGGCACGATAAAGTGACCGACTACACTGCACCTGATAGTAAGTATAGTGCCATCCAAATACAATTCAAGCAGCGAGAGACAACTATGCCTGTGCTACACGGTACAGTTATACCAGCCTCCTGAGTAGCTTCTTTTTTTAGTGCCTCGATAGGCAGCCGAGCAGACGGGCTACCTGATGGTAAGTAGTCACCGCCGCCCATAGACTTCTGCAATGCCAGGGCACAGCAAAGCCGCTGCCTACCGTTTTCACACTACGCTTAAATAATAACACCAGTTACAAAGGAATCTGTGTGAATCTCATTGCGTTTCCACACCATCCTCTGTCCTCACTCGAGAACAACCATCTCCTGACTTGTTAATGCTGCCAGCCTACTATCTTAGCATATTGCAAGACTCTAAATAACACCATTATTCCCAACATCTACCCGTCCAAATACAGAAACGTTATCACGGGGAAAATATTTGATGGCTCCGTGTGCAAATTGAATTTATTATTTAGGTATAATCAGGGGTTAGTATGCTGCATATTTATGAATGCCCATCGACGAGAGCTTCGCGTTTTTTCCTCTGTCGATTGGGGTATGGGGTAGAACAGACCTGGGACGCGCTCTGATCTTTGTGGGTGGAAGGTTAAAATTAAATAGGTTTGGTTTTCGTATGTTTGCGATTATCTTTTGCATGGGGTATATTGGCAGATTGGGGTAAATTGAGGCTCACGGCTCTTAAATCCCATAACCTGATGCTGAAACTGAGGTGTTCCTATTTTAGGCAACTCAAGTATGATACTCTATAATCGAAGACTCAGACAAATTGCGATTGCTTGACCTGGAATTAGAGTCCAAAACCTGACCAGTGTCTCAGCCTATGTATGCAATTACATAAAAAGACGTTTTTTCATGTAATTGATATTGTTAAATAAAATCACATGTTATAAGTACCAATTCTTTCGCCCAAATACATCTAGACGTTCTGTTAGACACGTTTTATATCTTCCATAACGATCTAAAAATGTTTATGTCCTCCATATTAATTACCTAATCTCACAGATTGTGATGATAACCACTCACACCCATAAACTTGTACACCATAAAATAATAGCGGCGCGGCGCCTCATGTACCCCAATCGGATGGGGTATTTTCATCCCCTCTTTAAAACACGGCAATTTAAGACAATAAGCATTCTAAGTTTAACAAAATTTTAAATTATGTGGTTAACCAATTCCCGTGGGTGGGTTTCAAATTTTCGATAAATCGATTCGATGGTGGTCCGTGCATCCCATCGTACAATGGGCAAATAGTGGGCGTGAATGATATCTGTGAGTTGACTGAGTTGAGTTAAAATGTATTGGTATCAATATCTTAACTAAATCATTCTCGTGGGATCATTGAATGTTCATTGACTTACTTGGTGGCGCAGTTGTGATTGAGTTTGCGGTACTGCTGTGCTGGGGTCTCGGGTTCGATCCTCGGGTTAGATAAAATTAATCGTGTTTTCTAACGTAATACTCAGTATCTGCACCTAATGGTAAGCGCAGTGTCGTCCAGTGAGAGTATCAAGAAGCGAGAAATTTATCCCTCGCTTCTCAACAAAATCATGCCGGTCTGTTGTGTGGCTTATTTACACTAGGCCTTGGGGCAAGGGGTGAAGAAACGGTCGAGGTTCTAGAGATAATTGGTTATTGAAAACTCTCAACGTAAGAAACGTATCAAGCTCATCACATACGATGTTCTGTGAGATAATAGTTACAACCCAGTCCAGACGCATTCACGCTGTACAACAAACTGCAGTGGACTACTTAATGGGTTCCTTTCGCCATTCATACCTAAAGTTGAGAACAGTAAATGGCGGCTTAGCATATTGCTATGTACTTTGGATATGTTTATCGATATTAGGTCATTAAAAGTCACTTGGTCTAGAACAATAAAATAACGTGCAACTATGAGATTATTGTAAAAGTCGTATTAATTGTAAACATAGTATTTAATTATGTTCGGTTGATTTTACCTCGACTCAAAATCAATCGAGCCAGAAATAGACTTCATCGAACTTGAGCAAAGATTCTAACAAAAGAGCTGCAAATAAAGCCCATCATAATAAATAACTCAATACCTTAATACTTAAACATTAACTCCTTAAATTTATTGCCCGTTCCTGACTCCTGAGAAAAAAGTAGGGACAGAAAAAAAGAAAAACAACATCCGATCACAGTAATAGCTCAGGGTGGGATGAATCAAGCACTTTCTTCAGATGGGGTGAGAAATTTATTTGGCACATTGTTCGTGTTTCCTTGTGTTTAATTCGTAGATTGTTTTGTGATGTCATGGACGAATTAAATTGGTTTGTGGAAAGATTTTATTGTAAAAATATATGGACATACATATATATACACTCACGCCTGTAATTCCCGAAGGGGTAGGCAGAGGTGTAACCAGTACACCCACTTTTCGCCGAATTTCGGTCCCCCATAATGTGATAGGGGGCGAGCCTATTGCCATACCGGGCACAAGTTACATACTCCAGGCTCATACTGAGAATTTCTAGATAGAAAAACCCAATATCACTTTACCGGACCCAGGAATCGAACCCGAGACCTCAGCAAAGCAGTCGTAACGCATGCGCAATTACAACTACGCCAACGAGGCAGTCGCTAAAATATATGTGCTAGTAGCTTTTCATATTCAATAGAAAATATGACTTTTTTATCCTAGCACGGAAAAGTGACCACCTGATGGTAAACACACTGCCGTCCAATTAAAGTATCGAGTCGCGAGAGACAATCCATCCTCCGCTACTCAACACAATCATGCTGGCTTGCTTCTTCACTCTATGGGTAAGAAGGTGAAACGGTCGAGGGTCTATTGTCAGAGTACTCAGAAGCAAAACAGCCAAACATCGTACCCCAACTCTAGACCCCAACAGAACTACTACATGTTGTAAGAATTATCTAGAATGCTGCAGATGGTTGTAATGGATTTTTTTAATAAGGAAAATTGATTCTCACTTCATATTTGGGGGATTATATTTTTTCAAATCATATTTTTTTTTTATTCTGGCGCGGCAATGTGACCACACTGCACCTGATAGTAAGCGCAGTGCCATCCAGATAGAGTATCAAGTAGCGAGAGACAGTCTATCCCCCGCTACTCAACACAATCATGCCGGCCTGCTGTTTAGCTTCTTCACGTTACGTCTAAAGGACCCAGGATCATAGGAGGGAGGGAACACGGTAGCTGGCCATACATCCCAGAACTATCTTTTAGTTCTATTTTAAAATGTACATAATCCTTGTAACACTGTTCCACTGCTGGGTATGACCTACTGAGAGAGGCTTAAGTCCGCCCAAGGCCTGATACTGGTTGGTACACTTCACATACCTTTGAATTCTTTATGAAAATTCTCAGGTATGCAGGATTTCTGTCAATTTTTCCTTTACCGTTAAAGCAAGCGATAGTTACAATGAATACACACGTAACTTTTTGAGGAAACTCAGAGGTGTATGCCATTGGAGCTGGTTTCGAACATACGGTTAGGCTTGAATAGTCAGCAATTCTCCCAACTAGGCTACTTCTTGATGAGTTAAGTTACAAATAATTAAAAAAAATCTTACACACTTTTTTTCGAATGCACATTTCTACTGCCATTATCTGTAACACAAACCGCCTATTACTCAATGGCTTATCATATCATCTCAGAGTGTAAACTGCTGAAAAACCGTCACTTGAGTCAAAGAGACCGCTAGTGTGTACTTTCTCAAGTGAGGCATTAGTCGGGGCTCTTAGAGATTACTTACTTAGGTTACTGTGTTAGGCAAATGAGATGAAAAGGACCGAGTTTTTTGTATTGTTTCATCTGCGTGGAGTTAAATATGTTTCAAATAAGGTAGTTTTATGATGTAATGTTACTTGACTTACGCAAGTAGGTCATTCGGAAGCTTTGAAAAGTATCATCTATGATACAACATTCAACCAATTTTATAATAAAAAGATTACAGTTAAAAAACCGAAAAACGCGTAAATAAATACAAAAATGTGTAAAGAAAATAATCTATAATTTTCATATTTTTTATTATCCTGGTTATATAAGGCCAAAGTTATGAAAATATTGTTTTGTCATTGATCTTTGATACGTGCAGATTTTCAACTAAATCGCACGTTTGGAAGGTGGTGAAAATTACGTTGAAAGTTTCGGTTTCATACAAACTACATACATATATACATACTAATATAAATAAGCTAATATAGACCGTGTAAAAGAGGTTTTTTATGCAACTCGTATTTGTTTTTATGTATGTAACCTCCGCCAAATGAGGACCGATTTTAATTGTTTTTGAACGAGAAATAGCAAATTTTAAAAGCCAACAGACAATAGCCTCCGTGGCGCAGTAGGCGGTTGTGAAGCGAGAGGCCGTGGGTTCAATTTCCGCACCTTGACAAGTATTTGTGTGACATTTGTTTTGGGTGTTGTGGGACCGAATGCCTTCCTAGTTCTTGATAACCAAGTATATTCTTGTATAAGTATTAGTCAACTCTTTCTATTAAGCCCTTTTTAACACTCCCCATTGCGGAGTACGGCCTTCAACTACTCATAAGAGATGTTAGGCCTTAGTCCAACAAGATGGCCTAGAGGCCTCGGGTTCGATCCCCGGGTAGGGTGGAGTGATAATTGGTTTTTTTATTTGGAAATACTCAGTATCAGCCCGTAGCCTGGAATTGTGCCCAGTAGGACGACGGGATCGCCCCATTACGTTAAGGGACAGTAATAAATTCGGCGTACTGGTTACACTTATGCCTACCGTTTCGGGAATTACAGGCATGAGTGTGTAAACAAGCGATTAAAAATGAATACACAGAAATTTCTAAAAGTTCGTAGTGAATGACATTTAAGCTGCTGTCTGCAACCACTTATCATATTTTATTTCCTCCACAACTAAGTTTTGGCAAGTTTTTCAAACAAAACCCACAACACATAAAGCGTTGTAACATTCGTTTGTTCGTCTGTTCATAAATCGAGTGGCGCCATTAGTCGCGGGTTCGAGGCCCGGCCGGAAAGCATGCGTCTTGTTGATTTGTGACGAGCGCAGACGGATTGGGCCGTTTGAAAAACTCGATAGCTTGGTTTTTGATTTACGCATTATGTTTCCGTGGATGTGTTTATTATTTTGAAGATGCCTTGATCTCGTGGTTGTTTGTGATGGTTTGGATATATTTTGGAAACAAATAGAATAAGCCTACTAATATTATAAATGCGAATGTTTGGATGGATGTTTGTTTCTCAATCACGCTACAACGGCTGAACGGATATGGTTGAAATTTTGCAGTGAGGTAGATTATAGTCTGGAATAGCACATAGGCTACTTTATATCCCGGAAAAATGTGCAGTTCCCGTGGGATAGTTTGTTTTTCACAGAGCAATTGACATGATTTTTTGCATAGTGGCAGTTTAGGGATGAGAAAATGACATAGGCTACTTTGTATCCCTGAAAAATGCACGCTTCCTATGGGATAGCAGAATATAGAAAGGTGTAATAGCTTAACACGCCTCCATGGATAGTATACCTTTTTCTATACCTTAGACTAGAGATCTGTGTGTCCAAAGAGCTTGATTTTTTTTTATTCTGGCTCGACAGAGTGACTTTGTCACTTTGTCGCCTATCGCCATTCGACATAATTATGCTCAATTTCTTTTTCACTCTTCGCTTAAAAGACTATATGTATAGCAAGGAGGTAACATATGGGAGGGCAAAAATGTTCCACAGCCTGATGGCAAAAATGTACAAGACAACCTTTAAAACCATAAATACTACATAAAATACATATGTCAACCTATTATTCTTATATAGTCTATGTACTGTATTCTTCCAACATGGAATTTTAGCACCTACCTTCTTGTATCTACAACACTTCTGATTAACTGGCAGAAAATGCCTTCGGCCTTTAACAGAAGAATCGTGGATGCATTGCCGGACTAAAGTCCACCTATAGTTAAATGTATAGTCTAAATTAATATTCAATTCCTTAAAAAATCAAACTATAAAGCCACGTCTCCAATAGCAACGTTCGCTCGACTCGAGCGTCATGCGACACTCATTTTTCGAGTTAACAAGTGATTTATTGCTTCCTTCACGCGGGATTAGCGCCGCGCGGTGATAATAATACGGGCCAAATGTTTCGCTCGATGCGTTTGTCGCTCGCCGTGTGACGGTGTGTACTCGGCTTTGTAATTGGCTTGTGGAATTACTAGGGAGTTTAGAATGATCTAGAAGTGGCAACTGAATAACTCTATTTAAAGTTTCTAGAAGGTTTTTGGGAGTTATTAATATTAATTTAAGCAAATGGATACGTGTAATAAACCATATTCACAACAAAAGTGTAGTGTAAAAGTAGAAGCAATAAGGTTCAATGTCCCGTTGACAGTCAAATGTTTTTTTAGAGTCATAGAATAGGACACGTTACGATACTTATTGTTTTTATTTTAAGGTTATATTACGATTTGAGACGATTGTCACAAACTTTTCATCGTTTCTTCCAACATTTTATTTACCGACTGCAAAAAGAAGGATACCAAGTTGATTGTTTTTATGTATGTCCAGCTATTCCGCATAACCGCAAAATAATAAACATACTAGTTTTTTTTCCCTGCTTTTAAATGTTATCTTCAGGTTACTTCGGGCCGAAAACTATAAATATCAAACTAACTATAAAGCTTTTTTTAGTGCCTCGATAGGCAGTCGAGCAGACGGGCCACCTGATGGTAAGTAGTCACCGCCGCCCATAGCTTTCTGCAATGCCAAGGCACAGCAAAGCCGCTGCCTACCGTGACATAGTATACTTCTTGACATTGGCAAAATCACTGTCATAACGGTGGAGTCATATATTTAAAAAAAATTAGTAGAACCCCAAAATATTGACTGGTTCAGATAATTCTTTGTAACCAATATGGTATAATTTGCGAAAGTTTGTTGAACATTGATGAAGAGACGTGAGGGAGAAATGGGGAAGCTCTCAGCTTTGACAGCAAACACACTGTGATTCTGAAGTGGGTTCTTCGAATTTAAGACGAGGCCAATAATCTAGCAAGTAATCTGATGGTAAATGTTCTTCACTGTAAACACGCTTCTAGAAGAATCGTCGCCTGCCTTAATGAAAAGAAATGGAGATTGACATAGACAGAGGATTTGTTGTTCCGGATATCTAAATTGCTGTATCAAAGCAATAGCAAGTTCACGTCACGTCGGCTTTCTTTAAGACAGTGGTAATAACCTAGTCGAGCCGGCCTATGTCATAGACAAAACTGTTTACACGTGGCTCGTCCATTTTCTAATTATATAATTTAATTGGAGGAAATATATTTTGAGTACTTAACTTATTCTGGCAGGCAAAGTAACCACACTGCACCTGATGGTAAGCGCAGTGCCGTCCAGTAAGAGTACCAGGTAGCGAGGCACAATACTTTGCTACCCGACACAATCAGTCTGCTGACTAGCTTCTTCGCACTACGCCCAAAGGACCCAGGATCATAGGAAGGAGGGTAGCTGGAGGGTACATGGTAGCTGGCAAACTGTTCCACAGCTTGATGGTGCGGTAAAGATACGAATTTGCGAACCTCTTGTTTATTTACCCTTGAAGTGACCATTGCTTTACCATCGTGTCATTGTCGTCTACATAGAGCCGAGTTAGTATTAGCGTCTGTATATAATGTAAGCAGTTCGCATCCATTGACTTAATCAAAAGCGATCAATATGTGAGCGGTGATACTCACGGATTCCACTCCTTTCGTTCTTGAGCGTTTGCTACACGCGTACTGGTATGGGCAAAACTGTTTGAGGAATATTTAAAAATAATTGAAAAACTTTAACGAGTGCTGTAGCTGCGGAGTTCTTATGTTAAAATATATTTGAAAGATCACTCCTTCATAACCTTAAACTGTATGTCTGCGAAGCAATAATTAAATAAAAAATACAAATGTATTATACTCTCTGTATCAAGGCTGCATAGTGGAGAACCTTTGCCTTCTCTTTTATATAAAAAAGATAACGAAAAAAAACTCTGTATCCTATTTCAGATACGGTTTTGGCCTTTTAAATTGTGACTATTTCAGACATGGCTTTGGCCTTTTAACATGGCTTCTCTCAATTGTCTATTATAGAAACCAGAGAAGACTTATCAATTTCAGCCCACATTTGAAAAATAACGATAGCCAAGGCTGCATGGTAGACAATTTTTGCCTTCTCTTTTGTGTAAATAAGATAGACGAATTTGTGTCTATATTAAATTAATTTTCTTCCACATGAGATGAAGGACACAGAGAAGATTAGATAGGAATGATCTTCAAAGGCCCAGATATCCTTCCTGTTATCTGATATTGCATTTATGGACGATCGGGACCACATATAGCCAGGGTCATCTGTACGGTTGGCGACTTATATTACAAAATTATCAGTTTTTATTACATTACGACATTTGTCTCTTCTATATCCAAAATTCTGATTGCAGAATAATATTGTCATATCTCTTTCGTCGTCGCCTGTCCATAGACGAGATATCGAAATGCTCTACTCGTGAACAATTCGTGTGTTAAACAGCACACTCGCTACATCAGTGCACATAAACACTTTATCTGCACATTTGTTTTATACATATTTTATCTAATACAAAAAATACCGAAATTCTCACGTACACATATAAGTGTTATCCGATTTCTATGGCTGTATACAATTACTCTGCAAAATCATGCTATTTCATATAGATGCTTATTTTTTCTTACCTTGCCTGAAATTAAATACAAATTCTTTTATTTACCACATAATGAATTCCCATAAAATTAATGCTTTTAAAGAAAGAAATCATCATTGCTTATATAGTTTGTAAAAGACTAGTAGGTTAGCTAGGTTAGAAATTACATTTTTCCTTCCAAATCTGTGTAGCTTCCTCCTGTTTATTCCCTCCTCTTCTTGCTTTTCATTTCTTTCCTTTTTTTTATCCTGGCACGGTAAAGTGACCGCACTGCACCTGTTAGTAAGCGCAGTGCGGTCCAATTAGAGTATCGAGTAGTGCGAGACGATCTATCCCCTGCTACTCAACACAATCATGCCGGCCTGTTTCTCCACACTACGCCATGGGCAAGAAGGTGAAGAAGCAGTCGAGGGTCCTGCACTATTCATCTCTTTCCATTTTCCGTTCTTCCTCTATTCACTTTCTCAGCTTTGTCTTCGTCGATGTATCAATTGTTTACAATTGCTTTGTATAATAAAGTTTTACCGCTTTGGTAGCTTGTGAAAGGCTGGTAAGTTTAGCTAGGAATTGTTTCGTTCCTTCCAAATCTGCCTAGTTTCCTCTCGTTTATTCCTCACCTTCGTTTTCATGTTTATATTTCCTGTCTTATTCCGAAAACCAAATTTCACCTATTTTCAGTTTCCCATCTTCTTCTATTCCCTTTCCCAGCCTTATTTTCGTCGTTGTATCCTTGCCTAACAAACCTTGAAGAATGTGTCTGTTACCGTGCCGCGGCTGGAATGCAAACTGATGGGATTCGGACTTCCGGATATCTCAATGACCGTACGGAATGCTACAGCAAACTGGTACATACCAGTTGTTTGTTAGACTGGCATAAGCCCGATCTAGCCTATTCGTGCTATAGATAAAACTGTCTACAGGTGGTTCTACCATTTTTTTTATTCTGGCACGGAAAAGCGACTACACTGCACCTGTTGCTATGTGCAGTGCCGTCCAGTTAGAGTATCAAGTAGCTAGATACAATCTATCCCCCGCTACTCAACATAATCATGCCGGCCTGCTGTGTAGCTTCTTCACACTACGCCTAAAGAACCCAGGATCATAGGAAGGAAGGAACACGGCAGCTGGCAAATTGTTCCACAGCTTAATAGTGCGGACAAATACGAGTTTGCAAACCTCTGGGTTCGGGCCGGGGTAGTAGACACCACGAAGCTGTGGCTCCCCAAGCCAGTACGCGTGGTTCTGGTGTGGAAGGGATAAGATTAAACAAACAAACAATCATGACCAATTTATAAATCTGCATTATATACCGGACCGAGGAACTTTGCATACAAATAATAATTATCTCGTGCTAGAGAGGTATATGTGATGAATAGATCCCAAAGCGCCACCGCGATTCGAAATGACTACGTTTCTTAATAAACCTAATATTATGAAGGGTATTCTAATTTTATATTGGGTTTATTATCCGGAAATTCCTCAGTATTCGTCCGGAGTCTGGAACTGTGCCCCAAATGGCGATAGACTCGCCCCTTATCACATTATGGGACCGAAATTCAGCGAAAAATGGGTGTACTGGTTACACTCTGCCTACCCCTTCGGGGATTACAGGCGTGAGTGTATGTGTATTATGAAGGTTTATATTTAAAGAACTACTCATTAAGTAAAATTTAATCGAAATGCAATGTGATTTTAAAATAATTGTAATGTTGCCAGAGTAAAGTAAGAGACAAGTTACTTTTAAATGGTTTTGTGAGTAATATTCAATGGTCAATAATTAAATATGCAAGTTTTTCAAACATCTTAGCAACAAACTATATTCTGTTTAAAGTTTTTCGGTGAGATTTTGTCGGGGGTCTAGAGTACGATGTTTGGCCTTCTGAGTACTCTGACACTAGACCCTCGACCGATTCTTCACCTCCTTGCCCCATGGCGTAGTGGGTAGAAGCTACACAGCAGGCCGGCATGATTGTCAATACTCAATAATAGCGAGGGATAGATTATTTCTCGCTACTTGATACCCTAACTGGACGGCACTGCGTTCACCATCAGGTACAGTGTGGTCACATAGCCGTGCCAGGATAAAAAAAATAAACATCGTCTCATTAAAATCACATAAAACACAAAACTAGATATGGTATTATTATTTATACTCACACTACCTACATCAAATCAGATAAGCCAATCAAAGCAATTAAATCTTAATGCCTTATATTTGACTGCGAATATTATTATTAATTTGATTTGATCCTATCAATAGTTTTTAGTATGATATGAAATCTTTCATAAATATTAATTTAATGATTGCCGTGAACAATTTAGAAATAGCAACCAAAAATTTCAAGCATTTTACTATCTATAAACGGCAATGAGTTTCAGCATTAAGAATACAATTAAAACATGCATTCCATTTTCAAATCCAAAATGGCGTGTAAGTAGAATATAAAAGTCCAATAGCCACCACAAAACCGCACAATCATCGATTGATTCCCATTGTTTTAACAGGAGCCGGAGACAATGGGCGCGAACGCGAAAATCGTTCTCTATTTAAATGCTATCCGATTTGATCGTTCAATTAAACGTGAATAGAAAGAAAAGAGGTTTACACTCCAAAATCCTTATAAATCAAACTGGCTGATAATAATTGCTTTGCGGCCTTTTCGTGCGAGATCATCGTGTTCTATTTTTGAATTGGAGAATTTGGCCAGTAATTGATGGTTGACTTCAGAGATGAAATTAAAAAGTTTACGGTCGGAATAGGTTCCGCATTTGAATGGCGATTTTTATTTTAGATTAATCGATTGTGGTCTATGTACCGGTTTTAAACGAACAATTGCGCGAGAATTGTCGAAAAATGTAATACGTCAAAATTGAGATGATGGTTTCAAAAAAGTATTATAATATTAATATATTATCTATAACGAGGTTTTTATAATAGTGAGATTGGCCGTATAAGTTACAAAACATAACTTCGCGAAAAAAAAAAGAAAAATGGCGGGAATGTGATGTGATATTTTACTGTGATTAATAAATGGAAAAAATATTTCAGACATGGCTTAGGCCTTTAAATTGTGAATATTACAGACATGGCTTCGGCCTTCTGAATTGTGACTTTTTCAGACATGGCTTTGCCCTTTTTAATTGTGTTTATTACAGAGATAGCTTCGGCCTTTAGAATGGGAAAATATCGGACATGGCTTCCCCCTTTTGAATGGATGAAGACTACAGACATGGCTTCGGCCTTTTGTATAAGTTAAAACCAGAGAAGAAGAAGAATACTTTAATTCTAGCCCAGATTTGGCAAAAATAACAACAAACATGGCTGCATGGTGGAGAAACTTTGCCTTCTCTTTTATAGAGTGAATAAAATAAAAAAAATATATAAACATAATTTCGCTTTAGTTTATAATTAAGTATTAATTAAGTTAAAGTCATAGTTGAGTCAATTATAATTACAGGAGTATAAAGTATCGCATGGCTAAGAAGTGTTTTTTTATCCTGGCACGGCATACCTACTGACCACACCGCACTTGATGGTAAGTGCAGTGCCGTCCAGTTAGAGTATCAAGTAATAGAAGTTTAATTATTAAATATTCTGCATGATCATAATAATATAATAACAGAAGCTAGAACGTCAAATCAAAACCTGCATACAGCGCCATCTGTCCGTCTGTTTTACGAAATAACTTTAATCAGTATTCCAAACCTCGATAGCTAATGAATTAAAGCATTTAGTTGGCTCATAATCGTCCCGCGCCGTGGCCCGCGCGTCCCCCACCCCTCCCCACGAAGGGGTGGGGACACCCCATCGGCCTCTGTAATTTTATCGAGTTATAAATTTGAATTTGTATAATGCGCCCGGCATTAACGCATGATTTATACAACTTGACTCCGCTAAGATTTCAAAGATGAAAAACAATAAATTTTGTACCCGTAACTATTGCGTTTAATGGCAATGGTGAGGCTAGAATCGCGTGGATGCGACCGAACTGATTTCAAAGATGAAAGTTTATGGGGTTGGAAATTTTACTTTATATTGGCTCGTTGGTGGTAATTTTTAAGCATGCATGCATTTTTAACTGCAACTTGTGTTAATTAGTGGTCATTTAATCATGTATAATGTTGTAGTTGATTTTCGATTTAGTTTTGTAAGAATACATATAAGTAGTAAGTACTCGGCATTTTTTAAGGATCATGTAACAACAGTATATTATATTAACATTTTTATATAAATTTAAATTATAACCCCAAAATATACCATACATAAGCTATATATTAATTTGTTGAAATTGAATTGTCTCGACATAATATATTTGGATCAGTATAAAAAAAACAAGTAAACCATCAAATGGTCGTATCCACGCTACAACAGACGCGCGGCGAGTTGACGACTTTTTACTTGGTCGAATTTATGCGATACATTTAGGAGGCGCACCGTCGTATACAAGTCAGTTAAATATTTAGCTTTCATCCTAATTTATACGGTTTATAGTGAAAAAAGCCCGTCCCGCTTTAGTTCCGCGCCGTAAATACTCTTGATTGATGCACATTGTGGTTAGAAAAAATATTGTCTCTGGTTATGTAACTTGCAAAAGACTATTGTACGTTCCATATTTAAATTCAATTATGGAATATGTTTTAATAATCGGATTATAAATTTTATTTATGGTCGAATTATTATTGGTAGGTTGAATGTTCGATTTTCAAATTTGATTTGTGAATACTAAGAAGACTTTTTACACAGACTTTTTTGATATAAAACGCGGTGTAAAGCTGTATAAGTGTTCAACTTCGTTTGCTAAAACTTGGTTTGTACAATTGCTGACGCGCATTAATAAAGTTAATTCGACATCCAGTTAAGTATCATACTAAATTTGTAGGTGCAATTTATGGCTCCGGTAAATAACAATTATTATTAAAGATTTTTTTAAGTTTTTGGAAAAATATATTTTTGTAATCAACCAGTTTTTTTTCTTCAATTAAGGCAACGACCACAGGCGTAACTTATTGACATGTCCGACGTAGTCCAAAATAGTGACGGTCTACATTAAATGTGATAAAAAATATTTCCTGTACAAAGTGTATTGATAATTTACTATCACGGACTGGGGCATAAGATATTTGTAGTAATTTCTAAACCTTATAGCTCCGTATGCATCATAGTTTTTATCACACCACCAAATGAAGACACGTTCGAAATCTATGAACCGTTTACCCGTCACAACATACTTTTGTTACATGTTTACGATACATACAACGTTTAAATAACTAATAAACATAACAACTGTCGGCCGCGCTCCGATCGCAGGCGCATATAAAAACCGCCTCAGTTTTGATATATTTATGCCGTTTTTTTTTTCAATCCTTCTGACATTTACTGTCATATAAACATAACTATTTTGTAGCTTTTATAAAGGTTTTATAATGGGCTAAGTTAAAGTGAAAAGGGCTTTTAATTTCATGCAAAATGTTTCTAATGCC
The DNA here is from genome assembly GCA_905220505.1 of Laothoe populi. Classification (NCBI taxonomy): domain Eukaryota; kingdom Metazoa; phylum Arthropoda; class Insecta; order Lepidoptera; family Sphingidae; genus Laothoe; species Laothoe populi. Next base: position 21,030,670 of record HG992152.1, on the reverse strand, counting down.
ATCTTATATTATTAAATAGAATAACAATGAGGTAGTTGACACGATTTTTTTAAATTAAAGTAATTAAATAAGACGACAAATTCAAATCACCTGGAATAAGTACCTAATTGTCAAATGACAGTAAAATAATGATGTTATAAGCTGTGACGTCACCTCTCAGAATGGCAATTACTGTGCAATTGGAAATAGTGAGATGTTCCCACTACGCACCCATTTTTGCTTGTAGAAATATTTAAAATAATGATTGTTGACTCATTTTTCGAGCAATTTCGATTCTGTTTTCACAAAAGGGTTTCTTTTGCGTATTATATTCAGTAGCATATCGAATACTGTACAAAATTAAACCTAGGAACACACAATCAACCTATTACAATAATGATACCAGCACTGTATTAAACTTATCCCACTGCTGAGCACTGGCCTCCTCTTCTAATGAGTTTAGGCCTTAGTCGGCCAACACGTTGGCTTGATGCGGTAGGTAGACTTCACATACCTTTGAAATTTGTATGAGAATTCTCAGGTATGCCGGTTACACTCACGATGTTTTCATTCTCCGTTAAAGCAGCAATTGTCTATTTTGAAGTGGCATGGACTGCCAAGAAGAAATTTGTTGCAATTTTTTTTTTCCGCAGCGTAGCGTTAAGTATTATTACTGTCATTTAATAAGTGGATTTGATCACGTGTAAATATTATAGCCCAAATTACCGCTTAAAAGAATTTAAATATTTTAAATCAATTTATAAATAATCCTAAAAATATATCCTATTTAAATATAGGCAGGCAGCGGCAGCCCCAACACCATCGTCGGTGTGTGGGCGGATAGGTGGGACTCCTTATTGTTGGGCCACTGGATACGCTTGCATGCGAAAAGCTCCGAATGCCTGTTGTAGGACTGTCCCACATATTTATTAATTTAAGACATACTAACATAGCCCATAAGTTATTGTAACTAACAAAAAATATTATTATTATTATACATATGAATGTTAAAATATGGACATTACATTAAGTCTGATATAAAATTTAAATAAATAAAAAAAAAAAAAAAAAATTTTATGTCATGTTTCTTTGCTTCTACCTTTCAATAAACCTTTATAAAATAAATATAACGAAGTCCATCTCCATAGAAGCAGAGCCCTTTGTATCGAATCGACCCGAAGTTCACCAATACTTATCAAAAGTTTATCATAATATTTACACTTAATACATGATTTTATAACTTTTCTCGTGTATACAATATAGAAATCAAAATTATATTGCCAATTTATAACTCTTGTAAATTTTTATGATTTTTAAGGACATGTGATGTTCTAAAGACGCCTTTGCCTAAGATATGACTTAAAATAAAAAATGCTTATGGACCTATTATAGATAGACCATTATCGTTCATTTATCATATCATAATTTGCTTTAAAATATTTAAGCATATAACTTAAATTCATTGTAAGAAGTAGGTACACATTGAGTTGTTTTTAATAGGACTAACACAATTATATAATTAAACAATAATACTAGCCCTGTATTAAACATTGTCCCACTGCTGGGCACGGGCCTCCTCTACTAATGAGAAGGGTTAGGCCTTAGTCCACCACGCTGGCCTAATGCGGGTTGGTAGACTTAACATACCTTCGAAATTCTTATGAGAATTCTCAGGTATGCAGGTTTCCTCACGATGTTTCCTGGACCGTTAAAGCAAGCGACAATTAACAATGAATACACACGTAACTTTAGAAAAATCAGAGGTGTATGCCATTTGGGTTTCGAACATACGAATTTCGTCTTGACAGTCCGTAGGGCAACCAAATAGGCTACAATTATTGAATTTAATAAAACATCATTATTTTTGAAATGTTATTAAGTCTAATAAATAATTTAGTGCTATATAAGCTACAATAAATTTAACGAGTGAAGCGCCTAAAACAGATGTAAAAAAATCAAAGTGTTTACTTGACTGATAAACGGACTGATTGGACGGCTCAAGCAAATACAAGCATAGGGTACTTGACATTTTTTTTATTATTTCTATAAAAATGTTACCTTATCTTAAATCTATTGACAAAATAATTCTATAAATCCGATAAAAAATAGCCATTTTCCAATCATATCGGATGGCAGGAGTCAATCTCAAATTACGTGCCTAGTATTCTTGATTTGCCCGTTTGTTTCGCGCCAAAAACCGACTAATTACTTATACAGCGGTCAATTAAGTGTCTTTATTGGATATCTTATATTTTATTGACACACACACATACACTCACGCCTGTAATCCCCGAAGGGGTAGGCAGAGGTGTAACTAGTACACCCACTTTTCGCCGAATTTCGGTCCCATAATGTGATAGGGGGCGAGCCTATCGCCATACCGGGCACATTTACCAGACTCCGGGCTAATACTGAGGAATTTCTAGATAGAAAAACCCAATATCACTTTACCCGACCCGGGGATCGAACCCGAGACCTCAGCACAGCAGTCGTAACGCATGCGCAATTACAACTGCGCCAGTCCCACCGAGGCAGTCTTTTATTGACATGTCTTTCATTCCATATTTCCGTGTTGTACACACATAGTCCAGACCCCACTCGATGCTAAATCTGTTTTTTTAACATACACAACCCCGTCCCCACATTAAGATACGAGTCTTATGTGATATGTGATGTCGTGAGTATCAGGGATTACGAGAAACTTTCGGTCTCACAACGCCCAGAAACAGAACAAATATCTGTCTGTCCCACAAATATCTGAACCCACGGCTTCTTGTTTCGAAGCCGGCTACTGGCCAACTGCGACATGGAGACTGTCAAATCTGTATCGTGGGTACCAGGAACTACGAAGGACTATGGTCCCACAAGACCCAGACCTAAATTCGTGGATCACATAAACATTTGTTTTGGTCCGAGGATCGAACCCGCGACTTCTTATTTTATAGCCGACTATTCGCTCTTACCTCCACGGAGGCAGTCACGGTTACGATTTATTAACCGACTTAAAAAAAGGAGGAGGTTAACAATTCGTCGGAATCTTTTTTTTATGTATGTTCCCCGATTACTCAAAGACGCCTAGACGATTCGAGAAATTCTTTTTTTATACTGGTTTCTTATATTTACGCGAATTACGCGGGGAGACTGAGTTGTATGTCATCTCGAAAGTGTAGTGCAATGTTTCTACCCTCAATGTAGTTGATATTACATTTTATTTTGATGTAGTCCGATCTACGTAGAAAGAGCTCACAGTGTTACACTTTCGAGATGACATATAACTCAGTCTTCCCCGTGTCCATGAAGGCTGTAAAGTCTTCGAAACGTCGGGTTAAAAAAGTAAAATAAACCGCGATATAATCCGTAAACTTCGTTTTATTTCAATTTTTTTTTTGTTTAAAAGGGTATACTTCCCAGGTGGTCCCGTTGGCACCAAGTTAGGATCTGATGATGGGATCTCAGAAAAAATCAAGGGCGACCTTCAAATTTTATAGTGACGCATAATTTGTTTTCATTGAAGTCGGTGTATATTTTAAGAATTAAAAAACTTTCTTTAAAAAAAATTGCGTCACTTTAATTTGTTTTAAAGTCCTTTTTTCAGTCAAGGCTCCTGTAATAGCAAAGTACTCTGCAACATTTAATCATACCCAGAGATCCCGAATCATCCCTCACTACAGGTTACATGCGCTGTTAATGAGATTACTGCCCAGTTGTTTATTACTAATCGCCCATTACGATACCATGTATGCAATTATAACCACGCCGTTTTCTATTAGCCACGCCAGATGTTTTAGGAAATTAGCTATTCGATTGCAAGATGTGCATTCTGCATGAGTGTGTTTTTTTAAAAGAATAATCATGTGCAATATTTTTTTTATCCTAGCACGTCAGTTACCACACTGCATCTGATGGTAAGCGCAGTGCCGTCCAGTTAGAGTATCAAGTAGTGAGAGAAAATTTATACTTCGCTACTAAACACAATGATGCCGACTTGCTGTGTGGCTTCTTCACACTACGGCATGGGGCAACGAGGTGAAGAAGCGGACGAGGGTCTACTCAGAAGGCCGCAACACGGCCAAACATCGTACTCCAAATCTAGACCCCCGACAAAAACCGGATGTACGCTGAGTACAGTGCACAAAATTCATTAAATATTACGCTCAAATCTTATTGAGTTTATTTTGTGTAAAAAAAGTGATTTTTGCATTAAATGAAAATAACATTTTAAATTATTATTACTAATGGACTAACGGTAATCGAAATTCAACTGTAAATAATAAAATATTAAGTTTAAATCTTATTGAGGTGTTTTTGTCAGATGCCAGCGTCTACATACATACACGTCTTAGCGTGTGTATTTCATAAAGACTGATTTATATCAAAACTAGCTTTTGCTCGCGGCTTCGCCCGCGTGAAAGTTATAATTGAAAGGTATAAAATCCATGGAGATATCATAAGCTATTACATCTGTCTATATTAAGCTATCCCATAGGAACCGTGCATTTTTCGGGATAAAAAGTAGCCTATGTAATTTTCAGACCCTTCAATTAACACTATGCAAAAAATCATGTCGATCCCTTGCACTGTGTAAAACAAAAACTAAACTATCCCACTGGAACCATATCTTTTTCCGGGATAAAAGTAGCCTATGTGCTATTCCAGACTATAATCTATCTCTGTGCCAAATTTCAACCAGATCCGTCCAGCCGTTCTGGCGTGATTGAGTAACAAACATCCATCCATCCAAACATTCGCATTTATAATATTAGTAGGATATAGTAGGATTTCACTATTGTATCGGATACCTAGTACAGTGTTGAGTACAGTAGAGTAACTTATCACACGATTTGTGGTAAAACGTTATTTTTTTTTCATTTACACGAAAAATTCGTATTGTAATGCGTGAAAGTGTCACCGTATATCATTTTGTGCTGGATCACTTAACTCCGTCCTGTTTCCATTGTTATATATAAGTTAATGTGTAAAAGACTTAAGTAAGAAGTACTTTACAGAGAATGTGATGGTATTTTTCAGTAAAATATAGTTTTTAAAAAGTAACCCACGTTTCGCCGAATTTATTACGGTCGCATATTGTGATAGTGGCCGAGCCTATCGCCATACCGGGCACAATTCCAGGCTCCGGGCCGATACTGAGTATTTCTATATAGAAAAACCCAATACCCCTTTACCCAGGGATCGAACCCGAGACCTCAGCACAGCAGTCGTAACGCATGCGCAATTACAACCGAGGCAGTATTTATTATTGCTTATTCTCAGGTTTTGAAAATCTAAAGTGTGGTCTATATATTATTAGTTGAAATGAAACGGTTAACTGATCATGTAAAGATCGATGCAAATGCAGATTTACAAAGACATACCGACACTTAACTTGTTAATCCTACTAATATTATAAATGCGAATGTTTGGATGGATGGATGCTTGTTACTCAAACACGCTACAACGGCTGGACGGATTGGATTGAAATGTGGCACAGAGATAGATTATAGTCTGGAATAGCACCGATACTTTTTATTCTAGAAAAATATACAGGTCCCGTGGGATAGTTTAGTTTTTCACAGAGCAACGGATCCACATAATTTGCATAGTGGCAGTTTAGGGATCAGCAAATGACATAGGCCACTTTTTATCCGGCAAAAATGCACACTTCCCATGGGATAGCAATATATAGAAAGGTGTAATAGCTTGAGATGCCTCCATGGATTGTCTACCTTTTCTTCCAAAAATAACCTCCAGGCGAGCAGAGCCACATCTAGGTATTATATAAATTTAGAGATGTTGCACATTCGTTGTAAAATTTGTTTTGTAACATTATTTAAGAAATTTTTTATTATTTAAATTTGGAATGGAACTGTTTTTTTTTTAATCATGAATTGCAGTGACATTCCGTACCGTATAACAACGGACTCCCACACAACACTAGTGGCCGCTGTCCGGCCTGCGCTGCCCAGATAGTGGCCGATGATTTAACGCTCAACTTTTGACACAACTAAGCTTTTCGGACACTGCCGCGTTGACTATAAATAACGTCTTATGTGAACTTGAGATGGCGGGGCTCGGACGCGATTTTGGATGTAATAGAAATAATTCTTATGCTTTTATTTGTTGTTTCGTAATATCAAACACATAATTTGTCGGGGGTCTACAGTTGGGGACAATTTTTAGCCATGTTGCGGCCTTCTGAGTACTCGGACACTAGACGCTCGATCGCTTCTTCACCTTCTTGCCCATGGCGTAGTGTGAAAAAGCCACACAGCAGGCCGGCTATGATTGTGTTGAGTAGCGGTGGATAGATTGTCTCTCATCAGGTGTATAATCATAATTTATTTCTTTAACATTGCGAACTTATATGCCTTACATGACTTTACTTGATATTTTGTGTCTAGTATTTCAATTGTTGTATTCAGTCTGGGTATGTCATGCTCGCTAAAGTGTCTGTGCTTGCTGCGGCGTCATGTGCCAGGTCGGTCTATTCCCTGTAACATGGTTGAGGAGACCGATGGCTGACACATGCGTCACTACTCGTGATCGGGTGCGGCTCGTGTGGACTGGTCTGCTTAGACTGTTTCAGTAAGGACCGACTGCTTTAAGAAATCGAGATTTTTATCACTCTCACACAGTCATGTGCGGCACTAGGTCTTGTAATGAGTTCTATTTCACAATATTTCAATAAGGCAACTTAACATACATTGAGCTGCTCTAATCTAAGGTAATTAAACTTAAATCGTATATATTATATGACCATATTATATGATTATAACTATATGACCAAATATTGTTAACCGGTGTGAAAGAGCAACGCTATAGTTTCTTGCCCGTTCTTCTCTAGCGAGACTGCATTCTGAACTGGCGGTAGAGTGAAAAAAATGACTGAATCTAAGTGATGTATAACATTTTATGGATTCAATAAATATTTGATTTGATTTGATTTGTATTAAATCATAGTAAAATTAATTAAAAAGCAAGTTTATTGATCGTGTAGCCAAATAAATAGCTTTAATGACAGTTATATACTCTGAAATTATACTGTGAGCACATTAAGTATTGTTTACGTATTTAAATGAATACACCCGACTGTCACACACATAGTTGTGACCCCACACTATCACACACCTGTATCGTGTGTAGAACTACGAGGGACTGCGGTCTCACAACACCCAGACCCGAAACAAATATCAATCTGTCACTAAAATATTTGTCATTAAGGCTGTGAAATACCCAATATTAGAAAGAAGAAAGAAAGAAATATTTTATTTGTTACAAGCATTTACATAGGTACAAACTAAAAGAAATTATAATAAAACGATAATTATACTAAACATGTAAAAACACAGGGGAAAAAATAAATAAATACCTTGTGTTTATACAAAATAAGTTTAAAATGATATAAATTTTGTGCTCATAACAAATACGGCCACAGTCTCAGCGTGTACTGGTTTAAATACCAGTGCTGGTCTTCCGATGGGCCGTTCGGTGACATCACGCGATTCAAAAATTTTTGGTCTGGCAGCACTGATAATGTGACGTGGCATTCATAATTCATATTAATCTAACCTAAATTGACATACAAATATTGAAATGTCATCATCGCGCTAACGTGGCATTAAAAAAACGTGGCAAGGAAAGTAAAAATTATAAACAACAAAATTAAAATAAGACACAATACAAGCTCTTACCAGTAATACGTGCCAGCTCACAAACGCGTATGAAAACATCTACCCATGAACATTGTGCCGATATGCTGATCGTAAAAAGAACAGAAATATATATATATATATAAAGAAATGAAATGAAAGGACCAACATAATACATTATTTTCTAAGACTTGTCGTACAGAAGCTTGGTTAAAATACCAAATTATAGTTAAAGGAGTAAAAGCGAAGGTGAGTTATTTATATATATCGTATATCTACATGTCAATATTAATAATAATAATATAACTATATACCTTTACAGTATTTATTGTACAAATGTATTTTAATTTTATTTTTTATTTATATATCCATACTAATACTATAAATACGAAAGTAACTCTGTTTGAATGTATTTTGTTTGTTACCTTTTCACGACTAAAAGGCTGACCGGATTGTGATGAAATTTGGCAAAGAGATAGATTATATCCTGGAGAAGGACAAAGGCTCCAGATACAAATAGATATTTCATACAGTCGATACATTATTAGTTATATTTTCTATAGTCGCCATTATGAATTCCGCCAGTAAGCAATTAAATATATCTACGTTCCGCCCAACTTAGTTTCAATTCAAAGGTTATAGTTGTCTGAGTCATAAAAATATAACGAACGCCCTTTGATGCGAGTCTATTCTAAATAATGCGAGACTTGTTTTTATAAAGGCTGCTGAAATGGCCGATGGCCGGCGCTTTCCGTTTCCTTTGCGAAACGGATGCGTGTAATTTTGGAGGTGGCATTTCTTATTAGATGTACAACGGACTTTTATTTCTTTTTTGAAGTGACTACATTGCGCCAATTGAGATTTCATACATATACACTCATGCCTGCAAGGGGCAAGCAGATGTGGAACCAGTACACCCACTGTTCGCCGAATATATTACGGTCCCATAATGTGATAGGCGTCGAGCTTATCGCCATTACAGGTACAATTCCAGACTCCATGTTGAGTACTGAGTATTTCTAAATAGAAAAACTCAATATCAGTTTACCCGACTCGGGGATCGAACCCCAGCACAGCAGTCACACTGCATGCGCAATTATAACTGTACTACCAGAGCAGTCTTGAAGTTAAAATTTCATTGATTTAATTACATATATAATATAACTGCGTGCTTCTATGGAAGGGTAGTGAGAGGTACAAATATTACGCACACGACTTGCCCATCTTATTTCAAACTCAGATGTAATAGATAGCAAGTCTATATCCAGACCAAGCATAGACTGCAATCCCGACATAAAAATAATCCCAAATACAGGTGTGATATTTTAAATTACAACATGAAACACAAAGTAATTACTCGCCCTGGGATTTGAGCACAGGAGTTTCTTCTTTTTCCTCTCGAGGTGTGTTCACTTGCGTGTGCCACTATGGCGGGTTTTACACCCTTTGTACGGTGGTCGCTATCCGGGCGGATATGAATATCCTACCACCAGCAATTAGTATTAAAACCATAGATTGTATACCGCATCCAACGATACCAAACATCGAAATCTCAGCGAAGCTTTGATGTTATCTTGAAACTTTCTTCAGTCGCCCTCACACAACGACAAGCGCTCTACATCCAATAAAAGCATACATTATTACAATAAAATGAACAATCATTTCGGACATCGGCAATTCCGACGCACATACATTTTTTATAGACTTATTATACGCAAAAGTATAAAAGTTTACGATCGTAGTGTAAGTCAATTGGCCATTGATTGTTTGTATACTGCCATTTTGGGGATAGTGTGTGATATTGCTCGAATTTTCTTTTTGAATTAGGTTGGAGCGTGAATGTAGGTATTTTTTGTATCGTATCGTAATTTATAAATAAACTGCGATGTCCATAACAGGTGATTAGACTGACAGCAAAATTGCGCGAAAATCTTGACCAGGAACGACCGACAAATTATAAAGAAAATTAAAGATTTTTAAGAAAATTAAGATAATTAATAAATAAAAGAAATATAAATAATTAAAAGAAAATTAAGATAAGAAATGTTACCTAACGATAGAAAAATAATTATTTTGCCTAGCTTAAGGTATATTATATGTCTGGGGTTTATATTTATTTATCTATTTAATATACTTAAATTAATTAGCATTAATAGCCTTTTGCCTACGATGACTTTTCTAATATTATAGTGACAGTGATCATTTACCACCAGGTGACTCGCTTGCTCGTTTGTCCCTTCTGTAATAAATAATATCAGATTTTTTTACTACCTACTGTTACTCTTTTCTAATTTCTAGGTAAAAATATTTTCGAGTGTCACATTTTTCATCATCAATATTTTAAATATAATGATATTAATACTAATGATAGATCGTGGCTTCGTTCCTGAGACAAATGTTTGTGTGACCCACAAATATGTAGGGTCTGGGTGTTGTAGGATCGAAAGTCTCTGGCAATTTCCAAATGTAGGAAACGAGATAATTACATTGCTGTGGGTATCTCTTCAAGAACGGGGTAAATAAGTTTTTGAACAACGCAACGCGCATGTGATGCTCCTGGTGTTGCAAACGTCCATAGGCTACGGTAATCGCTTACCATCAGGCGGGCCGTAAGCTTATTTGCCACAAACGTGGTTTAAAAAAAGTTGGATTTTTTTATTCATCATATTAGAAACCTTTTTACATAATATCAGGTGCATCACCTCACAAAACTCCATTCACTTTAATACTCAACAATTTTAAATCTTTCCTTTATAAGCGATCGGGCGATAATTTTATGTGTTTTATATATTCGCATTGGCCGCAAATGTATTCAAGATCCAGGAAGCCATCGGCGATCGTAAAACTGCGAAATATTACTTTTTACAGTAAACCATATTTGATGAGATGATAGTCTAAAAATTATACAGTCTGACGACGATGGACGATAGAGACAGACAAGAGACGGTGGCTTGCTGCTCGCGGCAGCTATATGGAGGGTAGAAACGTTGCACTATACTTTCGTGACTGTAAACCCCGTGACCATAAATACTGTAAAGCCTTCGAAACGTCGGGTTAAAAAAGAAAATAAACCGCGACATAATCCATAAAAATCAGTTTTACTCAATAAACACAGCTGATCAAAAACAAAATTAAATGTGTTTTGAATTAAGGTAGAAGAATTTGTCTCCTCAGAGTCTTCTTTCGAGGCGCATAAGTGATGGAAGACGAGTCTTAGTCTCTACACCGAGTTGAATTTTCGACTTCCACTTTCGAAACAATTTCGACCATTTTCACCAATATTTGATACAGGTTTGAGTACTTTGGACCCGTAAGACTCTCTTAGTTCCTGATACTGACGTCAGATGATAATCTTATTGTGGAGTTAAGACTGTGTGGTGTTAGGTTATAAAAAGTACTCGTGAAAGAACCAATTATAACAATTGTATGATTTTTATACTGTGACCAGACCCCATATTCGGCAATAAATTAGTTTCGAACGTTATAAATTAAGTCAAAAATAAACCTTAGTAAGACATCTCGTTTAACGTTTCACATGTTGACGACTGTTAAATTCCGACAATAAATGAATACAGTTTTGGAAAGTTATCGGTACAAGTCGATTCATAAATAAAGTATTTTGATCCGGTAAGTATGTTTTTAATTTAATATGTGTCTGGGTATTTACGTTGATTCCTAACATTACTTATATATTATATATTTATATGATATTATTTTTAAGAACTTTTTGGGAAAATGTTCTAGAGACTTTTTTTTATTCTGGCACGGCAAAGTGAGTACACTGAGCCTGATGGTAAACGCAGTGCCGTCCAATTACAATATCAAGTAGCGAGAGATAATCTATCCCTCGCTACTCAACACAATCATGCCGGCCTGCTGTGTAGCTTCTTCACACTACGCCTAAAGGACCCAGAATCATAGGAAGGAGGGAACACTGTCCGCAAACTGCAAACAGTCCCACGGCTTTATAGTGCGGCAAAACAAGAACCTCTTGGTTCGGGTCGTGGTAGTAGAAACCACGAATCTGTGGCTCCGCAAGCCAGTAGGGTTCTGTGGAAGAGAGAGGATGGGATTGTGGTCAGACACAATATCTTTTGGAAAATAAGTAAATTAATACTTTCTAATTAGATTTGATTTTAACATCTACAAATATAAGACAAAGAACAAAATGATCAGGGAAATTACTTGAAATTCACAGCTATGTAATTTAAAAACGATGATATAAAATTTAAATCAATTACTAGTAGTTCGTTGAAAAATAGAGATCGCGACAACAGCGCCACCTATCGGATCTAAAATTATCCTTTTTAGTTGGACCCTGGTTGGGTCAACATACACAAAATTTCATTGAAATCGGTTGAGTGGTGTCAAAATGCTAGGATATTCATATCCGCCCGGATAGCGACCACCGTACACAGGGTGTAAAACCCGCCATAGTGGCACACGCAAGTGTTTTTTTTAGTGTCATGATAGGCAGACGAGCAGACGGGCCACCTGATGGTACGTAGTCACCGCCGCCCATAGACTTCTGCAATGCCAGGGCACAGCAAAGCCGCTGCCTACCGTGGCGTTCCGGGATCAGCCAGTGTATATCCAGTTTTTGTCGGGGGTATCGAGTTGGGGTACGATGTCTATAACGTCTATGAAGTAATGAAGTCTATAACGGGCATAGGTAGAAACATTTTTTGTTTGTTTTATATATCGATTTTGCCAATAAACTTCATAATGCAGCGAAGACGCAACACCTGTACTCTGACCTATAGATATTTATCGAAGACCTTCATTTTGGATTTAATAAAGCCAATTCATTAATATGAGTGGGTTTTTAATAATTGGACTGCATATCCTGGACCTATGACGTGTCTCACATCCTTGTGGTTTAATCATATTGATTTGGTCATTCCGTTTATATCCGTAATATTTAATTCTACTTTAAAATTGTGTATTCAGTAGTGTTAATTGACGCTGAATGTTGTTTATTCATAAAGGTTAAGAAAACTACGTGATTATTGCTAAATTAAGAATAGAATAGTTTCCTGTATTTCATTTTGTACATTATTCGATATATAATATAATAATACTAGCCCTGTATTAAACATTGTCCCACTGCTGGGCACGGGCCTCCTCTACTAATGAGAGGGGTATAATAGGGGGGATATGCAACCGAATATAAAGCGCAAAACAAACTCTTTTGCGAAAACAGAATCTAAATTGCTTAAAAATTATACTCAAAGGCATGAGCAAAAATGGTTGCGTATTAAGAACATATCGCTATCTCCCTCGCAGGACGGCACAGTAATGGCGATTCTGAGAATCGTGACGTCACGGGACATATCATGCATTATTTTACTGTCATTTGACAATTTCCCTTTCCAGCTGATTTTAATGGCGTCTAATTTACTTATTTTTGTTCGGATTCAAAAAATTCTTTCGATAATAGGTTTTAGATAATGTACTTGTTGATTAAATTAATAAAAAAAAGGAGTCAACTACCCTATTCTCTATTATATATTGTCCAACTGCTTCTTCGACTAATGAGAGGGTTAGGCTTTAGTCCACCACTCATATTAGGATATTTCCTTTTATTAGAAATACCGAAGGTAAAACGGAGGTATTTAGGAGACTAGTTGGGGGTAGTTAATAATGACAACCTAAGTGGGAGTAGTAAATGTTTAATATAAAACAGAGTGCCTTCCGCGCTCCGGTGTTCAGTTGGTTCAGTTCAGTTGTTTTGTGAAGTAGACTAGGTGATAGCCAGGATATTCGTGGTTCGTTCGCGGGGTAGTAAGTATATCAATGTGTAAACAGTTCAATGGCGTTGTTCAGTTCAACTTAAAGAGTAATGCTGGTAGATTAATTATAAAGAAAAGCCTTAAAGTGAATCCTGACATGCGTGCGTGTTTATATTAAGCACTGAGATGTGTAACAGTGTCGTGTAAATCAATTAATAAATTATAAACATTGTATTTGTGCCTTTTAAATATCCATCTTGCATAGTTTTGTTGATGTTTCTAACACTCTGGCCTAATGCGGTTTGGTGGACTTCATATACCTTCAAAATTCTTAGAATTCTGAGGTTTGCTTTCGATGTTAAAGCGACAATTAACGTGACACATATTTTGGAAATTGTAGTCGAACCGAAGACGCAAGTATCAGTAGTCCGCTCCGCTTTAACTAGGCTATCACGGCTTTCAAGTTTGCGCCTTAATTCTTACTCAGTAAATAAATGTTTTAATGTTCCATTATATTTATCTTTACTTCACAAATTAATTTTAACTGAAGCGTAAAGTAATCGTTAAATAATCGCACCTGTAATCACTTAAGACACTTCGTTTTTATTATAAAATTGTATTACACCAAAATATTTTTCGTAAGATTGAAACAGTTCAGTCCTTTTATTGAAACATATATACGGCAGACTTACTTAAAGTATGAATCCTGGGTCCTTTAAGGGAAATAAGAAGAAGCTACTCAGTAAGTTGGCATGATTTTGCTGGGTAGCGAGGGATGGTGGATCTGCCACCAGGTCATGGCCTCTCGTGTGACGTGACCATCCGCAAAACTAGTAGACGTTTAGCCCAGCGTTTAATAGATGTTTCGAACGATGACGTTTTTTTTTAGTGCCTTGATAGGCAGACGTGCAGACGGGCCACCTGATGGTAAGTAGTCACCGCCGCCCATAGACTTCTGCAATGCCAGGGCACAGCAAAGCCGCTGCCTACCGTTCAACGTCATGGGCATGGGCAAAATCATTGAACTCGCGTGGAAATATCGCTCAGATAATTTTACTTTTGACATAACGCCTATGAAGTTCTATAATTAATGACAATTAAGTATAAATTCGCCATCATAAAACGTCATAAATATTCATATCGCCCGGAGAGCTACCCAGTACACAGGGTGTAAAACCCGCCATAGCGGCACACGCAAGTGTGTCGCGTTCCGGGATCAGCCAGTGTACATCTGGTTTTTGTCGGGAGCCTAGAGTTGGGATAATATGTTTTGCCGTTTTGCGGCCTTCTGAGTACTCTGACACTAGACCCTCGACCGCTTCTTCGCCTTCTTGCCCATGGCGTAGTGTGAAGAAGCAGGCCGGTGAGTAGATTGCGTCTGCCACGCCGGCATGATTTGCCACGTGCTCCGGCACGAAAGATACAGGCTGCTGCAACTTATAATGATGGGCAAGGTGGAAGGGAAGAGACGCGCTGGGCGAAGGAAAAAATCGTGGCTGCGAAATATCCGGAAGTGGACCGGTATCACGTCCGTTGAACAACTGTTCCGCCTGGCCAGTGACAGGGAGGAGTATAAGATGCTGACGGCCAACCTTCAAGACTGAAGAGGCACATGAAGAAGAAGAAAAAGATTGCGTGTCAATGCTCGATACTCTAATTGGACGACACTGCGCTTTCCATCGGATGCAGTGTGGTCACTTTGCCGTGCACGATAAAAAAATGTTATACATGGGCGCTGTTTAAAAAAGAACAAAGTAATTCCGTAGATTTAAGTTATCACTTCTGTCGGTAGTTTATGTCTGTCTATTTTTTTGCCATTTGCTCAGAAGATACTGTCACTAACCTGGTTAGAAAATAGTGAATGCATCAAACAGATGGACGGGCAGTATAAAGGTCGGTGATATACCACGCGAGCTAAGCCAGAACAAACACTTCATACTAATGGCTGATAAAGCATCGTGATACTAACATATAGACACGACAGAGAATTTTCACATAAATTTAAGTGTATTTTTTTGTAATTTTTTCAAAAGGAGATTCTTAGGCTACGTGTGTTTTTTGATGTATATGTTTTAGGCAGCGATAGACTAGTTGGAATGGACTGCCGAGACGAGAATCTGTTGTTCCAAAATAACCCAAATGAACTTCTCTGACTTTTTGAAGTTGTTGTATTCATTGTGAATTAACGTTTGCTTAAAGAGTGAAGGAAAACATCGCGAGGAAAGCTGAAGGAATGTGAATTCTGCCATTCTGCAGTACAAAGGACAAAGGTCCTTATTATTAGAAATGTATAATATCGAGATGGTGTTATTTATTTTCTGCGCCAGTCGTGGATTGATTTTGATGAGTCAGTTTATATAAAGTATAGAAAGATAGAGTTTATTTGTGTGTGGTTTCAAATAGATTTGCCTATTAACTGATGATGGAATATGAAGTCAAAAAAACAATGAACAGCTATGAGTAGCAAATCAAAAATATAAATCATTTTGAATATTTTTTGTTATTGAATTTACAATGGCACAAGATTTTTGTATCAGTTAATCTAATCAGTCAATTAAATTTTTGTGAAAAGTGTTTGATTGTATTACTATAAAATGTGCCTAGTTAATTAGAATAGAAACGTTAATTGATAATGAAATAATCACAATACCAGCCCAGTATTGTACATCATCCCACAATAGTACAAATTTATCTTTATTGAAAATAAAAACAAAAATTCACGATGCGGATTTTACGCAACGAACCAAATGAAAATCGTGGAATCTAAAATGGAGAATTAATGCCCAAAAGTCTTAAAATAGCCACAGAATGCCGCATCTAATCAACGATAAGCAGTAATTTTGATCTGGTGCGTCTGACACGTGATGTCGTGTTGATACGGGCCCAATCCCATCTTATCTCATTTACAACCATTGTGTGTGGTGCCGTCACTTCTGATATATTTATATCTTTGACTTTAGACCTGTAAAACTTGTGTGTTTTGGTTGTCTGCTTAATGTGTATACTGTACTAGTTTTTTTTTGTTTTTTAGCACGGCGCGGTTTGCACTTCTGCCAGTGTCAAGCAATTACTTATTGACTTGTCAATGAGTTTTCAAATTAAGAACGAAAGACGTTTATTAATTTTAAGAATTTGCTAGAGTTGTGTATCACTACAGTACTATACTTTTATTATGGAATTTTTAACTACATTTGACAGCCCCCGTGGCGCAGTAGGCGAGAAGCCGGCTGTGAAACGAGAGACCGTGGATTCGATTCCCACACCGGGACAAATGTTGTGTCACAAACAGATATTTGTGTCCGGGGTCGGGAGTTGTGAGACCGAAAGTCTCTCGTAGTCCCTGATATCCACAACGCAAGACTTGTATCTTAGTGTGGGATCGGGGCTATGTGTATAATTTATTTATTTATTATTATTTTTATTCAGCTACTGAGGCGTAATGTGTGTGTGTTTCAAGTAGTCTCTATAGCTACCTCTCGGGATAAGGCACGATCTGGTCGTACCATCCACTACCAACCTAACAGAACTGTCAACCCCTGCATCAAGAGTACGTTCACACCACAATAAAATCATATCGAGATGAGAAGATACAAGGCATGTTTATGATGTTTGCCAATATTGTTTCTTTTTCCTTTTACCCAACAGTGACAGCTTTTTACGAGCTATCAGCCAGTGCGAACCCGTTCCGTCGTAAATTGCAATTTGGGATAGCGTCCGTACTCATTTCGATCAGTCGTGAATATAGCCTCTTGTGGGATATTTACGGTTTATAAAAATGTAATCGGCCCGACGGATTTTTGATCGACCCAAGATTTCTGCGAAGCTGTAAATTTTAAGACTTTGTTATCATTCGCGACGGGGCAGTAAAGGGTTAACTGGCAGCTGAAACTTGCCGGAGTTTTATATGGGAATATGATACCGAAGAGTTTTTTATACTTAAAACGGAATGACGTGGTGAGCTGGTCGTTTGCCTGATGATTAGCACACCTGTCTACAACAGTAGCAACTCCAATCAACGTAAAGTATGTGCATAACATATTAACCACCACATTAAGCGTAAGTTATAGACCATTAACCCATCCCTTAGTAAAGATTTAAAAATATATACTCAGAGTCCGTCAAAAACTATTAAATTTTAATCACATTTACCAGGCTTTTGAAGCACATAAGTAGGCGATATGATTAGTTTATTTTTATTACTCAGTAGCATTTCATGTATCTCGAGTTATAAATAACATTTGCACACCTACTTCATTCTACCTCTGCATCACCCAAGGTTTGACTCAACGTCACTTACGATAGATGGTTCTTCATGTTTTGTCAATCAAATACTTATTGAATCAATGAAATGTTATACATTATTTAGATTCATTCATTTTTCTACTCTACCTTCAGGCTCGAATCCAGTTTCGCTAGAGAAGAACGGCCAAGAAACTCTTGCATTGCTGTTTTCGAACATCGCTTAACAATATTTGCGTATTCAAATAAAATATGATTGATTACATTTGATTAGAGCAGATCAATGTATGTTCATTAAGTTGCCTATTTTTTTTTACTGCCTGGATAGCAGACGGGCCACCTGATGGTAAGTAGATACCGCAGCCCATAGACTTCTGCAATGCCAGTACAATACCGGTGTACCTTATTGTAATATAGTGAAATAAAACTAATTTAAACACCTATTGCCATGGTAACAAGGCCGAAAATGCTTGCAACAGAGATTTTACATCAGATGCTCCAGCGTTAATGTAACTGTTAACCATAACATTCTCTGCTTACTCAGTGGTGATTGGAGCGTCGGCAATTGCGGTTACCGCTCGAAATATGTCATAACGCGCACAGTTCTGAAAAAATCACTTCACGTGTGGACAAATGAGTGAGCTTAATTGCGTATTTACAGGTACACCACTCACTTAGAGCATATTAAAAGTATGGTAAAATGTGCCTTTCACACGGGCAGCATCGTAAACGTGGAGACGTGTTGCAACCGGTAATTTGATGAGTCCAAGATGTTGTGGGAGTGGGTTTCCATTATCCAATTGACGTGACACTCTTGGGTGCATATACATTTACATACCCTACTGGATTCCCTATTGGAAACCAGCGCTGCAGTATGGGTTAACCTGTACTGCAGCTTGAAGCTGAATAGGGACTCCCATTGTTGTTTCGATTATTATTATTGTAATATTTCTTTTATATGTGTTAGTTTTTTATTACGTTTCAACAATAAAAAATATTTTCTTTCTTTTTCTTTTCTTCTTCTATATATTTGGTAAGGAGTTTTCAAATTCGGAATACATTGAAATCCGTTATTAAGAAAATGATTCCCCAAACATTTTTGTCTCATCGAACATGTTTAACTTTTTTTTAGACATAATTTTTTCGGGATTGGTGTTTGACCATAGGCTTGCTGTTGATTACGTTATGTGATGGAAACAAACTCACCGATCTGCGACAAGCTAACGCAGTGGCGATAGCTTTTGCATACGGCATGATTGTGTTGAGTAGTGACGGGTAATTGTCTCTCGCTACTTGATACTCTAACTGGACGGCACTACTATGCCGTAAAAATAAGAAAACCTAAAAATATATATTGTATTTTACGGAAATGGTTTCAGCCGTCATGAGAACCAGCAGTTGTATTTCATGTGGCCAGTGATTATTTTATAAGCATTGATAGAAAAGGCAAAAACTAATATTTTATTTACAAAAGTCGTGACATATGTCAATGTCAAATGTAGGCAGCGGCTTTGCTGTGCCCTGGCATTGCAGAAGTCTATGGGCGGCGGTGACTACTTACCATCAGGTGGCCCTTCTGCTCGTCTGCCTATCGAGGCACTAAAAAAAACATATGTCAATGGAAACACAATAATCAGGTCGAACACGAACGTGTCAAAAGTTCGAAAGGATCTCTACGTCGCAATCGATTTAAAAGTCGTAAAGTTTTATCGTGCCAACATGATGTGGAAAAATCATCGCAAATATTTTAAGAGATCCGCACAATATGCGAATATCGGCGCACTAATGACTTTTAGTGTTTAATCGAATGATAATATATCGATTCGAGATCTGTATCGATGAATGCCACTCACTAAATACGAATTGTAAGTAACAGTAATAAGCGTCCTTTATGACTAGAGATTGTTTACTTGTAATGTGATTTTACAGTTAATTTGATTTTTATTTGTTATTTTTAATTTTACAACCAAGTCAATGATCGTTGGGTGTTTGTAACGGATATTGAATCTTATACGAAACTAGCTTTTGCCCGCAGGTTTGCACGTGTGATTACATTTAGGTACCTTAGGAAACTGAATTTCCATACATAGACATTTTAGTTTATCTTAAATTCTACTTAGTGCAACACGCTGGCCTAGTTCGGGTTGGTAGATTTCATATACTTTTCAAATACTTATGAGAATTCTCAGGTATGCAGTTTTCCTTCAACTTGTGGTTATTCGGACTGCTATATAAACATAAAAAAGTCGCGAAGTCCAGCCATTCCCAAGTGATGCACTTACTAAGGAACGACATAATTATTATATTTAAATATTATGTCCGACATAATTTTTCAACTTATGCGATTTCAATTCAAACGCAAATAAAATCACAAATTCTCGTTGAATAGGAAACAGAAGGCCTTATTACCTACGCAATACAGCCTTCACAGCCTCCATAGCGTAGCGGGCGAGTAGCCGGTTGTGAAATCGGCCGTGGGTTCGATTCCCGCTCCAAGACAAATGTTTGTGTGAAATACAGATGTTCGTTTCGGGTCTGGGTGTTGTGGGACCGTAGTCCCTCGTAGTTCTTGATACCCACGATACAGGTTTTACTTAGCGTGGGGTGCGAAGTCAGGAAACCTCCACGTGGTGCATCCTGGGCAACGGCGGTCACGTTGACCGACGGCTGATATCCTGACAAAAGGTAGTTGACAATCGTCGCCTTCTGTGGCGACTGTCAGCTGGAATTAGGGCTCATTACCTCGGGCTACTCTCGAGTTCTGTCTCGGGAGTGTCGGCGGGCTCGGTGTGCGCTCACCCCGCCGCCGAGCGGGCAGTAGGGGGGAAGTTCTCTCTTGCTGCCACCGTCGTATATCGTAATCCGGTCAAAGGAGGTCTGTGGTCATGTCTCGCGCTCCGACCGGACCGAGGGTCTTGGCTTAACCGCCTGGGCCGCGAGGGAGAAAACCTCTATAAAAAGTTACCCCGAATCCCAAGCGGCGGCGCACCGCGAGGGGATGCATGGCCGATGGGTAGTTCGGTCGCTAGTGCGAACCCCGGCGGGGAACGTGCTGAACCCCGTGCAGACATTTGCTTACCCAGCTACAGGGGGCTCTGGCTGGGTGGACCGAATATTTCCCCCATACTCGTGGGACTAAATATGAAAAAATTAAAATCAAACACAAAAAAGGAAGATGATGAGGGAAAATTGTCTATCCCAGGGGACGATAGTGACCTTGGGAAGACGGATGACGCTGGATGTAAGCCCAAGGAGACGACTGTCGGGGCCGCTTCAGTGGTCTCGGCTCCCGTGGCCAAGGCCAGGACAAGCGGCATGCTTACGCGATCAAAGAGGGCGCTAAGAGCTCGACAGCTGGACGCTTCTGCAAGCGACAGCAACGTCGAACCAGCACAAAAGATTCTTGCTGTTTCAGTAAGTTCGGCTGTGGAGTCTGACGAAGACACCACGCCGATGGAAATAACTGATAACCGTGACTGGCGCTTGCAGTTGTCGGACATCATTCGGGACGTTGCACATAAGTCCCGGAACCTCAAGGACAACGAGCAACAAAGACTAAACCTCGCGGCCAAAGAGCTGTTAGAGAGGGCCGAGGTGTCAGCCTCCGCAGAGGTGGCCAGGTTGGAGGCTGAAAAGTTGGCAATGCGTCAGGAAATCTCCGCCCTCAAGGCCACTCTTGCAACCCAACAGAGGACACTGGAGGAGATGATGGCGACTGTCCAAGGGTTAAAAGGACAGTCACAGCCGGCGGCCCAAACTGGAGCCATTTCTGGAGGGGAGGAGGGCCTCGAGCGGTTCGAGCGCCGTTTTTTAAATCTCTTGGACGCGCGCTTGAGCAGTATATACTTGAGGCTACCTCCAGAGCCCATCATGCGGCCACCATTGGCCGCCGATAGGGCTAAAGCTCCGGTAACGCCCGCCGTCTCTGGGCCATCAAAGGCCCCACCAGTCGCTGCCAGTCCACTGGTCACTCCAAAGGGGAAAGGGCTGGGCAAGGGAAAAAGTAACGCACGGCCCACCCCTATTGACGCTCCCCGACCTCAACTTTCGCCTGTCTTAGTCGCTGGGCCGGCGGAACCGTCAACTTCTGTGGCGTCCCCAAATCCCCCTCAGAGTAAATCCCGAAGGGGGGGAAAGAGGGGAAACAAAATAAAGAACAGGAGTAGCACTTCAGTGGCGCAATCGCCTAGAGAGCCGCGTCCACTACCCCCCGCTCCTGCATCGATGGAGGAGGGGTGGAACATTGTGGCCAAGAAGGGGAAAAAAAATCCCCAGACCGGGTCGAGTGCTGCGGTGGCTGCACCGCCGCAGCAGTGCCGACCTAAGCCGCGAATACATTTACCCCGCAAGGCAGCCGTTACGCTAACGGTTATGCCAGAGGGGTTAGCGCGGGGCATCACATACGCCTACGTATTGCGGCAGGTCCAGCAATCCGTGGATCTGGCCGGCCTCGGCATTGCTGAGACTCGGGCGCGCCTAATGGCGACGGGCGGGTACCTGTACGAGGTACCCGGCCCGGAATCCGAAGAGAAGGCCAACTCCCTGGCTGATAAAGTCAGGGAGGTATTCCGCGGGACGGAACTGGCGGAAGACGTACGCGTTTCCCGCCCGTTCAAAGCCGCGGAATTACGAATATCCGGGTTGGACGCCTCAGCCGACCCGGAAATAATAGCAACGGCCCTCGCAAGGGCTGGGGATAGCCCCAGCGAAAGTTTTAAGGTCGGGGAGATCCGCCCCGACCGGTCGGGCCTTGGTGCGGCGTGGGTGCGGTGCCCCGCCAAGGTTGCCGACAAAATCTTAAAGTCGGGCCGAGTGCTGATAGGCTGGGTATCTGCACGCGTCCAGCTCCTTGAGCCGAGGCCCATGCGGTGCTACCGCTGTCTGCACAAGGGACATGTGCGGGTGCGGTGCACTGAAGAGTGTGACCGCAGCGGCGTCTGCTACCGCTGCGGTAAACTGGGCCACAAGGCCAAGGAGTGCTCCGCGGAGCCGCATTGCGTAGTCTGCGCAGATGCTGGTAAGCCCGCGGGGCACCAGGTGGGTGCCAAGGCATGTGTCGCCTCCTCCCGCCCTCGTCACGCAAATCGTGGTCGGGGGACGGGGGTTGTGACCCAGCCGACAGCACCCCCCGTAGAGGAGCAGATGGAGATCGCCCATTAATATGGCGCAACGTTTCCTCCAGGCGAACATTAATCACTGCGCCAGGGCCCAGGACTTGCTATTACAGAGCATGGCGCAGTGGTCGATACAAGTGGCTGTGGTCGCCGAGCCTTATTTTGTTCCCCCCAGGGAAGACTGGGCAGGGGACCTTAACGGTTTGGTGGCCGTCATCACTCGGGGCGCCGCCGGCTCCCCACCCTTCGAAAAAGTAGCGAAGGGGTCGGGATGTGTGGCGGTTCTATTGGGGGGGGTCTGGATTGTGGGTGTGTATTTCTCCCCCAATAGATCCCTGGCCGAGTTCGAGCACTTTCTCGCTCGGCTAGGGGCCCTGGTGGTGCAAGGCAGCCAGCCTCGCCCCGTTCTCGTTGCCGGCGATTTCAACGCCAAGTCTCTGGCTTGGGGTTCGTCGGTCACTAGCAGGCGCGGCGAGGCCCTGGAGGAATGGGCGATCTCGGCCAACCTGGCCGTCGTGAATCGCGGGTCGGTTAACACGTGCGTGCGGCATAATGGTGGATCGGTGGTGGACCTCACGTTCGCCACCCCAGCTATTGCCCGCCGTGTCCGTGACTGGAGAGTTCTGGTGGACGAGGAGACGTTGTCGGATCACCGATACATTCGGTTCGACGTCGCCTTGTCCCCTAACACCCAGTCTAGTGGAGAATCGACCGGCCCGCGGTCGGACGGCCCGCGTTGGTCAGTAAAACGCCTTAACGTTGAGGCCCTGAAGGAGGCCGCTCTGGCCCAGGCGTGGCTCCCTGCACCGGAGGGCCCGATGCAGGTCGAGCAGGAGGCGGCGTGGTTCGGGGCAGCGATGTCGCGCGTCTGCGACGCGGCCATGCCCCGAGTCCGACGCCTTCCCGAGAAGCGCCAGGTGTTCTGGTGGTCGGCGGAACTCACGCGGTTACGTCTCTTCTGCGTGGCCGCCCTACGTCGTCTCGCCAGACACCGTCGTCGTCGGATCCGTCTTCCCGGCGAGGAGGACCAGGAGCGGCTGCTTCACGGTCTCCACAGAGAGGCTAAGAGAGCGCTGCGCGTGGCAATAGCAAGGGCAAAGTCTGCGGCTCAGGAGGAGTTCCGAGGAACTCTAGATAACGACCCGTGGGGGCGTCCATACCGCGTGGCGATGAGAAGGTATCGCCCGTGGGCGCCCCCGCTGACGCAGAGTCTTCGGAGTGACCTAGTCGGAGAGGTCGTCGCAGCTTTGTTCCCTGCCACTGAAGATGTCACTCCCCCACCGATGGCGTCATTACCATCGACGTCATCGTCGTTGAGTTCGGTAAGGGTTATTTCGGAGGTTTCGCCCGAGGAATTTCGGGCGGTAGTGCTTCGGCTGCGGGGCAAGAAAACAGCCCCGGGTCTCGACGGTATCCCCGGACGTGCGTGGGTGTTAGCCGTCGAGCATCTGGGGACTAGGCTTCGCGGCCTGTTCTCCGCGTGCCTGGAGCAGGGCCGTTTTCCATCTCAGTGGAAAACTGGGAAGCTGGTCCTGCTCAAGAAGGAGGGACGGCCCGCAGAGTCGCCATCGGCCTACCGGCCCATCGTGTTGCTCGACGAGGTCTGCAAGCTCTTCGAGCGTATCATTCACGCTCGCCTCGTTGAGCATCTTGAAGGGGTCGGGCCGGACTTGGCACAGTGCCAGTACGGGTTCCGGCAAGGCCGATCGACAATTCACGCGATTCTGCGGGTCAAGGCACAAGCGGAGGAGGCAGTGGCTCGGGGTGAAGTGGTGGTGGCGGTGTCTCTAGACATCGCCAACGCGTTCAACACATTGCCCTGGGCCTGTATACTGGAAGCACTGCGGTACCATGTGGTGCCACCGTATCTCCGGCGTCTGGTGCGCTCGTATCTCGCAGATAGGTACATAGTGTATCCAGGCGCCGACAGGTGGCACCGAAGAGCGATGGCCTGCGGTGTTCCACAGGGCTCAGTCCTGGGCCCTCTCCTGTGGAACATCGGCTACGATTGGGTGCTCCGTGGTACTAACCCCCGAGGCGTCGCTGTCGTCTGTTATGCAGACGACACGCTAGTAACAGCGACAGCCAGGTCTTTCCAGGAGGCCACCCTGCTCGCCTCGTTCGCAACCGAACAGGTGGTGGGCAGGATTCGGCGACTGGGCCTTAAGGTGGCCCTGAACAAATCCGAGGCCCTTTACTTTCACGGTCCTCGGATTCGGCCACCTTTAATGCCCAACATCAATGTGGAGGGGGTGCGGATTTCCATCGGCTGTACAATGAAGTACTTGGGATTGATTCTGGACAGCCGGTGGGATTTCCGTGCCCATTTCAAGGAGTTGTCGCCGAAATTGGTGCGGGCGGCGGGCGCGCTCGGACGCCTGCTGCCGAACCTGGAGGGACCTAATAGCCCTTGCCGAAGTTTATACGCTGGAGTCGTGCGGTCAATGGCCCTGTACGGATGTCCCGTATGGGCCCAGTCCCTGAAACCCCGCTGCGTCGCCTTGCTGCGCAAACCGCAGCGTTTGTTGGCGCAGCGAATAGTAAGGGGCTACCGCACGGTCTCCCACGAGGCGGCCTGCGTATTGGCCGGCACCCTCCCTTGGGAGTTGGACGCAAAACTCCTCTCGTCCGCGTTCTTCTGGCGGGAGGAGGCGTCCAGTCGCCGTCAGGTGAGACTGGCCCCGAGGGAGATTGCGGCCCGATTTCGCAGAACCGCTGTGGAGGAGTGGCATACCAGGCTGGAAAGCCCAAGTGCGGGCTTGAGGACCGTCGCGGCAGTGCGTCCTGTCCTAAAGAGATGGCTAGACAGGCGCCACGGTGCGCCACCTTTCCGTCTGACGCAGGTACTGACGGACCACGGATGTTTCGGTTCGTTCCTGTGTCGGATCGGAAAGGAGGTGTCTGCCGTGTGCCACCATTGTGGCAACTGCCATGTGGACACGGCCCAACACACGTTGGAGGAGTGCCCAGCCTGGGACGAAGAGCGCAGCGCTCTCAGAGCAGTCATCGGAGGAGACCTCTCGCTGCCGGCCGTGGTGTCGTCCATGGTCGCCAGCCGGAGGTCCTGGCGGGCGGTGGCCCACTTCTGCGAGAGCTTCATCTCGCAGAAGGAGAGTGCCGAGAGGGATCGGGAACGAAATGATCCTTCCCGCCGCCAGAGAAGACGTAGGAGGCGCCGGGTGGACGACTGACCGGCGTCTCCCGCCCTGTGGAACGGAGGCGTTTGAATTCCACCACGGTAACCCCTGCCTGTCGTACGAGGCGACTAATTGGGGCCATCGGGGGTCGCGGGCTCGCAGCGGGGGGCTGTCAGCCCGAATCGATGCACTCCCAGTTTCGGAGCATCGTGCGACCTCGAGATGGACGGCAGCGCGTGTGGTAAGGCCTCGTTCGCTGTCGTTGTTCGGTGCGCGGGGGCTCCTAAGCCCTCCCATGGAGATGGGCTGCTACGCAGCACCGCGCAGGGGCGGTTCCGGCAGCAATTCTAGCACTCCTTAGAATACCCCGGGATCGCTCCGTAAGCGCCGAAGAAGGCCACCGCGGGGTTTTAGCTGGTAGTGTCGGGTGGGGTGTACATAGGGGGTAGGGACTCGGCCCAGCGGCTGCCCGGATAGCCATCATCCGGGCGAGGGGGATGCTGGGTCGTAAGACCGGCTAGTCCAGCATAACCGTTTTATTCTTATTCCGCTTCCCCCCGGAGCGGGCGGTAGTAATAAAACGCTTTCCCCGCGACAACAAAAAAAAAAAAAGGTTTTACTTAGCGTGGTGTCAGAACTACGTGTGTGACTATTGACCGTGTATTTAATAAAACAAAACTACAAAATAAACCAGAATGAACTACCATTTATCATGCAGCCGTAACAATTGCATAATAATTTATAGTCCATTGTTCAACCTAGGTGAAGAAAAGTCTTGAATTATTAAAAACTTTTTGTTTCCGAAATTGATGACCAACACATAGGCACTCATGCTTGTAATGCCGAAAGGGGTAGGGCAGAGGTGTAACCGACCGAGATGTACCTGACCCGGGGATCAAACCCAAACTTTTTTGTATGTACTCAATAAACAAAGAATAGGGTCTCTTAAATTAGAAAAAGTGTATTTGATACATATTTACGTCCCATGACGTAATATAGAATGGCTGTATTGGACATACAATTATCAATTCAATTTATCTATTTTAAGACCACAATCCAAACAAACATATAAAAGCTATTCAATTTGGAAATCTAACTTTAAATATTTTGGATAGCGTTTTTTTTTGCACGGCAAAGTGACCACACTGCACCTGATGGTAAGCGCAGTGCGGTCCAATTAAAGTATCGAGCGAGAGGCGATCTATCCCCCGCTACTCAATACAACCATGCCGGCCTGCTTCTACACACTACGCCATAGGTAAGAAGGTGAAGAAGCGGTCGAGGGTCTAGTGTCAGAGTAGGTACTCAGAAGGCCGCAAAACGGCCAAACATCGTACCCCCAACTCTAGACCCCCGACAGCAACCGGATGTACTCTGGCTGATCCCGGAACGCGACATACTTGCGTGTGCCACTATGGCGGGTTTTACACCCTGTGTACGGTGGTCTCTATCCCGGCGGATATGAATATCCTACCACCAGCATCTAAACAAAAAAATCCTAATCCTGGATCCGAACTGTACCTATAGCCACATAGACTATATGTTATGAACTCAACTCACGTGATTTTAAAATACACTACATTAATCATTTTCTTTCAAGAAACTACATTTAAAATGCAATATAGAAGAAACGCTTTCGTAATTTATCTACCGTATGTTTGACAATAAAATCAATTTCAAAGTTTACTACATTCTGAAGATAATTTAAACACATTTTTTGCGAGAAAGAATTTGCTGCTGAAAAATGACTGCCTCGATGGCGCAGTTGTTATTGCGCATGCGTTACGACTGCTGTGCTGAGGTCTCGGGTTCGATCTCGGGTCGGGTAAAGTGATATTGGGTTTTTATATTTGGAAATACTCAGTATTAGCCCGGAGTCTGGAATTGAGCCCAGTATGATGTTAAGCTCGCCCCCTATGGGGCCGTAATAAATTCGACGAAAAGTGGGTGTACTGGTTACACCTCTGCCTACCCTTTCGTGGATTACAGGCGTGGGTATATATATGTATGTTTGTAAAGAATTTGCTTGAAAAACCAAAATATTTTAATCTTAACCAAGTAATGTTAAATCTACCTGTTCTAAACAAATCGCCTGATACGCTTAGCGGCAGCGTGTCGGTGAGGTCCTAAGTTCAAATACCAGTAGTAATCATAATTCCTATTAAAATCCCCGAAGGGGTAGGCAAAGGTGTAACCAGTACACCCACTTTTCGCCGAATTTATTACGGTCGCATAATGTGATAGGGGGCGAGCCTATCGCCATACCGGGCACAATTCCAGACTCCGGGCTAATACTGAGAATTTCTATAGAAAAACCCAATATCACTATACTTGACCCGGGGATCGAACCCGAGCACAGCAGTCATAACGCATGCGCAAATCCAACTGCGCCACCGAGGCAGTCTCATAACTTATCAGAGTTTTTCATGATATCTAACAAGATCGGCAGACATATTTATGTGTTACAGTAACACATTACCATCACGCCTTCATGGCAATAATTTTTATTTCTAATCAGCCATATATCTTAGTATCGTGCAATTAGCTATATAATCGATATGTCCAACTACAAACAGACGTATTAAGAATGTTGCCAGGTCGCCGCGGGGAATAGTGATGCGCTTGAATCGATTTCTTGTTCGATAGTGCGATGTATTGATAGACATTAGTGTCATTGCTATTGTAAGTTGTTAATTTTTTACGATTTTATATGTATTTTAAATTCGGATAACATGTTGAGTGAGTTTAAATAGTGTGTAGTGTACTGTCCCACTGCTGGGACACGCTTCTTCTGCCAAGTAGAGGCATTAGGCCTCAATCCACCATGCCGCCTTAGTGCGGGTTCGATGACTTTCCCTTAAAAATTCTTATGGTCTATTCCGAAGTATGCATACATACATATGTACATACATATACACACACGCCTGTAATCCCCGAAGTGCAGTTATTTGTATGTGTTAAATCCAGAAATATATAGAAATCCCCCAATTTATTGTATAGGAATATTAAAACTCTCTTAAATAATTTCAATTCTCAGCAATTATAGTAGGATAAACAATTAATAACATTAAGAGCTCAAACCCATTCGAAAGACATAAACGTTTTTGGAGCGAATTTCTCTGATAGTATTTATATTTGGCTGTTTGTAACATACATTTGATGACGATCACAAGGGTTTTCTATCTAAGCACGTAATGTATTCATTTTTAACAAAGTAGCAATTTTTTATGTGAAGAAATTTATCGATTATTATCTGTCAAAAATGTCTAATCTTAAAGTTTGTAATCCTCAATCACTAATACTAAACTTAATTTACAAGTACTTTTAACTACACACGAATACCACTCTTATATAATCAGTATAAGTACTGAAATCCCATAAAACGAGATAAAGACGAGCCTTTAATACGAATGCATTAAAAAACAAATCAAAGGCATCTCCCGTGGGAACGCAGTTGTCCTGTAAGAATGGACTTTAAGCGTTTGGAATATGGTATAATATTGAATGATAGATGAGATGAATAAAGTAAGTATATAATATCAATCACAAATCAATAGTGACTCGGTACTGCCCAGAATGAATAGGTTAGCCATAAGTCAGGATATACTCCGGACATAAAGTGTCACTTATTCATTCGTTTCCTTGGAATGTAAGTCGCCTTTTCATCTTTGATTAACTTATATGAGTCCAAAATCCCATCAGCAGCCATCCGGTTTTTGTCTAGAGTTGGGGTACGATCTTTGGTTGTGTTGCGGCCTTCTGAGTATCCTAACACTAGACCCTCGACCGCTTATTCACCTTGCCCATGGCGTAGTGTGAAGAATCAGGCCGGCATGATTGCGTTGAGTAGCGGGGGTTAGATTGTCTCCCGCTACTTGATACTCTAACTGGATGGCATTGCGCTTACCATCAGGTGCAGTGTGGTCACTTTGCCAGAATTAAAAAATAAGCTAGATGCAAAGTTATCCTAATTTTACGTCATCATACGCTTTTTAATGAATGCATTAGATACTATTTAAACTTAAGCAAAGGTCGGTGAAAATAATAAGTTTAATAAAAAAAACAATCAATCACTAAATCAATATGGAATTACATAGACTATTCTAAGAGAAACGTGACATTCAAAAAACACCAACAACAAAAAAAAACTGCAATATATGCGCCAGAAACCTTCACTTCAATCGCTTTTTGTATCAAACGCTCAAGTTCAAATACAGACACGTACTCCCTTAACCTTTCTCAGACCGTCCATAATTCTCCTCAAGTAATGGCACCGAGTGAATGAGGTTTAATCATAGTTTTGTATCATTATCGTGCACCCCCCCCCCTGCTCCACCCTACACCCCCCTCAGATCGTATCTCCATCGTACATTCAGATGGTTATTGCCGATTCTTATATCATTTTGTTTCATTATGAATTATGATGATTATTCTTAGCTATTAGTTGCTATTGAACTTTAAATGTTATTTGTGTATACAAAAGGTGGTATAGACTGTGAACCGAAAGTCGTAGGTTCAAAACAGCTTATTTGGTAAATGCCTATTTTTCGAAGTTACACATTATTATTTATTGCTTACTTTAACGAAGGAAATTATCGTGCGGAAATCTACGCATCTGAATTTCAAAGATGTGTGAAGTCTACCAACCAGCATTAGGTAAGCGTGGATGACTAAAGCCAATGCCTCTTATTAGGAATAACATTATTGAATGTTACTTATTTTAAATTCATTTTGAATATACCAAACCCTCAATAACTTTGAAACTGTAAATTACTTATACATAAGTAATTTAATAGTTAGGTCTAATCATCATTATTATGTCTGATAACCGAATCTCAAATAATCCTAAATACGCTTCTAACGCCATCTATGAAGCTAAAGAGAACTTAAGTTTTTCTTAGAGTATAAAATTTTTGTGTTTTGCAAATAATAATTATTTTACTTGAGATTCAGTCTTCTGTTGTCTAAATGTTAAAATAATTCTGAACACGATAAGCTTTAATATTGTTTCGACAGTCATATTTTTATTGTTCAAATTAATAAATATCATGAAAAGGTATCATTTTACGTTTATTGAGTCTATTAAATTACTTAATTTTATCGAATAATTTCCCGATACATTGATAGTGGAAGTAATTTTCCTGTAAAATGTATTCATTACAAATCAAGAAATATTTTTCTACATTAAGTGCATTTCAATAACAAGTAGCGACATCTGTCGAAATTTTCTAAAAGCTTACTTTTGATCAATGAACCAAGTTGTTTTTTTTATGTTATATTAATAGAGCAGTATGAGAAATTGTTGTGGCTATTATGAATTAAATGTTTTGAGGCCCAATTAATAATATCAGCCTTGTATTAAAGTGTCCCACTGATGGGCACGGTAGCCTCTGCTAAAGATGACTTAGGTCTTAGTCCACCACGCTGTCATCATGCGGGTTGGTAGACTTCATATACCTTCGAAATTCTTAGAGGATTCTTAATACCAATATCTGCATAATATTTTTGTCACCGTATATCAACACAAGTAACTTTGAAAAACGGGACATTTCGGGATGGAACCTGGCTACTATTTTTGAGGTCTGTTGTCCAAAAATTTTACCATAATAACGTTTATAATTATCATTGGTACATGGTTGATATTCCACCAGTGCGCACAAAGCGTTTTGCTAGTACATTTATCATGCGCACCGCTAGAGAGTGGAACTCTTTGCCGGAGTTTATTTCCCGAAAGTTATCACCTGGGTATCTTTGAGTCAAGAGTGAATACGTATCTTCTAGGCAAGCGTACTCCACCGTAGATAACATCACCATCTAGGCGAGATAGTAGTCAAACGCAAGCCTATTCATGGAAAAAATAAATAATAAGGTTTTATTTATTAAAATCTACTGCCTCGGTGGCGCAGTTGTAATTGTGCATGTGTTACCACTGCCGTGCTGAGGTCTCGGGTTCGATCCCCAGGTCGGGTAAAGTGATATTGGGTTTTTCTATCGAGAAATTCTCAGTATTAGCCCGGAGTCTGGAATTCGTGCCTGGTATGGCGATAGGCTCGCCCCCTATCACATTATGGGGGACCGAAATTCGGCGAAAAGTGGGTGTACTGGTTACACCTCTGCCTAGCCCTTCGGGGATTACAGGCGTGAGTGTATATGTATGTATGTATTATTAAAATCCACAGCCCTTAATACCAGAGTGATACAATCTGATAGACATATCTTATGACCAATAACAGATTGACATTTTATTAACACAATTAAATACAGGCAGTCAAAAACGATATAGTATTTTTAGTGTGTATATGTGCGTGTGTGTGTATATGTTTCTATATATTTTTTTATTTATAAATTGTCTTCGTGAAGGATTTTTAAAACATCATATTTAAATTTCTCTTTGCTTGTCTGAAAGATCAATATATTGGTAATATTGGTTTTCCAAAACAATATCAATCCGTAATAACATACGTTACACAAGGTGAGTCGCAGTCTCGAGTCCCGGGTCCCGTCCCGATCTAAATGTTTGAATTTTGATTACCCTCCATCTTGCGGTGACATTTCTATCATGACTGATTTATGAAGCCACACCGGTGTACAATAAAATATTTGATATATATTATTTTTATTCACGTTCGATTTTGTATTAGGTTTGTATGTAGATATTTTTGTATTTTAGCTCCGGCCGCGTATGTAAATAAATAACACCTAACAGTTACTCACATAGTCCCGATCCAACACTTAGATACGAGTCTTGTGTCGTGGGTATCAGGGACTACGAGAGACTTTCGGTCTCACAACACCCAGACCCGACACAAATGTCTGTCTGTCACACAAACATTTGTCCCGGTGTGGGAATCGAAGCCACGGCCTCTCGTTTCACAGCCGGCTACTCGCTCGATGCGTCACGGAGGCTGTACGACAATAGTTCAGGTATTTGCCAGCTCAGTTCTCCTTTTAGAGTTGAAATATGAGATTGATTAGTTGTGTCGAAAATCATGATTAACAAGTTATAAAAGTATTAATTCAAACTTTGCAATAATATTTCACACCTTTAGGGATAGACTAATATATTTTTCTTAGTAGTTATCTTCATGACTAGAAATACGCTTTTTATATAATGAGACGTTATTCCCAGTCTTAGTAACGTAGTGATCGAGCTGGCTATGAAACGAGAAGCCACGGGTTCAATGAGGAGAGACAAATGTGTGATTTACAAATATTGCTGTTTGGTGCAATTGTTTAGTTTCGTTTGAAGAACACCAAAATGTAATCCAAAATAAAATCATAAATAATCAAAAATTAAAAGTTTATTACACAAATAGGTTTCATAAATAAATCACTGAAGACTCTACTGATGCTTTAAATACTTTCTCCACGAATAAGAAGCACTAAGAAACTGAGTCGTGGGTCTTTTGAAACACTATATTCTTTATTAATGTAACATTCCGAAATGAAACGTATTAGAATGAACACATGGCACCTGTCTACCCTCTATGTGCAAGGGGCGCGTGTGACAGATTTATCGATACCTCGTGATGAGCCCTCTGATAAGGAACGCAGCTGGTATGCACAGACGTAAGAGTAAGGGATGAATGAGTTCGAAGGCGTTACGAAATAAAAAGATGTATAAGTCATTTTTATGGGAAAACAATGTCATTTTTACCTTAGAGACATATACACTGCCTCGGTGGCGCAGTTGTAATTGCGCATGCGTTACAACTGCTGTGCTGAGGTCTCGGGTTCGATCCCCGGGTCGGATAAAGTGATATTGGGTTTTTCTACCTAGAAATACTCAGTATTAACCCGGAGTCTGGAATGATGCCCGGTGTGGCGATAGGCTCGCCCCCTATCACATTATGGGACCGAAATTCGGCGAAAAGTGGGTGTACTTGTTACACCTCTGCCTACCCCTTCCGGGATTACAGGCGTGAGTGTATATATGTGTGTATGAGATATATACCCTAGGGCTAACACTATATTTGATACGCAAATTTTACAAGAAACGCAAAAATGCGCGTAAAACGTTGAACACAGTATTAAATACGTTGTTTAGGAGTTATCGCAAGTAAATTTAATGCAATATATCATTATGGACACCTAGGTTTGCGATTTAAATTATTCTAATACAAGACATTGGAAAAAAAATAGTTAATATGTAAAATGGTTGTATTTTAACTATGAAATGCAGATAATATTTGAAGAAAATATTTGGATGAAAATCTTTAGCATACGAGAGTCATGCAGAAAGTTTCATAAATAAAAGACGTAATGTTACCATTATTTACGACCAGAAATATTAGCAAAGATCATTCACTGTATATAAGTTACCATTATTTTATAATACAATTGGTTTTTAATATACTCTTAAACTAATAAACAAGAAAATTATAATTACTCAAATTATGTTTTAGATTTACTCTTAAACATTAATGCGCCAACATAAGACAAAACGTATCCTATTTTAAAAGCACAAGTGCGAGCATAAATACGTCCCAAGACGTGATAAGGCAATACTATCACCTTAAAGTATAAATTCTAATCTCTGGTATCAAATGTGTGTTTTTAATTAATTTAATTTAATTACTAGATGTTGCCCGCGGCTCCGCCCGCGTTGAGGTTATTTTTGGAAGAAAAGGTATATAATCCATGGAGGCATCTTAAGCTATTACACCTTTCTATATTTTGCTATCGCATCGGAAGCGTGCATTTTTTCCGATAAAAAGTGGGATAAGACATTTTCTGATTCCTAAACTGCCACAATGCAAAAAATCATGTCAATCCCTTGCTCTGTGAAAAACCAAACTATCCCACGGGAACTGTACGTTTTTCCGGGTTAAAAAGTAGCCTGTGTGCTATTCTGGACTATAATCTATCTCTGTGCCAAATTTCAACTAAATCTAAAGCCGTTGTAGCGTGATTGAGTAACAAACATCCATCCAACCAAACCTTCGCATTTATTATATTAGAAGGATTTTGGACCATCAACGTAGATTACAATATTAACCTTATAACTACAGATTTATTCTTCACACTCCTTTTAATAAATTTCAAACAAAATTCCATTTAGTCATTCGAATCGGCAAATACTAAACCCAATACCTTTATATTTGAATTGTAGAAATGTTTAATTACATATAGGTGTGCACGTCGGGCATCGATCACGCGATGGCCCGAGGTGAGAGTTTTTGCTTCAAGAATTGATGGCCGCACTTTATTGGAGGTGGTGCTCAGATCTGGCCTCCACCGATATCAACTGATATAGGACTAGCTGTTTGTGGTACAGGATTGAGGTGATTTGATACTTTGAATATTTTGAGCAATAGAATCTTCTATTGTCTTATCTGTGAAAACTTTTTAAGGCCTTATGTTACATAATATTTATACAAACGATATCTATGTTAGTTGTTAGTTTTTCGTAAATAAATAGAAAATGCAACTGAGATTTCAAAACCAAAGAGAGTCTGCAAACAGTGCACTTTAAAATAACTAAAGAAATACACCCAACAGTAACACACACTAGTCCTGACTTATCCTGACCCCACTTTAGATCACGGTCTCAAAACACCCATCGCAAACATTTGTAAATCACACAAACCTTTGTCTTGGTGCTGGGAACAAACCCGCGGCCTTTCGTTTCAAAGCCCACTCCATTGCTCCACGGAGGCTGAAATATTTTACAATTCATTCTTGTGAACATTTACTACTCGGCGTTTACTATTTGAATAAAAAATATTTAATAAATTAATTCATCATTCATTCAATTAAGTCATACAAATACACTGCTATAGAAATATAACTACAAAATGAAAATCATTAATAAAAATATTTCTTGTTTATAAATAAAAATAAATTAATTAAAAATTAATTGTGATAATTTAAATTTAATAACAAATATCAAATCCGCGCGCGTCGGTCCGCGTTCATCGAACAGACGGCATGCACATTACAACAAATCATTCATCCGGCACCGGCACCGGCACCGGCGGATCCATTCTTTTATTGATTTATTTCTTATTATTATTAATCCTGTACTCACACAACATGCAAGAGTTATTTATTAAAACGTTAGCTCCCGCCCAATCACGATAAAACATATTTACGACTTAGTTTTTGTTAGCCCTTTGATATTTTTGTTTTTTTTTAATATTCGACCTCAGCTGTCCATAAACTTGTGATTGATTTTAAGGTTCGAT
Organism: Laothoe populi; assembly: GCA_905220505.1. Classification (NCBI taxonomy): domain Eukaryota; kingdom Metazoa; phylum Arthropoda; class Insecta; order Lepidoptera; family Sphingidae; genus Laothoe; species Laothoe populi. Next base: position 20,994,636 of record HG992152.1, on the reverse strand, counting down.
TCGATTAAAAATAAATGAAATGTTAATATCTTATATTATTTATTGCTGTGTAATTAGGACCTTCTGACTATGTGATTAAGGACTACAATCCAACAACTTTACCGCTCACATTCAAATATACTCACCTGAAATTTCTATACACATCACAGGGTACTGATAAAACAGAGATCACCTCCCGTATAAAATACATGTCTAAACAATATGTAGTTGTCAACGGTTGATAGCGCCTGTCTCTCAAGCTATCTACTTTATTTCCCTGGTATAAAACATCAAAAGACAATCCCAACGCAATTGATTATATTATCTCTATACATAACAATAAAGTCTAAAATCCTGTGTCTAGTCACTGTCACTAACGATCTTAACCATCTTAGTTGGTATTTTGAATGTACCAGAAGCAAGGGGTTCCATGTTTTATTCGTTTGTTAAAGCATACATTGCTTGTTTTGTGGGATAGGGAATGTACAAGAGTAGTTAAAATCAGCAATGTATGATGTGTATAGAAGAGGTGCGTTGTTATATCCATCGTCAGCCAGACACATTCCGTAGTGACATGTCCCAAGAGATGGTAGCTAGGTGTCGAGGTGTTTCTACCGCTGGAATAGATCAATGATATGTCAAAATCATGTTATACTTGTGGGATTTATGCACACCAGTTTGGGTGAGGAACATGGACAGTGATAGATTCTAGGTAAGATGTGTCGAAGTGTTTGGAATAAGTATCCCTGGTGGCTGCAGTTTGTATGCAAGGATGCCAACATTGCAATAATCCTACTAATATTATAAATGCGAATGTTTAGATGGATGGATGGATGTTTGTTACTCAATCACGCTACAACGACTGGACGGATCTGGTTGAAATTTATGGCAGATAGATCACAGTCTGGAATAGCACATAGGCTACTTTTTATGCCGAAAAAACGCACGCTTCCTATGGGATATTAAAATATAGAAAGGTGTAATAGCTTAAGATGTATCCATGGATTGTATATCTTTTTTTCCAAAAATAACCTCCACGCGGGCGGAGCCCCGAGCAACATCTAGTGAAAATATAGATTAGGAACTTGCAGATTTTGGGGTTAATATCGAAAGAGATAATATCAAGAAACAAATCTTGCAAACGCTGATAATATTTTTGAATAATAATATGAAAATAGAAATAAGTTAATAATTTCTTGAATTATCGTATAACTAAGGATAATCTTGTCGTAAAAATATACGGGTGAATCTGGAATTAATATTCTAAATTATTCTGAAACAGGCTCTGCATTGACACTATCCAAATCTGTCCAGACATTGTGATGTAATTTAAATAGTAAAACTTTTATACGGATTTAAATATAAATAGCTTATGCCTGATACACTAGCAACCCTGCTGAAAGCAAAATATCTCTAATGATATTTCATTTATACTGTTTCATGATCCTAATCTCATATATTTCTTGAAATAAGATTATTCAAGATAGCCAGGTTAGTTTAGTTGATCTGTTCTTTATGCATTCACATTTTAGTTCTTCTAAGACTGCCTCGGTGGCGCAGTTGTAATTGCACACGTTACGACTGCTGTGCTGAGGTTCGGGTTCGACCCCCGGGAAATTGAAATGAATACTTAATGCAATTCAAATAAGGTCTTCATTTATTTAAAATCTGTTGTTGAGAGGATAATCAATTCATATTTGAATTAAACTTTAACTAAGTACCTGCCAATCAATGCTATCTGTATAAATAACAATTACTGCTGTTGATTGGTAAGCGTATCATTTGAGAACGATTGGACCAATTTGGCAATACTTTTATGACCGTAATAAGTATTTTAGAGAAAGAAACTGTGTCAATACCGATATTATATTTGGTCGTAGATGCTAGTAGGCTTGTAACATTCCTCTCTGAGGACAAAGAATTCATGGTAATATGGACGATATACGATGGTATTTTGTAGATGTTTTATATTCTTGGGTAAAAAATTAAAATTGAAACAGAAAAGTCGCAGACTGAAGTCATATTACATAAGCTCATGCCTTTTTTCCAAAGGAATAGACAGAAATACAACTAACACACCAAACTTCAACGCTCAACTTATTACCGTCCCATGATTTGGAGCGCCTATAACCACATTGGGCATAACTCAAAACACAACTGTGATATCTCGACCTGGGATTCCTCAGTCTATGAATGCTGCCACTGGACCAATGAGCCTATCTGAAGTAACAAAGTAAAATTCGAAGCAACCTCCACATGTTACGATTCATAACAGAATTGTGATAAGCCATTCTAACAATGAAGTGGTTATAATATTTAACATTTTCTTTGAATGTGACACAAAAATACAGCAAACAATGAGCACATAAGGGACATTATCGCGTCTTGCCCAACAAAAGGTTGAAAAGTCGCATTTCGCACGTATCGCGTTATCGCCGGTCTGTTCGAACCCTTACGTTTGGAGGGAGAATTATGTGCGATGCTAGTCATGGGCGTAAGCGGGGATATCTGTCATAATCAACAAAAAAGAAACGAATGCTTTCAATTTAGAAAAAAATATTACCAGTAATGTAAATACTGATAACGTCACTATATTAAATTACGCGTTTCAAATGGTTTACCTTTGGAAGCCATAACGTACCATATATGGATTTCCAAAAGATTAAAAAAGGTGTAAAGATTAAATTCTTTTTGATATTTAAATCTAATCACATTCACAACTAGAAATCGAAGAGCTCACAGCAAACGTAGAATACAGTAGAATAGTGAGGGTCTGTGATGTAGAATCGGACAATTCACAAAAGAAGCACGTTGCTACTGCCCACTCGGCAAAAATACAAGAAACCTAAGTAGATTCAAAATCTAAGAAAATTACAATTGCTACTCCAAAGGATAAAACAAAAACCAACCCTCAAGCATCACACACCTCTCGCAACTTGCGTCGTAAATTTGCGTCTCATACCGAATTATCAGAAGTCGTTCAAATGATTTATGTACACAATTATTGGGTTATTCAGGTGCTGTGTTTTGTGCGATCCCGTACCGATAGAAGTTTTGAGACAATGAGGGTTAATTTAATGGTGTTAGTGACGATGGGAGTTCGTGTGACGTTATTTCGAGAGTATTGATCAGGAGAGATCAGAGTATTGATAACAACGTTTTGTGTTAGAAAGAAGCTGGATTAGTTAAGATAGTTTTATCTGTAACAGCAATATATTTTTTTCAAACTACACTCTATTCAGCTCTTTCTGGGTTAATCATATTTTATAATCAAAATCAAATATTTATTGAATCCATGAAATGCTATCTATACATTCTTTAGATTCAGTCAATCTTTTCTACTCTACCGCCAGTTCGGAATGCAGTTTCGCTACAGAAGAATGAGCAAGAAATTCTAGCACTGCTCTTTTCGAACACTGTCAATATTTGGTCATACAATGAATATACGATTCAAGTTTGATTACATTAGATTAGAACAGGTCAATGTATGTAATTAATAATTAATGTGGGTGCAAGGCATCTGGTTTGTCTAGATCTTACATTCTTGTTTCAGAGGTGCTTACTCATACTGTCGGCGAACGACTATAAAGTAATAAGGTCCCATCAGCTCTGGGATAGACTGCACATGCAACCCGCCATAATGCAATATTTTTTAATTTTTTTTCGTTGGTGTAGTTCAGATTATACTTCACTTGAGATTACAATAAATATTCTCCGACTAGTTGACCGCGATTTTTGGGCGACCGAAGTTTTGGGCTCCCATGGTCTAGACTATTGGATAATATTTGAAGAGTGAATTTCCATAATGTCCCCAAAAAATATTTTACTCCAGTTATTTGTCTTAGAAATATCAGGAGTACAATATTTTATATATTTGGAATCAATTGACTGGACATAGTATTGTCTTGACCCATACAATCAGAAAAAAATGTTGTCATACAAAACACAAAATTGGGAATAAGTCATTTTAAAGTCGTTTTTTGTCAAGTTTGTTTAGGATTTTGAACCATCTGATCACTTAATTGTGGTTTTAATTGCATTGAATTTATCAACATGTGCATTCAATGCACGCTCTTTTCCCTTGAATTTTCAAATATAATGTGGTTAATGTTAAATAGAATTCAGAGTATTTCAATTCTACAGTCTGTTAAGAGATAGCAAAGACTTCTCTGTCCGTAATTGTATTCCAATAATTTATGTGCACCGTTCAAATAATTCCTTATTTAATTGGGTGATGAAGTATTGAGTACGTGAACAAGTAAATTTTTGATCAAAACGCATAAACAGAAAAAAAATTGAATAACAGATAAGATAAGTTGAAATGCTTCCATTTTTTCTTTATGTAAATTCTTTAACATCCTACTGATATTATAAATGCGAATGTTTGGATGGATGGATGTTTGTTACTCAAACACGCTACAACGGCTGGACGGGTTTTTTGCTGGTGGTAGGATATTCGTATCCGCCCGGATAGCGACCACCGTACACAGGGCGAAAAACCCGCCATAGTGGCACACGCAAGTGTGTCGCGTTCCGGGATCAGCCAGTGTATTTCCGGTTATCGTCGGGGGGCTAGAGTTGGGGTACGATGTTTGGCCGTGCCGGTATTAGCCGGTTCACAGTCGGTTGGAGGCGTGTTGATCCGTCGGCCAGGGAGACCTGTAGAAACGGTTGTACCGCTGGCCGCCCGCGGTACAGTACAGGGGCCCAATCGTGGCTAACCACCACGAGAGGCTGCCCCACCATGCCGCGCATAATCTTGGGTGGGTCCGTCGTGCCGGTTGGTGACCGGATGTGGGGTCACGGCGGCCTATCCCGGGAGGGTACGGGGGCCCTTCCGTCCGGCGGATCAGCTCACCTCCTCTTGGCTCTATTAGTGGACCGGCGCTTGTTGCGGCCTTCTGATTACTCTGACACTAGACCCTCGACCGCTTCTTCACATCCTCCCCCCATAACTCCATGACAGTGCCTATAAAGAGAACAGGACCTACAGCGGTGCGTAACCCCACCACCGCTTTCACAATGGAGTTCGCTAACATCCGCGGACTCCATTCGAACCTTAATGCCGTCCACCACCATCTTGAGACGGCCCGGCCTGCTCTTCTCTTCCTGACGGAGACGCAGATTTGTAGTCCGACCGATACCACATACTTGCTTTACCCCGGCTACTCACTTGAAGAAAACTTCAGGCCGAGGGCCGGGGTATGCCTGTATGTTCGGTCGGACGTCTGCTGTCGCCGTCTGCGCTGCATGGAAGACCCCTCCTTCTCCACCCTGTGGGTACACGTCGACCTCGGCTCTCAGAGTCGGGTTTACGTGTGCCTTTACAGGTCACACGACGGGGACGTTGAGACAACTCGGCTATTTGATTACATTAGCCAGGCGACAGACGACGCGCAGGAGCAGTTCCCAACAGCGGAATTGGTAGTTCTGGGGGACTTCAACGCACACCATGAGTTGTGGTTGGGCTCCTCCAGAACTGACCATGCTGGCAGAACTGCTCATGCATTCGCCTTGACTCATGGCTTGACACAGCTGGTGAACCAGCCTACCAGGATCCCAGATGTGGCGAGTCATGCGCCCTCTCTGCTGGACCTTCTGTTGACGAGTCACCCGACCGGGTATACGGTGTCGGTTGGTGCTCCTCTGGGGACCTCCGATCACTGTCTGGTTGGGACGTCAGTACCTCGCGCTTTGCCTCCACGTCCCGTGAAGGTCAAGCGCAGGGTCTGGCACTACTCGTCGGCAGATTGGGATGGTATGCGGGATTATTTCGCATCCATCCCTTGGCAGCAGCGCTGCTTTGAGGGAAAGGATCCTTCTGCGAGTGCCGACGCCGTTGCCTGCGAGATCAGACTAGGAATGGAATATTACATTCCTTCCTCTGAGATCGCGGGCAACGGCCGAGGACGCTCCTGGTTCAATCGTGCATGCGCCGATGCTGTTGGTAAAAAACAGACGGCGTATCGCGCTTGGATCAGGGGTCGCGCTAAGAAGGATCCCAATCTCAAGTCCCTCAAAGCAGCCTACAACCGTGCTGCCAAGGCTTGCAAGAGGGAGTATGTTAGAGCGGATGCCCAGCGCGTCTCCAAGATTGGATGTGCTTTGGCCGATCACCCGACAAGCAGTCGTGCTTATTGGAGCTTGGCTAAGGCGGTCCAATCTAATTTCTGTCGCCCTTCGCTGCCACCGCTGAGATATCGTAATGGAACACTGGCCCATAGCTCGCAAGAGAAGGCCGATTTACTGGCAAACCTCTTCGCGGCTAATTCGAGACTCGAGGACTGCAATGCTCCTTTACCACCTACGCTGCCCGGTTGCGGTCACACAATGCCTGATATCCGTATCAGGCATTGTGATGTGCGGCGTGAGCTGCAGTCTCTCGACGTCCGGAAGGCTAGTGGTCCGGATGGTATCCCAGCGCTTGTTCTCAAAAAGTGTGCAGCGGAGTTGTCTCCTGCACTGACGCGCCTATACCGATCGTCCTACCTCTCAGGTGTTGTGCGTGAATCGTGGAGGGAGGCCAATGTGCAGCCGATCCCCAAAAAGGGTGATCGGTCAGACCCTAACAATTACCGCCCAATCGCCATCACCTCAGTGATCTGTAAAGTCATGGAGCGACTAATTAACAGCCAATTAGTTCGTTACCTGGAGGATCACTCGTTGATCAGTGACAGACAATATGGTTTCCGCCATAACCGATCAACGGGTGATCTTCTAGCGTTTGTATTGCATCACTGGGGCGAGGCGATTGACAGGCATGGCGAGGCTCTGGCTGTGAGTCTCGACATAGCCAAGGCGTTTGATAGGGTCTGGCACCGTGGCCTTCTCTCCAAGCTCCCGGCATACGGTCTGCCCGACAACCTGTGCAAGTGGATTTCCGGCTTTCTGCATGAGCGTAGAATGCGTGTCCTCGTTGATGGACACGCTTCGCAGTTCATGTCAGTAAATGCCGGAGTACCACAAGGTTCTGTGATTTCGCCCACCTTGTTTCTTCTGCATATCAATGATATGTTGTCGCTTGGCAACATTCATTGCTATGCAGACGACAGCACGGTTCATGGGCGTTATTGCAGCAAGCCTCCTGGTTGCCGGGTGGATACTGAGAGGAGACGCGAGGATCTTGTCATGGAGCTCAACCAGGCCTTGGATCTCATATCATCATGGGGTACCAGGAATCGGGTTGAGTTTAATGCCAAGAAAACCCAGGTGTGCGCGTTCTCGTGCAAGAAGTCTCCGTTTTCTCCAATCCCCGTTCTTCAGGGTGTTCCACTCGCAATGCGGAATGACCTTAGTGTCCTAGGTATGGATATCCGCTGCGATCTTAATCCAAGGAGTCACATCGAGGGCGTAATATCCGCCACTTCCCGCAGGGTCGGAATCCTGAACAGGGTGCGGCGGTTTTTCACGCCCGGTCAGCTCTACCGCTTATATAAAGCACAGGTGCGACCGGGAATGGAATACTGCTCGCACCTCTGGGACGGTTCCGCAAAATACCTCCTCGATGCCTTGGACGGGTTGCAGCGGCGGGCCATCCGCATTGTGAATGATGCAGACGTGAGTAACAGCCTGGAGCCGCTACAGCTGCGTAGGGATATTTCCTCGCTTAGCGTGTTCTACCGTCTGTATCATGGTGAATGCTCTGAAGAATTGTTTGATCTTATCCCATCCTCTCCCTTCCATACCAGAACCACGCGTACTGGATTGCGGAGCCACAGCTTTGTGGTGTCTACTACCCCGGCCCGAACTAAGAGGTTCGCAAACTCGTACTTTTGCCGCACCATTAAGCTGTGGAACAGTTTGCCAGCTACCGTGTTCCCTCCTTCCTATGATCCTGGGTCCTTTAGGCGTAGTGTGAAGAAGCTACACAGCAGGCCGGCATGATTGTATTGAGTAGCGAGTGATAATCTATCCCTCGCTACTTGATACTATAACTGGACGGCACTGCACTTACCATCAGGTGCAGTGTGGTCACTTTGCCGAGCCACGATAAAAAAAAAAAAAAAAAAAAAAAAAACGGATCTGTTTGAAATTTCACACAGAGGTAGATTATAGTCTGGAATCACATAGGCACAGCACATAGACTTATAGACAGTTACTTTTATCCTGGAAAAATGCACGCTTTTATGGGATAGCATAATATATAAATGTGTAATAAGCTTAAGATGTCTCCATGGATTTTATACCTTTCTTTCAAAATAACTACAACGGAGCCGCGGGCAACATATATTATTATAATTTATGTAATACTTTTGCTTAAGTTGTACTTTATCCCTAAGTAAATATTTTAGACTATAAAATTGTCACACAAGAAGCAAAATATAAAAGTAACAACTCATAAAACGCATACGGTCATATTTATCCGGCCAGTCCAATAGATTTCCCGCTAAGTGCTCTCTCAACAATTTCATAAAGAAAAAAAACTTTTGGGCTAGCATCCCGCCATTCATTAAGGCACGTACTGAGTGTAGGGCGACGTCACGTGATGATTTAAGGGTCCGCGCAGTAATGGCGCGATAAATAACACGGTCACAACGGCTTTAAGTATACGCGAAAATGGCCCCACTTAGCCGGCCAGCGCCACCTACCGCCGTTGTCGTACAAATAAAACAATAATAAATCACCTCTGTACATTTTGATTAGTCTGTGCAATTTTGCGACGCGCGTTTTAGTGTTTTGAGTTTTATTTAAATTTGGAATATTGGACTTGTGTAAGTAGTTTGTAGTTGGGATGATAGATGGCGTTAGTGACATGGTCCATGACCATATTGATTTTAAATACAGAATAGAATATTTCAATTTATTTATTTATTTATTAAACGGGAAATCAACTTACGAATAAGGTGTTGCCATGTCTTTCTTAGAAATAATAATTACTTTTGTTGTCTTTTGGTTATTGATTATTTGAGAAAGTGTGCGTTAATATTTATAGATGGCGCTAGTAGTATGGTCATTGACCATATTTACTATTAGTATAGCTGTTATTTTACAGATGGCAGTATTGTCAAAATAAAAGTTTGATGTAATTTCAATCTGCACAGATTTTTACGTTTTATAATTTTATTTTAATCATAATTTAACTACCGGTATGTTAGTTACTCTAAAAATATTGATAGTTTTCTGTATGAATATAACACACTAATGACATGAAATTATTTATTTTATTGATAACAGAACCCGTTCCAGATTTATCCAGCTCGAAGGACCAACGAATTAAAAACTATTTGACAATTTATTTTTCCATCATCATAAATACAGATACAAAAAATTATATATTTAATTTGCAATAATGAATGATTTGCTGCAATATGCGGTCGAAGGGGTACAACCCGCTTAGTATACCTTGTTGAAACACAGCCCTGATTTTACTTTTAATTTTACTTTTTTAAATATAGGTAACGCAAGAGCATTTCACACTTAGTACCCATACCCAACACAGTCATCCTAATTATGTATAAATAATCTCATTATTCAGCTTACCAATCTACAGCTATATCAAAATCGATACAATCGATTACCAGCAGTTCATCATCGATAATGATTATACATCCGGGCGTCGTCGTGCCGGCATCGTCGCGGAGTCGTGCCGGCGTCGCGGAAGGGCCGTTATCGTGCCGATCGCACGTCTCCACCCGTAACTCGTTAATTTCGGTAGATGTCACAAACCACGAGCCGTAGGCGCGGGTTGGGGCACACTGAGGGATGGAAAATTATTTTTTATACCTGTCTCTACTTAGAAATTGATAAGAAATTAAAGTTTAATCTATACAAAGAATTAAAATTGGAGTGTCTGTTTTTAAAGTCAAAAAATAGTTTTTACTAAATGGATATGAAAGAATATACGATACATAGAAGAAGAACATTTTTAATTTTTGTCTGTCTGTCTGTTTGTCCGGCTAATCTTCGAAACGGCTGAACCGATTTTGATGGGACTATTATTGGTAAAGAGCCGATGTATAAGTAAGTATTCCCCTCCTCTCCCTTCCATACCAGAACCACGCGTACTGGCTTGCGGAGCCACAGCTTCGTGGTGTCTACTACCCCGGCCCGAACCAAGAGGTTCGCAAACTCGTATTTTTGCCGCACCATCAAGCTGTGGAACAGTTTGCCAGCTACCGTGTTCCCTCCTTCCTATGATCCTGGGTCCTTTAGGCGTAATGTGAAGAAGCTAAACAGCAGGCCGGCATGATTGTGTTGAGTAGCGGGGGATAGACTGTCTCTCGCTACTTGATACTCTATCTGGACGGCACTGCGCTTACCATCAGGTGCAGTGAGGTCACTTTGCCGCGCCAGAATAAAAAAAAAAAAATAATAAAAAAAAAAAAAAAAAAAAAAGTAAATAGCTCCTTATAAGGAATACTTTAGGCTATTTTTAACTATAGAAAAATATTAGAGTTACATACAGTGTTTGTTTTATGCGCTGCCATACCGTTCATTCGATTTGGATAAAACTTTGTCAACTTTTTGTTTGCACTTGTGCGAAGGTTATAGGCATAGTAAAATTTGGTGATCGCAGGTTCGATTCTCGCGCGGGGAAAATATGTTCATAGTATTGGGTGCACCTATTTTTTATGTAAAGTGCGCACAGTTGCCTGCGGTGCCGACCAACCTTATCGCGTATATGAAGCAGCGAGCATAAGCTAGTATCGTATAAAATTCAAAAGTACCCACAACAAAGAACATTTTCACAAACAGTAATTTCATTTGGTTGCTAAATAACATTAAAAATAAATCTCAATATGGAATATTAAATTCCATCTCTTTAGTCAAGAACCTCCAGTATTATTGCAATTAATGAACACATTTTCATGACTGCCTCGGTGGCGCAATTGTAATTGCGCATGCGTTACGACTGCCGTGCTGAGGTCTCGGGCTCGATCCCCGGGTCGGGTAAGGTGATATTGAGTTTTTCTATCTATAAATTCTCAGTATTAGCCCGGAGTCTGGAACTGTGCCCGGTATTGCGCTCGCGTTACGTTATGGGACCGAAATTCGGCGAAAATTGGGTGTACTGGTTGTACCTCTGCCTACCCTTTCGGGGATTACAGGCGTGAGTGTATATGTGTGTATGTATTTTCATGACATTGGCTGAACTGGACTTGACCTTTAACATTGGCTGGCAACTAGCATGTGTCACGTGATAGTAAATGATAGCACCGCACATGAAATATGAATATTATAGGTTTGTTGCCGTTATTTGGTATTGAGAAATAATCATGTAATCCGGAGAAAAATATCAAAATGTAATTTGAAACTTCGCAAATAAACCTCTCAAATACCTTAAGATACATATAATCCTTAAAAGCAAAGTTAAAAATATTTTTGCGCCAAGTGTGCCCCGTTCCCGATACCATCCCGAAGTTAATGTCCTAAAGTTCGCGCCCAAATTTTAATAATAATATATCTTTGTAATTTATTCGATTTGCGCCTCCCGCGCCGGCGGTTCGCGTGCCACATTTCACAGTTTACGCCGATCGACGTTGCGTTACCGATAAAGGTGGTTAACGACCCCCCCATCCCTTATCAATAACAATAGGCATAGATATATTTGGTAGAGAGAGGGTTCCTGATAACAGGCACTCGCGCCTGTAATCCCCGGAGTAGGCAGAGTTGTAACCAATACACCCATATTTCGTCGAGTTTATTACGATCCTATAAGGGGGAGAGTCTATCACCATACCAGGCGTGATTCCAGACCGCAGACTGATAAATCAACAAATAACACCCATCATTCACACCCCAACCACACAGAAAGATTTCTCTTGTGTCGTGATTATCAACTGCGAGAGATTTTCAATCTTAACAGATCTGATACAAATATTTCAGGATATTACGACATTTATATATCAGTGCGGGAATCGAAGCCATTGCCTCTTGTTTAACAGACTTTAGTCACCACGGAGGTTCTCATATTTATACCTCTGTGCTAAAAAAAACGGCAATAGAGTCGGTATAACACAGTTTAAGATTGTTATAATTCGGATGATCGTTAAGCGATATAAGCAGTTAAAGATCGACACTATATTGAAAGTGTAGTGACTGCACCTGGCAATAGTCAGCCGCATTATATGTTGTAGCTACAGAAAAATGATCTTAAAATTTCACCGGCATTCATAGATTTTGAAGTAACAAGATAATGAGCCATTTAATAACAACTTTTTACACATACACTATGAAAGAAAAACATTATTATATTTTTAGTATATTAATGCAAAATCAAAACCATATTCTAAATTCAAACATCCCTCGGACAAACAACAAACCCGAACACATACGAACTACACCGAAAAAACCCGACTGTCGATCTAGCCGGCTGCCAAAGATTTGACGTCAATGGTGGAGAATCGTAAATTAACATTATCTGCAGACGCACCGTGGCTATTTATTATTTATGGTCGGGATCCACTCGCCTCGGGCTCTAGTGCGGGACGGTTTTTCCCCATGGGCCGCGGGGTGGGAAACGGATGTTTTGTATTCCATTTTTAAAAATGTCATCGTTTCGATTTCATTCATAGTGTTGGTGTTTGAAGGGAGATTCGGGAAGAGGATATGTAATATGACTTATTTGTTAGTAAGTTAAGAATGCTACTGACCCAATTTACGCTTGGCACAATGATTGGGAATTTCGAGTCGGTGTGTACATGCTAGCCTAAGAACCGTATAATTCATGGGCACAGTGCTTATAGTACAGCATTTCAACATCTAAAAAAGAGTGTATTTTAAAAATATTGTAAAGTTACTGCCTCGGTGGCGCAGTTGTAATTGCGCATGCGTTACGACTGCTGTGCTGAGGTCTCGGGTTCGATCCCCGGGTCGGGTAAAGTGATATTAGGTTTTTCTATCTAGAAATTCTCAGTATTAGCCCGGAGTCTGGAACCTGTGCCGGTATGGCGATAGGCTCACCCCCTATCAAAAACGACCGAAATTCAGCGAAAAGTGGGTATACTGGTTACACTGGGTACAACTCCTTCGGGTATTACAGGCGTGAGTGTATATGTATGTATTGTAAATTTACTTCAATTATCGAATCAATGATAAATGAAAGTCTATCATTTTATATTCAAAAACAAACAATACTGCAAACTCTTCTTAAAATTTACGATCCATTAAAACCGTAAAGGTGGAACTTCTACATAGCCTGACATTAGACAATTGATTTGTGATATCCAAACGAAATCGCGTTCGTTAATGGTTAATTAATAAAACTCTGGCCATAAATAAGAGGGGGCGGATGGGGTAAGGGGTATACAAAAACTGTTGGTATCATAAAGCTGTCAGGCATATGAGGCACTGCCTTTGTTGCTATGTTTCGTCGCGCACCGATAAATCTAATAAGGCAATTTGAACCCCCGCCTTGACTCCTTTGAGTAAGTTTTGACTTGGTATATTTTGTTAAATACATACAATTCTATTTTTAAAGGTCGCTGAAAAATTTCTATTATCCAAAAACATTTAAGATAAATTTGACAGCCTCCATGGCGCAGCAGGCGAGTGTGTTGTGAAACTAGAGGCCGTGGGTTCGACTCCCGCACCGAGATAAATGTTTGTGTGACAGACTGATATTTGTTTCATGTCTGGGTGTTGTGGAACCGTAGTCCTTCGTAGTTTTACGATACAGGTTATACCTAGTGTGGGGTCAGAACTATGTGTGTGACTGTTGGGTGTATTTATTTATTTTGCAGTTATTAATATTGGCTTAGCGACTTCGTAGGCCTTACTCTATGTACCTTCACCAATTTATGAAACCTCGCTCGTGTACCCAAAGGATAGGCAATGTAAAACTAGAGCAATCACGGTCAGCTTATTTCATTTTTCTTACAATATGGAGCCAATCGTCCTGCCACAAATTTCAATTGACGACAACTTAAGTGTACATTTTCAAATTGAAACACTCAATCTTAAATTGTATTTGCTCAACCAGATTTGAACCCAGGACCAGTTTACTGCATTTCACGATCAGAAGTTCAATGAAATACCTGAATGAGGCAATCGTTTTTAGGAATTTCATTTTCTTGGACTTAGTTTTGTGTCCATCTCTATTGCCATCCATCACTCTTCATCAAGTCTGAGTGCAGTTATTACCCCTAAAAGCTTATTTTGGTCTGTGAAATCATAGATTTCTCTAGAAGCTTAGAAAAGTCTGTCTAAATCTATATATTTTCAATCTTTATTACTTTCAAAGATTTCCTATCATACACTACACGCACATAACAAGTAAATAAACTGTTATTAATTACCACATCATTCTGGATTTACTCATCTTAAATCCTTAGTAATGTTTACTATAAGAGAAATAAGAGCGCAGTAACTTATTACCGAATGCAATTTTACCCCAATCCCCACATTATTTAGTAAACAAACTGAGGATTCTCTTCATAGAAAAACCAATCAATCCCGGTGAAATATTCCTGAAATAAAAATCTCACCGGCGGCCGTGACTCAGTCCCGCGGATAAGATAAAAAAATCTTATAATGTTATTACAACACATCAAACGGGCTATAAAAACTTCGTCGGTGCAATAAATCTCTCATCATGTGCTGCCATCTATCAAACTGGACCGGGAACGCGTAAAGGTATAATGCGCAGCGGTGACTGACAGATGGCGCTAGTTTGTTAGTGTTTGGCGTACTGCGCCAGCGCAGTTAGCTGTTAGGGCGTCTGTCCATCGATCAGAAACCTGCTTATGTTTTGATAACCTGGTTGGCGTTGATATTAAAATTTTATAGGTTCTTCAATTTATGTCACAACTTATTCAATAAAACACAAGTTATTATAAAAATGATGCCATGTAAACCTATCCGTCTTCAATAAGACAAACAGCTTCTGAATCCGAAGTTCTAATTAAAGTGTCTCAAACTATCAAAATAAGAACAAAATATGAAACAACGTTTATATTCGCGGTAAAAGCAGATTTCATAATCAAATAAATTTTCTTCAGAACCAAACAGTGCTAATCGTACTCTAAAATTTCTAAAGCCATAAATAAAAAAAAACCACCTCATTGTTGCTATACAGTAGTCGAAAAACGTCTTATTCCTCAATTGCCTATACAATTTTCACGAAAAACATTTAGTGGACGGATACCTTAACAAGTCATTCGATTTGATTTAGTTTTTGTTTACACCTGACGTTATAAGAACTACAATTACTACGCGAAGTATAAATATTGTGCAGGCCGTTAGCGCTGTAAGGAATTTCTGTTTTGTCATTAAAGTAATGATTCCTTTCATTTTCCGGTCATCCTCTTTTCTCCTTTTCCAGTCCTATCCTCGTCATTGTATCCCTGCCTTGACGGTGAATTCCAAGTTCCTACGCCATTCATCATAATTACTCATTCCGTATGTGTTTTGACCTGTCATAAGTGCCTTTTATATGCCTACATGATGAGTAAATATTTTTATTTTTTAAATAGAGTTTTATCTACTAACAGACGTTAAACACTGCCAATACTCGCCCTTATTAATGTGCGTATTAAGCGCATTTGTAACGTTAATACTATGGAAATAAAGTTGATTTTGGCTTGTATTTTTACTCACTGCTTATTACCTTTTTCCGAACACCAGTGTCCTTGACATACATGAGAGGTTAATTTGTATCACTATGTCGCCTTGATAATTGTGGGAATGTAAAGTAACTTTAATAACTCTTGAATAAGATTCTTTATAGCGCAAAACTAAAAGTTATATTTAATTTTGTCCTTGTTCGCCACCTATTATGAAATAGAAATACTTTTGGCAAACCGTGGTTTTAGCCTTTTCCATCGGGAATGCAAGCGTGAAGCGTGGTTTACATCATATCTAATACTAGCTGTTGCTCGCGGCTCCACCCGCGTGGGGGTCATGTTTGGAAGAAAAAGTATACAGTACAAAATACTAATTATCATGCGTTTAACTTCAAAAATGACGGATTTTCATCCCCTATTTTACTCCCTTAGGGGTTGTATTTCCAAAGACCCTTCTTTAGTAGATGCCTACGTCATAAAAGGTACCTACTCTCAAAATGTCAAGTCTCTAACCCCAGCCGCTGAGGCTGTGCGTGAATATGTTAGCCAGTTTCTTATTTTATATATAGGTACAGATATTCTAAGTAATTAGTTGCATATGATTAATGTTAACCATTTTTATACCTAAATCGATGGATATTATGACCGACGTGTCCTAACCTACTAAAAACCTAAATAAAAAATAACCTACTTAAAACTAGATCCAAAATCAAGGATAATTCCTTTCATGTTGGTTTTATAAATTTTAAAGCGATTAAAATGAAATTTCGTCTCACAACCTAGTCCCTCTGAGAGAGTGCTGGCAGCTTGACGAAAAGGCCCCGCGGGAACTCCCTAATCACTCACTCAAAGGTGAAAAGGTGGTGTGACGGACGGGGGTTCGATGCTCGGCTGCGTGGTCTGTTTAAGTTTATTTTAGAATTTAATGCCAATTATTGTTCTTTAATTTAATTATCATGAATCTATTGTTTTTATTTACACAATTATTTAACCAACATTTGTATTCAGTTAACGCGTTACATAAGGGTGTCTAATAAAAAAAATACAAAAAGTTTTCCCCCGGTATGGCGATGGGCTCGCCCCTTATCACATTATGGGACCGAAATTCGACGAAATGGGTGTACTGGATACACCACTGCCTATCCATTCGGGGATTACAGGCGTGAGTGTATATGTATGTATAAAAAGTTGAATAATGTTGAAGATATACTACAAATTTCTTTTTTTTTATTCTGGCATGGCAAAGTGGACCACACCACACTGCACCTGGTGGTAAGCGCCGTTCGTTAGAGTATCAAGTAGCGAGAGACGTAATCCCTCGCTACTCAACACAATGATGCCGGCCTGCTGTGTAGCTTCTTCACACTACGCCTAAAGGACCCAGGTTCATAGGAACGAGGGAACACGCAAGCTGGCAAACTGTTCCACAGCTTGATGGTGCGGCAAAAATACGAATTTTCGAACCTCTTGGTTCTTTATTATGTCAAGCTAAAATTTTTAAAGTTGCGTACGGATTCTTATCACACTCACACTTCTTATCGCACACTGGTATTTAGGAACTGTACCATTAAATAAATTTTCAATAACCGAATTGGAGATAATCTCGTAATTTTCGCAGGAATCATCAGGAACTATAAATACACATATATCCATTTGCCGGGCTATTTTAAAAAGGTAGGCCTTGGAGACAGGATTTACCAGTACGATATATTTTGCAATTTTTTCAGCATATGTACGAGGGCCGCTATTCAGTCAGACACAAATCTCCTACCAGCTACCCCTGGTAGAGTGCTAGAATAGGCTATTTGACTGTCTTTGGGAAACCGTTTTATTTTATTCTTCATGGTCTATACTCTATATTATTAAAATATTATCATTAATAAACATAAAACCTAAGTTTTCAAGGTTTAATTTGTAAAACTAATAGACTAGTGCTGCTGGTGGTAGGATATTTATATCCGCCCGGGTAGCGACCACCGTACACAGGGTGTAAAACCCGCCATAGTGGCACACGCAAGTGTGTCGCGTTCCGGGATCAGCCAGTGTACATCCGGTTTTTCTCGGGGGTCTAGAGTTTTTGCGGCCTTCTCAGTACTCTGACAATAGACCCTCGACCGCTTCTTCACCTTCTTGCCCATGGCGTAGTGTGAAGGAGCAGGCCGGCATGATTGTGTTGAGTAGCGGGGGATAGATCGTCTCTCGCTACTCGATATTCTAATTGGACCGCACTGCGCTTTCCATCAGGTGCAGTGCGGTCACTTTGCCGTGCTAGGATAAAAAAAAAGACGTTTGGCTCATAGCGTTTTAGATGGTGCGAACGGTGACGTCATGCATGACCGATGGGTGTTTCATGTCACGTGACAAAATGCTTTATTTTTACATTGTTTCTTGAAAATATTAAAAAAACACTTATAAATTAACAAATTGGTTTCCATTCCGATTTTTTTAGATTTTTTTTTTTTTAATCTAAAATCTATACTAAAAAACAAAATCAGGTTTTCACTTACTGTCCAACTACTTTATTAGTAAAAATTGAAATTCTGGGCCAAAACTGAACAAAATACGTAAAAACACCAGAACCTTCGCAGTTTATTCCTCCCATCGATCCTGAAGGCCGAAGCCGAATGAGAAGTGTCTATATAAATATTGATTCCCGTCTTCTTGAAGGAAATATGAAGTAATACCTAACCAACAAGCAAAGCTCTCGTGATATAAGGAAATAAATTATACTATGGGCGAGATTGGCTACTTGCAATGGATACGGTGGTTGGGATGCTCTACATGATAATAATCTACTCACTTTTGTAACCTAACCAGTACAATCTCCAGCTAATAAGTGCACATTCTTACGTCACACACACACACACACACACACACACACACACACACACACACAAACGCACATGCACTTTAAAATTCCATATGATCATAAATGGTAGATTTTCACGTTTCCACTGTCTATGTTAATCTTTCGAAAGTACCTGAGCTGAACACTGTCTCTTAAGATACAGGTTGTCCTAGTTTGAGAGACAGGGTTATTATATTGTATTAACAGATTATTTCAATAGACAACAAGATAAATATTTGTATTGCTGTTATGTTACCTAGTCTACCTTCGTTAATATTGTATTGCTTACATCTGTTATTTTTGTGTTTTTAAAAATAAAATAATATACCTAATAATCACACACACTATTATCTCATACGGCAGTAGGGTAGTTTCCTGTGTTTAATTTTGTACATTTTTCGATATGCAACCGAATATTATACGCAAAAGAAACTCTATTGTGAAAACAGAATGAAAATTGCTTGAAAAATAAGGTCACAATATTTATTTCAAATATTAGTATGAACAAATACTCAAAGGTATAAACATGGTTGCGTATTGGAAACATGTCGCTATCTCCCTCGCACAACGGCACAGTGATGGCCATTCTGAGAATAGTGACGTCAAGGGACATATCATGCATCCTTTTACTGTCATTTGACAATTATCCCTTCTAGCAGATTTGATTAGCGTCTTATTTACTTATTTTTGTTCGAATTCATGAAATTATTTAGATAATAGGTTTTAGGTAACGTAACTTGTTGATTAAATTAATAAAAAAAATCGAGTCAACTACCCTAGTGTTGGCACGGGTCCTCCTCTAATGAGAGTGGTGAGGCCTTACCAGGCTGGCCTAATGCGGGTTGGTAGACTTCACATACCTTTGAAATTCCTATGACAATTCTCAGGTATGCAGGTTTCCTCACGATGTTTTCCTTCAAGCAAGCGATAATTAATAATGAAGACACACGTAACTTTAGAAAAGTGAGAGGTGTATGCCATGTGGGCTGGTCTCGAACACCAGAATTTGGTCTCGAGTTCATACCACTACCAACTAGGCTATCGCTGCTGTTAACAATTAAATTTAAAACAGCATCTGCAAGACGACAACACATATGTTTAGCTCCGTACATTTATAATAAATTAAATAAAATCCTGAAAATGAATTCTCTCACGAGTAACGAGTCTAAAACAAAAATAAAAACATGGTTACAATCATTGGACTACACAAACACACACACACACAGACTAACGCACATATCCACTTCTATTCTGAAATTTCTAGTATTTTCTAAGTTTTATAGCATAAACTAACAAAATTGGGAGTAGACACTGACTCCTGACAGGTTTTTACCTAGCTCAGGGCTTCAACTAATCTTTGTAACATTTTTCTAATGCCAATAAAATATTATATTTTGTTGTATAAAAAAGTATTTCAAAATTAAAAGAGAATGCTACTATAGTTTTCCTCTTCAAATCTCTCATTGCATCAAAGAGATTGCGTTCAAGATGTAACTGGTAAACCGATATAATTTGTAAAATCACTTAAATTGTTACGACATAGTAAGTACCTTGTAATTACCGACAATATATTTTGCAACGCAGATATGCGTTTATTCGATATTGGAAAATGTCGTCAGTTTCTCTATTTCATTATATTTAATCATCGTTTACAAATGATGCAGTGTTTTAGATGGGGCAAGGTGAAAAAGAGTTCCTTGGTATTTTGTCACAACTCAAGACAACAAAAATAAATTGAAATGAACCTAATTTTACGGATTCTATCGCGGTTTATTTAACTTTTTTTTATCCAGAAGTTTCGAAAGCTTTACAGACAGACAGACCATGAGGGCTGTAAAGCTTTCGAAACGTCGGGATTAAAAAAGTAAAATTAGTTTCATTTAAATTTATAATATTCAATGACGAAATAATATACACTTTTTTCGTCATTGATAATAATCGCGTAAACATAATAAACCATTAAACAAAAAAAAAAATTAAAAACGTCGAAAATAAAGAACAGGCCAACTTTCTGCAATTGAAATCAAAATGTGCTGTCAATGAATTGATTATAAATGTCTCAGTGTAATAGTAATATGAGGTAGTCGCTATCCTTACAGTTACAACCCTCAAGCCAAGATAATCGATTTGGGAAATTCTTTTTATTAATTGGTAAATATAGTAGAGCAAATTCCAAACCGTTCCACATCGCAAGTTAAGCCCCCGATAATTTTCAAGGGGCAGGCAAGTAAGCGCAGACTGAAATATCGGCCTGATCGTTACATCACTATGGGTATTGATCATTCTATGACTGATTTATATCTGTTATAACCGCTGACGATAGATGGCGCTTATATAAATATCAGCCATTACTAATTTGTTATCTACCGTCATAACTCTAGATACGTATAAGTTCACGTCGCTATCCTAAAAGAAGTGGGCTGAAGTGTAACCAGTTCACCCACGGTTCATCGAGCTGATCCAGATCGGCAGCTGATCGGTTCATCCTATATCGCACAAAAATTCCAAACATAGAAATCCTAAGTAGTATGTTTTTTTTCGAAAAAGTATATAGAAATGTCTGAAAATCTTACAAATGTTGATAGCATGATTTAGGGATCGAATTCTGGACTTCACCAGTCCCAAATTAAGTCAATACGGTACATACTGGATCAAAGTGATATTCAGTACCTAATAAATATTGGCCATATTAAGCTGAGTGGTAATGAATAGATAGTTCAATGCCCAGACTAGGCAAATGATTATACAGATAATTATATATTGTCTGTCTGGTCGTGCCAAGTATACAAGAGAAATATTGATGCTATCATTTTTGCTTGAGTGTGTCAATTAAATTAATATGATTACTTGAGACGGAAACAAAATTATAACTAATGAAGGGTAGGGCCCTGCAGAGGGTCGTATGTAGGTCGATCAGTCATCGTCGTATTAAGCAAACTAGCTTATTATCACGATGACTGATCACAAAGCTGTGGAAAAGGTTGGTAGTTACAGTGTTCCCTCCTTCCTATGATCCTGGGTTCTTTAGGCGTAGTGTAAAGAAGCTACGCAGCAGCCCGGCATGATTGTGTTGAGTAGCGAGGTATAGATTGTCTCTTGCTACTTGATACTCTAACTGGACGGCACTGCGATCGACGATCTAACCACCGCTACTGAACTCAATCATGTCGACCTGCTTCTTCACACTACGCTATGGGCAAGAAGGTGAAGAAGCAGTCGAGGGTCTCGTACTCGGTCTCTTACTCCGCCGCAGAACGGCCAAACATCGTACCCCAACCCTAGACCTCCGACAAAAACCGGATGTACATTACTTCATATATCCGTTTGATTACTGCAATTATTATTTGCATCACACTCAAACACAAAACAATCCTTTCCAGTTTCCACCACCTAAAACCAAAAACAAAAGCTGTAGTCTAGAATAAATAAATAAACACAGCGTCGTTATTATTTAACATGTGAGCACAGGAGTCGTCTGTCCGTCCAACTCGAGCCGATATATCAACATTAGCGATGTCCCAGGGCCCGTCCGGACACTACACTGTGACAACTGACATGCGCCGCTGGAAGAGACATGGCCCTTTGCCATAGAACATTTTTTTTTTTATCGTGACCCGGTAAAGTGACCACACTGCACCTGATGGTAAGTGCAGTGCCGTCCAGTTATAGTATCAAGTAGCGAGGGATAGATTATCACTCGCTACTCAATACAATCATGCCGGCCATGATATCTCTTGTCTTACTTTTATTACATTCTCAAGTAACTTTTAAGGATAGGTAATTTTATCCAATAATATTAGAGTGTCGCAGTGCTGAGACTGCTGTGCTGAGGTCTCAGGTTTCATCTCCGCGTCGAATAAAAGTGATATTGGGTTTTCTATCACGAAATACTCAGAATCAGCCCGGAGTCTGGAATTGTGCCCGGCATGGTGATGGACTCTTATCACATCTTGGGCCGGTAATAACCTCTGCTAAATTTGGTGTGCTGGTTACACCTCTTTCTACCCCTTCGGGGGTTGAAGGCGTGAATGCGTATGTCTTATTGTATATATATATTATTGAAAATGCGCTGTGGAAATTAACCCATATTTTAGAATGATACTTAAGCGCTTTGATTTGCGTAGATTTGTGCATAGGTCATTAGCCCATTTTTGGCGCCGAACAATGGCCAATGACACATAATGAAGGACATATACAGAAACAAAAACGGAAACGAGTTCCCATAAGTGTTTTGTTAGAAGAAGGCTTACTATATTACTTACAGTTAATAAACATTTAGGTACATATACGTTCCTTACACAATACACCATTCTCTAAAGAAAAAAACACTACTTCTCTACCACTGAACCCATTACAAGCTATTTCTAATCACTACATTTCATAAACCTAGTCACTTCCATTCGTTAAAGGTCACAGCACCCACCCATGGGACGTCAAAAATGAAGATTTAGTCCCCCGCCGCGTCATACGTTACTGCAGCTAATGAAAACACGTCTCGACGTGATGAAGAGGGAAGGTCGCCGGGTCGAGAACTTGCCTGGTTTGTTTGGACTCCTGACTTAGTTGACTGCTTCTAATTTACTAATCAATAGTTTTTTAGCTCGATAGTTGGAAGTGGTATGGACTGCTAAATCGAAAGTAGCTGGTTCGAAACCCAAATGGCATACACCTGTGACTTTTCGAAATTATTTGATTTGTTAATTATCGCTTGTTTAAGCGGTGAAGGAAAACATGGTGAGGAAATCTTCATGCCTGAGAATTCTAGAATTTTAAAGGCATGTGAAGTCTGACAACCCGCATTAGGCCAGCGTGGTAGACTAAGGCCATACCCCTCTCATTAGTAGAGGAGGCTCGTACACAGCAGTGGGACAATGTTTAATACAGGGCTAGTATTTTTTAAGAGACTAGCACAGTAACAAGTGTCACCTGGAGGTAAGCGATGATCACCACCCATAAACACCATACCAAAAGGATCATGGGAATGCTGGCCTTAAAGGTACGAAAAGGGAGATGGGAAAGGAAGGGTATTTGAATTTTAAGAAAACTTACTCAACATACGCAATAGCAAGCTGTTCTCATCCGTTCTCATCTGTAGTCAAAAATGTCTACAGCCTGGCTCTACCTATAAATAAATAAATACACCCAACATTTACGCACATAGTTCTGACCGCACACTAGGTAAAACCTGTATCGTGGGTATCAAGAACTACGAAGGACTACGGTCTCACAACACCCAAACCGGAAACAAATATCTGTCTATCACACATACATTTGTCTCGGTGCAGGAATCAAACTCACGGTCTCTTGTTTCAAAGCCGGCTACCAATTCATATACATTCACTATATCTTTGTCTATTTTCATTGGCTATAGAGAATATTCGTTGTGTTTCATGAAATCAATTTGTTAAAATGTACTGCTTAATTTGCTATCATGCTGTCGATCTTGACTTTGGAGCTGCAGTGGCTGGTGTGAGAATACAATTCTTTCACAAATTGTTCATCTAGGGGCTTTGTAATGGAAGTCAATGGCTCGAACTGCCATTTTGGGAGAAATACCAGTAGACCCCCTAATAGTGGTCAAGCACGAGCGTAGCCAAGATAGGGGTTTTGTGGGTCTAAACCCCATCCAAAATATTCAACATATTACATTCCTATTAAATGTTTAAATTAAATGGAAATATGGAGAGTCTAGGAGTATAGGCGATTATTAAATTAATACTATTAAAATTTTGAATTCGAATTTTTTTGAAACCCATGAAAGTTATTATTGCATTTGTCTGTACGAAATCTAGATAACACCCAACAGCCACACATCTAGTCCTGATCCCACACTAAGATACAAGT
Source organism: Laothoe populi (assembly GCA_905220505.1). Lineage (NCBI taxonomy): Eukaryota > Metazoa > Arthropoda > Insecta > Lepidoptera > Sphingidae > Laothoe > Laothoe populi. Next base: position 20,970,462 of record HG992152.1, on the reverse strand, counting down.
CTTGTGTCCTGGGTATTAGGAACTACTACAGACTTGCGGTCTCACAACACCCAGACCAGAAACAAATACTTTTGCGTCACACAAACATATGTCTCTGTGGGGGAATTGAACCCGTGGCCTATGGTTTCACAGCCGGCTCATCACCTACTGCGCCACGAAGGCTGTCAAAATTACAGTACAATTTCTCAGCAGACACATTAAGACCGACTCATGCACCAGAACATCTCAATGCGTCCAGCAACACTCAAACGCTACAACTATTCATTTAAAAGCGGGTTTAACCTAACCAGAACGTAGTGGCAGCGAGCGAAGGCATTTTTCCCATCTTCCTTCATAAACAGGGATCAGGAGGCAGAACCCTTTCGCTATAAATCTAACGGTGACCCCCCCAGGGCCCGCGGCCCCCCCTCCGGCCCGAGGTGGTTTTGAATGAAGATTGAGCCAATTAAAGTAATCGCCGTAGCAGTCGGCGTTGCCTTGGATTAGTTCTCCATGGTTGACGTGGGGTGGAGTCGGTTTGTTTCTATTTAAAGTTGTTAGGATTTTCTCTTCATTCATACAAAATACTACGTTAATTATTTTATTATCTCGGAGATCTCTTGTAACACACTCATTATACATAAAAGTTTATTTCTTACGGAATTATATTTACTGTTTTATAAGCTAGAAATTTCATAATATTTTACCTGTGATGTATTTTCTTGTGTTTGTCAAAATTGGGCGTGTTTTTATCAACTGCTTTTCCTATGCTAGGCAAAGACAACTCCTTCAGTTTAACGTAAGGGACCTACCAGCCACAACACTGGTGGCAGCTTGATGAGGCTGCTGGTGGTAGGATATTCATGTCCACCCGGATAGCAAATACCGTACACAGGGTGTAAAACCCGCCATAGTGGCACACGCAAGTGTGTCGCGTTCCGGGATCAGCCAGTGTACATCCGGTTTTTGTCGAGGGTCTAGAGTTATCGTACGATGTTTGGCCGTGTTGCGGCCTTCTGAGTACTCTGACACTAGACCCTCGACCGCTTCTTCACCTTCTTGCCCATGGCGTAGTGTGAAGAACAGGCTGGCATGATTGTTTTGAGTAGCTGGGGATAGATCGTCTCTTGCTACTCGATACTCTTATTAGAAGGCACTGCGCTTACCATCAGGTGCAGTGTGGTCACATTTCCGTGCCAGGATAGAAAAAAAGGCAATTGCCATTGCTTTGTCTATTGGTCAACAAGATGCCATTCGTGGTCCACCTTACAACACGAAAGATGACTAAAGATTTTTTAAACATTAAAATATAATGCTTATTCTTAAAAAAGTTTTATATAACTTACTAGTGGTCCCGGGCAGACGTTGTCCTGTCATAACCCGTCTTCTCTGTGGACCGAATTTTAGTTGCAAAAATAAGAAATTCAGATCTCGACAACAACGCCACCTATCGGATTTATTACTATCCTAGCTTTTAAGTTCGACCCTGCCACACACATACACATTGAAATCGGTTGGGTGGTTTCACAGTCTATAACGAACAGAGGGGTTACTCTTGACACTCGATTCCAATTTAAAATTGGGATTGGGTTCGAAAACGGCACAATTGGCACTCTTGAACGCAACACCAGCGCACGATTCTACTGAATATGGCGGAATTTATAGTAACTAAATGAAATAGAGTATTTATGATCGCTAGTTCGTAAATATTCTATTTCATTTATATGAGTGAGTTACGTATTCCAATATCTTCTAAATTGAAATTGAAACTGTATCGAGTTCGAGATTAGAATTGATTTCAAGAGTAGGCCTACAGGTAGAAACAATTTTTGTGTTTTATTTATATAGATATGTACTTAAGAGGTTATAATTTACTAATGAAATGAAAAGACTGCCAAATTTTTTATCATAAAAAAAGGTTATACAAAAGTTTTAACAATCGAAGTCAACTCCACGCTTTCCCATAACGCAGGATTAGTATCATACAATACAAGTATCGTCTGAATCCTTTTATTTATTGCTATTTATTGTTATTGCATTTTCTCCTCTCATTTCTCTACAGTCTACCGTAATATCGTCTTCCTATAAATTTCGCTTAACGCTCGGGATCAACGGTATGTTTTAAATATAACGAGGTTAATTAGCTATAGTTTTGGCTTTTTGTCTTTCTGTTTTCTTGTTTCGGCTTAAGCTGATTTAAGTAATTGCTGTTGGATGTCTAGATTCGAAGTGTTTTTGGGAGTTGTATTTCTTGTTCTTTTAGATTTTAAATGTTGTTATGATTATTTTTCTTTATCATATATTTCAATGTATTAAGTGAAAACACTGAACCTGTTGTAAGTGCATTGTCGTCTAGTTAGAGTATCATGTAGGGAGAGACAAATATATGTCGCTTGTCAACATAATCATGCCGCCCTGATGTAGTAGCTTCTTCACACAACTCTTGGTCTTTGAACTAGGTGTTTGGAAGTGGTAGAGCCACGCTGTAGACATATATTTGTCTACTAATTGAAGGTTTAAATTTCATACATTTCCCAGTTGTATATTACAAGAAAAATTGTAAGCTGCTGCAGCTAAATTGCTCCCTGTCTACTCATTTGGGAATGTAATCGTGACTATATCGTTATGACTACAATATATAAGTAAAATGCAGAATCAAGTTCATGGTAAAAACAAACAAAACGTAATTATTTTTCTCAGAAACAACAGGAAAATAAAGCGATGAGTTTTTGTTGAATTAACCTTAATTTTAAATCATATGCAATTTCACCATCTTTAAATGAATTGGAAAGTGAAAAATGAATAACTCCAAGTTAAACAGAATCCGTTAAAATTTACTTTGTAACTAATTTGGGTCTTTTTGAGTGATTACATCTTGACATGTCGAAGAGTGTACTTAATTTTGAGAGGTCAATTACTGCCTTTTTAAGAATCCAAGCCCGGTAATTCATCTTTTATAAACGGTACAGTAGTGTAGTATCTGTTTACAGTATGACCGGCCCAACTCAACTCGGATGCTAGATTGTCATATAATCTGACGTGAAACACCAGTTTGCTTTTGTCTTTCGAAAGATCATTTGCCAGAAGTATTTTCGATTTTTTAAGTCTGTTGATTTTCAATTTTTCTTTAACGATGTTTACTTAACATCAGATACAAACTTGCTTGTTTGCTAACCTTCTTCTATTCAAGGCTACCAGTCTCGTTAAATTCTTTAAAAATATATCAAATAAAGCTAGCTCAAAAAGTACTTGAGATTTCTATTTGTTTAGCTGGAAAACGAGGAAGTAGATCATGATGGTAAGGGATTTCCACCGATCTCCATCTAGAAAGATCATGGGTGAGTTGTTGTCTATAATGATAAGGAAGGTTCGAATTTAGGTATCCGAATTCTCACCCAGGATAAGAAATGCAACCAAAAGCTGTTAGTCCACGTCAGTGAGACAGTGGTACTATCGAAGTCGAACAAGCTTAGTCATAATACAAAACTATTCACAGCGTTCTTTTAAGTCAACAGTTTCACAATCATCAATCATTACACTACCCATACTAATTACAAATCCACATTACGTATTATAAGTGTTCACAAATTAAAATATCACTCCAATCAATCAAATTGCAACGCGCGACTGATTGTGATCGCAATCGATTTGATTGATTGTGGCTCATCGTGGCGTGATGGATCGGTAACATCGATTATAGATGTTGGCAAACTTAGAAAGTCTAGACTAGTTATGGCACTTGTGGTATGTTTAATTCTTGTATATATAGGTTTCTAGGTCTAGTGGATAAACACGTTACAGGTTTAATTTAGTTAACCTCTTATCTGTACAACAACATCTCCTGGTGTAACCACTATTTATGTATAGGTGCTTACTGTATGGTGGACCACACATAGCCGAAGAAAGAAAAATTACATTCAAGATGTAGATATATTTACCTTTAACAAAGATTTTTACTTATGTGTTGAAAACAACATTATTTCACCGTTCACAATCATCATTTACAAAGGTCAGTTCCTCTTTGAATTCCACCATAACCCCATGATATTTAGGAACAAACCATCAATTTTACAAGTTAACTAATACATCAAACTATCATCAGTGAATAAGTGGTATTAGGCTGGTCGCTAAAGGCAGATTTTGCATGATTACTTTAAGCACTATTTACGATTGAACTGAACTCTTCATAAATTTATGGGTGAACATTCAACAATAACATCTTAACGAAGTGTGTCACTGGTGCCTTTAGTAATAGACAGGTACTGACACTTGGGTTTGACTCTTGAAATCACCATCGGTAGTCTTTTACAGTGGAGTTCATGCAGTGCCATTGACGCTCATGCGGCAAATTCTGGACTTATTTTGCTCAAGTACACATCAACTGATGCGAAATTATCGGTAATCTTATAATGAGGAGAAAATCACAATTTCTGATACGAAATGTAACAACAAATCTGTCATTTCTCGTCGGTTGTCTGTGAAAGAGTTGCGTTGTATTATCGGTCTACCCACTACAGAGTAAAATTGATTTACTCATGGCTCTAAAAATTTAAATTAGACGTCACTGTACGTAGTACCTATCTCTTATTTTTCAGTGGTTATCAATCAGTATGTACTTTTATTTCTAATACCATAACTCCGTCAAGTGTTTGTCCTTTAGGATTCAACAGGGTTTACCTCGAGGGATTCCACATAAATTTCCTTATGAGCTCCAAGAAGTATTGGTGTTTTTTTTTTCGGGCTTTAGTAACTCTTATGAAACCATTTGTGCCGACCCCACTTAGTGTGGCATAAGGGAAGGTAGATGATGAGTAACTCATAACTATTATTGAAATCTTATTTTTATTTCTATGAATATTCTCAGCCCACGATTCTACTCAGCTTTAATTCTGTGGTTAGCGGCCTGCCTTACAGAAATCAAAAGGGCAATAAATTCGACGCGCGCTCACTTCCCCGTGGCATAAGATACGTACTCTTGCACATTCCGTTCTACCCGCTAAAATATGACATTATAAAGTAATAAGCGTTGCATTAATGGAGTTAAAGATCTTTGATGTCGAAGAATGATGATGATGGGCCAGATGGGCAAGAAGCCGAAGGCGGAAGCGGTCGAGGGTCTCGTGTCAGATTAATAAGAAGGCCGCAAAACGGCCAAACATCGCACCCCGACTCTAGATCCCCGACAAAATACGGATGTACACTGGCTGAACCCGGAACGCTAACCACTTGCGTGTGACCACCGTACACCCTGTGTACGGTGGTCGATATCCAGGCGGATATGAATATCCTAACACAAGAAATCAAACAAACAAGGATTTGAAGACTTAATTTTAAACAGCTGTTTACAAAACTAAACAGTTTATTTGCTCTTCTAAAATGTTTCTAATATTTTCATTCGAGGCGTTAGAACTTAAAAGATACATTTTAAGTAGCAAGGATATGATTTTTAGTATTATTAGACAGAAAACCTATTAAAGTAATCTAACACACACACACCCACACACACACGCGCGCACACACACTCACACACACATATACCCTCAATTTTTTTTATTTGTAATTTTTTACTTTTTATTTTTCCACGTTTATTTTAAATTAGTTACTGAAATGATTGTTCGGTTGACAAAACATTTGTTCTATTTCTAAGATGAAGACTCTGCCTCCTGTAATACAGTTTATACTAGCACAGGAGTCTGCGCCGTTAATATTTTTTGTATATTTCGTTTTTTGACAATAAATAATTTATTATATTAACTGTTATTATTAGTTAATATGCCATTGGTGTACTTATAAAGACATATGAACTTGACATTTAGGATAGACCTTAGTCACCATTTTAAGTGCAACCAAGCTCATTCAAACCACGAATTAGTGTGATCTTCACACTACTATTACATCACTACACATGACTCTTAACTAAACCGTCGGCTAGCTCCCAAGCATCGAGTAAGATACCAAGTGCATAGTGAATACCAAACAAAAGATCCGTTACCGCTGATTCATCTACCATAGTCTAAAAAACACAGTCTGTCAACATGTCTGATGTCGTAAATGCGGTGAAAGCAGCTGGACTTTATATAGTTACTAAAGATTTATTATTTTATTAAGTTTGGTTTTCGGTTTTTAAAACTGTAGAGGCTGGTAATCAATCAAGGGTCACCTGAAAGTTAATTATTTCCATCACACGTAATACCACAAGAAACAGGTGCATTGTGGGTTTTTAGGAAATATGGAAGGAGTAAGGAATTTGAACTTCAAAAATGTCACAGTACAAAATGTAATAAGCTGTTAAGAAAACAAAGCAGTTAGAAAGAAAACAAATTATTTGGGATTTATTTAAATTTAATATCTTATATATATATATTGCAGAAAGTGCTTCCAGCATTAAGTTCGCCTTTATTCTCATGTGATGATGGCGGATGTTTATTTAACGACCAATTTCTCGACGGCCCACGTTCCGCTGCATCGGCTTTCTTCGATTGCTAACACAATTCAAAGTTATTAAGGTTAATGCGTGTTGGCAAATTTATTTTATTGTTAATTATCAAAACAAAATTATAACTACACATTATACACAATCAGAAACAGTTAATACTGATTTGAAAGGATATAAGTACAATTGAGTAAACCCTATCCCTCAAACTAGGCTTTGCCTGTATCTTAAAGACAGTGTTCGTTATATATGTAACAAGTTGAAAAGAATTGTCAAACAATTTATTGCATACATACATTTATTTCCATTCACGCCTGTAATCCCTGAAAGGGTAGACAGACACCCACTTTTCGCCGAATTTATTACGGTCCCATAATGCGTTAGGGGCCAGCCTATCGCCTTACCGGGCTCAATTCCAGACTCTGGGCTGTTACTGAGTATTTCTAAATAGAAAAACTCAATATCACTTTACCCGACCCGGGGATCGAACCTAAGCTCTCAAGACAACAGTCGTAACGCATGCGCAATTACAACTGTACCACAGAGGCGTTGATACGATTTATTACCTACTTTGACATACTGTATGGTTTTTAGACTGGTATTATTTAACTAAATCCCAACAGGAATATTAAACACCTTTGCGTATGATTTTATTGAATTTAAGAGCAATTTGTATGGATGTGTATATAACATTATGTTCCTTATATGGTTTTGTAACGCTCGGTGTCATCATATGGAAAATACGGACTGGTCAAAGCGGTGACGAAAGAATGTATAGTCTTGATTTGACTGCTTTGCAAACATTGCTAAGTTAGGTTTTTTTATCCTGGCACGGCAAAGTGGCCACACTACACCTGATGGTAAGCGCAGTGCCGTCCACTTAGAGTATCGAGTAGCGAGAGACAATCTATCCCCCGCTACTCAACACAATCATGCTGGCTTGCTTCTTCATACTACGCCATGGGCAAGAAAGTGAAGAAGCGGTCGAGGGTCTAGTGTCAGAGAACTCAGAAGGCCGCAAAACAGCGAAACATTGTACCCCAACTTTAGACCCTCGACAAAAACCGCATGCACACTGGCTGAAACGCGACACACTTGCGTGTGACACTATGGCGGGTTTTACACCCTGTGTATGGTGGTCGCTATCCGGACGGATATGAATATCCTCCAGTATACAAGACATTTTAAAATCAAGTAACCAGAGAATATTTGTCGATGATGATGCATCCCTCTTTGAATTTGAAGTCATCTTATAGTAGCAAAGTGTGCAGGGTAGGAGGGAAATATTTATAAAACCACAACATGCCTAAATTGTTTAATAATCCATTTATATCCCATGCTTGTTCCTCTAGAAGCAGAGTTAAAAAGACACCTGACTCCTGCTCCATTGATTTTCTTTGTTTCTGGTGCCATCTTCATAGGCTTATCAAATGCCAACTTCTCAATAAAATTTTTCTACTTCACAGTCTTTATCATCAAAAGCAAGACTGTCACTGTCTACCTCTTCCTTAAGTCATGAGACAAAAATCTCTTTACCAACTGAAGTATTAACAACAAAATACCATTATGATAGCCTCAATAAGTGCACCGACTTCAATAAAAAACACATTATGCGTGCCTATAAAATCATCAGATCCTGACTTAGTGCCTATTGGACCACCTGGGAAGTAGAGCCTTTTAAACAAAAAAAGAATTTCTCGAATCGGTCCAGGCGTCTTCGAGTAATCGGGGAACATACATAAAAAAATGATTCCGACGAATCGAGAACTCTTGTTGAAGTTGGTTAAAAAGTAATGCAAGTAGCAAGTACTTAGGCAATAGTCTATCTAGGTATAGCTATAGTTGGTAGGGTCTCCGGTCAGATTTCTCCGTTGCGTAAACAATGGCATGTTTCGATTCATATCGGCCCAGACCGTTCCGACTACAATGATGTCCTCAATTCAGAATAAAAATTGCTTACCAAAATTCGAATAAAATTTCGAAATCAATTTTGTAGCCGGCGTGTGTTGGATTGGATGGAGACCACCGTGGTAGTAAAAAGTAGTGGTTCATTTCTTTGAGTAGTGTTCCGTAATCCGTATCGCGTATATTGAAGATAGCATAATAGGGTTTCTTTTTTTATTCTGGCCTTTTTTTAATATTGTACATTATTTGATTGCAATCATAACTTAATTTGATTCTAACATTACTTCATTAAATTGAGACAGTGTTACAACTTAAATGATTAAAAATAAAGGATGAATGTTAAAACTTTGCTGAAAGGACTAAATTGAGTAGATATGACAAACTAAATTAGGTTTAGTCCTGTCACTAGACAATTTCAGAATAGGAAACGTTGTTTGACCGGGAAAAATTTAATTACATAATATACTCACGCCTGTAATCCCAAAGGGCTAGGCAGAGGTGTAACTAGTATACCCACTTTTCGTCGAATTTATTACGATCCCATAATGTGTTAGGGGGCGAGCCTATCGCCATACCGGGCACAATTCCAGACTCCGGGCTGATACTGAGTATTTATAAATAGAAAAACGCAATATCAATTTTCCAGACCCGGCGATCGAGCCCGAGGCCTCAGCACAGCAGTAGTAACGCATGCACAAATACCAGTGCGCCACCGAGGCAGACAATTTTTTTGCGTCATTATAAATTCGCATGGTCACTACTGAAATAAAATGCCACAAAAACATCGTCTAAAAGCGACACATATAAATACAACACAAGTTAGGTACAAATGACCATATTACCTCACTGTATTACCATATACGCACCGTGTTGGCCGATTTACATATATTTACTATAAACAGACAGATTACGCTGTCATTATATAACGGGCCGGTCTATCGTCTAACTAACACTCATCTAACACCATTGGTTTAATATCAGTCGTATAGAATCAAAGCCGGCGAAGTAGGGACGACTTAGATTCTAGCAATTAAAAAAAAACTCCTAATTTTGTTTCAGTAGACTAGAGTAGTCCTTAAACGGTAGGCAGCGGCTCTGCTGTGCCCTGGCAGTCTATGGGCGGCGGTGACTACTTACCATCAGGTGGCCCGTGTGCTCATTTGCCTATTCAGGCATTAAAAAAAAAGTCAATTTTGCAGAAATTTTTATTTTAATCTGAGGAGATATTTAATTTAATCAATGACAACAACATTAATAAAAATTAAGCTTAACGGTGCAAAATCTGAAATTTGCTTGATTGCCGAGTTTGAACCCAACTATGGTAAGATTGGCGTGCATTTTTCGGGGATAATACACTTATTATCCCCGAAATACATAGGCCACTGCCTATGTAAAAAAAACATGTCAATCCCTAGCTCTGTGTAAAAACAAACTATCCTACGGGAACTGCACATTTTCCGGGATAAAAAGATGCATATGTGCTATTCCAGACTATAATTTATCTCTGTTCCAAATTTCCAGTTCCCACTAGCCGTTGTAGCGCAATTAAGTAACAAACATCCATCCATCCAAACATTCGCATTGATAATATTAGTAGGATTCTTCTGGTAATTTGTGTGTTTATTGAGGAGATTACCAACTGCCTTACTTTTTCATTTGTCTGATATACAAACCTGAAGCTTAGTAAAATAATCATGTGCACTGACTTGTAGGGCCACATTTACTAGTGTATCACATGCCAAGTGACGTAACTGGTCAGCCATCTAACGCACCGCGCCTGCGCAGCATGCCACTTTCCTTTGAATTATCACACGATGATCTGTGTGAAAGTTAACTGCGTATTATAAGATTACATTACAGGTTATATATTAAGGAATTTTTGTAGTCAATTCCTGCAGGGCTCTTTATTATATCAGGTCCCTTTTCGGTTTAAATAGAAAGAAAGAAAATAAATTTTATTTGGTCAACACTTTTTACACACATACAATTTTAAAAAAGTGCTTTTGTGTTTTAGTCTCTGCTTCTATAATATTATCCCGACACTACACACGGTGACCACATTGCACTTGATGGTAAGCTCACTACCATCCAGGTAGAGTATCAAGTAGCTAGAAACAATCATAACTCATTACTCGGCACAATCATACCTGCTGAGGTTCTTCACTTCAACCCACGATCATAGGAAGGAAGGAACACGGTAGCTGGGAAATTGTAATTAATACAATATTCTCACGATACAATTGACCTTAAGTCCGGATGAGTCAGTTGTTTATGTAATAGCGACTGGCAACCGATTCGAAACCGCTCTGTGCGCTCTACAACCTAGTTTCATATGCGTAATGGTAGCGCGGGTTTGGGCATATAGAGCTTGTAAGATCTGTAGCTTTGAAGGTTTAGGCATGATTTGTTCTGTTTTTTTTTTATTTTAGTTTTCTGGCACGGCAAAGTGGCACTGCACCTAATGGTAAGCGCAATGCTGTCCAGATAGAGTGTCAAGTAGCGAGAGACAGTCTGGGTAATGTGATGTAAGTAATGAGAAGGGAATATAATAATATATATCATTTAAGTAACAAATATTGTAAGTTATTCAGATTGTGTAATTAACTATATAGCTACCCTTTTACATAATTTTGTCATATTTAGTGTATCCTTTGATTGATCGAACTATACTATATTCGGTTATGTTTAATGTTTTTAAAATAGTCATATAACAAAGGCAAAATAAAAATAAAAAATAATTATAAATGGATAAAATAAAATTGCTAGTGTATTTAATTATGCTATGTATACAAAAGCTGATATGCTTTATGTTAATTTTTTTATGTACTGTATTGTCATAAGAGCTATGTAATTGCCTACATGAATAATAAACGATTCAATTTTCATTTTCAATACTTGTGTCTACATCCGCAATCATTGATTGATAAATACCATTTACAATGACAACATCAATAAAAACATAGTAAGCTCCTTAACATCGCATTGAAAGCGTAGCATACCCCACTGTGTAAGAATCATATCATCTTGCACAACTCTAACTCAATAAGGAAAGCGTTTGCATCGGCTATAATATCCTTCTAAGTATTGAGGCCAGTAAGTGGGCATCGTACCGTCCACTATGACATTTCATACATTATTTATGTATCACTGTAGCTCTAACAGTGCCAAAGTCAAAAATTCCCACAATAGAGAAAAAAATGTGTAAACATAACCAAGCTAAGCTAAATACCTTAATATTAGGTTCTTGTCTTTCCAAAACTGCATATTAAATTTCAAACACATTGAATTGGTTTTTGGTTTGACTTCGTATACACTGTTTGTTTCCTTGTAAAGTAAGATGTTTTACTTTCGCATTGTTAGAATTTCATTGATATAAAATCTTTTTATTATAGATACATTAAATTGCTATTGTTCTCAGTGCTATAACTCAGGATCCTCACATGGTACATTACTTTAAACAAAATAATAATAATACTAGCCCTGTATTAAACATTGTCCCACTGCTGGGCACGGGCCTCCTCTACTAATGAGAGGGGTTAGGCCTTAGTCCACCACGCTGGCCTACTGCGGGTTGGCAGACTTCTCATACCTTCGAAAAACTCTCAGATATGCAGGTTTCCTCACGATGATTTCCTTCACCGTTAAAGCAAGCGATAATTAACATTTTAATACACACATAACTTTAGAAAAGTCAGAGGTGGATGCCACTTGGATTTCGAACCTACGACTTTCGTCTTGACAGTCCGTACCGCAACCAACTAGGCTATCGCTGCATTAAACAAAATGTCCTTCTTAAATTTTTTTATCACACAAATATTTGTCTCGGCGCGAGGATCCCGCGACCTCTCGTTTTACAGCCGGCTACTGGCCGCTGCGCCATGACCTCCAGTAAATTTTGTATACAGTCAAAATTCTGTAAAGTACTTAGCGGGTTCCTTACGATATTTTTACACGTGATTTTGGAAAGTCATTAACTTATAGGCAAAAATTTCCCTTAGCGGCTTGTTCTCGCATGTTCCCGAGTAAGTCTGTATTTATATACGTAAGGGGTTATCCCCTTACTTGAAATCATAGTTCTGGCGACCGTTGAAGGAGAAATCGTCTCTCTCTCTCTCGAGATTTTTTATACTGGCACGGCAAAGTTACACTGAACCTGATGGTAAGCGCAATGCCGTCCAGATAGAATATCAAGTAGCGAGTCTCGACGGTTGACATTATATTAGACACCCTGTAAGTGCCATCTGGTGTGGTAGAGCCACTTTACCGTACCAGGAAAAAAATAGAATCAAACCCACAGCCTTTCTCTCGGCTCGTAAAACTGAAAACTCGTAATAATTAAATAAAACCACATAAACTACACACATCAGTCAAATTACCGTGAAATGTATAGCCGACCCGAAATTACAGTCTATCAAACATAATGTGTGAAATAAGACATCAAATATGATTATAAACATATAAAAAACACAATGGCGGGCAATACAATGAAATGAAATAATATGATTCGTTAATGCAAGAGTGTGGCGAAAATTTCAAATTACGAATAACTAGTTGTATCTGCGGCTTTGTTCGGTGGAATGAATATAACTTGTACTAAGATACATTTTGCGGCAAATACGTAAAGTGATAGCCAATTCCGCGTCAACTTCAGACGCCGTATTACATTTTATTTGTAAGTATATACATATACACTCACGCCTGTCATTCCGGAATAAGGCAGAAGTATAACCAGTACACCCACTTTTCGCCGAATTTTGGTCCCATAATGTGATAGGGGGCGAGCCCATCGCCATACCGGGCACAGGTTCCAGAGAGATTTTCTAGATAGAAAAACCCGAAATCACATTACCCAACCCGAGGATCGAACCCGAGACCTCAACACAGCAGTCGTAACGCATGCGCAATTACAACTGCGCCACCGAGGCAATGGTTTAAGTAATTCTGAACCTGTATATTTTGACCAATATTATAGCCGGTACGTAAATTGTCAATACATAATTTATTTTCCATAAAAAATATACTAAAATGTTTTGTATCTATGGCTTGGCGGTCAATATACGTGGAACTCATATAGATGCAACCATAAGCAAAATTAAGCTCTGTTATACAACAATACATTATTGGACAGCTGTTTAAATTTCAGGCTTTTGAAAACGATAATTGACGATAATACTGTTAAAAAAAAATCGTTTAAAGAAGATCCGATGGTTAGGTATTCAAAGCTATTTATTGCATTGGTAGGGGATGCTTTATCTTTTAAGCAAAACGTATGTTATTGATGTAGCGTACCCCGAGATGAACGGTAGCACGGGTGGTTAGGGCTCGTTCGCTGTCGTTCTTCGGTGCGCGGGGGTTCCTAAGCCCCCCATGGAGATGGACTGCTACGCGGCACAGAGTGCAGTCAGTGGTATGTACATAAGGGGTAGAGACTCGGTCCAGCGGCTGCCCGGATAGCCATCATAATAAAATGCTTCCCCCGCGACAACAAAAAATATATATAATATATGTAATTTTTGTAGCGTGACGTCATTTATAAGTATAATGCGCTCCCTGTCTCGCAAAACTCTATGGCTCTATTTATGGTTAGCTTTTATAAAATATTATAAAGCAGAAGTTAATAAGACTATTATAATAATACTAGCAACAGCTCGCGGCTCCGCCCGCGTGGAGGTTATTTTCGGGAGCAGAAGTATACAATCCAAGGAGTTGTCCTATGCACCGAGGCACCTGTAGCGATTGTCCAGCCTCTCAGTTGTTGTGTCTGAGTCTTGAGATTGCATCTAAAGAATACCTCATCAGTTTAACCTCACTTTGCCCCTTTCAGGGATGATTTTTCAAAAACGATGAAACACGTATTTCTCTATTTCCTACCAAAAGCCTTAATATGAATTTTCAGAGTCCTAACTTGAGGAATGGTAGATTTCCCATACAAATATTGAACTCTTATTTGACCCCTTTCAAAGTTTTTTTTTGAGAAAAAAGATAGCCTATGTCCTTCTACAGGACATAATCTATCTCCTTGGCAAATTTCATCACAATCCGTTCAGCCGTTTAGTCGTGAAAAGGTAACAAACAAACAAACAAACGAACAAACGAACAAACGGACGGACGGACTGACGGACTGACGGACTGACGGACTGACTGACTGACTGACTCACTCACTCTCTCACGCTCTCACTCTCACTCTCCCAATCTTACTCTCTCACTCTCACACTCGCACTCTCACACTCTCTCACTATTTAACTTCATGTAAAAATGTGAAACAATTTCTTTATTTCCTACCAAAAGCCTAAATATGAATTTACAGACCCCTAAGTCGAGGAATTATGGATTTCCCATACAAATTTTGACCTCCTATTTGACCCCTTTCAAGGTTGTTTTTTGAGAAAAAAATATAGCCTATGTCCTTCTCCAGGATATAATCTATTCCCTTACCAAATTTCATTACAATCCGTTCAGCCGTTTAGTCGTGAAGAGGTAACAAACAAACAAACAGAGTTACTTTCGCATTTATAGTATTAGTATGGATATTCTCTGAACAATTGCAACTAAAACAACACACTTTCATTTTGCCCATTTTGTCTGTCATAAAACGCGTTCCGCTTATCTCTTGCGCGTCCAAGCCGGCATTATGCGAGCTGCGCCCGCGCAAGATTGATCGTTCACCTGCCATAGCTTTACGAACATACAGACACGAGTAATTGATATATTCGCACTGTAATATGTTTTTTTGTGGTCTGTGTCATTAAGTCGAAGTTAAAGCATTTGTTTTGTTTTTGTTAAAGAAATGCCTTGATGAAAACTCAAATTAATCATTGTAATCAATTAACGGTTTTCGCATGATTTCTTTTGCAAATATGTGTAACATATAAGCTCTTATTTATACCATGAAGAAATAGAGGTGCGACTAGTAGATATATCCAATGTTTATAGAATTTATATTCGTCCCATGATGTGATAGGGGGCGATTTTATCGCCACATCGGATACAAACTTTAATTCGTGTGTGATTTTTCGAATCGAAAATAAAACACAAATAGAATTATAATTGCCTGTAGTATTTGAACCGAAGACATCTCCATTCCCTCAACTTTAATACGCTGAAACAAGACTAATGAGGTGATAAAATACAAGTTACAGAAAATAATAATCATTCATGTACACGCCTGTAATCCCCGAAGGGGTAGGCATAGGTGTAACTAGTACACTCACTTTTCGCCGAATATACTACAGACCGGGGATCGAACCCGAGACCCCAGCACAGCAGTCGAACGCATGCGCAATTACAACTGCGCCACCGATGCAGTCAAAAATCATTCACTTATCCTACTAATATTATAAATGCGAAAGTTTGGATGAATGGATGGATGTTTGTTACTCAATCACGCTACAACGGATGAACAGATCTGGTTGAAATTTGGCACAGAGATAGATTATAGTCTGGAATAGCATATAGGCTACTTTTTATCCCGGAAAAATGTATAGTTCTCGTGGCATAGTTTAGTTTTTTACAGAGCAAGGGATCGACATGATTTTTGCATAGTAGTAGTTTAGGGATCAGAAAATAACATATGCCACTATTTATCCCGGAAAAATGCACGCCAATAGTTTAAGATGGCTCCATGGATTGTATGCCTTTCCTTCCAAAAATAACGTCCACGCGGGCGGAGCCGCGAGCAACATCTAGTTAAAACATAAATTTGTTCCATCTTGTTTCGTTTATACATCCTCTTGAGATAAACAAAAGAAACGGCAGTATCCAAAGACCGTTGGTTTTTAATTTGTTCTGTCTGATAGATTCATAATACATTTGTTGTTGTAGGAAGTGCATCGGTCACGGCAGTGAAGGTGTCTCGCGTCCAACACAATTATGTGAAGGCATTATATGGTTAGACACACCGCCTCTCTCCATATCTCGGTGTAGAGGCATGGTTAAGTTACCGAATAGCCGGCATTGTTTACGGAAGAGCCGGAAACATAATACGGATAGCGGGTAGTAGAGAAATATTTGTTATATTAAGAAAATGATTTAAAACAGTTATACCTGACTATAAGAACTTAAAAATAATTTGGTGAATTTTGCAATATCTTTGAAGCTTTGCCGTTATTTGTGGAGGTTCAAGTAATTGTATTTATTTTAGATGATGTGTTAAAATATTAAGAAAGGTAACAATATGAATCATATATTTTACTGTCAAACCCTAAATTGTACGAGATAATCTATAAACGACATTCTTTGAATGTTTGTGTAAAATATATAATGAATTTATACAGACTTTTTAAGCATTAATATTTGATACCAAATCAATAATGGTAAATACCGAAGTCAAAAATTATCCGGCTATCCGTTTTGATCGAAAAGCCGGAACGTTTACCCACATCACTAAAGTATGTATCGCGAATGGAATTAGCAAATAACCAGAACACAATGTTATATCATTTAAAACATTGAATTTATACTTTCACCAGATTTAGGATCATTTTATATGAGCATGTGCTTAAGGAAATATAACTGGTGGTTGGTTTAAACCGGTTTTTAATGGACAAGATTCTTAAATCGAGTATTCCAAACTTTTTCTACGGAAGCATTTCCTCACTTCAGATATATAATATATGTTTCATATTATATCATCCAAATGTAATAAACACAGGCTACTTAATACGCAGGCACTTTCATATTGATACAGTTTGATAGCCTCCGTGGCGTAGTGGGTGAGTAACAGATTGTGAAACGAGAGGCCATGGGTTCGATTATCGCACCGAGACAAATGTTTGTGTGACAGACAGATATTTGTTTCGGGTCTGGCTGTTCTGCGACCGCAGTCCCTCGTAGTTCTTGATACAGGTTTGATCATGTGTGTGACTGTTGGGTGTATGTCATTTGAAATGATGACGATCTGCAATTAAACCTGCAAAGCCGAGTTCTTCATTAGCACAATCAATGGTTCAGGGCGGTCATTTGAGATCCAGGAAAGAAATGAGCGTGGGAATACTTTCTCGTACAATAGGTTGTATATAATCTAACACTCCAGTGACAGTTTCCGTCAGTGAATGAGAACTGAGAACAAATGCTTAGTGATAGACAACATGACAAGGTCCGAAAATTTATATCTTTATCGAAATTCTAATGGAAATTTTCAGTATTTTTTTTTATCCTGGCACGGCAAAGTGACCACACTGCACCTGATGGTAAGTAAAATGCCAGGTAGGTTTCAGGTATATTTTTCATGACTTTTTTAATTTTTTTTTTTTAGTTGCTGGATAGGCAGACGAGCAGACGGGCCACCTGATGGTAAGTAGTCACCGCCGCCCATAGAATTCTGCAATGCCAGAGCACAGCAGAGCCGCTGCCTGCCGTTATTTATTTATTTACACTTCATACATACATTCAAACGTGGTTCAAGGTGGACTTAATGCCTGAGGCATTCTCTTACAGTCGAACCTTCGATGATGCAGAGATGGAAAGAAGTAGGCGTGCAAATACAACTTATAACGCGAGACACATACATACATATATACTCACGCCTGTAATCCCAGAAGGAGTAGGCAGAGGTGTAACCAGTACACACACCTTTCGCCGAATTTCGGTCCCATAATGTGATAGGGGCGAGCCTATCGCGCCAGCCTAACGCGAGATACTTTTAATTAATCTAAGTGATATAACCAAATATCAAAATAACTAAATTTAAGTTAGATGTGATTTACGATGCACGGACAGGTAAATTGGAGAAGTTTTTTTTTATTCTGGCGCGGCAAAGTCACCACACTGCACCTGATGGTAAGTGCAGTGCCGTGCAGATAGAGTATCAAGTAGCGAGAGACAGTCTATCCCCCGCTACTCAACTCAATCATGCGTGCCTGCTGTTTAGCTTCTTCACGTTACGCCTAAAGGACCCAGGAATTTATGTTGTCATTGTACTGCAGATAGAACTAGAAAAGTATAGTTTTACCACTTATTGCGTAACATTTGATTGCTGGGACGGAAGAAGATAATGCTTAAGCCTATAGTTATGTTAAACTAATGGTAAGGCGCCAATCACAATGATAATGCAAAAATATGCAATAAATATACATAATCTGTGTAAACGTTACGTTAGTAATCTTCATTAATTATCATAAGTTTTATTCGTTGTTTAAGGTTATGGGCTTGGCTTTCTCCTATTATTTGTTACACAATTGTATGGTCTATACAAAATACATTATATGTATGTTTTTTTATACTTGCACGGCAAAGTGACCACACTGCACCTGATGGTAAGTAAAATGCCAGGTAGGTTTCAGGTATATTTTTCATGACTTTTTTAATTTTTTTTTTTTAGTTGCTGGATAGGCAGACGAGCAGACGGGCCACCTGATGGTAAGTAGTCACCGCCGCCCATAGAATTCTGCAATGCCAGAGCACAGCAGAGCCGCTGCCTGCCGTTATTTATTTATTTACACTTCATACATACATTCAAACGTGGTTCAAGGTGGACTTAATGCCTGAGGCATTCTCTTACAGTCGAACCTTCGATGATGCAGAGATGGAAAGAAGTAGGCGTGCAAATACAACTTATAACGCGAGACACATACATACATATATACTCACGCCTGTAATCCCAGAAGGAGTAGGCAGAGGTGTAACCAGTACACACACCTTTCGCCGAATTTCGGTCCCATAATGTGATAGGGGCGAGCCTATCGCGCCAGCCTAACGCGAGATACTTTTAATTAATCTAAGTGATATAACCAAATATCAAAATAACTAAATTTAAGTTAGATGTGATTTACGATGCACGGACAGGTAAATTGGAGAAGTTTTTTTTTATTCTGGCGCGGCAAAGTCACCACACTGCACCTGATGGTAAGTGCAGTGCCGTGCAGATAGAGTATCAAGTAGCGAGAGACAGTCTATCCCCCGCTACTCAACTCAATCATGCGTGCCTGCTGTTTAGCTTCTTCACGTTACGCCTAAAGGACCCAGGAAGTTAATCGAAATTATTAGTTTTTTTACTCTTTAGGTTAATGCGTGTTGGCAAATTTATTTTATTGTTAATTATCAAAACAAAATTATAACTACACATTATACACAATCAGAAACAGTTAATACTGATTTGAAAGGATATAAGTACAATTGAGTAAACCCTATCCCTCAAACTAGGCTTTGCCTGTATCTTAAAGACAGTGTTCGTTATATATGTAACAAGTTGAAAAGAATTGTCAAACAATTTATTGCATACATACATTTATTTCCATTCACGCCTGTAATCCCTGAAAGGGTAGACAGACACCCACTTTTCGCCGAATTTATTACGGTCCCATAATGCGTTAGGGGCCAGCCTATCGCCTTACCGGGCTCAATTCCAGACTCTGGGCTGTTACTGAGTATTTCTAAATAGAAAAACTCAATATCACTTTACCCGACCCGGGGATCGAACCTAAGCTCTCAAGACAACAGTCGTAACGCATGCGCAATTACAACTGTACCACAGAGGCGTTGATACGATTTATTACCTACTTTGACATACTGTATGGTTTTTAGACTGGTATTATTTAACTAAATCCCAACAGGAATATTAAACACCTTTGCGTATGATTTTATTGAATTTAAGAGCAATTTGTATGGATGTGTATATAACATTATGTTCCTTATATGGTTTTGTAACGCTCGGTGTCATCATATGGAAAATACGGACTGGTCAAAGCGGTGACGAAAGAATGTATAGTCTTGATTTGACTGCTTTGCAAACATTGCTAAGTTAGGTTTTTTTATCCTGGCACGGCAAAGTGGCCACACTACACCTGATGGTAAGCGCAGTGCCGTCCACTTAGAGTATCGAGTAGCGAGAGACAATCTATCCCCCGCTACTCAACACAATCATGCTGGCTTGCTTCTTCATACTACGCCATGGGCAAGAAAGTGAAGAAGCGGTCGAGGGTCTAGTGTCAGAGAACTCAGAAGGCCGCAAAACAGCGAAACATTGTACCCCAACTTTAGACCCTCGACAAAAACCGCATGCACACTGGCTGAAACGCGACACACTTGCGTGTGACACTATGGCGGGTTTTACACCCTGTGTATGGTGGTCGCTATCCGGACGGATATGAATATCCTCCAGTATACAAGACATTTTAAAATCAAGTAACCAGAGAATATTTGTCGATGATGATGCATCCCTCTTTGAATTTGAAGTCATCTTATAGTAGCAAAGTGTGCAGGGTAGGAGGGAAATATTTATAAAACCACAACATGCCTAAATTGTTTAATAATCCATTTATATCCCATGCTTGTTCCTCTAGAAGCAGAGTTAAAAAGACACCTGACTCCTGCTCCATTGATTTTCTTTGTTTCTGGTGCCATCTTCATAGGCTTATCAAATGCCAACTTCTCAATAAAATTTTTCTACTTCACAGTCTTTATCATCAAAAGCAAGACTGTCACTGTCTACCTCTTCCTTAAGTCATGAGACAAAAATCTCTTTACCAACTGAAGTATTAACAACAAAATACCATTATGATAGCCTCAATAAGTGCACCGACTTCAATAAAAAACACATTATGCGTGCCTATAAAATCATCAGATCCTGACTTAGTGCCTATTGGACCACCTGGGAAGTAGAGCCTTTTAAACAAAAAAAGAATTTCTCGAATCGGTCCAGGCGTCTTCGAGTAATCGGGGAACATACATAAAAAAATGATTCCGACGAATCGAGAACTCTTGTTGAAGTTGGTTAAAAAGTAATGCAAGTAGCAAGTACTTAGGCAATAGTCTATCTAGGTATAGCTATAGTTGGTAGGGTCTCCGGTCAGATTTCTCCGTTGCGTAAACAATGGCATGTTTCGATTCATATCGGCCCAGACCGTTCCGACTACAATGATGTCCTCAATTCAGAATAAAAATTGCTTACCAAAATTCGAATAAAATTTCGAAATCAATTTTGTAGCCGGCGTGTGTTGGATTGGATGGAGACCACCGTGGTAGTAAAAAGTAGTGGTTCATTTCTTTGAGTAGTGTTCCGTAATCCGTATCGCGTATATTGAAGATAGCATAATAGGGTTTCTTTTTTTATTCTGGCCTTTTTTTAATATTGTACATTATTTGATTGCAATCATAACTTAATTTGATTCTAACATTACTTCATTAAATTGAGACAGTGTTACAACTTAAATGATTAAAAATAAAGGATGAATGTTAAAACTTTGCTGAAAGGACTAAATTGAGTAGATATGACAAACTAAATTAGGTTTAGTCCTGTCACTAGACAATTTCAGAATAGGAAACGTTGTTTGACCGGGAAAAATTTAATTACATAATATACTCACGCCTGTAATCCCAAAGGGCTAGGCAGAGGTGTAACTAGTATACCCACTTTTCGTCGAATTTATTACGATCCCATAATGTGTTAGGGGGCGAGCCTATCGCCATACCGGGCACAATTCCAGACTCCGGGCTGATACTGAGTATTTATAAATAGAAAAACGCAATATCAATTTTCCAGACCCGGCGATCGAGCCCGAGGCCTCAGCACAGCAGTAGTAACGCATGCACAAATACCAGTGCGCCACCGAGGCAGACAATTTTTTTGCGTCATTATAAATTCGCATGGTCACTACTGAAATAAAATGCCACAAAAACATCGTCTAAAAGCGACACATATAAATACAACACAAGTTAGGTACAAATGACCATATTACCTCACTGTATTACCATATACGCACCGTGTTGGCCGATTTACATATATTTACTATAAACAGACAGATTACGCTGTCATTATATAACGGGCCGGTCTATCGTCTAACTAACACTCATCTAACACCATTGGTTTAATATCAGTCGTATAGAATCAAAGCCGGCGAAGTAGGGACGACTTAGATTCTAGCAATTAAAAAAAAACTCCTAATTTTGTTTCAGTAGACTAGAGTAGTCCTTAAACGGTAGGCAGCGGCTCTGCTGTGCCCTGGCAGTCTATGGGCGGCGGTGACTACTTACCATCAGGTGGCCCGTGTGCTCATTTGCCTATTCAGGCATTAAAAAAAAAGTCAATTTTGCAGAAATTTTTATTTTAATCTGAGGAGATATTTAATTTAATCAATGACAACAACATTAATAAAAATTAAGCTTAACGGTGCAAAATCTGAAATTTGCTTGATTGCCGAGTTTGAACCCAACTATGGTAAGATTGGCGTGCATTTTTCGGGGATAATACACTTATTATCCCCGAAATACATAGGCCACTGCCTATGTAAAAAAAACATGTCAATCCCTAGCTCTGTGTAAAAACAAACTATCCTACGGGAACTGCACATTTTCCGGGATAAAAAGATGCATATGTGCTATTCCAGACTATAATTTATCTCTGTTCCAAATTTCCAGTTCCCACTAGCCGTTGTAGCGCAATTAAGTAACAAACATCCATCCATCCAAACATTCGCATTGATAATATTAGTAGGATTCTTCTGGTAATTTGTGTGTTTATTGAGGAGATTACCAGCTGCCTTACTTTTTCATTTGTCTGATATACAAACCTGAAGCTTAGTAAAATAATCATGTGCACTGACTTGTAGGGCCACATTTACTAGTGTATCACATGCCAAGTGACGTAACTGGTCAGCCATCTAACGCACCGCGCCTGCGCAGCATGCCACTTTCCTTTGAATTATCACACGATGATCTGTGTGAAAGTTAACTGCGTATTATAAGATTACATTACAGGTTATATATTAAGGAATTTTTGTAGTCAATTCCTGCAGGGCTCTTTATTATATCAGGTCCCTTTTCGGTTTAAATAGAAAGAAAGAAAATAAATTTTATTTGGTCAACACTTTTTACACACATACAATTTTAAAAAAGTGCTTTTGTGTTTTAGTCTCTGCTTCTATAATATTATCCCGACACTACACACGGTGACCACATTGCACTTGATGGTAAGCTCACTACCATCCAGGTAGAGTATCAAGTAGCTAGAAACAATCATAACTCATTACTCGGCACAATCATACCTGCTGAGGTTCTTCACTTCAACCCACGATCATAGGAAGGAAGGAACACGGTAGCTGGGAAATTGTAATTAATACAATATTCTCACGATACAATTGACCTTAAGTCCGGATGAGTCAGTTGTTTATGTAATAGCGACTGGCAACCGATTCGAAACCGCTCTGTGCGCTCTACAACCTAGTTTCATATGCGTAATGGTAGCGCGGGTTTGGGCATATAGAGCTTGTAAGATCTGTAGCTTTGAAGGTTTAGGCATGATTTGTTCTGTTT
Organism: Laothoe populi; assembly: GCA_905220505.1. Taxonomy (NCBI): domain Eukaryota; kingdom Metazoa; phylum Arthropoda; class Insecta; order Lepidoptera; family Sphingidae; genus Laothoe; species Laothoe populi. The sequence continues at coordinate 20,946,899 of HG992152.1, read as the reverse complement.
TTTTTTTATTTTAGTTTTCTGGCACGGCAAAGTGGCACTGCACCTAATGGTAAGCGCAATGCTGTCCAGATAGAGTGTCAAGTAGCGAGAGACAGTCTGGGTAATGTGATGTAAGTAATGAGAAGGGAATATAATAATATATATCATTTAAGTAACAAATATTGTAAGTTATTCAGATTGTGTAATTAACTATATAGCTACCCTTTTACATAATTTTGTCATATTTAGTGTATCCTTTGATTGATCGAACTATACTATATTCGGTTATGTTTAATGTTTTTAAAATAGTCATATAACAAAGGCAAAATAAAAATAAAAAATAATTATAAATGGATAAAATAAAATTGCTAGTGTATTTAATTATGCTATGTATACAAAAGCTGATATGCTTTATGTTAATTTTTTTATGTACTGTATTGTCATAAGAGCTATGTAATTGCCTACATGAATAATAAACGATTCAATTTTCATTTTCAATACTTGTGTCTACATCCGCAATCATTGATTGATAAATACCATTTACAATGACAACATCAATAAAAACATAGTAAGCTCCTTAACATCGCATTGAAAGCGTAGCATACCCCACTGTGTAAGAATCATATCATCTTGCACAACTCTAACTCAATAAGGAAAGCGTTTGCATCGGCTATAATATCCTTCTAAGTATTGAGGCCAGTAAGTGGGCATCGTACCGTCCACTATGACATTTCATACATTATTTATGTATCACTGTAGCTCTAACAGTGCCAAAGTCAAAAATTCCCACAATAGAGAAAAAAATGTGTAAACATAACCAAGCTAAGCTAAATACCTTAATATTAGGTTCTTGTCTTTCCAAAACTGCATATTAAATTTCAAACACATTGAATTGGTTTTTGGTTTGACTTCGTATACACTGTTTGTTTCCTTGTAAAGTAAGATGTTTTACTTTCGCATTGTTAGAATTTCATTGATATAAAATCTTTTTATTATAGATACATTAAATTGCTATTGTTCTCAGTGCTATAACTCAGGATCCTCACATGGTACATTACTTTAAACAAAATAATAATAATACTAGCCCTGTATTAAACATTGTCCCACTGCTGGGCACGGGCCTCCTCTACTAATGAGAGGGGTTAGGCCTTAGTCCACCACGCTGGCCTACTGCGGGTTGGCAGACTTCTCATACCTTCGAAAAACTCTCAGATATGCAGGTTTCCTCACGATGATTTCCTTCACCGTTAAAGCAAGCGATAATTAACATTTTAATACACACATAACTTTAGAAAAGTCAGAGGTGGATGCCACTTGGATTTCGAACCTACGACTTTCGTCTTGACAGTCCGTACCGCAACCAACTAGGCTATCGCTGCATTAAACAAAATGTCCTTCTTAAATTTTTTTATCACACAAATATTTGTCTCGGCGCGAGGATCCCGCGACCTCTCGTTTTACAGCCGGCTACTGGCCGCTGCGCCATGACCTCCAGTAAATTTTGTATACAGTCAAAATTCTGTAAAGTACTTAGCGGGTTCCTTACGATATTTTTACACGTGATTTTGGAAAGTCATTAACTTATAGGCAAAAATTTCCCTTAGCGGCTTGTTCTCGCATGTTCCCGAGTAAGTCTGTATTTATATACGTAAGGGGTTATCCCCTTACTTGAAATCATAGTTCTGGCGACCGTTGAAGGAGAAATCGTCTCTCTCTCTCTCGAGATTTTTTATACTGGCACGGCAAAGTTACACTGAACCTGATGGTAAGCGCAATGCCGTCCAGATAGAATATCAAGTAGCGAGTCTCGACGGTTGACATTATATTAGACACCCTGTAAGTGCCATCTGGTGTGGTAGAGCCACTTTACCGTACCAGGAAAAAAATAGAATCAAACCCACAGCCTTTCTCTCGGCTCGTAAAACTGAAAACTCGTAATAATTAAATAAAACCACATAAACTACACACATCAGTCAAATTACCGTGAAATGTATAGCCGACCCGAAATTACAGTCTATCAAACATAATGTGTGAAATAAGACATCAAATATGATTATAAACATATAAAAAACACAATGGCGGGCAATACAATGAAATGAAATAATATGATTCGTTAATGCAAGAGTGTGGCGAAAATTTCAAATTACGAATAACTAGTTGTATCTGCGGCTTTGTTCGGTGGAATGAATATAACTTGTACTAAGATACATTTTGCGGCAAATACGTAAAGTGATAGCCAATTCCGCGTCAACTTCAGACGCCGTATTACATTTTATTTGTAAGTATATACATATACACTCTTGGCGGTCAATATACGTGGAACTCATATAGATGCAACCATAAGCAAAATTAAGCTCTGTTATACAACAATACATTATTGGACAGCTGTTTAAATTTCAGGCTTTTGAAAACGATAATTGACGATAATACTGTTAAAAAAAAATCGTTTAAAGAAGATCCGATGGTTAGGTATTCAAAGCTATTTATTGCATTGGTAGGGGATGCTTTATCTTTTAAGCAAAACGTATGTTATTGATGTAGCGTACCCCGAGATGAACGGTAGCACGGGTGGTTAGGGCTCGTTCGCTGTCGTTCTTCGGTGCGCGGGGGTTCCTAAGCCCCCCATGGAGATGGACTGCTACGCGGCACAGAGTGCAGTCAGTGGTATGTACATAAGGGGTAGAGACTCGGTCCAGCGGCTGCCCGGATAGCCATCATAATAAAATGCTTCCCCCGCGACAACAAAAAATATATATAATATATGTAATTTTTGTAGCGTGACGTCATTTATAAGTATAATGCGCTCCCTGTCTCGCAAAACTCTATGGCTCTATTTATGGTTAGCTTTTATAAAATATTATAAAGCAGAAGTTAATAAGACTATTATAATAATACTAGCAACAGCTCGCGGCTCCGCCCGCGTGGAGGTTATTTTCGGGAGCAGAAGTATACAATCCAAGGAGTTGTCCTATGCACCGAGGCACCTGTAGCGATTGTCCAGCCTCTCAGTTGTTGTGTCTGAGTCTTGAGATTGCATCTAAAGAATACCTCATCAGTTTAACCTCACTTTGCCCCTTTCAGGGATGATTTTTCAAAAACGATGAAACACGTATTTCTCTATTTCCTACCAAAAGCCTTAATATGAATTTTCAGAGTCCTAACTTGAGGAATGGTAGATTTCCCATACAAATATTGAACTCTTATTTGACCCCTTTCAAAGTTTTTTTTTGAGAAAAAAGATAGCCTATGTCCTTCTACAGGACATAATCTATCTCCTTGGCAAATTTCATCACAATCCGGTCAGCCGTTTAGTCGTGAAAAGGTAACAAACAAACAAACAAACGAACAAACGAACAAACGGACGGACGGACTGACGGACTGACGGACTGACGGACTGACTGACTGACTGACTCACTCACTCTCTCACGCTCTCACTCTCACTCTCCCAATCTTACTCTCTCACTCTCACACTCGCACTCTCACACTCTCTCACTATTTAACTTCATGTAAAAATGTGAAACAATTTCTTTATTTCCTACCAAAAGCCTAAATATGAATTTACAGACCCCTAAGTCGAGGAATTATGGATTTCCCATACAAATTTTGACCTCCTATTTGACCCCTTTCAAGGTTGTTTTTTGAGAAAAAAATATAGCCTATGTCCTTCTCCAGGATATAATCTATTCCCTTACCAAATTTCATTACAATCCGTTCAGCCGTTTAGTCGTGAAGAGGTAACAAACAAACAAACAGAGTTACTTTCGCATTTATAGTATTAGTATGGATATTCTCTGAACAATTGCAACTAAAACAACACACTTTCATTTTGCCCATTTTGTCTGTCATAAAACGCGTTCCGCTTATCTCTTGCGCGTCCAAGCCGGCATTATGCGAGCTGCGCCCGCGCAAGATTGATCGTTCACCTGCCATAGCTTTACGAACATACAGACACGAGTAATTGATATATTCGCACTGTAATATGTTTTTTTGTGGTCTGTGTCATTAAGTCGAAGTTAAAGCATTTGTTTTGTTTTTGTTAAAGAAATGCCTTGATGAAAACTCAAATTAATCATTGTAATCAATTAACGGTTTTCGCATGATTTCTTTTGCAAATATGTGTAACATATAAGCTCTTATTTATACCATGAAGAAATAGAGGTGCGACTAGTAGATATATCCAATGTTTATAGAATTTATATTCGTCCCATGATGTGATAGGGGGCGATTTTATCGCCACATCGGATACAAACTTTAATTCGTGTGTGATTTTTCGAATCGAAAATAAAACACAAATAGAATTATAATTGCCTGTAGTATTTGAACCGAAGACATCTCCATTCCCTCAACTTTAATACGCTGAAACAAGACTAATGAGGTGATAAAATACAAGTTACAGAAAATAATAATCATTCATGTACACGCCTGTAATCCCCGAAGGGGTAGGCATAGGTGTAACTAGTACACTCACTTTTCGCCGAATATACTACAGACCGGGGATCGAACCCGAGACCCCAGCACAGCAGTCGAACGCATGCGCAATTACAACTGCGCCACCGATGCAGTCAAAAATCATTCACTTATCCTACTAATATTATAAATGCGAAAGTTTGGATGAATGGATGGATGTTTGTTACTCAATCACGCTACAACGGATGAACAGATCTGGTTGAAATTTGGCACAGAGATAGATTATAGTCTGGAATAGCATATAGGCTACTTTTTATCCCGGAAAAATGTATAGTTCTCGTGGCATAGTTTAGTTTTTTACAGAGCAAGGGATCGACATGATTTTTGCATAGTAGTAGTTTAGGGATCAGAAAATAACATATGCCACTATTTATCCCGGAAAAATGCACGCCAATAGTTTAAGATGGCTCCATGGATTGTATGCCTTTCCTTCCAAAAATAACGTCCACGCGGGCGGAGCCGCGAGCAACATCTAGTTAAAACATAAATTTGTTCCATCTTGTTTCGTTTATACATCCTCTTGAGATAAACAAAAGAAACGGCAGTATCCAAAGACCGTTGGTTTTTAATTTGTTCTGTCTGATAGATTCATAATACATTTGTTGTTGTAGGAAGTGCATCGGTCACGGCAGTGAAGGTGTCTCGCGTCCAACACAATTATGTGAAGGCATTATATGGTTAGACACACCGCCTCTCTCCATATCTCGGTGTAGAGGCATGGTTAAGTTACCGAATAGCCGGCATTGTTTACGGAAGAGCCGGAAACATAATACGGATAGCGGGTAGTAGAGAAATATTTGTTATATTAAGAAAATGATTTAAAACAGTTATACCTGACTATAAGAACTTAAAAATAATTTGGTGAATTTTGCAATATCTTTGAAGCTTTGCCGTTATTTGTGGAGGTTCAAGTAATTGTATTTATTTTAGATGATGTGTTAAAATATTAAGAAAGGTAACAATATGAATCATATATTTTACTGTCAAACCCTAAATTGTACGAGATAATCTATAAACGACATTCTTTGAATGTTTGTGTAAAATATATAATGAATTTATACAGACTTTTTAAGCATTAATATTTGATACCAAATCAATAATGGTAAATACCGAAGTCAAAAATTATCCGGCTATCCGTTTTGATCGAAAAGCCGGAACGTTTACCCACATCACTAAAGTATGTATCGCGAATGGAATTAGCAAATAACCAGAACACAATGTTATATCATTTAAAACATTGAATTTATACTTTCACCAGATTTAGGATCATTTTATATGAGCATGTGCTTAAGGAAATATAACTGGTGGTTGGTTTAAACCGGTTTTTAATGGACAAGATTCTTAAATCGAGTATTCCAAACTTTTTCTACGGAAGCATTTCCTCACTTCAGATATATAATATATGTTTCATATTATATCATCCAAATGTAATAAACACAGGCTACTTAATACGCAGGCACTTTCATATTGATACAGTTTGATAGCCTCCGTGGCGTAGTGGGTGAGTAACAGATTGTGAAACGAGAGGCCATGGGTTCGATTATCGCACCGAGACAAATGTTTGTGTGACAGACAGATATTTGTTTCGGGTCTGGCTGTTCTGCGACCGCAGTCCCTCGTAGTTCTTGATACAGGTTTGATCATGTGTGTGACTGTTGGGTGTATGTCATTTGAAATGATGACGATCTGCAATTAAACCTGCAAAGCCGAGTTCTTCATTAGCACAATCAATGGTTCAGGGCGGTCATTTGAGATCCAGGAAAGAAATGAGCGTGGGAATACTTTCTCGTACAATAGGTTGTATATAATCTAACACTCCAGTGACAGTTTCCGTCAGTGAATGAGAACTGAGAACAAATGCTTAGTGATAGACAACATGACAAGGTCCGAAAATTTATATCTTTATCGAAATTCTAATGGAAATTTTCAGTATTTTTTTTTATCCTGGCACGGCAAAGTGACCACACTGCACCTGATGGTAAGTAAAATGCCAGGTAGGTTTCAGGTATATTTTTCATGACTTTTTTAATTTTTTTTTTTTAGTTGCTGGATAGGCAGACGAGCAGACGGGCCACCTGATGGTAAGTAGTCACCGCCGCCCATAGAATTCTGCAATGCCAGAGCACAGCAGAGCCGCTGCCTGCCGTTATTTATTTATTTACACTTCATACATACATTCAAACGTGGTTCAAGGTGGACTTAATGCCTGAGGCATTCTCTTACAGTCGAACCTTCGATGATGCAGAGATGGAAAGAAGTAGGCGTGCAAATACAACTTATAACGCGAGACACATACATACATATATACTCACGCCTGTAATCCCAGAAGGAGTAGGCAGAGGTGTAACCAGTACACACACCTTTCGCCGAATTTCGGTCCCATAATGTGATAGGGGCGAGCCTATCGCGCCAGCCTAACGCGAGATACTTTTAATTAATCTAAGTGATATAACCAAATATCAAAATAACTAAATTTAAGTTAGATGTGATTTACGATGCACGGACAGGTAAATTGGAGAAGTTTTTTTTTATTCTGGCGCGGCAAAGTCACCACACTGCACCTGATGGTAAGTGCAGTGCCGTGCAGATAGAGTATCAAGTAGCGAGAGACAGTCTATCCCCCGCTACTCAACTCAATCATGCGTGCCTGCTGTTTAGCTTCTTCACGTTACGCCTAAAGGACCCAGGAATTTATGTTGTCATTGTACTGCAGATAGAACTAGAAAAGTATAGTTTTACCACTTATTGCGTAACATTTGATTGCTGGGACGGAAGAAGATAATGCTTAAGCCTATAGTTATGTTAAACTAATGGTAAGGCGCCAATCACAATGATAATGCAAAAATATGCAATAAATATACATAATCTGTGTAAACGTTACGTTAGTAATCTTCATTAATTATCATAAGTTTTATTCGTTGTTTAAGGTTATGGGCTTGGCTTTCTCCTATTATTTGTTACACAATTGTATGGTCTATACAAAATACATTATATGTATGTTTTTTTATACTTGCACGGCAAAGTGACCACACTGCACCTGATGGTAAGTAAAATGCCAGGTAGGTTTCAGGTATATTTTTCATGACTTTTTTAATTTTTTTTTTTTAGTTGCTGGATAGGCAGACGAGCAGACGGGCCACCTGATGGTAAGTAGTCACCGCCGCCCATAGAATTCTGCAATGCCAGAGCACAGCAGAGCCGCTGCCTGCCGTTATTTATTTATTTACACTTCATACATACATTCAAACGTGGTTCAAGGTGGACTTAATGCCTGAGGCATTCTCTTACAGTCGAACCTTCGATGATGCAGAGATGGAAAGAAGTAGGCGTGCAAATACAACTTATAACGCGAGACACATACATACATATATACTCACGCCTGTAATCCCAGAAGGAGTAGGCAGAGGTGTAACCAGTACACACACCTTTCGCCGAATTTCGGTCCCATAATGTGATAGGGGCGAGCCTATCGCGCCAGCCTAACGCGAGATACTTTTAATTAATCTAAGTGATATAACCAAATATCAAAATAACTAAATTTAAGTTAGATGTGATTTACGATGCACGGACAGGTAAATTGGAGAAGTTTTTTTTTATTCTGGCGCGGCAAAGTCACCACACTGCACCTGATGGTAAGTGCAGTGCCGTGCAGATAGAGTATCAAGTAGCGAGAGACAGTCTATCCCCCGCTACTCAACTCAATCATGCGTGCCTGCTGTTTAGCTTCTTCACGTTACGCCTAAAGGACCCAGGAAGTTAATCGAAATTATTAGTTTTTTTACTCTTTAGGTCGGCTAGTTATTTAAGCGTGTTTTTAAACTATAATTTATGTTGTCATTGTACTGCAGATAGAACTAGAAAAGTATAGTTTTACCACTTATTGCGTAACATTTGATTGCTGGGACGGAAGAAGATAATGCTTAAGCCTATAGTTATGTTAAACTAATGGTAAGGCGCCAATCACAATGATAATGCAAAAATATGCAATAAATATACATAATCTGTGTAAACGTTACGTTAGTAATCTTCATTAATTATCATAAGTTTTATTCGTTGTTTAAGGTTATGGGCTTGGCTTTCTCCTATTATTTGTTACACAATTGTATGGTCTATACAAAATACATTATATGTATGTTTTTTTATACTTGCACGGCAAAGTGACCACACTGCACCTGATGGTAAGCGAAGTGCCGTCCAATTAGAGTATCGAGTAGCGAAAGACAATCTATCCTCCACTACTCAACACAATCATGCCAGCCTGCTGCTTCACACTACGCCATGGGCAAGAAGGTGACGAACCGGTCGAGGGTCCCACAACACCCAGATACGAAACAAGAATCTGTTACTCAAACATTAGTTCCGAGCGGGAATCGAACCCACGGCATCTCGTTTCACAGCCAGCTACTCTCCCGCTGCGCCAGAGGCTGTCTAATTGCTAAATGCTAAGTTACTTGCACCCACATTGACCACCAGTCTATGACGAAACTGATGGTATGGAATCGGTAAGTGGTCATGTTTTAGAATGTAGTAACGCGGGTTTCTTACCAATTGTATAATATGATATACATTACGCAGATCGCCTTGGACTAGTGGTGAAATGGTCACCGAGATTCTGGTGAAATGTGGATTTGTAATTTTATTACTCTTTATAATTATGAATAAAATAAACGCATAATATACATACAAATTACTTTATGAAAGGAGAATGCCTGAGGATGAGTGTTTTTTATATGCCTAAATTAAATATATATTTTTTTTAACTGGATAGTCAAAATGAAATTGAATGCTGTTTGTTTGTAAGCGCATCACATGAGAATGGCTGGATCGGCTAATTGTTTAAAATATTCGTCAGAGTCTGACCAATCACCAAGGTTATTAAGAAAAGAAAAATTACGAAGCAGCTATTAGGTGACTGCCTCGGTGGTGCAGTTGTAATCGTGCATGCGTTACGACTGCTGTGCTGAGGTCTCGGGTTCGATACTTTAACTGACGGCACTGCATTAGTATCAGGTGCAGTGTGGTCACTTTGCCGTGCCAGGATAAAAAAAACCTAATTAAAATTTCGTATGTTTTAATAATAAAGATATTTCAGAACTAAGTCGTCAAAAAATTTACTTTCATGGCTTACGTAGGCTAACCATAAGACATACAAAAATCCTCATGAAAATTATATTTTTAATTTATTAACTAAATATTCCTGTTAAGCAGTTCGCAGTTTATAAATATAATTTGCAACCGTGTGGCACGGGAAGGGTCGCTACTATCTATGCATTGACACCACAGGGCTGACATTCATTTTTTAATTCCCAGAAAGAGCAGGATGCACTTATTATGAAAAAGCTAAGAGCAATAGGAATAGACATATTATTTGCTGTCACTATCTGGGTTTCACAACTTTTTGGTTGGGCCTTTAGTCCTGGCCAGATAGTCTGAATGTCAACGAAATATATTATCCGTGATTGTGGAAATATATCATTATTAATTGTGTTTGAATACATTTCACGTCGTATTTAAGTGTTTAAAACGTGTTGAATATGGTACATTGCAGTGTTATTGGCTGTAAAAGCCTAAATAAGCAAAAATATGAAAATATAATGTTTTATTCGTAAGTAGCAATTTTACGTTACTATTTATGATGTTTCTTAAAAATAATTATAAAATATTGATGGTATACCATTTTCTAGGCATTCCTTGCTGTAGAAGTAAAATAAATCTATATAAAACCAATTTTAAATTTCATGTATTACCTAGTCAAATTCGGAAATTGTTTAAATGTCATTTGCTGCTGTTTAGATGTTTAGCTGTGCATGACAATTTTAGGTAAATTTAACATGGCTGCATAATACACATTATGGGGATACCAACGTTTACGACATTTAATTACCTCTTATTTATGGTTAATGTCTCAGCGTTTCCCAAGAGTTTAATAAAAAAATAATACAGTTTAACTAACAAAATAAAAGTGAACAGTGATATGAACAGTTGAACTAATTAATATCAGAAAATTAAATTATAAAATATTGAAATTGTTATTGTGTTGGAACTTTTCTATTGAAAATAAAATCGGGTACACGTACACATTATGTTATTTAAGTATGTATATGTAATGAATGAATTTTATATAAATACCAATATGTATTTTCTGATGCCTCGGTAACCCAGTTGTAATTGCGTACGTGAAACGACTGCTGGGCTGAGGTCTCGGGCTCGATCCCCGGGTCGAGTCAAGTGATATTGGATTTTTCTATCACGAAATGCTCAGTATTAGCTCGGAGGCTGGAATTGTGCACAGTATGGCGATAGGCTAGTCCCCTATCACATCATTGGATGGTAATATGCTCGGCGAAATGTGGATGTATTAGTTACACCTCTGCCTACCCCTTAGGAGATTACAGGCGTGAGTATACATGTATATTATGCGTGGTAGTACACTTAACAGGGAATATTTAATACATCTTCAGTTATGTCATAAGTTAGTGAATCTTTTCGCTTTCTTTGTCGTTTTATCCCTCGCGATGATGTTATTGTATTTAAAATTTATGGATAACTATCGAGAAAAAACATTCAACTTAATACATAAATATAACAGTATTGAGGTTATTTTTTATATCTTGTGATTATTTAACAAGACTGTTATAAACGATTTTTCATTCTCTCTTGTTAACCACTACGTAATGCTCATCAAGAGTATTTGACAAAGCTATTTAAATATCAGGCCCCATCTATTTGAAGAAACCTATATACAAAATTAATTTTATTTAAAGGACAGTAATAATTACTTGTTTTGAATAGTTAATTGTTAATAAAGTTATGTAACTGTGAGTTTTTGTTTCAAGAAGTTATTACTATTATTGTCTATACCCGTACCAACCCGTATTACCCGTCGACCAGCGTGGTCGACAAAGGCCTTACCCCTCTCACTAGTAGAGGAGGCCCGTGCCCAGCAGTGGGACAATGTTTAATACAGGGCTAGTATTATTTTTTATATTATGACTATACCTCATATTTTTTTAATTATCATATTGAAAGACGCACGCCTAAGATTTCAAGAACTGGGTAAACTAATGTTAGTTGGTAACCCTATAGAGTTCATCTGTCCCTTTCGGGTGCACGCCTATGCCTCATCTATAGTTGTATATACCATATCTATGTCGCTACTAGTATTTCATAATATGTGACACTAATTACTTTTTTTATTTATTCATGCACATGGATACTAGTCCTTCAGAACTCATTGCTTTCAATTATCAGTGTTGCATTATATAAATTTATATTTACCACTTTAAATTCCAAAATGAGAGGCCGTCTACAAAAATAGATGTTTCTACAACAATAATAGATTTTTCTAACTGAGTAACTTAAATAGCTGTCATTTTTGTCAATTTCAATACTTCTAGCGAAACTTGACTCCCATGTAAAATCTGTCAACCTCTTTTGGTTTTCTGTATTATAAACACGCTAAGTGTGAAAAATATTTTTTAACGAAGTGTTTTTAAATTTATTGTTATTAAAAAAAGTGTAGTAATTTATATGCGATAAAATCGAATGATATTATTTATAAAAATAAAAGATAGTTACAGAAACTTGACAATCAATTTATCTAATCGAAGATAAAATATTTTATAAGCATGATTTAGCTCCGAAACAAAATGTACCAAGTAACATAGCTATTACTTTCTTTCACTCATAAGTCATTATAAATGAGTTATTAATCATTACTGTTTGACGTCCGGTTTGAATCTATGACTTCCCGCCCGTGAGACACTGTTACTTTCTTCCGAATGTTTATTACAAAACCTATTGCATCTGACATGCGTGAAACATTCGAAAACCTTATAATAAGAATACGTATTTCGTGTTCTATGCCAAAATTAAATTGCTTACCCTGGAAAATAATAACATAATTGAAAACACATTGATTTAATATTAATTATAAATAAATAACACCCAACAGTCACACACATAGCCCCGACCCCACACTAAGATACGAGTCTTGTTTTGTGGGTATCAGGGACTACGAGAGACGTACGGTCTCACAACAACCAGACCCCGGACACAAATATCTGTCTGTCACACAAACATGTGTCCCGGTGAATTTTAGGTTTTAATTTTGGAGTTATTTATTATTTTATTTGACTTATTTATTGTAATAAAATAGATTTACTACAGCGTCCGTGACCATGAAGGCTGTAAAGCTTTCGAAACATTGGGACTATAAAGTAAAAAAAGCGCGATAAAATCCGTAAAGTTAGTTTTGTTGACTTATTTGTTTACTGCATTCAAAATATATCTACCTATAAAAATAAGAATTTATCCAAAAAAGTTTTAAAGAATCATTTTTTTTGGATCTTAGGAATCACTGCTAAGCACGGGCCTCCTCTACTAATGAGATGGTTTAGGCCTTAGTCCACCACGCTGGCCTAATGCGGGTTGGTAGACTTCACATATCTTCAATTCTTATGAGAATTTTCAAGCATGCAGGTTTCTTCATGATGTTTTCCTTCACCGTTAAAGCAAACGATAATTAACAGTAATATACACGTAACTTTAAAAAAGTTAATGGGGTATGTCGTTTGGGTTCGTTTTGAATCTATGACTTTCGTCTAGTCGGTCCGTACTAATTCCTACAAGGCTATCGCTGCTTTTTAGTATCTTACAATACTGGTTGTTACATCTCTTGATCCAACCACTAATCTCTAAAGATGTTTGTAAAAATTACATAATAATTTATTAATTATTCATAACATTATTAAATTATGTAAATATTTTTTTATTATAACTTGCTAGTTTTTGCTTGCGGCTCCATCCGGTTCCAATTCTTCCAAAAATTTCTTTTAATAAAAATAACTTATATCACACTAGGATTATGTGGTTTCGTGGGGGTGAAAGTATTATCAAAATCGGATTAGTAAATGTACCTTTAAGTAGACAACGATTTACGATTATAGGACTTTTACCCCGAGATCGAACCAGAGACCTCAGCACAGCAGTCGCACCGCGTATGCAATCTGTATATATAAAATAAGAAACTGACTGACTGATCGATCAACGCACAGCCAAAACGGCTGGGGTTAGAGACTTGAAATTTTGACAGTAGGTACCTTTTATGACGTAGGCATCCACTAAGGAAGGGTTTTTGGAAATACCAGCCCTAAGGGAGTGAAATAGGGGATGATAGTTTGTATGAAAATCCGTCATTTTTGAAGTTAAGTTTATGAAAATTTGTATTTAGCGTTTTAGTCAAAAATAAAAAATATATATTTCAGGATTTTTGAAAATTCCACCCTGAAAGGGGTGAAATAGGGGAAGAAAGTTTGTATGAAAATCTGTCATTTTTGCAGTTAAACGCATGCAATTTGGTATTTGGCCTTACAGTTAAAAATTAAAAACACATATTTCAGGGTTTTTGGAAATTCCATCCCTAAGGGGGTTAAATAGGGTAAGAAAGTTTGTATGAAAATCCTTCATTTTTGAAGTTAAATGCATGAAAATTGGTATTTTGTAGTGTATACTTTTTGTCTCAAACATGACATCCACGCGGGCGGAGCCGCGAGCAACAGCTAGTCTGTATATATAAAAGAAGAAACTGACTGACTGACTGACTGATCGATCAACGCACAGCCAAAACGGCTGGGGTTAGAGACTTGAAATTTTGACAGTAGGTACCTTTTATGACGTAGGCATCCACTAAGGAAGGGTTTTTGGAAAAACCACCCCTAAGGGGGTAAAATAGGGGATGATAGTTTGTATGAAAATCCGTCATTTTTGAAGTTAAGTTTATGAAAATTGGTATTTGGCCTTTTAGTCAAAAATAAAAAATATATATTTCAGGATTTTTGGAAATTCCACCCCGAAGGGGGTAAAATAGGGGAAGAAAGTTTGTATGAAAATCTGTCATTTTTGCAGTTAAACGCATGAAATTTGGTATTTGGCCTTACAGTTAAAAATTAAAAACACATTTTTCAGGGTTTTTGGAAATTCCACCCCTAAGGGGGTTAAATAGGATAAGAAAGTTTGTATGAAAATCCTTCATTTTTGAAGTTAAATGCATGAAAATTGGTATTTTATAGTGTATACTTTGTGTCTCAAACATGACCTCCACGCGGGCGGATCCGCGAGCAACAGCTATTACAACTAAACCACTAAGGCAGAGTTACGAGTAAAAGCGAATGGCTTAAAATCATACTAAAATTATTTCATAACGTAGTTTAAAATTAAGTGTTTTAATTATGATTTACGACATAAGGCGGACTTATAATTAAAAATTTACAAAATATTCGTCTTGGCGTCTAGAATGTTCGATTAGTATAATCGTGATATTGAAAATAGATTTAAAGTTGACGGAAGATAAAAGACATTTTTAATGTTTTTTTATTCTTAATGCTTACTTACACATTTTTATTTTTAAAATAGTCCTGTATGACTGACTGTGCAGTTCCACTGCTGGGCACAGGCCTCTTCTAAAAAAAGGGTTAGTCTTAGTTCACAACTCTGGCCTAATGGTTGGTAGACACACTTTTGAAATCTAATATGAAATTCTTAGGTAACCAGACTTCCTCAAAATGTTTTCTTCCACCGTAACAGCAAACATAAATTAACAATGCATACGCAAGTGACATTGAAAAATCAGAGGTGTATGCCATTTGTTTATTTTTATCATTGCACACACACACACATACACTCACACCTGTAATCCCCGAAGGGGTAGGCAGAGATGTAACCAGTACACCCACTTTTCGCCGGATTTCGGTCCCATTGTGACAGGGGGCGATCGCCATACCGGGCGCAGATTCCAGACTCCGGGTTAATACTGAGGAATTTCTAGATAGAAAAACCCAATATCACTTTACCCGACCCGGGGATCGAATCCTCTCATCATCATCATCATCTCTCGAAGACCTCAGCACAGCAGTCGTAACGCACGTGCAATTACAGTGCAAATAAATCGTTTTTCTTTCTTTCTTTCTTTCTCACCACCGAGGCAGTCTCCGGCATTTTATTTATCTTAGTACAGGGAACAAACATTATTAAGTATATTAATAATTATTTGTGCTGGTTTCGAACTCACGAACGTGTCAGCAGTGTACCACTACGTATTTGTATATAACAGATTCCTTTTAGTAAAAATCAAATCTCACTTCAATTAACATTCTGAGTGAAAACGAAATGGCCCTCAGAGTATATAACCATATCATTAACTTTGACATATTAATAAAAAAAAACTGATCGTTCAATAATATTTTAAACCTGATTCGTACCGGGGTCATGTAATTTAAACATATGTCTGATGCATTTTAAAATATGTCAGATGCATTTGGAATGCGGATACACGAAATGATGTAGTATTTTATAATAGCGGACACTGTACTCAAAAATAGTACATACATATGTACTCACGCCCGTATTTGTGATTATTTCTAAATAGAAAAACCCAATATCACTTTACCCGACCCGGGAGTCGAACCCCGGAAGAGCACAGCAGTCGTAACGAATGCGCAATAACTGAAAAGTCAGTCTCTCAAAAATTGTGTCGATGGAGAATTTTGTTATATTGATAATGACCCAATTATTTACTGAGGTCATAAAACACCAAACAGTCACAGCCCTGACCTCAGGTTAATCTGTATCGTATCCAGGCACAATAATCTAACGGTATGTGTGCATAGATTCAACCCACAGACATTCGTTTCTCAGCCTCGCTCTGTTATAATAGATGATGGCCGGTGTCGAGTAACACAACGCGGCGGAGAGATTTAATGGTTTTTTTTTCGGATGGCTTAAAAAGTTGCTACATTTAAGAACAATACTTGTTTAAGCATAAGACATGCGTGATTAGTAAGAATAACTCAATAGATATTATTGAATATTGCATAAAAACCTTATTGGAGAATACTTATACAAATTAAACAAGACTCATAGTTTGGGAATGATGCCATATTTTACTCATATCATTTATTATGAGGCAATCAATTGAAAGGCGTTTTGATGATTAAGCTATAGCTGTTTACCTTACTATATCGACAGCCTCCGTGGCGCAGCGAGAGAGTGTGAAACGAGAGGCCGTGGGTTCAATTTCCGCACCGAGACAAATGTTCGTATGGCAGACAAATATGTGTTTAGGGTCCGTTGTTGGTCCCTCGTTGTTCTTGATACCCATGATGCAGGTTTGACCTAGTGTGGGGTCAGGACTATGTGTGTGAGTATTGGGTGTATTATTTATTTATTTATTAATTATAATTATAATTATTATTTATTAGAATTTTACTATGGTATATATATGTTTTATTATTATTATATCAACTGGCTGGCGTCCGTACGTCACTTAAGGTGACCACTGAAAACCAGCGCTGTGTTGTGGTATTTACTATGTACGTGCCACAGAACAGCAGTACGCTGAGTGGTAACCTACCTGTCGCAGCTGCGACGTGCAAGTGCCAAACCCTTTAGTTTTAAGTGTAATAATAGTTTTTGTCAATGTGGTATGTGCGCGTTGTAGTTTGTGCAAATAAATCGTTTTTCTTTCTTTCTTCTCTATTTATATAGCTATTTAATACTATACTATGGAGTTAGTATAAACAATATATCAATCAATTCTTGAAGTACAAAACCGGAACGCGTCATTTCGAGCCATTTTTAAAGCTTTCTCCCGGCTACTTGAGTAACGCTTGTTAATTCAATGCAAATATTGATCTTGCGCATAATCCATAATTTTATAGTTAAACGCTGGTTATTCACATCAAAAGAGTTCGGTGTGATACTTAAAAGTAGGTAGAAATGGTATGGGCCCCCCAGCAGAGGGACAATGTTTAATACAGGGCTGGTATTATGGGTCAGAAAAAATCGATCGCGATGAAAAACCGAGACTCGCCTGTATGTACGAGAGGAGATAGTTAGATATTCCCACACCACCTTTTGTTCATACTAACACTCAAAATAATAGTTGGGACCTCATTTTTGAAGAAGTTTTATGCTCTTTTCACAGAAAGATTATTTTTTCGTGATTATTTCAGTTTAAGAAATAAGGTAGAAATAGACATAGGAAATTATCTGGCTTTGTCGGGTTATTTTACTGTCTAATAGAAAACGACGTGACAGCTGGCAGTTGCATTTCAACCGTGACGGAGTAGAAGCTCCAATTATTGTGGATCATATAAACACTTGTCTAGGTGCGGGATCGAACCTGTAGACTTACGTTGTAACAGAAAACACGCATTTTGCTCCACGGAAACTGTCTCAAAGCCATATATATACGCTAAATACGCTATATAATCGTTTTACAAATACGATTATTTAGCGTTCTAACATAACGGGCGTCATGTTCAATGCAATGCCGCGCGGCTTTGTACAATGGTGCCAAAAATATTTATTTATTTAAATGGATCGCCAGTGGGTGCTACATATTGTAGTATAAATAAACAAAATGTTTGGTCCTTGCTACCCAGTTACAGGCAACCACAGCTAACACTAAGTATTAAAACAGACAACAAAATATAAATAACCTAATAGTTACATACAAAGTCCTTACCCCACATTAAGATACTAGTATTGTCGTGGATATCAGGTACTAAAAGACTTTCGGTCTCACACCAGACCCGAAACAAATTTTTGTGGTTCACACAATAATTTTTCTAGGTGCGGGAATCGAAACCAGGACTTCTCGCTTCACAACCGGCCCGCTGCGCCATGGTGGCTGTTAAGCATCGTGTAACGCCCTAATTGCTCTTTAGTATAGTTATAGCATATAATTTAAATTTTAAGTGCCTTATGTAATGATTAATTGAATACTATAATCTACATACTTTTTATGAAATAAATCTGTTAGTTTTAATGGCAGCGTTTCGTGGCAGCGTACACTGAGAAACTGGCGAGGTGCTGTTCAAATCCCAGGTCTGCCCAGCCTTACGGGGATACAGGAGTTAGCTTATATTATGTTAAAGTAATAGAGAAATTGCGATATGCCTTTATGCGTTTTATTGCTGATCACATCAATATTGATAAAAAGGACAATGGGCGAATTTGTATGACCCCTGTCCCCACCCACCAACAGACACCATACATATACATTATTATTAAGTGTACTATAACAACTCTTACCACATCATTTAAATTTAATAAATCAATGGATATTCCTTACAAAATAAAAAAACATAAATTAAAATGTTCTTAGTAAACACTGCTATTTTATTGCATTTTTTTACTATTTTGACATACTTTTAATAAATATATAAAGAAATATGGTATAGTCAATTTCACCAGGAACTGTTCGCCAATTAACTAAACCTTAGGAACTACCAATAGCTAAAACAGCCTGTTTGGATATTTGAGCTTAGAACCTTTGGCATATTTATAGTACAAAATCTGATGCTGATCTGATGATGGTAGGGAAAGGAAAGATAAACTGGATCTTGGAAAATGTAATAGTTGAAGACGTCTTGTTTGCTCGTATATGTTTAGTACTCTGTGTAATTGCAGAAGTTAAAATCTTTCCACAATAGATGATAGCAATGGCAAAAATATTATCGGAGCTCGTGAACTACATTAGTTAAAAACGTCCCGTTTGGTCATAAACGTTTAAAAATCTAGGCAATAACAGAAACACACTACATACGTGGTGCAACACGACCGCCATTCATAGCATGGATGGCATGAATACTTTATTCATTTAGTACTTGGTTTTTACAAATATCAAAAGAGATTTAAAATAAAGATTGTCTTATGAAAAACTATTCATTTATGGTTGTTCTTATTTTTTGCATATATTTTTATTTTACTATTTTATTATAATATGTACTAACGACCCCCCGGGTTTGCACGATAGTAGTGATCATAGTGCATTATTTTGATTTAGCCCTTATGGTTTAGCCGGAGTAAGTTTTTTTTTGGCGCGGCAATGTGACCACACTGCACCTGATGGTAAGCGCAGTGCCGTCCAGATAGAGTATCAAGTAGCGAGAGACAGTAATGTAATCACCCGAAAATATAATTAGACGATACGATTATCAAACGTTGACTTTACATACATTTAAACCTTCGGGAAAAATATACAAATGATAATTATCATGTCGAGGCTGTCGAGAGGGCTTATACATCCCTCTCCGATCTTCAGATATAGTATCACAATGCAATCGTGTGATAGTTCAGTAGAAATAACACATAACTGCAGAGTTTATTAAACTACTGCCAGTTCTGAATGCAGTTATCCTATGGAGAGGATGGCCAGAAACTCCATGGTCGCGTTTTCGTGCAAGAAATCCCCGTTTTCTCCCATCCCCGTTCTTCAGGGTGTTCCACTCGCAATGCGGAATGACCTTAGTGTCCTAGGTATGGATATCCGCTGCGATCTTAATCCAAGGAGTCACATCGAGGGCGTAATATCCGCCACCTCCCGCAGGGTCGGAATCCTGAACAGGGTGTGGCGGTTTTTCACGCCCGGTCAGCTTTACCGCTTATATAAAGCGCAGGTGCGGCCGGGAATGGAATACTGCTCGCACCTCTGGGACGGTTCCGCAAAATACCTTCTTGATGCCTTGGGTGGGTAGCAGCGGCGGGCCATCCGAATTTTGAATGATGCAGACGTAACAGTCTGGAGCCGCTACAGCTGCGTAGGGATATTTCCTCGCTTAGCGTGTTCTACCGTCTGTATCATGATACAGATGGTAGAACCTCGCAATGGCGAATGCTCGGAAGAATTGTTTGATCTTATTCCATCCTCTCCCTTCCATACCAGAACCACGCTTACTGGATTGAAAGAAAGAAACGATTTTTTATTGTCGGAACGTAATTGATCAACGAACATAATTGATCCGACAATGGGGGTCCCTATTCAGCTGCATGCTGCAGTACAGGCTAACCCATACTGCAGCGCTGGTTTCGATAGAACCGAACCAGTGACGTACACATGTTATACAAAATAAAAACAGAATAAAAACTCTTAAAAACTAGCCAGTATAAAATATAACCTAGTAACAAAAATAAACCTGAATTAAGCGTAATATTGCGGAGCCACAGCTTCGTGGTATCTACTACCCCGGCCCGAACCAAGAGGTTCGCAAACTCATATTTTTGCCGCACCATCAAGCTGTGGAACAGTTTGCCAGCTACCGTGTTCCTTCCTTCCTATGATCCTGGGTCCTTTAGGCGTAGTGTGAAGAAGCTAAACAGCAGGCTGGCATGATTATGTTGAGTAGCGATGGATGATAGACTGTCTCTTGCTACTCTATCTGGAGGTAAAGTGTGGTCACGTTTCCGCGCCAGCATAAAAAAAAAGTTGACGAAGCATTCGTTAGGTCCCCCCTAGTCTCGTTGAGAACGCCAGTCGCTACCGCAAAACTGCAACCTTGTCGGTTTTATGTAAGACAGCGGTAACATACCAGTTCAGGTAGGCCATTCAAGCTGTAGAAAAAAAATGATTATAATGTAGCTCTACCACCTATATACTATGGTATAGCACGGCGTAATATAGTAAAATCAGCAATAATAAAATTTTCTATATAAAACAAAAATGTGAATTAAAAAAAAAACTCAATACTTTTCGTTGTTGTCGTCATACCAAAAAATCATCACCTTGCTAAGATTAATCGATTGAGACCAATTTCAAACCTGTTGACGGGTGGGGACACTTGACCCATTGTCCTTTAAAACTAAAAAAAATTGGGTGAAAAGATTACATCAATTTATGCATGTTTTTAACGTTCAAATTTACATTTGTAATGGAAGTGTGGTACTATGTAAAGTGTGATCCTTTTTTCGTTTTGCATGCCAAATAAACTTATTACTGTTATTATAATCTGAAACTTGGTTACTAAACTTAGGTATCAATACACCTTCAAGATTTGTCTTTTTATAACCACCTATGCCTCAAGCCAGACATAATTGGTGAGTTTAATATAATTTTGATTTCTCTCAATCTTCATTTTAAAACAATGGTAGCCCGCGCAAAATTTGATGAATTTTTTTCAAAATTGAATGACTTGATTGAAAGCCGAAACAAAAAGTAAACAAAAGATTTTAATTGGCGATAAAAAATTAAGGAAATAAAAAAATAATTTGGTGACCGAATCGTTACGTCGAATTGAAATTTCCGTTTTCACCGACCTATGTTTAACTTAAATTGGTTCCTTAGCTAAATAGGCTGATAGGGCACCGTATTTATGTGAGTTGGGAGTTTGATATAAACATAGATAAGAGGTATCTTAAATTAAACATAGTTAAATCGGGAGACGAATTGACTATAGGAAGCGAAGGATCTGGGCCACGAATACAGTCCGGTCTGTGATATTACGTAATGTATCTGAACCAGGAGAAAGTACATTTGTAAACGGATTGACCATCGAGCGAAAATATACGCTAATTTTCGCTAAAACGGTTGCGCAATACATTTTGATGTGTGTTGCATCAAATCGACCGGATTAGATAATATTGGAATCTGAGCCGCCAGCTTTCGCTTTCGATCGCCCTTATTATGAAGGCCTTGATCTTATTATAATAATCGGGAAATATACATTCGAATTGACCTACATTTTATATGTGAGTTACATTTGATTGTATTAACATTCACTTAATTGTCGTTAATGAGTGTTATGTTTCTGAACGGCTCCCGACCCTCGCTCCCTCGCTCCTTTCCAAACTGGAAACCTGCTTGTGTCGGCCATCAGTTTAAAAGTAAAAGTGGTCATGCAAGTGAAACAAAAGCGAGCTAAATCCACTTTGAGTGCAAATTGCAGTGTTACGTCACCTTACACGGACACCATATAACCAGCCAATTAACACCGATCAGGCAAAATAAACCAAGATTTACAAAAAAGTCATTTTATTTACAGAAAACTTATAACAACAAATATAATACATAATAACTGCTAAGGTGCGATCACATGATGTTTTCATATTTTACAATGAGATGAAATGACTAATATTCGTTTCGTTTAGTGATGGGGAGTGCCGTAAGAGGATGAGGGGGAAGAAGGCACTCCGTAAGATCCCGAGGGAACTCCGATGGTGGTGTAGGTTAGGGAGGGAGCGGAGTAAGAGACAGATGGGCCGCTGCTGTATCCTCCATGACCACCAGAGTAGCCAGAGTATCCACTGGCGTAACCATAACCTTCATCAGCCTGGTGGTACTGGGCAACCTGGATACCCTGCTGGATGTGGTCGAGCTCAATGCCTACAATCCTCTCATGAGGCACTCCGTAAACAGGCGCACCGTAGTGGGAGGAAATTCCATGACCATGGGAAGAGGAAGACTGGTAAGCCTGGTTGTGGATCTCATCCTTGAGGATGATGTGCTTGACCTTCTCCAGGAGATGAGGGTCGACGGAGTAGCCCTCGGAGGTCTGGTAGCCGACGGGCACGGGGTGGTAGGGCCCGCCGCTGCTGAGCGAAGACCCGTGGCTGCCACCCACCACGTATAGAGACGATGGTGCGGAGTAGCTATAGCCGACTGGGGGCTCTGCTACCGCGCAGCCGATCAGAGCGAGGGCGACCTGAACGAGAAAATATGATTAGTCGATGTCACAATTATCACATCACGAATTATCACTTCACTGCACTCCATTGAACTTACGATCCACTTGGCCATGTTTGTTGTGTGTTTACCGTGGTAGAGTCAATGTGGGTATGATGTTTGACCGTACTGCCGCTAGCTTATATAGTGGGGAATCACGCAGCACTTTTACTTTAACACATCCGACGGCTTGTGCCGGCGAGGACGAATGCGGGTTACAAACTATTTTTTCCTTTTTTTTATTAAGGTTAGAAGAGTTAATTATTATTTGATAATTTGGTGTTATTGTCGCATCGTTATATTATCTAGAGATGTTATGTAATGGCTTTATTATATGTTTTAGTATTAGTATTATATTCCTATATTTACAAATCATACAATAATGTTAAATTTAGGATTGATTTCTTAGTTCAAGTATTTTTGACCCAGATTATTTTTGCAACAATTAGCAGTATTCTGATTGAGAATCCTATTTTCGACTTTTCATTATGTTACTCCTGTTATGATATTTTATCTTAATGATTATGAAACAAAGATTTCCGAGTAAATCGAACCCACGACCTTTTACATAACAATATGCTCTTGTTGTTTTTAACCTAGATGTCGCGTGATCTTATCAAGTTTTTTGCGATCGAAACTGCCTTATGTTATTCGGTCAACTTAATTATGTAAATAACTTAGTCTTGATGACCAAGTAATATGGTATCAATTTCTTCATTCGGCCACTGTTCGCAGTGTTTAAAAACCACAGGTATTTTTTAATTAAGTAGTTTTGTATCGTCTGTAAGTTTTAACAAGAACTAAAATATCTAACATTATATAGTTCTGGCTCCATATTGTCATCAAGAACCGAGGAGATTTCACCATATCATCCAGATAAAAATAGCACTTTCATTCATACAAATACTTATCGGTGCAGGGATCGAACCCGCGGCTCCTCGTTCACAAGTACTCGTCAATCCGTTTCGGACACTAATAGTCCAAATATTATGATATCATATTAGTTGTTGATTGTCTATATAAAGGAAATTCACTATCGTATCCTGAATGAATCTATCGAGAATGAGTATCCAAACATGATCTTGACCAATGTTCAATGTTATTGTTCAGTCTTAAATTTCCATGCCACGCTCATGCCACGTAACTTGTGATGATGGGTTATTTGACTGTGACACGTGTCACCTCCACCTGTGTCACATTATAAGTGTTGCCAGATCACAAAAATTGAATAAATGAATAATAATAAAAGTATAATATCTATGTATGAGTAATTTAAATGGTGTGTTTAGCTATTTAAGTTTAATTGGTAGTTTGGTTTAGTTCGTTAGTAAAAGTGACTTTGCGCCCGTGACCTCACCCAACGGCTCGACGTAAGACCAGCACTGGTAATTTATACCAGTATATGCTGAGTCGAGGCCGTATTCTTTATAAGCATGTTTTATATTTCATAGTTCTTTTTGTTTAGTTTTAGTTGAATTTTATTTATAGTGCTTATATTGAATTAAATATTTCTTTCTTTCTTTCTTTCTTTCTTTCTTCAATGCTGTGTTATGTGAAGTCTACAAATCTGCATGAGGCCAGCGTGGTGGACTAAGGCCTAACCCCTCACATTAGTAGAGGAGGCTCGTGTCCAGCAGTGGGACAATTTAAAACAGGGCTAGTATTATTATAGACCCCGGGAAAGAGTACCACAGTCTAGCGGTACGCATGATAAATGTACAAGCAAAACGATTCATGCGCACTGGTGGAATATCTATCATGTATCGATGACGCTTCGCCGTGTCTCTTGTCGTCCGATGATTGCTGATGATGTTAGACTTCAGTCCACCATGCTGGTTTAATGTGGGTTGGTAGACCTCACATACCGTTGAAATTTTTTACATACAGTGTATACATACATACATATACACTCGCGCCTGTAATCCCCGAAGGGGTAGGCAGAGGTGTAACCTGTACACCCACTTTTCGCCGAATTTCGGTCCCATTGTGATAGACTATCGCCATACCGGGCACAGATTCCAAACTCCGGGCTAATATTAAGGAATTTCTAGATAGAAAAACCCAATATCACTTTACCCAACCCGGGGATCGAACCCGAGACCTCAGCACAGCAGTCGTAACGCATGCGCAATTACAACTGCGCCACCGAGGCTGTCAGGCAGACAGTGTATACAATACAGCATAATATATAACTTTAAAGTTTTTGATACTCAAGATAGATCTTTGAGTGGATTCAGGAGCATGAGAGTAATCTGGGTCTTTAATTAATAAAATGTTACCCAAACAAATAAAATATTCAGTTATTTGACACAGCACGCGTAAAACATTAAATATGCACCTAAAAACACGAATATAACAAAACATAGGAATTATCTAACATTTACGAAACACAAATAAGGATATTAGATTATATTGAAAGTTTTTTCATTTAAATAATTTCCATCGGTGTGTGGGTTGGTTGAGAATCGAGAAGTAAGCTGTTTGAATCTTGGATGGAAATTATTTAATACATTACGCCCGCTTATTTATAGCTTTTTTGGAATAACTATGATTTTAGAACTGGGTTATTACCACAGTTTTATAGAAAAACCGACTTGAAGTAACAGCTTAATGTTTTAAATTCCTTGATGTCTTTAGAAGAGTAATATAGCCGAAAGTCAGAAATACCATACCACCATTCTGATATAGTTGGTATTCATGTTTGACGGTCACCCATCATTTGACCATCCTCCTTATTTGCTTCTAAAAAATAAATTTTCCATTTATGAGATAACTTTGATCGATCTTTAAAGGACATTGTCCAAAGTCGCCTATGAATCAACAGAGATTTAACGCATACCATAATTCTTAGCTTATTTTATGCCCTTTATTCCAAATACTAGAATTTAACGGACACTTCATATTAAAAATATAAAAAATAAATAGGCATTTTATTGATTTCGCGATGTTACTTGGATCCCCAAAAAATAATCAAATTCTACTTTTAGCGCTTTATCTATAATCGTCCGTAATGCTAGAAAAAAGGCTAAGGTGCTGAATTCGCTGAAAGTAAACGGAAATAGCCCAAACATTTTTATGATTTAACCCGTTGTGTCAGTGGTCACTTGTCATGTTCGTCAGAGTAATAAGTAAATAGTGTTCTGTGTTCATGGTTATTGTTGTTCAGTGGATAGTTTTTGTTGTGTTTTGAGTGTGATAAACACACTTTAAAAACTATGTCCCACAACACCCAGAATACAAACAAATATTTGTCACACAAACATTTGTCTCGGTGCGGGAATCGAACCCACGCCCTTTCACAGCCGGCTAGTCGCTCACTGCACCACGGAGGCTGAGGAGATTAAATAATGACATATTTTTAATATTCTTAACTGCCGTAAATAGCAATTAAAATCTGTGTCAAGGACTCGTAAACGTTTTGTCTCCACAAATGGTTTTTTTTATATAAGAAATAAATCTTGGTATATCCTTATTTAGAATGTGATCGCATAATACTTTCTTTCTACTCACTATTCTACCCGCATTAACCCTCCTTTTATCTTTAGGAGTATAAAAACAATAATTAAATGTTTGATGATGAAGAATAAATACCAAGTTTTAAGTAACAACCATATTAGATCCCGCACATACCATTCTGACTGCCTTGGTGGCGCAGTTGTAATTGCGCATGCGTTACGACTGCTGTGCTGAGGTCTCGGGTTCGATCCCCGGGTCGGGTAAAGTGATATTGGGTATTTCTATCCAGAAATTCCCAGTATTAGCCCGGAGTCTGGAATCTGTGCCCGGTATGGCGATAGGCTCGCCCCCTATCACATCATGGGACCGAAATTTGGCGAAAAGTGGGTGTACTAGTTACACCTCTGCCCACCCCTTCGGGGATTACAGGCGTGAGTGTATATGTATATGTATGTATAATAAATTTAAAAAACTGGCCGAATATTTCAAGGTCGTGTTTAAAATATTTAATGCTTTTGTGCGATAATGACGCGAAAATATTAAATTAATTTTGCTATGTGCATATCTTAAAGTCATAATAATGTTTTATTTAGTAACTAGCTGTTGCTTGCGGCTCCGCCCGCGTGGAGGTTATGTATGGCAGAAAAAGTATATAATACAAAATACGTTTGCGTTTAACTGAAATAATGACGGATTTTCATACAAACTTTCATCCCCTATTCTACCCCCTTAGGAGTGGTATTTCCAAAAACCATATAGCCTATGTTACTCAGGGTGAATGTAGCTTTCCAATGGTGAAAGAATTTTTGAAATCGGCACAGTATTTTTTGAGTTTATTCATTTTAAACATACAAATCTTTCCTCTTTATAATAAATAGTAGTATAGATTACTTTACACAAGACAATCATTAATATGTTGTGTTAAATCGGATATAGTTTTACCCTTTTGTGTATACGTTTAATCCCAATCTCTAGATCGATCCTAGATATAAATATCACATTTGGGCAACACAGTTGTTTCATTCTAACTATTTATATAGTGCATAAGTTTATGCCTGTTTCCCTGAAGAGGTGGGCAGATTTACGATTAGTATATCGTTTGTTGAGATTAGTTTCGCTTTATGATTTTTTTTTATTGCATAGTCCGACAAACGAGCATGTGGGTCACCTGATGTTAAGTGATCTCCACCGCCCATGAACATCCACAATACCGAAAGTATTATGTATGCGCTGTCCGCCTTAAAGGACAGGAATAGGGATTAGGGAAGGGAAGGGGGAATCTGGGCCTCCGGATATCTCACTTGCCATACGAAACGCGGCAGTAAACTGACACTTTACGTTGGTTTTCTGTGAGACAGTGGTACTACCCCAGTGGAGCCGGCCCATTCATGCTGCAGACAAATATGTCTACAGCGTGGCTCTGCCACTATATGAAATATATAAGGTGTGTTTACCTCCATATCAGACACAATCGTAGGTAACTTTTTGAAAACACAATAATTCACGTACCGATCAAACTACAGTCTAATGCTCTTATTAGTAGGATCGATCTAGAGATTGCGATTAAGATCGTTTAGGAATTTTGAAATGTGAAGATAGCAAACAAATTATTTCTAAAAGGACTATCACTAGCTAGCGTGTTATATAACAAAAATAATCTGACCATCCATTTAAAAACGAGGACACTCTAAACCGCATTGATGCAATTGTCATATTTGGACACACCGCGGTTAAAATCCTTTTAATATGAATATATTAGCAATTAATAGTTTAATCTGATCCCAAGGTTTATTACAATGTTTCATTCACTTTATATTTTTGTTTTTAAATGTCAGTTTGCCAAATAAAGTCGCAGTTGTGGGAAAAAGAGTTTATGACTAAAATAAAGGTAAATATTTGACATACAAATTTGAGTTAAGTCATGTATCAGCCACAGAATACTAATAAATACACATTTATTTTTACACGATTTGTATTAGCTTCACCTAAATGTGTGTAACGGAATCTTTCAACGTAATTTTCACTACCTTCGTCGTCCGATTTACTTAAAAATTTTGCATCAAGGCCCGATTTCAATTTTAATAAATTTGTAGTCATGATTTGAAGTCGAGTACATTCATGATAAGTAAGTTTCGATGCTGTTTTGAGACTTAAGAGAGTAGAATTCTAGAAATTCTCAGTATTAGCCCGGAGTCTGGAATCTGTGCCCGGTATTGTGATAGGCTCGCCCCCTATCACATTATGGGAAATTAAGCGAATGGTGGGTGTACTGGTTACACCTGTGCCTACCCCTTCGGGGATTACAGGCGTGAGTGTATATCTATGTATGTAAATAAAAAATCAGCCCTATATTAAACAATATTCCACTGCTAGGCACGGGCCTCCTCTACTAATGAGATGGATCAGACCAAAGTCCACCTATTTGACGTTATGCAGGTTAATGGACTGCACATACCTTCGAATTTTTTATGGATAGGTTTCTTCGCGATGATTTCATTAGCCGTTAAAACCGTTACATAAAATAATTACCATCATTTAAAAACGGTTAATTATACATGTAAATAAATTTTAAATCATAAATCTATGTGATACGTAAATATATCTATTATTATAAGGGTGTTAAATTTGATTTAAAGATATTTGGGCAGATTTAATCTCATTTTGCTGTATCGGACAGCCTCCGTAACGATTATTTTCGTCGCTATGACAACTCGTAAGACATTTCTAAACAACAACATTAAAAAAATAACTTGAACACTCAAATCAAACAAAAACATGACTTTAAAACTTCGAGAAATTTTGCAAGCATCAAACTGATCATTAATCAATAAGTTATCTAGCAAACAATCAAAAACTGATTCTAATTGATAAATTATAAGGCCAGACAAATGACGTAACAAATTTTAGGTTTCTTTTTAGTCACGACGTCAAGGTATCATCGTTGGAATCCAGTGCACTCCTTTATTTATATGTTTTTATTGTATAATAATAAAAATATATATAGATAGATAGATAAAAAGTTTATTTAGGCAACAATGCATACACAATTAAACTTAGCTTAAAAGAAGACAAAAATAACTATAAACGAATTAGAGTCTAATGTAATATATTGCGGCCGAAATTAGGCCCCAGCTCAGCATGATGCTTAGCTCTTTAAAGCAAAGCGCTGGTAATTCTGCTGGTACCTAGATACTTATGCGGCAATAACATAGTAGGCCAAGTATAATATATATAATAAAGTATATTGATGTTACTTGATATATATGTACGCGAGTTTTGACAAATAAACCTCCCAATAAATAAAAGAAAGAATCAAGGCCTGCTGTGTAAATTCTTCACACTAGGACATGGGGCAAGGAGGCAAAGAAGTGGTCGAGAATCTAGTGTCTCACTCAGAAGCAACACGGCGAAACATCGTACCCTAAATCTAGAACCTCGACAAAAACCGAATGTACACTGGCTGATCCCGGAACGCGACACACTTGCGTGTGCCACTATGGCAGGTTTTGCACCCTGTGGTCACGATCCGGGCGGATATGAATATCGCACCACCAGCTACTACAATACTACAAATAGTAAAACTGAGTTATGTAAATAAATCTTTTGTATACCAAATTCACACAATAGAGATGCGATCGTCACCTTGACCTCATAAGTGTCAAGTGCTGACATTGTCCAGCACATGCACACGTAATGTCACTTATTGTCCAAAGGTCAGCGACATGACGGATGCGAATTTTGGCAAGCAAACAAATGACCGTATTCTGAACTTTGACCCGTCATTGCTTACATTGATGATTCACATTCTTTATGATGTTGTTATATCCTAATGAAGTGAAAAAAGCAGTGATAGCTTAATTTAGTGTGGTACGATCTATCGAGGAATGTCGTAGGTCCAAACCGGCCCAAAATGGCATACACCTCTGATTTTTAACCGAATTCAAAAAAGGAGGAAGTTCTAAATTCGTCCGAATCTTTTTTTTTTTTACGTATGTTCCCCGATTACTCGAAGACACCTGGACCGATTCGATAAATTGTTTTTTTTGTTTAAAAAGGTATACTTCCCAGGTGGTCCCATTGGCACCAAGTCAGGATCTGATGATGGGATCTCAGAAAAATCTAGGGCAACCCTCAAATTTTATAGGGACGCATAATTTGTTTTAATAAAGTCGGTGTGGTGGACAAAGGCCTTTTTTTTTTTGTCGCGGGGAAAGCGTTTTATTAGTGCCGCCCGCTCCGGGGGGAAGCGGAATAAGAATAAAACGGGTATGCTGGACTAGCCGGTCTTACGACCCAGCATCCCCCTGGCACGGATGATGGCTATCCGTGCTGCCGCTGGGCCGAGTCCCTACCCCCTATGTACACCCACCTAACACTACCAGCTAAAACCCCGCGGTGGCCTTCTTCGGAGCTTACGGAGCGATCCCGGGGTATTCTAAGGAGTGCTAGAATTGCAGCCGGAATCGCCCCTGCGCGGTGCTGCGTACCAGCCCATCTCCATGGGGGGGCTAAGGAGCCCCCGCGCACCGAACAACGACAGCGAACGAGGCCTTACCACCCGCGCTGCCGTCCATCTCGGGGTCGCACGATGCTCCGAATTTCGGAGTGCATCGATACGGGCTGACAGCCCCCCGCTGCGAACCCGCGACCCCCGATGGCCCCAATTAGTCGCCTCGTACGACAGGCAGGGGTTACCGTGGAGGGGTGCGAAGTCAGGAAACCTCCACGTGGTGCACCCTGGGCAACGGCGGTCACGTTGACCGACGGCCGATATCCTGACAAAAGGTGGATGGCAGTCGTCGCCTGTTGCGGCGGCTGTCGTCAGTTTTTGTGCCCACTTTGGGCTACTCCCGGGTTCTGTCTCGGGGGCGTCGGCGGGCTCGGTGTGCGCTTACCCCGCCGCCGAGCTGGCAGTAGGGGAGATTTTCTCTCCTGTTGCCACCGTCGTATATCGTAATCCAGTCAAAAGGAGGTCTGTGGTCACGTCTCGCGCTCCGACTGGACCGAGGGTCTTGGCTTAACCGCCTGGGCCGCGAGGGAGAAAACCTCTATAAAAAGTCACCCCGAATCCCAAGCGGCGGCGCACCGCGAGGGGATGCATGGCCGATGGGTAGTTCGGTCTCTAGTGCGAACCACGCCGCCGGAGTACCTGCTGCCCCTCCGTGCGTGATACCCAAGGCTTACCCAGGTACAGGGGGCTCTGCCTGGGCGGACTTTTATATCCCCCATAATCGTGGGAATAACATGGAAAAAAAAATAAAACAAAAGAACGAGTCTGTGGAGAATTTGTCTACCCTGGGGTACACTAGTGACCCTGGAATGGATGACACTGGGCATAAGCCCAAAAAAGGCACTGCCTTCCGAGGCCGTCCCAAGGCCAAGGCTGGAACAAGCGGCATTATGACGCGCTCGAAGAGGGCGCTGATAGCTCGAGAACTGGACGCATCTGCAAGCGACAGT
Organism: Laothoe populi; assembly: GCA_905220505.1. Lineage (NCBI taxonomy): Eukaryota > Metazoa > Arthropoda > Insecta > Lepidoptera > Sphingidae > Laothoe > Laothoe populi. Next base: position 20,915,038 of record HG992152.1, on the reverse strand, counting down.
GATGTTGAACCGGCGCCAAAAGTGCTTGCTCTCTCGGCAAGCCCGGCTGTGGTGTCTGATGAAGACACTGTGCCGATGGAAGCAACGGATGACCATGACTGGCGCTTGCAGATGTCGGCCATCATCCGGGACGTGGCAAAACAGTCCCCGCACCTAAAAAGGACGGAGCAGCGGAGGCTGAACCTCGCGGCGAAAGAGCTGATGGAAAGGGCCGAGGAGTCAGCCTCCGCAGAGGTGGCCAGGTTGAAGGCCGAAAAGGTGGCGATGGCCCAAGAAATCGCCTTCCTCAAGGCCTCCCTTGCATCCCAACAGCGGACCCTGGAGGAGATGATGGCGACTGTCCAAGCGATACAAGGACAGTCGCAGCCGGCGGCCCAAACTGGAGCCGTAGCTGGAGAGGAGGAGTGCCTCAAGCAGTTCGAGCGCCGATTTTTTAATATTTTGGACGCGCGCTTGAGCAATATATACGCGAGGCTACCTCCAGAGCCCATCATGCGGCCTCCTCTGGCCGCCGATAGGGCTAAAGCTCCGGCAACGCCCGCCGTTGCTGGGCCATCAAAGGCCCCACCAGTCGCTGCCGGCCCACCGGCCACCCCGAAAGGAAAAGGGCAGGGAAAGGGCAAAAGCAATGCCCAGCCCGCCCCTAATAATGGCCCTCGACCCGTGCCTACTGTTGTGGCTGGGCTTGTACCATCGACGTCCGCCACGCCCCAACTACCTCCCCTGAGTAAGTCCCGCAGGGGGGGGAACAGAAATAAAAAAGGGCGTGTCGCTCCACGAGCCCAAACACCCTGTGTGCCCCGGCCGCTGCCCCCTGCTCCTGTGTCGATGGAGGAGGGGTGGAATGTCGTGGCCAAAAAGGGGAAAAAGAATCCCCAGGCCTTGCCGAATACTGCTGCCTCCGCACCGAAGCCGCAGCCAGGTCGGCCAAGGCCACAGATTCACCTGCCTCGCAAGGCAGCCGTCACGTTGACGGTGACACCTGAGGGGTTGGCGCGAGGCATTACGTATGCCCATGTGCTGCGTCAGGTCCAGCGATCCGTTGATCTGGCCGGTCTTGGCATTGCCGAAATGCGAGCTCGCCTAATGGCGACAGGCGGGTACCTGTACGAGGTGCCCGGCCCGGAGTCCGAAGCGAGGGCCGACTCCCTCGCTAACAAAGTGCGGGAAGTGTTCTGCGGAACGGAACTGGCGGACGATGTCCGTGTTTCCCGCCCGTTCAAGACCGCGGAACTACGAGTATCTGGGTTGGATGCGTCTGCCGACCCGGAGATGGTCGCTTCGGCCCTCGCAAAAGCGGGGTGTAGCAATGCGGTGGAAAATTTTAAAGTCGGGGAGATCCGCCCCGACCGGTCGGGCCTTGGTGCGGTGTGGGTGCGCTGCCCCGCCAAGGTCGCTGACAAAATTTTAAGTTCGGGCCGTGTGCTGATTGGCTGGGTAGCAGCGCGCGTCCAGCTTCTTGAGCCGAGGCCTATGAGGTGCTACCGCTGCCTGCAGAAGGGACATGTGCGGGCACGGTGCACCGAAGAGTGTGACCGCAGCGGCGTCTGCTACCGCTGCGGTAAACTGGGCCACAAGGCCAAGGAGTGCTCCGCGGAGCCGCATTGCGCAGTTTGCGCAGATGCGGGTAAACCCGCGGGGCACCAGGTGGGCGCCAAGGCATGCGTCGCCTCCTCCCGCCCTCGCCACGCAAATCGTGGTCGGGGGACGGGGGTTGTGACCCAGCCGGCAGCGCTCCCCGTAGAGGAGCAGATGGAGATCGCCCATTAATATGGCGCAACGTTTCCTCCAGGCGAACATTAATCACTGCGCCAGGGCCCAGGACCTGTTAGTCCAGAGCATGGCGCAGTGGTCGATACAAGTGGCTGTGGTCGCCGAGCCTTATTTTGTTCCCCCCAGGGAAGACTGGGCAGGGGACCTTAACGGTTTGGTGGCCATCATCACTCGGGGCGCCGCCGGCTCCCCGCCCTTCGAAAAAGTAGCGAAGGGGTCGGGATGTGTGGCGGTTCTGTTGGGGGGGGTCTGGGTTGTGGGTGTGTATTTCTCCCCCAATAGATCCCTGGCCGAGTTCGAGCACTTTCTCGCTCGGCTAGGGGCCCTGGTGGTGCAAGGCAGTCAGCCTCGCCCCGTTCTCGTTGCCGGCGACTTCAACGCCAAGTCTCTGGCTTGGGGTTCGTCGGTCACCAGCAGGCGAGGCGAGGCCCTGGAGGAATGGGCGATCTCGGCCAACCTGGCCGTCGTGAATCGCGGGTCGGTTAACACGTGCGTGCGGCATAATGGCGGATCGGTGGTGGACCTCACGTTTGCCACCCCAGCTATTGCCCGCCGTGTCCGTGACTGGAGAGTTCTGGTGGACGAGGAGACGTTGTCGGATCACCGATACATTCGGTTCGACGTCTGCTTGTCCCCTAACCCCCAGTCCAGTGGAGGACCGACTGGCCCGCGGTCGGACGGCCCGCGTTGGTCTGTAAAACGCCTCGATGTTGAGGCCCTGAAGGAGGCCGCACTGGCCCAGGCGTGGCTCCCTGCACCGGAGGCACCGATGCAGGTCGAGCAGGAGGCGGCGTGGTTCGGGGCAGCGATGTCGCGCGTCTGTGACGCGGCCATGCCCCGAGTCCGACGTCTTCCAGAGAAGCGCCAGGTGTTCTGGTGGTCGGCGGAACTTATGCGGTTACGTGTCTCCTGCGTTGCCGCCCTTCGTCGTCTCGCCAGACACCGTCGTCGTCGAGTCCGTCTTCCCGGCGACGAGGACCAGGAACGGCTACTTCACGGCCTCCACAGGGAGGCTAAGAGAGCGCTGCGCGTGGCAATAGCAAGGGCAAAGTCTGCAGCTCAGAAGGAGTTCCGGGGAACTCTTGATAACGACCCTTGGGGGCGTCCATATCGCGTGGCGATGAGACGGTATCGCCCCTGGGCGCCCCCACTGACTCAGAGTCTCCGGGGCGATCTAGTTGAAGAGGTCGTCGCAGCTTTGTTCCCTGCCACTGTGAATGTCACTCCCCCAGCGATGGCGTCACATTTATCGACGCCATCGTCGTTAAGTTCGGCAAGGGTTGTTTCGGAGGTATCGCCCGAAGAATTTCGGGCGGTGGTGCTTCGGCTACGGGGCAAGAAGACGGCCCCGGGTCTCGACGGTATCCCCGGGCGTGCATGGGTGTTAGCCGTCGAGCATCTGGGTACTAGGCTCCGTGGCCTGTTCTCCGCGTGTCTGGAGCAGGGCCGTTTTCCATCTCAGTGGAAAACTGGGAAATTGGTCCTGCTCAAGAAGGAGGGGCGGCCCGCAGAGTCGCCATCGGCCTACCGGCCCATCGTGTTGCTCGATGAGGTCTGCAAGCTCTTCGAGCGTATTGTTCACGCTCGCCTCGTCGAGCATCTTGAAGGGGTCGGGCCGGACCTGGCACAATGCCAGTACGGGTTCCGGCAAGGCCGATCGACAATACACGCGATTTTGCGGGTCAAGGCACAAGCGGAGGATTCAGTGGCTCGGGGTGATGTGGTGGTGGCGGTGTCTCTAGACATCGCCAACGCGTTTAACACTCTACCCTGGGCCTGCATAATGGAAGCACTGCGGTACCACGTGGTGCCACCGTATCTTCGGCGCCTGGTGCACTCGTATCTTTCAGATAGATACATAGTGTATCCGGGCGCCAACGGTTGGCACCGAAGAGCGATGGCCTGCGGTGTTCCACAGGGCTCAGTCTTGGGCCCTCTCTTGTGGAACATCGGCTACGATTGGGTGCTCCGTGGTATCTACCCCCGAGGTGTCGCTGTCGTCTGTTACGCGGACGACACACTAGTGACAGCGTCGGCCAGGTCTTTCCAGGAGGCCACCCTGCTCGCCTCGTTCGCAACCGAACAGGTGGTGGGCAGGATTCGGCGACTGGGCCTTAAGGTGGCCCTCAACAAAACCGAGGCCCTTTGTTTTCACAGGCCTCGGATTCGGCCACCTTTTGAGCCCCACATAAGTGTGGAGGGGGTGCGGATTCCCATCGGCTGTAAAATGAAGTACTTGGGATTGATTCTGGACAGCCGGTGGGATTTCCGTGCCCATTTCAAGGAGTTGTCGCCGAAATTGGTGCGGGCGGCGGGCGCGCTCGGACGCCTGCTGCCGAACCTGGAGGGACCTAATAGCCCTTGCCGAAGTTTATACGCTGGAGTCGTGCGGTCAATGGCCCTGTACGGATGTCCCGTATGGGCCGAGTCCCTGAACGCCCGCTGCGTCGCCCTGCTGCGCAAACCGCAGCGTTTGGTGGCGCAGCGAATAGTAAGGGGCTACCGCACGGTCTCCCACGAGGCGGCCTGCGTATTGGCCGGCACACTCCCTTGGGAGTTGGACGCCAAACTCCTCTCGTCAGCGTTCCTCTGGCGGGAGGAGGCGTCCAGCCGCCGTCAGGAGAGACTGGCCCCGAGGGAGATTGCGGCCCGGTTTCGCAGAACCGCCGTGGAGGAGTGGCATACCAGGCTGGAGAGCCCGACTGCGGGCTTGAGGACTGTCGCGGCAGTGCGTCCTGTCCTAAAGAGATGGCTAGACAGGCGCCACGGGGCGCCTACGTTCCGACTGACACAGGTATTAACGGACCATGGGTGTTTCGGTTCGTTCCTGTGTCGGATCGGAAAGGAGGTGTCCGCCGTGTGCCACCACTGTGGCAACTGCCGCGAAGACACGGCCCAACATACGTTGGAGGAGTGCCCAGCCTGGGACGAAGAGCGCAGCGCTCTCAGAGCAGTCGTCGGAGGAGACCTCTCGCTGCCGGCCGTGGTGTCGTCCATGGTCGCCAGCCGGAGGTCCTGGCGTGCGGTGGCCCACTTCTGCGAGAACGTCATCTCGCAGAAGGAGAGTGCTGAGAGGGATCGGGAACGATATGATCCCTCCCGCCGCCAGAGAAGACGTAGGAGGCGCCAGGTGGACGACTGACCGGCGTCTCCCGCCCTGTGGAATGGGGGCGTTTGAATTCCACCACGGTAACCCCTGCCTGTCGTACGAGGCGACTAATAGGGGCCATCGGGGGTCGCGGGCGCGCAGCGGAGGGCTGCCAGCCCGTATCGATGCACTCCCAAATTCGGAGCATCGTGCGACCCCGCGATGGACGGCAGCGCGTGTGGTAAGGCCTCGTTCGCTGTCGTTGTTCGGTGCGCGGGGGCTCCTTAGCCCTCCATGGAGATGGGCTGCTACGCAGCACCGCGCAGGGGCGATTCCGGCTGCAATTCTAGCACTCCTTAGAATACCCCGGGATCGCTCCGTAAGCGCCGAAGAAGGCCACCGCGGGGTTTTAGCTGGTAGTGTCGGGTGGGTTGTATATAGGGGTTAGGGACTCGGCCCAGCGGCAGCACGGATAGCCATCATCCGTGCGAGGGGGATGCTGGGTCGTAAGACCGGCTAGTCCAGCATACCCGTTTTATTCTTAATCCGCTTCCCTCCGGAGCGGGCGGCAGTAATAAAACGCTTTCCCCGCGACAACAAAAAAAAAAAAAAAAAAAAAAAGGGGTTACCGTGGTGAAATTCTCAATACGCCCCATTCCACAGGGCGGGGTGGACTAAGGCCTAACCCGTCTCATATGTAGAAGAAGCACAGGTCCAGCAGTTGGACATTGTTCTATATAGGACTGGTATTATAATAATTATTTATATATCCTAATGAAAGTGCTTTTCTTCTTTTTGAAGAAAGCTTAGACGAACTACCCAACTAGTTATAGCCTCGCTTGTATCATAAAAGACGAAAATACATGTCGGCTTAGATTTCTAAATTGTTGTCGGTTGTAGCAAGTTAACAAACCGATATAAATTAGGAACCTTCTAGAAAAGATCCTATTCTCTCCTCAGAGGTGACGCACCGACGATCTGTCTGTCTGTAAATACAGACAGACAGATCGTCGTTCGTAGATTAGGAGAATTCCTAGTCTATGGGGCGGTGATTATTTATAATCAGGTGAATGTATTGCACGGCTCGTTTGCTCCTTTAAATTAAACTAGCTTCAAGACAACCTGTGAATCTGGGTTGTCATGCAAACTAACTCCCAGATGCCTCGAAGCAAAGTTATTCTGGTTTTTTTAAGGCACAGCAGCTACTAAAGACAGCCGGTTATTAAGAACAAAAGTGGTAGAATTTTTATGGTATAATTGGCAATCTCCCACCAAAAATATAATATCTTCCTCATCGTTGCCAGTATAAACTGGTCTAAATGCTCCCATGTGAATCGAGAACCACAGCTGCAAGACTTATAAAGGAGGATCAATGCTACAGCGACTTTTATAGCTAAGAATTCGTTAACCAGCAAAAATTAGCTCAACCTTGATACAGTGACATCTTGCGGAAAATGTTTGAACTACTTTCGATCTGATCGAAGGTCAGGTTATGTAACAGAGGCAAAAACTTGTGACTAATATGGTGTTAGACTCATCTGCTAACCAGTTACTGAGAACTTAAAGTACATTGGAAGTGCTCATTCCATGCAATTTTCACCTTTAGAGGCTCCTATTACAGATTTGTTTGAGAATTTGCGAATTAAAGTTATGATGATTAAGAGGAATCATGTTAGCTATTAAATAATCATTAATGTCTCATTTATGAATTGAATAAAAAAATAGTTCATCTTTCATTTTCATTTGGTTATAAGCATCTCTTGGATCTAAAATTTGGCTGCATAAAAGCCGGTCTAATCTTTTAGATATGCTTCATTACATTGATCTTAACCACGCGTGTCCGTTGTTCACATAACAGACCACACCCAAATTACCCGTTCGACTTTCATTCACTAAAATATTAACATACGTACATCGAGTGCACGCTCGTCTAGAGAAAGGCATAATATACTTATAAACTTCGGACAGCTCAGTTGAAGTGCGGTTCCATTGTACTTAGCGACACGCGATTTATACTCATATTTTTTTTTACTGCCTGGATAGACAGATGAGCAGACGGGCCACCTGATGGTAAGTAGACACCGCCACCCATAGACTTTTGCAATGCCAGGGCACAAAGCCGCTGCCTACCGTAACTTATATAAAATTTCTGCTGCTCACGATGTTATTTTTGTTTTATTCATGGCATAGCAATGTGGCTACACTGCACCATGGTAAGCGCAGTACCGTCCAATTAGATTATCAAGCAGCCAGAGACAAGCTATCTCCCACTACTAAACACAATCATGCCGGCCTGCTGTGTGACTTCTTCAGACTACGCCATGGTGCAAGTAGGTGAAGAAGCGGTTGAGGGTCTAGGGTCTACTCAAAAGGCCGCAAAACGGCCAAACATCGTACTCAAACTCTAGACCCCTTACAAAACCGAATGTAAACTGGCTGACTCCAGAACGCGACGCGTGTGGCACTATAGCGGATTTTACCCCTTGTGTACGATGGTCGCTATCCGGGCGGATATGAATACCGCCAGTAAAATATTCTCTTATACAGTGGAGACACTACAATTATCTACGCGGTCGACTTTTTGTTCAGATAACGAGTGACCCGCGCTCATCCGCTCACCAATCATTATGTAAACGCAACTTTGTGAGTCAATTGACTGCAAGTGTGCTACCATATAATTATTTGAACCTCATCTGGTGTAATTGTATTAACCATCTGTTATGTCGATGTTGGGTATTGTAATTTAGTTTTATATACATTGACTTATTTTACGTTATCTGCGTTCGTTTTGCTTGTGGTAGGATATTCATATCCGCCCGAGTTGACATATGTTTTATTAAATCAATAAGTTATGTAAGATAAAACTTGTTGAACGAATTTTATAAATCTGCTTCATAAAAAGTTGTTAGAAGGTCAAAATCAAAATCGAAATCGGTAGAAGGGGTGATTGTCAAATGTCAGAAAAAGGATGCACGAAATGATGACGTCATTAGATACAAAATATTTTTATTAATGTTAAGATATTTTTCAACAAGTTACCTTACTTAAAATCAGTTATTGAAATGTTATAAATATGCTTTAGAATAAGTAAGCCATTCATTTCTGATTGGAGGAGTGATAGTAAAATTACAGAAAAAGGATACAAGATAGGATTTATGACGTCACCGTCCAGTATGACCATTACGGTGCAGCCGTGTGAGAGAGATAGTGAGATATTACGCATCCACTGTTGTCCCACATTTTTGCAGTTTAATTTTTTAATTAATTTTCTTTCCTTTTTCGCAAGTGGTTTTATCGTTATTTCGGTTGCTTATCAAATAATGCACCAAATTAAACACAGGAAATTACTATTATCTGCAGATCATGTGTATGTCCTTGCGATCACATTCCTCGCATCTAGGCTAACTAAGATATTTAGCGAATGAAAGGAGTTTCCTTTAGCGATCGCCCGCTTCGGTAATTATGTGTTACGTGGTAATACTAGATGGATGTTACTCGAAACGTAATACGCCCGTCTGTCTAGACTCTAGACTTACAAATTATTAGGTGTGTCTATAAATGTTTATTTCGTCAGCGGTGGGGAATATTTAAAGGACGGTATTCAATTTGTTGTTTACAATTACTTTTTGGTTCAGAGGATTTAGATCTGAGATCTATTCCTTTTGCATGAAAGTACAACTGAGTCCAAATAACGACACGGTTACTCAGCCGGTCCGTAATATCGACTAATTATTGTAGATGCTGCACGATGGACCGACGACTTGAAGAAGGTGGCGGGTAGCGGGTGGATGCGGGCTACCCAAGACCGGGATGGTTGGCGTTCACTTGGGGAGGCCTACGTCCAACAGTGGACGGCAACAGGCTGAGTATATTGTAGATGCTGGTGGCATCAGCATAGCGACCACTGTACACAGGGTTTTAAACCCGCTATAGCGACAAACACAAGTCACGTTCCGGGGTCAGCAAGTTTACGTCCGGTTTTTGTCGAGGGTCTAAAGTTGGGTTGGATGTTTGGCCGTGTTGCGGCCTTCTGAGTACTCTGACACTAGACCCTCGACTGTTTTATCTCCTTGCTCCATGGCGTAGTGTGAAGACGCTATACAGCAGGTCAGCATGATTGTGTTGCGTAGCGAAGGATCTTTGTATTATTTGCAAACGAAACTATTTTGCATATATAAATATGGTAGATATTATTTCGTCTATATCATTCCTTTCTACATGCTTACTTAATCATATATTGAAATGATCACCATTTTATAGTTAATTTATATTCGATACGTAATCATCTATTAAATAACTAGGTACGTATACCTATCAGAAGAATGCAGATGCAAAGGTCATATAATAGTTTCCTTTGGAGACTCTATGTAGCTCTGACTTGCCAAAAAATTTTCAGGCAACTTTTATCTCAAATTAAAAAAGGCTTAACACTCTTCAATGTTTCTTCTTATATCACCTTAGTAATTCGCATAAAATAATATATGTATGGGAAAAACTCCATTAACTTCCGCACTGCCTTGTAAGTCGTTGAATCTAGTTCGTAACACCGGATAACGATTGCAATAGCTTCACAATTTGTTAATCACTTTCGTGTTTAGATAAATTTAAGGCAAACGAACAAATGGGTCATCTGTAAGTAGGTACTACATCATAGGTACCACATCTGTTACTAGGTGAAAATTTTGTCGCGGGCCTAGAGTTGGGGTACGGCGTTTGGCCGTTTTGCGGCCTTCTGAATGTTCTGACCCTAGACCCTCGACGGCTTCTTCACCATCTTACCCATAGAGTAGTGTGAAGAAGCAGGCCGGCATGATTGTGATGAGTAGCGAGGAATAGATAATTGTCTCTCGCTTATCGACATTCTAATTGGACGATACTGCGCTTACCATCAGGTGGAGTGTGGTCACATAGCCGTGCCAGGATAAAAAAACCCTAAATAATGATTACATCCAACGGACGTATAGAGTCCTGACCCCGTAGGATAACCTTATTTTTGGTATTAGGAACTATGAAGCACTTACAGTATTCCAAAACAAAAGTTAGTTGATCAGACAAAAAAATCTAGAAATCGGTCATCGAACCCATGACCTCTCGTTTCACAGTCTGCCACTTGCCTACTGCGTCACGGAGGCTGTCAAATAGAGGCGACGTGAGTACATAGTTAACTTGTAGACTAGATGTTGCATGCGACGCCGCCCGCGTGGAAGTTATACTATTTATAAAATCATTTCATCTTTCACAACTACTCTTTGCATAATACAGATATTCCTTCAAACAAGTATAACTTTTGATTGCACGATTTAAATGAATTAAAGACTAAATGTTACCTCGAGATACATTCTATGGTTCTTTTGGCGATTCTTTTATACTTTGGACATGATACCTTGACAGACAGACGATAATTCCAATAAATATATTTTTTTAATTTCTATATCGATAATATAACATGTTGCAATCAACGTTTTGCAAAAGTATTTAATGTACAGACGAATTGCCTCTTCAGCTTTTTTATAGTACTAGCTGTTGCTCGCGGCTCCGCCCGCGTGGAGGTCATATTTGAGAGAAAAAGTATACAATACAAAATACCAATTTTCATGCGTTTAACTTCAAACATGACGGATTTTCATACAAACTTTCTTTCCCTATTTTACCCCCTGTAGGGGTGGAATTTCCAAAAACCATTCCTTCGTAGTTGCCTACGTCATAAAAGATACCTACTGTCAAAATTTCAAGTCACTAACCTCAGCCGTTTTGGCTGTGCATTGATTGATCAGTCAGTCAGTTTCTTCTTTTATATATACAGATAGAAAAACATGATCTATGCGTGTATGGTTTGATGCGTGTAAGAATGTATAATTTTGGATGTAACTTCCTACATGGAATCTAAGTTAGTATGATTAACACATTCTTCTCGTGAGAAAACGATTCTTAGACATATTTAATTGTGAGATTTTGTCCAGAGCTCACAATGAATTCACAAATGTCTTCACAAGTTATGAACATAAAAAAAATCGAAGGTGTGTTACTGACCTTAAAGGAAAGAAACAAGGATATACAAAGAAGAAGGGATCTGGACCTTAGCAAATCTTATATCTTTTTTTTTTTTTTTTTGTTGTCGCGGGGAAAGCGTTTTATTACTACCGCCCGCTCCGGGGGGAAGCGGAATAAGAATAAAACGGTTATGCTGGACTAGCCGGTCTTACGACCCAGCATCCCCCTCGCCCGGATGATGGCTATCCGGGCAGCCGCTGGGCCGAGTCCCTACCCCCTATGTACACCCCACCCGACACTACCAGCTAAAACCCCGCGGTGGCCTTCTTCGGCGCTTACGGAGCGATCCCGGGGTATTCTAAGGAGTGCTAGAATTGCTGCCGGAACCGCCCCTGCGCGGTGCTGCGTAGCAGCCCATCTCCATGGGAGGGCTTAGGAGCCCCCGCGCACCGAACAACGACAGCGAACGAGGCCTTACCACACGCGCTGCCGTCCATCTCGGGGTCGCACGATGCTCCGAAACTGGGAGTGCATCGATTCGGGCTGACAGCCCCCCGCTGCGAGCCCGCGACCCCCGATGGCCCCAATTAGTCGCCTCGTACGACAGGCAGGGGTTACCGTGGTGGAATTCAAACGCCCCCGTTCCACAGGGCGGGAGACGTCGGTCAGTCGTCCACCCGGCGCCTCCTACGTCTTCTCTGGCGGCGGGAGGGATCATTTCGTTCCCGATCCCTCTCGGCACTCTCCTTCTGCGAGATGACGCTCTCGCAGAAGTGGGCCACCGCACGCCAGGACCTCCGGCTGGCGACCATGGACGACACCACGGCCGGCAGCGAGAGGTCTCCTCCGACGACTGCTCTGAGAGCGCTGCGCTCTTCGTCCCAGGCTGGGCACTCCTCCAACGTGTGTTGGGCCGTGTCCTCGCGGCAGTTGCCACAATGGTGGCACACGGCAGACACCTCCTTTCCGATCCGACACAGGAACGAACCGAAACACCCGTGGTCCGTCAGTACCTGCGTCAGCCGGAAAGTTGGCGCACCGTGGCGCCTGTCTAGCCATCTCTTTAGGACAGGACGCACTGCCGCGACGGTCCTCAAGCCCGCACTTGGGCTTGAGGACCGTCTAATACTTGGGCAGGCTGGAGCCTGGTATGCCACTCCTCCACAGCGGTTCTGCGAAATCGGGCCGCAATCTCCCTCGGAGCCAGTCTCACCTGACGGCGACTGGACGCCTCCTCCCGCCAGAAGAACGCGGACGAGAGGAGTTTTGCGTCCATCTCCCAAGGGAGGGTGCCGGCCAATACGCAGGCCGCCTCGTGGGAGACCGTGCGGTAGCCCCTTACTATTCGCTGCGCCAACAAACGCTGCGGTTTGCGCAGCAAGGCGACGCAGCGGGCTTTCAGGGACTGGGCCCATACGGGACATCCGTACAGGGCCATTGACCGCACGACTCCAGCGTATAAACTTCGGCAAGGGCTATTAGGTCCCTCCAGGTTCGGCAGCAGGCGTCCGAGCGCGCCCGCCGCCCGCACCAATTTCGGCGACAACTCCTAGCAAATCTTATATCTAGTATAATAATAATATTAGCTCTGTATTAAATATTGTTTCACTGCTGGGTACCTCCTGTACTAATGAGAGGGATTACGTCTAAGTCCCCCACGCTTTCAGTTTCCTCACGATGTTTTCCTTCATCATTAAAGAATTATTTGTTATTAGCATATTAACAATGAATTTATAGTATTAAAGGCACAATCAAGTTAATACTGCGCCACTTTTTCTGTGGCCAGTAGTACTCAAGAGCAAGTCAGTAGTTAACGCTGTAGGTAAGACTACCTACCTACAGCATGACTTTACTACTTTGAAATGACCTATTAAATTCCTAAACGGCCTGGCAAGGTCTAAAAATTAAGAGCCGATTTCACCATCGGAAGTAAACGCGATCAATTCAAGCTAAACTCACTTTACGTGTTTAACTGAGTTCAAAGGGTGTCACTGTCATCAATAAATATATAATTATAAAAGATTCAGTTTATTTTATCAAAGATGAAAAGAGCATTGGCTTTAGCTTTTGACGAAAGAGCTACAGTTAAATTACAGTTTTGTGTGCAAAACCCGATCAATAATCATGTGTGCTTAACTTAATGATGGATTGTCTATGTTGTACATGTTTACTTATTTCTAAAGGTGCCCAAATCTGACCTAATGGTTTCAGTCAAATAATATAATTCACGAGCTGCATATCCAAATGTCGTATTAGTGGTATGCAGCGATATCCTAGTTGGGATTGGTATGGACTGCCGAGATGAAAGTCGCATGTTCGAAGTCAACCTGAATGGCACCTCGGACTTTTGTTTGTCGGACGCTTGTTATGTATAAAAAAAAATCTAAGTCATATATTTATTTACCATAAAATACTATATATTATTTAGTCAATTAATAATAATAATAGATTCAGTAATTTTTTTTTACTCTACCACCAGTTCGGAATGCAGTTCCACTAGAGTAAAACTGAACGGGAATAATTCTGGAATGGTATTATAGTAGTACATTGATGTGGTTGTAGCTCAGCCTTGAGATAGTCAGAGTCATCAATGTCAGGGTCATCAGGAGAGAGGAGCTTTGGGCAAATCAGTTGATCGTATTACGTAAACCACTTAATTTAATCTCGATCTGTAACTCCTTTTATTTCTTGCAGTTATGAAATCATGACTCAGCGTAACTTGCACTGATTTGCCATTTTTGAGTACTTGCGTTCAAGGCTTAATGAAAGTGTGTTGGATGGAATTTTACTGCTTTAAGAAGAGCGGATGCATGATTGACAAATTGTAAGTTCGATATCCGGTGTGGTATATAATCTTGAAGGTCCAGTAGCAGCGTATATAGGATGAGAGTCTGTCTAATAAGGCATTGGGTTCAAATTAATATTTCATTTTTTTAAACTCTATTTGAAAAGAAGTTCACCAACGATTACTTTTTCGAACGGAAATGAGTTATAAATGTGGGTGCACTTGTTCCATTTCTGTCTACTCCTTTGGTGATACGGGCATCGTATATTGATTGGTAGATAAAATGCAATATATATTTAGGTCATTCAGTGTAATAAACATACTGAAACTAAATAAATGTGTATTTGCGTAAGGTACTGAATGAGTACATTACATATTCATACATTCTGCAATTAAAAAGATTATATAATGCCAGGTGTATGGATTCAACAAAAATGCAAAATTTTTGTCACAAAGAATAAGGAAACCTTCCAATTAGCTATTAGTCTGGCAATAAGTGAAAGAGACAGTAAGTAAAAACCTGATAGAATTTTGTTTTTTATAATAGATTTTATTATAAAAATATCGAAAAACAATTTGTTATTTTTATATGTGATTATTTAATATTTTTAAAAAACAAATAAGTCAAAATAAAGCATTTTGTCACGAACACAAATCAGTCATGCATGACGTCACCGTTCGAAACATCTATTAAACGCTGAGCCAAACGTCTATTAGTTTTGCGGATGGTCACGTCACACGAGAAGCATGACAGTTGGTAGCGTTTTGGTTGGAAAAATAAAGTTAGTTTATAAAAATGCAAAAATAAATCTAGAAAACTTATGTTTTATGTTTATCAATGATAATATTTTAATAAAATATATTATAGACCATAAAGACCATACATAGACCATATATAGACCATAAAGAATAAAATAAAATGGTTTCCCAAAAACAGTCAACTAAGTCTATTCTTAATTAGTAATTGTTTAGCTTAAAATAGGTGGCATCTTCTTCGTTCATCTTTAGTACGTTTTAAGGTAATCGGACCGAATTCGAAAATGCCAACGACCTTATATTTAAAACTCTCACTAATTGCAAACGCTATGCGGGCCCATAACGGTTATAAGGTGTTAAAACACTGTTACCTAACGTGATAATCTTAGCATACTTATAAAGTAAAATGACTACATAAATTACATATTTAAACTCATTAGTTTAATTACAGTATACAGTTATGCTGATATGCCGTATATTATTTTCGTTTAGAGATTTTAAGGAAGCTATTGGTTTGTACCAAATTTTAATTTAATTATAACAGAACTAAAATGGATTCTGAATGGAAAGGTAAACTAACCACACTGCACCTGACGGTAAGTGCAGTGCCGTCCACATAGAGTACGAAGTAGCGAGAGAAAATCTATCCCTCGCTACTCAACACAATCATGCCGGCCTGCTGTGTAGTTTCTTCACAGGACCTAAAGGACCCAGGATAAAATGCAATTTTGCATTTGCGAACCTCTTGGTTCTTGTCTGGGTAGTAGACACAACAAAGCTATGGCTCCGCCAGCCAGTATGCGTGGTTCTGGTGTGGAAGAGAGAGGGTTGGAATTGAATTGACCCAGTGTTAAATATCGAATAATTTTTGTTATAATAAAAATATACATGAAAAAAGTAAAGTGAGTACAGTGTCAAACTTAAATAGATTTAGTCCCTATCACTTTAGATGGTAACTTACGAAAAGTCATTTAATAAGAACCAATTAAATTTTAGTGTAGTGTAGATAATTTTGTAACACCGAATTGGCTGAGAAATCACAAGCTTAAACTAAAATATGTATAGTCCCTGTCACTGCAGATGATTTCTTATTTATTACGAAACGTCATTAACCGACTTCAAAAAAGGAGGAGGTTAACAATTCGTCGGAATCTTTTTTTTTATGTATGTTACCCGATTACTCGAAGACGCCTGGACCGATTCGAGAAATAATTTTTATGTTTAAAAGGTTTATTTTAATATTTATTTTAATGTTTAAACAGTATATACAGTATTGGCACCAAGTCAGGATCTGATGATGGGATCTCAGAAAAATCAAGGGCAACCCTCAAATTTTATAGTGACGCATAATTTGTTTTTTATTTACTTATTAACTTTTACTTATTTAATAAGAACCAATTTAGTTTTAGTTTAGTGTAGATAATTTTGTAACAACTAAATTGGCTGAAAAATCACCGAATTTTAGGATACAGATCCCAGATGCAAACGCAATTTAAGTTTTCGGTAAAAATATCGAGGTGCCAGGATTTGATTGTGTCCAATGTGGCGATGGGCTCAACTATCATACCATGGGACGGATATAAACTTGACAAACAGTGAGTGTACTAGTTGCTTTTGATTCGGAATTATATGTGTGAATTTATATGCATAAAATTTATTTCAATATTATTCGTCATAATATGTAAATGGACGCATAATTTATGTCCATGTGTCTTGCAAAGTATATTATGTAATTATTCATATAACAAATCTAGTCTCAAAGCCGGTATACCCACTTGCAACATCACAACTACCTTTCATCTATCTGGATTCTTTACTATGATAGATTTGAGTTATATTTTTAACAACTTGAGAAATAGCATGTCAATTACAAACTAGTTGGGAATCGTATTTGGTTTGTGTAGTGCATGCTATGCTATGAAACTATTCATTATTTATTATTATTAATTTCATTATCATTATCCATGCATTAGAAATGCCGGTTTTTGATTCTTTCCGCCCGTGCTAACTCTGGGCTGACGAAATCTAAAAGCCGTACTTGATTGGAAAGATAAAGCTAAAAACCGCCTAACCTACAAAACAATTGAGTACGCCTCCACCCGGAAAGGGATTTTACCTAATTTAAAAATTAATACCTAGATCTAATTTATATGAATCTAATACGGTATTAATTAAGGAAATAAACTTTATTTTTATTATTATTCATTAGAAATATGCATGTTTTTATTTATGCGGATGAAAATAGACATAATTTTGTTATAAAAAATGGCGATAGGTTCGCCCCCTATCACATTATGGGACCGAAATGAATTCGGCGAAAAGTGGGTGTGCTGGTTTGTATGTATGTTATAAAAAATACACTGGTATTTTCGTGGCAAAAGAAGAATAATGAAGTGGTTATAGAAGTGGTATGGCCACGCTGTAGACATATTTGTCTACAGCATGAATGGGCCGGCTGGACCAGGGTAGTACCACTGTCTCACAGAAAACCAACGTAAAGTGACAGTTTACTGTCGCGTTTCATATGGTAAGTGAGATATCCGGAGGCCCAGATTCCTCCTTCCCTTCCCTAATCCCTATTCCTGTCCTTTAAGGCCGACAGCGCATACATGACACTTTCTGTATTGTGGATGTTCATGGGCGATGGAGATCACTTAACATTAGGTGACCCACTGGATTGTTTGTCGGGCTATGCTATAAAAAAATAGATAAAGTGGTCCCTACCAAGGCGTTCTCTCGCATGTAAGGACTTACCAATAAACAGTTATTACGACATCGGTTAGTTGTTCTCACGCATAATCTCGAGGAATTCCTATTTAACCACTGCCCTGTAACCGATATACACCCGGTAAGACATCGTTCCAATCAATACTAACAATTACAGACGTAAATGTGCGTCCGAGTGCACTGGTTTTACAGTAACCATAAACGACGTGTTATGAGGAATGTCTTACGAGATGTGCGTGGATAAATCGATCTGTTGTTCCTAATTTGTTAGTTACATCGATGTTTGCGGTCAATTTTCATGGTATGTTACTGTCGGATTAAATGAGGTTGATTCGAGATGTAGAAGATTTAAAGACAACCTAGTTATTTGCCACTCTGTCTGTTATCGGTGGAATGAACTGTAATAGGGTAGTTTCTTGTGTTTAATTTTGTACACTATTCGATATGTCATCGAATATAATACGCAAAAGAAACCCTTTTGCGAAAACAGAATCAAAATTTGTTTGAAATTTGAGGTCACAATATTTATTTTAAATATTGGTATGAGCAAAAATGGTTGCGTAGAGGAAACATATCTCTATCTCCCTCGCACAACGGCACAGTAATGGCCATTCTGAGAACCATGACGTCACGGGACTTATCATGCATCCTTTTACTGTCATTTCACAATTACCCCTTCTAGCAGATTTGAATGGCATCTAATTTACTTATTTTTGTTCGGATTCATAAAATTCTTTCGGTAGGTAATAGATTTTAGGTAACGTAATTTGTTGATTAAATTAATAAAAAAAATCGTGCCAACTACCCTATTATCCTTATTCACTAACACATACTCAATTCTCCCAAAATATCTCATATAATTTGACGAATTACCGAAATAATCCCTTGAGATTAATTATAAAACCTTTAATTTATAAGTGACTTATAATTAATTAAGAACTATATGGACTAATCATGCGACGATGCAACAAACATATAAAATTTTCAAAAATAGAACACCTGATTTCCGCATCAGCTCAAAAGACTATCCCAGATTATTGAAAAGTGTGGATACATTCGTTTTTAGTGCAGTTCAGAGCATCGCAGTTGCAACACTAGCTTAAAGCGTCAGTTAAGTGTTTCACTTTCATTTTGTACCTTATGTTGCGAAATTGTGTGTCACGCGCGATATTTAAGTAGCGGGGTTCGAAACAGATCGTGAAAATGGGCGGAGCGGCCGTTGAACTATCACGTAGTCATTGTAAATTGGATCGATAATATAAACTTTTATAGACTGCAGTCTAAAGGTGCCTTTTATATTTTATTACAAATCAATATTGCGTGATAGCGTCGAGTGTACGCTATAGAATAGTTTTTGGGATCGGCTCATTGGTCTAGTGATGACGTACTCGGGTGAGAAACTAATCAGGTTCAGGGTTGTAATCCCGGGCTGATTGATCAAAATTTGTGTTACATATACACTCACGCCTGTAATCCTCGAAGGGGTATGCAGAGGTGTAACAAGTACACCCACTTTTCGCCGATTTTTTACAGTCCTATTATGTAATAGGAGGCGAGCCTACCGCCATGCCGGGCACAATTCAAAACTCTGTGCTGATATTTTTTTTTACAGCCTGTTTAGACAGACGAGACGGGCCATCTGATGGTAAGTAGGCACTGCCGCCCATAGGCTTTTGCAATGCCAGGGCACAGCAAAGCCGCTGCCTTCCGTTGATACTAAGTGTTTCTTAACAGAAAAACCCAATATCACTTTACCTGACCCGGGGATCGAACCCAAGACTCCATAGTAGTTGTAACGCATGCGCAATTACAACAGCGCCACCGAGGCAGCCATAGTCATTTAACACAGTGTGTTTATATCTCAATTTAATCAATATTAAGTACAAAAGACTTATATAACATAATGCTATAAGCGATAGTTTTACGTAAGTTAGGCCCTATAAATTAGAATGCCCGGATATCGATTGAATGCAGTGCAAATCTAGGCTTATGTAAGGGTAGGCAGAGATACAAAGTACGGAAACTACTTTAGGCGAAAGAAGGGAGCAAACTTAATCTAAAAAAGCTTAAAAAGACGATTTTTTATATATTTATACTCGTGTATACTAAATTTTGACGACGCGTAGTTCATGAATAACTTTAGGACGTACTTAACTATAAAAATGCGTTGAAATAACTATAATTAATAAAAATATAAATAGGTAAACTCAACAATCACACACTACGAGGGACTACGTTCCCATAACACCCAATCCCGAAAAAAAAATACTTTCACACAAACATTTGTCTCGGTGCGGAATCGAACCCACGGCCTCTCGTTTGTTGTTGACTGTCTAAATGCTTAAGTTATTATATGAACTTGATATTTATGATTGACTTTACTTAATTTCTTTTAGATTAGCTATTATTTAGCAATTTAAATGTAGACGAGCAGAACTAATTTTTACTATCAGATAAAATGTCGGATTTAACATTTTTTTTTCATTCCAATGACATTTAATTGGACGGCCAATTATATATCGCGATTTAATAGTTTTAATTGATCATGAAATCTTAAATTTGTAAAAATTGATTATTGAAATAAAATAAATCTAATAAAAATTGGCCTCTGGCAATTCAATCTACGTTACAAAGATATATCAGTAAAAAGGTCACAATTATATTTTTTGACAACGTCCGTGGCGCAGCGGGCGAGTAGCCGGAGCTGTGAAACGTGAGGCCGTGGGTTCGATTCCCGCACCGAGACAAATCTTTGTGTGACAGATATTTATTTCTGGTCTGGGTGTTGTGGGATCGTAGTCCCTCATAGTTTTTGATACCCACGATAGAGGTTTACCTAGTGTGGGGTCAGAACTATGTGAATAACTGTTAAGTGTATTTATATTCTATATAAATACATCTATTGACATCTCCGTTTGGCAAATATGTATGTTTAAAAAGTCTAAAAGTATATTCAAAAAAAGAAACGTCTATTCTTATTATAAATTCAAATATGAATGGGTGTGTGTGAGACAAATGTGCCCTAAATGACGTCATGCTAATTAAAATAAACCAAATACGTCCATCCATTTCATTACCTCATTCAAGTGGAATTTAAAGTATTCTTTCTTTCGAATATGCTTCGCCACACCTCTTCAGTTAGCTAACAATGTGTGGGTGAATCGTAAATAATATTTATTGCATCCCAATCAAATTTAATCTTACTATACTAGGGCGGGTTTAGAATGGCCATATGCGATACGAGGCCTTTCCAATACTGAATATAATGAAGTAACCGATAGTATAGTATGGATTGGCTTGACCGTGGTTTAACACCACTGTATCGTGAAACCTAAATTAAACGGTTAAATACCAAACTTTGACAAGTTGAGAATTTTTTTTTCATTCCTTTAAATACTTCTCCATTAACAACGTTCCCTAGTTTGATAATGTGTATACAAATGTCGAAAAAAAAATATTCACAAGCCTTTGAAATTATTATTAATTTTATCAAGCGATAAATTATTATAGCAGCGATAGCCTAGTTGGTTGCGGTACGGACTGTCAAGACGAAAGTTGTAGGTTCGAAACCCAAGTGGTATACACCTCTGACTTTTCTAAAGTTATGTGTGTCTTAAAATGTCAATTATCGCTTGCTTTAACGGTGAAGGAAAACATCGTGAGGAAACCTGCATTACTGAGAGTTTTTCGAAGGTATGAGAAGCCTGCCAACCGCATTAGACCAGCGTGGTGGACTAAGGCCTAACCCCTCTCATTAGTAGAGGAGGCCCGTGCCCAGCAGTGGGACAATGTTTAATACAGGGCTAGTATTATTATTATTATTATAAGCGATAAATTAACACGAATACACATGTAACTGTGAAAGTGAAAGATGGCTGGTTTGGAACCTAAGAGTTTGGTCCCGTTGTCCGTACCACTGCCAACTAGGCTACTATGGAGACTACTACAATAATAAAAAAAAAAAAACTGGCCATTTTTTAAGTTTTTTTTTCTGGCACGGCAATATGACCACACTGCACCTCATGGTAAGCACAGTGTTGTCCAGTTAGAGTATCGAATAACGAGAGACTACCTATCCCCCGCTACTCAACACAATCATACCGGCCTGTTCCTATTTTTATTTTATAGTATAGTCCGACAAACGAGCCAGTGGGTCACCTGATGTTAAGTGATCTCTACCGCCCATGAACATCCACAATACTGAAAGTATCATGTATGCGCTGTCGGCCTTAAAGGACAGGAATAGGGATTAGGGATGGGAAGGAGGAATCTGGGCCTCCGGATATCTCACTTACCATACGAAACGCGACAGTAAATTGTCACTTTACGTTGGTTTTCTGTGAGACAGTGGTACTTCCCCGGTCGAGCCGGCCCATTCATGCTGTAGACAAATATGTATTCAGCGTGGCTCTACCACATCTTATTTTCTTAGGAATTATCAAATTTCATCATGTTCATCATGTAAGCCGAAGGACGTCTACTGCTGGACATAGGCCTCCCCCAAAGAGTGCCACAATGACCGGTCCTGCGCCACCTGCGCCATCCTTCAAATTTAATTTTTATTAATTATAATTCAGTAAATATTATCTAATTCCTCATACGTCTAGATTTGTATCAATTCATGATATACGCTACACCAAAGAGGAAGAAATTCTTAGGTTGCCTTCTATAAACATATTACATAACCAATAACATTCTATAACTATTAAAATGTTGTAATATGA
Organism: Laothoe populi; assembly: GCA_905220505.1. Lineage (NCBI taxonomy): Eukaryota > Metazoa > Arthropoda > Insecta > Lepidoptera > Sphingidae > Laothoe > Laothoe populi. Next base: position 20,893,194 of record HG992152.1, on the reverse strand, counting down.
CTATTATAACGCAAGTGTTAAGAAATTGATTCCTATTGAAATATAGATAAAAGTAGTTTACCTTGTGCTCGGAAACGTTACTGTCTAATCTGAGAAAGTTTTATCGAAATCGTTTAAGGTTTTACCTACGGCAAAGACCTTGAAGGAAGCTCTGTGCACCTATACAAATAATATGTCGACAAAGAACAGTATAATGGTAAGGTTTGTAATGGCTTACTAGTGACCCGATCTGCATTCGCGCGGGTGAAAGTCAGATTTTAAAAGTTGCGATCTGTTTAATAGGGAAGAAATATTTAGTTGATATTTTCATGAGGATTTTTGTATATCTTATGTCTTAATCGTTACATGTAAAATATTCAAGCTAATAATAGGGTAGTTAGGTAGGTAGACAGTAAGTGAAAACCTGATAGAATTCTTTTTTATAATAGACTTTAGTCTAAAAATATCGAAAATGAAACCAAGTTGTTAATTTATATGTGATCATTTAATATTTTCAAGAAACAAATATGTAAAAATAAAGCATATTGACACGTGACATGACAAATCAGTCATGCATGACGTCACCGTTCGAAACATCTATTAAACGCTGAGCCAAACGTCTAAATTTTGCGGGTGGTCACGTCACACGAGGGGCCATGACAGTTTATAGCGTTTTGGTGGGAAAAATAAAGTGGATTTATAAAAATACAAATTAAATCTTGAAAACTTATGTTTTGATAATATTTTTATAATCTAGACCATGAAGAATAAAATAAAACGTTTTCCCAAAAACAGTCATCTAGCCTGTTATGTCAGATTTGAAAAAAATGTTTTGTTCATTCGCTAACTTGCAGCAGTCTTAGTGATAGAGTCTCTCATCAGAAAAATCTTGTTTAAATTACACGTTTGGTTCAGACAATTTTGATGATTGATACTTTCCAAAAAACAAAGGTCATGACATTTGAGTATACTTTAAAAACTATGTAGGTGGGTAATGGGTTTTTGAGAAAAAAATGGTGTTGAGTAATATTATGGATTGCATAATGCATTACTATGAATCTTTTAGTGATGTGATAGCTGTCTATTAGATTAAGTAATCTAGAAGTTGTAGGCTTAAATCCCGGGTCCAGCAATTTATAGTTGCTGATTAAAAAAACACAGATAAGTTACCCGAAATGGAAATTTGCTCCCAAATTAAACTTTTGTGTGGGATGTGGCGATAGAATCGTCATCTATCACATCATGGGGTGGAAATAAGCTTAACGAGCTGTAGGTAGAGACACAAGTGTACTTACTTACGTACTTATATTTCTTTTGTATGCTAAAAATAATGTTATTGCAACTTTTTATGTAACTAATATAAATATATAATGCAATATCATAACGAGGTTTAAATGAATATTCAGTGCGTGTCGTACATACATATACACTCACGCCTGTAATCCCTGAAGGGGTAGGCAGAGGTGTAACCAGTACACCCACTTTTCGCCGAATTTCGGTCCCATAATGTGATAGGGGGCGAGCCTATCGCCATACCGGGCACAGACTCCAGACACCGGGATAATACTGAGAATTTCTAGATAGAAAACCTAATATCACTTTACCCGACCCGGGGATTGAACCCGAGACCTCAGCACAGCAGTCGTAACGCATGTGCAATTACAACTGCGCCACCGAGGCAGTCATCAACCTCGGATCTCGCGACTCTCTTCGAGAACTGTTTAAGGATATTAATATACTGACGTTGCCGGCCGAATACATCTTTCAAAATATAATGTATGTCCGCAAAAATTTGGCTTACTTTAAAAAAAACAGTGACATACACAGTCTAAATACAAGAAATAGGAACAAACTCGCAGTTACAAAGTTAAGACTTAGTAAGACCAATAATTCATTTATGGGTAACTGTGTAAAATTTTATAATAAACTACCTTCCGAAGTAACGAATTTGCAGGAAAATACATTTAAATCCCACGTTAAACAAGTATTGATGTCTAGAGGCTACTATAAAGTAGCAGATTATATAGCAGATAGGGATGTTTGGGATCGGTCCTGCACACTGCACCAAGATACTGTGGCATCTCTTTGAATTTATAACATTACTAGAATAATTATAAACTGTGTATTTTAAAGGTCCTTAATGTATACTTATTTAAAAAAAAACTATTTTGACATTTTTTCTTTGTCTGACATATTTATTCATTTGAGATAGACGACCGATCGATCGTTCAATTTATAAAGTGTATGCCTTTGAATTATATTTTAAATGTAAATTGTCTCAACGTAGGTATATGCCAATGACCATGGAGATGGGCTGCTACGCAGCACCGCGCAGGGGCGGTTCCGGCAGCAATTCTAGCACTCCTTAGAATACCCCGGGATCGCTCCGTAAGCGCCGAAGAAGGCCACCGCGGGGTTTTAGCTGGTAGTGTCGGGTGGGGTGTACATAGGGGGTAGGGACTCGGCCCAGCGGCTGCCCGGATAGCCATCATCCGGGCGAGGGGGATGCTGGGTCGTAAGACCGGCTAGTCCAGCATAACCGTTTTATTCTTATTCCGCTTCCCCCCGGAGCGGGCGGTAGTAATAAAACGCATTCCCCGCGAAAACAAAAAAAAAAAAAAAAGGTATATGCCAATGTATGGTCAATTGTAAATGTGGATTTAATGCAATGATACACCCTTTAATTTGTTTTTTTTTTATATGTTATCAAGATTTACGTTTTAACGGTGCTATGTATGTATTAATCCATATATTGATACAATATGTTTATAAATTTATTATAATGAGAAGAAAAAAATATGTTACAATTGATGACGAAAAAAATAAGCCCGGAGTTTCTTTCTGCCTTTCTTCTTCGGGTCTTCATCGCTTAGATAGTTAGTGAAAGGCTGGTAGGTTAGCTAGACTAGGGTTTACTTTCCTTCCAAATCCGTCCTGTTTCCTTTCAACTTCTCCCCTCCCATTCCTGTCCTGATCATCATCATCTCCCGTCAGTTCCTTTACCGACGATCATGATTACTTTCATTTTCCGGTCATCCTCTTTTCTCCTTTTCCAGTCCTATCCTCGACGTTGTATCCCTGCCTACCAGCCCTTGATGGTAGATTCCAAGTTCCTACGCCACTAACCATAATTACTCATTCCCGTATGGAGAATTTGACCTGTCATAAGTGCCTTTTATATGCCTACATGATGAATAAAGATTTTTTTTTTTTTATCGAGGCGTGTCATAATTAATTCAAAATACAGTTGGATTGTTAGAATACCACCGTCCTTGAAAAGAATAGCTGACTCAGCAGTTCACGGAAAGCACTGCTTACATCTTAAGACGACCCAGTGATTCGTTGACATCTAATTTATGGCAAAGAGTGGAACAAGTTTCTAGCCTAGCAGGCCGGCATGATTGTGTTGAGTAGCGAGGGATGTGTCTCTCGCTACTTGATACTTTAACAGGACGGCACTGCATTTACCACCAGGTGCAGTTACATGTGTATTCAGTGATAAGTATCGCTAGTGTTAACGGCGAATGAACAACACTGAGAATTCTCTATAATAATTTCAAAGGACGTGAAGTCTACTAATCCGCAATAGACCAGGTGGACTAAGGCCTAACCCCTCTCCATAATATAATACCCCTCTCTAATAGTAGTGACCGAGCCCAGCAGGGTTTGGGTATTATGAGACCGAACTCCTGTTGTAGTTCCTGATACCCACCACACAAGACTGGCATCTCAGTGCGAACCTATCGCCATACCAGAAATTCCAGATCCAGTATCGCACAGATTCCAGACTCTGGGCTAATACTGAGGAATTTATAGATAGAAAAACCCAATATCACTTTACCCGACCCGGGGATCGAACACGAGAGCTCAGCACAGCAGTCGTAACGCATGCGCAATTATAACTGCGCCACCGCGGCAGTCATATTTGGTTTACTTCAGATCTACTACGGAAATCGAACTCACAAGCGTTCCAAAACCGGCTCGGCTCCTTCGTCCGCGGAGTCGTCTGTTGCCTTGTATTGTAATACTAGTAAGTAGTGAATCAAGTTTATAAATAAGTCTGCTTTCTCTACAGTACAGCTTTGCTCATGAATCAGTAGCTGACCCAGTCTTTGCGATATTAGCTGTAGCTCGTGACGTTGACGTGATTTAGCCTATGCAAAGGCATAATCAATAAATAAGCTATACGATCCAAAAAGAATTTTTCAATTCTGACTTTTTTTAACCTGGCAAAGTGACCACACTGCACCTGATGGTGACGCAGTGACATCCAAGAGTATCAAGTAGTGAAAGACAAGTATACCTCGCTACTCGATACAATCATGCCTGCTGAGTAAATTCTCAAATGATTTGCTGATGAACCCGGGACCTGATTAGATCCAGAACCAAAATACGCACTAGGCTCTTGGGGCTATTGGGACTATCCCGTCCCACACTTGAAACTCTTGTAAGCCAGGAGAATAAAGCTCAGCGTGTCTCTCGGAATGTGTAATATCTTAATCCTGCAACGAAATTAATCATACCTATTTATAGAAAGCAGCGATAGCCTAGTTGGTTGCGGTACGGACTGTCAAGACGAAAGTCGTAGGTTCGAAACCCAAGTGGCATATACCTCTGACATTTCTAAAGTTATGTGTGTACTAAAATGTTAATTATCGCTTGCTTTAACGGTGAAAGAAAACATCGTGAGGAAACCTGCATGTCTGAGAGATTTTCGAAGGTATGAGAAGTCTGCCAACCCGCATTAGGCCAGCGTGGTGGACTAAGGCCTAACCCCTCTCATTAGTAGAGGAGGCCCGTGCCCAGCAGTGGGACAATGTTTAATACAGGGCTAGTGTTATTATTATTATTTATAGAAAACACAAAATTTAATTCTACTGTCCGTTAGAGACTTTGAAAACACTTAACCGATTTCAATGATATTTTGTGTATGTCTGTGGTTGTTCCAACTTAAAAGGATAGTTTTAGATCCGCTAGGTGGCGCTGTTGTCGAGATCTGAATTTCTTATTTATCCAACAAAAAATCGATCCACAGAGAAGGCGGTTTATGGCGGGACAACGTCTGCCCGGGACAACTAGTAGATATATAAAGGTTGAACATATAACTTGTCCTCCATTGGTATTTATTGTAAAATTACACCAGCATAAAGTACAGAATATTAACGTATATATATAATTTGACCGCGTTTTCAGAAGCAAGGTCCGTCGTATTTATTACAACATGTCACATACCCTTGTGTAACAGTATGGTCATACGAGTACTGCTAACTAGACCATTTCTTTACGCAATAACATCTAATAATATTTAAATTAAGGCCTAAGGGATAAGTTACAGCGGGGAATCAACTAAGGTACTGCAGAGTTATTAAAGTTATTTATTACATAATAAATATTACCTGTCTGCAGACGGACAGATGGCCGATGGAGCAGACATGTGTTGGAGTGGAGACCGCGTTTAGGCAAACGTAGTGTGGGACGCCCTGCTGCACGATGGACCGACGACTTGAAGAAGGTGGCGGGTAGCGGGTGGATGCGGGCTACGCAAGACTGGGATGGTTGGCGTTCACTTGGGGAGGCCTACGTCCAACAGTGGACGGCAACAGGCTGAGTATATAAATATTACCTGCCTCGGTAATGCAGTTGTAATTACGCATGCGTTAAAACTGCTGTGCTGAGGTCTCGGGTTCGATCCCCGGGTCGGGTAAAGTGGTACTGGGATTTTCTATGTAGAAATTCTCAGTATTAGCCCGGAGTCTGGAATTAGTGCCTGGTGTGGCGATAGGGACCATTATGGGACCGAAATAAATTCGGCGAAAAGTGGGTGTACTGGTTGCACCTCGGTATACCCCTTCGGTGATTATAGGCGTGAGTGTATATGTATATATATTTATGTATTACATAATAAATATTACCAAAAAAGCTTTACTTTAACACATTTATTTTATTTTATTTTTATTTTATTTATTAGGGATCACCAACAAAATTTACAATTTCACATCAGTACATAACACATAGGCCAAACAATACTAAACTAATTGTAATTTTAATTATAGGTAATCACAACATGCTCCTTAGAAATAATAATAATAATAACATATAATTATTGAGAATAAACTAAATTAAACAAAAAGTACATATTTTCTCCAATGTTTTTTTTCAAATTTATCAGATTGTTATAATTCATAAATATTTTTTGATATAATTCTTCTAAATGAAGATGTAGTATCATGAAAAATGTCCAGATCGCTAATTTTATTTGAAAGTCGGTTATACAGAGCAGACATACGAGGGATGGGAGAATGTTTACCTACGTTGGTTCGACAACGACGGACATGAAGTATAGGACGCGATTTCCGAGGAGGGCGTGAAGGAACACTCAAAGCAAATTTAAACACTAAATTGGAACAGTCGTATTTATTATTTAATATTTTGTGTAAATTTACCATGTCTAACATATCTCTTCTAGCACTAAGAGGTTGAATTTTGAGGTACTTTAGCCTATCTTGATAAGTTAGTACATGTTTGGGCATGCGTCTATGATATGCTAAATGTTTAATTAGATTTTTTTGGACACTTTCAATTCTTTTATCATGTATCGCATAACTAGGTGACCAGATATCAGAACAGTACTCAAGCTTACTTCTAACGTAACAATTGTAAAGTAACATTGTAGTTGACATCTGTTTGAATTCTTTACTGCTTCGAAGCACAAACCCGAGAGACTTATTAGCTGCGCCAAGAATTTTATCAATATGGTAAGTAAATTTTAATTTGGAATCAACATATACTCCCAAATCACGGATATAAGGCACTTCTTTTAATATAGTATCTGCTATGCTATAATTAGTCCGAATTAGATTACGTTTCAAAGTGAATTTTATGTGGTAGCATTTTGATGGATTTAAATACATGACGGGTCGGGCGGTCATCGGCCGAGGCAGTGAGAGGGCTTACACGTCCCTCTCTGACCTCCAGGTATGGTCAGGATGCATAGCGTATGATCGTTCGGTAATAAAACACGAGATTAACACTTCACAGTCTATTTAAGCTACCACCAGTTCGGAATGCAGTCATCCATGGGGAAGAGCTGGCAAGAAACCCTCATGGTTGCTCTTTTAAACACATCACAGTTTACATTACAATATGTGGTACACAATAACACTTTCACATCACGTTAACTTACTACTTTAACAATATTTCGACATTACGACCGACAAGTTGCTAACTGTTTCAATGACTATACACGAATGCCGCACCAAAGACGAGGTGCTCTTTTATATTGTGATTTTCGTTGTGACCCACTCCTCTGCGAGTGAGATCACTCGATAAACAAGTCGAAACCACCTTCAAAATAGCAAAACAAATGGCGCTACCCACAGTTTACAATAAATAAAGTTATTAGCAAGTTCAATTCAGTGTCCGTATTCATCACGCTCCGACACGGCCGTCCTGACAGCTCACACGTCCCAGTGTGATGTACCTGAAAAGAAAATACCACACAGTATCATTCACGCTCGGCCATATCTGACCTAATCTTATTACCCACACAGATTGGACCCACATAGGCTTTTGCCACATAGAACCCCTCACACAGACCCCTTTGCCACATAGGCTCCTCACACAGACTCCTTTGCCACATAGGCTCCTCACACAGACCTCTTTGCCACATAGGCTCCTCACACAGACCTCTTTGCCACATAGGCTCCTCACACAGACCTGTTTGCCACATAGGCTCCTCACACAGACCTCTTTGCCACATAGGCTCCTCACACAGACCCTCACACAGACCCCCCCTCATATACCTTAAGCGCGGACCGCGGACCCGAGGTCACTCAAAATACATTGAGTAGACAATAACCAGGCTACGGACGCAAGGTATAGACTAAAGCCTCATATTAACATCTCAATTAATTGCTCGCTTTAACAGGGGGTATAAAAACAAAACCAGAAGCGACTCACCAAATTTCACATAAATCCACGCGCACACAACATGTGTAAACACGCAATGTACACGCCATTGCACTTCGTACACCTCAACCACACCGATACAGTTGCGCCACAGATCCGCCACAGCTCAGCCACCGCATATGGAATTTAAACACAAAATCATTAACACAGTAATCATCAACGCTTCATATTTTCCAGATTGTTCATAACGATCGTTTAATCACGACTTTAATTAGAGACTTATTACAATTTGTCAACATAGAACATCAAATTGATTCGAAAACGCCTAACTTTTAAATTTACAGTAGACCACAGTGCATTGCGCACTCTTTACTAAGTACAACACTATAGAATACTACAGTGCTCTTGAGGCAACCTATACCATCACTATTTTGATAATAGAATTCTAATAGAGTCTCTTTGGATAACCCAATAAAGTTCGCGCATAGAGCCAACAACCAATGTTGTCTAATCTGTCAAAAAAAAAACAAAAATAACACTTTGGTACTGTGTGTACTATTACATCACCTGATTCACGATAGTGGGTGTTGATCCTTTATCTCACTTCTGATGACGGGTCGGGCGGTCATCGGCCGAGGCAGTGAGAGGGCTTACACGTCCCTCTCTGACCTCCAGGTATGGTCAGGATGCATAGCGTATGATCGTTCGGTAATAAAACACGAGATTAACACTTCACAGTCTATTTAAGCTACCACCAGTTCGGAATGCAGTCATCCATGGGGAAGAGCTGGCAAGAAACCCTCATGGTTGCTCTTTTAAACACATCACAGTTTACATTACAATATGTGGTACACAATAACACTTTCACATCACGTTAACTTACTACTTTAACAATATTTCGACATTACGACCGACAAGTTGCTAACTGTTTCAATGACTATACACGAATGCCGCACCAAAGACGAGGTGCTCTTTTATATTGTGATTTTCGTTGTGACCCACTCCTCTGCGAGTGAGATCACTCGATAAACAAGTCGAAACCACCTTCAAAATAGCAAAACAAATGGCGCTACCCACAGTTTACAATAAATAAAGTTATTAGCAAGTTCAATTCAGTGTCCGTATTCATCACGCTCCGACATACATATTATTAGTGTGACACCATTCTATTAGCATATTTATATCTGATTGTAATAACTCTGAGTCATTCCTAGATTTTATAACACGCATTAACTTTAAATCATCAGCAAATAAGTAATACTGTGAATATTGAAATAATTTAGTAATATCATTAATATATACGTTAAAGAAAAGTGGACCTAAATTTGAGCCTTGGGGTACTCCTGAAGATGCTAAAAACGGTTTAGAAGCGCGACCATCTATTACGACGATAGAAGTTCTATTTTTTAAATAAGATTCACACCAATATAGTAATGGACCACTAATACCTATGATATTAAGCTTTTTCACTAGTATTTTGTGATTTACTTGATATCCACTATCTACAGCTAGAGCTACATCATCTATATACTCCAATAAATTAGTGTTGGTGGACTTTTTCAGCAGAAAACCATGCTGGTGTGGTGATATTTTATTTTTTGCAATGTTGTATATATGCTGATAAACTAGAGATTCAAAGATTTTAGCGAAAGTTGACAAAATAGAAATAGGTCGGTAGTTTGAAATTAAATCTTTTTTACCATTTTTAAATACCGGGACGATTCTCGCTTCTTTCCAATTATCAGGGAATGTACCAGTTGATAATGATTTGTTAAATATTGTGTATAATGGTATTAAAATATTATCTATAGTTTTGTAAATGAATATTGGCGGAATATTATCTGGACCGATACCTTTAGTTAAGTTCAGCCTACGAACAACACTTTTTATTGCCTGTTTGTCTATATGAAGGTCACATCCGCCACTTTGAAATGCATCAATAGGTAGAGTGTTAGTGTCAACTTCATAAACAGAGGAAAAGTGCGTGGCAAACAAGTCACACACATCATTCACATTATCAGCTATTAAATCATTAAGGTACATTGTAGGTGGATAATTGGAACTGTTTTTCTGCAAATTTTTGATATGTGTCCAAAAATACTTTGGATTCTTAGCTATTTGACTTTCTATACATGCGATATAACTATTATAGTTTTCTTTAATTAATCTATTACAGTCCGTACGTAAATACTCAAACTCTAATTTATCTAAAGGATTTTTAAATCTTTTGAATTTTTTATGATACTTTAACTTACGTTTTAACATGCGTTTTAGTAACGGTGTAAACCAAATAGGATGTTCTTTACCCCTTTTTTTTGCAATGAATGGTACATACTTGATAATAATTTTTCTTAAAATATCATAGAATCTTTCCACCATTTCATTGACTGTCAAACATTCTATTATTTCCACATTCCAATTTATTTCACGGAGTTCTAAATTTATTGATTCATAATCAGCTTTACGGAAGTTGTGTTTAGGATGAGGATTATTTTGAATATATGTTTGGATTGTATGTGTGTTAATTGTTATATTTAATGGTGGGTGCAGCATGTCAACTTCTCTTATAGGAGTAAGGCATTCAGTTACTTTAATTATATTGTTAGCATTACTCATTATCAAGTCTAAAATTTTATCATTACAGTTACTCACATTGTTAAATTGAACAATATTATTAAGTGACATAAAATCTACTAAGTTACATTTTAATACACAGTTGTTATAGTTATTAGGTTCAGTATGCTTATTGTCGTGACTGAGATCCCAACCAATACTGCTCATATTAAAGTCCCCAATTATAATTGTATTTTCTCTAGCTGATTGTATAGCTATATTGCACTTATCAAAGTAGACATCTAAAGAATGTTGGGTAACTGGTGGAGGTAAGTAAACTGCTCCTAAAGTAAGGTAATCCTTATTGGAATTATCTAATTTTAATGTGATCCAAACGTCCTCGCAATCACTCTCCTAATCAAATACTCGTCGCGAGATATAATCTTTTTTTATGGCAATTAACACTCCTCCACCTCTTTTTTTGGTATTATACAAGGAAGATGTCTCTCTGTCTCTTCTGTATACTGTATAGCGGCAATCAAATATTTCTGAATCATATATGCTACTGTTTAACCAAGTCTCTGTAAAGATTATCACATCATAATTATTACTTAATATTTGTTGACGTACATTCAAAGTATTTAATCTAAGGCCTCTAACATTCTGATAATAACAATATAAAGGTAATTCTAATGATAACATAATATATATTTTTTTAAATCAAGATAAGTAAATTAATTATAATTAGCTAACAAGTGCGACATTAATCAACTAAGTAATAAATATAGTTATAATAGTTGAAATATTTAAAAGAAATCAGAGAAATAATAACTAAGAACTACAGAGGTGGGTACTAATTACTAAAGCAGTACCACCAGCAAATAAGCAAGGTTAAAAAAAAACCTATTTTAAATGAGTCAATGAATCACTTGAATTTATTAATATATACTCCGAAGTCTCCGTTTTTCGTACGTATATTTTCCCGCTTTTAATCCATACGAATCTATAGTGCAGGTCTTTGGCCCGCATTCTAGTTGCAGCATGAAGACTTTTCACTGCCGGCGAAAGGTGTTCTCCGATGTAAACAGGACGCCGCTCCCCTCCAATTCCGAGATGACTGCTGTTCAGCTTATCGGCATTAGTAGTAGCCCTTTTGTTAAATTTAATAGCTGCAGCTAAGAATTCATCACGTACTCTTAGACAGCTAAACTTCACTACAACAGAACGCGGTCGTTTATTTTCCTTATTAACTTTAGCAATTCTAGTACAGAGGTGAATGTCAGTTTCATTCAAATTATAATCGATGGTGGAGGCTATTTGTTTTACTGTACTGTACAGATTTTCTTTGCTAAACTCTGGTATGCATTGTATTTCTAAATTTGTTGCCCTAGAGTGTTGTTCAAGGTGTGTCAGTCGAGCGTTGAGATTTAGAACTGATAATTTTAGGTCTTGATTTTCAGTTTTAAGTTGCTCTACGTCTTTAAGGTTTTGTTCAAAGTTGGTTTTCAGTGTTTCATATCTGCATTCTAAATTGCATATGGACTCGTCGACTTTAGTGAGCCGATTTAAAATTTCGGTAGTTTTATTATCATATTCACGTATAATATGGGTTTTAAAATCATTGAATAAAGCAGACATTTCATCACGAATAATTTGACGAAGGTCTTCCGCAGATTTAGTATGCGACATGTCTCTCGTTCTGTGTGTTGCAGTGCACGAGTCTCTGTCGCCAGAATTACTGTTCCTACTGGGTGTTATTTTACTAATTTTATATTGCACACTCTTACCAGACATCTGTATATTATTGGAACTTTATGAAGCACTATATTATTACCACTTTTCTTAAAAATATTGTTGAGATGAAGCGGGTTGCATCGATTTGAATTGACCGCACTTGTTTCGCTAATTACTAAAAAATGAGATAATAAATATAATAATATTTGTATGCGAATAATGATTTATTCGCATACAACTTTTAAATTGTTGTTGGCAATGATAATCCTACTAATATTATAAATGTGAAAGCTTGTATGTTTGTTACTCAATCACGCAAAAATTATAATTATGTGAATCTACTGGTTATAATCTGTAACTCCCAGTAAAATTTGAAAAAAACATTTTAGTGCCTATTTATTCAGGAAGGCCATAGGCTATCTAATATCACGTTACGACCCATGCGAGTGGAGCCAATGACTGTCACGAGGGCAACGCCACGAGAGCTAGCTAGTTAGCAAGTATACACAACAATTACCTCACATCACCAAATATTCAGCTTCCTTATGTTTGTGGCCGCAATACTCGAAAAATAGTCCAAGGATTGACTCGTTTTTTTTACATAACGTTGCATTTTACATAGTAAGTAGTATATAATACTTATACTTTTCATTCCTAAGGTCCTATGGATACAGGAAAATCCAAGCTAACGCTTACAGAAGCTGAATTTTCTTCCGAAGCATTTAGATTTAGGCCGGATTTAGATTAGAGAAGTATGATATAATTTATTTCATCAAAGCTTGCGTCAAAATATTTCAACGCCATCACTCTCTTCTTGCGCCATACAAAACAAGCATGGATTTTGACGTGTATGCCATTGACCAACCGATGGGTCGATAGCCATTATTTTTACCGTGTTTTTACGGCGTTTTTATGGTAATCCGCCCCGTAACACTTTCAATTTGACAGTGACACACTGAACTATTATGTCATGCTGGCAAAGTTTGGGAAATAAACATAACTGGGTTGTTTTAATTATTTTAATTTATTTGATAATTTGATTCTTGTTATGTATTAAGAAATTAATATTATAATATGTGTATAAGTCAAATATAAATAATTTGTGACTGCCTCGATGGCGCAGTTGTAATTGCGCATGCGTTACAAATGCTGTGCTGAGATCTCGGGTTTAATTCCCGGGTCGGGTAAAGTGTTAAAAATACTCTATTACGGTGGTCGCTATCCGGGCGGATATGAATATCCTACCACCAGCAAATACATAGAAATAAATGTTTCTTTTTTATTATACTTCATTAAAAATAAATATCAATTTCAATATGGTCCGATGTCAATAGGACGCAATTTCTCTCTCCTTCAGCCATGTTTATTTCTTGAGTGTATTATTATCAGATAGTTTTGGAGTCCATAAATACACCATATTTTATTACAAACACCACCAGGCCCACTGTGTTAAAAGTTTGTTTTGGTTGTGAAATGACCTTGTCATAAACTCTAAACATTTTTGAATTTTAGTCACGATATTACGATATGGATTGATGATTTAAGAGAAAATGACGAAAATCATCATTAAGATATTGACTAACATAAGCTTACCGGTGTCTATGAAAGGCAGAATTGCAACTGGTGTGTCTATGTTTCTTCAAAATTATTTGTGTCCTTTTTCTATTGATTGTGCTTTTTATATTGATTTCATTATTTTTACGAAATACGTATTTTAGTGAGCGATAGCCTAGTTGGTTGGTTCAAAACCCAAATGGCATGTACCTCTAACTTTTCTAAAGTAAAGTGTGTATTAAATGTTAATTACCGCTTGCTCTAACGGTCAAGGTAAACATCGTGAGGAAACCTGCATACCTGAGAATTCTTATAAGAATTTCGAAGGTATGTGAAGTCTACCAACCCGCATTAGGCCAGCGTGGTAGACTAAGGCCTTACCCCTCTCATTAGTATAGGAGGCCCGTGCCCAGCAGTGGGAAAATGTTAAATACAGGGCTAGTATTATTATTATTATTATACGTATTTTTAAACATTTTGATCCCTTCATAGCAATTACTTTGAAGAATGAATATATAAAATTTTCTTGTCTCTTCAATTTACGTAAAGGTAAATGCACCACAACTGAAAGCAATCCAAACTAAGTTGAATTTTGTTTTATTGTTTATTCAATTACAACCAACGTTAATTAAAAAAAACTGTCTATTATCAAAAAGTATTCGTAATCATAAGTGAAGTAATTTATTGTAGAGTGTAGTTTGTTTCTTTATTTTATAAAATAATAGAATCGTGCACATAGTGATGCAATATTAACTCGAGTACGCGCGGTAACTAGACTATGAATTGAGATAATTGTCCCGATTGTGACGGAATGTAAGTTGATTTAATTATTTTCTACTTTTATCTTATTTTAATAGCAACGATAGCCTAGTTGGTTGTGGTACGGACTGTCAAGAAGAAAGCCGTGTGTTCGAAATTCAAATGGCATATATCTCTGACTTTTCTAAAGTTACGTGTGTATTAAATGTTAATTATCGTTTGCTTTAACGGTGAAGGAAAACATCGTGAGGAAACCTGCATACCCGAGAATTCTCTTAAGAATTTCGAAGGCACGTGAAGTCTACCAAACTGCGCGGTGCCTTGTAGCGGCCCCTCTCCATGGGGGCTTAGGAGCCCCTGCGCACCGAACAACGACAGCGACCGAGGCCTTACCACCCGCGCTGACGTCCATCTAGAGGTCGCACGATGCTCCGAAATTGGAAGTGCATCGATACGGGCTGACAGCCCCCTGCTGCCCGCCCGCGACCCCGATGGCCCTAATTAGTCGCTTCGTACGACAGGCAGGCGTTACCGTGGTGGAATTCAAACAGACATTCCACAGAGCAGGAGACGCCGGTCAGTCGTCTACCCGGCGCCTCCTACATCTTCTCTGGCGGCGGGAGGGATCATATCGTTCCCGATCCCTCTCGGCACTCTCCTACGAGATGACGCTCTCGACTCACTATTGTGAAACGGAAGCTATTATATGAATATAATTTATACATAAGATGATTAGCTATTATAATTTGTAATAAAACGAATTTTACGGATTCTATCGCGGTTTATTTTACTTTTTAACCCGACGTTTCGAAGGCTTTACAGCCTTCATGGTCACGGGGGAGGATGTATAATATTCGCGTAAACATAAGAAACCATTATTATAATTTGATGCTGATTTCTCATAAAATGATTAATTTATGAGACAATGATCAAAATCAGTTTAATTCCTCGGCACTGCATGACAAATCTATCTGTAACACTATAATTTTTCAGGACCAGCTTGTATACAATGTACATACCCAAGTATTTTGTAGTTCTACAAAACGAAGGCAATCATAGTTAAACATACTTTCAAAACATCGCACTACCACGGTCTCCTTGAAAAAACTATCTAATTATTAATACAATAAAAAGGTATTTATTTCGTTATTAAATCCTTTACTAGTAAGACAATAGCTGTCGACCCCCAAATGAAACAGAGCGTCAAGATATGTTCTCTTCTGTTACGCAAATGTTCAAATCGTTCGGTGTCGACATTACTGATGATTAATCTATTTGGTAATTGTTGCTGAACTCCAGATATATAAGATAGTTTTCAGATCTTTGTCTTTCAAGGCCAAGAATTATTCTGGAATAGGTCCATAAAATATATTGTTTATTGTTGACAATACCTGGAGGGTTACTCTTCTCACTCGATTCCAATTTAAAATTGGGTTCAAAAACTAGATAATTGGCATTTTTTAACGCATCACCAGCGCACGATTTAACTGATTACCGCGGAATTTTTAGTAACTAAGTGAAATAGAGTATTTACGATCGCTAGTTCGTAAATATTATATTTCATTTAGTTGAGTGATTTAGAGTTCCAATATCTTCTAGATTAGAATTGAAACTGTATTGAGTTCGACATTCAAATTGATTTCAAGAGTAGGCCTACTGGGCGAACGACTACTTCGACGACGCAGTTGTAATTGCGCCGTCGAAGTCGCCACTTTGCCTTGCTAGGATAAAAAAAAACTTCTCATTTCTCAGCTGGTTACTCACACTACTAATATTGTCGTGGAGTCAAACTGTTGTTTATGTACAATTATATCTCATTGCCATACTTTCTATTAGTATCTGTAGCTAATACTATATATAATAGCCTGCAGAAATACAATAAACGAAGTGGGTTTATTGTATTTCAAACAACTATGTTCAATATAAAAAAGTTAAGATATGTTTCTGGCGACATAATTTCACCTTACTATTAAATATGACCTTTTGTTAATCTATTCACATTAACTCTCACGTGGCACAATCGATTATTAGAATCGATTGATTTATAATATATCGTTTTTGTATTTGATTTGTAACATCGTTTAGCCAATACCGATGATTAAGGGTCCATAGTTTCGACATTAACCCCTGGAGTCCGGAAGGATATTAAAAAAGTAAAGTAGTACGGAGTAAATAGAAGCCAAAATCAATTTTATTTACATAACATTAAAGTTGAAAATAGTATGTAAAAACGGCGAGTGTGTTGCCAGTGTTGTGGAGCACCGATGTTCCATTGGGACGTGAGTGGTTAAAGAATCCAAGACATCACATTATATACGTTACTGACTTACGAATATTATGTCAGGTTCACCCACCCACATTGAACAGATGAAGTGAATAGGCCAGTGACTGTTTTTGGGAAACCGTTTTATTTTATTCTTCATGGTCTATATTATTAATTAATTATTAAACATAAAACATAACATAACATTTTATTAGTATATTTAACAGGTTTATTTTCCACTATATATTTTTTTTTGTTTTATGTTTTCATATTATGTGGCGAATGTTGTGTACACCTGTCTCTAGCACACATATCTGACACTGTGCCTTTTTTATATTTCATTGTAATATTTTAATATGTAGTGCTGTTGGTGTACCTTATTTAAAATAAATAAATAAATAAACATAAGTTTTCATTATTTAATTTGCATTTTTATAAACCAACTATATTTTCCCCACCAAAACGCTATCAACTGTCGTGGCCTCTCGAGTGACGTGACCATCCGCTAAACTAATAGACGTTTGGCTCAGCGTATAATAGATGTTTCATACGGTGACGTCATGCATGACTGTTTCTGTTTCATGTCACGTTACGAAATGCATTACTTTTACATATTTGTTTCTTGAAAATATTAAATAATCACATATAAATTAACAAATTCGTTTAATTTTAGATATTTTTAGACTAAAATCTATTATAAAAAACAAAATTCTATCAGGTTTTCACTTACTGTCAACTACCCTCGTATTTTTAAAGAGAAGAAAAGTCTTCAGTGTTGTAGTGAGATAATAAGCCTATAAATATATGCATACATACGCACTCACGTTAAATCCCCGAAGGGGTAGAGTTGTGACTAGTAGGCCTACTCTTGAAATCAGTTCCAAACTCGAACTGGATACAGTTTCAATTCCAATCTAGAAGATATTGGAACTCTAACTCACTCTACTAAATGAAATAGAATATTTAAGAACTAGCGATCGAAAATACTCTATTTCATTTAGTTACTAAAAATTCCGCCGTATTTAGTTAAATCGTGCGCTGGTGATGCGTTCAAGAGTGCCAATTGTACAGTTTTCGAACCCAATCCCAATTTTAAATTGGAATCGAGTGTCAAGAGTAACCCTCCAGTACACTTAAATTTGACCAAGCTTATTACTGGTCCATAAAGTGATAGAGGGCGAGCCTATCGCCACACCGGGCACCAATTCCAGTCTCCAGGCCAATACTGAGAATTTCTAGATAGAAAAACCCAATATCACTTTACCCGACCCGGGGATCGAACCCGAGACCTTAGCACAGCAATCGTAACGCATGTCCAATACAACTGCGCTACTGAGGCAGTCTACTAATAAAATTAACGGTAAGCAGCGGTTTTGCTGTGCCCTGGTATTGCAGAAGTCCATGGGCAGCGGTGACTACTTACCATCAGGTGGCCCGTCTGCCTATCGAGAAACAAAAAAAAATGGTTCATAAAATATTTTTGAAATCACACATAGGATCACTAGTTTTCGTGGCCCGAAATATGTTAATGTGTTCGGTTGAATTAATATGACTAAGTTTTCATTAAATGTGTCATCTGCAGGTCCGTTTGTGGTGCCACTATAATTAAGTTTAAAAATATTTAAATCATAATTAATACGTTTTATGAATACACATTTTCTGTCACATTTGAATTGCGTTTTTAATCATGTTAATTAGTCAAAGTTATTAAACAATGAATTCATTAATAATATATATTAACAGAGAGAAGTTTATTTCTCCTCATGGCTGCAATATTCGTAATATTGCATTTTTAAGAGTTGGTAAACATATTTTTTCGAGCAATTTACGGTTTCGCATAAAAAATACGCTTCCTTGGCAATGATTTAGAGTATTTACCTATATAGATAATGATTTAATACTGTCCTTTGGAACGGGTATAACATGAGAACGGCTCGACTCATTTGGATGTATTTTGTAAACGTTCGTAATAATCTAGGCGCCCGAAAATTTGGGACATAAAAAACAATAAAAGTGCTCTTTTCTTTGGCATATCAATCTCCTATGTTACTGAAAATCGTAATTACACAAAAGCGAGATTGTGGTATTTATTTATATAATAGGAAAGAACCGTGTGTTGCCAGTGTTTAAAAGGAACTAATAAAATATATTATGATCGGAAAAAAATCAATACCTCAAAACTGTACATCCTACTAGTATCTTAATGAGAAAGTTTGTAATTTTTTTAATGCTAATACAATGATGTTTTAAAACATATCCCGTGTTAACACATTTTTTTATCCTGGCACGGCAAAGTGACCACACTGCACTTGATGGTAAGTGCAGTGCCGTCTAGTTAGAGTATCAAGTAGCGACAAACAATCTATCTGCTTTGTAGCTTTTTAACACTACACCATGGGGCAAGGAGGTAAACAAGCGGTCGAGGGTTTAGTGTCAGAGTACTCACAAGGTCGCAACACGGCCAAACATCGTACCCCAACTCTAGACCCGCGACAAAAAATATAAATATATTAGTACAAATTGTTATCTGCCACACATTATATGAAATAAAGCTATCGTCCCTTATTTTACCCCCTTAGGGGTGGTATTTCCAAAGACCCTTCCTTAGTGGATGCCTACGTCATAAAAGGTACCTACTGTCAAAATTTCAAGTCTCTAACCCCAGCCGTTTAGGCTGTGCGTTGATCGATCAGTCAGTCAGTCAGTCAGTTTCTTCTTTTATATATGAAATATTGAATTCTACTGCACCTACATACTCAACTACATACAGTTTAAAAAAAACTGGGGCCTTGTCTGACTACAGACTAGTGTAGAAAGTTGATATAAACCACCATAGGTCAGTCGGAATGGAAACATTGTCAAAAATATTTAAGTACATTTGAAGTGCGTGTACGCATTGGATGTATGAGACATCATATAGAGTTGTAAATCTTATATATAACACAAGCATTTGCTCTTGCTTCGCTTGCGTAAAATTTATAGACTAGAGAGTGGATATGATCTAAAAGTAACCTAGTATGTCCTTCCTCGAGGTTAAAGGTAATCTCATACTAAATCTTATCAAAATCGGTTGTTTGGTTTAGCCGTGAAAATGTAACAGACAGAAAACTTTTGACCGCTAATTCACTTACTTAAAGTGTAACATTTTGAAAAACTCGAATACACATGTACCTTTATTTCTAACCAATAGCACGCGTACGAAATTTCGTACTTCTCAGTTTCAAAATGACAAATATTAATTTTTCCCTTATTTTACCCCCTTATTGGTGAAATTTTCGAAAATCCTTTCTTAGTGGATGCTGCCAAAGTTTCAAGTTTGTAGCCCCATTGGTATAGGCTGTACGTCGATGAATCAGTCTGTCAGGACAAATGATTGTATATTATGTATAGATTATTCTATAAACCAGAAGTTGGCTAAAGAGGAAATAAAAAAAAATTGGCATACAATATCAATATAATCTGATATATAAGTAAAACTTTCCATTTTCAAACAATTTTTTTTATATCATAGTCCGACAAACGAGCCAGTGGGTCACCTGATGTTAAGTGATCTCCACCGCCCATGAACATCCACAATACCGAAAGTATCACGTATGCGCTGTCGGCCTTAAAGGACAGGAATAGGGATTAGGGAAGGGAAGGGGGAATCTGGGCCTCCGAATATCTCACTTACCATACGAAATGCGACAGTGAACTGTCACTTTACGTTGGTTTTCTGTGAGACAGTGGTACTACCCCGGTCGAGCCGGCCCATTCATGCTGTAGACAAATATGTCTACAGCGTGGCTCTACCACTTTTAATTGACATAAATGCGCATTAAATCATAAAATTTAATAGCATACGACAGAAATTACACAATGTGATGTGTATATAAAATATTCATGATGCAAATATTTATCATATTTAAATTGTGATGAATATGACACGAGTAAATATTAAAATTCTTAAAACCGCTTAGACACTTAAAACTACCATCACTTACCCCACTAACCACTGTGCCACGAAGGCTGGCAACTGTCTTAAATAGACTTAAAACACAAAAATATCAAATTACGTCTAGATCGTTAGATTTGCTGGTGGTAGGATATTCATATCCGCCCGGATAGCGACCACCGTACACAGGGTGAAAAACCCGCCATAGTGGCACACGCAAGTGTGTCGCGTTCCGGGATCAGCCAGTGTACATCCGGTTTTTGGGGGTCTAGAGTTGGGGTACAAGGTTTGGCCATTTTGAGGCCTTCTGAGTACTCTGACAATAGACCCTCGACCGCTTCTTCACCTTCTTGCCCATGGCGTAGTGTGAAGTAGCAGGCCGGCATGATTGTGTTGAGTAGCGGGGGATAGATCGTCTCTCGCTACTCGATACTCTAATTGGACCGTACTGCGCTTACCATCAGGTGAAGTGCTGTCACTTTGCCGTGCTAGGATAAAAAAAAAACAAAAAAAAAAAAGATCATAATCACTGACTCTGTTTATTTTATTTTTCCTGTGATTGTATTCTGTAATGTGTCTTTAATAAATTAAAAAAAAAATACAAAAAATTGATTGCTATATAGAGTAATTGTTTATGGTACAATAGTTTAACAATATTTATCATATTAAACATAATTAAAAAATCAATCTAAGTATACTTCTCTTCTATGGTCTCCGCGATGGTTCCTGGCCCAAAAAAATAAAAAGAACTCGCTAGATGGCGCTCCAGAACATCAACTTCAATACCGTTCAACAGATCGCAATTAATCAAATTTATTTTACATGGCATTGCAACGCATGTCGGGCGCTAGTATTAAATATAAAAACAGCTCTATACACATTCTCTGCATCAGTGAAAGTGGTAGTATATTTTTAACTAACAATCCGGTGTGGGAACATCGCATTCAATTATTGTAAATGTTACATGAATTAACGTAACACATACGTCAATTAGATGATGCTTTCTTGCATTCATATTTTTGTTATATAAATAATAGCTTATGGTTACTGTGTATTGATAATAGCTTTTTTTTTTGTTTTTAAGTAAAAAAGAGGCAAACGGGCAGGAGGATCACCTGATGGAAAGTGATCACCGCCGCCCATGAACATCTGCAACACCAGAGGGCTTGCAAATGCGTTGCCGACCTTTCAGGAAAGAAAAACTTTCTTTTCTTTTCATTTTTTTCTATTTTCTTTTTCTTAAGGGGTTTTTAATGAGAAACACCGTGAGGTACTTCAAAAAGAATTTTATAATTAAATAACATGGTGGACTAAGGCCTAACCTCTCATTAGTAAAGGAGCCCTGCGCTCTGCAGGGAATGGTGTATGATATAGGTCTGGTGGTATTATACCTGAATATATGTACTGACCATGGAACATGAATCTTTATTGCAAAGGCCGGTTAACCAGCTGGCAGGTCACCAAATGACAAAGGAACTCCATTTCACCACCCATTGTCTTTTTTTATCCTGGCACTGCAAAGTGACCACAATGCACCTGATGGTAAGCGCAGCACCGTCCAATTAGAGTATCGAGTAGCGAGAGACAATCTATCCCCGCTATTCAACATAATCATGCCAGCCGGCTTCTTCACAGTACCCCATGGGCAGGAAGGTAAAGTAGCGGGTCAAGGGTCACAGTACTCAGAAGGCCGAAAAGCGGTCAAATATCGTACTGCAACTCTAGACCCCCGACAAAATTGATAAACTAAAGGCGATTTATTGTATAGAAAATATAAACAGTACCACAATTATCCACAGCTTCAGTTCTCGCGTCAACAAAATGAATCAAACACCCGAAAATTAGTAACACAAACACGACGAAACAATCTAAAATACGCGCCATCAAAGCAAACACATGATCGTACCGTTAAATCAGACCCCAAGGCCCGGCAGATACCAGCACAGATAGAGTAAACAGGGCCTATACCTGATCCCTGACTTTCACATACAAAGTTATGGAATTAGTCATAAAATGGAATCGTGACTCAAATACCTAACCTATTCGCTTGCACTTGAGATTTAGACGACACATCCAAGCTTATTTGCAAACGAATTTATACCCTAACACTATTCCTAAAGACTCGAAGTCTCACGTTGATCATTGCAGATAGGACTTTGTTTTGCGTACATAGTTAAACGACAAGAGTTGACATTCGATAGAGGGCGGGCGTGTGATGTCATTAAATCAGCAAAGCAACGAAACTAGGGGCTTACGGGGGCGCATACGTGCATTTTTTGTACGAGCAATAATTTAGTCACAAATTTTTGAGAATGTTATAAATATTTATTGATACATCGTTTTATTGATAAAGTTGCGTGGTTTGTTTGTTCAATCATAATTACTAAGGATAGCTTTGCCTTCAGCTTCAGCGTTTTTTTTATCCTGGCAAAAAGTGACCACACTGCACCTGATGGTAAGTGCATGTGTTTTTGGAAGAAAAGGTACACAATCCATGGAGGGCATCTTAATCTATTACGCCTTTCTATATTATGCTATCCCATAAGAAGCGTGCATTTTTCCGGGATAAAAAGTAGCCTACGTCATTTTCTGATCCCTAAACTGCCACTATGCAAAAAATCTTATCGATCCATTGCTAAACTATCCCACAGGAACTGTTCATTTTTCCGGGATAAAAAGTAGCCTATGTGTTCCAGACTAAAATCTATCTCTGTGCCAAATTTCAACCAGATCTGTCGAGCCGTTGTAGCGTGATTGAGTAACCAATATCCATCCATCCATCCAAATATTCGCATTTATAATAATACTAGCTGTTGATCGCGGCTCCGCCCGCGTGAAGGTTATTTTCGGGAGCAGAAGTATACAATCTGCCTCGGTGGCGTAGTTGTAATTGCGCATGCGTTACGATTGCTATGCTGAGGTCTCGGGTTCGATCCCCGGGTCGGGTAAAGTGATATTGGGTTTTTCTACCTAGAAATACTCAGTATTAACCCGGAGTCTGGAATGGTGCCCGGTGTGGCGATAGGCTCGCCCCCTATCACAATATGGGACCGAAATTCGGCGAAAAGTGGGTGTACTGGTTACACCTCTGCCTACCCCTTAGGGGATTACAGGCGTGAGTGAATATGTATGTATATGTAAGTATACAATCCAAGGAGTTGTCCTCTGCACTGAGGCACCTGTAGCGATTGTCCAGCCTCTCAGTTGTTCTGCCTGAATCTTGGATTGCATCTAAAGAATACCTCATAAGTTTAACCTCACTTTCCCCCTATTCAGGGATGATTTTTCAAAAACGTTGGAACACGTGTTTCTCTATTTCCTACCAAAAGCCTTAATATGATTTTTCAGATACCTAACTTGAGGAATGATAGATTTCCCATACAAATATTGAACTCTTATTTGACCCCTTTTAAAGTTGTGTTTTGAGAAAAAAGATAGCCTATGTCCTTCTCCAGGATATAATCTATTCCCTTACCAAATTTCAATACAATCCGTTCAGCCGTTTAGTCGTGAAGAGGTAACAAACAAACAAACAAACAAACAGAGTTACTTTCGCATTTATAGTATTAGTATAGATTAGTAGGATATATGTTAAAGTTGAACCAAGATTTCAGTTACGTAAACCAAGATAGTAAATCTTGGAGTGATAATTTATCCATTCTCTAGATGTTTTTAATTATAAAACGTAATTAAACGTTGAACCTCCAGACAGCTTTAACGCAAATGAATTATTTACTTAATTGCATAAATTTTACTTAATTTAGTTTTTTTAAATATTAAGAATAGATCACTGGTGCTTGTGGTAGGATATTCAACCGCCTGCATAGCGAGCACCGTACACAGGGTATAAAAATATAAAGTACATCCGGTTTTTGTCGGGGGTCTATAGTTGGGTTACGATGTTTGGCCGTTTTGCGGCCTTCTGAGTACTTTGACATTAGTCCCTCGACCACTTCTTTACCTTCTTTTTTTTCTATCCCGGCAAGGTAAAGTGACCACACTGCACCTGATGGTACAGTGATGGTATGTGAAGAATCTACACGGCCGGCATGATTGTGTTGAGTAGCGGCGGATAGATTGTCTCTCGCTACTCGATACTCTAATTGGATATAGTGCCAGGATAAAAAAGAACTTCGCTTGTCTAATAGGACCACGCTTTCTCAAGAAAAGTAAAACCACTCGGAACTTTAAATAGTATTGCAGCGCATTGCATTGAGTCCATCAACCTCACACATAAGATATTTTATTCGGACCTTAAGCAAGAATACAACGAACTCTTTGCTCCGTGTTGATTTCTAAACGAGATTAAGTTTTAGTCTGGAGTTAAAATTAAATTACATATACACTCACGCCTGTAATACCCGAAGGGGTAGGCATAGATGTAACCAGTATATACGACCACTTTTCGCCGAATTTATTACGGTCCCATAATGTGATAGGGGGCGAGCTATCACCATACTGGGCTTAATTACAGACTCCAAGCTGATACTGACACACACACACACACACATACACTCACGCCTGTAATCCCCGAAGGGGTAGGCAGAGGTGTAACTAGTACACCCACATTTCGCCGAATTTCGATCCCATAATGTGATAGGGGGCGAGCCTATCGCCATACCGGGCACATTTTCCAGACTCCGGGCTAATACTGTGGAATTTCTAGATAGAAAAACCCAATATCACTTTACCCGACCCGGGGATCGAACCCGAGACCTCAGCACAGCAGTCGTAATGCATGCGCAATTACAACTACGCCACCGAGGCAGTCACACATTCATGTATAATAAAGGGCTTTTAAAGTATAGACAGTTTCCATGGCGCCGTAGGTCAGTAGCGGGAAGTAAAGCAAGAGGCAGTGGGTTCGATTCCCAGACAAATATTTGTTTCAAGTCTTAGTATTGTGACACCGAAAGTATTTTGTAGTGCCCTATACCTGCGAGATAGGATAAATAAATCTTACTATGGGTTTGGGACTACGTGTATTACTGTTGGGATTGATGTATAATTTTTATAACTAATTTGCCTACTTGATATTCTTTGATGTTCGAGTTACAATTGAACTTTGTATTCCTTATTATCAAAACAAAAACATTATGTTACCAGGTCCTGATCACGATAATTGACGGACGCGTTTTTATAACAAAAAGGAAGCATTGCTAATTTGCTTACCGGTTCAAACGGACGTCATACGCAATGTTCCTTTGATCCAGCAAAAATACAGATATGTGGTGTACTCTGCCTTATAACGCGGTGTTTGTTAAGAGTGGAAGCGATCGCGAACGCTTGTGGGGTCGCTTGTGACCCATAATTTGTTTTCAAACATGCACACACATAGTTCTGACCCCACACTATGTCAAACCTAGGGTATTAAGAATTACGAGGACCTACGGTTCCACTACACCCAGATCTGAAAAAAAAAAAATTTATACCACGATGGTGGCAAACAAGTTTACGGGTGGGGGTAACCACCTGAGGGTTAGTGGTTACTGTAGCCATGGACGCTTGCAACACCAGGAGCATCATGCGCGTTGCCGGCTCACTGTGGATACCACAAAGATTTTTTTCACTGTAGGGATCTAGCCCGCGGTCTTTCGTTTCACATCCGACTACTCGCCGAATGCGTTTAAGAGACTGTCAATTAATGGTTTAAAATCAGTGAAAGAATTTGTTTGGATGGATTATATTAGTAAACAGATCAAACTGTGATTGTTGTATTTGATCGGTCTTTCATTAGTATATTGGTTAAAGGCAGAGTTTAGATTAACTTAGTCATTTAACATAAAGAACTATTAGACCAAATATACTTGAATAATAGTTGTAGATTGGGACTCATCCTAATATTTTGTATGGAGTTTCGATAAACATGAATCAGAAACTTTCATCAAAATGTGTTCAGCAGTTTTTAGGTAATTCGGTGCTGTTTTATTTCACTGATACTGACATAAGCTCAACTCTAATATACTATGTAGCAAATTATTGTTATTTGAGACGTATAACAATAACTATATCTGAATAATGCGACTGAAATTCAGTGTAAATTTTTAAAAGTCAAGTCTTAAGGATTTGTTTAATTGTTTTATTTTTTTGTACCGCAGCTCTAGCTTCACAATCGCTCACCACTCGTAACATGTACCGCAACCTAATAGTGCCCGCGGCATATCGCTCCCTACTAAGCTAATGAGATGTCAGTACAATCATTTGAGCTTTAACCTTACACCGATGAGGTTTTTGGCCTTTCATTTTGCTCCGCTTTAAACTTACCTATTAATTAAATCAAGACGCACCCACTCGCGCCTGTTTGAGATAAAAAAATCCGGCCACGGCCTTCAATGTATTGACATTAAATTAAATGAGCAATTACGATTTGGCGTGTGTAAGTTCAATCAGCTACGTGGCGCAGCAGGCGTGTAGCTGTGAAACGCGAGGTCGTGGGTTCGATCTCTGCGCCGACATAAATGTTTGTGTACAAGTATTGGTTTTGGGTCTGGGTGTGCTGGGACTACAGCCTCTCGTAGTGCTTATTGATTGAGACCCATGATACTGGTCTGACCTACTCTAGGGTCAAGGACTTTGTGTGTATCATTTTATTTGGGTTTAGGGTGATGTCAGATGTCTGACAGCTTCGTGGCGCAGTAGGCGAGTAGCCGGCTGTGAATCGAGAGGCAGTGGGTTCGATTTCCTCACCGAGACAGATGATTATGTGACAGACAGATATTTGTGTCGGGTCTGGGTGTTGTGAAACCGAAAGTCTCTCGTAGTCCCTGATACCCACCACACAAGACTCGTATGTTAGTGTGGGATCGGGACTATGTGTGTGACTGTATTGTGATGCAAATAAGTACAAGAATCATATCTATATTTAAACTACAAAGGACTTCTGATTTCATATAAAATTGGTCTCCGTGAAAGTAATGGATCCAGCGGCCTCTCGCATACAATTCAGCTGTGCCATGTTTAGAAGACGAGGGACATCATTGGATTATATCACATCATGTCAAATCCTTCAAATATATCAAAGAGAATAAATAAGATCGGTCCCAAGGTGAGCGAATGCTGCATATGGTCAGATAGCATTTACAGGTTAATTGCCAAAACACCTGTTTACAACCTTGTAGTGACCCTATAAAGGTCTTAATAAGTGTCACGAACTTCTGTCTGTGTAAAAGTCGTGTTAAAGTTGACATTATTTGATATTTCTTATAATAAAATAACACTCAACAGTGACACACATAATCCTGTTCACACACTAAGATATAAGTCTCGTATGGTGAGAATCAGACTCCGAGAGACTTTCGGTCTCATCCAGACACAAATATTTTTGGCTGACAAACATTTGTCTCGGTGCGGGATCGAACTTACGGCCTTCCGTGTTACACGGGATGTTACCCACTTCGCCATGGAGGCTGTCTAAATAAGACTAAAAGTATGAGAAATCAAGTTATTCATTCATATATCAATATATTCGGGAACGCTTCTATCTGCCAGGTTATTGAACTCTCCTTTCGATCGGACTATTGTAGCACTATTTACATTAGATTTAAAATCCTAGTATGGACAAAGAATGGATATCAGTTTTTATTTTGTCGAATGGTTATATATTTTTTATCCTGGTACGGCAAAGTGACCACACTGCTCCTGATGGTAAGCACAGTGCCGTCCAGTTAGAGTATCAAGTGGCGAAAGACTATATCCCTCACTACTCAACACAATCATGCCAGAAATAAGTACGAGCGTAACTAGGCTAGCAATACGTAATATAAGAACTTGTGTTATCTAGAAATTAGATGAAAAGGGCCCTGGTCCAAACCAGGGGAGTTACAGGTAATGAAAAAAACCACAATCATGCCGGCCTGCTGTGTAGCTTCTTCACACTATGCCACGGGGCAAGAAGGTGAAGTGGCAGTCGAGGGTCTTGTGTCAGAGTACTCAGAATGTTTTGAGCTGTGGGTTGGTATAAGCGTATTTTATAGTTGTGTTCTACAATCCCATGGCCTAGCAGTTGAGTAGTCGGCTGTAGAAAGGGATGCAGCAGTTTCGGATACACAAAATATATTTTTAAAGGTCTGGGTGTTCGATAGATCGTATAGTTTTTGATGTCACGATACAGATTTCATCTAGTGTATAGAATGATGTGTGTAACTGTGGAACTTAGGACCTTTTGGAAAAAACAGTGAGAATGAAAAATTTTAAGATCAAACCACAAGAATAATTTCCCGAACCGAATCTCGGATCTCACTTTTCACATTCAACATACTCGGACGCAGTATTTAAAAATAAAAGAGAGGGTTTCGCTTAGAGTTGCAGTTGTTAAATTTTCCACAAATTAACATAGACAACTGTAAATATCCAGAATGACAATTCATAAACAGAAAGCCCCATAAACAACCTAGACTACAAAGAAACATCGCGCACATTTGTCCAATATCGCCTTTAATCTGGACAAAACAAATTATCCGTATGATATTAAAATATTTTAATATTTTCAAAGGAAAACATCTGCAACTCCCAGACAATATAACTAATTGAATAAAAAATCTTTTCATTACAAAGCAACACACAGCGTATATCTCTCGTTGCCTCAGGTTAATGCGGATTATTTTACTTTATACTGTATCGCTTTGTTTTGTTATTCCCGGCTTTCTTTGTTGGCCTCCATTAAGGTATTGTCTTCAACATGGCTCCTAATCGTCATTGCCCGGACAAGGGTATGGGTGGTGCTTTATTTTTGTTATTTTGCGATGAAGGGGTACGATTGTGTTTTATTTATGTGTCATTTTTGTTTTAACTTTAAAGTAAGTTTTTGGCATTTTATCACAAATTCTTTGTATCCGTAATTAAATCGATATAAGTAAAATAGTTTTACGGATTATATCGCGGTTTATTTTATTTTTTAACCCGACGTTTCGAAGACTGTACAGCGTTCATGGTCACTGAGTTGTATGTCATCTCGAAAGTATAGTGCAATGTGAAGTCTGCAGTTGCTGAACATTCAGAAAAAGGCTCCAAACATTATCTTCGATTTGATAAACCACAAATCCTTGCCAAAGAACACCGATTCCTACCTAGGATGATTCGCGAGGCTATTGAAATTAATAAACATCCTAATTTCAATAGAGAATATGGTTGGAAGCTAGCACCAGCCTGGGATCAAATTATACATTTAATTAAATCTGAACCCAAAAGACCAACTGCCAGACCTCATGACACTGTGAGCTCTTTCTGCGTAGATTGGACTACATCAAAATAAAAATGTAATATCAACTATATGGAGGGTAGAAACATTGCACTTTACTACTTTCGAGATGACATACAACTCAGTCTCCCCCGTGACCATGAAGGCTGTAATGCTTTCGAAACGTCGGGCTAAAAAAGTAAAATAAATCGCGTTATAATTCGTAAAATTCGATTTATTTTAATGTATAATATTCGCGTAAATATAAGAAACCATTATAAAATAGTTTTGTCAGAAAAAAGTTATCAAAAGAATATCTTACAATCTCCCTCGCACTAATACACCGTAATGGTCATTCCAAGCTGTGACGTCATGAATCATGTCGTGCATCCTTTTCTGCCATTCACAATCACTCAGATTTTATTAGTTTTAACCTACATACTCCGTTATCAACTGCCAGCTCCTGCGGTACCTGGAGGAGCACCGGCTGATTAGCGACCGCCAGTACGGTTTTCGTTGGGGTCGCTCAGCCGGTGATCTTCTAGTTTACCTAACACATAGATGGGCAGAAGCAGTTGAGATCAAGGTGTAGGCGCTTGCAGCCAACCTGGACATAGCGAAGGCCTTTTATCGGGTATGGCACAAGGCGCTTCTTTCGAAGCTACCTTCCTATGGGCTTCCCGAGAAATTATGCAACTGGATCACCAGCTTTTTGGCAGATCGGAGCATCAAGGTCGTCGTCGACGGTGCATGCTCTAATCCTAAATTTGTCAATGCTGGTGTTCCACAAGGCTGTGTACTGTCTCCTACTCTGTTTCTTCTGCATATAAATGAATGTTGCTGCAAATCAGCAACATTCATTGCTATGCAGACGATAGCACTGTGGATGTATTGTACCTGGCTGTGCTAATATTTCTCGGGAATACGTCGACGAGAGCCGGAACAAACTTGTGTCTGAAGTTCAGTCTTTGTTAACCAAAGTCTCGGACTGGGGTCGACTTAACTTAGTCCAATTTAACCCCAAAAAGACACAAGTCTGCGCGTTAACCGCTAAAAAGTCACCATTTGTCGTAACTCCTCATTTAGAGAACAATCCCCTGTCTGCCAAACCCAGTATCGGAATACTTGGCGTCGACATTTCGAGCAACGTCCAGTTCCGCGGTCAATTGGAAGGTAAGGCCAAATCGGCCTCAAAGAAGCTCGGTGTGCTCAGCAAGGCGAGACGGTACTTCACGTCGCGTCAACGCCTAAATCTCTATAAGGCGCAAATTCGGCCCCACATGGAGTACTGTTCTCATCTCTGGGCGGGAGCCTCCCAGTACCAGCTACTTCCATTTGACCGCATTCAACGTAGGGCAGCTCGGGTTATCGACGATCAAACCCTTTCCGATCGGCTTGATCCTCTGACATCGCGCCAAAACATAAAATTCCATCCGCACCACCTCGATGTCCAGCGTTCCACAACAGCGCGATTTTTACGGCATTTTCTGTTTCGCACAACCACTCTGTGGAACCAGCTGTCGCCGGCGGTCGTTCCGAACCGTTACGACCTGGGAACCTTCAAGAAGAGAGCATATTCTTTCCTGAAAGGCCGGTAACGCATTTGCAAGCCCTCTGGTGTTGCAGATTTTCATGGGCGGCGGTGATCACTTTTCATCAGGTGAGCCTCCTGCCTGTTTGCCCCCTTTTTCTCATATAAAAAAAATGTGCGGATTTCTAAAAATCGTTTCTTCTCTACCGAATCAGCTTATACTGAAAATGATCTGTATTTTTTTTTTTCTGTCGACCTCATTACATTAGATCCAATGATTAGTTAAGCTATATTAAATTTATTAAATCTGACATCTGAATATTAAATACACAAAATACGTTACTTAATTCTGTAAGCAAATTTAAAATACCAAATAATTCAACAAAACGTTACGAATTAATAAACAAAGACATTTCCAAACGTAATTGGAAAATCGGTTTTTGTCACAGTGGGTATAATTTCGCCCTTCTAGTTCAAAGACGGCATTGATGTGCCTCGAGGGCAATGTTTTGTTCTGGTCATATCGTGTTTTACGCCACCGGCCATTTGCCAATGACAAGTGTCATGTGTTCACTCATTACTATTATTTAGCGCAGTGTGCAAAATTGCATTGAGTGAATTTGCCCGGGGCTTGATTGGAGGTAAATTCAAACGGACTCGGCTGTATTTCTGCTTTTGTCATATTTTATAAAAAAAAGCTTTGTAATATATCACATGTACGAAATAAAATATATTATAAATGAAAAAGAGTATATATTTTTACGATTTAGCTTGGATTTTTTATGGCCTCGGTGGCGCAGTATGATAGTCGGCAGTGTAACAAGAAGCTGCAAGTTTGATCTTCATACTGAAACAAAGTTTTGTGTGATCCACGAATATCTGTTTCGGATCTGGGTGCTGGGAGACCGAAATTTTCTCGTAGATCCTGATACATACAAGACATTTCACTCCGGGTTTGGACTCTTTAAGTGATTGTTGGAATTATCTGCATATTATCATAATCATCGTTTATGAATCAATTCCATTTTCAAGTCAACTCATCTTGTTAACCCCACCTTGTCACCTACTGGTTAACAGTTAACCAGTAGGTGACATTCGCAAGGCTGACATTTTCCGTCACGCTTTTTTGCTTCCATCGATATATCACAGAGTCAAACAGTTCGCCCAACGCCATATCAAGTTGTCATGTTTAAAATATCACTGACAGGGAGCCATTTTATTTATTCCGACTCTAAAACCTCGACCGTTGGCGCTTTTTTATGAGATACATTTGACAATTCACGCCAGTTTGTTGGCAAATGGCCGCCTATCACACTATCGAGTAACGTATTTTATATGGTCTAAATTCTAGCCGCGCCTATATTAATAAATCTTTCCGGGCTTAAACAATTTATTTTTGTCCGTTGTTTACTTGTGATGGAGCACTGTGCGTGCTGTGAGTGGGTGATTTGAATACTTTTACGCGGTTTACATATTTTGAATGTACTGATTTTTATTATTCTATGAGTGTTGCAGAAAAAAATATATTTTTATATATATTAAGCTCACGTTTGTACCTATCCATAGAAGGGTACGCGAATATAAAACTAGTGCACACATAGTTTCCCTTATTTCTGTCTCATTTTTTTTTTGACATCCAACAGTTACTCACTTTCGGAACCCACACTATGTTAAACCTGTATCGTGGGTATAACCCAGAACCGAAACAAATATCTGTATGTCACAGTGCGGGAATCGAACCCGCCGCCTCTCGTTTTAAAGCCGGCTATTCGCCCGCTACGCCACGGAGGCTGTCATTATGTATCAAAAAATTTATATGTGCATATTTTATTTTAATCAATAATTACCGAGCTGCAATTCCAAAAATGCAAGAATATTTTAATTTCGCGCTAATGCTGAGGCTCCGGTCACTGACACTTGATTTGGAATTAGCCACTCTGCTTGATTGTTCGATATGTGTACAGTGTCATCCAGTAGAATACAATTATCTATCGGATACCAGTAAAACTACTCAAAAATATTCAAAATAACTTTTCATTCCCCACACGCTAACGAATCTAATGATTTTTCCATACTAATATTTTTAGACTACCCAAATTCTACCGTAATCAAGAATGACATTCGGATGATGGT
This sequence comes from Laothoe populi, assembly GCA_905220505.1. Taxonomy (NCBI): domain Eukaryota; kingdom Metazoa; phylum Arthropoda; class Insecta; order Lepidoptera; family Sphingidae; genus Laothoe; species Laothoe populi. The sequence continues at coordinate 20,859,671 of HG992152.1, read as the reverse complement.
GTGTCTATATTTATTGGTTCCAGTGGTTTTTGTATTTATATCTGAATTGAATAATAAAATACCCTTCATACTAAATCCATTAATAAAACGCTGGCTTACGGAGGCCCAGCTTCGTGGTGTCTACTCCGGCCCGAACTAAGAGGTCCGTTAATTAGTATCTTTGCCGCGCTTTCAAGCTATGGAATAACTATTCCATAGCCGTAGCTAGTTCCTCCTATGATCCTGAGTCCTTTACGCGTAGTGTGAGAAGCTACTTCGCAGGCCGGCATGACTGTGTCAGGTAGCAAGGGATGCAAGGTGCAATGTTATGTTGCTGTGCCAGGATAAATAAGTCACCTACGATACAAGCAATACTTAGCATAGGGACCCAAATATTAACGATGCTTAATACATATATCTGTCTGTCTCACAAACAGTTGTCTCGTTGCAGGAACCGAACCCACGGCCTCTCGTTTCACAGACGGATACTCGCCCGCTGCACCATCGAGGCTGTCTACAACCATTATCAAAGGCAATTCAAAGAGCAAGTATCAAATGTTAATAGATGATGTTATCCCTCAGAGCGATCTCCACAGAACCTTAAAATAATGGAGTGATAATGAACATACAATACATTGTATTACTAGTAGTAGGAAGGATTAAACAATATACAACTTTATTTAAGGAGTAATTTTAGTAGTTTCATAAGAAGAATTGAATTTTTAGAGACAAGAATAAAATATTCCTCGCTTGTACATATTAACTTTAATATTTAAATAACCCGAGCGTACACTTGTATTAAATGTACATGCAGAGTGCAGCATTTTGATTTTCTGATTTAAATCCCAACCTAAGATCCTCATTCAGATCACGTAAACCTAATAATGTTACTTTCTTAAACTCCTTTCACCATCAAAACTACTTTAAATCCAAACCAACATTTCCTCATAAACCCAAATCATATTCAATATACCCACACGTTCTCCGTGTTAGGCAAAAATACACATCTCAGCATGTTCTGAGGTGGTGTCCAGGGTTGAGGGAGGCGCGGGAGGGGCTGATGCCGGCGGTTTAATTATCGGACACTAAATTAAGCTGGGACCGCCGGTTCTGCCGGCTTGCACTTTCCAGATATGTTTTGTGAGGCAATATGGACGTTGGATGAGATAAAAACACGGTCGAAGATTGGTATTTGAAATGTTGAGGTTTGTGATGGGTGTATACAATTGGAGAATTTTGTGGACAGCTCTTTCAAGTGATCGCCGTAATATGAAATTGTAGTTTTTTCAGTCACAATAGAAGTGTTCATACATATGTGTATATTAAAATAAATCATATTTTTCTACTGATCATTTATTATCAACTTCGTTATTTTAAGGTTGTGTAGAGATCTAAAGGCTAACATTTGATACTTGCTCTTTTAATTTGTGTCTTAAATAGCGTTGAATAAAATCTATCTATTACAAAAACCTCTGCTGCCACGCTGCATCTCGGGCGCATGAAAAACGGACTTGAAGTTACAAGTTTCTATTCATATCAATCGGTGAGGTACCTCAAAGTACAAAACTCCCTTCTTCCCAGTCTTCATTATTTTCTTTATAAAGTGGCAGTAGCCCATGATACCTTTGGTATTATGGGTATTCACGGACGGTGGAAATCACTTACCATCAGTTAAACCAGTCGCTCGTTTTCCAATCTTTGCTACGAAGCTTTTTGCTGGTGGCAGGATAATCATATTCGCCCGAATAGCGACCACCGTACACACGTAAATCCCGCCATAATGGCACAGGCAAGTGTGTCGTGTTCCGGGATCAGCCAGTGTAGATCCGGTTTTGTCAGGGGTACGATGTTTGGCCGGTTAGCGGCCCTCTGAGTAATCTGACACTAGACCCTCGACCGTTTCTTCACCTCATTGCCCCATGGCGTAGTGTGAAGAATCCACACAGCAGGCCTGCATGATTGTCTTGAGTAGCGAGGGATAGATTGTCTCTCGCTAGTTGCTCTAACTGGATTGCACATACCATCAGGTCCGGTGTCAATTTGGCGTGCTAGGATAAAAAATAAACGGCAAGCATTACCCGTCCTACCTCACTATCTCCCACGAGTGCCACATAAGAATGCGACAAGCATCCCAGCTGATTCAATTATTGGTCGGCGCGAACCAGCTGCGCTTGCCGCAATTATATCACAGATTGAAGCTTCTACATTCACCTCACGTCACATTCGCCACCATTCATATTTATTATCGCACTTGTTAACTTTTATTATCTCTGGTTTTCTTGCAGTGACTTATTGGGATGTTTTGTTAAAAACACATTTTATATAAGAATAATTATGTCAAGGCTGCTTATCCAAAATCCTAGTTTGTATTATATCATTAAAATTCTTACGGAGAACCCAAGTATGCAGTATTCCCGCAGGTATTTTTCATTAACTGTTAAATCGAGTAATATAATATTAATAATGGGTTTATGGTATTATTATATTTAATCCTACTAATATTATAAATGCGAATGTTCGGATGTATCCATCCGAACATTATATTTGTAGCGTGATTGAAATCGATAGATGTCACACAACGGTTGGACAGATCTGGTTGAAATTTGGTACAGAGGTAGATTATAGTCTGGAATAGCACATAGGCACTTTTTATCGTGTGATAGATTAGTTTTTCACAGAGCAAGGGATCGACATGATTTTTTGCATAGTAGCAGTTTAGGCATCAGAAAATGATATAGGCTACTTTTTATCCTTGAAAATGCATGCATTCTATGGGATAGAAAAATATAGAAAGGTGTAATAGCATAAGATACCTCCATGGATTTTATATCTTTTCTTCCAAAAAAAACTACTTCCAAGCGGGCGGAGCCACAGGCAACATCTAGTTAACTTATATTTTAAAAAAACCCTTTTAAAGTTGCGCAATTTGAAAGAAATCTTATTTCTGAGGTTTGATTGGACAGATGTTTCTCAGTGTTGTGTGTGTATTATTTCTTGTATAACCAGCTATTCTCAAAAAAAAATATTTTGCGTTTCTGTTTTTGTTTTTAAGAGACCTTTTTATTCATTATTGTAATAATGGAAGATAATTTAAAATGACATTACTTTTGGATGTACGTGTATGATAAATACATACGCATTCATGTCTGTAATCCATGAAGAGGTACGCAGAGGTGTAACAAGTACACCTACGTTGCACCGAGCTTATCACCGTCCCATGATATGATAGGTGGTAAGTTTATCGCCATACCGTGGTAACTTTGCCGTCCCAGAATAAAAAAGACTCATGATATGTTCTTTTAAGAGAAGATCAGTTATTTGATCGACGTAAGTTCTACTCAGACGCCCTCTTCTGATCTCTCCAGAAAAACAGAAGGTATTAAGCTCAAACATAAGGACATATTACACCTGGAGATGTAAAATGAAGCGCCACGGTTTTTGCTTAATGAGTCCTACCATGTGATAAGTTTTTCGTAAATCACTTTTAGCTATAAAATCTATAATAAAGCTGAAGAGGTACTTTGTTTGTACATTAAATATGTTTTGTTGATTGTGACGTGTTATATTATCGATATAGAACCAAAAACAATTGTTTTGGGAATTATTGTATGTCTGTCTGTCAAGGCATCACGTCTAGAGTACTGAATTACGACAAAATAATCAACAATAAAATCATAGAGTGTATCTCGAGGTAACGTTTAGTCTTTATTTCATTAATTTCCATTAAATCAAAGTTATATATATATTTTTTTTATACTGGCACGGCAAAATGACCGCACTGCACTCGATGGTAAGCGCAGTGCGGTCCAATTCGAGTAGCGAGAGACAATCTATCCCCCGCTACTCAACACAATAATGCCGGCCTGCTTCTTCACACTACGCCATGGGCAAGAAGGTGAAGAAGAGGTCGAGGGTCTATTGTCAGAGTACTCAGAAGGCCGCGAAACGGCCAAATATCGTACCCACCTAGACTACTGACAAAAACCGGATGTACACTGGCTGATCCCGGAACGCGACACACTTGCGTGTGCCACTATGGCACTATGGGTTTTACACCCTGTGTACGGTAGTCGCTATCCGGGCGGATATGAATATCCTACCACCAGCAATATGTTCAATCAAAAGTTATGCAAAGAGTAGTTGTGTGGGATGAAATGATTTTATAAATAGTATAAGAATTCCACGCGGGCGGAGCCGCAGGCAACAGCTAATACGTTATAAAATCTTACTTGTTACCGGCTAATCCGTAATCTGTCCGACATCGTCCCAATTGAGGAAGTTCTTGCGGAACCTCGCAATAAATATACATATACAACTTCAATTGTTATGTCCGTGGGAAAACCACAACGATGGATTGAATAATTCACATGTTTATATAACTGGTTATAACTAGTAAAACTTTAGTAGTCAGTAAATGTCTTGTCCATTGGGTTTTTTAAGACTGTATTGCCCTAAAGAGTTTGGATTGTATAATTTTCTTAATACTGTAATCACTAATATGGACCATCGCAAGGCTGCTGTAGCTATATATTTAGATATGACAAAAGCTTTCGATCACGTTTGCCATGATATTTTACTTAATAAATTACACAAATATGGCATTAGAGGAAATATTAATAACTTAATAAAATCTTATTTAACTGGGCGACAACAAGCTACGCAAATAAATAGAGTATGTCCAATATTAAAAAACGAGATTGTTTATCGATCTCAATACAACAATATCTATTTTGGGGTGCCACAAGGTAGCGTCCTGGGCCCCGTTTACCCCTTACTTTTTCTTGTATACATTAATGACTTACCAAGTATAACTAATCATCAAATTACTCTTTTTACCGATGATAGTACGGTTTTATTTACTGGCAACCATGTAAATTCGAATCTTAATAACGAAATACATAATTTTTTAACAAATACAATTGATTGGCTTTCTAATAATAATTTAAAAATAAATCTGACAAAAACAAAAATTATGAACTTTAGACAAAGATATCAAGCAAATGAAAATTTTAATATAACATTCCAAAACACTACAATTGAAGAAATAGAAGTAATAAAATTTTTAGGACTACATATTGACAGGAAGCTAAACTGTAAAAATCATATAGATTATATTTGTAAACGGTTAAATCAACAGTCATATGCTCTTTATAAATTAAGTAAAATATCAGATAAATCTGCCGTCCTCAGTGCATACCATGGACATGTGTCTTCTATTCTGAGATATGGTTTGATGTTTTGGGGGAACTCCGTGAACAAAGACCTAGCTTTTAGGGCTCAGAAACGATGCATTCGGTCAATGGTGAACATTGAATCGACTGACTCTTGCCTCCCACATTTTAAAGAATTAAAAATACTACCACTTCCCTGCATGTTTGTTTATGAATGTGCCGTTTTTGCTAAAGTAAATAAACATATTTTTAAATTTAATAACCGAAACAGACGTAACGATAAAATGACAAATGTGCTCCACAAAACTGCACTACTACATAAAAGTGTGTTTTATTTAATTCCTAAAATATATAATAATTTACCAAGACTTATTACCCAATTGAATAATATTAATAATTATAAGAATAAATTGTTTCAGTTTTTAAATGAGAAATGTTATTATGATTTAAATGATTATTTTAATGATGTAAAAATTTAAAATGTTTTTTTTTCTATTTTGTGTAAATAAATGTGTGACAAATATTGTATGCCAATATGGCGGGACATAGCTGTACAAATTTTAAAATATAACACCATTGAATCCTATGTACCACAATAAAAACGATTTGATTTGATTTGATTTGATTTGATTTGATTTGGATTATTAAATCAAATTGCATTGCTATGACAATGATTGGAGTCTCGAGTGTTTCAAGTGTATGACCTAAAGTGTTAATGGAAAGATTCTTGCAAATATATTTAAACTAACATATTGCAGCGATAGCCTAGTAGGTTGCGGTTCGGACTGTCAAGACGAAAGTCGTATGTTCGAAACCCAAATGGCATACACCTTTGACTTTTCTTTAGTAACGTGGGTAGTCATTGTTGATTATCGCTTGGTTTAACGGTGAAGGAAAACAACGTGAGAAAACTTGCATACCTGAGATTTCTCATAAGAATTTTGAAGTTTGGGAAGTCACCAACCGCAATAGGCCAGCGTGGTGGACTTAGACTTAACCCCTCTCATTAGTAGAGGAGGCTCGCGCCCAGCAGTGGAAAAATGCTTAATACAGGGCTAGTATTATTATTAAACCTAATAGAGAGAGTTAAACTTGTATCAAGGGTATCACGAACTCTGAGAGATTTACAATCTCATAACACCCAGAGCCTAAACAAGTATTTATGGATCGAACCTACGACCTCTCACCTAGGAACCAGTTACTCCCCTGTTACGTCGCGTAACTGCAAAATTCATATTCGCTCAAATCGGAAATACCTCCAGTCTATTATTGAAGCGAAGGTGACATCAATCTTATATTCCATTTTTAAAATATTTGAGCGTATTCGATTTTTAAACATACTTGAACTAGTCATGTGACTTTTGATATATGACAGCGTCAAAAATCAATACACATAGACAATTTGCACAACATAAATGATAATAAAACGGATAATAAACCGTAAATTCGGTACAGTGTCGACATTTTACTAACTTCACTTTTTAACATGAGAAAGACGGAGGCGAATACTACCGCATAGAAAGTTGAAAAAGATAAAGTTTTGCATTGGTTCAACATAATAATGCTCCGAAGATTATCTCTGACCGATATACCTGACAGTTCAGACTATAAAAACGTTGAGAAAAAACCCAACATAGAGTCTGGTTGCGGTCCACGACACATTTTAAAATGCAACAACAGAATGGATGTAAATATTGAGGCAGAAAATTCAATGGCCACAGTTGGCATGGGTTTAAAAACTAAAAATATGATATCAACCTCATTCAAAAAAAGAACAAGTAATTAATTGAAATTGTTCTGAAGACATAACACATCAATTTACCTATTTCTGTCGATCTAAAATCAGCAGCGCGAATGTTTTTATTGTGTAAAATAGCTATTGGAATGGACGAGTAAATAGATAACATTTTAGTTTCGGCAGCCATTCATCACGGAGCGTTTACCATGCCTACATAATATATAGCGGGCGCGTCAAAACAAAAGCGGTAGGGAGTATAGTACGTAACGCTGCACACCTCGATTGGTTTTAGAGTAACATTTTTTGCCTGCATTTGTGAAGTTTAGCTGGTGGTTTATTATTGTATTGTTTAAAGAGAAGTAGTCTTTAGATCAACGTTGCGTTTTGAGAGGGCATGCTATCTGCCTGCACGCTGTAATCGCTGTTTGGAAGACATCTTAATACACCATAGATTCAGTTAATTGTGCATGCTTATAATAATGGACAGCTGTACGCTTTATCCCATCTTTTTTTCAGGTATCCTTATTTTTTTAATAGAATACTACAATTGATTTTACAGCTTCATCTAAAAATCTCGCAGATGCTCTAGCCAGAAAAATAAATATTGATATAGCTTACAGGCATCTTCTAGAATGCTTGGACATCATTTGAACTATAGCTTGGAAATGTAGTGAGAGGCGTTACGTCAATGTGCCGATAACCGGAAGTGAGAAATACTGATTTAGGCGTATTCAAAAAAATGCTCATGGTCTTACTAAAGGTGATGCTCAATACAGTGTGAAGTCAAAAAACCTAAGTAGAAATATGGACTCTGACCCCGATACACCATAATCAGAAATTGGTAATTTTTAATATTAGGGTCATTGTAATTATGCAACTTTCGATAGGAATGTACGAATGACTATACCACCAATGAATGATCTTTATTCAAAATATATCGATAAATTTTCGTTTCTACTTTATAAATCGTAAGAGACACGACAAATTTACTCCAAAACTACGTACATTTAATTTGGTAAGTATATTAAAACGATAATTTAAATCTTATTTTATATTACGCAAATTAAATCACAACTCTATAATTAGAGAAACTGAATTCTACTTATATATACATTGAAAATGGTTTCCAAGCACTTGTGTATAATGGAACAAGCGAGTATGTAGATCATATGATTATATAAGGTTTTAAGTTATACTTTAAAGTTATAAATTATATACGGCCCATCTGGAAATCTATTAATGAAATGTAATGAAAATATATTTTCCCAATTGGTCAATAAATAAATGCCGGAGTTCTGAGGTAACAAACAACAACAAACAAAAAGAAACACGTCGAATTGAGAACCTCCTCCTTTTTTAGAAGTCTGTTAAAAATATAACCCACAAACAAACAATAGTAAAGTATGGCACATTGCTGAACTTCGAAATAGTCCTGCACGACCGAGGTTTGCTTTAATACCAAGAGAAGCAAGTAACTTGAGTAATGAAGCAGCTCATTCTACATAGCGGTCCAAATCGCAAAATTTGGCCCTAGAACATATGGTCCAAATTGGTCAGTAACTTTGAGTAATTAGTCAGTACTCCTACAAAAACTATAATGAATTTCAAATGCCAAAATCATCAGAAAAATTATCGCGGCTCAAGTTAATCGTAGAGAACTGATCTGAAATGATTTCAATTGGTCAAAAAATGGTCACAATTGGTCAGCTAATTTTGATGATTGGCCAAAGTTATTTAAGGGCAAGCAACGCCTTTCATCTTTAGAATTTTGGGTGCTCATGACTGTGGCGTCTGCTTTCACAAGTGGTGTTCCTCAATTACTAACATTGCATTTGATCGGTTTTCTTACCTTTCGTTACAAGGGAGTACAAGTTAAAGCGGATATTTGTAGTCAAAATTAAGTAATACAGCTTCTTTATTACCTAACTAACCATGCTAATTGATTAACATCTCAAATTGATTTCACGGGGCCAGTTACGCTTTCAAATTAATAATTAAACAAATTAAAAATTTCAAATGTGATTATATGGAGACAGATTATGACAAGGAAGCTGCTGGTTCAAAACTCTTCATGGGAATCTATTATCAATAGCCCACAGTATAACTATCGGTCACTGTTTTATTGCAGAAGGCTGCCAAGCGAGTAAGTGGGTCACCTGATAGATGACATACGGGTGAATAAAAACAAAAGATCGACGGCTGTTACTTCTTAGACCAGTGGGTATTTCCGAAGCACAATTAGAATTACTGACACTGACATGCCAAAAGTGACTTATTTACTAAATAAATAATTTGATGTCAAAGACACAGAATACCAGAAGAATCACGTGTTGCAATGAAGACTTTAGAAGAAAGAAATAAACACTTTTATTTTTGGACCTTGAAAATTTGCTAAATTAACAAATACAATTGCAAATTAATAATTTTAGTGGATGGTTTACCAGCTATCGTGTTCCCTCCTTCCTATGATCCTGGCTCCTTTAGGCGTAGGGTGAAGAAGCTAAACAGGTTGGAATGATTGTGTTGAGTAGCGAGGTATAGTTCTGTCTCGCTACTTGATTCTCTAACTGGACGCACTGTGCTTACTAACAGGCACAGTGTGGTCACTTTACCGTGCCAGTATAAAATAAATCTGTGGTACAAAATGCATCATGTCACGTCGATTTTACTTGCCCAAACTCGAGTACTGGTTGCATCTCTGCCGACCCCTGCTTATTAAGGTGTGTCAATTAGAAAGTGAATGTTTACTACATTATTAATGTATTCTTACAAAGACAGATTGCTAATTTGAAGTCGTCATTCGACTAGATAACCAACACTGATTAATATATTATTTGCATAATTATTTCATTACTTATGCGTCCCATAAGATTTGGAAATATCCTTTTATTACAGACATTTCGCTGTCTTAACTAGTTGTGTAATGTTTTTATATTACATTATATTACATGTATACACGGTAGTTAGTTTTTCGTTTTAATTTCGACAAATAAATTAATAGATACAAGGTTGTAAAAATAAGAAACGTAGCTATATATTGCCTAATAAAAACCCTGGAACTAGTTATAGCTCAATTTCCCTAAAATATAATTTAAATTGAATTTTGTACGCTACCTTGGTCTCTTTAATTTTTGTGTCGATTTAAAAACTGGAAACGGAATAATAAAATTATTGACTTCCTAATATAATCGAACTAGTTCTGTGTCCGTGCTAATGTAACTTTTAACCAACTTTAGTATAATTCAATGATTAAAAACACCGACTTAAAATTGGTTAAATTAGAATACAAGCTAATTATATTTTTAACTCCATTTTTTTTTTGGATAAATAGTTTTGATTGGACTGCTATTTATGAAAAAATATTAAAATGCGATGTGAAATATTACCTTCAACTAAAACCAATTAATTATTTAGTAATACGTCGTTCAACACGTAGACAGAACATTGACCAATGACCTAAAACTTTTGTTCAGCAACATCGTGGACTAAACATGACGCGCGCCATGTTCCGCATTATCCGTCATCTCCAGGCTCAAAGAAAAACCTTGAATATTATTGTTTAAAACATTACACAAGACTGTAATGAAATAAGAGTATGCATTTAATGTAGTTGTAGGTTGCAGACGAAATAAATATTCGTGCTAAAACACTGAATCTTTTCATAATAAACTTTCTAGACCAGTTTAAATTCCGATCAATGAGAGTCACTATTTTATAATTAAACAGGGTCATTTTGGATTTAAGACATTACCAACGTACATATACACTCACGCCTGTAATGCCCGAAGGGGTAGGCAGAGGTGTAACCAGTACACCCACTTCTCGACGAATTTATTACGGTTCCATAATTTGATAGGGGTGAGCCTATCGCCATACTGAGATCAATTCCAGACTCCAGGCTGATAATTAGTATTTCTAATTAGATAAACACAATACCACTTTACCCGCCCCGGGGATCGAACCCAAGACCTCAGCACATCAGTCGTAACGCATGCGCAATTACAACTGCGCAACCGAGGCAGTGATTACTAACCACTTCCTCATTTGCCCACTTTTATGAACAATAAAAACTTTGCCGAACTTACAAAAGTTAAATACGTACAAGGTAAGCTTAAGAGGTCAATAAAAGGCACTTAACATTGTGAGAAAGATATAAAAATATCGGCTCGCATATTTTCCTGGTAACTATAAACAGCTTGTTTCCTAATTTCCACAAAGTAAAGTTCAATGTTTTTAAAGTAATTTCAATTGAAATCAAATCAAAATATTTATTGAATCAATAATATCTCATAATTTTTTTTCTCAACAGTTACCCACAGTCCTGACCGCACGATAGGTTAAACCTGTATCGTGGGTATCAAGAACTAAGAAGGACTACGGTCCTACAACACACGAATCCGAAACAAGTATCTGTCTGTCACACAAAAATTTGTTTCGGTGTGGGAGTTGAACCTACGGCCTCTCGTTCCACATCTGGCTTTTCACCCGCTAGGCCACAGAGGCTAAAAGTTATTTAAATTCCACCTATTTTACTCTACCGTCAGTTCGGAATGCAGTGTCGCTAGAGAAGAACAAGCAAGAAATAATAGCGTTGCTCTTTTTAAAAAAAATACATTTATTGGATTACAAACAAATAAATACAATTTAAATTGGATTACTTTAGATTAACGCATATTAAAGCATATATATTTTTTTATTTTGGCACGCCAAAGTGACTACACTGTACATGATGGTAAGCGCAGTGCCGTCCAGTTAGAGCATGAAGTAGCGAGAGACAATCTATCCCTCACTACTCAACACAATCATGCCGACCTTAACACACTCATTTTTTACATACAAAATTCCGAAACGTACCAATTTACGTTCTGATACCTGTGCGCGAGCGCAGTTTACATTACCATCATCATAAAGTAGAGGTTATAAAATGCAGATATGTTTACGTCGGTCGGTTCTAGTGAAATCAAATCGATAACAGTTCATGCCAGTTACTTTCAATTAAAAAGCGTTTTCGCGCGTTTTGATGGTGATTATAATCATTGTTTGGTATAGATACATTGATGCAATGGTAGGATATTCCGCCCGGATAGCGACCACCGTACACAGGATGTAAAATCGCCATAGTGGCACACGCAAGTGTGTCGCGTTCCGGGGCCAGCCAGTTTAAATCCGGTTTTTTTCGGGGGACTAGAGTTGGGGTACGATGTTTGGCCGTGTTGCGGCCTTCTAAGTACTCTGACACTAGGCCCTCGACCGCTTCTTCACCTCGTTGCTCAATGACATTGTGAGAAGAAGCCACTCAGCAAGCCGGCATGCTTGTGTTGAGTAGCGAGGGACCGATTTTTCCTCGCTACTTGATAGTACTCTAACTAAATTGCTCTAACTCTAATTGGACGGCACTGCACTTACCATGAGGTGCAGTGTGGTCACCTTGCCATGCCAGGATAAAAAGATCATAAATCACGATCAAGTACTGGTCCACAGTGCACCTTGCACTGTGGACCAGTACTCGGCAATGAAGGTTTTGAAGGGTCAGCAACGCGCATGTGATGCTCCTGGCATTGCAAGCGTCCATAAGCTACGGTAACCACTTACTATCAGGCGGGCCGTTAGCTATTTTGCCACCGTCGTGGTATAAAAAAAATTAAGTGAAAGGTATTTTGTATATACATAGTACCCCACACTAGGTAAAATCTGTATCTTATCAGAACTACTATGACCATGGTATCACAAAACCCATACTCGAACAAATATTTTTCGATCATACCAACATTTGTCGCAGGTTCAATCCCCGGGTCGGGGAATACTGATACTAGGTTTTTCTGCCATGAAATACAGTATCAGCTCAGTATTGAGTACAGGAAGTGTGCCCGGCATGGCGATAGGCTTGCCACCTATCACATCATGGGACGGTAATAAGCTTGGCGAAATGTGCGTGTAGTGGACACCTTTGCAAGAGTGAGTGCGTATGAATGTGTCAACGTTGTTTTTAATAATTGTATCTTTACTATCATATACTCAAAACAATCAAAACATCCTCCGACATATTTCTCTTTTCTACTTTAAACAATTAATAAACTACACCACACAACAAAAAGAAACCAATAACTCAAATTTTAATATATTTATCAGCACGAAAGAATGAACATGTTTTCCAATAAAAGCACACGTCACTGTGCCGTCGACGTTTCGGTCGGCAGCTTTGTCCGTGCAAACAGCGTCGGTGTCACGATGACGCCAATGGAAAAATGCAAAACGCGTCGGACGTTGCGCCGAGACTAATTTCCTCTTCAGCTGTAAGTGTACGTCAGTCTGGCATGACAGTTCGTTCGTTCATGTCACTGTTAAACAATGTTTTACTGTATATTGTGAAATTAATATTATGGAATAACTGCGACATTTTTTGTGATATTGATTTACGGTAGGCAGCGGCTTTGCTGTGCCCTGGCATTGCAGAAGTCTATGGGCGGCGGTGACTAGTTACCATCAGGTGGCCCGTCTGCTCGTCAGCCTATCCAGGCACAAAAAGAAAATTATATACACTCGGAATTAGACAATTTTTTTTGGATCAATTGAGCCTAGTTTCAATTTTTTGGTGTTCATATCAACTGGTAAACTCTATGTTTTTCAGGGCACATTTATTTTATAAAATAATGCTTATAAATGCTTGAAATTAGTCATAAAGATAATATATATACATTCCACTAAAACCCTCACAATAGTTTTTTATTTATAAAAATCAAAAAAACGTTGTCTCTCTCTTGTAACTTTACAAAAATGTTGCTTAAATCAAAGCCAAAAGCCCGCCAAAACTCGAGTCTTTATTTTATTTATTTATTTGAGTATCAGCAAAATGATATTCGTTGTTACAAAATACACATTTCAATTAGACGTTCTCAAGATAAAACAAAGTTGTAGGCTCGGAACCAGTCCAAATGGCACAAATCTGATATTTATACGCGTACTTTCAATGTTAATTATCGTTTTAATGATAAAGAAAAAACACCATTAGATGAAAATTATTTGGAAGATTTCAACCTACATTAGGTCTGTGGTGGACTCAAACCTAATCTGTCAATAGAAAAGAAGACCCGTGCCCAGCAGTGGATTGTGTTTCATACAGGGATGATAAATTGATGAATCAGTAAGGATTCACTATCCACGAGTTTTAAGAAACCTTTAATCATGACACACCTTTCGACAGACCCAGATGCCCAGTACAAACGCACAATAAAAGCATGTTTCTAATTTACACGATTAGCCGTCTTGAGGGCTTGACGTAGATAAGCGACGGGGTTGAAGCAGTCGAGATAAGCGAGTTTCATTACGGCCGTGTCGCGCTACAATGGATGGCGACAGCGACAAATCTCGCCAGGGTGAGTTATTTGTGAGATGACGCTCGGTTAAGGCGATAATAAGGTTGTTATTAAACGTCAAGTTTTATGGTATTTATTTGTACTGCGCTTAGGTGCAGTGTGGTCACTGCCGTGCTTATATTAAAAATACATGAAAAGCAGCATGAAACGTCATGTTCTTCCTGATCTTTATAAGTGAATACACCCAACGTCACACACATAGTCCTGACTCTACAGTAGGTCATGCCTGTTTCTTGATCATGAACTACACACTACGGTCCCACAACACCCAGACTAGAAACAAATTTCTGTCTGTCACACATTTTCTCGCAATATACAGGGTTACAAGTAAAGGAAATACAACCTCTTAAAGGATCTGGGTGCACATAACCTGTAACCCTATATATAATTCTTTTTCTTGTTGGTCGCTGAACTCCTAAAGGGCTGTACCGATTTTAATGAATTCTTTGTGTATGTTTGAATCCCTAGGTGATTTGAATTTGCAATTGGATCCGGTGGGTGGCGCAGCTGATTTCAGGATGTTGTTATTTTTAAGACAACCACGTCGTAAAGGTCGCAGGAACTCCCTGCATGCAGGCCGCTTCTGACAGATTGGTTTGGAAATCTTTAGGGGAGCCCTATGTTCAGCAGTGGACTTTCAATGATGATGATGATGATGACAACGTCTGACAGACCCGCTAGTTAATAATATAATTACGGTCTTATTATAACAAAATGCTTATCGAAGGTATAAACCTTTATTAGTTAAAACGTCATATAACCCTATCGAACGTTCGATAAAATTCTTTATTCATAATCGTTTGATAAAGCTCCGATAAATAAAATGCCCCTAACGTACACAATGTTGCCATTTCGTAGCAAAAAACGTGATTTCAATTGATTTCAACGAGGCTTTGTCTCTGGAAAGAGACAAAAAAACGACAAATTGTCAATAATATTGTTGATTTGCCTTTTAACATATAAAAACCAGAGAAGAAGAAGACTTTCAATTTTAGGCCAGATTTGGAAAAAAATACCGACAGACAAGGCTGCATAGTGGAGAACCTTTGCCTTCTCTTTTATATAAAACAGAGAGAATGAAACAATTACTATTTTCAATTTATTTATGATTTTTAATTACTGTAATAGGTAAGGTAAGTAAATATAATACGCTACAAGGTCGATGTGTTTTTTACTTGTATAAAAGTAACATTCAAAATAAGCTCCAAACACGAGACAGCTGATCGACGTCGGCCATTTTTTCGCTATCGAACGTTTATCGTAGGTTTATAGAAGGGTCTTAGCTTCTATAAATCAGACCAACTTTATCGGAGAGATAATGAGCGTTCTACCTCTATTGAACCATTATGAATAACATTATCGAGCTCCTATTAACGGCCTTATAAAGCTCCGATAACTCATTATCAATAAGACCGTTAATAGATAACACCCAACAATCACTAATTTCACAGCCTCCGTAGCCTGGTTAGTAGCGTATGAGAGGAGGATTGGATCCCCGCACCAAGACAAATGTTTGTGATCCAGAAATATTTGTTTTAGGTCTGGGTGTTGTGGGACCGTAGACCATCGTAGTTAGACGATACAAGTTAGATATAGTGTGGGTTCAGAACTTTGTGTGTGACTTTTGGGTGCATTATTATGATTATTAAAAATTTCTGACCCCAAACCCCATAAATGACATGTTGTTATATACACTTAAAAAATAATAAACTATGACGACCGATCGCGTATAAAATAAAATAATAAATTGGCAATGTAATTTGTGACAGGTCATCTACTAGAAATAATGAACCGGACCAAAAACAAGCCCGCTGAGATTGATTTGCTGGATTCTCTCAGGACTGGGTCGCGCCGCGTAGTATCCAGCGGTAATGTAAGCCCGCTGAGTTTGTTTCGCCGGGTCTTCTCAGGCGGGGTCGCGTTTGGATCCGGTGGTAGCTTTTAAAACAAGCGACGTCTCGGAAATACTCATGGTCCATATCAAACCCATTTAAATATATATATTTGACCAGTATTACCTTGAATAATATTAATATAAAAATAAAAATAATTAATAATAAATAAATATAGTAATGTTAAATACCAAATAAATAATTAATTGCTAGTGTATTGATGATGCTATGTATGTTATGTATACATAAGCTGATATGCTTTTCTTAAAATTTCTTTACTTTTTTTTTAATGTTCTGACTTGTCATAAGAGCTATGTAATTGCCTACTTGATCAATAAACGATTTCATTTCATTTCATTTCATTTCATTTCATTTCATTTCATTTCAAACTAAGATATGAGCATTGAGTCTTATGTATTAGGAACTACGAGAATATGAAACATCGCTAAGATACTAAGACGCTTCAATTCCATATTAGCCTTGGGTTGGCACCTGGACTATACCGACCCTTTTTTATGAAATTTATTTAGAAATCATCGCCAGGTTTAATTGTTATCCAATTTACTAAAGTTAACCGCTCAAATATCATCTGGACATATTTAGTTACCCCAAATGTCAATATTCGCCCTTATTCACGCGGGTATTAAGCGTATTTGTAACATTAATATTATGGAAATAAAGTTGATTTTGGCTTGTATTGTTACTCACTACTTATTACCTTTTTCCGAGCACCGGGGTCCTTGTCATACATGAGAGGTTAATATGCCATCTGTCATCAACATTATACTTTTTACCCAAGGTCCAATTGAAAGTGTTTACAGTACAAGCAATCCGTCACAAAGCAGATGATATCTCAGAAAATAATAACATTTAAGTGACTGTTTTAAGATATTCATACAAATCGAAACTAGAGCCTCGAAAATCCCCTCAATCTCACAAAACAGCATCTAATTGAGCCGCCCCATAAATCGTCTAATAAACATATTCAGGATAAAGAAAAAAAAATAAAAGAAAGCACCGAAGACTTGGATAACTGTAACACATTTTCGTCGCTAAGGCTAACAGTTCCGAAGTGAACTGTCCCATAAATCTGGACTGTACTGATTGATACATAGCGGTAGGTTGACGCCCATCCAGTAATTTACTGCCTGAAACCCGCCCACTAGCTAGATAGCGGGACTTTTGTTTTGCATTAATTCCTTTTCGCTCTTTCCCCCACTGGGGGTTTGGGGAAAAATTCGCTCCATTGTCATATGGTCGATGCCAATCAGTTGGAGGATTTACGATCATTTGGTGTGGCTGTAAAACTTGGGGAATAATGTTGGGGTAGAGGAACTTTCGTTGATAGTTAAGTGATTTTTATATACTATTTTTCATTCTAGCTTATGTGTGACCGATTGGGATTTTATGGGAGAAATTTTACTTTGTATCGAGGTTTTATAGTTCTATTAGGTAATAATACTAGCCCTGTATTATACATTGTCCCACTGCTGGGCACGGGCCTCCTCTACTATGAGAAGGGTTAGGCCGTAGTCCACCACGCTGGCCTAATGCGGGTTGGCAGACTTCTCATACCTTCGAAAAAATCTCAGATATGCAGGTTTCCTCACGATGTTTTCCTTCACCGTTAAAGCAAGCGATAATTAACATTTTAATACACACATAACTTTAAAAAAGTCAGAGGTGAACCTACGACTTTCGTCTTGGCAGTCCGTACCGCAACCAACTAGGCTATCGCTGCTTCTATTAGGTAAACTTAAATGTTATTATCGACTTCCATTATTCACAGGAACGGTGACGTAAAACTAATACAATAACCCAATCATGACGTGTATGCTGCAAATCATCGAAGAGTTTTGTTTTTTTATTTTATACTCGGCCATCACATTTTAACCAAACCATCGGACCACATCACAGGTATATATCGAACACAAAATATTCATGACGGAACAACGATGTTCATAAAAGAAAAGGAAAAATATACACGAAAAATAAATATCTCTTTTTTTTAAGTCGGTTAATAGTACTCAAAGGACATGAAGAAAAACACATACTAATACTACACAACATTGAACTTAGAGGTTAGGAGGAACAACAAACAAATAAATTCTTAACGTAACCAAGCTGAAGTGAACAATGTCAGGTAATGTACCTATTTTTTATATCATATATATTTTTGCAAAGAGCAAAAAGTATTTTTATTGTATTTGTAAATGAGTCACTCATAAAACATTATAGTGAATTATTGGATCACCTGGAAAGGAGGTAGGGATCAGCATCAACCTAATTAAAAAAAATTAGAAATATGATACTTAAAACCATTAATCAGCTGAAAAATATTTTGTACCTACTCACATCAAAATTTTGTAAATACATGTTAATACTGCAATAAAGTATTTAAGGTTATATAATTATTTAGACAAAGGAAAAATATATTTAAAAAAAATATTATGAACACTAGCTGTAAGTAATCTTAAATTAATTTTGATAAACAAGTACATCTGTAATGGTGTAACTTCATTAAAAAACATTGGTCATAGCTAAAATGTCGTAGTAGTATGTTACAGCATATACATAAACACTTCTACCTTCGCCTATACTTACTAGGCGTGATGATATTTTGAAACTACTACTTGTTACCAACAGTTTCAGCAGTTGCAATTCCACCCCTTTGTTCTCCCAAAGGCTTATCACCACCTAAAGATACAGACTTCATTCCTCAAAACAGTTCCTCATGGAAAAAAGTTGCATTTTGCCAGTGAGAGACGGCATGGCCAGATTAAAGCTCTCCTTGAAAGCTAATCTTAGGACAAAAGCTTTATTACAGAAAAAGCCCGCGGGGTGTGGGCCGGTTGTTACCATTGTTTATTTTAATTTTTTCGCCTGGCGAAACACTGTCTGCATGTGGATGCTAAGGAGGGTTGCGTACAGGGTGTTCTGTAATTTGTATTTTATTCATTATTTTTCTTTTGATGATACGTAGTTTTTGTTCTATTAATTTCTAATTTAGATTTTCAATGTTTATAGCCAATGCATTGATTATCGTTAATTATTCATAGGATTATATATTTTTGGAGATCAAACCTAGTATACAAAGAATTCTTTTACAGACTTATATATTGTGCTAGTGTGTAGCTGTTACGAATTCTATTATAGCTAAGCCCCCTTTTTTAATACCTATCAGTTACACATATAGTTCTTATACAGGACTTGATACATTTTGTGTTATATCAGGAACTGAAAGAAAGTTCTTGCACTATGAAATAAAGACCAGAAACAAATATTATTGGTGGGCCAAACACGTGGTATCTCCTTTTACAGCCAGCTTGCTACGGAGGTTGTCAAAATGCGTGTTTTGTAGGACAAACTAAAACTCTTGAAAGTAGCCTACATTATATACTTCTTTCATTTAGAAGGATCTGTAAGTATTCATGTGGTTTCATTATCCAACTAATATTATAAATGCGAATGTTTGGATGGATGGATGGATGTTTGCTACTCAATCATACTACAACAACGGTTGCACAGATCTGGTTGAAATTTGGCACACAGATAGATTTTAGTTTTTCCGGTTTTGTTCCCGTGGGATTTTAGGAATAAGGAATTTCTGGTACGATAAATAATGATAATAATAGCCCTGTATTAAACATTGTCGCACTGCTGGGCATGGGCCTCCTCTACTAATGAGAGGAGTTAGGCCTTAGTCCACCACGCTGGCCTATTGCGGGTTGGTAGACTTCACATACCTTCGCAATTTTTTTTGAGAATTATCAGGTATGCAGGTATCCTCACGATGTTAAAGCAAGCGATAATTAACAAAGAATACACACATAACTTTAGAAAAGTCAGAGGTGTATGCCACTTGGGTTTCGAACATACGATTTTCGTTTTGACAGTCCGTACCGCATGCAACTAGGCTATCGCTACTCTGTGTACGATAGAATATACAAAAACACATCAGCCTGTATTTCCCGTTGGTGTGTGATGCGAACGCGAGTGCTATTCCCGTCAGCGCGAATTAGCAGCGACGTGGTGACACCACATCCCATACCACTGCACCACCGCAATATTGCTTGATACACTTTGCATGACAAAAGTCTTTAGAAATCTTTTTACAGTTTCTGTTTTGATTACCTGTTTTTTATGTTATACATTTTAGCATGATAATGAAAGCAAATATGCTAGTTTTTCTAAAGACCAAGATGTACCATGGACCATTAGGATGTACCATGCCCATCCATGTGTTAAACTTTTCCCACTGGGCACGGGCCTCCTCTACTAATGGAGGGGTTAGGCCTTAGTCCACCACGCTGGACTATTGCGGGTTGGTAGACTTCACGTACCTTTGAAATTTCTTAGGTACGTTGTCCTTCACCGTAACAAGCGATAACTAATAACCGAACCTTAGAAAACTCAGAGGTGTATGCCATTTGGGCTGGTTTCGAACTTACGATCTCGTCTCGAGAGGCGCGGCATTCCCATCTAGGCTATTGCTTCTTTTCGATCATCATATCGATCGCTTAGCGTATAAAAACTTTGACGCTTGTCAAAATTAATTTATTTAATAAGGTACATCAACAATATTCATAAATTACTTTGAATTATTATTTAACACAGCACAAGAACAGTTATGAATATAAATTAAAAACATACACGGCATTCATAAAAAAGAGTGAGCGCGACAATATAAATAATATAGAATATACTGAAAATAACACACATAGTCACACAATAGACAGGATTAAATTACATTAAATTAGATTAGATTACATTAATTAAATTTGCAATAGATAGGCTATATTTGTATGTAACTTAGCGTTCAGCAATGATTCAACATAACATTCTATTGTCTTATAAAAAGCTAACTTTGTAATCTGCCTACGATTCTTTTGTAGTTTGTTATCACCACGTGACCTATTAATTCCCTAACTTATTTTAATTTTCTATTGGCGTTAATGATTATAAAAAGCCATCTTATTGAAATCCACTGTTGTACTACTGACACGTGTTCTTCTAATAAAAGCGATAAAACCTTACCCCACCACATTGGCTTATTGATATCCTAGATTTACGCATAGTTAGGTTAGGTGAGCACAGGTATATTCCACTCCTGGAAGGTCAGCTACATAACGAGACCTCTGGATTTTTCTGTGACCATGGACACTGGTAATTTCCAATTTCATTCCATTTCAATTTCATTCTATAGCAAAAAAAAAATGAAGATAGTACCATCACAATCCGCTAACTAATACTTGATATAACCAGCGAATCACACTTTAGATTCAAATTTCGAATAAACGTAAAAAAATGATGTCCTTCTTAAACAGTCCCATCCATTTACCTTCAACGCCTGATAAAAAATGATAAACTATAGGCAAGCCACATTAAAGGCTATCAAACAGAAAATATCTCACGTAGACCACACTAACAGTCCAAAATGCACCCATCTGGACGTTAGAACCTGCTAATATCTCAAACGGGGACCTCCGAATAACCTTTTGCATCTTTACCGGCTTAACTGAAGACTTCAACTCCGATCCGCTGAAACCTTATTCAATAACTTTAAGATTCATTTTGGAATGGCTGTTCCAATTGTGGAGGTAAAGTTACACTGGCAAGGAGTGTACAGATAGCATACACGACTCTGGCGGTCGCATTGGTTGAAATATGCAAAGGAGTTATTGAGGAGAGTCGTACAAAGGAGGCCAAGACTGCGGAGGCGACGCGCAGTGCCCATGCATACTAATGGTGCGTTCACCTTGTTGATGAAGTTACGGTTTTAATATCTGTTTGAAAAAAACGAAAAGAAACAAAGCAGACGTGTCGCTGGTGTTCTGTTACAGTTTTAGAACAGTCGTGAATTTATTTCAAAATTGTGTCAAACTCAATCACTTTACCCGACCCGAGAATCGAATCCGAGACCTCATTACAGTCTTACTGCGAACGCAATTACTACTACACCACTAACGTAGTTGATTGTACTAATAGATAATTAGTGAAAGGCTGGTAGGTTAGCTAGACTAGGGATAAGTAATCCTTCCAAATCCGTCCAGTTTCCTTTCAACTTCTCCCCTCCGATTCCTGTCATTCTCCTGATCATCATCTCCCGTCACTTCCTTTACCGACGATCATGTGTCCTTTCATTTTCCTGTCATCCTCTTTTCTCCTTATCCAGTCCTATCCTCGTCGTTGTATCCGTGCCTACCAGCCCTTGACTGTGGATTCCAAGTTCCTACGCCATTAACCACAACTACTCATTCCGTACGGAGAATTTTCATTTGTGTTTTGACCAGTCATAAGCCTTTTATATGCCTACATGATGAATAAAGTTTTATATTTTATTTATTTTAAATATTGCAAGTTCCGTTCCACAATTATTTCCCGACCTACAATGGAATCACACAGCAGTCAGTTTTCAAAAGCCTCGTCCTGTGGGAGACGTGCTCAAAGTGACCGCCATTAAACATACATCGACGCTTAACTAAGGTGTTAGCGCGACACCCCGCTCTTTGACCCGTCGTTGGAAACTTGCAATTGGTATGCGCTTCGTTTTGTTTCAAATTACCTCAAAACACCTGTGTTGCTTGAGGAATTAAGACATTATTAAGTATTTACGTATCACGTAGTCTTGTTCCGAAATAAATAATACCCAACTGTCACACACATAGCCCCGACCCCACACTAAGATCTTGTGTCGTGGGTATCAGGGACTACGAGAGACTTTCTCACAACACCCAGACCCGACACAAATATCTGTCTGTGACACAAAAATTTTATCGGTGTAGGAATCAAACCCACGGCCTCTCGTTTCACATCCGACTACTCGCCAACTGCGCCACGAAGGCTCTCATGGAGTATTTTTAATAATATCTACCAGATATTTTATATAAAACTTTCACTGGCTCCAGCATCTATTGACCTTTTACCACTGCATCTATTCTGTATTCATTAAAGTACCTTTAGTATATAATATTTGTCAAAGATTATTTGTATCTCAAATAGATATTAAGTAAAAGTTTTTTAATTCATAAAAAGTATACCGACTTCACAATAAAAAACTAATTATGAGTCCCTATGAAATTTAAGGGGTTGCCCTCGATTTTTCTGAGATCCCATCATCAGATCCTGACTTGGTGCCAATGGGACCACCTGGGTAGTATACCCTTTTAAACATAAAAAGAATTTCTCGAATCGGTCCAGGCGTCTTCGAGTAATCGGGGAACATACATAAAAAGAAAAAGATTCCGACGAATTAAGAACCTCCTCTTTTTTTGAAGTCGGTTAAAAAAATAC
This sequence comes from Laothoe populi, assembly GCA_905220505.1. Lineage (NCBI taxonomy): Eukaryota > Metazoa > Arthropoda > Insecta > Lepidoptera > Sphingidae > Laothoe > Laothoe populi. The sequence continues at coordinate 20,836,225 of HG992152.1, read as the reverse complement.
TTATACTTCAATATTCTTATTAGTTCACCAATGAAAAAAATCCCTTTCTCTTGACCACGTAAAAAATGCCTACAACTAAGTACAGAGTGTAAAATCTGGAATTGTTCCCCTTTTGTAATGAGAATCAGCCAAGAGGCTTCATAGTCAGAAACGAAGCACCAATTTCAAATTTGAAACTGGTCTAAATTTGTAATACTAGAGACCCTACATAAAAATGGTGAAGTCAAGTCTTAGATATTTTTGTGTAAAGCATTAATGGACCGGCTTAACAGAGTTTGTGCACTATCATTCCATGAATGAGTTTTCTGGTCTTCCAGATACCACATCCCGGGCTCAAACCCTATTTATTTACTTTAAGACTGGCAACATAGCCACGATTCTTCTGGTATTGAGTGTTCAAGGCGGTGGAGATTACCTACCATCACGTGCCCATTTGCCTATGTTATAAAAAAGAAGTCATTTGATACTGAGAGATTGTAGAAAGATGAATGGATGTCACTAAGACATTAACATCTGTCAAGCCAAGATCATGGTTTCTATAGATTTATGTTTCAGTCAGTATAAACTGGCTCTTTTGGCTTCATTTAATACTAAGATACTCACTACTGAGTAGATGTATGAATGTGGAAGAGGCGAAAGAAGTGTGTCAGGATCGTAGCTTGTGGCACTCAATAGTCTCTGCCTACCCCCATGGGATACGGGCGTGAGTGTATATGTATGTATGTATACTCACTACTATCAGAAGTCTGTCTATGGACATTGTTTTAGATTTCTTGATCCTATGAGAAGTACTACTTCTCATTGTCAAACTTAAACTCACTTCACTCATAAATGTGCGGCAATTTTCTTTGACCAATTATCTTTCTTGAGGATAGTTCCTTTCCTTTGATTTTCCAAACATAATCCGATTCCAAACATATGTTCATTTAAAAATCCTGAGACATTTTTCACATACTTAGAGGCATATGTTTCATTTAGCAATATATTATTTAGTCCTAAATTTACAATTCTAGAAAAATCACACATATACTTTCTTCCATCACACATCATCAACAGATTCGAAGGACGTTTCCAATATGAAATAAACAAACGCAGCGCGATTAAGGGGACGGGCCGAGTCGAGTGGTCGCCACCCCCCGCCGATCGATGACGTTTGACCCCTTTACCTGACCCCCACTGTCCGTCCGTCTTGAAATCCGCTGCAGCGGGTGTTAAGGGGGAGCTCTACAAGTATTTTATTGGGATTTAAAAACCATAGATATAATAATATAACTGTTGATGAACCATCGGGAAACCTTCAAACTTGACACTTTCATTGTGAAACGGGAGGCCGTGAGTTCGATTCCCAAGACAAAAGTTTGTTTGACAGTCAGATATTTGTTTCGGTCTGGCTGTGTGGCCGTAATCCTTCGTAGTTCTTGATACCGACGACACAGGTTTGGCCTAGTGTTGGGTCAGATATGTATGTGACTGTTGGGTGTATTTATTTATTTATAAATAACTCTAAAGAGAGCCATTGGTTTTACATTGATTTCTGTATTCATGATTGGTCGGTTATGGTTTGGTGTCAAAACTGATCCGATGATGCATACAGAAATCTGCCATAGAAAATATTCTGAATATGGAATAATGCCGGCCTGAAGTACTAGCTCTGGAATGCGTCGCGTTGGGACGAACCTCTAGGGTGGGTGTCATCGTGTGGCGGGTGGTATGCAGTCGGGTATATGTATCAGGTAAACTTCCACCATTTGTAATATATTTATTTAGGACGCTGTCTAAAGTCACTGAAATAGTATATATATGACCTATACACTCACGCCCGTAATCCCCGAAGGGGTAGGCAGAGGTGTAACCAGTACTCCCACTTTTTGCCGATTTTTTAACGGTCCCATAATGAAACAGAGAGTGAGCCTATTGCCACACCGGGCACAATTCCAGACTCCGGGCTGATAAACCCTAATATCAAATTTACCCGCCCCGGGGATCGAACGCGATATCTCAGCATAACAGTCGTAACTCATGCGCAATTACAACAGCACCACCGAGGTAGTCAATTATATATTATTGAATACTGGAATAGTATTGAATAATAACTTGAATTCAAGGCGAATATATCATAATTCTCAGTCAAGTTTCAACATCAATATTACATTAAAAGTGGACTTGTCTATTTGTATGCAATGTATTTAAGGATTAACTTGCCACATATCATCGTTGGATGGAAGCAAGGTCGGCGAACTGTGTGTATAATATTTGCACCTCTGCTTACTCGTTGGGGAATATAAGGATACACTCGTCTTATCTGATTACGAAAACTTCATTTTATAAAATGAACTGAAATGAATGATGTCTATAGAAATGTAATTAGTTAACTGTAAAGGCACAAAAGTTTTACTTTTGATCTTAGAGTATTTAACACTACTCTAAGCTTTTGATTGATAAAAATTTGAAATCCTTAATTAAATTCACCAATTTTAAAAACAGAATTTCAATAAACTTTCTTTATTTATATAGCCTACAAAAGTTCCAATTTCAAAAATTCCTCCAACAAAATAAAAACCCGTGCAACACACGGCATGCCCCTTAACAAGGGTGGTGGGGTTGCAATCTGCCACCTTGTCTGTCTCACATCACCCTTGCAGTCGTCTTCACTCAATACCACTTTAATATTTCGCTATTTACCGCCCAATACCCCCCCACCGATGGCCATTGTCTACTCGGTTATTGTTTCACACATGTTATACAAGTTTTAATCATTCTCTACGAAGTTTTATTTGGGGAGTTCTCCGGTGAACACATACACATATTTTAGTGAACTTCCAATAGTTAAACAACGTATAATTTAGGACGGAAGTAGCCGCGAGTGAGAGGTAGCGAATTCAAACCCTGCATTAAGAAAAATGCTTGTTATATCAACAACTATATTTTTCTAGTCTGTGTGTTGTAAATGTTTATTTTTCTTTTTCATCTTTAAGTACGTCGGGCACTTTTGGGATGGGGAAAAAGCACTGAACTTGCGTGACCTTCACCATCAGATTATTTTACTTTGACATACTACGTCTATGAAATTCTATAATTATTGACAAGCGATCATAAACAAAAAATGGTTACTACTTTATTGACGCTGTTATAAAACTGCTCTGTTGAAAGAAAAAGAACACACTAATTCCAAAGTTTTTAAGATTTCACTTCTATCGGTAGTCCCCATGACTGCTTATTTTTTTTTATCCTGGCATGGCGACGTGACCACACTGCAACTGATGGTAAGCGCAGTGCCGTCTAATTAGAGTATCGAGTAGCGAGAGCGAAATACCCCGCTTCTCAACACAATAATGCCGGTCTGCTGTGTAGCTTCTTCACACTACGCCATGGGGCAAGGCGGTGAAGAAGCGGTCGAGGGTCTAGACCGCTCAGAGGTAGAGTACTCAGAAGGTCACTACACTACACTTCCTTACTAAAATAAACACTAGAATTATATTTTTGATTATAAGTTCCATTGAACTGAGCAATAACGACCTATCTTAACAATTTGTATACAAACGACAAGGCATCTTTATGACAACATATACCAGCCAACGGAAACCCTGCCAAACTTGTCCAGTATCATAAAAAGAAACGTCCATTCCTTCTTTCCACGAAACTTGAAACTAATTTTCATATTTCGTACTATCTGGCCGGCAAAACAAATCTACAACTCACAACGGTTACGTACTGCATTAATGTACTCTAGTAGAGATATTCACGTGCCTAGATATGACATTGTTTGCTTTGCTGAGTCTGCAGTCTTATATATTATATTATAAATAACACCCAACAGTCACACACATAGCCCCGACCCCACACTAAAATATGAGTATTGTGTGGTGGCTATCAGAGACTACGAGAGACTTTCGGTCTCAAAACGTCCAGACCCCGGACACAAATATCTGTATGTCACACAAACATTTGTCCTGGTGTGGGAATCGAACACAAAGCCTATCGTTTCACAGCCGGCTAGACGCCAACTGCGCCACGGAGGCTGTCAATACATATAGTCACTATAATCCCCGAAGAATGATAAATAAATAAAATATATTTGTCATTTGTATATTCTACTAGCGGCCCTGGCAGACGTCGTCCTGCAAAGAAGTCCTGAAAAGCAGCGCCACATTCAAATCAAATTTGGAGACATACGGACAGTACCGAGAGTACAGACCCACCGGGTCCAATTGTTTTTAAACCTTCCCTGAACTTCCACAAATATTTCAAGATGAAAATTATCCAATTCGGTCCAGCCATTCTGGAGTTTCAGCGAGACAAACGAACAGCAATTGATTATAATATATATATGATAGGCTTCATGCTTTCGGTTGGTATATTAAATTTATTCGTTAAACTAAGGAATGCAATGTTTTATAAAAAGTAATCTTTGAGTTTAGCCAGGATTTTTTAGCCAACCCAATCGTGATTTATTTTTAACATATAAAATATTACATAACATACTTTTCATCCATTAAACAGATGGGTGAAGCTCTTAATCGGATCTTAGAATAATATAGCTTGTTCAGAATCCGCGTAAGGAATTTATAACCATAAATAGGCACGTTGCTAACTTTCAAAGTATTTAAAAAGTCTAAAATAGGTTCACCTTCTTTTTAATCACCTATTTGCCTAACCACATCCAGAAATGTGTATGCAGTAACAAATATTTACGACTACTGCTTACAGCTCTGCATCCGGAGGTCTCATAAAATTCTATCGCTTGGATTGTGCGCCGTTGATCCGGGTTGCACCGGGATCCGATGGGGATATCCAGGGGGCCGGGGGGTCAGGCCCCATCACCCCCCATCTGTACACCGTGAGCCAATTACATAACTATTGAAATGGGATTTTCGTCTAAAGGTGATGTATGAGACAAAGATATTAGGTATTTAGTTTTGGTTGGAAGAGCTTTTGTTGTGTGTATTCCACATTGCTGCCAAGTGATGCTAGAGAGAATATATTTTCTGGTGGTAGGATATTCATATCCGCCCTGTTAGCTACCACCGTACCGTGGTGTGATACCCGCCATCGAGGCACACGCAAGTGTGTCGCGTTCCGGAGTCAGCCAGTGTATATCCAGTTTTTGTCAGGGGTCTAGAGTTGGGGTACGATGTTTGGCCGTATTGCGGCCTACAGAGTCCTCTTGCATTCCACCGCTTCTTCACCTTCTTGCTCATGGCGTAGTGTGAAGGAGTACTTGGCTGGCATAATTGTCGAGTAAAGAGGTATTTTTGTCTCTCGCTACTCGATACTCTAATTGGACGGTACTGCGCTTACCATCAGGTGCAGTGGGGTCACTTTACAAACACATAACCTGGTCCTAGGTCATGGTCTAGTGGGCGAATGAGAAACGAGAAGCTGTAGGATCGATCACAACGAGTCAGAGTGATATATATTTGTTTTGGGTCTGGACATATATGGGTCCCTTGTAGTTCATACTTCATGTTGCTACAGTGTAGGGATAGGAGTATGTGTCTGAATATTTATTTATTTGGTTAAGAATCGAGTTCACTTATTATTTTAATATCACAATTACTTTAAAATACAATGTATTTGAAACTCTTGCTACCAGTAGGTAACTACAGAATGAGCAATCGTTACAACAAAAAGTTTAAAATATCAATAAAATATAATAACGAAAAGGTAAAAAACATTGAAAAAATAAATTCAAGTTCAGCTTTGCTTTTTGTTTTTTTAATTGTGTAATTTTTTTCATATAATTGTTGAATATAAATATCTCTATTTATAGACAGATAGATGATTTAGAAAAACATATCCGTACGTATAGTAAAAAACAGTAATATACTTTTAAATGCCAACATTTCAAAATTAAATTCCGAAAATGAATCTAATTTGGAACACAAACATCCTTTGCACTAAAAAAAATAAATTTGAAAATATCACAAAACATAAACCGTGACAAACAAACGCTGCAAATATCAGTACAATATTGCAACAGTAAGGCACTATGCCAAATCGAAAACTGAGCTGAGTTGATAGCCCCGCCGTATCTAATATAGGAGCACTTCCATACAGCGCGCTCATTTGCAACTCTAATATGGGAAGGGACTCCACTTTATTAGAATTTTATTTAAACGTATCGCCACTTGAATTTTTGTACATGCATTTTATATTAATTTGAAAAATTTCATTGCGGACAGGTGTTTGATTTTTAAAAAGGCTTCGGAAATAATTTGATACACTTCTATTAAAATCGACTAAAAAAGTTCCGATATTGAAACATTTAAAGTTTTTGATCGGATTAGAAATGGTTGCTCTGTCCCTTTTCTACAAAACGATTGTCATAATAGAATTTGTTTGCGCTGTTTACAAGTGACGTCATTTATAATATAGCGTCTTTGTCAAGCATTTAAAATAATTCTTAAAGGCTATTTCACTCTGTATTCACTCCAACTATAATTAAATTATTTATTACAATTAAATTAAATAATACATTTATGCAATTTTTAAAATCGTTCCACATTTAGCGGAGTTACTGTCTAATAAATTTCTCCACAGTATGAATGAGTCAGCTCGACCGGGGTAGTACCACTGTACCAGAAAACCAACGTAAAGTGACAGTTTACTGTCGCGTTTCGTATGGTAAGTGAGATTTCCGGAGGCCCAGACTCCCCCTTCCCTTCTCTAATCCCGATTCCTGTACGTTAAAGCCGGCAGCGCATGACACTTTCAATATTGTGGATGTTAATGGGCGGAGATCACTTAACATCAGGTGACTCACTAGTTCGTTTGCCGAACTTCGTCATAAAAAAATTGCTGAGCACTTTTTCCTTTACTGATAAAAATTAAGCCATAGTCTACCACGCCTGCACATTAGTAGCCTTAATACCTTAGAAATTATTTTAAGAACTCTCAAGTATTAAACCGACTCCATGACGTAGTGGGCGACTAGCGGGGTGTGAAAACTATAACTTTACAACAAAAAATTCTAATATAGCTAAGAGGGCTAGGCTTAAATCATTTAACCTAGATAATCACTAAACATAAAAGGGACCCAGCATTGTCAGAAGTTACGAATGAAAGTAAAGTATAAACAGAAATAGTACCCGTGTCAGCCCACAAACGGCAAGAGCGTGATAATGATAACGACAACAATATTAAGGCAAACAAAACGAAACGCAAAAATAATTGGCGACGGGCGGCGCTGTACGGTCAGCGTAAACAATGCGACGCATTAGGAAGGTAGATTAACAGAAAAAGCGGGGGTGAAATACGGCGGTGCTTGTAAATTTTCTTACCGGCTCCCCTCCGGCACTCGGGCACATCGACACTGTGCTGACATGAGTACGGTCGGCATTCGCACGTGTTTTATTTTTATTTATTTATGTCTTTTTTTTATCCTGGTCCGGCAAATTGACCAAACTGCACCTGATGGTAAGCGCAGTGCCGTCCAATTAGAGTATCGAGTAGCGAGAGACTATCTATCGCTACTCAGCACAATCATGCTGGCCTCCTTTTTCACACTTCGCTATGGGCAAGAAGGTGAAGAAGTGGTCGAGGTTCTAGTGTCAGACTACTCAGAAGGTCGCTAAACGCCAAACATCGAACCCCAACTCTAGACCCTCGACAAAAACCGGATGTACACTGGCTGATCGCGGGTTTTACACCCTGTGTACGGTGGTCGCTATCCCGGCGGATATTAATATCCTACCACCAGCAAATTTTTATATATAGCACCGAAAGCCTAGTTGGTTGCGGAACGCATTGTCATGACGAAAGTCGTATGTTCAAAACCAGTTCAAATGGCATACACCTCTGACTTTTTTAAAATGATGTGTGTATTCATTGTTAATTATCGCTTGCTTAAACGGTGAAGGAAAACATCGTGAGGAAACTTGCATACGTGAGAATTCTGATAAGAATTTCGAAGGTAAAGTCTACCAAACTACATTAGGCTAGCGAGGAATAAGGCCTAACCCCTCTCATTAGTAGAGGCGGCCCGTACCCAGCAGTGGGACAGTGTTTAATTTCTTTCTTTCTTAGTGTAGTCACTTTGGTGTGCCAGAATAAAAAAACAATAAAATTCAAAGTGACGAGTTTGCATGCGAACCGTACGCTCATCTCCCGATTCGTCCCACCGAAAATTTTCGTTCGAGCCGTTTCTAAAGCGCCTTTTTTAATCTCTATAAATCAAATTTATGACTTGTGTAAGCTTTCTGTTTTATTTACCCTTTCATAATAATGTTTCTGTAGGTAGGGAAGGATTACGCCACGTTTCACATTATAACAACGTATATTGAGTATTGATATATATAATCAGTTATTTATTGTTACTTGCCATTGTTCAATTGATAGAAAGAAAGAAAATAAACTTTATTTTATCAACAATTTAGGCATTGACGCTTATGACATACACGAACACAAAAGGGGTAATACCATAATATAGAAATGAGTAAAGGAGTAATTTTTCCTTCCTATGATCCTGGATCTATTAGGCGTAGTGTAAAAAAGCTAAACAGCAGGCCGGCATGATTGTGTTGAGTAGCGAGGGATAGATTGTCTCTCGATACTCTAACTGGACGGCACTAACACAATCATACCGGCCTGCTAAACAATTGTTAGGACTCTTATAGCTTAAAGTTACTGAATCAAAATCAAATACTTATCGAAGCTATAAAATGTTATACTTTATTTAGATTCCTTCAACCTTTACATTGCCAGTTGAATATAGTTTCGCTATAGAAGAAAGGGGTAGAAAAAAATATTAAAGACGATAAAATGAATGCAGAAAAAGTCGAGTCTTACTTTACTTTGATGACTTACATTTGTCTATTAACTCCAGGAATTAACAATTTAATCCTGTATAGTGCACGCGAGCAAAAAGTATGGGGAATATGTTCCTGGATGCTTTATAAAGTAACAAAATTAAGCGAGTCCACACGTTTTCTAACGGTATTCACTAACAAACACGTCATAACAAGACACTCAACTTTGTAATATGTTTCCTTGCTTTTTAAGAGATCCGCACGCAACACTGAACCATTTAATGTTAGCAACACAATAAAACTATGCAAGGTGGTATTAAATGGGAACAAAGGGTAAAATTTTGCAAATACTGATTTATAATGACGACTTGACAAAAATAGAATAAGGTTGTATCTGAGAGTCAATTCCGAAGTAATTCCATTTCCATTCTCGTTTTCTATCTATACCAGAAAATAGTTCTTTATAAGAAAGTAACCATTTATATAGGCGATGTCGGCAGGGAGTAAAAAATAGCAAATATATTAAAAGGCGCAAATACGACAATTACCACTTTAAACACTCACGGATAATTCGGACACCGGTGTCCAGTCAAAAACTGGCAATACTCACCCTTATCGACGTGCGTATTAAGCGTATTTGTAACGTTAATATTATGGAAATAAAGTTGATTTTGGCTTGTATATTTACACACTACTTATTACGTTTCCGAACACCGGTGTGAGAGGCTAATCATAGATTTAATTATCACTGTTACACATCTTAGTGGTTAATGTTAAACCGCATGTCATGATTTACTAAGGATGCTTTATAATTAATCTCTAGTGCATACGGACAGCAGGACCCTCCAACCTGAACCACGTGACAAACTGACGCACTACACTCTAGTCTCGAGTCAACTGTTACACTCCAAGATGCACTTAGTCCTAAGATTCTACGCTAGATTAACGTGTATTCTAGATATCAGGAACTACGAGAGACTATAGTCCCACAACACCCAGACTCGAAGCAAATGATTCCGGATCGCACAAAATTGAATTTTGACACAACGTTTTTGGACGGTTTGAAGGATAGCACCAAAATAAAGGTTTTAACATTATGTGAACTATCGAACTTTACAAAAAAACATGTACGCAAAATTCTTTTGTTTTTAATATAAATATATACTTACTAAACAAAAAGAACTTATTCATTAAGGTTATGATACTAGATTGTGGTTCTTTCTATGCAGAAGAGTTTGCGACCTTAAGGTTAAAATAAATCCACAATTTGTAACTAGATCACAGATAGAAGATATCATTTTGTCTAAATCCACAAAGAAACACAGTACATTTTGTGTACTTTTAAGCCAAATATATATATACGGAACCACACGCACCAAAACAGCTAAACCAGCACCCCCTATTCGGCGTTCATTGCTAATAGCAAAATAAAAACGGCTCCTTTGACGAGAGCTGCCCACTCGCTACGTCCGAAGCACAAAGCCAGCGATTAACTACAAAAACGCGCCAACTGTTAAACCGTGGGGCCTGGGCGTCGGGGGGAGGTCGCGTACAGAAATGCAAATATGAAATATGAAAATGAAGATGGCGAGTAATAAAAGTGATATACTGGGCTCCGTGGAGCCATTCCGGCGCGGGTAGTCTCGTCTCGTCAGTATTATGCGGGGCGGTCCATCATGCCTTGACAGTGTTCATGGGTGCCTCCTTGGGGGGGCAGGGAGGCGGGCAGGGGGTGGACGGGTCACAGATTTATTATTTCAATGTTGTTCGATGGGTTGTTATCGCTGTTGCATGGTGTGGAGAAGTTTTGCAACACACGTATGTGCATTTTTCATTGTTTTCACTGGTTTTATATTATTGGAATCTTATTTGAAAATGGAACAAAGAGTTAAATTGTGCAAATACTGATTTATAATAACATACATATACACTCACGCCTGTAATCCCTGTAGGGGTAGGCAGAGGTGAAACCAGTACATACACTTTTCGCCGAATTTCGGTCTCATAATGTGATAGGTGGCGAGCCTATAGCCATACCGGGCACAATACCAGACTCCGGCCTGATACTGAATATTTCTAAATAGAAAAACTCAATATCACGTTACCCAATCCGGGGATCGAACCCGTGACCTCAGCACAGCAGTCGTAACGCATGCGCAATTACAACTGCGCCACCGTGTCCATTTATAATAACGACTTGACAAAAATAGAATAACGATTTGTCTGAGAGTAAATTTCGAGATGATAGAGTAATTCGATTTTAAATTTTACCATCTTTTATACCCAGATTAAATTCAACTAGTGTACTTATTTCCATAGTCACACAGAGTAGTTTACTCCTGAGAGTAAAAACTAGCAAACAGTGGCTACGTTGCTAAAGTACGATTAAAATCAGATGGTATACTAAATTATTAACAATTAAACAATAGTATTGCAATGTATTTGGACGGTTTAAATTTTTATTCATAGTTCACTGACTCCATTATCCCGAGTATTGCTTATTAGTTTTGTGTAGTTAAATGTAGAGTGAGTTAAAATGAGCGCTAAAATTTGTTTAGAATAGTTATGAAGTAATGATTAAGGTGAATCTAATCGAATGAATAAATTCACTAAATCGGAGACTATCTATATAAATTATTTATTTTAAATAAATAATACATTAGCGGTGAAGGAAAACATCGTGAGGAAACCTGCATACCTGAGAATTCTCATACGAAATTCAAAGGTGAAGTATACGAATCCGCATAAGGCCAGCTTGGTGGAATAAGGCCTAACCCCTCTGATTAGTAGAGTAGACCCGTGCCCAGAAGTGGGAGAATGTTTAATATAGGACAAGTATATTATATAAATAAGTCATTTTCACTTTCTTTTTGTGGTCTTAGGTAAACCAAGGTTTTTCCTAATCGTCAATTTTATGGAATTTGGTATGACAGTGTTTTTTAATTAGAATTCTATCTAATACATCAGTAGTAAAATTGGACAAAACACCAGAATTAAAGTTATTCTTTAAATGTATTATTTATTAAATTAAATTATTTGTTGCAAAAGGTGTTCAAAATGACCATCACGCGCTGTGATACATACTCTGCACCTTCTGATAAGAGATCTTTTTATTCTATCCGCAATTCTTTGTTCGCTGATTTTCCGTGCATCTACTCGCACTCTCTTCCGTAGCTGGTCCACTGTACTTTGTACATAACTTTACTTATTTGGTTAGCAGGCAAATAATAAGTTTTTTGTGTTAGCACACAGATGTCAAAATTGGCACTAGTTTTTTGATAAAAAATTGTTGACCAGTGTTATTTAGCTTTATGTGTTAATTTTTTCGTTAAAATGTTTTTGATAAAGCTCATGCTATACAAGTGAGTTCAATTCCCTGTCATGTATAACGTAATAAATAACTACACTTAACAGTCACATTTAATTTTGACTTCGCACTATGTAAAACCAGTATCGTGGGTATCAAGAGCTACGAGGGACCACGGTCCCACAACACACACGAAACAAATATCTGTCTGTCACACAAACATTTGTCTCGGTGCGGGAATCGAAGCCGTCACGTTTCACAGCCGGCCACTCGCCCGCTGCGCCACGGAGGCAGTTTAATGTTTATTATACATACATACATATACACTCACGCCTATAATCCCCGAAGGGGTAGGCAGAGGTGTGACCAGTACACCCACTTTTCGCCGAATTTCGGTCCCATAATGTGATAGGGGGCGAGCCTATCGCCATACCGGGCACAGGTTCCAGACTCCGGGCCAATACTGAGAATATCTAGATAGAAAAACCCAATATCACTTTACCCGACCCGGGATCGAACCCGAGACCTCAGCACAGCGGTTGTAACGCATGCGCAATTACAACTGCGCCACCAAGGCAGTCCAGCCAATGTTTATTATGTAGCAGTCTTTCTGTCTATACATCAGATTTATGACCACTTTAGATTATATGTTTTATTGTTATATAGGCTTTGTAGTTGTAGGTATTGTTGATCTAGTAGTAGCGTATATCGATTCATTAAACGGTAAGGACCTGGGTTCAAATATCAGGGCAATAGTAATTTGAATTTGGTTTTTTATTTCAAATCGAATATGGGTTGTTTGAGATTATCTATCTATCTATTATTATTCTATCTGTATATATAAAATAAGAACTGACTGACTGACTGACTGATCGATCAACGCACAGCCTAAACGGCTGGGGTTAGAGACTTGAAATTTTGACAGTAGGTACCTTTTATCACGTAGGCATCCACTAAGGAAGGGTTTTTGGAAATACCACCCCTAAGGGGGTAAATATCTTATATGTCGATAGGCTTAGTCTTAAGTTATAGTTATTTATTTATATTAACCAGGTTATTTATATACCTCCACTAAGACAATAATTATTACTGTGCTGGTCGTAGGATACCACCGTACACAGGGTGTAAAACCCGCACTATTGGCACACGCAAGTGTGTCGCGTTCCGGGGTCAGCCAGTGTACATCCGGTTTATGTCGGAGGTCTAGAGTTCGGATACAATGTTTGTCCGTTTTGTGGCTTTCCGAGTACTCTGACACTAGACCCTTGACCGCTTGCACCTATTGCCCATGGCGCATGGCGTAGTGTGAGGCAGGCAGGCATGATTGTTTTGAGTAACGGGGATATATTGCCTCTTGCTACTTGATACTCTAATTGGGTGGCACTGCGCTTACCATCCGGTGCAGTGTGGTCACTTGGCCGAGCCAGAATAGATTTTTTTAATTAAAAACGCGCTATATGGTTAGATTTATGTACCTAACTCAAAATGTAGACAATAATTTACTTTTTTAATTAATCACATGAAAATAAACTGCTCTATGAGATTAAAATGCCTTATTATTAGCAATCATCGATTAAACACAAACTAAACTGAAAACGAATGTACACACACTGATTAAAACCGAGCAGCACTTCCGCTAGTTTCGTATAGACTGCTCCCGCGAGCGTTGATGCTTTCCTTTTTATAACAAATCTTCCCCACCGAGTATCCAATCTACCCACAAATATTTCGTAAGTGAACCCCAATATTTCCATAAAAATCTAAAGTACCCTTACAGCTCGGCCATCCTCCTTCAAGCGAGTCCCTTCGCTTTGTATATCAGCATCAACGTCAACATTATCACTCGATGAATCAACAGATTCGTTATCAATTTCAGTCCCTATATCTTTAATGCATCACTAATTGGCCCTTTATCGCGAGCACAATCACTAATTGGCCCTTTATCGCGAGCACAATCACTAATTGGCCCTTTATCGCGAGCACAATCACTAATTGGCCCTTTATCGCGAGCACAATCACTAATTGGCCCTTTATCGCGAGCACAATCACTAATTGGCCCTTTATCGCGAGCACAATCACTAATTGGCCTTTTATCGCGAGCACAATCACTGATGGTATCTTGCTCTCGGGCAAACTCATTAGTTGGCCCTTAACCCCGGGCACATCCATCCACAAGCCCTTAAGCCCGGGCACATCCATCGACAAGCCCTTAACCCCGGGCACATCCATCCACAAGCCCTTAACCCCGGGCACATCCATCCACAAGCCCTTAACCCCGGGCACATCCATCCACAAGCCCTTAACCCCGGGCACATCCATCGACAAGCCCTTAACCCCGGGCACATCCATCGACAAGCCCTTAACCCCGGGCACATCCATCGACAAGCCCTTAACCCCGGGCACATCCATCCACAAGCCCTTAACCCCGGGCACACTCATCCACAAGCCCTTAACCCCGGGCACACTCATCCACAAGCCCTTAACCCCGGGCACACTAATCCATAAGCCCTTAACTCCGGGCATATGCATTCATAAGCGCTTATCATCGGGCGTATCCAACCAAATGCTCTTCATCTCAAGCACATTCAATCGCAAGTCATCCACTCCGTTCATCCTGCCGACTTCCAATTGACCCATTCATCCATTCATCCAATTTCCATTAATCATATTCATTGTCGATCTTTGCATTCAAATCAAGTTCAATTCGCTTAAACATTATCAACATATAACAATACCATCCATCAATCCATTGTGTTTCAGCATACTCCATAATTGGGTTATCGCCCTCCTGTGTATGCAAACACTCCAATCCGATGTAACGATCAGATACTTCCCAAGTTGGGTTATTGACCTCATGTGTATGCAGATACAATGACCATGAGTCACTCCTGTGATAATGGCTTATTGGCCTCACCTGCAATGGCTTATTGGCCTCACCTGGAATGGCTTATTGGCCTCACCTGCAATGGCTTATTGGCCTCACCTGCAATGGCTTATTGGTCTCACCTGCAATGGCTTATTGGCCTCACCTGCAATGGCTTATTGGCCTCACCTGCAATCCCCGAAGGGCAGGCAGAGGTGCACCCAGCACACCCACCCCTCGGCAAACCCATCACGGTCCCACAATGCGACAGAAGGAGAGCCCATCGCCACACCGTTCCAACTCCAGACTCCGGGCTGACTCCATGCACTTCCAAATAGAAAATCCCAACATCACTTCACCCGACCCGGGGATCGAACCCGAGACCCCAGCACAACAGTCGCAACGCACGCGCCTATCACAACTGGGCCACCGATGCAGTCACTATCATGTCTACATTTTTATTCTCAATCGCTTTCCATATGTTCCTCACTTGACCCGTCCTGTTTACATGAACTATATGAATGGGTTCGTCACTTTACCGGATTGAGACATCGCGACTTTGCACGTTCGCAAAGAGGCTATGTACAAATTGTCATAAGTCATGCCCGAAAACCAATAATAATCATAAAACCAAAAATAATAAAGTACAGCTTCAAACCTTCAAACTAGGCCACTTGGCCCAATCGCATGTTCTCCTGTTTCCACACTAATTGCGGCTTTCCAAATATACCTAAACCAAAGCTCAAGTAGTTATTTAACACAAATAATTGTAATATCATTTACTGAGGATTACAACATTATAAACTTTCCGTAACAACTAAAGGTAGTTGCAAATTACGAAACTTGTAACAATTTTCATCATCATCATCAACAAAATATCTGCAATAAAATTTTCCCACCGTATAATATCACAGTGTGGATAAAAGTTAAGCAAAACATGATCTCGATCAAATTACTATCAAATTTAATTTAAGACAACTATGTATCCCTTCCAATTCCTTTAATGTAACCAAGTTATGTTCAAGTTTACAACAACACTTGGATCTACCCCTTTCTTTAATCAATAAACATTAACAGGATATAATTGGATTAATTACGTGTTATTATTTTATCACAATCACTTAAGTTTAACATATTGCCTAAGCATGGACTGTTAACTTACAGTCACCCAAGTGAATAGGCCACGGACGAAGGCAATCAACAATCTTATGTACCATTGGCACGGATCCCAACTTTGATCTAAATAGGTAAATCAATGGGACACATACAACCTCATATTCTTACCTTGACTAATTGCACAGTTTAACTTAACTGTTATAAAATTCATTAAATACTGGGTAGAGCGAATTAAAACTCAAACTATAATAATTACCACCGGCATAAATATAAATATTCCTTACGTACTGGAATCGAACCAGAGCCAATTCAATTTTATCAAGAAATCCTACACATTATGCGTTACACATTTTCACCACCAACTAATATTGGTATCTTTATTCAAAGGTACAAAAATAAAACCAGAAGCGACTCACCGAATTTCTAATAAATACATCAATCATACAGCATCGTTGTTCCAAACATCGAGTTTCATATTCACTTTAGTGGGTGTTGATTCACTATCTCACTTCTGAACTATTAGCAATCATCGATTAAACACAAACTAAACTGAAAACGAATGTACACACACTGATTAAAACCGAGCAGCACTTCCGCTAGTTTCGTATAGACTGCTCCCGCGAGCGTTGATGCTTTCCTTTTTATAACAAATCTTCCCCACCGAGTATCCAATCTACCCACAAATATTTCGTAAGTGAACCGCAATATTTCCATAAAAATCTAAAGTACCCTTACATTATGTATATTTTACATAGTTAAACTTAGATTTCTACTCAGTCCAGGTATTAGGTAAGCGCCAAAGAAATATAAATTCTTATATGTCATTAAAACCCGTAAACGCTATGCCCCTATCAATATAACAATTTACCAAAAGTATACAAAACCTAAAACAATACGGCAACAAATCATGTAAAATCCAAGGTGTGGGTAAAATTTTTAATTAACATAAAACAGCTTTGGGGACGGTACGGTCAGCAGAACGGCCGGCTCTAATCGACCCGCCGGTTTTCTGATACCTCCGATACACCACGACGGTGGTACTGTACGCAAAAAAGGTGATTTGAGATAGGTGCAAAATTTTTGCATATATTTTGTGTATATATATTTAACTCTGGTGTTATTTTGTATTTAATTAATATTTTAATTGTAAACATTCAGTTGTTATAAATTATTTAAATCCTAATTTACGTATTTTATTTACAACTTAATACACGACATTCAAACATGTATTTTAAATTAATTTGTAAATTTATTGTAATCTAATGCATTCTTTACTTAATGCATACAATTTTTAATACATTTTGCAACATAATATAGAACCGAGACATCTTTTAAAAATAATATGATATTAAAAACTTATGACTCATCAATTACATTATATTGTGTTAGCAACATTAACAAAACTATGCAAGATGGATATTTAAAAAGGCACAAATACAATGTTTACAATTTTATTGATTGGTTTACATAACACTGTTACTCAGTGCTTAATATTAACACAAACGCATGTCAGGATTTACTTAAGGCTTCTTTTAATAATTAATCTACCTGCATTACCCTTTAAGCTGAACTACGCGACCATTGAACTGTTTACACTTACTGACCCGCGAACGAACCACGAACATCCTGGCTATCAACTAGTCTTCTTCACAACTCAACTGAACACCGGAGCGCGGAAGGCACTCCGTTTTATGCTAAATATTTACTACCCCACTTAGGTTGTCATTATTAATGTACCCGCAACTACTCTCCTAAATACCTTCGGTATTTCTAATAATGGGAAATACCCTAATAATTTTGTTCCGAGATCATCAAATTGAAATTAAAAAATCGAAACGAATTTTTATACACACTTTACATTCTGTCGGTACTTTTAGTGCAGGCAGCGTTAGCAAAGGCAGATGTTTAGGTGCGGCTCGGTCGCGTACGTCACCACGACAATGCGCACAAAACACATTTCCCATCTAGATATTTGGTAAAAATCTACTGTCGCCCACTATCGCATAGTTAAGAGCTAAGTCAGTGTGCGCGTTTAGAAGCTTATGTTGGTTTAGACTTATTTACACTTGAAGTAGCGAGTGATGTTTTTTATAGATAAGGACGGTAAACTAGCAAATGGGACACCTAAGGATATACGAAATCTAATCCTATAGATGATAGATCCATTGCCCTTACAGCAATAAATAGAAGTAAGAAAAAGGAGAAGAATTAGCTTCCGGAAATTCTCATAGCAACTTTACGTGGTTTTGGAGACTACAGTATAGCCAATCCATTTATGGATTCTATTGTAGGGGTCACAGTTTTAAAAAAATACATTTGATCATAACCCTTTTATGTGCCTTGGTGGCGCAGTTGTAATTGCGCATGCGTTACGCCTGTGTGCTGAGGTCTCGGGTTCGATCCCCGGGTCGGGTAAAGTGATATTGGGTTTTTCTATCTAGAAATTCTCCGAATTATCCCGGAGTCTGGAACCTGTGCCCGGTATGGCGATAGGCTCGCCCCCTATCACATTATGGGACCGAAATTCGCCGAAAAGTGGGTGTACTGGTTACACCTCTGCCTACCTCTTCGGGGATTACAGGCGTGAGTTTGTATATATGTATGTAACCCTTTTAATTACTTGAAGTATGACCAAAATAAATATTATTGTACAAGATTGTTACAAGTTCCAAAATAAAGATTTTTTATTGTAAAAAGTATAATGATTTATTTATACAGAAATATTGCACATAGAAATCAAAATAATTTTATAGTTTTTTTTATTTCTGTCTGCACCGTGAGCACGAAGGCTGAAAAGTTTTTGAAACGTCGGGACTAAAGAGTAAAATACTAAAAAAGTAAAGTATGTTTAAAGGATGTGATTGTAAGCTATCAGCCACCATGATTTAGACTCAGACTGAGTCAAAGCTTGCTTCATAGATCTTGACCGTAATCTTATAAAGTTCACGGGATTAGCGTCCTTAAAACGACTTGGCAAGGTATGAAATTCTGTATAACAACAAAATAATTTATTCTTTCAAGCCAAAGGATGGTATGTGCATTCGTTAAGTAATAAAATAACGTAGTCTCTCTGAATCCGGGTCTGGTCCGTGCTTAGGCTAACAATGTCCAGGGTCGCATAACATCAGACATCGGGGGGCGGACTCAGTGTGTTAAATACACGAGGGCGTGCGGACTAAATACCTGAGAGCTGAATTAAGGCGAATAGTACTCATTAGATATTATAATTTTTTTTAAAGTTATAAAAAATATTTTTAAATTTTTGAATATTTGAAAGTAATAGAAATAATTACTGGTATTTAAATATAATATAACTATAAAAGTATATACATATATTTTTTTTTCGTCATTTTCTGCTGAGCATCCATATGCTTTTAAATTTAGTTTATCCTAAATTGGTGTAGCCGTTTTCATATATAAGTCGCTTCTGAATTAACAACATTTCAGTTTGATTTAAATTATAGCATTATTTTTATTATATTTGCCTACCTTTTATTCGATCAGGATGTCAAATCCCATTTTTATGTCTTAGTGTAGCCAGCGTGTCTCAAGCACTGAACAACAATCAAAAAATGAAGTAAATACATACACCCAACAGTCGCACACATAGTCCTGACTCCGTACTAGCTCACACCTGTATCGTGGGTATCATGAACTTGGAGGGACTACGATCCCACAACACCCAAATCCGAAACAAATATCTGTTGGTCACACAAATATTTAATGGTTTCTTATGTTTACGCGAATATTATACATTGTAAACGAAATTTACGGATTCTATCGCGGTTTAATTTTTTTTTTTAAGATTAATTAAATCGGAACGCAAAAGACCAACTGCCAGACCTCAACATTGTGAGCTCTTTCTGCGTAGATCGGACTACAACAAAATAAAAATTAAATATCAACTATATGGAGGGTAGAAACATTGCACTATACTTTCGTGACGACATACAACTCAGTCTCCCCCGTGACCATGAAGGCTGTAAAGCCTTCGAAACGTCGGGTTAAAAAGTAAAATAAACCGCGATAGAATCCGTAAATTTCGTTTTATTACAAAACACACAAATATTTGTTTTGGTACAGAAATTGCACTTAGGACTCGTTTTACAAATACTTGCCTAATGCGCCACGGAGACTGTCATGTCAAAACCAAACTTTTTATCGAACCTTTTTTTTAGACCGAAAATCCCTCGTCTACTTTCGGCTACCACGAGGGATTTTCGGATTGTCTTCATCTAGAGACTGTTTGTTTCAGTTGACTGAATTTATTATAATGAGCACTAACGTCCCCTTAAGTACACGTTGACCACAAGCGCGGCGGACAAAAACTACAGGCTCCTGTACTATCCTCACCTGAATTATAACAGCTTTGCCACTCTAAACACATATTAAATTTCAGAGCGATCTTTTTGTCCGAGATACCGTGGACTTTGTGGTTACCTTGTTTACTTGCACACTCGCCTATCTTGGGATTGGGGAAATAGTGTTGTATAGTACATCCTCAAGTTTGTATCGCTGGTAGGTAGGCAGAGATGTAACAATGTCGTAGAGGTTATTTTGTGTACTACACTGATAAGTAAATTGGCAGTGTACATATAATTTCGATCATCGACTTTGTGTCCTTTTACGGTCCCTGAAATTATGGCGTCTTGAAATCACTGATTAAACCAGCTTATTCTGAAAGTAACTGGCTGGAAATAGCAACTATAGTTTATTTATTGTGAAGAGTAATGTCTTCCACGGTGCCAATAAACATAATCACGCATGCGAAGCTGTGGGTAAAAGCTAGTTTGTTATAGAAATAAAAAGCAGTTGATTCTGACTACTGCTGACACAACGTAATAATCATATATTTGACAACAAAAAAATACTAACGGTACTTAAAATATATTACTACCATTTTGCTGGAGGTAGGATATTCATATCCGCCGGGATAGCGACCACCGTACACAGGTGATAAAACCCACCATAGTGGCACGCGAAAGTGTGTCGCGTTCCGGGATCAGCCAATGTACATCCGGTTTTTATCGGGGGTCTAGAGTTGGGGTAGGATGTTTGGCCGTTTTCCGGCCTTCTGAGTACTCTGACACTAGACCCTCGACCGCTAAGTAGGCCGGCATGACTGTGTTGAGTAGCGAGGGATAGATTGCTACTGCAAAGTCTAATTAGTCGGCACTGCGCTTACCATCAGGTGCAGTGTACTTTGCCGTGTCAGAATAAAAAATATATATTAACGGTAGCCAGCGGCTTTGCTGTGCCCTGGCATTGCAGAAGTCCATGGGCGGTGGTGACTATTTACCATCAGGTGGCCCGTCTGCTCGTCTGCCTATCGAGGCCCTAAAAAAATATACATATATTATATATTAGGTTTGATAGCAGCGATAGCCTAGTTGGTTGCGGTACGGATTGCCAAGACGAAAGTCGTAGGTTCGAAACCCAAGTGGCATACACCTCTGACTTTTCTAAAGTTATGTGTGTATTAAAATGTTAATTATCGCTTGCTTTAACGGTGAAGGAAAACATCGTGAGGAAACCTGCATACCTGAGAATTTTTCGAAGGTATGAGAAGTCTTCCAACCCGCATAAGGCCTAACCCCTCTCATTAGTAGAGGAGGCCCGTGCCCAGCAGTGGGACAATGTTTAATACAGGGCTAGTATTATTATTATTATAGGTTTGAAACACGACCTTAGTAAATGTTAAAAAATAGTCTTTCAATATATTGTCTTGTTTCCTCTAACATCAAATGTCATTCCACAGAACAAGACAAAGTACTGTATCAAGTAAATTCAACTTACTGTAAAAACTATTAATCATACGAAGGTCTTTAACCATGCATACGATTTCCAAAAATTCCATCCTCTGGAATTCCATTACATTTGAAATAACATCACTCATAGCATCATCAGTAACTCACTATACAATATAACAATCATAGATTGATGTACGACTGAGGTAAGTATTGGAAATGTACAGTAAGGCGATGATTTTAAACTACGAATAATAAAAACCATAGATTTCTTGGAATAAATACGGACTACAGAGATGAATGTACCACAACAAAATTATGTGTGTATTAATTGGTAATTTTCACTCGCTTTAATGGCGACGGAAAAAATCATAAGGAAACCTATATACTTGAGAATTTACAATAAGAATTTCAAAATTATGTGAAGGCTACCAACCCGTATAGAGCCAACATCACCACGTTGAACTGAAATGGCTTCCACAGTCCTGTTAGTCCGTAAACGACTACTAAACTAAACACTTACTAATCTTTCGAAATCTAATGCAGCATAGATAGATAGATAGATAGATAACACTTTATTGCACACCAACATAACAAATTACAAACAAGAAACCTTAAAACTACACAATGTTACAAAAGGCGGTCTTATCGCTAAGAGCGAATAGAATATGATGAACCATTTTTGGCTAAAAAAACCTTTAAATCTCAACATTGACCTCTACCACTTCAAATAGGAAAAAGCACACTAGCTCAAGACTTTTTAGCACTTTCACATCTTTTTATTGATATCGTTCTTGACTTATACTGTAATATTATAATATGAAGTGGTTTACCCTAATTTATTTGATTATTTATTGAAGTCTTGTAATAGGCAATTTAAGTTAATTAGTAAATTACTTTATATTATTAGTATGTAAGCCTTCCGACATTTTTTTTATTTCTTATTCTGGCGTGGCAAAGTGCCCACATTGCGTGATGGTAACCCAGTGCCGTCCAGACAGAGTATCAAGTAGCGAGAGACAGTCAATCCCTCGCTACTCAACCCAATCATGCTAGCCTGCTGTTTAGCTTCTTCACCCTACGCCTAAAGGAATAAATAAAATAAATGAACTTTTCTCTCATCCAGCTAAAAATCCCATCATTGTCATACTACACCATAACTTACTCGTTGGCCTGCGCGTGCGCATACTCGGTGGAATGTTTACAGTTCCCGTACAACGCACCAACAATGCCTCGTATCAGTCCGTTTGTACTCGTATAAATCCATCAATGGCAACGTGTAAACCACTACATATTTTGCTTTAGGATTTAAATCGAGAAACGTGCGCGGGATTGTGTAGGGTGACCACTTGGACAGGAATTTTTTGGACAATTATACCGACTGTGTAATTGTGGGTGGGGTCATAGTATTATTTATTTATTTATTACACTTTATACAATATATGTACAGGCGGACTTAATGCCTAAGGCATTCTCTACCAGTCAACCTTTATTATTCACATAGCATGGGACGGTGTCAGCGATAAAACCTTATTATAGTAATGAGGTTAAAGGAGAATGACCATTCTTGGTACTGCTTTTTCTCGCGCCACAAGATAAAAATAATATTTTAATTAATTTCTTCATTTTTGAAGTCGTCTGGAACACAGAATGACTGTGTTGTATAGGGGATTTCTTTTAAAACTCAATCAGACATATTATTGATTAAAAATGAGTACCAGTTTTCATTGACGTAATACTTTATACGCTTTTTTTGTTGGTCCAAAGGACAGGCTATAGTCAATCGACCATACTGCCTAGTCTTACGTTTAAATCTTTATATACCTACAGTTTACACAAAAAATATGGAAACCCGCGTTGCAATTCCAAAAATGTAAACTTAAAATGGTATTTGGATATTTTATAGACAATTTAAAACAACTTTGGAATTGACGCAAACTTGTACCGTGGTTTTTTTTTTTTTTTTTTTTTTTTTTTATCCTGGCACGGCAATGTGACCGCACTGTACCTGATGGTAAGCGCAGTGCGGTCCAAATAGAGTACTGAGTAGCGAGAGACGATCCATCCCCGCTACTCAACACACTCATGCCGGCCTGCTTCTTCACACTACGCCATGGGCAAGAAGGTGAAGAAGGGGTCGAGGGTCTAGTGTCAGAGTACTAAGAAGGCCGTAAAACAGCCATTGTACCCCAACTCCAGACCCCCGACAAAAACCGGATGTACACTGGCTGATCCCGGAACGCGACACACTTGCGTGTGCCACTATGGCGGGTTTTTCGCCCTGTGTACGGTGGTCGCTATCCGGGCGGATATAAATATCCTACCACCAGCTGAAAGCAGCAGTGGTCCCTATATTCCTCCATTCTCCTTTTAAATAGCATGCAATCATAGAGGAGTACATACACTATATATTTAAATGAGCAAGCCTCATATATATAAACACTCACAAGAATTGTTCATTTTTTTTTTATATGTCATAGTCGGACAAACGAGCCAGTGGGTCATCTGATGTTAAGTGATCTCCACCGCCCATGAACATCCACAATACCGAAAGTATCATGTATGCGCTGTCGGCCTTAAAGGACAAGAATAGGGATTAGGGAAGGGAAGGGGGAATCTGGGCCTCCGGATATCTCACTTACCATACGAATCGCGACAGTGAACTGTCACTTTACGTTGGTTTTCTGTGAGATAGTGGTACTACCCCGGTCGAGCCGGCCCATTCATGCTGTAGACAAATGTGGCTCGTCCACTATCTTTACATTATCTGTTACTACTTGAAAGCCATGAGGCAAAGGGATATTAGTTTTTACAGCCATAATCGAAATGTTTCTAAAGCGTTGTTTATGAATATATCATTTGTGTATGGTTACTTTATTTCACCTGCATAAAATAATGTTTAGCCGCATCTATGGCGTAATACGTAACGATGTATATAAGTTACATTCCCCAATTTATAATAATACTAGATGTTGCCCGCGGCTCCGCCCGCATGGAGGTTATTTTTGGAAGAAAAGGTATACAATCCATGGAGGCATCGTAAGTTATTACACCTTTCTATATTTTGCTATCCCATAGGAAGCGTACAGTTTTTTCGGGATAATAGGTATTTGCTATTCCAGACTATAATCTATCTCTGTGCCAAATTGCAACCAGATCCTTCCAGCCGTTATATCGTGATTGAGCAACAAACATCCATGCAAACATTCACATTTATAATAATATATAGTAGGATAATACTAAAAAAATAACACTAAAAAAATACTTAAGTTTTTGACATTCACGTTAATGTGTTAATTATTACAGTCAGACTAATATTATACTATGCTAATATAAAATATATAATCAGGAATATTCCACACACCAGCGCAGTGTGGTGACCACACGGCTAGTACAGTTGTTGGAGTGTTTACATTGAAACCGCGAGAGATCTCCGCACAATTCGTCATCGAGATAATGAATCTTTCATCGGGTAACGCGCCGTGTACACACTACGCACACAAGTGGCAACATTTATTGAATTTAGACACATGACGAATACGATAGGGAAAGACTTTATCAGGACTAATTTAAAAAACGTAGACGGGTGTAATAAAATAAATTTAAATAGTTTTAAACCATAAACTTCTTTTCATATTATTTTGTGTCACTAAAACTGAAAAAAACATCACGGTTGCCGATGTGTTAGTTGCTTTTAATATCTGTTTATTAAGGAAAATAAATATTATTTTCTTTAACAATTGTTTTTTTTTATTTATCACTGTTACTTTGCTGGTTTGATCCCCAGGTTGGGTTAGGTTAGGTTAGTTAGAGATTTTCTTACAAACACTCAGTATCAGTCCCGAAGCTGGAATTGTGCCCGGTATGTCGGCGATATGTGGGTGTACTGGTTTCACCTCTGCCTACCCCCTCTGGGATTACAGGCGTGAGTGTATATATATGTTAAATCTTTTTATCCCAGTTAATTCACGAGAATAGAGTTGCCAACAATAACTAATCCTACTAATATTATAAATGCGAATGTTTGGATGGATGGATGTTTGTTACTCAATCACGCTACAACCGCTGGACGGATCTGGTTGAAATTTGGCACAATGATAGATTTTAGTCTGGAATACTGGCAACTTATAATCCCTGAAAATTGAACTGTTCCTATGGGATAGTTTTTTATTTGGTTGACAAAGAATAAGGGATCGACATGATTTTTGCTTAGTGTTACTGGAGGGATCTGAGAATCACATAAGCTACTATTTATCCTGGAAAATGCACGGTTCCTATGGGACACCATAAAATAGAAAAATGTCGTAATGAAATAATCACTTAAGATGTCTCCATGAATTTGATACCTTTTCTTTTAAATGTAACTACGACGCATTGCAACGCCTTTTATATACCATTTTCGGAATAATATGTGAAATTAAATGGTATAATGACATGCCAGTTTCAATTAAAAATAACAATTACTGTGGAGCCGGTGCGGGGTGTGTTGCGGGTGGAGGGAGGGGGGCATTACAAACGTTTAACAACCGCAATCAAACACACTTGCACATTAAATACAATTCATTATCAACAAAAATGAGCTTATATTTATTTGTAAACGCATGTGCAACGCTAGGAGGCGCACAAGTCGACTGCTTTCGAATCTTTATATTTGTAATTAGAATACGTACATTTTAAAAATATATTTATTTTTTGTTCTATTTTACATTTAATATTTTTTATATAAAATGAAAATAGACATATTACTTATTTATATAAACGTTTATTTACTTTAATTAGACACGTTAATCTGAAAATATAGGCTGTCTCTTAAGGCGTTAGGTCCCAAACTAGTTTGGCAAGTGAAAACGCTTGGTATTTGGGATAATCTTGTTTTATTTTGTATAAATTTTACATTATAAGTCTGATTTTAAGCAAGCAAAAAGAATTGTTATTTAGCACTTTCATCAGACGAAAATATTTGATAAATTAATTAAGCATGTGTAAGAAAATAAATTCCTCGGCGTGTCACCAGGATTGACTGGTGATTGCGAGGTAAATATAAAAAAGGGAGATAATGTTGCCAATAAAAAGTTGTGCGGTCCCCAGAGCGAGTAGGCCGCAGACGTCAAAACAATGCGATCGCGAGGGGCCACCGCGGTCTGTCATTTACCACAAAAACTAGATAAAACCGATTAAAATCGAGTGCCACTACTGATTCCGGCGCATTGTCCACGCTTGCAAATATATTTCCAGTTTGTTTAGCGGGAACACTTCATACAAATTATTTACAGCGACTAGTGTTACTTGTATAGAAATAGAGAGCTGTTGTATGCAGTTTTCTTAACTCTACCCATAAACCAACTTAACTTTTGTTTTAGTGCCTTGATAGGCAGACGAGCAGACGGGCCACCTGATGGTAAGTAGTCACCGCCGCTCATAGACTTCTGCAATGCCAGGGCACAGCAAAGCCACTGCCTACCGTTAACTGGTGTCTTACCCATCACTCATCAGTTAACCCGCTTGTTTGCCATTTCTGGCACAAAAATACTAATGATAAGTTTTCTCTGCGGTTTTTATTTACAATCAAATATTTATAAAAAATATGGGTTCTGTACTCAATATGATAAGAAACAAAATTGCTAGACTAAATTATAGAATACTGCATTTTCTGCACCTGTCAAACATTTGGTAGGAAATATGTACAATAAACGATCATTAATTTTAGCTTTACGTTTACATTGAACTAGAACCGAACCGGGTAATATTAAAAGTCATATTAACTGAATGATTAGAATAAACTAAGACA
Organism: Laothoe populi; assembly: GCA_905220505.1. Lineage (NCBI taxonomy): Eukaryota > Metazoa > Arthropoda > Insecta > Lepidoptera > Sphingidae > Laothoe > Laothoe populi. Next base: position 20,808,657 of record HG992152.1, on the reverse strand, counting down.
GGAGCAGGATTGTCACAAAAATACTACAATTTAACAGTTTATAACAAAAATAAATCGACTCAGATATAATGAATATCAAAAAATAACATAAGCTCCTTATTGCATGGACATAGGCATTCTCTAGCAGTTTAAATCTTCAATGATAGAAAACACCGAATCATTTTTTTTGTATCCTGGCACGGCAAAATGACCCCACTGCACCTAATGGTAAGCGCAATGCCTTCCAGTTAGAGTATCACGTATCGAGAGACAATCTATCCCTCGCTACTCAACATAATCATGACGGTCTGCCGTGTAGCTTCTTCACACTACGCCTAAAGGACCCAGCGCCGAAAGGATTAAAATTCAATTGAATATATTAGGAGCTAATATTATTTTTTGTTAATATGATGTACTTACTGGACAGCATAATTAATACAAAATAAATCACAATTAATCCAACAGTATTAAATTAATTCTTTCCATAAATTCGACAACCCTATCACAGTCAAGTGAAAACAACGCGAGTGACAATCCAAAATGGCCGCAATACGCCGTTCATTATAATTATTATCGCGAACAATAAAATCGGTTCTCGTTCTAAATTTTAGCGGCAAAATATATTTATTTATTGCTTTCATATTATGTCTGTATGTATATCATTATGTCATGCCGAACGGGAGATAATGCGGGATTTTGTTGGTTAGGAAAACTGTGGAGTGGATTGGAGGTTGTTGGGGGTGAAAATATTATGTTTGTACAACCATGGAAAATTACAGAGAGGCCATGGGAGGCAGTGAGACAAATATTTGTGTGATCCATAAATATTCATTTCGGGTCTGCGTGGTGTAAGACCGAAAGTCTCTCGTAGTTCCTGATTCTCACGACACAAGTGTCGGCAACATCCCAACGTAAGACAAGCACTGGTAACTTATACCAGTATACGCTGAGTAGAGGTCGTATTTGTTGTAAGCATGTTGATTTTTTTAGTTACTTTTTTAATTTTAATTTAATTTGTTGTCTCTTCCTTATAACGAATAAAATATTTATTTCTATCTCTTTCTTTCTTTCTTTCATGTGTCATCGAGTGAACGGAGCTAAACAACGTGAAGTTAATGCGAGTCGCTGACAGTCGGCCGCCATTTTTCACAAGACTCACGTTGAAGCTGATTTCACACCGGTAGCGTGAAATGCGACACATTATCATCACTTTTGCTCAGGCGACTAAACGCGACAACTGCGAAGAACATTTTGCCGCGCAGTGTCAGAATAATTTCAAGTTGTTTTAGCTTACAGAATAATAATTACTTTATCTAGTCCGTGTCTATAATTTATAAATACCGCCTATTGGCTAAAAAGTCTATACAAGATTATATCTTACTATGGCAACCGCCTGTGTGAATGACTGTTAAGTGTTATTTATTTATAACAAGTTAAAACAAAATCTTGTAAAATACAAGCCAATCTTACATGCTCATAGTAACTGATATACTACGAACGAAGATATTGATGGGCAACTTTTTTTCTATCTCACAATTCCCGACCCAAATATTTATAGACATTTGTCTAGGCGCGGGGATCGAACCCGTGGCGTTGTTTCTCAGCCTACTCACCCGATACGCATTAGCCAGGCCTTACTACCACTGTTTACTACAAAGTTTCATATCTGGGACATGTGATGAGGCACATGATACAAACTCTCGCAACTTATAATGATGGGCAAGATCGCCGGGAAAAGAAGAGTTGGGCGTAGAACGAAATCTTGGTTGCGCAACATTATAGAGTGGACGGGCAATGTCAGTGCTGCAGAGCTGACCAAGCTGACCGCCAACCTTTAGTAATAGGGTAGTTTCCTGTGTTTAATTTGGTACATTATTCTATATGCAACCGAATATAATATACAAAAACTCTTTAGCGAAAACAGAATCAAAATTGCTTGAAGGTCACAATATTTAGTTTAAAAAAATTGTATGAGCAAATACTCACAGGCATGAGTGTAAATGGTTGAGTATTGGGAATATATTGCTATCTTGCTCGCACAACGGCACAGTAATTGCCATTCTGAGTACCGTGACGTCACGGTACATATCATGCATACTTTTACTGTCATTTGCCAATTACCCCTTCCAGCAGCTTTGAATGGCGTATAATTTAGTTATTTTTGTTCGGACTCATAAAATTTCGATAATATTATCGAAAGCATTTTATATTTTTATTAATACCTATTATAATAGGTTTTGGGTAATGTAAATTGTTGATTAAATTAATAAAGTTATTAATTTTATAGTCGTAGAGCCACGCTGAACACATATTTGTTTACAGCATGAAAGGGCCGGCTCGACCGGGGTAGTACCACTGTCTCATAGAAAACCAACGTAAAGTGACAGTTTACTGTCGCGTTTCGTATGGTAAGTGAGATATCTGGAGGCCCAGATTCCCCCTTCCCTAATCCTTATTCCTGTCCCTTTAAAGCCGACACCGCATACATGATACTTTCGGTATTGTGGATGTTCATGGGCGGTGGAGATCACTTAACATCAGGTGACCCACTGGCTCGTTTGTCGGACTATGCTATAAAAAACCGTTTATTTATTGGAGAGGCCCATGAAGAAGAAAAAGACTACCACCAGTTACCAGTTACCATCGGTGACAGGAAAAAAATATTCGTGACAACTCCACAGCATTCCCGTTCGACTGGAGCCCGGCAGCGTCGAAGTGTGCCGTAATGAGAGCCATCACAATAATTCTCCCACATGACAATGCTGCATGCGTTTGATTCATGACCGCTTTTACAGCTTATCATTGTTGGATCGTACATACACAGCACACACAGCTGGAGGTAAGGTATTCGTATCCATCCGGATAGCGACCACCGTACACAAGGTGTAGAACCCGCCATAGTGGCACACGCAAGTGTGTGTGGGATCAGCCAGTGTACATCCGGTTTTTGTCGGGGTCTAGAGTTGGGGGTACGATGTTTGGCCGTGTTGCGGCCTTCTGAGTACTCTGATAATAGACCCCCGACCGCTACTTCACCTTCTTGCCAAAAGCGTAGTGTAGAAGCAGGCCGGCATAATTGTGTTTAGTAGCGGGGGATAAGTTGTCACTCGCTACTACATACTCTAATTGAACGGCACCGCGCTTACCATCAAGTGCAGTGTGGTTACTTTGATAGGATAAAAACTCTAACTATACTGTTCAACTGATTTAAGTAGTTCACTGCAGTAGGCATTATATCGTTTTAAGGCTTAATGTATTTTCAGAATTCCCACCTAATAACTGCCGATAAAATATTTATTTATTTCTAGGTCAAATTACAAATAAATTACTGCATTTATTTTGGAAAAACAAAAAATGATACCGAAGTTCGTTAAAATAGGTGAAACTTACCGGCAAAATAATACGTGATATTTTCAGAGATCAGATTTTCAAACCTATGATTTTATCTCTAGTCCACCAACATATAGGTTCATTACAGTCTGCAGGATTCGTCCTAATAAAATAAATAAATATTTTATAATGAAACGGTGGTGTGAAAAACTATGTAACATGAATAGAGCCGTACATACATATACACTCACGCCTGTAATCCCCGAAGGGGTAGGCAGAGGTGTAACCAGTACACCCACATTTCGCCGAATTTCGGTCCCATAATGTGATAGGGGGCGAGCCTATCGCCATACCGGGCACAAATTCCAGACTCCGGGCTAATACTGAGGAATTTCTAGATAGAAAAACCCAATATCACTTTACCCGACCCGGGGATCGAACCCGAGACCTCAGCACAGCAGTCGTAACGCATGCGCAATTACAACTGCGCCACCGAGGCAGAATAGAGCCGTGGTCTACTTATATTACAGACAATCTTCCTAAACATGTCTCTACCGTACAGAGTTTTGAAAATTGATCATACCGTCTGCAACCTACCACACACAAAGGCTTTTTACTTTTAGCATCGGTATTAAAACACTGCCATCCAAACATCTTCAAGAAACCTCTTCCAAAAACCGTAAATCTGTCAAACCCCCACATCTCGCTGACATGCCCAAAACTTATCCGGGTAGTACTTTCGTAGACACCTTGAGGCCATTAAGGTCCTAATGACTGGCTCTAAATTGGCCATAACTCAGGCTGGGCGGTAAATAACTGCGTTGATAAGGGCCCGCTGAGTTGTCCCGAAACGTCCGGGCTAGTCCGTCTTATTTTACATGCGCGATTTATGTCGAGACATGGTATATTTTAATCTAGTTGCTGGTGTACTTTGTTGGGCTAAGAGACCGAGTTTGCCATGTTTATTGCCACATGACTTATGATTGTGTATTTATAAAGTCATCACATAGCTTGTATTTTCAGTCTTTCATTTTCAAGTCAATCCCTAAGCAAAAAAATAAATCCGCGATAGCCTTGTTCGTTACGGACTGTCAAGACGAAAGTCGTATGTCCAAAACCAGCCCAAATGGCATTCATCTCTGGCTTTTCTAAGAAAGTGACGTGTGTATTCATTGTTAATTATAGCTTGCTTATATGGTGAAGGAAAACATCGTGAGGAAACCTGCATACAGGAGAGTATCCTCATAAGAATTTCGACGGTATGTGAAGTCTCACTTTTTTTTTTCTAATGTTTCACAAAGGAGTTCTTATATTTAAAACTAGCTGTTGCTCGCGGCTCCGCCCGCGTGGAGGTCATGTTTGGGAGAAAAAGTATACAATACAAAATACCAATATTCATGCGTTGAACTTAAAAATGACGGATTTTCATACAAACTTTGATTCCCTATTTTACCCCCTTAGGGGCGGAATTTCCAAAAATCCTGAAACATATAATTTTTATTTTTAACTAAAATGCCAATTACTAATTTTCATGAATTTAACTTCATAAATGACGGATGTTCATACAAACTTTCATCCCCTATTTTACCCCCTTAGGGGTGGTATTTCCAAAAACCCTTCCTTAGTGGATGCCTACGTGATAAAAGGTACCTACTGTCAAAATTTCAAGTCTCTAACCCCAGCCGTTTAGGCTGTGCGTTGATCGATCAGTCAGTCAGTCAGTCAGTCAGTCAGTCAGTCAGCTTCTTCTTTTATATATACAGATATAGGGGTGTCGGAGGAGGACGAGGTTCCGCGATTTGATACGTAATTCGTCCGCCTCCGGTAGTTACTCATAAATATGGTTATTGGAGGGGGGCGAGGTTCCGTGAGTAGATGCGTAATTCGCCCCCCTCCGCCATATTCCCTTTTAAATTTGGGTAACCATGGGGGCTGCTTTCGGGCTGAGGCCACTCCGGATATTGTTTTCTGGATGGTCCCTGCCCGAGAGCAGTTGAATGGTTTGGGGGATGAAGAGAGAAAGGGATTAGGTTTTTCCACTGATTTACTACTTGGGTCAGGGCCGTGCTTGATGGGTTTTCCAAGCCGGTCTTAACCCAAAAGTAGCACAGTGGAATGGGAAGGGTTAGTATTGGGGAAAGGTAGGAGGGGAGGGGGAATAACCTCAGCCGTAACCTTTATTTATTCATTGTTTTAACATTAGGGTTTTTATTACTATTACAATCTACTAATTGGGTTCATTTATTGATAAGTATTTACAGTTAAAAATGAAACATGGTAAACATACACAAGATACATTAAATAAAGTTGGTGGATGTGGTTGGTTCGCTCGTTGCTCAAGGTCCAGCTGGGATGGCTTCTTGGTTGAAATTTTTCAGCCGGTTGAGGATGGAATTCACCAGCTCCAGGTAGGCCGCGAGTGCACCGCTCTTGCCCTCGGCGAGATATTGGGAGATACCAACTCACATTAGGCCAGCGTGGTGGACTAACTGACCCCTCTCCTTATGAGCGGAGTCCCGTGCCCAGTAGTGGGGCAATGTTTAATACAGGGCTAGTATTAATATTAATTAATTTGAAGTCAATGCCCAAGAACGACGTTGTCATGGAAACGACCATAGCTTCCAATGTAATTATAATATAGGCATAGAGAATGGACTGAGCAATGCAATGCTCACAAAATTGACGCTCTTGTAGATAGAGACAAAGCGACTGTGCGGCTAATACCTATTTCTTTTCGCTCCTGCAAGTCTGTGACGTAGACCAATCAAAAATTCTAGAAAGAGAAAACTGCTGGCCGCAAGTTCGCGTTATCCCTCTCACATTCAAATGCGAAGTCTGCTGACATAATAAATACCTATAATTATGTTAAATATGACTTCATTTTGAAACTCTATCTCCAATTCCTTTAATAGTTCTTGAAAAAAATTAAAGCAGATTATGCTGGTTTTTAGACCTCACAAAGGTCTTAAAATATGATGTTTAGAAATAGTTTTAACGTTCTAAAAAAATAATGTATGTTTTAATACCAAATTAAAACCGTCAAAATGCAGCTCGGACCCCCGAAACCTCCTGTGTAGCCCTGAAATAGAACATTACATATCACGATTATAATACATATGTTATTGATATTTCATTCATATTCAGTAACAATCCAAAGCAAATACATAAAATTTATAATCTACTAGCTGTTGCCCGCGGCTCCGCCCACGTGGTAATTATTTTTGAATGAAAACGTATATAATCCATGGAGTCATCTTAAGCTATCACATCTTTCTATCTATATTTTGCCATTCCATAGGAACCATTTCTTTTTTTCCGGGAAAAATATAGCTTATATAATTCTCTAATCCCCAAACTACCACATACAATAAATCATGTCGATCCCTTGCTCTGTGAAAAACAAAAACTATCCCGGGGGAACCGTACATTTTTCCAAGATAAAAAGTACCTTATGTCATTCTCCGACCCCTGAACTACCACTATGCAAAAATCATGTCGATCCCTTGCTCTGTGAAAAACAAAAAACTATAGCGCGGGAACGTATCTTAAAAAAATCCTTTCGATTATTTAAATATTTCTTTTCAGCAACCCTTGTCCTGGTAATAACGCACACAAAATAAAAAGAATTATCCAGTTTGGTTTAGTCGTTTAGAAGTTTTGCGTGTACATACATTTCGCCGATTCATTTTTATTTATATAGATAGATTAGTCAATATTGATTATTGGGTTATCAGCGCCATCTGTGAAATGAATACGTAAGATTCTTAAAAGTGTTTAATAAAATTACTAGATGTCGCTATTAAATTATATCTGATTATTTTTGAGAAATAAGAAAATTAATAGTTTTTTTTAATCAGAAATTTATTTGTTATTCGTATTAAGATTATTTGATGAGAAATCTAATATTTAAAATAATAAATAGACACCCTCTGTTACGCTAGATGGCGCTGTTCACAATATTTGCACATAAGATTCAACCAGAAAAAAATTTCATTAGCAGCATAAAAATTGTTCCACGAAGATACGAAAATGATTCTTAAAATAAAATAAAAGAAAACGCACGCAAATAAATGAAGCATGCATACCTACGTTCCTACCTTTATTGAAGTATTTGCATATGATCCTATGACTGCTTAAAGATTCCTTTTCTTTAAACGCCCGCAAACAAAACATTCCTTATCAATGTCGAAATATTGTTAACAAAGAAGCAAACAATTATCAACGCGAACGTCGCCCAAAATTAGCAATTACTTAGGCGAAATCTCTTCGGCCGCGCAGTTATGCCTCTCGGTCGTAATTCCCCATCTAACTGTTATTGCTATCATTTCGCTGTTGATTTAAACAAGACGTTACGCTGTCTCTGGTTGTTCAAAGCGAAAATATCTCAAAATAATACACAGTTCGAGATATGGAGTGGGGTGTTTGTTCCGCTATCTAGGGCGTTGTTGTATTTTATATGGTGGTTGAAGAAAATATTTTTGAAGTTATAAAATTGTTTTTAAATGTGAGAAATAATTTATTTGTAAGTCTTATTTTCTTGGTAGATTTTGAATGCCAAATGAATCAATAATTGTGTTGACATAAATATCAAGTTTTGATCTAGAAATTTGATTTTATTAGATTAACCACTTTAGTTTATCATTGTTTACTATCCATTTGTCAGCGAATAAATATTCTAATCTTTTAACTCATGCCTTGAATAAAATTATTAAAAACTCGGCCCTGTTACTTCGATGCAATCGTACATTTATCACCACCCTGTACACAGGGCGTACATTCCAGAATAGGCTTGATGTAATTTTTTTTATCGCTTACATATAGCTTTTCTATTTTCAATGTTTTTTATGCAGCATATGAAGGTTTGATAGCATAAAATTATCTTTTATTATATAATATTGCTCGCGGCTCCACCCTCGTGGAGGTTATTTTCGGGAGCAGAAGTATACAATCCAAGGAGTTGTCTAGCGTATATTAATCAGTGATAATGTAGCATTCAAATGGTGAAAGAATTTTTAAAATCAGTCCAGTACTTTTTGAGCCAATTCGTTACAAACATACTTACATACAAATCTTTCCTCTTTATAATATTATATATAGTATAGATAAATCTCATGCCTAACCACTTGTTAGTACCATGGCGCCCGCTTGTGACGTCACTTCTATGAGTTCTATTCATAGACATAGAGCATTCTCAACATAGAGTGCTCTCTATCCAGCTATTAAGTGAATACAGGCAGAAAATTGTGAAAAAAATAAAACTAACGTGCGGCCTGTTTGATTGTACACAGACGTGCTAAAAGAAATAGTTTTTGGTTAGAAAGTGGTCAATTTTGGGAAGATATTGCTCAATCTAGCTCTATATGTCTATGCTTCCATTGCAAATAAACATTATATCAATTCTTGCATTCTTATATATTTTACCACATGGAATGCTACAATCGTCACAAAGTATAAACAGGTCCTCCATGCACTGCAGACAAATATGTTATCACAGAAATAATCACCCATGTAAATATGCTATCGAAAAGGCTCCTTCACCTACCAAGGTTCAGCAAAAACAACTTCCCATTGTTCCCTGTTGGACACCGCAACACCACGACCATAAAAACCTCTTTAAACTATCGACTACACCCCCATCTTGGGGCGGATTACGTAGAACCAGGGGGGGACATTTACTCCTGACATTTGGAGTATTTATTCGCATAATAATAATTCCTCAACGCGTCGGCGAGCGTCGTTAAGAGTTATGGCCAGGGAGACACCTTGGAGGTGATAAGATGCTGTTGGATTAGTGTGGATATGACTTTTTATACAACTTGAAAGAGTAATATTCGCCTCATGATAAGCGCACCTATAAATCGTAACAACATCTAACCTGATTACTATTTGTGTAATAATAAAAACAAACAAACTGCACCCCTATCACAAAAATACATGCTATTTCTAAAGGGTTGAAACTATCTTCACAATAATAATAATACTAGCCCTGTATTAAACATTGACCCACTGCTGGGCACGGGCCTCCTCTACTAATGATACGCCTAATGCGGGTTGGCAGACTTCTCATACCTTCGAAAAATTCTCAGGTATGCAGGTTTACTCACGATGTTTTCCTTCACCGTTAAAGCAAGCGATAATTAACATTTTAATACACACATAACTTTAGAAAAGTCAGAGGTGTACGCCACTTGGGTTTCGAACCTACGACTTTCGTCTTGGCAGTCCATACCGCAACCAACTAGGCTATCGCTGCTATCTTCACAAATGAAAGTGAAATTAAAAATTTGTATTTAAATTGGCTCTTGGGTTTGACGTATCTAGGGGTAATTATTGACTCTCGGTACATAGTAAACTTTTACAAAAGAGGTTGTGGACTTTTAAGGTAGTCTTTTTTATTCTATGCCGAATAATAGCGCATATAACATTTGTTAATTGTCAATACTTTTTAAACTTGAGGTTGATTGATTCAATATTAATTGTCTAAATGAGAATTAGAACATTAAATACATATTGTTAGCACCATATATTTTTGAACATTAATAAATAATTAACATTTAAATGTGAAACTATAGGCATTGAAGTCTATCTCACTTAATAATTTGATAGCAAATTTAAATAATCTTCTAGAAGTTTGTACTTCGAGCAGCTATTAGGAGTCTTGTCCCTATTATAAAATAATTAAACAGTTCAGGGTATGTCCATACTCACACAGAGCGGCGTCCACCGTCTAAAGATTAAGGCATTAAACGGCACAAGCTGCGTCCTCCGCGACAGCCCCCGATATTGTTACACCCCACGGTACAACGGTACATTTCCACACACCACGCCACGCTGGATCGGATATTGTTAAAGGGCTTTTTATACAATTCGAACAAGATGGCTGACACGATCGTGGCGCAGCGAGTTGTGAAATGAGAGGCCGTGGGTTCGATTCCAGCACCGAGACAAATGTTTGTGTGACCGACAGATATTTGTTTCGGGTGTGGGTGTTGTGAGTCCGTAGTCCCTGGTTGTGCTTGATAGTCACGATACAGGTTTAACCTAGTCAAGGAAGTGACGAATATGTGTGTTTTGGGTGTATTTATTATAAATATTATAAATGGGCAGATTATATAATATTATCTGCCAATTAATACGTAAATGTATAAAATATGTTAAACAAATAGTCAAAAAAAATAATAATACTAGCCCTGTATTAAACATTGTCCTACTGTTGGGCACGGGCCTCCCCTAATGAGAGGGGTTAGGCCTTAGTCCGCCACGCTGGCCTAATGCGGGTAGACTTCACATACCCTCGAATGTTTTATAAGAATTCTCAGGTATGCAGGTTTCCTCGCAATGTTTTCCTTCACCGTTAAATCAAGCTAATTAACAATGAATACACACGTAACTTTTAAAAAGTCATTGTATGCCATTTGGGTCTCGAACATACTTTCGTCTTGACAGTCCGTACCGCAACCGACTAGACTATTGGCTAAATAGTCAAAATTTAATTAAATAACGTAAAATTGAACACATCTAGATATATCTTAGTTCTGAACCATGCGCCCTTTTGCGGCATCCCAGTATTAAAACTATATCCACGATTAGGACGTGACGCGTAAACACCAAATATCCTAAGATTACATTTGAAGTATTAACTTGTCTGTGTCATTTGGACGACATTACACTATTGTAATGAACGTTGGGGATTGCGATGAGCCTCCGTATATTTATTGCCCCATTTTGTACAATTAGGTACGTCGTTAATTTTAGTCAACAAAATATCAAAGGAACCATAATATCAAATGAAGCGGAATATAAATGATGATAAAAATACATGTAACAGTCACACTACCAGCCAGCTACCGTGTTCCCTCCTTCCTATGATCCTGGGTCCTTTAGGCGTAATGTGAAGAAGCTAAACAGCAGGCTGGCATGATTGTGTTGAGTAGCGGGGGATAGACTGTCTCTCGCTACTTGATACTCTATCTGGACGGCACTGCGCTTACCATCAGGTGCAGTGTGGTCACTTTGCCGCGCCAGAATAAAAAAAAAAAAAAACACTTCCTGACCCCACTCTAGGTCAAACCTGTATCTACAAGGGGATTACGGTCCCACAACATCCAGACCCGAAACAAATATTTCTAGATCATTTAGCAGGAATTGAACCTGTTCTTGGTTCTTAGCCACTAGTGTACTGCAGCATGAAGGTTATCAGCTTGAAAGTATTCAGTCGCTGAACAGAAGACTTGTAAAAGAACTGATATAGAATATATTCAGAAAGGTTTGATGAACAAAGAATGTTCTCAATTGGAAAGATTTGAAGATAAAATATTATTGGAATGTTATATCCATCTGCACTAAATCTTATCGCCTAAGTCTAACTCACTAGGATGCACTTAGTTAAAATTTAATTCTGTTGCTTAGGTAAGTTATGACAGGGGTATATAAACAGTATGCATTTATTATTCTAAATAAGTATTAATATTTATTCCTTATTCTTATATTGAAAAACAATATGCAGGGATAGTCTTATTCGGAGTGACATACATTTCTACCTCTTCCAAAGTTATGTGTGTATTAATTGTCATTTATCGCTCTGTAATTGTGAAGGAAAAACATGGTGGGAAAACCTGCATACCTGCGAATTCTAATAAGAATTTCAAAGGCATGTGAAGTATACCAACCTGCACTAAGCCAGCGTGGTGGAATAAGGCCTAACCCATCTCATTAGTAGAGTAGCTCCTTGCTCAGAATTGGGACAATGTTCAAAACACGACTGGTAAAAAAAATCTCAATATCAAGCTTTTTATGAGATTTTTGAGGCTGCTGAATTTATCCAAAGTAATATTTCATGTGATCATTATATATGTTTCTTGACACCCTGACCATATCTCCCATCGCTTAGATTTAAAAAACATTCAAACCAATCCGGGTCACACTAACCTCCCAAACTCCGGGTAATATACCGAGAAGCCGTGGATATATGGGCGATGATAAAAACGTATCCATCCCGATATGGACGCCAGTAAATCACCACTTAATAGTCGAGTGGGTCGTAAATATGTCAACAGGAGCAATATCTGAGAGCTTCCCCGTTTTTGGAGACGCAGTGTGTCAGGATTTGTCTATCGGGCGCTTAATGTTAACTTCTTAAATGGGTAATGAGATGGAATTGTAATGACATTGGTTTTTATACTGCCGATATGGCACATAGATATAAGGCAGCATTAACAATATAGATGACATTTTGAAGCATAGAGGTGTATACAATTAACATTACTTAAATTACCGACGGCCTGTTGAAATCCCGTAGACAGTACGACTGATCTCGGGTTCAAATACTAGTATGAGCCCGGAGTCTGGAATCTGTGTCAGATATGGCGATAGGCTTGCCTCCTATCACATTATGAGATCGAAATTCGGTGTGTGTGTAATGGTTACACCTCTGCCTACCCCCTCGGGGATTACAGACGTGAGTGTATGTGTGTGTGTCGTATGCAGTGTCAAGACAGTAATGCATTTATTTCCACATTCTGAATAATAAAAAATATGAAAATTATATTGCATATTAGAATTATTAATGTACACAATACAATATCTATAGCAAAGTGTGTATTAACATAATATAGAATCGAGTTTCACAAATGAACGCGGCGATAAAATCCTCTCAAATCGAAAACAATGCGCCAAACTAATTAAATTCAAATTAATCGTAAAAAAAGGAATCACGTCAAATTGACCGTTAAATTTCAAGAAAGAAAAACAATGGGGTTCCGACGATAACGGCGCTGGACTTAAATTAAATCGGAGTCGTTCCGGCGAACCCTTCACTTTGTAAACATACATGACTTCATTATATTTTTAAGCGGCTTCGAAACAATATTTTAGGTGACATTATTGGTTCATTCATAAAAGAAGTCAAAGGATGGTATTCCAATAAAGCGTGCATTTTTTTTTCATTTCATAAATGTAAATAATTTTATACTTGTACTTATAAAGATGACAACTTAAAAAATAAATGAAAATAGTAAATAAGAGTTTCGATAGCAAATAATGGCATCTATTAAAATTTTATAATTTCATTATTTAAATATCAATCTAATCACTCATTAAATTAGAATTGAAGAAAGATGTATTTTTTTTACTATCGCTGAATTGAGCCACTTCATGGCAAATTAATACAGCCCATCAACACCCATACCACAAGAATCATACATTGCCTACTTTCAAAGTTCGGCGTCTAATGTAGAAAATTGACCCGTACATTTTCATCTGTGGAGGGTTAACTCTAAACTCCAGCCAAGGTATGAATATTTACGAAAGCATTAATTATTTTTTAACTTTCTTCCGGCTTTAAGGGGCTTTTCTTAACAACTAACATTGTGGTTGGCCGGGAACACTAAATGACCGAATTTATTCATAGTTGTGGAAATGCCCCAAGTTTTCAGCAAGATCACAGTTTTGCCAAGTTTTATGCTCGCCTGTTCATTACCAACCCTTGTTTTTTAAGTATAGAACCTGTGGTGTTGGGATAAGTTATTTTTCATTATGTTTTTTGTGATTGGAGTATAGGGGACAAAGATTTAAAGACACTGATTTAATAGAATTGTTTAATATGTTGATCATAACATATATGTGACTAGAAAAAAATCATACCATAGTCATAAGCAACTAATCATCCGTTACAGTGACATTTAATTCCAAATAATATTTTTACGGTTTTATATTCCAGTAATAAGTAAGTAAGTAGTTTAAATAAAGTTAAAGCTTATCTTTTCATCCGAAATACGTCCCCACACTGTTGTAAAAAGCAATTTAATCACACTACATTTAAAAACATTAAGAACTTATATGACTTCCTTAATGCTCACATTAGAATTTTTTCGTACACAAAAGATTTCCATTTTTCTATAATATTTTAGCACCAAGCAGCGACAGCATAGTTGGTTGTGGTACTGACTGTCAAGACGAAAGTCATATGTTCGAAACCAGCGCAAATGGCATACACCTCTGACATCTAAAGTTACGTGTGTATTCATAGTTAATTATCGCCTGTCTTTAACGGTGAAGGAAAACATCGTGAGAAAACCTGCATACCCGAGAATCTTTATACTAATTTCGAAGCTATGTGAAGTCTTCCCTTTTTAACCTCCACCTTTATTGAAGTCGGTTAAAAAAATGACAAACTCTACATATTCACACACAAAACAACACATACTATATCATACACTCCATTCTAAACAAAATTTTATGCACTAATACTCTTACAAACTATATCTGTGGTGTCTGGCGAGCATGACCGTTATTCCACTTTATACCTCTCATTACAGAGTTAACGCTGTATCGGCCTGCTGGCTGCGTCTAAACAAATTTATACTTTCGATTACTGCGCGGGCTGGCTGAATAAAAAACAAATGAGCCGAGAATTTGTTGGGCTGCTGGCGATAGGATTAGTGTGAACATGGCCTCAATTATTAAAAAACTCATGATCTAGTTTGTAGCTTAAATTACGTTGGAGGTCGGAGGAGACCTTAACTTATATATGTCTCAACATAGAACTGATCTGATAAAAAAGTTCAATAATAGAAATTAGCACAATTCCAGAGTAATACATTTATATTCTGTATTCAAGATACTTTTTAACCTTAGAGTAGGCAACCAAAAGGAGACGGCATTACGCTCGAATCTTGAACAAAAAATTCAGCAATGTCGGTGGGGGGCTTCGTACAACTACAAATAAAAATGTGCACACAAATGCAAAATGTAATCACGTCGCTACACACGCACACTACACCATTTCATACAACACTGGCAAATTTATGCACACAGTTACAAATTTATCTTGTTGTGAAATATATTTACAGTGTCATATATTGACAACTGTGTAAAAACAGTAGAGCGTAGCAATGTCGACACGAGGTATAGATAGCGTTGTCCTTATCCATCGATAGATAAAATAAAACAATTATAATTTATTAAATGTTTTAAGATAATTTTTTATGTGTATCATCTTTTCTATCGCTTTCTTGCAATCTCTGGGTGTGATTTCGTGAAAAGGGACGGAAGTAGAGAGGTATAGTTAAAAATAGTGTAAATTAATATTTCTAATTTAATCGAAATACTGTAAAGATAATAAAGGTAATGAGTACTGAGAAAAATACAAGCCAAATAAGCAAAAATAAAAACGTAATTTTTTAGATTTTTTTTAAATAATACGTCTTTAATTTATTTAATCTACCTAGTCAGGTCATAAATTCTGTCACATGTTTAATATAAAATAATTGAAACAAGTTTAATCATTATGTAACCATTTATATACCAAAATGAACTTAACAAAACATAGATTCTTATGACACTAAAGTTTATTCAAAATGACCTCCGTGATTTCGAATACAGGCCTTCAATCTGCGCGGCCAGTTGTCTATCGCAGCACGAACGAGGTCCATGTCAATATCGGCGGCTGCCTTAATCAAGGATGTCTTGAGTGACTCCAAATTGGGATGAGGCTTTGAGCACGCCTTTTCCTCCAAGTGTTGCCATATCTTGTAATCTAACGGATTCAAATCTGGACTGGAGGAGGGCCAGTCTTCGTGCCGGATAAAGTCGATTTCACGCGCCGCCAGCCAGTCTTGTGTGCTCTTCGCTCTATGAGCTGGCGCCGAATCTTGTTGGAATACCCAGTGCCTGTTATTGAACATGGTATGAGAAACAGGTTCCACAAGGTTCGTCAGGACTGTATTTTGATACACAACTGCATTCGTTTTTACACCTTTCTCACAAAAATTTACCTCTGTTAAGCCCCAATAAGAAACTCCCAACCATACCATGAGCGAGGATGGAAAATGACCTCGTTGGACACGCGGAATACGGTTGCTCGCTTCTTCACTACTGTGTGCGTACACCTTATCATTTTGTTTGTTGTAGCTCTCTTCTACGGTAAAAATTTTTTCATCTGAAAAAAGAATTTCCCGATATTTTTTTCCCGCGTACCGCTTCAACAAAGCGCGGCATCTCTTCAGTCTCAGGTCCATTAGACGAGCATTCAAACGATGTCCTGTTTTTCTTCGATATGCCCGAAGCCCTAAGTCTTCATTTAACACCCTTTTCACCGTGGTTCTGCTTAACCCCATCTGAAGGGCCAACAGTTTCTGCTTACGTTTGGGATTTCTTTGAATTCGCGCCTTCACAGCTTTTATCACTGCTGGAGTCCTAACAGACCGAGGGCGACCACTTCTTGACCTGTCATCTACACTAGAGTCTTCATTGTATCGTTTGATGGTACGATAAACGAATCTTTTGGTTATATTCAAATTTTTCAGTATGTCAAAAATTTGAATTGGCGCGTAACCGCAACGATGCAACGCAATTACTGCAACACGGTCTTCTTTAAGCGTCCACTCCATAATTAAAAATGCGTAAAATTCTAAAAAGTATACATTTTTATTTTCATGAACAATTTGAAATTCGAATTCAATAAACTTTTTTGTGGCCAGCATTCTAAAATAAAAGTTTTTACTGTGTGACAATACTTATGACCTGACTGTGTATACTTTTATATAAAGCTGAAGAGTTTGTTTGTTTATTTGAACGGGCTAATCTCAGGAACTACTGGATCGAATTGAAAAAATCTTTAGTGTTGGATAGCCCATTTATCGAGGAGCGCTATAGGCTATATAACATCACGCTATCACCAATAGGAGCGGAGCAGCAATGAAAAATGTTGCAAAAACGGGGAAAATTGATTCCTTTTGAGAGCTTCCGTTGCGTACGCTGCGTTAACGGTTAAAGTTACATAACAATCATGTACGACGAAATTGTTCCTCTTAAAAAGTTCTAAAAAAAGTCCGCGATAGCATATGTCTATCTATTTCGGTTGGCTCACTATAACCTTTTTAATGGTTATCGAATTTGTTCTGAAACAATGTATTATTTGGAAAGGGGTTTTTATAAACATGGTATTAATCCTAATCCAAATAAATACTTTATTCATCACAAGTATTTAATTTTGATCAAAGTTGCCCTTTACGTCATTTGATTTCATTGAATATCTTAGGAGATATTACAGTTTTAAAATATCTCCGCAGCAAAATTAATATTTATTTATTTATTTATTAACTCTTTATTGTACACTTAAGATTGAAAAATAAAGAAAGATTATATTTTTATATTATAGTACAAATAGCGGTCTTATCGCTCTAGGCAATTTCTTCCAGACAACCATGGGATGGAATTACAAATCTCATTAAATAGTGTCATGATGCTGGCTTAGTATTGAACCCTAATAAGACAAAATTATTAGCTATCAAATCACCGTATTTAAAACGATCTATGACAGCAAAAATTGTGGCTCACGATCACCAATGCTTGCATGCTCAAAATTATTGTAATTGTAAATGCCCTAGTATTGAAGCAGTCGATAAGCACACCTACTTGGGCTTATTAATAGATAATAAATTAAACTGGAGTAACCACATTGAAAATGTTTGTAAAAAACTAAGACAATTTTTAACAAATATTATAGTACTAAAAAATCGTATCCCCTTTAAAGTAAATGTGACTCATGGAGAAAAAGAAAGCGTTCTTTGAGATAAGAAGGGGCGAGAGGATTAAACAAGGTATTATACAGAAGAGAAAGAATGTGAGCATTCCGACGAAGTCGTATGGGTAACCACTTGAGCTTAGCACGAAACTCAGAAACATGATCATATTTGCGTAGTCCAAATATAAATCTTATACAGAAATTTTGAAGACGCTCAAGTTTATTTAATTGGTCTTCGGTGAGATCAAGATAGCTGACATCGGCATAATCAAGGATAGGGAGTAGGAGGGTTTGCGCAAGTGAAATCTTCGTGGTAACGGGTAGAAAGTTGTGCAACCTTCGCAAGGACCTTGCCGAGGCAAACAGCTTTCGACTAAGTTCTCGAAGCTGCGGACCCCAGGTGAAGGACTTGTCCAGATATAGGCCAAGGTTTTTGACTGAATCACTATAAGGGACAGTGATACCGTCACAGAAAACTGATGGTAGATGACCCCAATCCAGTTTCGAAATCATCCTGGGGCTGCCGACAACAATGACTTGAGTTTTGGAAGGATTAACCTTCAATCCATAGGCTTTGCTCCATTCACATATGTGTTCGATATCAATGTTAATTTCACCAATAGCATCGACCATCTTGTGCAAGGGTGCCTGAGTATATATTTGCAGATCATCAGCATAGAGGTGGTAGGAGGAGCGAAGATTATTAGAAATGGAATAAATAAAGACAGCGAAGAGTAAGGGAGATAAAACGCCGCCCTGAGGAACACCAGCAGATACAGAGCACCAGGAAGAAAAACTTTCCTCGATACAGATGCGTTGCTGGCGTCCATACAGGTAACTACGAAACCAATCAACTGCCATTGGAGATATGTTAAGTGAACACAGTACACTAAGCAAAACATCAAAATCGACGGTGTTGAAGGCATTACTGAAGTCTAGCAATCCTAGGATAGTCAGCTTTCCTTCCTCCATACCTGATCTGATGCCATCCGTAATATGAGTCAGAGTGGTAGTCGTACTGTGCCCAGGACGAAACCCCGATTGGAGAGGATTGAGGAGATCATGTTTCGAAATGAAGTCATTCAGTTGGGTATGGATTAAGCGTTCAAGGACTTTGGACAGGAAAGGAAGAATGGAGATAGGACGAAATTCGGAAAAAACAGAAGCATTGGATTTTTTGGGAATTGGAATAATATGCGCCTTTTTCCAAGCAGCAGGAAATAACCCAGTAGAAATAGAATAGTTGAGGATATGAGCAATGATAGGAAGGATTTCGTCAAGGATAGGAAGAATCATATTACTACTGACACAGTCGCTACCCGTTGCGTTTGATGAAATGTGTGTAATGGTCTTCCTAACATCACAAGTAGCAAATTGTTTAAAGACGAAAGCAGAACATTTGGGAGTCTTGAGGGTAGAAAGATGCTTAATAGTTTTATCTTTGCTCGTCTTGTCGAAAAAAGACGAAGAAGAAAAATGACGGTTTAAGGAATTTAAATCTATGGACTTAGAAACGGACTCATGTCGAGATTTACCCACTCCCAGGGACTTCAAAAAATTCCAGACTTTAGCTGGATCTCCGTTTTCGACAGAGTTGTGGATATGTCGGCGTTGAGCATTCCTACACACCTTGCTACACTGATTCCTGATGGTTACGAACTTTTGCCAGTTGGACTCGTTAGGACGACGATTGTACTTCGACTTGATCAACGCTTTTTTAGAGAGTAGCTCTTTTATTTCAGCGGTCAGCCAAGGAGACGGAAGGTATTTAAGTTTAATAAGACGGACCGGTGCATGCTTGTCATAAAGGCTAATCAACTTGCTGGTAAAAATGTTTACTTTTGCATCAATACAGTCTGCGAGGAGAAGCGAACTCCAGTCAATGTTGTCGGCATCCTTGCGAAGATTATCAAGATTCATACCCCGAAAACTTCGCTGCAGGAGGATTTTGGGCAAGGCTTTAGGAGGGCGCAGACGATAAGATAGGAATAGTAAATCATGGCAAGAGAAGGCATCAGCGGAACATTGTCCGTGTTTAGCTACATGGTTTACGGAGGAAACAAAGATAATATTGTTGTTTGTATGTCTGTTTCTTACCTTTTCATGACTAAACGGGTGAACGAATCCTAATGAAATTCAGTAGAGGGATAGATTATATCCTAGGGAAGGACATAGGGTATCTTTTGTCTCAAAAAAATATCTTGAAAGGGGTGAAATAGAGGTTAAAAGTTTGTATGGGCAATCCGTAATACTTCAACTTAGGGATCTGAAAATTCATATTTAGGCTTTAGGTAAAAAATAAAGAAATACGTGTTTCAACGTTTTTACCAAATCATCCCTTAAAGGGCGAAGTGAGGAGTTAACTTATGAGGTATTCTTTAAATGTAATCTCAAGCTTCAGGCACAACACTTTTTTTTTGTCGCGGGGAAAACATTTTATTACTGCCGTCAGCTTCGGGGGGAAGCGGAATGAGAATAAAACGGTTATGCTGGACTAGCCGGTCTTACGACCCAGCACCCCCTCGCCCGGATGATGGCTATCCGGGCTGCGGCTGGGCCGAGTCCCTACTACTTATGTACACCCAACCGGACACTACCAGCTTAAACCCCGCGGTGGCCTTCTTCAACACTTACGGAGTGATCCCGGGGTATTATAAGGAGCCATCTAGACAGTCACAACACCTGAGATTCAGGACGATCGCTATAGGTGTCTCAGTGCAGAAGACAACTCCTTGCATTGATACTTCTGCTCCCGAAAATAAACTCCACGGGGGCGGAGCCGCGAGCATCAGCTAGTATGGATATCCAGCTGTTGTTACATTACTTAGGACTAAGTTATAATGAGGTAACAATAATCTTACTATTAATGAACAACATTTTAAGGATACCACGACATGCGTGTGGTACATGTCATTATTGTTCCTTGACTTCCCGGGTGAGTCAATGGGACGTAAAGGTGTATTACTGTTATCAGTTTTTGGTTGCTTTGCACATCATCCGTGACACTTCAATTTTTTTTGGTCAACACTAATTGTAGAGTAGCGTTTATCAGGTATATCAGCACATGCAACACAACAATGACGGCCGTTGCAAATTATTTTAAAATGTTGATTACTCACTCGTTTTGAGGTATTCCGATTATACCTCAGCAAATATACCACCGGAAAGTACACCACACGATCTTTCCAATGGTATATAGTTTGTAAGAAAATGGAGTGTTCTGTTATTCGATAAAATTTCAAATTAAATAAGCGGAGCCAAGAAATACAGTGTTACTGGTAACGAATGCGATTAGCAAATGCTGCGAATGAAATTATTGTATGTCATTGAGAGCGATTATCGCCTGTTTTGTTGTAGTAGCCGGCTAACGGCTATCTATTATGAAGAGCATATAAAAAGGGCTTGAGATCTTGACATGAATACAGGGTGTCCCAAAAGTCGACGTCAAGCCGGAACCGGGTGAAAAGGCAAGTCATACCGGTTAACAAAAAAATATAAAAAAATCTAAGTTTCTTGTTTTTAAAATTATAGGCATGGCCCGCGCTTTTTCAAAGTTTAATCCTAACTTTGCGCATTTGTGTGATCTTACGTAAGAACTATTAAGACTCCCTCCCACCCCTTGTAAGAAAAAATAAGACATGATCGACTCCCCCCCTACATCATCTTACGTAATAAATGAATGGCGCCAAAATTCATACCTAAATATTTTTTAAATATACCGGATACATTTTTAGGATCACATTTTTTTGACAAATACTTTATTCTGGTATTGTCATATTTTGTGACATTCCTAGTGTGTTAGAACTATTTACATTAAAAGTATGTGTTTACAAGACAGTCCAGATGGATTAGTAATTTTATCGATAACCTTTATAAGTTTATCTACAACACTATTTGAGTCTTGCATAAACGACAGTGTTACCACATAAACCACCCAAAATGCTACACTGGCATAAAGTTTATGAAATTGTAAACTTAGTCGATATGTCAACTCTCCTAATATTTTTTAATTATAAATTAAGTTAAGGAAGCATAAATAAAGTAATCCTACTAATATTATAAATGCGTATGTTTGGATGGATGCATGGTTGTTTGATATCCAATCACGCTACAACGGCTGGACGGATCTACTTAAAATTTGGCACAGAGATAGATTATAGTCTGGAAAAGCACATAGGCTACTTTTTATCCCGAAAAAATGTACAGTTCCCATGGGATAGTTTACTTTTTCACAGAGCAAAGGATCGATATGATTTTTTGCATAGTGGCAGTTTAGGGATCAGAAAATGACAAAGACCACTTTTAACTCGAAAAAATGCACGCTTCTTATAGGATAGCAAAATATAGAAGGTTAAAATGCTCCAAGACCTAAACGCGGGCGGAGCCGCGGGCAACATTAGTTAAAAATGAATATTAAAAAAACAACTTGCGTTTAAGATATTGAATACAAATAAATTTTACACTACTGTGGCTAAAAGATTAACCTGGCAACATTTATAACCCGATGATAATTTTTAGAAATTATATGTTTTGTTGCTTTTAAGGATAATATTACTTTAAAAAAATACGTCCAGATGAAAAATAATGTTGTATTTTTGTAAGTTTCATGTGTCAGATCTGTTTTTACATGTTAATACTGCTACAGGCGGGCTTTTTCACGGAGCTCCATTCCCACGTGATGTTACTTTTTTAGTGGCGGATCACGAAGCGCAACTCGTTTTATAGAACGTGTATGAGCACCGTGCTCTTACATTTGTCATACGGGGTAAGCGCTCAATGGCGTCTCCAGTGTTAAATACTCTAAGTTTTTAACCCATACAACATACGCTATTGATTTGTCAATAATACAAAAAAACATCTTTTACTTATTTTCAAATAGTTGGATTTGATATAGAGTAGTTCTCCTGCAGTTATCAACTAGGTTTATAAATTTTTAATAGCATGTCTTTAATACTTGATATCCATCTCCTGGAAAAAAATGGAATCTACCGTGATTCCATTTTTTTTTGTGCCTCTATAGGCAGACGATCAGACGGGCCACCTGATGGTAAGTAGTCACCGCCGCCCATAGACTTCTGAAATGCCAGGGCACAGCGAAGCCGCTGCCTACTAAGTATCTGGATTCGGCTAGTCACGTTCCAATGTCAGCCAGCGCATATCTAGTTACTTCAAGCCGTGATAATTCTGAAAAATACAAAAGTCAATACAAATGATCTTATCCACATTAAGTACAACGTGTTGATCGCAAGGCGCAGAGCTAAGCTATTATATTTAATGTGTATGCTTGATTTGAACATAGTATCAAACTCCGAGCATTCTTTGTCTCTTATTATTACTAATTCGCAGTGTTTTCTTGTTGTATGCGAAAAATTATGATATTAAGTTTTGCTTACGATTGTGAGCTACGTTGCTACGACCGCATCGCTACAGCGCTACGCTGCTACGAGTTTGCTACGTTCATAATGGTGTTTATTGTTTTATTTAAAATGAGATTTACTTTATTTTGTGAAAAATAACTACGTAATTTATTTGTATTTGAGATTGTGTTACTCAACTTTATATACAATAAATATTTTTTTAATGACATTATCCAATTAATATTTATACTGTAACTATATTTGACGGTGTAGGAAAATATCGAAAAGAATCTTGTATACCTAGAACACTTAACACATATACGACTAATAATATTATAGATGCTTCCATGATATGAAATTTCAATAACTTTACTACTATGTTTTCTTTACTGAATGAAAAAATAAAAATGACTGTGTAAACAAAATGCATTCGGTTTGCATTACCTAATGTACCAAATATTAATTCGTGTATTAAATTAAACGGAGAATCACTAGATTCAGTCTCTTCAACTGTATTTTTAGGAATAACTCTAGATAGTAAATTGCAATGGGGTCCTCAAATAGAAAGGTTATCCGTTAAATTAGGTGCTGCAGCTTTTGCAGTCCGGAAAATAAAACGCCTAACAGATGTTTCAACGGCTAGGTTGGTATATTTCGCATACTTCCACAGTATTATGTCTTACGGCATTCTATTGTGGGGATCAGCTGCTGATATAAATACTATATTTATTTTACAAAAAAGAGCAGTCCGAGCTATATACGACCTACGTAGTCGGGATTCTTTACGATCAGTATTCAAGGATAGTAATATATTAACTGTGCCGTCTGAATACACCTATCAAAATATCATGTACGTTCGTAAAAATATAAGCAATTTCTATAAAAATAGTGATATTCACAATATTAATACAAGAAACAGAAACAAACTTACAGTACCCTCCTTTAGAGTAGTAAGATCTAAAAAGTCTTTTATGGGTAACTGTGTTAAATTTTATAACAAAATCCCCAATAACGTAATTGATTTGCCCAATAAAATGTTTAAGACTCATATTAAACGTGTTCTTATAGACAGGGGCTATTATAATGTTCAACAATATCTAGAGGATAGGGATGTCTGGCATTCGGTTCCTTCCTGCACACTGCGACCTGGCGCCCTGTAGCTTACACCATGTTAGTGTATACAAATAGTATAACAAAATAAAATAAAAACTATATTCATAAAATATTAATAAATGTTGTTATATACACTTAAAAAATAATAAACTATGACGACCGATCGCGTATAAAATAAAATAATAAATTGGCAATGTAATTTGTGACAGGTCATCTACTAGAAATAATGAACCGGACCAAAAACAAGCCCGCTGAGATTGATTTGCTGGATTCTCTCAGGACTGGGTCGCGCCGCGTAGTATCCAGCGGTAATGTAAGCCCGCTGAGTTTGTTTCGCTGGGTCTTCTCAGGCGGGGTCGCGTTTGGATCCGGTGGTAGCTTTTAAAACAAGCGACGTCTCGGAAATACCCATGGTCCATATCAAACCCATTTAAATATATATATTTGACCGGTATTGCCTTGAATAATATTAATTCATAATATAAAAAATAATTAATAATAAATAAATAATAATAATGTTAAATACCTTATGAATAATTAATTGCTAGTGTATTGATGATGCTATGTATGTTATGTATACATAAGCTGATATGCTTTTCTTAAAATTTCTTTACTTTTTTTAATGTTCTGACTTGTCATAAGAGCTATGAAATTGCCTACTTGATCAATAAATGATTTCATTTCATTTCATATATCAGTGTAAAATAAATTAAAATAATGAATAAGACCTTTTGTATTTCGAAAAACCCAACACCGTGTGTGTTTCCCATAACGCATAATTCAAAGGGTATTTTAAAAGGAAAAAAATGTCACGCCGTTGGATGCATTGTCCAACTGTCAGGACTAGCGAAACTAACAATACCGTAAGCTAATGCAATTTGAACGCTATTGTCATTCGTTTATGTTATCAAGTAAATTTACTTATATTGCCATATTTAATTCATTTCATTAATGTATCATACAGAAAAATATAGTCCATAAATTCATTTAAATAAAGAACTACTGGCTGCAAATAGAACATTTGTCAATCACATTTTAAAAGCAAATTTAATAATGCAGCTGTAAAAGTTAAATATCGAACAAATATCCTCTGAAAAAGATTTTTCAGTGTAAAAGAAACTGGCAGGCTCGGTTGCCTCCGTCACTATCTAGACAGGCGATTGTCAATAGAGTTCTTTTTTTGAAATTTGTCGCGGACCGTTCGGAATATTAACCTTTTTCGACTGTTCATCATTTTTGTCGGCTGGCAACTCGAGTCAAAACAATTTAATGGAGTTTTTATTCACTTATTTGTTGACTAGAATGTCCTGATTGCTTACTCATGTTCGAATTAAGTGACAATATTTGAACACTGAATATCGGATATTATTAAATAGATTTAGAGAAATGAGACAGTCTCCGTGATGCATTAGGCCAGTAGCCGGCTGTGAAATGAGAGGTCATGGGTTCGATGCCCACACCGGCATATATGTTTGTGTGACAGACAAATATTTATGTCCGGGGTCTGGGTGGTATGAGACCGAAAGTCTCTCGTAGTCCATGATGCCCACAACACAAGACTCGTATCTTAGTGTGGGATCGGGGCTATGTGTGTCACTGTTGGATGTATATAAAAAAAAAACAAGCGAATTTGCTTGGTAATTTTTCGATAGTTTTAACCGCCAATGTGGTCTGAACGGACGCGTGTAATCAAATATCCCGTGCGACATTATAAACAATAGTGGTGCGTCGAAATCACAACATTAACGCTAGTTTATTGTCGTGCGATTCCCGAATTGACCGCCGAGTTTTTAGGTTCGTTCGTACTTTGCGGAAGTTGTGACAGAATGTCTTAATTACATTTTTTTTTATATAGTATAGTCCGACAAACGAGCCAGTGGGTCACCTGATGTTAAGTGATCTCCACCGCCCATGAACATCCACAATACCGAAAGTATCACGTATGCGTTGTCGGCCTTAAAGGACAAGAATAGGGATTAGGGAAGGGAAGGGGGAATCTGGGCCTCCGGTTATCTCACTTACCATACGAAACGCGACAGTAAACTGTCACTTTTCGTTGGTTTTCTGCCTTTACTGATATTTATGTAGTTGTCATTACATTTTCGCGAAGTAAATGTTTTATTTAATAAGCCATTGTAGTAACCAGATTAGACTAACCTAGCTGTATGAATTTCAGTTAAACAATAATATTTCAAGAAATAATTAAAACTGATATAAAGGCTTGATGGATATGTATAAATTTATATTTTGATTTTTTTGTAATTTTTGAAAGTAGCTGACCGACTCACGTGACACCCTTATGCAAATATAAATTTGGTTTAACTGTGGTATTTTTACAAATATATGAATCTACGAATGTTCTAAAGGATGAATGAATTTTTTTTCACACCTAATTACCTTGGAGGTCTTAGCCTCACTCATACGAAATAACCTTCGACATCATGTCGCATTGGCTGACGATACTTAAATATCGCAGTCGTGTCGTGACATGCCAACAAACCTTTATATCAGCCCGATCGGCGATATACGACGGAATTAAAAATACATAAACATGTAACATTTTACGATAATTACAGGCTGCACCGCACTTTGGTAGTGTTATAATGGTCAGTATAAATACGCCGAAACAATTTTAATCGTCCGCCATACGCACGGTATTAAACTGTGTAGCATTTCGTGTTTATTGCATTTTATTCGTATTTTAACATAAAATTATATTTCAAATAATTTGATATAAATAATATAAGTGGCTCAAAAAACTCGTTGATAAGATTTAAACCCTAAAATGGGGTTCTTTCACCTATAGGCCGGCATGATTGTGTTGAGTAGCGAGGGATAGATTGTCTGTCGCTACTTGATACTCTAATTGGACGGTGTTGAGATTTATTTTATTTAAAAAGTATTTAATAGATGCAAAAATAAATCTAGTGGTCATTGAACTGGCCACATAGTTTTGATGACGTATGTCAATAGAATATAGAAGAGCGTATTATTTAAAATGTCTATATTCCTTTATTATACATATTCTGTCGTGCTAGAATACAGACGTAGACCTTCCTTGTTGCATTCCAATACTTGAAATACAAATGATAGTATTTTACATCTCTTATTTTATTTCTCTCCTGTAACCTGATTTCCTATAGACGGCACTGCGCTTAGGTGCAGTGTGGTCACTTTGTCGTGCCAGAATAAAAAAACCTAACTGTTTTAAATCTTCAGACATGGCTTTGACCTTTTAAATGGAGTAAATTAAAGACATCGTTTTTTAACATGGCTTAAACTCTTATTTATCAATTTCAGACCGGATTGGGACAAACTAACAACAGACAAAGCTGCGTGGTGGAGAAAGATGTCTTATGAAAAAAGAGAATTAAAAAAACGTTCTTAGAATTATATTATGTTGTTTATACAACACGTCATGACAAATATAGTTACGATAAGAAAGTATTGGTAATCTTAACACTGACGCTTATGCAAGCTGAAAGATCCTAATTGAATCTCACTGGATTAGATTTTTATTAAAGGGAAAATTTCTTTAGGCACGTTGGGCACATTTGGTTTACTTTTAACGCATATGAAGTTTTATGATTATTGACTTGCAATCATAAACAAGAAAAGTTACTACTTCATAGACGCTGTTTTAAAAAAGAACACAGTGATTCCAAATTTTTTTCACTTCGGTGGATAGTCCCCAGGACTACATTATTTATATTGTCTATCGGTGGCGAAGGCATTTAATAATTATAGACAATTGCGCTAATGTTTTACATTTTTATAATTTCCAATAACATGTATCTGGCTATAGAGGTTAAGTATATAAGTGTGGAAAATATACATTATATATTTGACAGCCTCAGGAGCAGCAGGCGAGTAGCCGGCTGAGAAACGAGAGGCCGTGTGTTCGATTCCCGCAATGAGCAAAATGTTTGTGCGACAGACAGATATTTGTTTCGGGTTTATGTGTTGTCTGACCTGTAGTTCCTCGTAGTTCTTGACACCCACGATACAGGTTATACCTAGTGTGGGGTCAGAACTATGTGTATGACTGTTGGGTGTATTTATATATCTATCATACGAACAATCTCCATTCACCCTCTATCGACCCGTTTTCACTAAAATCCTCCACAACTGATTCAAAACCAATGCCAAATAACGCCCTCAATTTACCACCCATACATCTAACAAACAAGAAATAACAGTAGATTAACAAGTGAGGGCAGCGGCTGCGCTCGCCCGATACCGTTCAATCGAGTGTCCATCAACGGAGCCGTAACATAAACTAATGGTAAACTACCGGATTTGTACGTCAGTTATATGGAATTGCGACGGGCATTGATTTGATTCGACGGCCAATATTCTATCGCGTTTTATGTACTGGATTGTAATGAAACTATGGTGCCTATATTGAATGGTCATTATAAAGAATCGTTTGCAGTAATGTTGCCAAGTCGGATCATACCGTAAACAGAATATAGCGTAAATACTCATGTTATATACAAAAGAATTGAAACAGCCACTTATGGTTACAACTGAAACTGAACTTCGATGTTATCAAATTGAAACAGCCACTTATGGTTACAACTGAAACTGAACTTCGATGTTATCAAATTGAAACAGCCACTTATGGTTACAACTGAAACTGAACTTCGATGTTATCAAATTGAACAGCCACTTATGGTTACAACTGAAACTGAACTTCGATGTTATCAAATTGCAACAGCCACTTATGGTTACAACTGAAACTGAACTTCGATGTTATCAAATTGAAACAGCCACTTATGGTTACAACTGAAACTGAACTTCGATGTTATCAAATTGAACAGCCACTTATGGTTACAACTGAAACTGAACTTCGATGTTATCAAATTGAACAGCCACTTATGGTTACAACTGAAACTGAACTTCGATGTTATCAAATTGAAACAGCCACTTATGGTTACAACTGAAACTGAACTTCGATGTTATCAAATTGAAACAGCCACTTATGGTTACAACTGAAACTGAACTTCGATGTTATCAAATTGAACAGCCACTTATGGTTACAACTGAAACTGAACTTCGATGTTATCAAATTGAAACAGCCACTTATGGTTACAACTGAAACTGAACTTCGATGTTATGAAATTGAAACAGCCACTTATGGTTACAACTGAAACTG
Source organism: Laothoe populi (assembly GCA_905220505.1). Lineage (NCBI taxonomy): Eukaryota > Metazoa > Arthropoda > Insecta > Lepidoptera > Sphingidae > Laothoe > Laothoe populi. The sequence goes on along the minus strand of HG992152.1, from coordinate 20,779,196 downwards.
AACTTCGATGTTATCAAATTGAAACAGCCACTTTTGGTTACAACTGAAACTGAACTTCGATGTTATCAAATTGCAGTAAATCTAGAATTCAGCTGTAAATAATAAGAAGACCAGTGTAGGGTCTTTGGGAAATATAGATCATATGGGTTTGTGAACAATGACGTTAAGAATTTTCTTATCTAAAGAAACAAATTTAAAATTATACATACATATACACTCACGTTTGTAATCCCCGAAGGGGTAGGCAGAGGTACACTTCTGCCTACGCATTGGGGTACCGAATTTCGGTCCCATGATGTGATAGAGCGCGAGCCTATCGCCATATAGGCCTCAGGTTCCAGACTCCGGGCTAATACTGAGAATTTCTATATAAAAAAACCCAGAGGTAAAATCAAATAAATAGAAAAAAAAATAAGAATATATATGTATTTTTTAATAATAATAAGTTGTAAATGATGTTATTGCTAGATTTCTAGATACGTCTTGCTTAATTTTTGGCGCCAAACAAAACCTAACCAAAGACGTATAGCTAAACTCGCTAGAGTTTTGTTCATGTACACGGGCGTTAGTTTCCATAATTTTAACCATATTACGACATGTTTAATTCCACACTTCCATAATAAATTGAATTAAAATCACCAAACATCAATTGCATGATCAAAAAGCGATATCTACCCGCCATTACCCCGGGCACGGTAAAACAAAATGGCGGAATTAAAACTGCATCGGAGCGGGTCGGGGTCGCGGGCAGCGGGGGTCGTGATAATTGTCCGTAATTAGAATGAACGCGGTTAGTGCGCCCATTGTTTTATATTTAGTTGAATTTTATTTGCGATCAGCGTTAATTACCCGCAATGGACATCGCTTCATCTGTGTAAAATAACATTACATATTATTTAAATAACGTACACATATGTAAAAACCCTATAAGACATCCTTCGTGGCGCAGTAGGCGAGTACCCAGCTATGAAACGAAAGTCTGTAGGTTTGAATCCCGCACTGAGAAATGTTTGTATGACAGACAAAAAATTGTTTCGGGTCTGGGTGTTGTGGGACCGTAATCTCTCGTATTAGGGTATTTAGTATTATTAGAAATATTGAAGGTATAACTGAGGTATTTAGGAGACTAGTTGGGGGTAGTTAATAATGACAACCTAAGTGGGAGTAGTAAATGTATATAAAACAGAGTGCCTTCCGCGCTCCGGGGTTCAGTTGGTTCAGTTCAGAAGACTGTGGTGTAGCAGTGAGTTGGTAGTGAGAACATTCGTGGTTCGTTCGCGGGGCAGTAAGTAATTGTAAATGGTTCAATGGTGTTGTTCAGTTTAAAAGGGTAATGGTAGATTAATTATAAAGAGAAGCCTTAAGTGAATCCTGACATGCGTGTGTGTTAACATTAAGCACTGAGATGTGTAACAGTGCCGTGTAAATCAATCAATAAATTATAAACATTGTATTTGTGCCTTTTAAATATCCATCTTGCATAGTTTTGTTGATGTTCCTAACACTCGTAGTTGTTGATACCCACGATACTGGTTTGAACTAGTGTGGGGTCAGGACTATGTGTATGACTGTACATAAATTATGATGGAATGTTTTATAATCCGTGGGGCGGTGGTTGAATTGATAATTATTATTAATTGTATATAGCCTTGCCTAGTAAAAGACATCGTGAGGACACCTGAGTTATTCATAAAATATGAGACTTAATAAGAGTATTAGGCTAGAGTGTAATTTGGTCTGTCTCGAATATTGACGGTCTGCTGTTGTGCTGAAGCAGTACGCTGCACGTCACGAATGCTGCGTTTTTTTAATCTTCATATTAGACCGAACAAGGTTTTTCGTAAACGAACAATTGGAACAGTTGTCCAAAAAATGTAGAATTCCTAATAAAGTGCTTTTTGTGGGTGCTGTCTTCTACGGTACTGACAAATGTAGCAAAGCTACGGGCAAAAATCAGTTATAAATTGCCTACATTTATTAAAAATAACCCATATTAAACCTTAGTCATAGGTCCAATTCATCTTTTTTAATACATACATACATGTAAACTCACGTTCGTATCCCATGGGGGTAGTCAGAGACTATTGACTGCCACAAGCTACGATCCTGATACACTTCTTTCGCCTCTTCCACATTCATACATCTTTTCATACATTTACGATGGTTGGAGGTACTCCTGATTTGCCCTTTTAGGAGAAGATCGTCTATTTGATTGAAATAAGTTCTCCTCGGGCGCTCTCTACCCACTCTTCCAGTCACATTCGCATGATAGATACCTTTCCTAAATCGCCTTTCATCTATCATTTCCATATGACCAAACCATCTTATACCTCTTTCTATCTAAGTAACCACATCATTCTTCAACTCACAACGATACTTATCACACTATTTCATGCGATCAGTAAGGGTGACTCCACACATACTCCGTAGGGTACGCATCTCCACCGCGTTTATTCGACTTTCATGCTTCTTCTGCCACACCCTTTTATTATAGCCCAAAACTATAAAAAAATCATCAAACCCACACTAATCATCAAACACCTTCAATATCACGTCTAATTTGAACGTGGTACCATTGGTCCCGTGCGCCAGTGCTGACACAGACTATTGTGGCGATAAAGTGCGTTGCAGTACGAACGGCCGGTTGTCTGCACGCAGCCGCGCGCCGTAACTCCGCCCGTGCGGTTTTATGCAACAACGGAGTGATGTGTATGGAGATGTTACTACCAAACACGGAATGGCCGTAACAGACTTTCTTATGCTTCTTGTATGGGTATGTGTAGTTGGATACAATTAAATAACAAGTTGTATAGCCTCGTTTACGACTTTGCCTTGTATTGACATGTATACAGTCATTTTTTTTGTCTCATGTGAATGTGACTTGTTTAAAAATGTATTTTATGTGTGTTTTTTTTTGTAATGTAATGACAATCTACAAAAGACCTACGGCTGAGTTTCTTGATGCTTCTTCTCAGAACAGTGGGCATTTCCGAAGCACCGGCAGACTTTAACATTACTATGACATGTAAAAAGCTCCCCTAGTGGCCTAATTTGCAAAATAAATGATTTGATTTGATTTGATCAGCCTCCGTGGCGCAGCGGGAGAGTAGCCGGCTGTGAAACGCAGTGGGTTCTATTCCCGCACCGCGACAAATGTTTGTGTGACAGACAGATATTTGTTTTGGGTCTGGGTGTTATGGGACCGTAGTCCCGCGTAATTCTTGATACCCACGATACAGGTTTTACGACTGTAAGGTGTAATTTTTTATTATGGGTTAGGTCTTAGTCCACAACGCTGAATTATAGTAGTTGGTAGACTTCAAATACCTTTCAAATTATTATGAAGAATTCTCAGGTACAATACTACATCCTTCACCGTGAAATCTTTTTTTATTTTTTTTATTCTGGCGCGGCAAAGTGACCACACTGCACCTGATGGTAAGCGCAGTGCCGTTCAGATAGAGTATCAAGTAGCAGGAGACAGTCTATCCCTCGCTACTCAACACAATCAAGCGATAATTAACAATGAATGCACACGAAACACTAGAAAATCTACATATTTGCCATTTGGTCTGGCTTCGAAATTATCACTTTCCTTTCGGTTCGTACCACTTCGTAAAATAAAAGTTCAAAATATATACTAATAAAATAACACCAAAACCGATGATCAACTCCATACAATTCCAACACAACTGACCAATTAAAACAAGGCAAGTTTACGTCGGCCATCTTAAATCTGCGTAGCCGTGCATGGGCAATATCTGAGCGCGTTGTGCTGCTTTACTGCACGGCTGTACCACGGGCCTTGTCGGTATAGTCCCGATTTACTGGCCTGTAACGTACAGACACCGATACAATACATTTGACATGGTTAATTCCTGGATTGATTGTGTTTGTATTGAAGTAAGTATCTGAATTGGGGACGGAAATATTGCAAGACTGTGTCCGATATGTGTCCCTTTAGATTAGCCGTCTGGATAGATTTTTGGAAGCAAATTTGACAGCCTCCGTGGCGCAGTAGGCGAGTAGCCGGCTCTGAAACGAGAGGCCGTGAGTTCGATTCACACACCGGGACCAATATTTGTGTGACAGACAGATATTTGTGTCCGGGGTCTGGGTGTTGTGAGACTGAAAGTCTCTCGTAGTTTCTGATACCCACAACAGAAGACTCGCATCTTAGTGTGGGGTCGGGGTGTGTGACTGTTGGGTGTTATTTTTTTTAAAGGTTTTTTTTTGAAACAGTCTGCAGGCCGGCATTATTGTGTTGAGTAGCCAGAGATAGATTGTCTCTCGCTACATGATACTCTAACTGGACGGCACTGGTAAGTATACCATCAGGTGCAGTGTGGTCACTTTGCCATGCCAGAATAAAAAAAACTGCTAGAGCATCCCCGGACATTTTTCTACTGATATTAAAATGTTGACCTAAAAAAATACAATATGATTATCAATTAAATTAAAAAGTTATTAAAAACTAAAAAATACAGTGATTGCCTTTTTGAGAGTGTTACAAACTGTTGAGACAAATGTCGTAGGTTCGAACTTCGAAGCTAGCCTATACACCTCTAACTTGCTATTACGGTGAAGGAAAACATCAGAAGGAAAAGCATACCTGAGAATTGTCATAAGAATTTCTTAAGGTATGTGAAGTCTAGCAACCCGTAATAGTCCAGCAAGGTGGACTTAGGCCTACCACCTCTCATAACTAGAGAAGGCCCATCAGTGGGACAAGTTTAATACAGTATTGTGGTTATTAAAAACTAAGTCACTCATATACAACAAAAATCGCGCCATTTCTCTAAAAACTGCCTCGGTGGCGCAGTGGTAATTGCGCATGCGTTACGACTGCTGTGCTGAGGTCTCGGGTTCGATCCCCGGGTCGGGAAAAGTGATATTGGGTTTTTCTATCTAGAAATTCTCAGTATTAGCCCGGAGTCTGGAACCTGTGCCCGGTATGACGATAGGCTCGCCCCCTATCACATTATGGGACCGAAATTCGGCGAAAAGTGGGTGTACTGGTTACACCTCTGCCTACCCCTTCGGGGATTACAGGCGTGAGTGTATATGTATGTTTTCTAAAAACAAAATGGCGTCGTAATTAGAATATGAACTATATTTATGATGTGCAGTGAATAAGCGGCGTGGAACCGATAATGACTGCACTAAATATGATTTAGCGTTAATAATGGACGAACGGACGGCCGCGTAAACCTCTGATAAATATGTTCGCTGTAATTACCACTATGAATTTGTATTGCTAATTACTTACTGGGGACTTGTAGCTAGCTTACATATTGCAAGTATTTTTAATGATATATCGAGAGAAATTTTGCCAGCTACCACCAAGCATCAACAGTTTGCCAGCTACCGTGTACTATGATCCTGGGTCTTTTAAGTGTAATGTGAAGAAGCTGCTCAGCATTCCAGCATGATTGTGCCAAGTAGCGAGGAATAGTCTCTTGCTACTTGACAGTCCACCTGGACAGAATACGGTTTACCATCAGGTGCAGTTCGGTTACTTTGCGGTGCCAGTATAATACCCATTATGGATGGAATTTTATAATTCCACTGAAAAATAATTCAGTTAAAAGCCATTCAAATGGCGTGGAAAGGGCAGTAAAATGACGTCACTCTTTAGAATCGCTATTACGTTGCAGTGGTGCAAGAGAGATAAACAGATGTTCCCACTCCGACTCATGAAAAGTCATACCAATACTTTAAATTATAATAGAGGCAATGAAGAATGGCAGATGGAAGGCAGATGAATTTAAATCATTTTTATCCTGTGGTCACAAAAGGCTTTCTTTTTCGTGTTTGTACAACATTAAACACATGAAACTCCCTATTGCTATCTGTCACCACATGTTATCTAAAGCGACCATTGTTATCAGTGCAGCGCTGTGTTGTGGGACGCGTCTCAGCAGAGCATTATGCTGAATGGTCACCTTCCAACACATGGTGCAAGCCTTCGATAAACACTGAACATTTATAAGTATTCTTTAGTTTATATGTCTTGTTTGTTTGTGACAAATGTTTTTCATTATTTTGTAAAGGGTACAATATATGAATAGCAGCGATAGCCTGAAGGAAAACATCGTGAGGAAACCTGCATACCTGAGAATTCTCATAAGAATTTCGATGGCATGTGAAGTCTACCAATCCGCATTAGACCAGCGTGGTGGACTAAGGCCTAACCCCTCTCATTAGTAGAGGAGGCCCGTGCCCAGCAGTGGGACAATGTTTAATACAGGGCTAGTATTATTATTTTATTATTATTTACAATATATGTAGCCCTGCAAATTTTGAAGAGCCTTGTTTCGTTGTTGTACCATGACAATGCCATACATGGCCGTCGTAAAATAGATATAACAGCGGGATCCAATCATGGGCTCGGCTGACATGCGGACGGGTTTATTACAACATTAATGCTAATTTTCTGATCGATGCACAACATATGTGTAGATGAGTCTATGTTATTTAGAAACGAGTGGACATGGGGTTTATATGAAAAAACATATCATTTATAAATGCTAACGCTATAGTTTTATGGTAAACTAGCTTTTGTCTGCGTCTCCGCCGGCGTGGAGGTTATTTTTGAGAGAAAAATTATGTAATTCATGGAGTTATCTCCTGCACTCAGACACCTATACCGATCGTCCTACCTTTTAGATGTTGTGCCTGAATCTTAGAGAGAGGCAAACGTGCAATACTCAAAAAGGGGGATCGGTCTGACAATAACGGTAAGCAGCGGCTTTGCTGTGCCCTGGTATTGCAAAAGTCTATGGGCGGCGGTGACTAGTTACCATCAGGTGGCCCGTCTGCGCGTCTGCCTATCGAGGCACTAAAAAAAATACAGTTATCACCCAAACGCCTTTACGCAGCGCACGCAACAGAAGCTCTCAAAAGGAATAAATTTCCCCGTTTTTGGAACATTTCTCATGGATACTCCGCTCGTATTGGTTATAGCGTAATGTTATATATAGCATATAGCCTTTCTCGATAAATGGGCTATTCAACACTAAAATATTTTTTAATTCGAACCAGTAGTTGCTGAGATTAGCGCGTTCAAACAAACAAAGAAACTCTTCAGATTTATAATATACTAGAGGGCCCGACAGACGTCGTCCTGCTCGTAAAATCAGCGCCACACCGACTGCAGCGCCATCTGCCGGGCTGATTTCTGAATCTAAACCATCCAGAACGCCACTCAAACGCATACAAAAAAATCATTCAAATCGGTTCAGCCGTTTAGGAGGAGTTCAGTGACATACACACGTACAGTAGAATTATATATATAAAGATATAAATCGCATTGTAAAAGAAATGATAAGAGTAAATTGAGATCGCAAGTTCTTCGTGTTTCTTTGACTGGGGCAAACAATCATCATATTCTGTGAATTCCCGAACTTTATTAAACATTTAATTGTATACGCTTAAATATTAGATCACCTACTTTGCATGTTATTCTATATGTGGTATAAAAGATGATGAGACAGGTGAGAGATGAAAAATTAATAAGAAAAGCTTCTCACACTTTGTCGCTTAGGCATGTAGTCTGCTTTTGGGTATGGGAAATAAAAATAAAACGCGATAAAATCCATAAATTAGTTCTATTCCGATAAATTTTATCCGTCGACGTCAAAAATAATCTAGACAAAAGGTTGATTCATCACTACTAGTCTACGGTATATAACCATGTCAAATAATATGTCACTTACAAATGCACAAATTACTTTTCAAAACTAACGCTGATTCATCCAATGCTCATATTAGCCGGCATGCGATTACATAATCTAAACGCGCGACAACGCGTCGCATCGCGCCGATGACGGCTTTACGACACTGTTAACGTTCATTTGCATCCACGCCGGAAACGCGCGCGATTTGTTCGTCCATTTATGTGTGTAATTTGATTTAATGAATAGTGTTTAGTTCAGTATTACGAGTATAAAGCTTAAGTGAGTCTCCGTGGTGCGAGTGAAACGGAAGGCCGTGGGTTCGATCCCCGTACCGAGAAAAATCTTTGTGTGACCCCAAAAAGAATTTACTATGTCGTACATTTTTGTTAGTGGTTTCAGTTGCTTAATCAGCCATGTTTATGAGTTAGGAGTAATTATTATATAGCTACTTGTTATTAATTTACAAATTATTAATTTATTAAAGTAATTATTACATATTTTATTTTATTATTCGTTACTAATAAATACTTAACACCTGCAGCTTTTACTTATACAGCTTACACTCGTAAATTTTTGTACAGTCAGAATACGTAGAGGTCAATATAACGCGCTTGGCTTTGGCCTTTCTTATACCCTCCAAAGTGAGGAGAAACATTTTGTTAGAAACAATCATAGTAACTATTATAAAAGTTATTTAAGTAATATTGCACGCGTGTTCCCAACTCGATCACCGCAATAAACCAATTCTCATTGTCAGTGAAACCACTCAGACATAACAGTCATTATTAAAATAAATTATGGTGAAAACAACCATAACTAAGCCATAAAACTAAAACGCAATCAGCTCAAAAACTAGCGCGCAGAGTGACATAAATCAAAACGTAACAACGTACCTCGGCAACTGATTAAATTCATAGTTACGCACATGGTTATTATTTGTAATAGTCATTGTTATAAAATTGTTGTCGCAGTTGCTTACTCGCTATTTTGAAGGTTTTTAATAATAATACTAGCCCTGTATTAAACATTGTCCCACTGCTGGGCACGGGCCTCCTCTACTAATGAGAGGGGTTAGGCCTTAGACCACCACGCTGGCCTAATGCGGGTTGGTAGACTTCACATACCTTCGAAATTCTTATAAGAATTCTCAGGTATGCTGATTTCCTCACGATGTTTTCCTTCACCGTTAAAGCAAGCGATAATCAACATTTAATACACACATAACTTTAGAAAAGTCAGAGGTGTATGCCACTTAGGTTTCGACCATACGACTTTCGTCTTGACAGTCCGTACCGCAACCAACTAGGCTATCGCTGCTAGATAGCAGATATCATATAGATATATATGAAAGTGTTTAATTAGTATAAAATTATATTTTATGTACTTGCAAAAAATATAGTGTCAACAACAAACAATAACAATTTCAATACATTAACTGAACATTAAATTTGTATTAAATAATAAATTTTCGGCGAAAAATGGGTGTACTGGTTACACCTCTGCCTACCCCTTCGGGGATTACAGGCGTGAGTGTATATGTATGTAAATACTAAATTTATTATCGCTTAATAGGGGAGTTTTCTGTGTTTTATTTTATTCGATGTGCAACCGAATATAATACGTAAAAGAAACCCTTTTGCGAAAACAGAATCGAAATGGCTTGAAAAATGAGGTCACAATATTTATTTTAAATATTTCTTGAGTAATAATGAGCCCATAGTGGGAATATATCGCTAACTCCCTCGCACAACGGCACAGTAATAGCCATTCAGAGATTTGACGTCACGGCTCATATATAACTACCCCTTCCAGCAGCATATTTGAATGGAGTCTAAGTTACTTATTTTGTGCGTGCGTCTATTACTTCTAACTCTGTCTAGCCCGTTAGGGATACAAGCGTGAGCTTATGTATGTTATTATATGATTATTTTTAATCCAAACACAACACGCTCCGTTATTACCTATTAACAAATTTGACTTATCATAATTTAACCTACATTAGCACACAGTTGCACAACGGTTATAAATCGCATTACAACGTAATAGCCGCAGCGGGGATCAAAGTTCAAAACCCGGTCGGAAAATGGTTCGGTCCGCCATAATGAGTGCACGATTGTCGTTGTTTTGATTTAATGACTCGAAATAATAGTAATCAATGCGAATTGCGATCATGGCGCACAATGAGGTATTTTTGCCGCGCTATCACAGGCTGATAGCATTAATGTTCCATATTTTAGACGATAAGCGAGTGACTACGTTGGAACTCGTTTCAACGTTAATAACGCCTGTCAAATTTGAATTTTTGGAATTATGTGTGAACTAGATGTTGCCCGCGGATCCTCCCGCATGGAGGTTATTTTTGTAAGAAAAGGTATACAATCCATAGAGGCATCTTAAGCTATTACATCTTTCTATATATTGCTATCCCATAAAAAGCGTGCATTTTTCAAAAGTTGGCTATGTCATTTTCTGATTCCTAAACTGGTGACCTTGTGATTCGAGAGAGGTTAAACCTATATCGTGGGTATAAAGAACTATGAGGTACTAAGGTACCATCACCCAGACCCGAAACAGATATCTGGCTGTCACACAAACATATGTGTCGGTGTTGGAATCGAACCCACGGCCTCCCGTTTCACAACCAGCTACTCGCTCGCTGCGCTACGGAGACTGTTAAATAAAAGAAAATATTACTTAGTAGATAATGTAAAAAATTTCATGTTCCATTTTACTTCTCTTGTATTGTCTCTCTTGAATAAGTATATTAAGAAATGTATGTCATTAAATATTTTTTAATTGATATTTTAGTACAGCTCATAGGTAGGTTAGTTAGGTAGGCTGTAACAACAGGTGCAGTGTGGTCACTTGCCAGTCCAGCATAAAAGAAAATATATTTAATGATTGTGTGGTTAAAAAACAAATTATGCGTTACTATAAAATTTGAGGGTTGCCCTTGATTTTTCTGAGATCCCATCATTAGATCCTGACTTGGTGCCAATGGGACCACCTGGGAAGTATACCCTTTTAAACAAAAAAAGATTCGAACGAATTGTTAACCTCCTCCTTCTTTTTTTTAAGTCGGTTAAAGGGGTAACACGTACGTTATTATCACACCTGTGTCCTATAGGGTAGGCAGAGACTTTGGCTTTACACCGTCCTGACATACCATATGAGGGCTACAAACTACGACCCTAACACACAAATTTATTATTGCTTTCAATTCATTTAATCCCTTATTTCTAACGCACCCTGTACACAGCACGATGACACCGCGGCTGTAATGGCGGCGCATTATTTTATCGTTAATTAATTTATGATATAGTCCGATAAAGGATTCCGCGCAATAAATCCAATATATTACCTATATTTTTGACGCTATTTCCCGTTTAACTAATGAGAGAATTATTGCTCTCTAATGTTATGGCTGTTATATTGACGATAAATGGTTTAAATTTATCTGATATTAACATGAGGCCGCTTTTCAATTATTTTATCGAGGGAAATCAATTTTTTTTAAGGTAGGTATGTCAAATTTACCAACCCTTTTTCATTAGTAGAGAAAGCTGGTAGACAGCAGAGGGGAATGTTTGTTTACAATTATTCTAATAACAAGAACTGTCTAAATTTTTAGGAAACTATAATAATACACACATATGTCCTAACCCCACACTAGATCAAACCTGTATCGCAGGTATCAAGAACTACAAGGAACTACAGCCCCACAACACCCAGGCCCGGTGAACTGTGCCCGGTATGGCGATAAGGTCGCCTATCACATCATAGGCCGGTAATAAGCTCAACAAAATGCGGGTGTACTAGTTACACCCCTGCCTACCCATCCGGGGATTACATGCGTGGGTGCGTATATATGTGTACATGTATATACAGTATCCTCTTTGTTTGAAAGTAGCTATTGGTCGCAGCTCTATTCGTGTGGTGGTTGACTTGTCACTGAAGACATATCTTAATCAATTAAAAATACCGATTTGCCAATATAAACATAATAATACCAGCCCTGTATTATACGGTCTTACTGCTGGGCCACCTTTACCAATGAGACGGTTAGGCCTTAGTCCACCACACTAGCCTAATGCGGGTTGGTAGACTTCACACACCTTTGAAATTCTTATGGAGAAATTTTGATCGAACCCACGAATTTCCTTTCAGCTGTTAATACCACTCCCACTAAACTATTATTAAGTGATATTTTACTAATAGATCAACAACATAATATCTTTAAGTGCCTTTTCGTCTATTAATATTAACATTTACACATAATCAGACAAACTCGTCCTCGCAATTCATAAATCTATGAATCGCTGGTGGTAGGATATTCATATCCGCCCGGATAGCGACCACCGTACACAGGGTGAAAAACCCGCCATAGTGGCACACGCAAGTGTGTCGCGATCAGCCAGTGTACATCCGGTTTTGTCGGAGGTCTAGAGTTGGGTTACGATGTTTGGCCGTTTTGTGGCCTTCTCAGTACTCTCGACACTAGATCCTCGACCGCTTCTTCACCTTTTTGCCCATGGCGTGGTGTGAAGAAGCAGGTCGGCATGACTGTGTTGATTAGTGGAGGATAGAGCGTCTTTGCTACTCAATACTCTAATTGGACGGCACTACGCTTACCATCAGGTGCAGTGTGGTCACTTTGCCGTGCCAGGATAAAAAAAGTCTAGAGACCATATCTCTCAAGATTTCTGAATTACAATCAAAAAAACAAAAGCATCCACTCAAACAAAGGAAAACGCAACAATCCGAGACCGACATAAACCAATAAACATAGTAAATAAATAAGAATAACTGGCCGGTTGTAAATAACCAGTGCTCGAGTGTAGCATCAGTGCGGCGCGTCACAGCTTTGATAAACGGCGTCACAGTACATAAAATATACAACACAAAAACTGTCGTTCTTCCAACAGTTTTGGCCCATATTAAGAATGAGCACAAACAGAATGTGGATTTGGAACAGAAGTTGAGACGAGCGGTGGAGTCGCGTTTTGTTAATTTTTTTGATTACTGTCAGGAAGTTCGAATGTGTAATCTATAGGCTAATTCTAGTATTAAATTTTCTCAGCGATTGTTGACAGATTTGATTATGATTTTAATATAAAAATTGATGAGATGTTAAATTAAAAATCTCACTAATTAAGGTAGAAGCATTTGTCAGATTATTAATTATAATTTATTTATATACTACGACATTTAACATTTTACATCATTTAATCAAAAGTAAGAAGTGACAATCATCGGTATTGCACGTCTTCACATTCTTGGGAGATATTTTATGTAGCATACATCTGACTTTCTGCTGTAAATATTAACAAAACCCCAAGCAATATGTTGTTGTTCTTATAATAATAAAATAATAACAGCCCTGTATTAAACATTGTCCCACTGCTGGGAAGGGGCCTCCTCTACTAATAAGAGGGGTTAGGCCTTAGTCTACCACGCTGGCCAAATGCGGGTTGGTAGACTTCACATACCTTCGAAATTCGTATAAGAATTCTCAGATATGTAGGTTTCCTCACGATGTTTTCCTTCACCGTTAAAGCAAGCGATAATTAACATTTAATACACACATAACTTTTAGAAAAGTCAGAGGTGTGTGCCACTTGGGTTTCGAACATACGACTTTCATCTTGACAGTCCGTACCGCAACCAACTAGGCCATCGCTGCTATATATTGTTCTTATACTAGAGTTAAATAAATTAACTACTATAATTAAATTCAATAAACCAATTGCCAGTGTATAGATGTAAGAATGTTGTGTATATAAAAGTTGATAAAATGTATGTTATATTTCTTTCTTTTTAATGAACTGACTTCAAAAAATCTTCGAACCAAGCTACTAAGTGTCTAAGGCCTTAAAAAACCTAATCTAACACCCACTCCACATTATCTCTTGTCCCATATCCTCCAGGCCGATTCTAGCGGAGTTCACAGGGTAATTCGTTATTTTTATTGTTTTTTGTTATTACGCTCCTGTCCCCCGGATTACAGTCGTGATACACGACCGGGTAGTGGATGCGTTTAATTGCCCCGGACGGTTTAGCGTTGCGTATAAATAATAAGATTAAGGTACGAATAGTGAATTCTGATTATTAAACGGCATTACTCATGACATCGGACTGTGGGGTTTGGAATGACGGCTTGACAATGTTAAAACGAATTTGTAAGTTATTGCAATTGCGTGGGTTTCTATTGTGTTGTTCAAATAATACTTGACAGAAGTATCATTATAATTAACAGCCTCCGTGGCCCAGCAGGCGAGTAGCCGGCTGCGAAACGAGGGGTCGTGAGTTCAATTTCCACAAAGGGACAAATGTTTGTGTGACAGGTATTTTGAGACCGAAAGTCTCTCGTAGTTCCTGATACCCACAACACAAGACTCGTATCTTAGTGTGGGAACGGGGCCATGTGTGTGACTGTTGGATGTTATTTATTTATTCAACGGAATTAGCATATTGAAATAAAAATTCAGGTAAATGCAAGAAACCATTACGATTGGCTTAGCTAAGGAATGATCAAGGAGGTATACTTCAGAATTCTATTGGCCCCTAGATCCAAAACTATACAAACAAGGTTTGATAAGTAGAAGAAAATCTTATGCTCTTTATTAGTTAGTCATAGCTTGTCTAAGAAATTCGTTAAGAATATCCTAAATTGTTCACATTATCTGAACACATAGGCACAACTTCTAGAACATTTTAAAGTCGCAGGTAAAAATAAAACATCCAACCAAAGCCGTTTACTGTCTCACACTTGTCAATTTCTTCCGAATCAAACACGTACGTACGTACACGTAGTTCCTTATAAATATAAAGACTAAGAAAATACTATGGGGTTCAAGGCAGCATATATTCATACGTATTAGGTATTTCAATGTCAAAAACAAACATATAGACAGTCATGGGAACTACCGACAGGAGAGAAAACTTAAAACTTTGGAATTACTGTTCTTTTTTGGAACTACGTCCACGAAGTAGTAACTTTTTTTATTACGATTGCTTGTCAATAATTATAGAACTTCATAGGCAAAAATAAAATAATCTGAGCGTGATAGTGACGGCAGTTCAGTGCTTTCCCCCAAACCAAAAGTGCCCAACGTGCCTAAAGAAGTTTTCACTTCAATAAAAGGCAACAAATTGAATGCAATCATTTTACAGGAGAGGTAATACGCAGACCTTCTCATTAGGGGTGTCGGGATATTTGGCAGTACAGCCACCGACATAGGTGTTTGAAACTTTTTAACACACAGTCCTAATCTCACACTAGGTCAAACCTGTATCATAGGTATCCAGTACTACGAGACTAGGTCAGAGCTGCATTTTTGGCATCACAAACTCGAGGGACACGGTTCCACAACAGCCAAACCCGAAACAAATATATTATTTAATGACATAAACCCGCAGATTCCCGTTTATACGGTAGGCAGCGGCTTTGCTGTGCCCTGGCATTGCAGAAGTCTATGGGCGGCAATGACTACTTACCATCAGGTGGCCCATCTGCTCATCTGTCTATGCAATCAGTGAAAAAAAAATACAATCGGCCACTCACTCCTTGCATCAAAGGCTGTCAAAAAAAACTTACTTTAAAATTTCTTGGTAAAGTTGAAATTTGCATAAAGCAAATCATTTAAAGATTTTATATTGTATACAATAATTCAATACACATTAAAGGCTACCTGGCTATCGACCTGGGAACCATCAAGAAGAGAGCATATACTTTCCTGAAAGGCTGGCGACGCATTTGCAAGTCCTCTGGTGTTGCACATGTTCATGGGCGGCGGTGATCACTTTCCATCAGGTGAGCCTCCTACCCGTTTGCCCTCTTTTACCATAAAAAAACAAAAACATTATTTATTAATTAACCATATTCTAAGCTCAAATTGGAACAAATATTATATTTCATAATAAAAATTGGAACCAATGTTGGCTGGAGCATCACCATAAAAACATTCGACGCGACAGTACACACTATTATAAATCCAGCGAAATGCTCATTCCAAAACGATAATTAAGCGAGCCCGCTCGTTGTTCACAAAAGGCGCGTTGTTTATTTCGATATGTGAGGTACACGCGATTTATACATACTAGAGATCGGTCACTGGGCGAAATTCGGCCATAAGTAACAAAAAAGTTTTTTTTTATCCTGGCACGGCAAAGTGACCACACTGCACCTGATAGTAAGTGCAGTGCCGTCCAGTTAAAGTATCAAGTAGCGAAAGACAATCTATCCGTCGCTTCTCAACACAATTTTGCAGGCCTGCTGTGTAGCTTCTTCACACTACGCCTAAAGGACCCAGTATCATAGGAAGGAGGGAACACGGTAGCTGACAAACTGTTCCACAGCTTGATGGTGCGGCAAAAATACGAATTTGCGAACCTCTTGGTTCGGGCCGGGGTAGTAGACACCACGAAGCTGTGCCTCCGCAAGCCAGTACGCGTGGTTCTAAATTTAAATTCAAAAGTGATGAAGTTCTTCAAAAAGTATACTTCTATAATGACAGCCTCCGTGGCGCAGCGGGTGAGCAGCCGGCTGTAAAACGAAAGGTCCTGGATTCGATTCCTGCACTGAGACAAATTTTTGTGTGACATACAGATATTACTTTCGGGTCTGGTTGTTGTAGGACCGTAGTCCCTCGTAGTTGTTCATACCCACGATGCAGGTTCTACCTAGTGTGGGGTCAGAACAATGTGTTAGGGTGTATAATCATTGCATTTTTTTTAATTATGTTCTAATTATGTTGCTCGCGGCTCCGCCTGCGTGGAGGTTATATTCGGGAGCAGAAGTATACAATCCAAGGAGTTGTCTTCTGCACTGAGGCACCTGTAGCGATTGTCCAGCCTATATTATATTGTATTCTTGAGATTGCATCTAAAGAATACCCCATAAGTTTAACCTCACTTTGCCCCTTTTAGGGATGATATTTCAAAAACGTTGAAACACGTATTTCTTGATTCCCCACCAAAAACCTAAATATGAATTTACAGATACCTAAGTCGAGGAATTATGGATATCCCATACAAATTTTGAACTCCTATTTGACCCCTTTCAATATTGTTTTTTGAGAAAAAGATAGCCTATGTCCTTCTCCAGGATATAATCTATTCCCTTACCAAATTTCATTACAATCCGTTTAGTCGTGAAGAGGTAACAAACAGAGTTACTTTCGAATTTATAGTATTAGTATGGATTACGTCAGTTGAGAGCGTGTACACATGTCATTAGCGTGTGTTATGTATTTGACATTGACAGTCTTAATGTAAACAATGAAAGTTTTCTTTTATTTTATTTAACGTATTCTACACAGTCAGGTCATAAGTATTGTCACACAATAAAAACACAAAAAAGTTTATTGAATTCGAATTTCAAATTGTTCATGAAAATAAAAATGTATACTTTTTAGAATTTTACTCATTTTTAAATATGGAGTGGACGCTTAAAGAAGACCGTGTTGCAGTAATTGCGTTGCATCGTTGCGGTTACGCGCCAATTCAAATTTTTGACATACTGAAAAATTTGAATATAACCAAAAGATTCGTTTATCGTACCATCAAACGATACAATGAAGACTCTAGTGTAGATGACAGGTAAAGAAGTGGTCGCCCTCGGTCTGTTAGGACTCCAGCAGTGATAAAAGCTGTGAAGGCGCGAATTCAAAGAAATCCCAAACGTAAGCAGAAACTGTTGGCCCTTCAGATGGGGTTAAGAACCACGGTGAAAAGGGTGTTAAATGAAGACTTAAGGCTTCGGGCACATCGAAGAAAAACAGGACATTGTTTGAATGCTCGTCTAATGGACCTGAGACTGAAGAGATGCCGCGCTTTGTTGAAGCGGTACGCGGGAAAAAATTTCGGGAAATTCTTTATTCAGATGAAAAAAAATTTACCGTAGAAGAGAGCTACAACAAACAAAATGATAAGGTGTACGCACACAGTAGTGAAGAAGCGAGCAACCGTATTCCGCGTGTCCAACGAGGTCATTTTCCATCCTCGCTCATGGTATGTTTGGGAGTTTTTTATTGGGGCTTAACAGAGGTACATTTTTGTGAGAAAGGTGTAAAAACGAATGAATGAGTTGTGTATCAAAATACAGTCCTGACGAACCTTGTGGAACCTGTTTCTCATACCATGTTCAATAACAGGCACTGGGTATTCCAACAAGATTCGGCGCCAGCTCATAGAGCGAAGAGCACACAAGACTGGCTGGCGGCGCGTGAAATCGACTTCATCCGGCACGAAGACTGGCCCTCCTCCAGTCCAGATTTGAATCCGTTAGATTACAAGATATGGCAAGACTTGGAGGAAAAGGCGTGCTCAAAGCCTCATCCCGATTTGGAGTCACTCAAGACATCCTTGATTAAGGCAGCCGCCGATATTGACATGGACCTCGTTCGTGCTGCGATAGACAACTGGCCGCGCAGATTGAAGGCCTGTATTCAAAACCACGGAGGTCATTTTGAATAAACTTTAGTGTCATAAGAATCTATGTTTTGTTAAGTTCATTTTGGTATATAAATGGTTACATAATGAATAAACTTGTTTCAATTATTTTATATTAAACATGTGACAGAATTTATGACCTGACTAGGTATACATCTTTATATAAATAATTCCACTGTTCATGTGTATGTCACTGAACTCCTTCTAATCGGCTGGACCGATTTGAATTTGATGATTTTTTTTGTATGTGTTTGGGTGGCGCCCTGTATGGTTTAGATTCACAAATCAGCTCGGCAGATGGCGCTGCAGTCGGTGTGGCGCTGCTTTTACGGGCAGGACGACGTCTGCCGGGCCCGCTAGTATTATATATTATATGCCAAATTTCACACTCATCTGTGCGCTCAATATGCTTGAAAAGGGGTAGTTTCCTTTTTTAATTTAAGCGGTAGATTGATTGTTGAATAAAGCAGGACAGCTAGTGTAACAACTTATTACAAACGTTTAAAACCCCGCTTCTTCTGTCCACGTACGATATTTTAAATCTTGTTTTAATACAATGTCACGATTGACGGCTTATACCAGTTGTGCCCATCTGGGCACTGAGACTAGATCATAATGCATACATACATATACACTCACGCCTGTAATCTCCGAAGGGGTAGGCAGAGGTGTAACCAGTACACTAATTTTTCGCCGAATGTCGGTCCATATTGCTTAGAATTTCTAGATAACGAAAAAAAATTATATAAATACCCAATATCACTTTACCCGACCCGGGGATCGAACCCGAGACCTCAGCACAGTAGTCGTAACGCATGCATAATTACAACTGCGCCACCGAGGCAGTCTACTAGATCTTAATGATTTTATGAATTTATTTTAATTATATGAATTGATATTCTGTTATAGAAATAGGTAATGATTTCCTTAAACAATATTATGATACAAATATCAGGGTATAATATTATTTTTTTATTAAAAAATCAAGTCTTTTTAGGCTTGCGAAGTATTAATATAAAAATAATTTCCCGTACCGGGAATCGAACCCGAGCCTCCTGGGTGAAAGCCAGGTATCCTAGCCACTAGACC
Source organism: Laothoe populi (assembly GCA_905220505.1). Taxonomy (NCBI): domain Eukaryota; kingdom Metazoa; phylum Arthropoda; class Insecta; order Lepidoptera; family Sphingidae; genus Laothoe; species Laothoe populi. The sequence continues at coordinate 20,759,976 of HG992152.1, read as the reverse complement.
ATACGGGAGTTACCGAAGGTGGGTGTAATAACAACCACATTGAGATCATCCTTAGCTAAAAATATTTCTGTTTTATAAAGACAATTGTATAAATAATTCCATTATTATATTAATACATAATATTATATCAACATGATATTAATACTGCAAATAAAACACAACATTAGTATTAAAACTGTCATTAAGGTGCGTTTAGTCGTAATGTAATTAAGTATAACAGCAAAATAACCAAATTATTTTTAATGGATAATAACCACTTCGACGAATTATAGTAAACAAATTAATACAAAAATATAACACAACAACATAATTAGCATAAATAGTATTCATAATCTTTTCACACTTCATAATCACCAGTAAATAACAAACAGAGACATCACTACTACTTAAAATAAGAATAATGAAGGTAAGAATAAGACAAACAAACATCATAATGACATTACCCTCCAATATAAAAAGTAACAAAATGTCAAAGCAATCAGTAATAAACACAAAGTGACAACGAAAGGTACTCGAAAGTTACAATGAGTAACTTTATAGACTCCGAAGCTATCTTGTACGGAAACGAGCAATGGATGAAGCTAGAAGAAGATTGGAAACCAGTCGACTTGGAAACAGAAGAAGATCCTTCTACTAATGCCTACCAATCCTTCGGTAGTCTAGACTCAAGGAAGACAACTTTCGACTCATCGTTTCTCTTCAAGAAAGTACGAAGAAAGATCGGCAGGCAGTTATCGAAAACTTCCGCTCTGGATTACCAACATTTTATTGAAGATCTTCACAAGAAGACAGAAAAAGAACAGAAGCCATTCTATTTCGTGAACGGCCAAATCATATCTGCTGTGTCCGTGGAAGAAATATGCGAAAGTATTGATGATTTGTTCAAATCTATTGAAGAACTTTGTTCCGCAAGTGGTTCTGTGAGAGGAACTGGCAGAAAACTACCAGATAGAGTGGAGTGTAGTGTGTCTACTGGCGATCTAAGTTTTGACGACACAGTACAATCTTCTAAAGGAAAAGCTAGAAGCCTAGATAATTACATAGACGAAGCATTCGACCAACTCAGTTATACGGTTAATACATGTTCGTGTGATGATGAAGAGACCAGGGAATCTGTGACTACGTTAGTGAGGAAGTTTAGTTCGATATTGAAGAGTCCATCTGGGAACTGCAGTCCAAGAAGACAGAAGCAAAGAAGCGATAGGTTTAAGGAGTTAGCTGATTTCTGGAAGAGCCGTGTTAGTGAGCGCGAGTGATATTGTGAGAATTTAAGACGTTTAGGTGAATAAAAAAGGTGCTGTGAACTATAATTGTTTTTTGTAAAATGTAAGTAGATTATGTTACAAAGAATAACCATAATATTCTATTCACACACGTCAGTGTTTGGTGCCTAAACATGGTCATTCTATGCGTTTTTTGTTTTTTGCCATCCAGCATGTCAGTTGTCAATTACTGAGCAAAATTACGTACAACAAAAATGCATGAACTTACTGGGTTAGTAAATCTTAAACAATTTAAAATCTTACATGAAGTGTTCATAAATAAGAACTTATAAGCTTCAGTAATAACGTTGTTAAATCTAATTAATCAATGTTTTGTCTTGATATTAAGATTAACATCAGAAATAAATAAGGCAAAATAAAGTAATTATTATATTCTATTTATGTATGATGTATTATAACCGTATGTAATTGAAGAAACGTAAGGTGCAATGATTTACTAAATTTATCGACTTTGACATATCTTTATTACTACAAATAAATGAAACAATCCTAATATGAAATATTGCTCCTTGCAGACAGTTTTTCAATTACAAATGGTCTAAAACAATGTACCTCGGTAAGTGGTTTTAAATAATATCAAATGTTGAATGTTTTTTATGATATAATTCTTATAATTTTATATTGCAAATATCATGCAATAAAATGAACGTGTATTGATAATTATAAGTTCCTGAGCTTGCATTAATTTATTTATTTGACATACGTGTTCTACTTGTAAGGTAGTGATTTGAAGAATTAAAATGATTTTTAAATTTATCGTTTTTTTTATTTAACTATTATTTATTTTTAATTTTGTTTTTGATATTTAACTTACCTGATAATAATTCAATCCGAACTACAGTTTTAGAATTTAGTAGCGTACATAGGCTGTAAGAGTCTGTAGGCCCCGAGTTCGATTCTCAGGTTCGACAATCGTTGGTGCTATTTTAAAGAATTAATAAACCGTGCCAAACTCAACCTGTCACTTAGACGATTTCATAATACGAAATGACGTTTAACGGGATCACACTTAATTAAATGATTTTAGTATCAATCTGCAATATCAAACTAAACTTAGTTCTTTGAACCCAGATAGACAAGTCTGTATACTGTGGTCTCTATGGACACCCTCTATGGGGTAATAAGCGAGTAGCCGACTATTAAACCGGAGTCTGATTAGATTCAAACGGTGTCAATAAAATAAATATTTTTAAAATGCACTATTAAATCAAATTATTGATTTAATATTGCAATTTGCAGTGTAATTATTGAATCTTAATCTAATAATGTTTTTTACTCCACTGCAGTTTTGATGTAGAAGAATGGGCAATAAACTAGCCCTTTCCAAAAACTAGTTAAAACTGATAAACTAAATTTATTTTTTGTTGTCTGCCTCGGTGGTGCAGTTGTAATTGCGTTACGACTGCTGTGTTTAGGTCTCGCGTTCGATCCCCGAGTTGGGTAAAGTGATATTGGATTTTTCTATATAGAAATTCTCAGTATGAACCCGGAGTCTGGAACCTGTGCTCGGTATAGACACTATGGGACCGAAATTCGGTGAAAAGTGGGTGTACTGGTTTACACCTCTGTCTACACCTTCAAGGATTACCGGCGTGAGTGTATATGTATGTATCTAATTTTTGTCTCATTTTCTGATTCCTTTCAAAGAAAACATGAAACGGCTGTAAGGTATTAGCTCACCTATTACTTAATTACCTGAATACTGGACAGCAAATAGAAATTCATGGTTCATTAAGCAAACAACCCTGGTGGGTCCTCACAGGACACCGGCCAAGTTGGATGCTAAATCACGAATGGTGCCTGTGGACTCCTTACAGAGAGACACACGGGGCTGTAAGTATGACGAACACGCTGGGTTTTGAGACCAGCTGCAGTCTCGACATATATAACGCTCGATTATCAACCGATATCGGTCGTTATGACATAATTAACTCACTCACTCGCGGGTATCGGGACCAGACCCAGGACACAAATATCTGTCTGTCACACAAATATTTGTCTCAATGCGAGAATCGAACCCATGGCCCCTCGTTTCATAGCCTGCTACTCGCCCGCTGCGCCACGGAGGCTGTCAATTATTTATTTAATTTAATTATTATATAACTTCAAAAGGTTAGTAATGTATATTTGCCTGGGTTTCGAACATGCGACTTCCGTTCCAGTCCATACCAGTTCCAACTATAGCAACTTTTTCTATCGTTTGTTGACGCAATACCCCGCCGTATGTACACCCGGTTTCGCGCACTGACCGGAAGCAGAAACTTATTCCGGCTTGTTCATGAAAGTTGGACAGTTTGTCAATTTATGAGCGCCTGAGCACAATAACTGAACATACACGATCCGACTGAAGGCAGATGCTGTTAATTGAGTTAGTGTGATTATGTACCGTGTTATATAACTTAACTGGGACGAATGAAAGTTGAATGAATGTCAGATGCACAATTTACAGATAAATATAAAAAACGTAAGTACCTACACGATAAGCAGCGATAGCCTAGTTGTTTGCGGTACGGACTGTCAAGACGAAAGTCGTATGTTGAAAACCCAAATGGCATACACCTCTGATTTTTCTAAAGTTACGTGTTTTGTTAATTGTTAATTATCGCTTGATTTAACGGTGAAGGAAATCATCGTGATGAAACCTGCATACCTGAGAATTCTCATAAGAATTTCAAAGGTATGTGAAGTCTACCAACCCGCATTAGGCCAGCGTGGTGGACTAAGGCCTAACCCCTCTCATTAGTGGAGGAGGCCCGTGCCCAGCAGTGGGACAATGTTTAATACAGGACTAGTATTATTATAAGTACACGATGTAAGTACTTGACCGTTTCCTAAGGTACCAGTCTAAAGACGTAGGAAACTACGAGAAACTTAGTTTTTTTTAATCCTGGCACGACAAAGTGACCACAGTACACCTAATGGGAAGCGCAGTGCCGTCCAGTTAGAGTATTAGGTAGCGAGAGACAATATATCCCTCGCTACTGAACACAATCATGCCGCCCTGCTGTGTGTCTTCTTCACACTACGCCATGGGGCAAGGAAGGTGAAGAAGCGGTCGACGGTCTAGTGTCAGAGTACTCAGAAGGCCGCAACACGGCCAAACATACCCCAACTCTAGACCACCAACAAAATAGCCAGATAAAAAAAATATTAAGCTAGACAAATATTTGTCACCATGCGGGATTCAAATCCGCGGCCTTTTTCAAATTGGACACCCACTGCGCCACGGAGGCTGTCCAACATGATCTGCGATGTAACAGAAGTAAAAAGTGGAGCAATGCTCAATAAAATACTTTTGCTATTATTTATGTTAAGCGATATATCCGCTAAATATGAACCCATTTTATAATATTTTTATTCGGTACGAGGGAATATGTGATATCCTCATCGGGTAAGCAAATACCGTGATTAGAAATTTTAAAGGTTTATTTTGAAGTTCCTCGTTTTTAATGTATTTATTTTTATTGAGTATAAAATAGTTGAAATATTTATAGGTGTGTTATTTTTTAACTCCTGTATATTAGCGTATTTACTATTATTAGAAATACCGAAGGTATAACTCAGGTATTTAGGAGACTAGTTGGGGGTAGTTAATAATGACAACCAAAGTGGGAGTAGTAAATGTTTAATATAAAACAGAGTGCCTTCCGCGCTCCGGGGTTCAGTTGGTTCAGTTGGTTCAGTTCAGTTTAGTTGAGTGGAAGACGAGACGATAGCCAGTATATTCGTGGTTCGGTGTAGTAACTGAAAATGGTAATTATAATGGTAATCAGTTCAATGGCGTTGTTCAGTTTAAAAGGGTAATGCTGGTAGATTAATTATAAAGAGAAGCCTTAAAGTGAATCCTGACATGCGTGTGTATTGATAATAAGCACTGAGATGTGTAACAGTGTCGTGTAAATCAATCAATAAATTATAAATATTGTATTTGTGCCTTTTAAATATCCATTTTGCATAGATTTGTTGATGTTGCTAACATGTATATTGAGTTTCCTTATAGCAAATCATCAACCAATCAAAAAAGTGGGCCATACCAAAAAAAAGGTATAAGACATTTTTCCATCCTACTCATTTACAATAGTGAATGTACTATGAGAAATCTCGCCTTCACACCCCTTACTATATTTGTAAGACAGGATCGACAATTACATGCATTTTGCGACCCCGAGGACAGTGGCGTAGCTTGCCTTAGACGGGCCCTATGTCCAAAGGAGACCAGGAATATATGGACCACGGTACAAGTTTGCGTCAATTCCAAAGTTGTTTTTAATCGTCTATAAAGTATCCAAATACTATCTAAAGTTCACATTTTTGGAATTGGAACGCGGGTTTCCATAAATGTTTTTAGACTCTCGCGATTTGAATACATATTATAAAATTAGGAACGGGTCTTAATCGCGCAATATTCGGGAACGTCGGGAAATAATTGTGGTATTTATACCATTAAAATATTGCGCGATTAAGACCCGTTCCTAATTTTATAGCGGTTTTCCATGTTTTTTGTGTAATAAAAATATTTTTTGTGTAAACTGTAGGTATATAAATATTTAAACGTAAGACTAGGCAGTATGGTCGATTGACTATAGCCTGTCCTTTGGACGAATAAAAAAAAATAAGCTGTAGGTATCATTACGTCAATGAAAACTGGTACGTCATTTTTAATCAATAATATGTCTGATTAAGTTTTAAAAGAAATCCCCTATACATAGGAATATAGAAATTAATTTAAATATTATTTTTATCTTGGCGCGCGAGAAAAAGCAGTACCAAGAATGGGCATTCTCCTTTTTTGAAGGACCCAAATGAAGGTCCCACAATTCAATTCAAACAATTCTTAAAATGTTTACCACAATCTCACTTTTCTCCAAAAAGTGAGACCGCGGCAGTCTCAACAATTTTAATAAAATGTATACTTCATTTGTGGCCCAATGACGCCTCGTCCTATTGACAGATACAGACATGTCATGCACGCACACATCAAAAGATGTGCATTGTCCACAAATGAGCCGATCTATCTCCAACCAAAGTTCTAACAAAGTGTCATAGCGACAATGTGGGTAGTTTACAACCGGGCCGGTCGCCGGTCCGGTAGCTAGCGACCACAATGTACGACCGTATCGGCTAGTCTAATTAAACTGTGTCCAGAACAACTTGGACGATATGGGCCGCCGCACCGTCCCGTCTAAATTAATTTATGCATGTTGATGAGTGTTGTATTTTTTGATAATTTATCGTAAATACTTTGTGTAATTTTTGAAACGTTGTCATTTACAAAAACCATAGAATGAAGAAAAACATTTTTTTTACCGGTTTCATAAAAATATCTATTGAATTTAATGCGTGTGCTTTTTAACAGAATTATATTTTTTTATTATACTTATTTAAATTGACAAGGTTTACATCAAGGATGCTACTATGTAAACTTCGCTAAGGTCTGAAGACAGGTCACGAGAGATTAAGAAACTCTTGAAGAAACAACATTAATGGCACCGGCTTAGGGTTTGAAGTTTTCTAAATTTTATCATAGTTATTGCCATACCAAATATTATTCGATTTTCAAAAATACCTTCTATAACAATCATCTAAATAGTCGATCATACTATATGTATAGAGGAAGAGCCCGTGAACCCCAGACCTACGTTATTTTATAAAAGCTGAAAGTTTGTCAGCGCATGCTCCCAACACAGGTAAGAACGATGGACCATTATGAAGTTTGGGTTACAGTGGCTTTGGCAGGTAAGAGTCACTAAAGGTGTGTAAAATACCGATCTAAATACATCAAATAATAAAGTGCGATTTTTTGGTATTACCTTTAGAATATTATTAAAAATCACGTTATTCATCGCCAGACACTTAACATCGTGGCAACCCCTTGCCAGACACCTTTAATGGTCATGAAATTATAATATTACTTACGTTATAGTATAAAAGCTGATTTTTATAGATAATACTTGGGTAATAAATAGATGATGTTTCCTCATCAGCCAGACACTTTTGATAGTTCCAACCCCTTGCCAGACAAGCATGTAGGGTAGCTGTAGGAGAGCGCGAGTATGGATTGTACAGTCTTACTATTTTGTAGTTTATGATGGTATCAACCAGTCAACAAAGACAGGCCAATAACTGATTTAAAATTCACAATTATTTTCAGTTTAATTATTAATTGTCAGTTTATGATCTAGGAACACATAAGTACTAACAATCACAATGTTATTGAAATAAACTATTATTTAAACTGCAATATAATTTACAAAGTGTTACAACATAATTAACTTTCTGTATTGACTAAGAGTAGTTATTAAGATTTGTTTTATATTGTAAATTTGAGAAAATTTTAAACTTTTTTGTGGTTACAGCAACACTTAATCTCTTACCATAATATCACTGCCTAATTAGCAGTTAAACAAAAACTTCAAATATTAATTAAAGTACCATCAGTTTTAATAAAACTAAAAGATGAATTGCCATCAGATTTTAACACCAGAAATTAAAACAAAAATCAATAAGGTAGGAAATAGAACATGGTATTTTTAACTTAATGAATTGTTTAGTTTATCAGAATGAACAAAATTAAAACTCACCTGTAAATTTTAAAACCAGAAGCGACTCACCAAATTTTAAATATATCCATAGGAACATGACCTATGTAGGTAGGCAGGCAAACAAACAGCTATCTCAGTACTTGCACTACCAGAGAACCGCCTCAACAACTCAACAGAGCCAGGGGACACCATCCACAGCAAATGGAATTTTAACACCAAAATCATTAACACAGTAAACATTGACACTTAATTTTGATTATCGTTTAAACGATTTAGTTTGGAACATAAAATAAATCAAAATGATTTACAAAACTTAAGGCACTTACTATAATTTATAAACATAGCACATCCAAATGATTCTCAACATTCGCAACCTAGAAATTTACTGGAGACTAGCAAATTTACAGTACCATTGAGCACATTTTACCACGTGTAAAGCGGTAGCATATTACACTTTACCATCACTATTTTATTTCGGATGATAGAATTTCAATAATATATAAATTTTTGCACAACCTTTTGTTTTATGCACTTTTTTGCACAACCCAAAAAAGTGCATAAAACTAATGATTAATGTTTTCCGAACTCTCAAACAACAAAAATAACATGTTACGAGACTGTAGGATTTACATCACCTGATTTACGATAGTGGATGTCGAGTTCAATCCCACTTCTGATATCCGGGTTCTATGTGTTGTGGTCAGAATGGCTGAGGTCATGACGTCATCATAGGTCATGACTATGAGAGTTATTCATCCTTCTTTGATCTTCAGATAACCAGGATGCATAGCGTACGATAGTTCAGTAGAAATAACACACTTTCTGTTCATTGTTTATTAAGCTACACCGGTTCGGAATGCAGTTATCCACTAGGAAAGAAGCCGGCAATAAAACCTGTAGTTGCTCTTTTAAACATATCACTTTTACATCAGTTGACAATTACACTTTTTACTTATTCAGTCCAATAATTAACAAAAACGACAACCGGCCTTCAATAATAATATTTTTACATTGTATTATTTACATTGTATTTTAACCTGTTATTGACATAATAATTTTTTTTTTTTAACAATTTAAGGTAGTTGTAGCATCGAATGTATTTTCTTAAAATGTTTTTAAAATTTACATAGACTATCAGTAGAAATAACAACTGCGCAGTGAGGGACCGCGGTAGACTTAACTCGCTATCTCACCCATATGCATACTGCCTCGCGCTCTCCTACAGCTACCCTATATGCTTGTCTGGCAAAGGGTTGGAACTATCAAAAGTGTCTGGCTAATGAGGAAACATCATATATTTATTACCCAAGTATTATTTATAAAAATCAGCTTTTATACTATGACGTAAGTAAAATTATAATTTCATGACCATTAAGGGTGTCTGGCAAGGGGTTGCCACGATGCTAAGTGTCTGGCGATGAATAACGTGATTTTTAATAATATTCTAAAGGTAATACCAAAAAATCGCACTTTATTATTTGATGTATTTAGATCGGTATTTTACACACCTTTAGTGACGTGTACCTGCCAAAGCCACTGTAACCCAAACTTCATAATGGTCCATCGTTCTTACATGTGTTGGGAGCATGCGCTGACAAACTTTCAGCTTTTATAAAATAACGTAGGTCTGGGGTTCACGGGCTCTTAGACCAGTACGAGAGAAGTCAATAAAAGTTGACATACGAAAAATAAATGTATTTTTTTCCTGCGCAAATATTGCGATCAAGCCATCAACTAGCACGACGGCTTGTCGTATCATTCAATAAAATATTTTGTCATGCACAACTAAGGTAAAACTTACAAAAAAAGAAGCGCAAAAAGCGACAGCGCAGCTCCATTAGCGCTCAGCGAAGGGCTCGCTCTCTATCAATTTGTACAGAATCGCCGGTGCGAAGTGTTTTTTAATTAATTTTATGAGTGCGTTTCGTTTGGACATCGACGTGTTTGGAGTCGGTTTTGACATGTAGCCGACTCATCGATTTAAAATGTTGCGATTTTGTGTGTTCCATTATGGCTAAAGTTTCAAAAAATTGCATATTTACTGAATCAATTTGGTGTGTCTCCGTTGAAAAACAATAAGCAGTCCGTTAATTCTAAAAAAGATTATATGCAACTTTGCGCACGTGAAAAAAGTAAGAAGAAATAAAGAATGAAATGTTTTCAGAGTATTTAAGAGTTACAATTTCAAAGAGGTTCACTTAAAAATATATATGTCAGAGCGTGATGAATATGGATACTGAATTGAACTTGCTAATAACTTTATTTATTGTAAACTGTGGGTAGCGCCATTTGTTTTGCTATTTTGAAGGTGGTTTCGACTTGTTTATCGAGTGATCTCACTCGCAGAGGAGTGGGTCACAACGAAATCACAATATAAAAGAGCACCTCGTCTTTGGTGCGGCATTCGTGAATTATCATTGAAACAGTTAGTAACTTGTCGGTCGTAATGCCGAAATATTGTTAAAGTAGTAAGTTAACGTGATGTGAAAGTGATATTGTGTACCACATAATTATTGTAATGTAAACTGTGATGTGTTTAAAAGAGCAACCATGAGGGTTTCTTGCCAGCTCTTCCCCATGGATGACTGCATTCCGAACTGGTGGTAGCTTAAATAGACTCTGAAGTGTTAATCTCGTGTTTTATTACCGAACTATCATACGCTATGCATCCTGACCATACCTGGAGGTCTGAGAGGGTCGTGTAAGCCCTCTCACTGCCTCTGCCGATGACCGCTCGACCCGTCATATATAATTTTTATTTCGGCCTTTGATAATATCTTAACGTAGGTACTCAAGTAATAGAACAATACGAGGGCGAAAATAATACTAATTAATTAATTGAACTGGTTTATTCAACGATTGAATACAGACTGACTTAAATCTATTACTTAGATGCTAAAAACAAGTCTGCAATGGAAAACAATTGCAGGTGGTCATGTATACATTGTCAGCTTAATGGATTACAAGGAATTGTTATTGAGAGAGAGTTAAATCTGCACAGTTATCATATTAGGATGCGTGAGAGGCGAGGGTGACATCATAACTCCTCCCCTGTTAGTGTCGAAATCCTCTGAAGGGTTATCACCTTGAGGGTTTCGATCATGACATAAAACATTATATATTTTACTTTTAGACTTATAGAGAACAAAAATAATGACACAAGTTATTAAAATTACGTATAAAACTATTGTTCCAACACTAATATTGTTCACATTAATGACCTTTTCACTTTTCACTATTTCACTAGTCTTCTTAAGAGTATACGACAGAGCATGAAGTTTGGCGACATCAATATCATCGAAGTACGTAGTAGGTTTTTCAGCATTAATAATTGGAAGCGGTATAGCGGGCAAATTTATCAACGGCAAAGGATGATAGATCTCGATTCCGGTTTTCCGTAGCATTTTCCTTCTTTTCATGGACATATGTTTGATTTTAATTGTGTATTCATCATCCAAGGTGAGAATAGATATCATAGCGTATTATTTCATTTTCGCAATGTTTTGTTATATATATTCGATCTTTGGAGTATAGCAGCCAACGATCCGGTTGAATATTTTCCAATCTTATATCTTCAATCAAGACAGGTAAAGGTTTGCAAGAAGTGATGTTTTCATCAAATTCACCAGTGCCGATACGCAGTGATCTACCAGTAGCGACGATATACTGTTTTCGGGGCATAAAAACAGTGATTCTCCTATTTCTGGGCAAGGTTGTGCAAGCGAAATAGTTTTCGACTCCTTCACTAACAGGATGGGATATTTAGGCATCATGACAAACGTTTGGTTTAAAGGACTTGTCATGGGAAGTGGATATATTTTGTAATAGACATAACTTTCCTTTTCGACAATCGGAATATCCAAAATAAATACTATCTGATTACGCTTTACATACGCTTTTATATCAATACATTTTTCTATGTTATACATATTGATAAGGAAGCCTTATAACATTTTCTAAAGGTTCCAATAAATTTAACAACTCCGTAGAATCTATAACAGATTGGTGTAATGTTGCGAGTTTACTAAACACTATGGCTGTTTCAATTTCATCCAATGTTATATACAATATTTGAAAATTATGTAGGAACAAGCTGGTGATATTTCAATCGGGATATTTTTTATATGGCTTACCTGATTAATAACGTTACGCAGTTCTATGTCAATGATAGCAGTATCGAAGCAGTTACTTATATCATCTAATAAAGCATTAACACTAATAATATTCTTTTTTTATTCATTGCGCGTTGAAACGTTGCAGGTGCTGTTTTTAAATTAAAAGGCATTCGCGAAAATTCGTAATGTCCTGATTGCGTGGCAAAACCGGTTTTGTGCCTATCCTCTTCATTTACTTGAATTTTGAGGTAACCGCTTGCTAGGTCTATTGTGCTAAAATAGACAGACTTTCCTAATTTATTAAACAAATCTGTAATATTATTATATATAGTATTACTGGTTCTTATATTATGTTTTACATAGCCCGTATGCGTCAAAGGAATTTTGACACTATAGAAAATGTCTCTAAATTCATGGCATAATTTTGATAAATTATTTCGTTCTTCATTAAGGTGCTCTGTTTCAATTCTGTTTAAATTTTCCTGAAGCAAATTATCTACGTCATAACTATTGGTACCGCCGAGAGTATTCATCTCGCAATTTTCTGTTTCTAGCTTTGTAACTTTAATTTGTTTTTTAAGCGTTAAAGTTACTTTTTGGTCAGAGGAATTTGGAAGAATCGTAGCAGCAAAATAATTGTGACAATTTACAAGGGCTGATGGCATTCGTACACCCTGACAAAAATCTTGATAATCTACTTTTGCTTCACCATTATTTATATCCGTAGGAATTTTAACTATAGTCTCCGAACGTGGATCTAAATTAATTTCATACGGAAGGCTGTATACAATAGGAATTTCAGTATTTAGGGTTTGTAAAATTTGTCTTTTCATGTCTACTGTCGCACCGAGTTGTTTCAGGAGATCGGCACCAATTAATCCATCATAACGGTTATCTACACTATACAAATAAAAATTGTGCTTTGCTGAGTTTCGGAATGACTTTAATAAAGGTATATATATAACTTTGTTGTGTCTACTGCGAGCATGAGTACTCATAACTTCAAAAGGTTCTTCGTAAATATAATCTGTAAAATATTCTTCAGCCTTTTGTGGACTTATAAAAGATCTAGTACTCCCCGTATCTATGATAAATCGCGCATTAATTTCCGGGATATAAATATGGGGCAATTTAGAAATACTGTCGCAGTTGATTGATATTATTTCTGGCTCATGGTATCTAAGGCATGTCATATGAAATTTTTGACTATCGTCATTATAAAAGTTGGGTTCCTCTAACGGATCACAACATTCAGTATCGTTTTGGTAATATTTATTGTAATCGTTATCATTATTGTATGTGCCATTTGTGACCCCTAGCTTATTATTATAAAAAACATTTTCAGGAATATTTATTTTATTATTCCTGTTTAATGGAGGTGCAGTGCGCATTGATATATCTGTATCTATATTATTTTGTGGTCTTTGTACCGGTGGTATACCAAAACGAAATTGATTTGATTGATTTTGAAGGCCGAATTGCGGTCTAAAATTACTATTATGGTTACTACTCATAGGCTTAAAACCTTGTTGGTGAGGTATACCGAATCTATAATTATTATACTGGCTTGGGCCAGGTCTGAAGCCTTGTTGCGGAATACCATACTTAAAACCTGAATTTGGTGGACTCTGTATATTTTGCACAAATCCAGAAGTTTGCGGAATAGTGTACTTCGGAACTGTATTCGGTGAGATATCGAACTTAAAATTATTATTTGGTATTTGTGACTGGAAATTCGGCTTAAATGCGTTGGTATTTTGTTTATTCTTCGTGTTATATTGGAATAGGAAATTCACCTCTTCCAAGACAATACTTAACGCACTTTCTAATGTTGTACACCCCTTAAGTCTAATTATTCTTATGAAATCTTCCGGCAAATTATATAAGAAAACGTTTAATGATGTGTTGTTATAAATTATGATTTTGGCTGCTTTAACGCCTGCGTCTTCAATTAAGTTCACTTTAGAAAATAAACTACTCCTAATGTTTTGTATTCTGTTACAAAAGTCAGGATATGATTCACTTTGTTTAATTTTGAGCGATTCTAATTCTATTGCAATGCACTCTTCTGACCTTGGGTCACCGAAATGCTGCGTAAGTAAAGATCGTAATTGACTCCAGCTAACAATATCGTCTCTCTCACTTAATAATATTGCTGCTTTACCGGTTAATTTACTCGAAATGCAATGATAAAGGTATAAATTTTGGGCAGGTGTTCCCTGTCCTTGAAAATTACATAAAACATACTCGCATTTTTTTATAAAAAGGTTGAGTAATTTTTCATCACCTTCGAATTTTGGGATGATACATAAAATTTCCTTTGGTACTAACTGAAGTTGTTCCCTAACTGCCATTTTTACACTAGTTTAATAAACACACAAAAAGTATATAATATGCACTTAAAACCACACAATAGTAAAATCACACACAAGAAATAAAAACATAAAATCAAAAACAATAAAAAAATATTCAGTCAAAAAAAAAAAAATATGAGACAAAAAATGTTATCAAAAATGATAAATTAAAATTAAAATAGTTTCCACATAAAAACTTAAAATTATATCAGATAGCAGATATTTCGGCGATTTTAGTCTAAATTATCTTATCAACAGTTCGTGGAATAGAACGGGAACAAAGGATAGTGAAGAAGTCTACTCACCAAGCACTCGAACCCATGTCCTCCAACTTTAACTGTTACACCCCCGTTTATTCGCGTTGAGCTATTTATTTGGTTCGTTTCGGATAAATTACGGAAAACCACTGTGTCGATTTCGAGAACACAAGGCAGTTATCGCGACTTTAATAAATCCGCTCCGGCTGCGCCACTCAAGTAATAGAACAATACGAGGGCGAAAATAATACTAATTAATTAATTGAACTGGTTTATTCAACGATTGAATACAGACTGACTTAAATCTATTACTTAGATGCTAAAAACAAGTCTGCAATGGAAAACAATTGCAGGTGGTCATGTATACATTGTCAGCTTAATGGATTACAAGGAATTGTTATTGAGAGAGAGTTAAATCTGCACAGTTATCATATTAGGATGCGTGAGAGGCGAGGGTGACATCATAACTAGGTACTGGCCACAATATTTATTTCAGTTTATTAATTTTTATTTTTAAAAACGCTAGTGACGCATACAGCATACGCCATTGCTATCTCTCTCTTTTTGTCACTAGTACCGTCTAAGTACTTTTTGTGTCATAATCACTCACAAAACGTTACCTACAAATGTTAACTAAAATTTAACTAACAACTGTCAACGGTAGGCAGCGGCTTTGCTGTGCCCTGGCATTGCAGAAGTCTATGGGCAGCGGTGACTACTTACTACCAGGGGGCCCGTCTGCTCGTCTGCCTATCAAGGCACTAAAAAAAAGTGACCTTTAAAAAAAATCTCTCAAAAAGTCTACTCCTGCGTTGGCACATTGGTGTCACCGTCGAGTTGTCCACGCACTAATTCAATATGGCCGACGTAAGCCATTTGCGATCGTGCTTGACGCATCGCCCGCGAAAAAATCAATTATGATTTTTTGATGGCCGCTCCGTGCCCGCTCGTCAAATATGGAACTGGCTTTTTTGGGGAGTTGTTATGTACCCCGTTTTTCAAAATATTTTTGTAAGGGCATTAAATCCTGAGAATTTTTTTTTGTTACATTAAATATCCAAAAACAGAAATTCACAATTAATATTTTTTTTTTGTTAAAAACTCAATTAAAAACTTAAATTTATTTTTATAAAAAAAGTCTTTTTTATTAATAAAGATCATTGCGTGTTGACGTTTGACATTGACGCTTACTTATCCCTTGTATGTCCGTTTGCCAGTTAGCAAAGGCCTTCTTGAACCTTCTCCGTTCTAATCCCTTTTTGACACCTTTACCCCATGTTGTTCCAGCGACCTGTTAGATGTGATCATCCCACCTTTCGTGGTCTACATTTTCCTTGGACATTCCTTGGATATCGAATACGCTCAACGCGACAAGAAGATTTAACTTAAAATAATAACAAAAAATGTGTCTCCACACTCTGCAGCCGCGCCGGCCCGTGAAGTGCGTTGCACTACTGTGTCACGCGACAACCAGTTGACACCTCAATCTAAAATGGTTTTACACTATATCATGTCGACTCACAACCGCTACACTTCGCATGATATACGACGCGTTTTACCGCCATTGTTTTTTATACGCTCATTTCTTTTCAATTGAGCGATATGACACGTATTGGTGAGTGTATTGCCTATTTATTAAGCTTTTTAATCCGATGTGTTGCTATTGTAATTGTACACAACTAGTTTATTGAAGTCTTGGGTTCGATCCCCGGGTCGGGTAAAAGTGATTTTGGGTTTTTATCACGAAATAATCAGTATCAGCCCGGAGTCTGGAATTTTGTCTAGTGTGGCGATAGACTCACCCCTATCACATCTTGGGACGGTAATGAGCTGGGCTCACTTCTGCCTACCCCTTCGGAGATTACACGCGTGAGGGCGTATATATTTAAACCATTACTGTGTACCAGTTTTCAGCTGTGAATTAACATATATATTTTGATGGGACCAGTAAAGTCTAGTAAAGTAGTAATATTTGCCGGAGTTCAGCGTCATTCAATAAATCAAGGAGATGCCATCAAACAGCTCTAACTGCATGCAGGTGCAGTTAATGCGCTGGCGCAATGAGATTTATTACTCTGTATATTCGAATTGATACTAAACACTGATATTAAGACACTGAAGATTTAGGTTTTATAGGATTTTTGGGTTATAGTAACACTTGTGGTAATTCTAAAGATCACATTATGTTTCGTAAGTATCTACTATTAGATATAAAGTAGAACACTAAGGTCCGTTTTCACCTACCTAAGCTTAAATTTAGTTGACCCTTAACACCCAACAAAAAGTACGGTAAGCCGCAACGCAACAAAATTATTAAGGTGAGGTAGGCTCAGACAGTTCAGTTCAGACTACATTTTTAAACTAATTATTCGATGTTAAAAACTAAAAATGTTAACAATATAAAAATTTGTCATGAAAGATGAACATATTTACAAAACGAGTGTGCTTCTCGATACACGATTCATTAAAGTTGGCTCGATAGAAAATATTCGCAAAGATGCATCGAAATTTTAAAATTTCAATCCACACGACCCCAAATGAATCCGTAGTATACGGTTATAAAGAAAAATATTGAAACGAAATTTTCCTATAAAATTTTCAATGAACTGCATTAAACGAGTGTGTGAATATTTTATCACATTTCATTTATAAATACAAAGAAATAAATGTTTTAAAATTACGAAACATGAAATGGCAGTTGTCTCCATGTTGAACTGATTTTTAAACATGAGGCGCATGTGCGAGACTTGTCAGACGGCAATTGGGCCGTGTTGAGAGCAGACGTATACGCGATTTTTCGCTCGCGCTGTCAAAATTATTTTTTGTGAAAACATGATAAATATGACATAAAGTGTTCACAAATAACACTAACTCATGATAATATATTGATCAAAATTAAATATATTTAACTTATCATAATAATTTCAAACGATATATATTTTATTTATCATAATGACTGTCAATTCTTATCAAAAGTCGTGAATACAGGTTGAGTGATTTGAACAAACTATTTGAGAATAAAATTATGGTATGATACTTGATATAACAAAAATATACCTATATTATAATTACGAAAGTGAGTCTTCCAGTTTGGAAGGTTGCATGGTTAAACCGCTGAACTGTTTTTGATAATAATCGATATAAATTAACACTTGTATTATTTAATCAATACCATTATTAAAATATTGGTGTTCGCGAGACGAGAGGAACCAACAGTTTATGTCCTAAATAGATGTAGAAATATAAAATAAATACAACCAACCGACACACACATAGTCCTGACCCCACACTAGGTCAAACTTGTATCCTGGGTATCAAGAACTACGAGGGACAATGGTCACACAACACCCAGATCCTAAACAAATGTCAGTCTGTCACACAAACATTTGACTCTGTGCGGGAATCGGACCCACGGCCTCTCCTTTCACAACTTACTAATCGCCCGCTGCGCCAGGAGGCTGTCAAGAAATGACTAACTTATGTCCAAATTTGATTATTATTTTGTTAGAAATGAAAACCGTCATCAGCAGGCTCATACTATTTCCCACTACCATTGCGACTGATTACCAGATCCCTAGAGCTCGAAGACTATAATCGTAAATAACTGCTTTGGATACAGCACTTTGAATTTCTTTCAATTATATATCATAAGTTCTGCTATATTTATTTTATACTGATTGCGCAAGACTAAAGTCAGTCTAAGGCGGGCGACTACAAAGTTCATTATTATATTAATTTAGCAGTTTGACAGACAATACGTTTTAAAGTACTCGTTTGTGTTCGGCGGACGATCGATTATACGTTATTGTGTTCGTGTCGGTAAAAGAGAAATAATATATAACTATTCTTGTCATTTCGTGCATGACGTCAGATATGGATGACAATATTAATTGTCAGAAGAATAGATCTTGCAAAATTTATGATTTCTGAAAATGCATCTGAAGATATATACTTTTTACCCGGCTCCACCCCTATCAAATATTATCTATACATTTTCTCACTTGTTTACGGCAATGAGTTACTATTATAATTTCCATAGCTAATTTTTATCCTATGATATCGCTGTTACTTTTTCGTATAAAAATTACCCTATTCAGTTTCACTTATCTCGATACCTGCTGTTGGTAGGATATTCATATACGCCAGGATAGCGACCACCATACGCAGAGTATAAAACCCGCTATAGTGGCACACGCAAGTGTGTCGCGTTCCTGGGTCAGCCAGTGTACCTCTGGTTTTTTTCGGGGTCTAGAGTTGGGGTATGATGTTTGGCCGTATTTTTCTGAGTACTCTGACACTAGACCCTCAACCGCTTCTTCACCTCCTTGTCCCTTGGCGTAGTATGAAAAACTGAACATCAGGCCGACATTGATTGTCTTAAGTAGCGAGGCATAGATTGTCTCTCGCTAGTTGGTACTTTAACTGGACGACACTGCGCTTACCATCTAGTGCAGTGTCGTCACTTTGCCAGGATAAAAAAAAACAGATTCCATCATCATCGGAGCCACCCTGACAAAATAGTAAATAGACAAACAGATTTTTTTTTTTAATTCTTGATATCGATTTTCTATTACTATGACAATTGATATTACTTTTTGTTTTGACAGAATATTTTTTTCTAATAATATTCATTCATACCAACGAAAAAGTTTTTATTCCACAACGAAATATTATATTAACATTATTAATTCAATTTACAATATATTGAGTTATATTATTTTGATAATAGAACTCAAAATTCAACGGATTTATGACAATTCAAACTTGACGGTCTGCATTGTGCAGTAGACGTTTAGTCGTTGTGAAACAAGAAGTCCAAGTTGGATCCCGAAATCAAATATCGAAAGGATACACTTCCTTTACCGCAGATCAAGAGAAGTGACGGGAGATGATGATCGCGAGAAGGGTAAAGAATGGGAGGGTAAAATCAAAAGGAAACTGGACGGATTTGGCAGAGATGGGTGTAATCCCTAGTCTAGCTTAGCTTAGCTAGCTTAAGCTATTACATCTATATGAATATGTCTAGTAACCTTCGCCGAGCGAATACCGTGAGAATACGCGAGGATCTTATCATTCAGCTCAACCAGACCCTAGATCTCATGTTTATTTTTCTCAGGAATCGGGTTGAGATCTATAGCAAGAAAACCTAGGTGATCGAGTTCTCGTGCAAGAAATCCCTGTTTCCTCACTCCCCGTTCTTACAAGTGTTCCACTCCCAACGCACAGGATAAAAAAAAATATTTTCATAAAAATCGGTTCAGTGTTTTCAGTTCAGTCGTGAAATGTAACAAAAGAAAACTTTCAACCACTACTAATTGACCATTTTAGAGGCTACATTTAAAAAAATACGTGTACGTTTATTTGTTTGTTTGAACGCGCTAATCTCAAGAAGTACTGTTTCTAATTGAAAAATTATTTTAGTTTTGGATAACCCATTTATCTGGGAACGCTATAGGCTATATAACATCACGCTATGACTAATAGGAGCCGAGCAGCAATGAAAAATGTTGCAAAAACGGGAAAATATATTCCTTTTGAGAGCTTGTTTTGCGTGCGCTGAGTATACAGTTAAAGTTACGCAACAATCATGTATGAATTGTTCCTCTTAAAAAGTTATAAAACAAGTCCGCGATAGCATATATCTATCTTTTTCGGTTAGTTCACCTTAACCTGCCTCTGCCTTTTTAATAATGGTAATGAAATTTGTCCTAAAACAATACATTATTTGCGAAGGGGTTTTTATAAACTTGGTATTTATTGTATACTTTTGCTCTCGAAAATGACCTCCACGCGGGCGAAGCCTCGAGCAGCAGCGAGTAGTATATAAAAGACGTGATTACTTTCATTCATATTGCAACTTATTTCACTGAACGTTTAAAATGAGTAATAATTGACATTGTTATCATTATAATTAGTAATAATAAAGGTACATATAAATAATACACCAAAAAGACACACTCATATTTCTGACCCCACACTACGTCAAACCTATATCGTGGGTATCGAGAACTACGAGGGAATATGGTCCCACAACATCCAGACCCGAAACAAACATTAGTCTGGAACGATAACATTCGGTAACTTTGTTATGAGAATCGAGCCCACTGCCTCCCGTTGAGGCTGAGGCTGTCATATAGGTTTTAATTTTAATAAAATAATATAATAGTTGAGGGTTTATAAAAAATTAAAAATTATGGTATTTTACGTTCTATTTAATCTGATTTATTTGACATTTGCTCATTTCACTGTTTTAAATAATGAACATCCTTTATATGAGCGCCTATCGCTACTCGTTGGGGGGGGAGCCCCCGCGCACGCCAGCTCCACCCGTCGCATCTCACCCCCTCAATCATACCTCAGCCCAGAGCGGACAAAGCCTTAAGGATGCATAATTAACGGTAGGCAGCGGCTCTGCTGTGCTCTGGCATTGCAGATGTCTATGGGCGGCGGTGACTACCTACCATCAAGTGGCCCGGCTGCTCGTCTGCCTATCCAGGCACAAAAAAAAATATAATGTGGTTTATATTAGGTGTCATTAGGTGTCTGTGGTTAAGTTTACGATATAATATACATAGTTGTAGATAATAATGGACATAAGAAATCTGTTAATTTTGACAGAACCTACTAACCATGCAGTCAAACCAGGAAGGCATTTTTGATTTTTTTCAAAACAATTTTAACTAATAATTATCAGACATAATAAAGTTGTACGAAGCGGAATATGGACACCAAAAAACCCATAAACACGTAAATAATTCGATTACCACAAGACGCCATTTCACAAATTGACAGCGGGCACAAAGGTCCCCCTGTTTCGTAAACTAATTCTGCGGATAAATCCGAAATGATAATCGCGAGCACTTAACCTGTGTGCATGGGTATAATCCGACAAATTGAGGTGGCTCTCAATCACCGTTCATCTGGGCCGGCAAGCACGCCCACAAATTAATTCGGTTAGCGTTGGCCGCACCATCACCTGAAGGTGCCCGGTCCGCCCAGCATTTCTCAAGACATGGAAATAGGTCGACTAGATGCGACTGTTAGGCAGTAATAATCTTTCGCCAAGTGTACAAACGTACATATTGTAAAAAACGTAACGTGTGTACTTGTAACGATACTGAGCCTTTAGTTGCTAAGTGATCTACAGCTTTCTGTTATAGGACAAAATGCCAATGGTCATATGAAGCGTGATGTCTCGTCTAGGTCTATGCGTTTGTACTATAAAATATATCCAAGACACCATTTAACGTTAACAACAAATCCCTATACGTATACCATAGGCATAGAGAATGGACTGAGCAATTTCCTCACAAAATTTACCACTTTATTAAAAGAGTCAAAGCGACTTGCAGCCAATACTTCTTTTCGCTCCTGTAAGTTTGTGACGTAGACCAATTAAAATTCTAGAAAAAGACAAATGCGTTCGCTTTATCTCTCTCACAATTTTCTGCCCGTATTCACTTAATAGCTGGATAGAGACCGCTAAGTCCAATCTCTATGTCACATGCAATCCCAGAAACTTGTCGAGCTTCACTGCTGTCAAAAATAAAGTGTGTGTATGTGTGGGTGTGTATGCATGTGTTTATGAGTGTATGTGAGTGGGCGTGTATTACCCGTAACGAGAGCCGTACATATGTATGTATGTGTGTGCGTGGGTGTGTGTGTGTGTATGTGTGTGTAAGTGTATGTGTGTGTGGGAGAGAGAGAGTGAATGTACATCAGACACACACGCAACGTATGTATACTACGAGGCAAGTCACTTCTAGCATCCCTACAGAGCCCGGGTCCATCAATACATGCTGACAGTGTGCCCGTGTGAACACGAGCCGGTATTACTCGTGACGGCACTAACTTACGACGACCCAATCGTTGCTAGTTGCTATAAACGCATGACGATTAATTGAAGGCGGTAAGGACGTCCTAAGAGCATTATGTCTTACTAAATTACTAGCTAGAATTCCATATATTCGTTTTTCTTATGGCAAAATTACTGGATGAAATTCGACAGTAGGTAATTTAATGATGTCAAAGAGTAGATTCATAATTCACAGTCTCCGAGGCGCAGTGGGCGACCGGCTGAGAAATAAGTGGCCGCAAGTCAAATCCCCGCACCGATACAAATGATAATATTTTAAGATAGGAAAATATTCCAGCAAAACTTGTTAAAACTGTTTGTTTTTACTGAAATAAATACATAGAAAAAACATAAGCAGTCAAGGGGACTACCAACAGAAATGAAAACTTAGAACTTCCGAAGAAGAATACAGTAATGTTCTCTTTTGAAAAATAGTCCATGAAGTAGTAACTTTTTTTGTTTATGATTGCTATGATGGCTTGTCAATAATTGTAGAACTTCATTGGCGTTCTTATCCAATTTATGTCAAAAGTAAAATAATTTGAGCGGGACTGTCTCGCGAGTTCAGTGCTTTTCCATTACAGGATGGGCACATCTCTCAAGTGCCCAACGTGCTTAAAAACTTTTCACTTCAGTAAAACTAATTTTACAGATTTTATTAAATTTAACATTATACTAACCTTTCGTGATGAGTGAAAACTTACTTACACTTCGCCCCGTGACTATGAAGGCTAGGTTTTCGAATCGTCAGGACTAAAAAATTAAAATAAACCGTTTTACTTCAATGGCATATAATAATACCAGCCCTGTATTAAACATAGTCCCACTGCTGGGCACCTCTAGAAAGGGGTTAGGTCTTAGTCTGGTGGACTGGTGTCTTAGTCCACCACACTGGCTTAATGCGGGTTGGTAGACTTCACATACCTTTGAAATCCATATAAGAATTCTCAGATATGCAGGTTTCCTCACGATATCGATATTTTTTTGGGGGGTCTAGTGTTGGGGTGCGATTTTCGGTCCATTTTGAGGTCCAGCCTTCTGAGTACTCTGACACTAGACCCTCTACCGCTTCTTCTCCTTATTGCTCATGGTATAGTGTGAAGGAGTAGGCCGGTATGATTGTGTTGAGTAAAGGGGGTTTGATTGTCTCTCGCTACTCGATACCCTAATTGGACGGCACTGCGCTTACCAGCAGATGCAGTATGGTCACTTTGCCATGCCAGAACAATATTTTTTTATTAATTTTCGCCATTAAAGCAAGCGATAGTTAACAATGAATACACTCGTAACTAACGAAAAGTCTGAGGTGTATGCCATTTGGGCTGGCTTCGAACATACGATTTTCGACTCATCTACCAACTAGGCTATCGCTGCATAATTATTTTATGTGCTAGATCACAGGGCACAGTTCTTAGAATGTACTGACCTTCCAAGTCACTATCTACGCAATAACATTAATTACTCCTAACTAATTTACATGAACCGTCTGGCCACTATGTGTTTTAATTTATCGTCAAACTTGGCGTGCATGTGCACCAACTTCGATACAGAGGTACCATAAATTGATAAGCTTCTGTGGTTCATGATTTAATGGTGGTTGGAAAATCATATGTATTCTGGAGGAAATTGAAAGACGCTGTTATGTAAAATATAGTATTAAATTAGTACTTCAGATGTATCTTATATAGTCTTTCATCAAAAGTTTGTTTTTGGCATCAATATATACACTCAAGCCTGTAATCCTCGAGAGGGTAGGCAGAGGTGTAACCAGTACACCCACTTTTCTCCGAATTTATGCGAGCCTATCGCCATACCGGGCACAATTCCAAACTCCGGTCGGATAATGAGTATTTTTAGCATCAATGAATTTGCTAAACCAAGTTGTCCATGTCATAAAGCATTAAGTCCTACGATGCGGGTTAGTTCATTGCAATAACTTTCAAACAACCTGTCCAATATTGTATTCAGTTTCACGAGCATTTTTGGCGTTCTTGTAAAATTTGTATAAATGTGTATATCTTGTAATAATAAGGTAAGACCAATGAGATGCAATTGGCTCACCATCTACCACACCATGGTAAGAAATCTCGGTGAAGCGTGTGTTATTTGCACCTCTGCCGATACCTGTAGTGTGCTGTCGTGAACTTATGTTTTCTTTTAGACATTTCCCACCTTTATGTCAATGCTAAAATTTTCATATAACACAGTACACGCTATGTCTTCGCGCAAAAAACAATGACACCATAAATCTGTCAGGACACCTTACAAAATTCACACAGCGCTCACAGGAGCTCACGTGTTACTAAAGTGTATAAAAATGTACTACTCAGAACATACATTCACTACGCTATGCCACCGAACATTATAATCCTACTTCCTACTAATATTATAAATGCGAATGTTTGGATGGATGGATGGATGGATGGATGGATGTTTGTTACTCAATCACGCTATAACGGTTGGATAGATCTGGTTGAAATTTGCCACAGAGATAGATAATATGCTATGTCTGGAATAGCACATATGCTATTTATCCCGGAAAAATGTACAGTTCCCGTGGGATAGTTTAGTTTTTCACAGAGCAAGGGATCGACATGATTTTTTGCATAGTGGCAGTTT
The DNA here is from genome assembly GCA_905220505.1 of Laothoe populi. Lineage (NCBI taxonomy): Eukaryota > Metazoa > Arthropoda > Insecta > Lepidoptera > Sphingidae > Laothoe > Laothoe populi. The sequence goes on along the minus strand of HG992152.1, from coordinate 20,734,951 downwards.
AGAGATTAGAAAATGACACAGGGTAATTTGTATCCCGAAAAAATGTACGGTTTCTATGGGATAGCAAAATATAGAAAGGTTTCTTTTCTTCCAAAAATAACCTCCAACATCTAGTTCATATATAAGACACTGATGATGGTGCCAGGATTGTCAAGAGTCCTACCTGGTACATGTGTGATATATCAGCTAATTTTTAATTCTTGACCACAAGAGATTGGATGAAAGTGTATAATGCGAGGGCTTGCTTGTTTTAATTAGGGTGCACAGTGGTTATTACTTCGTGAGCATTTCAATCGCGCTGTCAGAGTGTTGTGATCTGTTCAGTTCACGGTTATGTGCCTTCCTTTACATTATCCTTAATAGTTTTTCTAAAAATATGTATATGCATTTGCAGATTACTTCTTTTTTATGTAAAAGGCAATTGGCTCACCCCTATAACATTGTGGAATAAAAATAAGCATTACGAACTGTGGATTTGCTCGAAGCACATCTGCTGACCATTTGGTGTACAGGCGTGATTTTATGTTATAATAATTAAAATAAAATATAATTAACTATCTTCACTGTGGTAAATTGCAATTCATTTTCGTACATTCCTATGATGCAATGATGTATCCAATGCAAAAGTGTAACTTCCTATTGGATGCAATTTGATAACTGATAGCTCACGGGTTTATTTATTTATACTCTTTATTGAACACTTATAGATAAAATAGAAATACTTCAAACTTTAATTTAAAGTACAATTGGCGGTCTTATCGCTGTCGGCGATCTTTTCAAGACAACCATGGGACGAAAAAATTTGAGAAGGGAAAAGAAAAAGGTTCGTGTACATAATAGTATAAAGGAAAAACAAACATGATAAAAATATATTTTGAATATATGTATATACACACGTACAAACATATAGAGTTTTTAGCATAAAGTAGTTTGACATATCGTGCTATAAATGTACCGCGACTCACGCACCTGGTTATTGCGACTTTTTTGTGTACGGTCATCTGTACAGCTCGCCGCACAGAGTCATCAGTCACACTTGATTTTCATTTAGTCGCTGTGTTAATGTGTTGCACGGTGTACTTTCAAGAGGCTAGTAGCAAGTAGGGTTGCCAAAATATGGTAGGTATTTATTTTAATTTGAATAATTAATAAGTAATTATAATTTAAAAAATGTAATCGATATTTTTTCATGTAGAATAAATTCATAAAATCTTATTTTAATTGTGAATTAAAATTATTAACCCAATTTTATAACTCCAGTTAACAATAATAATAAAATTATTTATTACAACTATTGTTTCACTAACCCGCAGTCTGCACTACCAGCCAGTTTCTTTGATTTTTTTTCATCCTAGCTTAGGCTTATAGTCATTCGACCATACTGTCTAGTCTAAATATTTAAAATTTTTATTCAATAATTTTATTTAACCATTAAAACGAGAAATCGACGAAAATGAGCCCTAAAAAATCATTGAAATTTTTCATTTGCATATGAAAATGAAAAATTATGATTCTTTAAAAAAAACTTTAATCCTACTAATATGTATTATAAATGCGAAAGTTTGGATGGATGGATGTTTGTTACTCAATCACGCTACAACGGTTGGACGGATCTGGTTGAAATTTGGTACAGATATATATTATAGTCAAGTGGAATACCACATAGGCTTTTTATCCCGGAAAAATGTACAGATCCCGTGGGATAGTTTAGTTTTTCACAGAGCAAGGGATCGACATGTTTTTTTGCATAGTGATATTTTAGGGATCAGAATATGACATAGGCCACTTTTTATCCCGAAAAAATGCACACATTCTGTGGGATAGCAAAATATAGAAAGGTGCAATAGCTTAAGATGCCTCCATGGATTGTATACCTTTTCTTCCAAAAATAATCGCCACGCGGGCGGAGCCGCGAGCAAAATATAATATTATTATAATTTTATTTATTATTACTATCATGCTGCAGTGCTGCAACTGTTAAGCAAAAAATTATAAGCCATTTTTAAAACACCTAAATTCTGCACTCAATTTAAAAATGTACGTTAAAAGTATAATCGATACCTAAGCTGAAAGCAACACTACAACGGTTAGATGAAGCACGAGGACCAGGGCCGCATGACGCGGGAGACATACGGGCCACCTGGGACCGCATTAACACGAAGTATTTATTGGTCGTTAGGACCGACGCGACGCCCGTCCGTAATTACGTGCACTCTTCATATGTGATTATCGTTTTAATTACACTGTCATGCAGTGGTATATTGTGCCCTTTAACCCATTGAATATATAACAGAAACATTTATTATGGTTTCTGGACTTGCTAAAAAAATTTCATCTTTGAAGACACGAATACATTTATGCTTATAGCCACCGATGTATTGTTTAATTATTAATCTAGACATCTGTCTAATTACCTATCTGTATATATAAAAGAAGAAACTGACTGACTGACTGACTGACTGACTGACTGACTGACTGACTGATCGATCAACGCACAGCCTAAACGGCTGGGGTTAGAGACTTGAAATTTTGACAGTAGGTACCTTTTATCACGTAGGCATCCACTAAGGAAGGGTTTTTGGAAATACCACCCCTAAGGGGGTAAAATAGGGGATGAAATTTTGTATGAAAATCCGTCATTTTTGAAGTTAAATTCATGAAAATTAGTATTTGGCATTTTAGTTAAAAAAAAAATGTGTTTCAGGATTTTTGGAAATTCCGCCCCTAAGGGGGTAAAATAGGGAATCAAAGTTTGTATGAAAATCCGTCATTTTTTAAGTTAAACGCATGAAAATTGGTATTTTGTATTGTATAGTTTTTCTTCCAAACACGACCTCCACGCGGGCGGAGCCGCGAGCAACAGCTAGTTTCTTATACTGAATAACATCCAAAATATAATAATCATTGATTAAACCGCCTAAATTAGGAATTTTCTTATTTGAAGTCTTAGTTTATTATCGTCCAATGAGTTTGGAATTCTTTTCGACTTCATTAACATCTGAATCGCATAATAATCTAATGAAATACAAAGCCAATAATGTTAACGTGCGAAGGAATGTCACGTTTATTGTCATACAGTGCCTATTGACACAGGTCGTATTTTATTGCTTTAATTTCTAATAATTTTATATTGATAATTATAAGCGAAATAAACGTGTGCATCTCAACAAATTATTCATTTCAACTCCAATCCAATTTCCCCACATATTGGTGACACCGTCATAAAAAAAACAATTACACACGTCTCTTAAAACCATTACTTAACTCCTCCAGTCATCATGCAACTCCACAGTAGTTAAAATAACAAAAGAAAGTGAAAAATCACTTACCTGTCAGTAGCCGTCAGAAAAACACTCGTAGCGCGACAGATTGACACAAAGGAGGCCTGGGGGTCGTTGGGGCCTATTGATTAATAGTGTCCGGCGGGGCCCCGCGCCCCCGGCCCAACAAAGCTAATTACCGGGCCATTTATACCCAACGACCGCAATCACTCAACGGTTAACTTTGTTAATCATTCAGTCTCACTTGACATCGGCTTGCGCTAACATTTTTATTGAAATACACAGATTTTGCTGTGATTTTGTTTGTGTATTCCGTACTTTTTGTATGAAGTTTGTGAAATTATAATACACAATAATTATATCATTTATTGATCCTAACGCCAGGAATTGATTTTTTTATTCGCTTTCTAACCAATTCACATTATTAAAGGTAAATATAGTCAAAAATGCAAAGTAACAACATGTCTTCTTTAATCCAAAAAAAATATTAGAATATGGATTCTGTACGTACCTTTAAAACAAGTTTATTAATAAAAAAGGGAATCATGGGTCAACCAACAGAAGTGAAGACTTAAAACGTTGGAATTATCGAGTTCTTATTTGAAACAGCGTTAATGAAGTAGTATTTTTTTTTGTTTATTATTGCTTGTCCATAACCGTTAACCGTTGCCTACGCAAAATCCTCAGTATTACTGGTCCGAGAAGGTTTCCAACGAGCAGCTCTGGGAACGCTGTAGTGAAGTCCGGATTGACCAGCAAATCAAACGCCCTAATGGAGTTGGATAGGCCACACCCTCCGAAGGGATCCAAACCACATCCCGAGGCAAGCCCTAGACTGGAATATCCAAGGAAAACGCAAACATGGCCGACCAAAACAAACCTGGCGGCGGACTATCACTAATGAAGCGAAGGCTATTGGAAAGACCTGGAGCGAAATAATACACGAAGCTCAAGAGCGAGCGAGATGGCGAAGCACTGGATGCCATCTGCCCCAGCTAGGAGACACAGGAACATAAATGAATAAATTAAATGATAGGCGTTCTTATGTTAAGAATAAAATAATCTGTGGGTGAAAGGTCACGCGAGCTCACTGTTTTTTCTCCATTCCAAAAGATCTCAACTTGCCTAAAGATTTCACTTCAAAAAAATACTATTTTACTTTGAAAATGAAAACCTCATTTTCCAGAGACACAAAAATATTTTAATTCAAAACAAAACCAACACTAATTAGCTGATTACGTTTTGACTGAGGTTGAGATGAAAGGGTGACCACGCGTCGCCGGCGGGCGGACACGGATCGTCGAGACATCACTGTAATCCCGCTTCAGTCCCGATGACGTGCCGTGTTGACATACTTTGTAAAGCCATGCGACGGTGACGGGGGTGACAGCGATGCTTGTGTTTTGATGGAAAATATCTTGTGCTGGATTTGGGGATTTCTTTTATTATATAATTACTACAGTTAGTTTAGCCCGTAAATATTATAAGAAACAATCATTTTTACTAATAGTTTATATAGGTAGTAAGAATCGGCTGGTGGTAAGATATTCGCCCGGACAGTGACCACCGTACACGGGTGTAAAATCCGCCATAGTGGCACACGCGAGTGTGTCGCGTTCCGGGATCATCCAGTGCACAACCGGTTTTTATCGAGGGTCTAGAGTTGTGATACGATGTATAGCCGTGTTGCGGCCTTCTGAGTACTCTGAAACAAGACCCTCGGCTGCTTCTTCACCTATGGGGCAAGGCCATAGCGTAGTATGAAGAAGTTACACAGCAGGCCGTCATGGTTGTGTTGAGTAGCGAGGGATAGATTGTCTCTCGCTAGTTGGTACTCTAATTGGACGGCACTGCGCTTACCATCAGGAGCAGTGTGGTCAGTTTGCCGTGCCAGGATAAAAAAATCGGCAAGACACTCAGATGACCCATTTGTTCTTTAGCCAGCCTTATCCTATCTAATCAGTTACCATTTTGTATAAAGCTCAGTCAATTATTTTACTATTCAGTATCAAATATATGACTTAAACCATTCCAAGGCCGTTTTGTTACAGCCGTAGCCAAATAATTACTGTTGTTAAAATATGTTTATTGGTAAATATAATAATGTTATTTAGACCAAAAGTCTCTCGTAGTCCCTGATACCCACAACACAAAACTCGTATCTTAGTGTGGGGTCGGGGCTATGTGTGTGACTGTTGGGTGTTATTTATTTAATCCCTATGGACTCCAAAGTGGATGGAGCGATTATAATAAAATTTTTAGGCAATCAGATTAGCCCAAGGGGTGATCCAGTGAAGTTTGGTAGATCGGAACAGTTTTTGGCTTTTTGGTAATTTTGTTTCTTTTTTCCCTTACCGGTTTCATAAAAGTGAATATTTAAACTCATCGGACAAAGTCGCGGGCTAAAGCTAGTTTATTATAAAACAGGTAACCATTAACGTTTGATTAACGTGATGATCTTTAACAATAGTTAAAATCATCTACGATTGAATCAACGTTTTATTGCTTTACTATTGTCTGAAGATTAACTATACCCAATGATTTATAGCTCACCCATTGACTTCTTAAAAACCATCCCAATGACGTCAATTAATCAAGTGTGCAAAACACTATCCCGAATAATGTAACGCCTAACACACTACGCGGGGTGACCAGGCTGTCCGTCGTTACCACAAAGGAACTGTGCTTTTGTCTCAGCTCCATTCATTGAGATTACTCGCACAGATCCCAGGTCCAGGCAGCCTTATTCTGATGAGTGTTGGTGTGTATTATTTTTAGGTTTTATTAAGTGAAAACTTCTTCAGGCATGTTGGGCACTTTTGGGATAGGGAAAAAGCACGGAACTCAGGTTTTTTTTATTCTGGCGCGGCAAAGTGACCACACTGCACCTGATGGTAAGCGCAGTGCCGTCCAGATAGGGTATCAAGTACCGTGAGACAGTCTATCCCTCGCTACTCAACACAATCATGCCGGGTGACCATCACGCTCAGATTATTTTACTTCTGACATAGGCACGCCTATGAAGTTCTATATTGACAAGTAATAATCTAAGAGTAAAATACTCAAAGGTAAAAATAAACAAAAAAAAGTTCAGTTCACGGACGCTGTTTAAAAAAGGAGATAATTCCAAAGTTTCCACTTCTGTCGGAAGTCCCCATGATTGCCTACGATTTTTTTATGTAGCTTGATCTTCTGCTTGGCAAATCTGTTGAGATACCAATGCATTTGACGATTTGTACTTTTCATAAAATAATTACGGAAATGGAGGTTTGATGGAGTTAGTGGCAGGGTTTTAATGATTTTTATTAGTTAATTAAATTTTGACTCAATCTTTGACTTTAGCAACAGTATTCTTTCTGACCCATTATAGAACGCTGTTGTAAAATCGTATAATTTAGCTTCATTGGATCACAACAATCAATTATTATGTTTCATCTTTCCTGGCGATACGGTCGCTCAATGACAAGGCACTTTATTGACAATAATAAAAATTTGACTGCCTCGGTGGCGCAGTTGTAATTGCGCATGCGTTACGATTGCTGTGCTGAGGTCTCGGGTTCGAACCCTGGGTCGGGTAAAGTGATATTGTGTTTTTCTACCTAGAAATACTCAGTATTAACCCGGAGTCTGGAATGGTGCCCGGTGTGGCGATAGGCTCGCCCCCTATCACATTATGGGACCGAAATTCGGCGAAAAGTGGGTGTACTGGTTACACCTCTGCCTACCCCTTCGGGGATTACAGGCGTGAGTGTATATGTATATGTATGTAATGAAAAAATACATAGGCAATCATGGGGGCTACCGACAGAAGTGAAAACTTAAAACTCTGGAATTACTGTGTTCTTTTTTGAAACAGCGTCCGTAAGTAGAACTTTTTTAGTTATTATAGCTTGTCAATAATAATTATACAACTTCATAGGAGTGCTTTTGCCAAAAGTTAAATAATTAATAAATTGACGGTCACGCGAGTCAGTGCTTTTTCCCCATCCCAAAAGTGCCCGACGTGGCTAAAGAAGTTTTCACTTCAAAAATAACATATCTCGAAAATTAAATTGCCTGTCTTCGTAAAATACCTGGTCCACGCTCCAGAATAGGCCGGCTGTCGGCCGGACGTGATCTCTGTCAACAAATCCACAATACAGGCTGACTCGTTGTCACCCGGTCCAACAATGAAATGATTAATGGACTTTCTTGTCCTCTATGGATCTCGATTTAAATGGGCGTACAATTGGATTAGCCAAGTCGATATCAGATAAAACGGGTTTGAAGGTGCGTCAGTTATGGTTTTTTACCTCCGCAAATTATTTTGAAGATTTGAGCTCTGTGTCTTGACATCTTATCCAATACGCAGCACAGAGGGGGGAATACCTACCAATTACCGATAAAACCTTAACTAATAGTAAACTCGTATGAATATATCCAAGAACGGAGGAATTTGATATTACTTTAAATGCCTTTATTTAAAATATTTAATACATCATTCACAAATAGAATCAAAAGCATTGCAAACAATCAAACTCATTATTCGGCTATCAAATCCAGACTATCATTTCTGTTAAACTCGAGCTAGCTCCGAACTTAAGCCGAACTTACCTGGGCCCAAGTAAGTGACAAAACAAACTTGGCTCGCGCCGCCGCGAACCGGATCAAACCGCCTTAAAGCGGTTCAAACCGTTTCTAATACCTTTAGGCTTGATTTAGACGTATGCACGTTTTGTTGGTGAGTTTGGGATGATTTTAATGCAATTTCTTTTTCAACGTCGTAATATAACTACAATTTAAAGATTTGTCCTAATAATAATTAAGTAATAACTGTTTACTACAGGCAGCATCATTAAAAATGTCAAGAGTTAATTCCAACTACTATCCTGAAAAAGGAACTAAAAGAAAACTGCACCTGCAAGTTTATGGCAGTTGCTCTAGATTAAAAACCAACCCTTAAAAACTCATGGCTGGTCAGTGCACAGGACGTCGAAGAAATAAACATACCTCCCTTCCTCTGCAACAAAGATATCACGGATGCAATGGGCCACGTCAGGCCACGGAGCATTAACCGTCCGCCGCCACAGCGGTCTTTACGACACGTTTTACTTGAGGGCCGATTGTACCCGCGACACTGCTGGCATTTAGTTGAAAGGGTAAGGCGATTGTCATTTGTATGTATCGGGTTTATTGGACGTTTTGCAGTCAATTTGGCATTTGTTTATGGGTTAAAAGAACTGTTTTCATAGTAAAATTCTAACGACAAAATATGTGGTACTGTATTAGGAAACGAACCAGATGTATTTAATAAGTAGTTCGCCTGATGTTCATTAATCTTCGACGCGAAATACAAAAACACCAGAAAAGTTATGGTTAAACAATAATAACGGGAGTGGTAGAGAGATTGGTGCCACAGGATTATTTATTTATCGTACAATTCTAAAGCAAATTGTCATTCCATGTCGGTTTTCTATGATAAAAGCGTAATACCCCAGTCAAACCGGCCCATTTATATTGTAGACAAAATTGTACGGTGTATCCCAACCACTGCAGTATTGCAGAATCTCAGTTTTCAACCATCTTCTTCTTCATGTGCCTCTCCAAATACTGAAGGTTGTCCATCAACTCAGAATATTTGTCTTTGTCGTTTGCATGGCGGAACAACTCTGCAGCACTCGTGACGCCAGTCCCCTCCCGAATATTCCTGAGCCACGACTTTTTTCTTCGGCCAACGCCTCGTGTCCCAGCTACTTTGCCTATCATAATAATTTGCAGTAGGTCGTGCCTCTCATGTTGAAAAACATGTCCAAGGCAACCTTCCTCTGTATGACGGTCTGCATGAGCTTGCGGTCTTTAAACCAGAGAAATAACAAATAAATAAGATATTCATGCCTCATTTTAAATGATGTCGCGAGATAAATCCCCTGACCCAGTTCCCTATTTCTTCAGCCAATGTATCTAGTGACGTCACAAGCCATGACAGTTGAGAGTGCACAGCAATAAACTAAAATCCATTATTAAATTGTTTACACGAGGACAGTGCGAGTGGCAAAGCGCGCGAACCGCAAAGCAAGCGTGACAGAATAAAGTTTGCGTACCGGATTGTACCGGTTCCGAATAAGGATGGGACTTATCGGACATATTATACCCTATCGGTAATTTTTTATAAAATATTACAAATAGTTTTGGTTTGAAATGTTGTGTTCGTTATACAAGCATTGTATTGTAAAGTACTAAAAATATGATTGACTACTTCATCCTTGGTTCGGGAAGTAAACATTGAACACGGAAATAATAATTGTTGGAGAAACATGATATTATTGAGAGGAATTTGCGGGGCGGAGAATGTTTTTTCAACTTGCAAAATTAATTATGGAAAGCTGCAAGTTTGTACTACTGATCCGATTCTCAATATTATTCCACCAACAAAAAGCAAATAGTTGAAATAAAAATGAATGAGGTATTTATTTTTCAGTGAGCGATGAATACCTAAACATGACACATATATGAGATTGTTTTTTTTTCATGCAATAACTATTGTCAGCATTGAGGCTAAAATCTGTGGATTTCTTTCCTTTGACCCTAACTATACAATCTGAACTATCGACATCTCAAATGCCTACTCTATCCGAGAGCGGATTAATCCTACTGCGCGCCGGTGCGGGGCGGTTAGAACCGGTTAGAGGCAGTTAGTCAGGTGAGATCCGAGCCGCGGCGTACGGCTTACTATCCAAATTATTGTCTGTACCGTGCCACTGCGGTGGGCGTTTGCCGCGTTTCTTTTTCTATACACTCCTTTTTCAAAATAGTTGCTAATTTTAATGAATAGGCTGGCAAGATGCTGTATTATTGCAACGTGGGGTTGTTTCGAATCTTGAATGGATATGTTTAACTAAAGGGTTAAAGTTAAAGGTTCCGCATTCGAATCGGAAATTTTCAGGACGAAGAAGTAATACTTCAGCGTTTATGCACTGTTATCAGAGATTCTTTTAATAAAGTTTTTAAAGATTTTTCTCAACAAAACCAAAACGCTGAATGCACAAACAAAAGTAGATAAAACGTAAAATAAACAGCAACGAAATCTGTACAATTCTATGTGTAACATTCGCGTAAACATAAAACTATTGTGTCATGATATGATATGATGATATGATCCTATTTACAGAATAATTTTATTTAAAATAAATTGATTAAAAACACCAATGAGAACACTGTAATCTCTTACTTATAATAACTCCAGAGCACACGCACATCAATACAATTATTCAAATCCAAGACAATCCACCTTCAAGCACCGCAAGTGATCCACAACAGCAGGCTCTTAAATCAATAGGTCTTTGTCCAGGTACTACCGGGCTGAGTCCCGTTTGATTTAATATAATGGCCACATGGGCACATTAGACCATCAATTGACCATCAATTGCAGGGTTAATTTGCAGTAAATACGGTTAATCCACGCGTCGAGGGTTGGATTTGATGACATTGTTCTGGATGTTATATGTCGGCCAGTATAGGGTTAGATGGCCTTTGTTAATACTTCGATAACAGTTCGAAAAAGGGTTAAATTTAATAAGGTAAAATACTGTTCTAAAAATACTAACCGATCAATGAAAGTTGTTGCGTGTTTGTAGTGAAGTTTTTTTGACGAACGCACAAGTGGGTCACCTGATGAGTAATCTTCACCGTCCATTACCACACAATTTTGACAGCGACTGTGAAACGAAAGACCGTGGGTGCGATTCCCGGCGGAGACAAATGTATATCTGACAGACAGAAATTTGTTTTGGGACTGGGTGTTGTGGAATCGTAGTCCCTCGTAATTCTTGATATAAATATAGGTTTGACCTAGTGTGGAGTCAGGAATATGTTTGTGACTGTTGGGTGTATTTAATTATTATTTATTAGCAAAGGAACAGGGTATGAAAAGGAAAAAGGCATTTAGGCCTCCGAAAGTCTCACTTTCCGAAAGAAAAGCACTGATAAGCTGTCATTCAGGTCTTTATTTTGTAAGAAAGACCTCTAGTGTAATTTTAGGATAATGACGTCATAATTATATAAGAACTTTTTTTTTAGTGCCTTGATAGGCGTACGAGCAGACGGGCCACCTGATGGTAAGTAGTCACCGCCGCCCATAAACTTCTGCAATGCCAGAGCACACCAGAGCCGCTGCCTACCGTTGTACCGAATTATGTATGAAGCTTTTCGATACAATTCGCAAGGGGCACTGTATCGATCTTCACACATATTTTCGTGATAACGGCTGGGGGAACGTGATTATTGAAAAACTCACAGAAATACAGTAATTCTTATATTTATCACAAAATATAAGTTATCGAGAAATTGAATAATCTATGACAAACGTTACTTCTCGAAGTTACATTTTAATGGTATAGGAAAATAAATGCATATACATTCACGCCTGTAATCCCCGAAGGGGTAGGCAGATGTGTAACCAGTACACCCACTTTTCGCTGAATTTATGACGGTCCGATAATGTCATAGGGGGCGAGCCTATCGCCATACCGGGGGAAACTCCAGATTCCGGGCTGATACTGAGTATTTCTAAATAGAAAAACCCAATGTCACTTCACCCGACCCGGGGTCGAACCCGAAACCTCAGTACAACAGTAGTAACGCCTTGGCAATTACAAATGCACCATCGAGGCAGTAAAAAAATGTAAAGTACATCAATTCTCCCGCCCGCACTTTTTTTATTCTTTTTATTCTGGCACGGCAAAGTGACCGCACCTGATGGTGAGCGCAGTGTCCAATCCAATTACAGTATCGAGTAGCGAGAGACGATCCATCCCTCGCTACTCAACACAATCATGCCAGCCTACTTCTTCACACTACGCCATGGGCAAGAAGGTTAAGAAGCGGTCGAGGGTCTAGTGTCAGAGTACTCAGAAGACTTACGCACTATCCTATCTTGGTGGAATTAAGTCTATCACTCTAGAATATGGCGCCACTGCAGTATATTACAGGGCTAATAATAATTTAAATACAATCACAAGTATTCTTCATAATAATACCAAATTCCTACAAATTCCCCCGCTGCAAATTTAAATACCTCCCTGATATTGAAAAATATCGCTACAAAGCCATCAATTGGAACACGAAGCGCGGCCATTTTTCTTTCTAACGGTTTAATTGATTACCTCTAATTCACTGTAGGGAGCGGTACAAATTGCCAGCCAGTATCTCAAGGAGACATAGGCCTATCAATATACTTGCGGGGACGGGCTGTGTTAAATTGAGATGGCTAATTTACGGCACACGGCACACGCGCCTATTGCTGGTAGTCATGTGAGTTTATCTTTGTCAATGACTAGGTTTGGTGAATTGTAAGTACTTATTTATAAAGGTGTATAACAAGTTACCTCCTTGGAAGTGGTAGTGTAACAACCAGTAAATGATATTGCAACTAAGGCAAGATCTCCGTATGTGAAACCTTCTAATTAGTGAAAGTTTTAGCACAAAATAGCATAGATAGGTTAGATTTAAAAATAGAGTAACTGTCGCGTATTGGCAGTTAAAGTAGATATTCGTTTAAAAATATTTGAATTTATTAGATTTCTTGGCAATTCCACTACAATCAATATTTAAAAGTTTTGACAGATGTTTTTATTTTGAAAAATTCATTATTGAACATTTTTTAAATCTACTTTCCAATGTTGTCTTTCGTGAGTTCAAAGTCAGTAGATAATTAAGTCGGGCCTAAAAATGCTAACCAATTCACAAAGAATTATCTAATTGATACTGACAATACATCAAAACCGGTTGCGTAGTTTCGAACAAATACACGCACAAACAACGGATGCTTACTTTGTTTTATACTATTTATATTGATAGGAACCAAATTTGATAGTGTCACTAACACAAAACTAAAAATTCGTTAAACTGTTTAGACACCCAATCACCCAGTACACATGAAACGTACAGTACAATTGACGCAAAAAACACAGCACCATTCAACTAACAAATCAAACAAACGGATCGACGAGTAATACCTATGCGGGCGCCGGCGTTCATTCCACCTGACCGGACTCGCCCATAAACAGTGGACAAGAAAAGCAAAATGTATGTGCCCTATCGGCGTACGGCAAAGCCCGCGTACAAATCTGGCCAGTGGATAGCGGGCCTGATCGACAAATCCGGCAGATTACGCGCTGATACCGGGGGCATGTTTATGAGACAGCCGCCGTACCGACCGGACTCTGCCGCGGCGCAGGGTTGTCTGCATGTATGCCTATTTAGTTTTTATTTAAAATTTGAAAAAATTTAATTTTAAATTTTAAAATAGCCAAATGTAACTAGATAGTATATAAATTTTTTTTTTGTTTGTGTATTGTGTGTGTGGAAAAATAAATGGTTTAAATGGTTTAAATGGTTTAAATGAATTAAGAATCACGGTTCTTAAGAATGAATTTATGTATATGCAGCCAGTATTTTTTTTTTTCAATTAAAACCCACCATTATAACTTTAGTAGAAGAGTCCTTTGGCCAGACTATAATATATATTAGGGTTATATTACTTATATTATATTAGTTATAATATGAGGGTTGATATTATTGTTATATTGCAATACTAGCAATAATTGTTTTTTTAATACAATGCAGGATATAATTTTGTTTTAGTGTAAGATAATACATAAACACCTAGTTAATTAAGACAAAGATAGCTCGTTAATTGACAAAACCACTAGCAAACTAATACAAAAATAACATATATTTTAATACTCAATAAATACAATAAAAAATAAATAAATACACCCAACAGTCACACACATAGCTCTGACCCCACACTAGGTAAACCTGTATCGTGGGTATCAAGAACTACGAGGGACTACGGTCCCACAACACCCAGACCCGAAACTAGTATCTATCTGTCAGAAAAATATTTGTCTCGATGCGGGAATCGAACCCACGACCTCTCGTTTTCAGCTGCGCCACGGAACCTGTAATACTCAAAATATTTTTACAATACATCCAATATTTACTTTTCACTACTGTCATATTCACCAATTACAAAACTTACGATAAAGCCACACCTGTATTCCTCGTCATCATGTAAAGCTGAAACGTTTTCTAATCCAGGAAAACAAAGTTTCAAAAGCAACACGGGCGCGGCAATAAAATGAAATTAAAATGCAAATGCGATAGTGTTGGCAACCCTGTGTCGAGATGGAGGGAAGGTGCGCCCCAATAATATTTTCGCTTACAAAACGACTCGAACTTTTAATAGTGAACACCATGTTTATGTTATAGACTTGTGGAATAGAAAGAAGTGCCGTCCTCGGAGACACTGACGTAAAGGCCTTTGTTTCCAGTTTAGATTTGGTTTTGTTTGGGTTTTCGGTGTATAGTGCATGGATGGCGCATACGAAGATGTAGTACAATTATTAGTATAACAAGGGTGTTGTTTTTTTACATCTCTGTAAAATATATTTATAACTATATGGAATAAAAATTCATACGTTGACTAATTAAATACATACATATATACGCCTGTAATCCCCGAAGGGGTAAGCAGATGTGTAATCAGTACACCCACTTTTCGCCGAATTTATTACGGCCCCATAATATGATAGGGAGCGAGCCCTAAGCCGAGTTACTTAGAAAAACTCATTTCTTAGTAACTCGACCCGGGATCGAACCCGAGACCTCAGCAAAACAGTCGTAACGCATGCAAAATTACAACTGCGCCACCGAGACAGTCCGAGCCCTAAAATAAATGTAGTAAACTAAAAAAATGTGCATTCGTCATATTAAGCAGTCATTTTTAGCCTCCTTGGCCTAGAGGGCTAGGTGATCAAATGAGAGGCTACGCGTTTGCACCGTAAATGTCTGTGTGATCTATAAATATTTATTTTAAGTCTGGGTGTTGAGGAACCGTAGGGACTCGTAGTTCTTGATGCCTAGCAGTTTGACCTTATGTAGGGTCAGTATTATGCGTATGTCGGTTGGGTATATTTATTTAATAAATTAGATAGAATCCCTCGCTACTCAACACAATCATGCCGGCCAGCTGTGTAGCTTCTTCATACTACGCCATGTGGCAAGGAGGTGAAGAAGCGGTCGAGGGTCTAGTGTCAAAGTACTTAGAAGGCCGAAAAACGGCCAAACATCGTACCCCAACTCTAGACCCCGACAAAAACCGGATATACACTGGCTGATCCCGGAACGGGACACACTTGCAAGCGCCACTATGGCGGTTTTTAATAATATACCTAAAAATACCATAGTAATAGCGGAAATAGTTTATTTCATAGTGTTAATCCACGCTCACCGTAAATTCCATTACATCCAACTTTTAAATAGTCTATTCGCTTAAAACCATGTTCTCGAAAATCATGCCAGTTATTACCAAAATATAATATCTCTCGAATCTGAGAGTAGGCCATAGTTTTATATACGGTCCGATGTTTGTACCCCCGACCGACATATTTATGCTATTTTATTTATTTTCAGATACAAAGGCCTTATCGCCGGATATATAGCTTAGCGCGGTGTTCACAGTTGACTACTTCGGAATTAATAAAAATGTTTTATAACTATTCTAACACTGCCTCGATCATAGTTGTAATTGCATACGCAGTACGACGTGCTGAGGTCTCAGGTTCGATCCTCTGGTCAGGTAAAAGTAATATTAATAATAGTAACACACATAGTTCTGACCCCACACTAGGTCAAACCTGTATTGTAGGTATCGGAACTACGAGAGACTACCGTCCCACAATACCTAACCGTCTGTCACACAGCCATTTATCGCGGTGCGGGAATCGATCCCACGGCCTCTCGTTTAACAGCCGGCTCGAGTAGCGCCATGTAACATTGGTTTTTCTATTACGAAATACTTAGTATCAGTCCGGAGTCTGGAATTGTGCCTGCTATGGCGATAGGCTCTCGCACGTATTTTTTTAAAAATTGTTTTTTGTTATAAGTACCGTATATATTTTCATATTCCATTTAGTAAAAAGTTGTTTTTGTTGACATTTAAAACAGACACTTAAAAAGTGGTAGAGCCACGCTGTAGACATATTTGTCTACAGCATGAATGGGCCGGCTCGACCGGGGTAGTACCACTGTCTCACAGAAAACCAACGTAAAGTGACAGTTTACTGTCGCGTTTCGTATGGTAAGTGAGATAACCGGAGGCCCAGAATCCCCCTTCCCTTCCCTAATCCCTATTCCTGTCCTTTAAGGCCGACAACGCATACATGATACTTTCAGTATTGTGGATGTGCATGGGCGGTGGAGATCACTTAACATCAGGTGACCCACTGGCTCGTTTGTCGGACTATACTATAAAAAAAAAACTTCATGTTTATTTATTTCAATCCTACTAATCCCACTGATATTATGCGAATGTTTGGATGGATTGATCATTGGATGGATGTTTGTTGCTCAATCACGCCAGAACGTATGGTTCCATACGAAAAAGGTATAGTTCCTGTCGGATAGTTTAGTTTTCCACAGAGCAAAGGATCAACATGATTTTTTGCATTGTGGCAGTTTAGGGATCAGAAAAGTACATAGGCTGCTTTTTATCCTGGAAAAATGCACGCTACATATGGTATAGTAAAATATAGGTGTAATAACTTAAGATGCCTCCATGGATTGTATACTTTTTCTTCCAAAAATAACTTCCTCGCGGGCGGAGCCACGGGCAACATCTAGTTGCACATAGGTATATTCTAAATGTATCTATTTTCCGCCTCATATCCAGTACCCCAATACGAACACATAGATCCTACTGACATCCTCTCTATAAACAAGGCATCTCATAGTGGCCGGCGTTATCGTGTGATGTGCCGGCCGGGGTAGTTACAGGGTAGTTTTAAAACGCGCCCCCACCCCTGTGTTAATAATTACACGAGATAATGTCTGAATAGTTGTGTTGTAATAGTTTTTTCATGTTTGTTTTAATAATCTCATTATGAGATAGGATCCTATCTCATACGTAATAATAATAATACCTATACCTATTTGTTAAGACGAACAACTATAGGAAATACATCCTGAAGGACGGTACGGTCGACATCTGTCGTGCATGCCACCGTCCCGGAGAGTCAATCAGGCATGTTATTTCCGGTTGTTCGTATCTTGCTAACCTGGTGGCTTGGGTCCTAGGCCTCGCCATCGGAGGGTGCACATTTGTATATTTTTAAATG
Organism: Laothoe populi; assembly: GCA_905220505.1. Taxonomy (NCBI): domain Eukaryota; kingdom Metazoa; phylum Arthropoda; class Insecta; order Lepidoptera; family Sphingidae; genus Laothoe; species Laothoe populi. The sequence goes on along the minus strand of HG992152.1, from coordinate 20,717,514 downwards.
TATTTTTATATTATAATTTATATTTAAAAATGTAAAAAAAAACCTTCTAAATAAAGAGTACTGTACATACCTAATATCACTTTTACCCGACACGGTGATCGAACCCGAGATCTTAGCCTAACAGTCTTACCGCATACGATATTAATAATTATTTGTTAATAATGCTAGTGGTCACCAATAGTCGAAATGCGAACGTAATTCATAACTTTTTAAAGATTAAGATAAAAAAAACGAAATAACAAGCTAGCCAGCATAAAATCCAGCGTGGTCTATGGCTTATTCTTCTCATTCGCAAATGAGACCAGTGCCCAACAGTGGGACAAATATAATATAAGGCGATAAAAATAGATTCCACATTATTAACGACAGTTAACGACTTTAGACATGTAAAAGTTACCAACTAAAACAAAATGTATTTTTAATCCAATCACTATTAATAATTTTATTAATTAAGCAGTATTTTTGGTAAGATTAATGGCAGGCCGGCGTGATCGTGTCGAGTAGCGAGGCATTGTTGTGTTTCGCTACTTGATACTCTACTGGATGGTACTGCGCTTACCTGATGGTAAGCAACAGTGTGGTCCCTATGCCAAGCCAGGCTAAAAAAAAATTAGTAATCTTTATAAAACAATATGGCGGAGTTAATTTGTCTTCTAATTCCATTTACGTACCTTTAAAACAATGAAATAAAATAAACCATCAAATAACAACCAATAAATACGAAACAAAAATACAGTTTTCCACCTCACGAAAAACAGTTGCGTCCGAACCGCCTACACAACACCAATTAGAGCACTTCGAGGACGATAACAATAAAAAAAACTTTAATAAACAATGAAACGCGACACGCCTGTAAATTCGGCGTAAAGCGGCCGAAGCGACGATTACTCCCCCTTAACTGGGCATAATTACGGTCATTGGATGTCATCTTACCCTTAACGAGGACATCAACACAGCGAATCTAGAGATTCAGCGGAACTATGAATGTTAGTGTGAACAGACTGTGCACTAATACAACCCTTTAACTTGTTCAAGACGAAGAATATCACAGATTATAACTGATAAATAAATACACACTAGGCCAAACCTGTATCGTGGGTATCAAAAACTACGAGGAACTATAGTCTCAGAACACCCAGACCAGAAACAAATATCTGTGATCTACAAATATTTGCGGTGAGGGGTCGAACCCACGGCCTCTCATTTCACAGCTGACTACTCACCTACTGCGACATACGTGTCTTCTAGTTCTAATGTCTGTTTAATATAACTGCCTAATCTATAATAATATATTAAAGCTGAAGAGATTTATTTGAACGCGCTAATCTTTGGAGCAGCGATAGCCTAGTTGGTTGCGGTACGGACTGTCAAGACGAAAGTCGTAGGTTCGAAACCCAAGTGGCATACACCTCTGACTATTCTAAAGTTATGTGTGTATTAAAATGTTAATTATCGCTTGCTTTAACTGTGAAGGAAAACATCGTGAGGAAACCACAACAGATATGCACTGAGAATTTTTCGAAGGTATGAGAAGTCTGCCAACCCGCATTAGGCCAGCGTGGTGGACTAAGGCCTAACCCCTCTCATTAGTAGAGGAGGCCCGTGCCCAGCAGTGGGACAATGTTTAATACAGGGCTAGTATTATTATTATTTATAATCTTTGGAAGTTCTAGTCAGATTTGTAAATAATTTTTGCGTTTTATGCCCTATTTATTAGGAAGGTTATGGGCTATCTAACATCATGTTACGATGCAGCTCGCAACATAATTGAATAAAAACAATAATCAAATATGCAAAATATTGAAAAAAGAAATTGATTCTACACAATTTTGTAACTTTTACCAAGCCTTCCAAGAAGTTACCCAGCAAACTAATCTATTTTATTATTGTCTTAATACAATAATTACAATATACGATCAATATTGTAATTAAGTGGTAGAGCCACGCTGTAGACATATTTGTCTACAGCATGAATGGGCCGGCTCGACCGGGTTAGTACCACTGTCTCACAGAAAACCAACGTAAAGTGACAGTTTACTGTCGCGTTTCGTATGGTAAGTGAGATATCCGGAGGCCCAGATTCCCCCTTCCCTTCCCTAATCCCTATTCCTGTCCTTTAAGGCCGACAGCGCATACATGATACTTTCGGTATTGTGGATGTTCATGGGCGGTGGAGATCACTTAACATCAGGTGACCCACTGGCTCGTTTGTCGGACTATGTTATAAAAAAAATAAAAACAAATTATCGTACATAGTTGTGCACTTACCTTATTTACAAATAAAAGTGGTTAGGCCTCAGTCCAACACGCTGGCTTGTCTTCACACATATCATTTAAACTCGAAATTGTGTATGATTTTTAGGTATGGAGATTAATTACCTCACGATGTTTTCCTTCGTCGATATTTATTATTGAACAACATAATTGATTGAAAGTTATTATACTTTTGAATTAAAAAAAACATTTAAATACCACATCCACACAAACCCCGATCCCATGCCAAACGGCCAAATACAGCTTTATACAATAAATAATATTTTAAAATTAATGCTAATGCCCGTATTCCGGCTAAATGTCCGTAGGGTCGCGATATAACTCAAGTTAGTAACACGTTTCTCCGGTTAATGTACGAATCTACCACGGTGATATTTATTTATTATGATTACGGTCGGATAAAGCCCGTGATAGATAACCGTTTTGGACGATTAACTGGCGGCTGTTTGGCTGAGTTTGTTTCACGTGTAGATCCAGCGCTTAAGAACCAGTGTTATTGTAATGAGTGAGATATTATATAATCCATACATATACACTGACGCCTGTTATCCCCGAAGTGGTAGGCAGAGGTCCAGTACATCCACTTTTCGCCCAATTGATTACGGTCCCATAATGTGATAGGGGGGTGAGCCTATCGCCATACCGGGCTCAATGCCAGACTCCGGGCTGATACTGAGTATTTCTAAATAGAAAAACCCAATATCATCTAACCCGTCCCGGGGATCGAACCCGAAACCTCAGCACAGCAGTAGTAACGCATACGCAATGACAACTGCGCCACCAAGGCAGTCTTTAGATAGTCTTATTAGGTAATGTATATACAAAATTAGTTAATGTGATTAAAAAAGAAGAATCTATATTAAGAAACACCAACAGCTACTAACAGCTCACGTGTTCGTTCCTTCCTATGATTCTTGGTTCTTTATACAGTATGAAGAATGTTCTCTACTCATCGAGTAGTACTCTAGCAGTAGATTTGCGTGGTATATTTGTCTCTCGGTACTTAATACTCTAACTGGATGAAACTGCGCTTACCAGCAGTATGGTCACTTTGCCGCGTCAGGATAAAAAAAACGTTCTTTCTTCTTCAATGTAATATAATTCTTATTTTTTTCCTAAGTGAATGTTAGCACTACTGCGAAACAAATGCCTGATTTAATATGTATTTATTTTGTTTTATGTAGTTTTTAATTATGATATGTCTATATTTCATTAATTTAATTTACTATAGTCGAATATGTTAATTAGTGTAATTGGTTAACCATACTAATTAATCAAAAAAAATAAATGTAACATATTCAGGGATATTAACCCTGTATACATTATGTTGTACTTTTGAAGATCATTAGCTATCACTATTATCATCAATAACAGATATCCCAAAGACCAAAAAGAATCGCATCGCAACTTTTCTATACCAATCTTAACTTTAACATTTTATTTTTATTTTGACAGCCTCCGTGGCGCAGTTGGTGAGTAGCCGGCTGTGAAACGAGAGGCCGTGGGTTCGATTCCCACACCGGGACAAATGTTTGTGTGACAGACAGATATTTGTGTCTGGGTGTTGTGAGACCAAAGAAGTCTCTCGTAGTCCCTGATACCTATAACACAAGACTCGTATCTTAGTGTGGGGTCGGGGCCTATGTGTCTGACTGTTAGGTGTTATTTATTTTATTTATTTTTAGGTAGGTACTTTACTTTTTCCAATCGAAAAAGTCTAAAAAAACTACTCCCAATTACTGGCAACATCAAACTCATTAAAGCAAAGCTACATATAACAGAGTGAAAAGGAAATCCCTCAATCGTGAACCCTATCATCACGATGCCAACAAATCAAACATTTGAACCAGCGCGGGGTACGATCGACCCATCCGACTGCGCCCTAGCAAACTTGAGTTATTTGCCCAAGTTATCGGCCGAACGTTTATCACTAAAATGTCACATTTAATAATAATTAATGATAATTGCGTTCTAGCTTAGAAACGACAAAGGCGATTGGCCGATTCGCGTAAGTTATTTCAGTTTAACTTGGCGAACACTTGGAATTTGACTAGTGCTGTATCTTGGGTAGTTTGTCGTGCGAGTTTTTGGACACGGGCTCCGTGGAGATGAACATACATTTTTACATATTGACTACATTATTGTAGGTCAATAACATATGATTTTTATTACGTATTTTTATTACATTTATATAGGTATATGTACTTTTTCTGTTTTATTTATTTGTTCTAGCAATTAAAGACTTTTTCTTTCTTTCTTATTCTAGCGAAATATGAAATTTCATATTTACATTATTTTCAACTAAATAATTTGACTTTTATCGAGGTCCACTTAACCCGATCTTAGAAAACCAAAGACCTAGTTCGTACTGGAATAACTCCAGTCCAAAATGAGAAATATTTTAGGTAAGCTTAGTAAAGCTACGACAGTTTGTGTGGACTGTTAGGTTTTTTTTTCTGGCACTGCAAAATTACAACACTGCACCTGATAGTAAGCGCAGTGCCATCCAGTTAGAGTATCAAGTAGCGAGAGACAATCTATCCCTCGCTACTCAACACAATCATCGGCCTTCTGTTTAGCTTCTTCACACGTGTAAAGGACCCAGGATCATAGGAAGGAGGGCAAAACAAACTGGCAAATTGTTCCATAGCTTGATGGTGCGGTAAAAATACGAGTTTAGTATATTTTATATGAATACGAAAGAGCGTCATGAATACGGACACTGAATTGAACTTGCAAATAGCTTTATTTATTGTAAACTGTGGGTACCGTCACTTGCTTTGCTAGTTTGAAGGTAGTTTAGAGTTGTTTATCGGATGATCACACTCACGGAGTAGGGCACAACGAAAATCACAATATAAAAGAGCACCTCGCCATTTCACGGGCAATTATTGAACAGTTAGTAGCTTCAGAGGTCGTAATGCCGAAATACTGTTTAAAGTAATAAGTTAACGTGATGTGAAACTGTAATTAGTATCAGTTATAGTAATTTAGATTGTGCTGTGTTTAAAAGAGCTGCTACGGGGTTTCTTACCAGATTCTTCCCCATGGATAACCGCATTTCGAACTGGCAGTAGTTTATTAAACTCTGAAATGTTAATCTCGTGTTTTTCTACCGAACTATCATCCGATGTGCATTCTGACTATATCTGGTGATCGGAGAGGGACGTGTAATCCCTATCATAACCTCGGCCTGTGGACCTGCCTGCGATATATTTATACTATATACCTCTCCACACATTCGTTGTTCTTACAGCTTATTCTTAATCACTTAGCATTGGTACAGGGCGTGAGACAAGGTAAACAATATGAGTAGTCAAACTTGAACTATAAATTCACGGTTACTCTTTACGCAGTGTCCTGAGTCCTGTGTGCAAACTACTGCATTGTTTGAACACTAACGTTTTACACCATACATTATTGAAACTTGGTTATTGTTTTGCAGATAATAGGCCGTGTAATGTCTATTTACTTTGTATGTTGTGATTTAATAACGCCTAGCTATTATGTCAATTCTATAGTCGAAAACTTATTTGTTTGATGTTAACTTATCCAATATACATGATATGATGCCTATTAATATAAATAAGTATATCTGCGGCTGACTTATCGTCGTCCTTACTAAATTATCACTGCACCTGAATATTGAGTGAACTAAGATTAGATTATGAATAGACTAAAATTGCTGTTTCGTCTCATATAGAAAAGTTAATAAAACACCATTTGATGTTTATCAACTTTCCATTTATTTTGCATCACATTTAAATACAATGTCATCATTAATATTGTTATTATTGTTCAGAAATTTAAATTTTGAATTCTTAAATAATTTATATTGAAAGACGGTTTTCGATGAGGTTTTGAAATAAGTAATATAAATTAAATAAATCGTTGATTAATTAAGAATACTAAAGACTGGGAGGCCAATGACTGTCTGCATTACTCCATACGAGATTTTGGTAGCGTAGATGTTTAACTTCAATGAAGTAAAAACTTCAACACAACACTTCAACAACAAATTTCATTTAAAAGTTACATAATACTCTTGATTCCTTCAAGATTACCTCCACGCCCACGAGAGAACAACAAAATGTCTTTTCATTTCAACACATCCCCTCATTTAATCCCAAAAGTCATCTATTCTCATAACCAGGTCGAAATGAACCTCGATCTATCTGTCGACGAAATCTCGACTAAGGCTCCCAACACGATATTAACGAACAACACTTTGTATTGTTCGATACAAGTTTCCATATCGAATTTGTTTCTAAAACTCTGAGTGGGGACGTAGCCGGGACGGGTATAGGGGACCACTGCCCCCGTTTTCGATTTGGAGGTTATTTACAATCAAATACTTTTTGTTACTGTTTGTCCTTTTGTGACATAGCTAATCGATAAACATTTGAAGCATTTAACATTTAATAAAATGCGTAATTTAATGATGCTGTATCTATATGATATAATGATGGACGTTAAAAAACTAGCATAAGCTAAATTCCTATAAAAATAAATGACAGGCTCCGTGGCGCAGTAGGTAAGTAGCCGGCTGTGAAACAAAACGCCGTTCGATTCCCACACCGGCACAAATGTTTGTGTGACAGACAGACATTTGTGTCGGGTCTGGGTGTTGTGAGACCGAAAGTCTCTCGTAATCCCTGATACTCACGACACAAGACTTGTATCTTAGTCTGGGATCGGGGATATGTGTGTGACTGATGGTTGTTATTTATTTAAATTCCACCCCTCCAATACTGCCAAGTCCAACCCTGTCGTCGCAGAGTTAATGGGATGTAAGAGTTAGGCGATAAAGATCTCTGATCGACAATATTTAGTACAATACAGGTGTTGTGTTCGTAACGGGCACTGGCCTAATGTACGCCAAGTTTCTGGAGGGTTAACAGGACGATCGGCGATACTGTTTGTAAGGACTGGAGTTTAAACGAGGATCCGTTGGCATTTGCGAACTTATTTGATAATTTCATTTAGAAGTGGATTTGATCTTTTGTTTTGTGTTGTTAAATCTATATAAACTTTTATAGTTTATAAAAGTTTATAAACGATCTTCTCCTAAAATGGCAAATCAGAAGTACCTCCAACCGTCGTAAATGTATGAGAAGATGTATGAATGTGGAAGAGGCGAAAGAAGTGTGTCAGGATCGTAGCTTGTGGCACTCAATAGTCTCTGCCTACCCCCATGGGATACGGGCGTGAGTGTATATGCAATCTATATAAAATGAATGGGTAAATGTGTAGCTAAGTGAAATACTCAAGATCAGCTGGACCAATTCTATTTTTCTCAATTATTTTTTATCCTGGCACGGCTATTGATCACATGTCACCGGATGGTAAGCGCAGTGAAGTGTTAAGGTATCGAGTAGCGTGAGACAATTTATTCCTCGCTACTCAACACAATCATACCGGCCTGCTTCTTCACACTACGCTATTGGCAAGAAGGTGAAGAAGCGGTTGAGGGTTTTGTGTCAGAGTACTCAGAAACAGGCCGCAAAGCCAAACATCGTACCCTAACTCTATACCCCCGACAAAAAATATTCAATGAAGTCTGATGAAGGTTCTTATGAGGAGAAATATCAATATAAAACAAATTTTATTCGTATTGTATGCGCTGTCATAAGGTCCATCCGATTGCGATAAAACTTTGTCAAGTTATTACTGGCACTTGCGCAAAGATTTTATGCATCACAGTAGGTAGTTGCGGGTTCAATTCTCGCACTGGGAAAATATTTTCATTTATTTATATTTTCAATGTTAGGTGTTCTTATTTATTGAGTAGAGCACAGTCCCTTGCGTTGCAGATAAACGTAATCACTGCGGTCAAAAGCTAGTTTTGTATAAAGTAAATAATATTTACTATTTTACAGACAGGTGTAATATTTTTATAGCTTAGGTCGATAAACATTTATAAAAAGTTTTAAATGATGAAAAATCTGTCCAATGATAATATTCATACATGTACTGTCGTGACGATATGCTATAATTCAGCTATGAGCTTTGCTATCAGATAAGTAGTTCCATAAAAAAAATAAGTGTGTATTTATTTAATTGGAGCAGCGATAGCCTAGTTGGTTGCGGTACGAACTGCCAAGACGAAAGTCGTATGTTCGAAACCCAAGTGGCATACACATACATACTAATTTTCGACATCAAGTTCGTAATTTTAATTATTTGATTTTTAAAGTGTTCGTTTATTATTGCATTTAGAAAAGACTTTATTGCATCGAGTTATGTTTCAGTTTCGTTTGTCTTGAACGTTAAATTAAAGGGTGACTATTATTTACCTGAGTGTTAATTATTTTGGAAAAAAATCGTCTATTAAAAAATTGTTGATATTGATTCAGCCGCTTATTCTGAACAAACTACTTTCAGAGTGTGCATTAATCATGTTACATGTTGTATAATATATTATTATAATAATAAATATATTAGCAAGTACCAGTGATTCATAATGTTAATTAGAAGGGGCTTCTATACTATGTTATATTTGTTAATTTTGGTCTAATATAGTCCTATTTCTTATGCTTAGCGTGCATATTTAGCCCAAAACCTAAAGTCACGTCCAGTTACATCTACCGCAATGGTACCTAAAAACTTGCCCAAAATGACGCAATGCGAGCTCTAATAATTCATTTGGTCTTGTTATATGTATTCTCTAGATTACGATAGAATTATTAATCGTGCTTAGTCGGACCATATTGTTATATGAATTTCAAAGTTCTGTAGACCAACGCCATCTATCGGCAAGATCTAGTAAAGACAAGACGTAGAAATGCAAATTTCTTCAAATTCCATTGTACTCAATTTTTGTAATTTCTAACATTCGATGTACACTCGAATAGTTTGTAACAAAATCAAACCCATGTACATTAAAACCGAGATGTTGAGATAAGACGCTGACCCCATTGTACGAATGAATATCCTGCCTTGATTTACTAACTTAAATGATAATGACATCTGATATACACTATCGATTTACTTATAGCCATAGACTTATTGACAGCCTGCGTGGCGCCGCAGCCGAGTAGCAGGCTGTGAAACGAGAGATCGTGGGTTCAATTCCCACACCGAAATAAATGTGTCTTATGCAACGATTGCGGGTCTGGGTGTTGTAGAACTATAGTCCCTCGTAGTTGTTGGTACCCACGATCAGTGACGTAGCTATAGCTTTTACATGGGGGGGGTCCGCGGGTAAAAGCTAAAAATCTAACCTAAAAATCTAACCTAATCTAAAACATAGAATGGGAAAACGCTAGTTAATAAAAAAATTGCTACTTGCTATTTGGATTTGGACTTTGGATGGATGAAAATCTGCCGCAGATTTTCATTCATTTTTGTTTTATTGTTTACATAACAACTGTCAAAATATCAAGTGAAGTCAATTTATTTTTGGTAAATAACTATTTTAAGTTGCTTATTACCAAGATGAGATGTTAGAACTCAGGGAGAAAATTTTCACGCACTCGAATCAACTTCGTATACGAAAAATAATTCAAATTCGAACTTTTTTCGAGTGAAGGTAAAGTTAAGCTATTATGGAAATGTCGAGTCCGGTGTTTCTCGAAGGTCTTGATGGTACGAATATAGGGGGCAATTCTCACGCACTCGAATCAACTTCGTATATGAAAAATAATTCAATTTCGAACTTTTTTCGAGTGAATGTTAAGTTAAGCTATTCTGGAAATGTCGAGTCCGGTGTTTCTCGAAGGTTTTGATTGTCAGTGTACAATGTCAAATGTTCATAAATAAATTATTTTAAAAATAGAATTCGAAATCAAAATATTTGAGCTATTCTGAAAATTACCATTCGAACATTTCTCGAAGGTTATCGCTCGAGACGTACATCTCGAATTCGAACCATTCAATATTGTGTCCTAACTTGATGATGATGATGAACTTTTGGAATAAGTTTTTTCGCCAATGTGAGCATATGTGACTAGCTAGCCCTAATTTTGTTTTAAAAGCCCTGTCACAGGACGTACAGAACAGTTGTCTAGAAGAGTAGCTGTAAGAGTCAACTCAAACTGGCGCAGAGTCGGAACGTCGCGTCACGACCTATTTTTCAACTACAGTGCATGGCGACGCGCGTCGCCATGCACTGTAGTTGCACACGCCATCCCTAAGTGTACACAGTTTTAGATCTTATTTATTGCAGCTCACGCTGGGCGTCAAGGCATTGGATTCATACATGTTTCCTCAAAATGTGCACATGATTTTCGTACTGAGCCACGCCATTCGGTCTAGTGACACGAAAGTTCTTCCCAGCAGTCGCAGGGTACGCCGCAGGATGCTAAGTAACGCTTGATGATATTGTAGTAGGTAGAAAATGACATCCAGGCTTACGCCATTCATGACCGAGTTTGCCTTAAACCACTGAAACCTAATAGCGTCTAAACCATATGGCGTCTTGACAAATTTCATATGAACTGTATCAGGTGAATTCTCCAGATAAAGTGGCAAGATTGTTTCCTTAACATTAATATTTTACGACGTTTATAGCTAAGCGGCATAGAGTCTAAGCTCTTGGAGGTGGTGCGGTAATGTTGTACGTATGAAGGCCTCTAGACACCCAAAGATATTGTTTTATTTTGGTCCTAACTTACTGCGTATATGATGCCATATGCTAATGTATTTACCCATAAAAAGACTCAATCTCGTGTTTTTATTATGATTTAACTAAAAGTCTTAGAAAGGTAAAATACTTGGAAGAGTCCAAAAACATGTCCAAGAACTGGATAATGGATGCAGATTTGATGAGGCCCGAGACACTATGGATATTAAAATACTTATAGATTTTTAGTTCGAAATTCAAATTTTTTAGTAGAATCTCATAGTAAAGACTCGAATTCAAATGGATATGGATGCAAAATTCGAAAAAATAACTTCGTAGTTCGAAATTATGTAATAGAGACATGATTCGAACTGTAGATTCGAGTACGAAATTATTTTGAATGAAAGGAGAATTGCCCACCAGGTACTTATGGTACATCATATACTATCACACTCATCACTACTAAGTAGTCACTACTTAAGACTTGGTCGTATTTTTTTAAACAGATGTGCCCTGAAAAAAAACAGTCTTGTTTTACCAGTTGATTTAAGCGCTAAAAAGTACACGAAAAAAATTAAACTAGACTCAAAAGTCGTAGAAATAGTAAGTAAGTAGTCTTAAGTAATTCCAAATATGCATATAGCTGAATGCTGCAAAAATTTACACTTAAATCAAATAGCCTGCTAACCGTCCATATTATCCGCTATCAGTAGTCCGCGATTTTTTATTATGTCGTATGCTAAGGGGGGTGTCCGGACCCCCTGAACCCCCCCCTTATATACGCCCATGCCCACGATACAGGTTCTACCTAGTGTGGAGTCAGAACTATGTGTGTGACTGTTGGGTGTATTTATTATTATGAATTAATAACTCAAAATAATCAGAAATGATCCTCTGAATTGTAAAACAGAAAAGACTATCCGATACACGTTTATCTCTTACATGAATAAAGGGTAATTAATATTACCAATAAGCTCAACCATGAGTTTATATCAAAAATAAACCATAGGTAAATTAAGTCGCTACCTAGCGTTGTTTTTATGTATTGAATGTTCCGTTTTTGTACCAAATTTAGTTTCTTGCGTAACCGATAGAGACGCTGTATATTTTGACACATATTTTTATATTGTCGCTAGTGTATATACGTAAGAAAAACTCAATAGCTACAAGGTCTGCATTATTATGTCCCACAGCTGGGCATGTAAATATAATAATAATAATCACACACATACAACAGTCACACACATAGCCCCGATCCCACACTAAGATACAAGTCTTGTGTCGTGGGTATCAGGGACTACGAGAGATTTTCGGTCTCACAACACACAGACCCGACACAAATATCAATCTATCACACAAGCATTAATCTCGGTGCGGGAATCGAACCCACGGTCTTCTCTCACAGCCCGCTGCGTCACGAGGGCTATCGGATTTGGAGATTATTTTTTATACTATTTTTATTTATTTTTTATTTTATTTTATTTTGGACAACAAACAGTCACATACATCAACAAAATAAGTTTGATTACATGTTTACAACTTACAGACTTTGAGTGCCAACACTATAAAACTGTTATGGCTTTGATATATTATTACTGATACAATTCACAGTACATTTTATGTAAGTGTTTTAAGAAAACATGCAAATTGGCGCCATTAGTTTAATTAGGGTACATCTGCTATGGGAGCCCAGTCTACATCGCCTGTTTAATTAAACAGTAATTATAGCGCCGATTAACAAACAGTCGTGTACGCAACGACGTTTCGGTGTTGCTACAGTTTTGCGACTCCCGAGCAATAAAAAGTTCTATGAATTAGTTGGGATGTACTGTTATGCAAAGCACTATTGACGTTTCTGGACGTCCTATTTAGATGTTAGAGACACGTGAATTAATTGAATATAGTAGCTTTTACCCGTAGCATCCACTTGAGACTGAAATCTCATAAAAACTACTTATAACTTCAGATTTTTCCAAATATACAGTATTTTATGAAAGTTTTCCAAATTATACATACATACATATACACTCACGCCTGTAATCCCCGAAGGGGTAGGCAGAGGTGTAACCAGTACACACCCACTTTTCGCCGAATTTCGGTCCCATAATGTGATAGGGGCGAGCCTATCGCCACACCGGGCACCATTCCAGACTCCGGGTTAATACTGAGTATTTCTAGGTAGAAAAACCCAATATCACTTTACCCGACCCGGGGATCGAACCCGAGACCTCAGCACAGCAATCGTAACGCATGCGCAATTACAACTACGCCACCGAGGCAGTCAAATTATTCCCTGAAATTTTATTCGAACTGTTACGAACATTTAGAAAAACGCGCTTACCTATAATTGGTAAGCAACAACAAACTAACAACATTATATAGATTAGTGTAATCTGAAGATAACTGATAAAAAATTGAAAACATACGTGACAACAAATTCAGGGAATAATTCATAAATGCACATTCGAAACACTTTAGGACTAACTTCGATTTTTTTATTTTCAATGCATACTCATCAATACATCCTCTTTACTCATACGATATATCGTTACGTGCGTAAAAACTTTAAAGCATGCCTTCAACAGATAAGCACACATTTAAATTCACCGGATTAGTGAGTATTTTTATAAGCTGGCATCCCCACTATTTATTAAGAGCACTCGCTCCCGCTCGCGCTCCGCTCGACAAATGATCCGATCGCACTCGCTTACAAATTGGGTCTATTAATACTCACTACTGGTGAACGACGATCGACCAGATACTGTGCAGTGTTCTTTATCTTAGATATGTGAACACATTTACAAGTCTTTTTGAAAAACCATGGTAAAATATTATGCCTCAGTGCAGTACTGTGAAGTTCTTCGTAATTAAAGGTCTTAAGGTGTTGTTGCCACTGTTTATGGATAGGCATAGCATTTACTATGAGGCGAGTGACCTGCTCGTTTTGTCATTTAGGGATAAAATATATAACTATGAAGAAATGGAAAAAAAACGCCGGTTTCTCGGACGTTTTGTTTGCTATCTGAATTTATTAATAGATAATGATTTTCATCACAATTTAGGCTTTCCAAAACTATTGAAAGGATATTTCGATATAATGCAAACGCGAAGTGTGAAGAAGCTTTTTGGCAAGCCGGCATGTTCCTGGTGGCCTACTTGGAATATACTACATTCACCATCAGGCTTAAAAATATACAGTATTTTATTTAAGTTTCAGTTTAATTCCATACATGTGTATATGTAATAAATTCGGCGAAAAGTGGGTGTACTGGTTATTTCTCTGCCTAACCCTTCGGAGATTAAGGCGTGAGTGTATATGTATGTATGTATAAAATTATCAATATCTATTTATGTTACCAAAAATTTAAAACATATATTGTTAAAGCCCGCACACGAATCATTCGAATGTGCAATGGGTTGTTAGATGCCGGTGTCGATTCGGCAACGCGGCCTGTCGAACGCTCGTCTCGCGAACTAGCCGGGGATGGCTCGCTGTACGGTGAAGGAGCAACGGGTTATAAAAAGCTTGAAATTTTAGCTTTTTGTTAACATTGACCATTTTAGCGCTTACGGCTCCATACAAAAACGATTACAATGTAGCCGTTGGTCACCCGAGATGCAATATTTCTGATTCCACTTTTAATTAGAATTTTCAAAAAGATTACTACTCCTTATTTTCAGGAGCATCACTTCTTTTAGTAAAAAAAACATAGGTAGTCATGAGGACTACTGACTTAAGTGAAAACTTGAAACTTTAGAATTACTGTTCTTTTTAGAAACAACATCCATGAAGTAGTAAAGTTTTTTGTTTATGATTACTAATACTAGACCTGTATTAAACATTGTCCCACTGCTGGGCACGGGTCTCCTCTACTAATGAGAGGAGTTAGGCCTTAGTCTGTAGTGCTGCGGGTTGGTAGACTTCACATACCTTTGAAATTCTTATGAGAATTCTCATGTATGCAGGTTTCCTCGCGATGTTTTTACTTCACCGTTAAAGCAAGTGATAATTAACAATGAATACACACGTAACTTAAAAAAAAATAAGAGGTGTATGCCATTTGAGTTTCGATTATACGACTTTCGTATTGTCAGTCAGAACAGCAGCCAACTAGCCTATCACTGCTGTTTATGATTGCATGTCAATAATTATAGAACTTCAAAGGCATTTATGTCAAAAATATGAGACTAACTGCCACAAATCGAAAATATATAAGTAAAAGTTTTTTAAATCATAAAAAGTACACCGACTTCAATACAAATTATGCATCACTATTAAATTTGAGGGTTTCCCTTGATTTTTCTGAGATCCCATCATCAGATCCTGACTTGGTGCCAATGGGACCACCTGGGAAGTATACCCTTTTAAACAAAAAAAGAATTTCTCGAATCGGACCAGGCGTCTTAGAGTAATCGGGTAACATACATAAAAAAAAAGATTCCGACGAATTGTTAACCTCCTCCTTTTTTGAAGTCGGTTAAAAATACTCTAAACCACTAATAATTATAACTTTTACATTTTTTTTTAAATTCAAATATCGAAATTTCAATATAACTTACATTGACCGTGAAAAACTACGAAAAACTCCCAAACGCTACTAAAAGCCATTCGTTAAATAGCGGAGTGATATCGGTTTAATTTGAGGGTCTTGACGCCACGCCGACGGCGAGGTGAGCAGGAATGTTAATTAAACTGAATGACCGTCGGATCCGACCGGCTGCCGTGTGATAAACTCGGATTGATTTCACTTAGCGATCACCTGGCTAGCATGAGACAATCGTCGCCTTGGATGGTAATAGCTCCACAGGACTACACTTTCAAGTTATGGGAGTTGAAACAGTTTTTTTACACCCTTGTTGGGTGTAAAATATTTTTATTCTTAGAACAATAGCTAAAGAGTCACACTGGTAATGTCTATAACTTAAAAATACAGACACACTGCAGTAAAAAAACTCCCCAGTCCATCTACAGGTAAAAAATCAATAAATATCGGTGGGGCATAGTATCGTTTTTAATTAACATTCTTAACGAAGGGGAGCGAGACCACTTCTTCATTATCTATTGCTTTTATAACCGACTTCAAAAAGGAGGTTCTTAATACGACGCGTATATTCTTTTCGCTTTTTCTTTATGTACATGAATGTCCGTGTGTATTTACTTAAAAACAAAATATTATAAGACACATTAAATCTGAAATCTGATAACAGAGAAAAATATTGATCCCAGCCCACTGTCCCACTACTGGGCACGGTCCTAAATTTTTAAATGATATGTACACATAAATAGTACTAATTAATCCATATTATAATAATGGTACCGACGTTAATAAAATAATCTATAAATTTGTTTTATTACAATCTTATGATTCTAATCTAATTACACTTTGGTCTCATTTTCAATTCTGTTCGAAAGTAATTTCACAGATTTTTTTACTACTAAATTCGACATTACAATTGCAAAAAGATAAAAAAATCTGATTCTACGATATTTTTTCGTAAAAAATACATATTTTGCAATATCTTTATAAGTAAAAACATACCTATATGCATAAACACGCCCGTAATCCCCGAAGAGGTAGGCAGAGGTGTAACCAGTACACCTACATTTCGCCGAGCTTCTTACTGTCCCATGATATGATAGGAGGCGAGCCTGTAACCAGACTCCAGGCTTATGTATTGTAAGTATTTCGACATTGAAAAACCATACCCAGGGGTCGAACTCGAGACCTAAGTCCAGCAGTCGTATCGCATACGCAATTACAACTGCACCACCGAGCCAGTCAACATAAAGAAACATGTTATGCATAGGCCTATTACTTAATTAAGTAACAAAACTCAATAGCCATTCTTTAATTACAGACTCGGACACTCTAAAAAACAATAGCAATGGCCAATATACAACAATCTCTATCGAACGGCGAGGACGAGACAATGCAAAAAGGCGCTAATTTCGCGAAACCAAAAAGTGGTAATGGTTATGTGTTGCAGAGCCAGCGCGTTTGTCTCGCGATAACGTGCGCTTACAATTAGCTCGGGATGGTGTTATGCAGCAGTGAGAAATTTATTTTCACGACAATATTTCCTTAGGCATACTTACCCAAAAAGGATAATAAATGTAATTATCATGGAACCAGCGTTATTCGTATAATGAAAATATATAACAAAGTGTGTGTATAGCTATCAATATAATTTATAGTGAAATGATTCCAAGTAAAATGTTCCCCATCAATAAATATAACATAAAATAAATATAAATTTACGACAAATATCATCTGTAATTCCAACGTTCCCCGGCGTCGGGACGTGACGACCCCATCGCCCGCTGGTGGAATAATCTTGTGACAGAGATTATTCCACCAGTGCAATCAGTCAACCCAACTAGTGGTAGTGCCATGCTGCGCACCTTCGAGTAGCAGCCGAATGGGCCGGCACGCCCGGGGAAGAACCACTCTCTCACAGAAAACCGGCGTCAAGTGGCAGCTATGCTGTCGCGTTTCGTTTGGTCTGTGAGAGTCCCGGAGGCCCACTCTCCCTATCCTTCCCCCACACCACTATGACAGTGCGAAATTTGGTTCGACTACCCCAGGAGGGTACCACCGGCGTACATCGCGGTGGAGAATCCCTCTCTGGGCGTCCACGCTCAGGTCGTACATCACCTGTGCGTGGATGTCCAGGCTGCCCTCCGTATTCTGGGGGGGGGGCAATTTTGCGCTCTACACACCTGTTCGGGGCAAGCGGAGCAGGCAACATAAGGCGACCCCTTCCACTCTTGCTGTGGACTTTTGCAACATAAGGGGGCTGAATTCCAACTTGAACGCCGTCCACTTCCATCTTGAGACGGCGAAACCGGCCTTGCTCTTCCTGACCGAGACGCAGATTTCTTCTCCGGCTGACACGTCTTTCCTCTCCTACCCGGGGTACAAACTGGAACATTCCTTTGTACCGCGGGCTGGGGTGTGCGTGTACATTAGAGAGGATATCTGCTCTCGTCGCCTCGGCAGCCTTGAAGGGCGGGACCTATCCAACCTCTGGCTACGCATAGACTGCGACGACCATCCGCGAATATACGCGTGCCTGTATAGGTCCCATAGCGGTAATGCTGAAACTGACCGACTCGTTGAGCACATGCAAATGGCTACAGATTCTGTGCTGCAGCAGATCCCATCCGCAGAGATCGTGATTCTCGGCGACTTTAACGCCCACCACGCCGAATGGCTAAGATCACGCACCACCGATCATGCGGGGAGATCTGTCCATGATTTCGCATTAGCATATGATCTGACACAACTGGTCACCTCGCCAACGCGAATCCCAGATGTGGAGGATCATACACCTTCCCTGTTGGACCTTCTGC
Source organism: Laothoe populi (assembly GCA_905220505.1). Lineage (NCBI taxonomy): Eukaryota > Metazoa > Arthropoda > Insecta > Lepidoptera > Sphingidae > Laothoe > Laothoe populi. Next base: position 20,699,323 of record HG992152.1, on the reverse strand, counting down.
TGACCTCTCATCCGGATGGCTACCTGGTTTCCGTCGAACCTCCTCTTGGTTCATCGGACCACTGTCTTGTCCGGAGCACAGTGCCAGTTACGCGCTCGACACGGCCTCGCTTTGCGGGCTGCCGCCGCGTATGGCACTATAGGTCAGCGGATTGGGACGGGATGCGGTCATTCTTTGCGTCCTACCCATGGGGGCAGATTTGCTTCTCGCCGGATGATCCTGACGTCGTTGCTGACTCTGTCACCGATGTGGTGCTTCAGGGTATGGAACTTTTTATTCCGTTCTCTGCAGTGCCCATCGGGGGCAAGTCCCAGCCTTGGTTTGGTCGTTCCTGCAAGACGGCTTCACGCCGAAAGCGGGAATGCTACCAAGCCTGGGCTGTCGCATCGGCGTCTAGTGATGTAAATACCAGCGCATTTAAAAAGGAGTATAACTCTGCCTCTAGGTCCTTCAAAAGTGTTATTGCTAAAGCGAAGTCGGAGCACATTGGCAGAATTGGCGAGAGACTGGCGCGTCTCCCGTCGGGAACACGTGCGTTTTGGTCACTCGCCAAGGCTGCCTTAGGGAATTTCTGTAAGCCGTCTTTTCCACCCCTGCACACGGAGGATGACTCGTTGGCCCATGCCGCGAAGGTGAAAGCCGATCTTCTGGGCTCTCTCTTCGCGTCCAATTCGACTCTGGATGTCCAAGGAAATTCACCACCGACAATCCCGCGGTGCGACAGTACGATGCTTGAAGTTAAGTTCAGGCAAAGTGCAGTTCGCAAAGCACTTCTTTCCTTGGACATTCATAAGTCGAATGGGCCCGATGGCATCCCTCCGATCGTGTTGCAGGCATGTGCTCCGGAGTTGGCACCGGTTCTAACGCGTCTTTTCCGGCACTCCTATGCATTAGGCGTAGTCCCGAAATCCTGGAAGGCTGCTTTAGTTTACCCGATCCCTAAAAAAGGGAACCGCTCGGATCCGTCCAATTACAGGCCTATAGCCATCACCTCCTTGTTCTCCAAGATAATGGAGTCCATTATCAACTGCCAGCTCCTGCGGAACCTAGAGGAGCATCGGTTGATTAGCGACCGCCAGTACGGCTTTCGGCGGGGTCGCTCAGCCGGTGATCTTCTAGTTTACCTGACACATAGATGGGCAGCAGCAGTTGAGACCAAGGGGGAGGCGCTTACAGCCAGTCTGGACATAGCGAAGGCCTTTGATCGGGTATGGCACAAAGCGCTTCTTTCGAAGCTACCTTCTTATGGGCTTCCCGAGAAATTATGCAATTGGATCACCAGCTTTTTGGCAGATCGGAGCATCAAGGTCGTCGTCGACGGTGTATGCTCTGATCCTAAATTTGTCAATGCTGGTGTTCCACAAGGCTGTGTACTGTCTCCTACTCTGTTTCTTCTGCATATCAATGACATGCTGCAAATCAGCAACATTCATTGCTATGCAGATGATAGCACTGTAGATGTAATGTACACTGGCCGTGCTAATATTTCTCGGGAATACGTCGACGAGAGCCGGAACAAACTTGTGTCTGAAGTCGAGTTTTTGCTAGCCAAAATCTCGGACTGGGGTCGACTAAACTTAGTCCAATTCAACCCCAAAAAGACACAAGTCTGCGCGTTAACCGCTAAAAAGTCACCATTTGTCGTAACACCTCATTTTGAGAACACTCCCTTGTCTGCCACAGCCAGTATCGGAATACTTGGCGTCGACATTTTGAGCAACGTCCAGTTCCGCGGTCAATTGGAAGGTAAGGCCAAATTGGCCTCAAAGAAGCTTGGTGTGCTCAGCAAGGCGAGACGGTACTTCACGTCGGGTCAACGCCTAAATCTCTATAAGGCGCAAATTCGGCCCCACATGGAGTACTGTTCTCATCTCTGGGCGGGAGCACCCCAGTACCAGCTACTTCCATTTGACCGCATTCAACGTAGGGCGGCTCGGGTTATCGACGATCAAACTCTTTCTTATCGGCTTGATCCATTGGCTCTGCGTAGAGATGTTGGATCACTCTGCATCTTCTACCGCATTTATCATGGGGAGTGTTCCGAGGAGTTGTTTGGATTGATCCCCGCGGCTAGACTTCACCATCGGACATCGCGCACAAACCAGAAATTCCATCCACACCACCTCGATGTCCAACGTTCCACAACAGCGCGATGTTTAAGGCATTTTCTGCCTCGCACAACCACTCTGTGGAACCAGTTATCGCCGGGGGTCTTTTCGAACCGTTACGACTTGGGAACCTTCAAGAAGAGAGCATATTCTTTCCTGAAAGGCCGGCAACGCATTTGCAAGCCCTCTGGTGTTGCAGATGTTCATGGGCGGCGGTGATCACTTTCCATCAGGTGAGCCTCCTGCCCGTTTGCCTCCTTTTAACATAAAAAAAAACGTACAAATAAGTCACTTTACTTTAAACTTATAGATACAGGTACGATTCCTTAAATGAAGCCGCTAGCTGATTCTGCTCTTAAAAATGCTTAAAAAATATTCTTTAAGCACCCTGCAATGTTGCATCAACCCCGCCCCGCTCGCAATTAGACGTGACTTGGCGACTATAATCGTTAATGTTTAGTGCCGGTCACATATTTCTGTACCTTTGTGCAAATGCACCCTCCGTCTACGCTATACGTATCCACTACGCGCAACAGCACACGCCGGCACGCGCCGACCAATCAGAAGACACCGTTATTGCCAACTGATACTGGCCATCAGTGTTCGTTTTTCAAATTTAAGATTTGAAAATGGAACTTTATTATTGGATGTTCAAATTTTTACATGGAATGGTAATTATCGTTTGACAAGGTAAAATGGAATTTAATAACTAATAAACATTGCCTTTGACATTTGGCCTGTACTCAATTCAGACAGAATAACCTCTAGATTGATTATACTAAATGTTCCTTTAGGTCCTTTGTACCTGAGACCCAATAGGGTAGTTTCGTGTGTTTAATTTTGTACATTATTCGATATGCAACCGAATACGCACAATATTTGTTTTAAATATTGATATGCGCAAAAATGGGTGTGTAGTGGGAACATCTCACTATCTCCCTCGCACAACGGTACATTAATGGCCATTCTGAGTGGTGACTTCACGGCTCATATCATGCATAAAGGATACTGTCATTTGACAATTACCCCCTCCAGCAGATTTAAATGGCGTCTAATTTACTTGTTTTTCGGATTCCTAAAATTCTTTCGATAATAGGTTTTAAGTAATGTAACTTGTTGATTAAAATAATAAAAATCCTGCCAATGACCCTACTCTGACCTCAAAGCACGTAGGAATTTTACCAAGTTTTTTCAGTGTATTTTATCAACCCCCGAAAATTAGTTGAGCTAATATTTACTCAATAAGTGAGTTAATTAGAGGCATATAATATTGGGAGGTGATTTCTCCTGGGTGTCGCTGACGGTTCTCCCGCACTGCTTAATAAGATACGTGTGCAGAACATATACATTTTATTTGCCTTCACGTGTTATTTGAAGGTATTGAAACAACGATTTAAACCGACTGCACAAAGGAGGGTGCTAATATTTTTATAATAATTTTCAATATGCAGTTTTGAGCTAATCAAAATGTGTAAAAGTTAATATTGAAAATGGTGACTGTTTGAAGTTGTTTATAATTTTTATTAAGTCGGTTTTTTTATATAACATTGTACCCTCTATTATTTATGTTAGTAAAAATATTACATATTCATTTAAGTGTAGGTAAATTTAATTATACACAAATATTTTTTTATTGGCGACTGGCAAACGTGTAAGTGGGTCACCTCCGTCGGCCAAGAACAACCATGAACCTAGAAGAGCCATGGGTGGGTTGTCAGACTTAAAGAATTTGAGGCTCAGGAATAACACGGCCTGGATGGCGCAGTTGTTATTGAGTACGCGGTGTAACTGCTGTGCTATCTCGCGATCAATCCCCAGGCGGCGTAAAAATAATTTTGAAGTTTTCTACCACGAAATACTCAGTGTAAGCTCGGAGTCTGGAATTGTGCCCGGTATGGCGATAGGCTTGCCGTCTATCACATCATGGGATTATTAGCTTGGGAAATGTGGGTGTACTGGTTACACCTCTGCCTACCCTTTCGGGGATTATAGGCGTATAAAAAATCAAAGTTAAATTAATCAAATGTAAATCAAACACAAATCTCATTAATTTGTGGTTAATACCTAACCGCCGTTTAAGCCGCGATTTAATTCTTAACACTGAGGGCGGATTCTATATTGTCGTTCAATTAACTCTGGTGGAGGAACTGCGTCCAATTACACTGTATCGCGGAGCGTCTGATTTCTCCCGGGCTGTATCCCACGCGAGAGCCTTGTGAATAGCGATGATTAAATTTCCAACGTATGTCTCTTTGGTTATATTTGACGCTCGCTTAATTCCATAAACCAAATTGAAAAAAGTAATTCTAGAATATTCCAAGAATTCTGCTGCTCTAAACACTGTATGAAAATAACATTTACTCAGCCTTACAACAGTATTTTGTCAGAGAAGAATTTGTAAAAGATTCCAATGTATGTATCTTTGGTTAAATTTGACGCTCGCTTATATCCATAAACCAAATTAATTTTTTTTTTCTAGAATATTCCAAGAATTCTGCTGTACTAAACACTATTATATATAAAAAGAAAAACATTTACTTAGCCTAAGAACAGTATTTTGTCGGGGAAAAATTTATGAATAAAAGATCACTTAATGTAGGTATGTAAAAATGAAATATTACTGCGGTACTCAAATAGCTTCATTGAATGTATATTAAGAACAATTAGTGAATTGTCGATATCTTTTAAGTAACGGGGAGTCTCTTTTTTATATCAAGATGGTGGTAAACAAGCTTACGGCCCGCCTAATGGTAAGCGGTTACCGTAGCCTATGGACGCTTGCAGCACCAGGAGTATCACAATTTCCCCTTGGGAAATCTCGGCCGGGAGCTCATTCTCTCTTAAGTCTCAGTCCAAACTGAGACTTAAGAGATGTAGCGATGATGTACATCGCTACATCGCTACGTCTAACACCACACCCCTGTCTCATTGTTACTGCATTTTCATTAAATTACAAATAATAAGACGATGAATTTCTTTGAAAACATCACGTTTCGTCAAAGACGACGGTCAAGATCATATTCTAATGAAAGTATAACCACAAACACACTAGATGGTACTACTAATACAGTTACATCTGATGAAGATGAAAGCGACAGTGGTCAATTATTAATCTTAATGGAAAAAATAAAAGATCTTTCACTACATTTAAAAAATGCCCGTGATAAATTAGAATTATTAGATTCCGAGCACAATAAACTCAAAGAAATTAATAGCAAATTATGTATGGAGAATGAAATGTTAAAAAAAAAAAGTAATGAGCCACTACTCTGTACTAAACAACAGCCAAATAAACCTAAAAATAAAATTATAACCAACAAAAAGAAACAGCAAAATTGTAATGATACATCTAATAAGACGGACTCAGAAACTTTACCGAATGACCCCTTAGAAATTTGCTACAAAGAAGGCCCACAACACCTCACTCGTCCGGAACACCTCAAAAGAAATGATATAAATGAGTTGTGCATCATCAGCAGTAACAAAAGAAATAAAATAACTCAAATCACAGAAGAAACTTTCCAAGATAAATTTAAATTCTGTCACTACGTTATACCGAATGCTGGAATTTGTGACTTGCTACGAAACATAGATTACAAACTCCAAAATTACACTGAGAAGGATTACTGTATAATACTGATTGGCGAAGAAGACTTCATTAGTACTAAGGACTACAATAATATAGTGCTCTACATACGCGAAACACTATTTAAATTAAAACATACAAATGTTATAATCTGTGTTCCCACTTTCAAATGTAAAAGTCTTTGTAATCTATTTAACAAAAGAATTGAAACCTTTAATAATCTTTTATATTTAGATAACCTTCAGTTTGAGTATGCATATATTCTTGATTCTAATTTAAACCTAACATATAACAGCATTATGTTTTCAAAACTACATGGTAAAATAAACAACAGAGGTATGAGAATAATTTTTAAAAATATTGAATTATTAGTTGTAGACATAGACCACAACCGAAACAACTGTCATTTACACGATTTTGAAGCGGACATAAGTAATGAAAATATAAAATCAGTTAGCCACAACAATCAAGAACAGTTATTTCGTCTATAACACTATAAAAATACTTCATCAAAATATGTCAGGTTTAATAACTAAGTCAAATTTGTTACGTTTGCACCTTGATGAATTATCTTCAAAACAAAAAGAAGTCGACATTGTCTGTATAACAGAACATAATATCAAACAGGGTCATGAAAGTATACTTTACGTCAACGACTACCATATAGCTGCCTGCTTTGCAAGAGACAAGAGCAGGGGTGGTTCATGTATCATGATAAAAAATAATCGTCACCAATATTTAGAGTTACACGATGTTACAAAAAATTCGATCAAAGGTATAATAGAGTGTTGTGCTATAGAATTAATTGTACATAAAATAATAATTATTTGTGTTTATCGAATCCCTCATAATAATTCTGTAATGCTCAATATTTTTTACGAGCAATTAGATATTATTTTAACTAAAATTGCAAAGACTAACAAAAATACTGCCTGGACTGTATGAATACTGGACTGCCTCGGTGGCGCAGGTGTAATTGCGCATGCGTTACGATTGCTGTGCTGAGGTCTCGGGTTCGATCCCCGGGTCGGGTAAAGTGATATTGGGTTTTTCTATCTAGAAATTCTCAGTATTAGCCCGGAGTCTGGTATTGTGCCCGATGTGGCGATAGGCTCGCCCCCTATCACATCATGGGACCGAAATTCGGCGAAAAGTGGGTGTACTGGTTACACCTCTGCCTACCCCTTCGGGGATTACAGGCGTGAGTGTATATGTATGTATGTACTAACAAAAATATAATTATATGTGGTGACTTTAATATAAACACTTTAAACAACAATAAGAAGACTTTAGATTTTGAACATTTTCTACTAAATTTTAATTTAAAACTTCAACTTCACAGTCCAACAAGATTAATAAGCCAAACATGTCTAGATAATTTTGCTCACAGTAAAACTAGAAACAGTACATGTGTTATTTTAGACTTCAGTTTATCTGACCACACTGCACAACTTTTAACATATCCTGTCAAACAAACTTGTAAATGTAACTATTGGCGAATTAAAAGACGTGATTACAGTATTGATAATATAAGAAAATTTAAATCATATATGTCTAGCCTATCCTTTGCAGATATGTACAAAATTAATGACCCAAACAGAGCTTACAACGAATTTATAGACCTCTTTCTACTATTCTACGAGCTCTGTTTCCCTTATGTAACAAAAACAATTAGTTTTATAAAAAATCCAAAATGGATAACCTCAGGAATAAAGAAATGCGCTAAACGTAAGAGGGATCTCTTATGGGAATACAGGCGTTATAAAAGTGATAATAATAAACATAATTTAATGAACTATACACATAGACTCAAAAAAATTATCAGACTCACTCAATTGGCTCAAAATAATCACTCAATTCTATCTTCAAAAAACAAGTCTAAAACGACATGGAACATAATAAATAGAAATAAATATAATTTACCCAAGCCGTCTATATCAAAGATTATTGCAGATAAGAAAACTCTCACAAACCCTTTCAAAATTGCAACAGCTTTTAATGATTTTTTCATAGATCAAACTAATTCACAGTACTCTATGAAATCGATAATTAACAAAATCGACAGAAATCCCTTTTCAATATTTGTATCACCTATAGATCCATACGATGTTATTAAGATTATCAATAGCTTGAAAAACACAAATAGTACTGGTCCAGATAGTGTAACCACAAAAATAATTAAAAGTGTCTCTTTAATAATAGCCCCACATATTTGCTACATTATTAATCTCTGTTTATCTAACGGCGTATTTCCAGATAAATTAAAACATACAATAATTAAACCTTTACACAAAAAAGAAGATAAACTGATATTAAAAAACTATAGACCTATTGCTCTTTTATCAGTATTTTCAAAAATCTTCGAGAAGGTTATTTACAATTCGTTTTATAGCTTTTTTGAGAAGTATAATATACTAAGCAAAGAACAGAAAGGATTTAGAAAAAATAAAAATATTAATATGGCTATTTTTGATTTTTTTAAAATTATAGTGGATAATGTTGATAAGAGAATACCCGTATGCGCAATCTTTATGGATATGACAAAAGCCTTTGACTTTGTTAATCATCAGATTCTACTACGTAAATTAGAACTATATGGCATACGAGGTAACGCGCTACAGCTTATATCATCATATTTAAGCAATAGAACTCAAAATACCGAAATAACAAAAATCTGTACGAAAACTAAATTTGAAAATTCATATACTTCTAATTCACGAAAAGTAACTTGTGGTGTACCCCAGGGAAGCGTTCTTGGACCTTTATTATTTTTAGTATATATTAACGATTTGCCATTAAATGTAACTTATCAAATTAGCCTTTTTGCAGATGACAGTACAATCACAATAAAATATAATAATCTTACAACCTATGAAAAAGAAGTCAATAACGCTCTAAATCAGACTATTACATGGCTTGAAAACAATCAACTTAAAGTTAACTTAGAAAAAACTAAAGTCATGCATTTCTCTCAAAGGGCCAATAAAATTAATATTAATATCAATCACAAGGATAATAAAATAACAGAGAGCAATAGTATTAAGTTTCTAGGAGTGCATATAGATAGGAAATTAACATGGAAAAGCCACACTGAAATGTTATGTAAGAAACTACACAAATATTCATATGCACTACACGAACTCTTAAAAATAGTAGACCAAAAGGCTGTTTTGGTAGCTTATAACGGATTTGTTGTTACGAACCTAAGATTCGGAATAATATTTTGGGGTAACTCTACTGAATACCAGTCCGTTTTCATAGCCCAAAAGAGATGCATTCGATCTATATGCGGCATTAAGTCTAAAGATAGCTGTATGCCATACTTTAAATCGCTGAAACTTTTGACACTCGCTTCCATTTATATATATGAAGTTGCCGTATTTGTAAAATGTAACCCAACTTTATTTATTACCAACTCCCAAAAAACTATACGCAAATTAAGAGGAGACAATCTTTTAAGTATTGAAGAAGCGAAGACCACACTAAAGCATAGAAGTATATTCTGCATGGCCATAAAAATTTATAATAAGATACCAGAAAATATTAAAAGTCTTGACATTCATTCGTTTAAAAAAAGATTACACAGACTTCTTTCTGACAACTGTTACTACACAGTACAAGACTATTTACACGACACACTCATAAGTACTATTTCATAAAATCGTTTCACTAAAGTGATGTCTATTAAGTTGTATAAAAACATATGATTTTTATTCATTATAGTTCATATATACGATGCATATATACTGCCTGTTTAATATAGATTACTTACACGCACACATAATAATTAATCTTAAGCTAAATTTAAGGAACTCTTTTATATATTCATATGCTCTAGAAGCAGATTTCGGCGGACCTTACCTATAACCTAAGACCAATGTATGTACCCGATGTCATGAATAAACATTTTGAATTTGAATTTGAATTTGAATTTGAACTGAATCTTTACTTCACTTATGATAGATGGAGTGCATAATGCAACTCGTAATGTTTTATTGGTAATAGTTATGTGTTGCTTCAAAGATCTTGATAATTGCTACTGCTAATCGCTTCACAGCCGACTACTCGCCCGTTGCGCCACGAAGGCTTTCAATTTCAAATTCACACAGTTAGTTACAATTTAATCTTATGAATCAACACGATGGATCTCAACCGGGATAACTTAACAGGGTGGCTCTGATGTGCGCATAGAGGTCAAATCGTCATCAATATGAAACTTATGATTTTCATTAAATCTTAAATTTTGCAGACATATTTATTGCTTACTAGATATTGCCCGGGGCTCTGCCCGCGTGAAGATTATTTTGGGAAGAAAAGGTATACAGTCCATGGAGGTATCTTAAGCTATTAGGTTTACCATTCTTTATTTTGCTATCCCATAGGAAACGTGCATTGTTCCTGGATAAAAAGTTGCCTATGTCATTTTCTGATCCCTAAACTGACATTAAGCAAAATATTATATCGATCCCATGCTCTGTAAAAAACTAAATTCTCCAACGGGAACTGTATATTTTTCCGGGATAAAAAGACTATGTGCTGTTCCAGACTATAATTTATCTCTGTGCCAAATTTCAACCAGATCCAGACATTGTAGCGTGATTTTTTTTTTATTTTCTGGCGCGGCGAAGTGAACACACTGCACCTGATGGTAAGCGCAGTGCCGTCCAGATTGAGTAACAAACATCCATCCAAACATGCATTTATAATATTAGTAGGATTAAAGGAATCCATACTGATATCCGATGCAGTTACGTGGCAACAGGATTAGACCGCGCCGGGGGCGATATAGAGACTGCGAGGGGTGAGGGGCGGTGGGGGGACCTTTTAATTCTCCACCGCAGACATTGATGGCGGACGATTGTCGAAGTTACAGATAAGTACAAGTTTTGCATCAGGATCTGAATTCTGATACGGGTGCGTTCACACTGCCTGCACCTGTAATCTTTGAATGTGGATGAAGTTTTACAATCTCTTAGTGTTTTAAGCAAATTAAATACTTTAAGCATCACAGTGTTGCAGAATGTTGAATGTTGTTGTTACCGTTTCAACGCGCTAATAGTTTTTCTTTGCTGCCCTTTCACCACAGTTTGCATTTTATCATTTTGCTTACGTTGATCTTCGTTCTAAAAGCCAAGTCCAGTTTGAAGCACTTGGGCTACATAAAACTTTATGCCTCTGTTGATTTCGTTGGACTAATTTTCTTTGACTATTTTTATTCGCTAACAGTAGAATCTTTTAATGACATTCTAGTCAATGTGACATCTCGCTTGTCATGATCATGTCCACATTTAATTTAATTATATAAATGAAGTCAACGCAAATTCAGACTCTACAGACAATAAAGAATCCAAAATTGCAAAACACAAACTCTTCTCAAAGTCCATTTAACCCTCTAACGGCATCGGCAACACAAAAGGTAACGTAATCAAGGAAAAACTCGTGTTATTACACGGAGTCAGCGAGTCGCGGGCTCTAATGACACATGTTGGGAGATCTAAACAATGTTTTAATGCCGAAACTCCCTTACGCAGATGGCTGGCCGTATTTGTTTAGGACAAGCTAACGGCTGACCGTTTAGCGACGCCCGGAGGTGTGAGACAAGGTGGGAGATGAGGCGATGAGAGAAGTTGCTGACTTCGATAGTATTTTGTGTAGTTTATTAGACAACGAACAATAGCAAAAAAACAAATTACATAAAGTAAAAGAACACTCATTATTTATACATTATTTAATCGGACATGACTTCCTCCTTTTGAATGGATGAAGACTGCAGACATGGCTTCGGCCTTTTGTATAATTTAAAACCAGAGAAGAAGAAGACTTTAATTCTAGCCCAGATTTGGAAAAAATAACGACAGACATGGCTGCATGGTGGAGAACCTTTGCCTTCTCTTTTATAGAGTAAATAAAATAAAAAAAAATTATACATTATTTAAAATTTATAACTATTATAAACAGCCAGCTTCATAGTAAGATAGTTTTTAATATTTAATAGTTTTTATGTGGCCAGTGCTACATCTAGTCTTTTCATATCCTTTTTTTTTGTCGCGGGAAAAGCGTTTTATTACTACCGCCCGCTCCGGGGGGAAGCGGAATAAGAATAAAACGGTTATGCTGGACTAGCCGGTCTTACGACCCAGCAACCCCCTCGCCCGGATGATGGCTATCCGTGCTGCTGCTGGGCAGAGTCCCTACCCCCTATGTACACCCCACCTGACACTACCAGCTAAAACCCCGCGGTGGCCTTCTTCGGCGCATACGGAGCGATCCCGGGGTAATCTAAGGAGTGCTAGAATAGGGTGTTTGACTGGTGTAACCAAAAAATATAAAACTGCACTAGGAGAAAGGATAGTGGGCAAACATATTTATTAAATACTTTTTTTATTTTAAATGTACTATAAACATTTTATTTTCGTCTTTAAAATTTAGAATTTTTAATCTGTATCACTCGGTGCCAAAAACGTAGCAATACCGGCCGCCATTACTCGTGACGACATCACACATAAACATTACATCCTAGGACAAATAAAATTGTAAGGAAGAACATATTTTTCGATGTGGAAACGTGTTAATTTCGTCTTCAAGTCTTCTATAAGAATGGAAGAAGGCATTACAAGGGCTGATAGTCGAAATCTGCCACTTCTTTCTTAAAACTTTTGATTTTGGCACATGGATGAACATTTATCGGGATTTAGTGTCGAGTTTTTACACAAAGACATTGAACAATATTTATATGCTGGCTCATTCATTTTTGTGGAAAAACTAACAGATAAATGCAAATAAATTGTTATGTTGTTAGGTGTCACGAATGTTTGTATATGTGCGATGACGTCACATAGAGATAATGTCACGTGACAACGCGTTTTAGCGCGAAATTATATATGGAAAAATTAAATCACGGATTTTATATAAATTGAGTATATTTCAATAATAAAAATATTACGGGGGCTATAAGTGAAGAGTCCTCTATCGATGTCCATCAATTTTCAAAAATTGTCAAATACCCTATTGCTGCCGGAACCGCCCCTGCGCGGTGCCTTGTACGGGCCCATCTCCATATGGGGCTTAAGAGCCCCCGCGCACCGAACAACGACAGCGAACGAGGCCTTACCAGCCGAGCTGCCGTCCATCTCGGGGTCGCACGATGCTCCGAAATTGGGTCTTTTCATATCCTGCATAAACCTATTGTAGATTTATTGCGTGCATGTGGATTGAGTGAGCACCTTCCAAAAATCGTTTTTTATGTATTAGGTATTTAGTAAAAGTTCTAAAATAATTGTAAAACCAATCCTGGAATTTGTAAAAAGATAAAACCGAAGATAAATCAGTTAATATCTGCTCACTCAATCCTGATAAGGGGCAACCCAGATCTACAAATGTATCAAGTTTACATATAAAATTTTGCTTCTAGGATTTAGTAAAACCTTAGTGAAGTCACAGTATTTAATTTCAGATCACCTAGTGCCCTATTTAAAAAGTTACAAATTGTTATTGGTGCTCACTCAATCCACATGCTTTGAAAAGTCAAGATTTCTTACGAATTACCTATAAAATCAAGTTTAATTATATTTCTAGATTTAGTAAAAGTGGAATAGAAATTTGTAAAACACAAAACGAATCACAATCATGCTTCGTTTTTGAAAAAATAATTTTTATAGGTGCTCACTCAATCCACACGTTTTTGAAAAGTTAAAATCTTTCATATCTTTAAATCTGTAAGCGCTACAAAAAATGTGAATACGTCAAGATTTAGTAAAAATTTTTACTAAATATTGGCTATTTCACATTTTCAATTTTTTGCTTACTTAAAGAGATATTACTTTTTTAATGTTTTCCATACAAACTTACAATGTAGGGTCGCCACACGTGTCAAAATACAGGATATTCTACTTAATTAATTCGTATTTGGCTACCTCTAGTTATGCCTATATGTACCTAAATTTCTTATGTCTATATGAATCACGACGATATAAATGTTAAAAATATGATGGGAGGGTAATAAGCTCAGCGACACATGGTTGAATTAATTTATTTTTACCTATTTATAGGAACCCAAATTAATATTATCAATACCACCTAGCACCAATTTACTAATTAAATTCGTATGGGAATTCTGAACTACTTATTGTATAAAATAGTTGAAACATACTGATATCTGAATTTATTCTTTTTAACGTGTTATTTAAGTATTTAAGCACGAAGCTTAAATACAAATGTGACTATTAAGTACATCTAAATAAAAGTTATAATAATTTTGTTACTTTAAATAAATCTGCGTAGTTACTAAAAATATTCTATTGACATTTGTTGTTATTGTATAAATAAAAGGCGTCTGTACTAATATATAAAAGAGGTAAAATTTGTAAGTTTGGATGTTCGGGGTAATCTCCGGTTCTACGGAATCTATTGTGAAAAATCTTTCACTGTTAGAAAAGTATTTTAATGAGTTCCCTGAGTGCTATAGACTACTCTTATTCTAATTTTTACTCCTGAAAATGTTATCTCGTGGGATAGACGGGCCGGGACAAAGATATTTTTAAGGCGATCGCGAGGTTCGCGAGGACACCAAATATCATTATTAGCCAAAAAACGAAGTGCCGCAACTTGTGCTGAGAGTAAAATACGACAACTGACCAACGCTGACTTGGCTAGGTTTTATATATTTTGCATATTGCCATAGTTTGATGTGTCACGGGACTCTACTATGCGGTGGTGCTGCTGACATGAATATCATTTTACTCTCCAAAAGCGAGCTATAAGATCTATCGCTAAGTTCTAGAAGTTCTTGGGGAGGAAAATTCTTCTTTCAAGGGGCTTTGTATACGCTTTTACAATAAGGTTCCCAATCATATAAAAGAACTAAATAAAATATACTATTTAGCCTATTACAACATTTCTGAATATTTAGATGACCGAAAGGCTTCGGAATATATTATGCTATTACTTAGAAGTGTAGCCATTAAATTATAATTAGGAACCTTATATATAATATATTTCATTTCCTTAACATTGCGAACTTATGTGAACAGTATGCCTTTCATGACTTAATTTGATTTTAGTGTCTAATATTTTCATTGTTGTATTCTGTCTGTGCTTGCTGCGGCATCATGTGCGGAATCAGTCACTTCCCAGTAAAATGGTTGAGGAGGTCGATGGATGGCACATGCGTCATTAATCGTGAACGGGTGCTGCTCTTGTGGACTGGTCTACTCAGACTGTTTCAGTAAGGACCAACTGCTCAAGAAATCGAGATTTTTATGTATTTCACGGCGGTCACGTGCAACAATAAGCCTTGTAATAAGTTTTATTTCACAATATAAGGCAACCTAATTAGCCGCGTACTGACCAAGCGAGCGGCTTCGCGAGGCAGCCTCGGACATTTGCCGCAGTACGCATGCTGCGCAAGGCGGCCTCGGTCTGTAAGTTTTCTAATCCGAGGCTGCCTCGCGCGGCAAGGCCGAGCCACCGTGAGCATCGACGCTCAGTTTAACTTGAAGTCGAATTCTACCGCGCGTGCGTATAGTTTGCCCGAGACCACCATGAGGCCGCACATTCGGAAAGCTGTCGCTACCACTGCCTTTTTAATAATTCTAAGGCTTGTAAAAAAAAGTAAACGTTTTTGGATTAAACTCTTATACAAAAATAGATTACAGGCTGGGAAATGATAGTTTGAAGAGTTGTGCCTCGATGACGAAGAAAAAAATTTCATTCGAATGAGTAAAATCGAATTTGACAATGTGTATTATCTCATAAACGCCAAAATAAGCAAGGACACAAATTTTCGAGAAGCAATATCCGCTAGGGAAAGATTATTAGTGACGTTGAGATTTTTGGCGAGGCAAAACACTACCGTCTTGAGTGAGCGCGGCAAACGTACTGAGGCACCTTTGAGCATCGACAAAAACCGACAACGCTCGGCTCGGGCCGCGGCACGCTCGGGCTAGGCAGCGCGTGCGTTTGCCTCGGGCGAGGCACGTCTTGACCGACCGAGGATTTGCCTCGCGAGGCTGCTCGCTCAATCAGTACGCGGCTATTAACATACATTGAGCTGTTCTAATCTAATCAATTGTATGACCAAATATTGTTAACCGGTGTTCAAAAAGAGCAACGCTACAGTTTCTCGCCCGTTCTTCTCTAGTAAAACTGCATTCCGAACTGGCGGTAGAGTAAAAAAGATTAACTAAATCTAAATAATGTATAGCATTTCAAGGATTCAATATTTTTTTTACTGAAATAAAAAATATATTTATAAAGTATCGTTTAATTTAATCACTTTAGTCCAAATAGCATACATACTCACTCAGCTCTGTAATCTCAAAAGGCAGAGGTGTCTACTGCTAGTATCCACGTTTCGCTGAGCTTATTACCGGCCCGTGCGTGTTTCCTTTAGGTATTTACATATAGGCAAATACGAATTAATTTAGTAGAATATCCTGTATTTTGACACGTGTGGCGACCCTACATTGTAAGTTTGTATGGAAAACATTAAAAAAGTAATATCTCTTTAAGTAAGCAAAAAATTGAAAATGTGAAATAGCCAATATTTAGTAAAAATTTTTACTAAATCTTGACGTATTCACATTTTTTGTAGCGCTTACAGATTTAAAGATATGAAAGATTTTAACTTTTCAAAAACGTGTGGATTGAGTGAGCACCTATAAAAATTAATTTTTCAAAAACGAAGCATGATTGTGATTCGTTTTGTGTTTAACAAATTTCTATTCCACTTTTACTAAATCTAGAAATATAATTAAACTTGATTTTATAGGTAATTCGTAAGAAATCTTGACTTTTCAAAGCATGTGGATTGAGTGAGCACCAATAACAATTTGTAACATTTTAAATAGGGCACTAGGTGATCTGAAATTAAATACTGTGACTTCACTAAGGTTTTACTAAATCCTAGAAGCAAAATTTTATATGTAAACTTGATACATTTGTAGATCTGGGTTGCCCCTTATCAGGATTGAGTGAGCAGATATTAACTGATTTATCTTCGGTTTTATCTTTTTACAAATTCCAGGATTGGTTTTACAATTGTTTTAGAACTTTTACTAAATACCTAATACATAAAAAACGATTTTTGGAAGGTGCTCACTCAATCCACATGCACGCGATTTATTTGTATTAGGTAATTAATACTCTCCATAAACTTTAAAAAGCATGTTCACAAAACAGTATAAATCATTCATTTCTTTTGGTTTCGTCTTAGGAGAATAAAATGGGCTAGGAGACGAGCAAGTGGGTCACCTAAATTATCAGTTAAATCATGGACGCATTTCAACCTTAAAATATAGGAATGGGAATAGGAGGGGAATTGTAATTTTGAGTGTTTGTTAGTGTTCTAACTAAAAACATGTGAAAGAAACATATTCCAAATAGTAAAAAATCATTTAATTTACAAAAAATCAATCATTTAATTTTAAATGTCCGAATGTCTTGAACTCGCCATACTCTTATTATCCAAACCACACATATAGAGTGTTACAGGTGCGAGATTAAATGGCCACCGTGTATACAGGGTGTTCATTACGATATTGCTGCCAGTACAGGCCGATATCGCAGGCAGTTTTTATTAGGCGTGTCATAACGTTTCATGTTTTTTGCTGTTTTTGATGTGAATTGAAAACATGTTTGATCTGCCCGAGGGACTCCCATTGTCATCACTGTTTATTGCTCTTCGTTTACCAACGGGTTAGAGCTTTGTGTTATTTGGCTTTTATATGTACGTGATTAATCGAATGGAATGGGACATACATAGCTATTTTTCAGCATTGGCCAAGATTAATTTGTTATACGATCTTGTCATATTTTCGCTTTGTCTACTTAAATTCATATATGTGAACAAGTCATCGACGTGTTTTGATATTTATAACCTCATGTTATCAATAGTTTTGATGTTTCTGGTTTTCCGGGAACTGAACAAAAACAGAATATTAAAAAATATTTAAAAATGTATAAGTAATTAAATCAAGAAAAAAGTAAAAATGATTTTTCAAATGCATCCAAAGTCCTGAATCAGTAACCTGTAATCTGTAATCGTAATGTTACTACATAAATCATTAATAAAATCCTTATATAAATTTATATAATCGATGATCAAATTAATTGAATTATCTAAGACGAAGAAATCACCTATTATCTATATATTATCGCTATTTATCTATTTTATTTTATTTTTTTCACACCAGTGTAGCTTGTATTATCATTATTCAAATAACTCGCAATAATTCATCTAAGGCGGTGGTTCTTGGCTTTATTTAATTTTATACTTAGTTTATGTGCAAGTGCATCGTGGGAATTTAAGTACCAACATTAAATTTCCACGATCAGCCACTTTTTCCCGGAACTTCAGAACAGAATTCCTAAAACCCTATCTACAAGTGCATCAGAGAACCGAATAACGTTCCTGTTCCTCCATAGGGCACTCAAAATCTCTTTTAACTCAACAAGCCACTTAGAACTAACACTTTACAGTCGCAGGGTCGTGTATACCAAACAGCGCAAACTGCAAGTCCGTGTCTATATTGTTTACGGTGCATCGATTAACCCGTAACAGGTGGAGGGAAGTGCTCCGATGAGTTAGTGTTATATTTACGGGTATGTTCGTCCCGATCGTAACTCAAGTCAACTCAACCTGAGCGCGACGATTTTGTTGGGTACCCTGCATTGCAATTTATAGGGCGGACGTGGACTATCAGGGTATGCACCGTCTTCTGTTTGGTCGTTTATATTTAATTACTATGTGCGTTTATGGCTGGTTTGTATATAAACGGTAAGTCAGCGAATATCTTTCATACATTTTTTTTTAATTTTTACAAATTAAAACCCCGTGTAAATAAATTCATGCATGCTAATGACCAAAACTACACCACTGATTTCAGTGTTTTTTTAATGATGTTAGTTTTAGGCTAAGATGGAATAGTTTTGAACACGTTAAGAGGCGCTGTTCTCGATACCTCGTTTTTTTTACTCAAAAACGACTGATCTGCTTACGGCATGTGAAACAGCCAGTTGCATTATAAAAATCTAGCGCTAATTATTTTGATTTGAATTTGGAATCTTTGCTGAAACGAAGGAGGTTGATTCAATGAAGAGTCTGCAGTTGATACGTGACTTGTTATAAAAGTAATATATCAATAATATCAATCGTAACAGACTAAAAATCTATATATTAAGTGACTTTACACTACATTTAGACTAATTGAATGCCATAAATGGGTCAAGTAAAGTGATATTGGGTTTTTCTTTAGAAATACTCAGTATCAGCCCGAAGCCTGGAATAGGGTATTTGACAATTTTTGAAAATTGATGGACATCGATAGAGGACTCTTCACTTATAGCCCCCGTAATATTTTTATTATTGAAATATACTCAATTTATATATAATCCGTGATTAAATTTTTTCATATATAATTTCGCGCTAAAACGCGTTGTCACGTGACATTATGACGTCATCGCACATATACAAACATTCGTGACACCTAACAACATAAATTATTTGCATTTATCTGTTAGTTTTTCCACAAAAATGAATGAGCCAGCATATAAGTATTGTTCAATGCCTTTGTGTAAAAACTCGACGCTAAATCCCGATAAATTGTTCATCCATGTGCCAAAATCAAAAGTTTTAAGAAAGAAGTGGCAGATTTCGACTATCAGCCCTTGTAATGCCTTCTTCCATTCTTATAGAAGACTTGAAGACGAAATTAACACGTTTCCACATCGAAAAATATGTTCTTCCTTACTATTTTATTTGTCGTAGGATGCAATGTATATGTGCGATGTCGTCACGAGTAATGGCGGCCGGTATTGCTACGTTTTTGGCACTGAGTGATACAGATTAAAAATTCTAAATTTTAATGACGAAAATAAAATGTTTATAATACATTTAAAATAAAAAAATGTAATGAATAAATATGTTTGCCCACTATCCTTTCTCCTAGTGCAGTTTTATATTTTTTGGTTACACCAGTCAAACACCCTATTGTGCCCGGTATGGCGATGGCTCACCCCCTATCACATTATGGGACCGAAATTCGGCGAAAAGTGGGTGTACTGGTGTCACACCTCTGCATACCTCTTCGGGGATTACGGGCGTGAGTGTATGTGTGTGTAATTCAATTCAAGGCATGAAACCACAAACGACTGCAGAAAAATTTGGACTATACATTTCAAAATATACAATATAAAATTATCATTATCGAAACAAATATAGGATCTAAAGTAAAATTTCATGTATGTGCTGTAGGGTCACATTAAATACAAAACCACCCCAAAATGCCTACTAGGGCCGTTTAATTGACATTTTATACCAATAAGGACAATAATCAGAACCTTTATGCATACACATCACGCCCCGAGCCGCCTAACACTAAAATTTTAATTAAATATATCGAAATAAAATCATAAATATCGTGCGACGTAAATTCGTACCTTTATTAAAGTCATTAGGAGGGTCGGAGCGTGGTACATCAAGATATTATTGTGTTTCCTCACACGAACGAGAGTGGACTAGCGGGGTCCCATCGACCGCCCCCCTAGTGGCGGGTTTGGTCAATACAATTAAGGCTGGGACAAGATTTCACACGTACAATTTGAATTTTAAACAATAGTTTGTCATATAAATTTAATTTTATATTCCCGTGTTTGTTACACAGGGTGTTTGAATTTGTGCTAACAGTACATGGGGAATTTTCTTCGTTTCACAGCTGAATTAAAATAGCTACATATACATAATAAGGTAATACAGTCCAATTGATAAAAGTACTAATAGGTAGTTAGTAAAATTATCTTTCCTTTTATTAAGTGCATCCATCAGGTGCTGTTAATCCCTACTAATAATACCAGCCCTGTAATAAACATTGTCCCACTGCTGGGCACGGGCCTCCTCTACTAATGAGCGGTTAGGCCTTAGTCCACCACGCTGGCCTAATGCAGGTTGGTAGATCTCACATACCTTAAAGTTCTTGGAGAATTGTCAGGTCAAGAATTGTCAAGCGATAATTATTATAGAATAAGTAACTTAACTTTAGAAAAGTCAGAGCTGCTGCTATTTGAGCTGGTTTCGAACTTCCAACTTTCGTCTTGTAAACCGTACCACTACCAACTAGGCTATGTTGCTCTTCCTATTTTTCAAATTCCTTTTATTAATCCCTCTCTGCGTTTAAAATGATCTCCAAGTACACAAACCTTGATAGAAGTATATCGAGTCAAACATTTACAAGAGAAGTAGAACAAAAGCCGTTGCCCAATCGGCAATTCCGCAAGACACATCCTGTACGTTATGATTTGGGCGGGACATTTAAAATAAATTGCCGTATAAAACTAGGGATAGACAAGGGTTTACACAATTAACTCTTGTCGAGGCAGTTAAGAATAAAACATTTCGGATTTGGGCCCGGACGGCCGCTGAATGGTTGCTTTCTGAAACTGCCTACGTTACTTCTCTTTAGATAACGTCGGGTTGTTATGTACAGGTTAAATATCAGTTAACGGAAACAAATGATCATTCTAAAAGTTAATCCTATATGATATGTATAAGCTAAATTACAGTTTAATCGCCGGTTAACAAAAATAAAAGATTATTGAGCAGTTATTCGGTTAGCTCTATAACCGAATAACAATAATTAATAAAAAACAACATACCGATACTATTAATCTTTGACCTATTAAATTCTTTAGTACATATTTATATTTGTTAACAGAAGATTTTTTGCTTTAGACTTTTTTGTCAAATCCTTAAAAGAACAAACAGGATTTTTTTATTCAAAATGAATATAAATGATTATATCGACGCATTCAAATTAAATATTTCTAATCAGGATAGTATTGGTGTTGATTTTGGGCACCATTTTCCGCACTTAGCCCGTTAAGTCGGGCCATTGTGCTTTAACCAGTAGTTTAACGCTGGCCGGTGTCACCCACCCCGCGGCCAGTTACTGCGTCGGCTAACAGCTTTTACGGCGCGACCGAAAACGACTGGCACCACAAAATACTAATTTTCCTTTAACAAAACGTATCTAACTTTTGTAATTACTGTAAACGCGACGTTCCACTCTCGTGATTGCAGTGCTGGTATCATAACCGTTCGTGTTGCCTCGCCTATTGATAGCTGCTTTAACCAAAGTTATGTAATCTAAAGAAACCCGTAATTAATTGTTGGGGAGAAATCTTTAAATTCCATTTTTTTTTAATAGGCACTTCATCTTTTTCCATGCGGGTAGAACTGCGAGTAAATGTCGAAAAGCTTTTACTCGTGATTCTATCCGTGGTTTTATACCACGATGGTGGCAAACAAGCACACGGCCCGCCTGATGGTAAGCAGTCATCGTAGCCTTTAGACGCTTGCAACACCAGGAGCATCACATGCGCATTGCCGACCCTTCACTAACCTATTTACTCCCTTCTTGAAGAACCCCATACTGTTGTATTGGTAATTGAAAAATAATACCTTAAAATAGATTATTTTTTTAAACCACTAAGAATCCAATGCTAATACAAAAATTATAAGCAATATCAAACTGTTGTTACGAAAGTAAACAATAGTGAAAAACTACATAATAAATGAATTACGAGTTTACTTTATAGTTTTCTAATCATAATACAATACAATACAATTATCAAGCATCAAGCCACTACTTAAATCACACGAATCAACTTTTATAGTTTAACAATATTTGCACATAAAAGGTAAAATCATGTCATATCATATAATAAGGACCTAAATAAACCAAAAACATGAGAAAATATTATGACGCGAAACAAAAAGGCGTTAGTTGGTATATTAATTCAATAAACAACATCGAATATGCAACGGTGGGCGCCAATAATTCGCACGCGCGCATACCCGTACGCTTGGACAAGATGGCCGCTCACCTTTTGGCGGGAAGAGTTAGTCATGGAGCCTTGAATTATGTGAGATAAAAAATTAAAAGGATGTTTTATGGTTTGTTCATAAAACTAGTTGGTGACTATTATATATTTTATCAAAAAATATCTTGTTATAGAATTACCAATAAGGTAGCTAATGTGTTATATATATGTTGGAGCTTGCAATAATCAAAAATAAAAGTTCTTTTATATGTATAAAACTTGAGATTGCTTTTCTATTCAGAATAGTCACAGCAGGCCGGCATCATTGTGTTGAGTAGCGGGGGACAGATTATCTCACGCTACTTGATACTCTAACTGGCCGGCACTGCACTTACCATCAGGTGCAGTGTGGTCACTTTTTCGTGCCAGAATAAAAAAAAACAGTCTCTCCAGATACAACAGCTATAGTATGCTAATCTTAATGTAACATAGATATATGGTAACAAATATTTAGCGAACAAACAAGCTTATTCAATGCGTGCGCAACTGCTTCGGGAATTCTCCATAGCACTTAGATTCAGAATATTTATAATTTACTAAACCAAACAATTAGATCAGTGTGCATTACTTGCTTCTGACTAACATATCACGCTTCCGTGCAATTTTGCAGGCAAGACTTAAATCCCACCCATGCCTTTCATACATACGTTGTCTAGATTTCTGTCCCTTACACCAAATTCGACTCTCACATACTTTGTGATCCTAAACATTTTTTTTAAAACAGATGCACCCTTCATCTACAACTTTCATGTCCCAAAAAATATTTTACATGAACAAGTAATTAATAAGACTATATAGTCGACCGCAACAATAGCTCCTACACCAATATGGCGGGCGATTTGGCGGGAAGAGCCTCGTAATGGCGTCTTTTTACGTTACCTGTTTGCTAATTGGAAATTAAGCGCCTAATTGCACGGAAATTTAGTCAAGGTACGTAGCATTATTGCTTTCTTCGATTAGGGGTTCTGTTTATTCTTTCTTTGTTAGAAACAAAGTGTTACTATTATTTCGTACGTACTATTAAAAAGATTGTTCAAAATGCTGTCAGTTAACATTTTTATTATTTTTTATTTCGTAAGTATTAATTGTATAATATAAAGAAATAATAAACTAAAACACTTTCGTAAATTAAATAAAAAGTGTAGAGTAGCGGATTTGCATTTTTTATAAGTTAAATTAACTTTTTATTATGCTAAAAATACAACTAAAACTACATTTTCCTGTTGGGATGATTACTTTAATAATTCACAGTACTGTATTAAAAGCTCACCTTAGGAACACAATTTAGAAAATACTAATTTGTAAAAAGTAGTTTTTTTAGCGCTGCGGTAAATCCGAGCATAAATGAAGACGATTAAGTTTTAGTATGCATTATTTCAGGTTATTAAACAATAAAAATATCTTTTTGAAATACTGTTATTGTAGTAATTGTTACATAGGTATACCAGAAACTTTCGAATACAACAAAATGGTTATAAACACGAAACAGATGAAGACCAGAATATCAAGAGCCATGCCTCAAGATCACCTTTTCGGTTAGATAATTCTCCCAATGAGCACTAACTGAAATTAGGTGGCTATATAGTTTGACTACATTGGTGGCGCAGTTGTACATGCGTACGCGGTACTGCTGTGCTGAGATCTCGGGTTCGATTCCCGGATCGGGTAAATGTTATAATGGGGTTTTTCTATCAAAAATACTAAGTATAAGTCCGGAGTCTGTAATTGTGCCCGGTATGGCGATAGCTCGCCCCTATCACACTATTAGACAGTATTATACTCTGTGGTGTACTGGCTACACCTCGGCCTACCACTTCGGTGATTACAGACGTGAGTGAGTATATAGGTATGTATATTGTTTATACTAACATTAAACTCTCAAACTCCCTAAGATTTCACCCATTGAGAAACAAACAAGGTCTTATTTACCATTTGGAAATTAAACTTAAAAACAGGCGAGTTTATTGTTAATTCACACTCGTCCCTAACAGAACAAATGTCCCGTTACATTACACAAACAGAACGAAAATGTTTAATATTATAGCAAAAATAAACAATGCTAATACAACGCCCTAATTAGATATCACCTATGAATATGGAGCAAAGATGGCAGTCGTTAAACATAAAAAAAGAAATACAGAAGGCCCACATTTCCCGAATCTTCCCAATCCGCATTTCATTGCTTAAAGATCAAAACACTCACGATTCTTCTGATATTCTGGCTGTTCATGGCCGATGGAAATCACTCTCGAGTTACCACCGTCGAGTTCCCATTCACCCCTTTGTCCGCTTATGCTATAAAAATATTCTGCATGTGCATTCGATTTTGTTAGATATACAACATTTTACATATGCTTTTTAACAGCCTACGTGGCTCAGCGGGCGAGAAGCCGGTTGTGAAACGAGAGGCCGTGGCTTCGATTCCCACACTGAGACAAATGTTTGTGTGGCAGACAGTTGTTTCGGGTCTGGGTGTTGTGGAACCGTAGTCCCTCGTAGTTCTTGATACCCTCTATACAGGTTTTACCTAATGTGTGGTCGGAACTATGTGTCTGACTGTTGGATTTATTGTTTTTCATAATACAGTCTTGGTTACGGACTATTTTTGTTTACTGCTCGTCAGTATTCATTTAACCATCATTAAAAAGACGCAGGATTCTTACAGTTCATATTGTACACGCAATAATTTCCTAGTTATTAACATAATAATGAAAAGTGGTACTGAAACTTTGTTTTATAATAGATATTTATAAAGTTATGTACAATAAAATATATTTGCTTCGGATACATGTTGTATTATAAATCATCACATTAAAATAACTCCTATCATATTATGTCCTATCATAATAATATAAATCCTCCGTGGCGCAAAATGCGAATAACTACGAAATCAGAGGCCGTGGGTCCGATTCCCGCACAGAGACAAATGTTTGTCTGACAGACAGATATTTGTTTCGGGTCTGGGTGTTGTGGGATTGTCCCTTGTAGTTCTTAATATCCACGATACAGCTTTGATTTGTGTTCAGAACTATGTGTGTGACTGTTGGGTGTATTTATTACTAGCTGTTGCTCGCGGTTCCGCCTGCGTGGAGGTTATATTCGGGAGCAGAAGTATACAATCCAAGGAGTTGTCTTCTGCACTGAGGCACCTGTAGCGATTGTCCAGCCTCTCAGGTGTTGTGCCTGAATCTTGAAATTGCATCTAAAGAATACCCCATAAGTTACACCTCACTTTGCCCCTTTTAGGGATGATTTTTCAAAAACGTTAAAACAAGTATTTCTTTATTTCCTACCAAAAGCCTAAATATGAATTTACAGATCCCTAAGTCGAGGAATTATGGATTTCCCATACAAATTTTGAACTCCTATTTGACCCCTTTCAAGGTTGTTTTTTGAGAAAAAATATAGCCTATGTCCTTCTCCAGGATATAATCTATTCCCTTACCAAATTTCATTACAGTCCGTTCAGTCGTTTAGTCGTGAAGAGGTAACAAACAAACAGAGTTACTTTCGCATTTATAGTATTAGTATGGATTTAATCCTAAATCAACCAACCAACGTAATTACTATTTTAGATTTTCCATCTAAAATAGTATAAACTTAATATTATGAAGCTTCTGTACCACTTTGTTTGTGGTACACTAACAACAGTGCGCGCCATCTGTCGGTTATAAAATGAATTTATTTATACATCTAATTGCTTCGTACGGTACGCGTATGCAGTTAATTTCGATATTAGCATTAAAGCAGCGATTTTGCTTAAAACAAGGGCTATTGTGAGAAACGTCGTCAAGTTTTATTGGTGCGGGGAGATTCGGGCGTCATCTGTCTTTTGAATGGTTAACTTTTGTAATTCGTAATGCTGTTTAATTTACAAAAAAAAATTACATATTTCCCTTTAAGCAATATTTTTTAACCGACTTCAAAAAAGGAGGAGGATAACAATTCGTCGGAATCTTTTTTTTTATGTATGTTACCTGATTACTCGAAGACGCCTGGACCGATTCGAGAAATTCTTTTTTTGTTTAAAAGGGTATACTTCCCAGGTGGTCCCATTGGCACCATGTCAGGATCTGATGATGGGATCTCAGAAAAATCAAGGGAAACCCTAACATTTTATAGTGTCGGCTAATTTGTTTTTTTATTGAAGTCGGTGTACTTTTTATGAATAAAAAACTTTTACTTATCACTTGAATGGACAGACAGATAAATAATACAGTTTCTAAGTTTCTTTATAGAAAGTGTCATTTTTTTATATAAGCTCAGCTTCCGCTATCTGTATGGAGCAGTCACAGTTCAAATTAATACGCTCATTGGTTAATGTACTTTCTTAAATTAGTTTGCATATCATACCTTGTAAAAAACATTGTACACCCAAAAAACAAAGACATTTCCGACAGCCTCCGTAGCGCAGCAGGTGAGTAGCTGTGAAACGAGAGGCCGTGGGTTCGATTCCCGCACCGAGACAAATGTTTGTGTGAAAGAAAGATATTTGTTTCGGGTCTGGGTATTCTGGGACCGTAATCCCTCGTAGTTCTTGATATCCACGATACAGGAACTAGTGTGGGGTCAGGACTATGCGTTTGACTGATGAGTATATTTTATTATTTTTTTAAGCAGTCTTAAAAAAAATGTATAAGCCGTTTGAAAAACCATAGTAAAATTCACAACAAATACATAACGTTTTAGCATGAAAACGCCATAAACTTGTCTATGGTATGTACATCCCCCGCGGCTATGGCGTATCTACGGCATCAAGACGCCATTAGCCCGTCGGAATAGCCATAAACCACCCAGTGATATGCATTAAAATATTACGTGAAATTGTTGGAGCCGATTGGTTGTCACTATCAAACGTGGAATATGGTACATGACCAAAAAAATTCAAGTTATTTTGTGACTTGAAAATGTATTGATATAAGCGGTCAGTCGGTAATACCACGAAAGCTGTAAAGCTTTCGAAAAGTCGGATTAAAAAAATCAAATAAAATAAAAACCGTAAAATTACTTATATACAATATGTTATATTCGCGTTAACACAAGAAACCATTATAATGTGATTATTTGTTGGTACATAACATAACAACGTGCAATGACAGTGTAACGTGTTTAACGGTAGGCAGCGACTTTGCTGAGCCCTGGCATTGCAGAAGTCTATGGGCGGCGGTGACTACTTACTATCAGGTGGCCCGTATGCTAAAAAAGTGTATATTAAATAGACTTCATTATCATTTAATAGTGAAAATTATAACTTTTTAAATAAAAATAAAACCGCCTTCAATCATATCATCCAATCCTTCTATCATAGGGGTTTTTTTGAAGGCGGTTTTATTTTTATTTAAAGAGTGATATATTTTTTGCTTTTTAGTGGTACAAATATAAAATACGTACGTTGGATACAGTACCAAAAGAAAACAGCACTGAAAAAATCACAGAAAAGAAAAATTCGCAGTTTCGTATATTCTGACAACATATTTTTTCAAGTTATTTTGGTTTTAAAACCAAACTACTCAACCGATTTTGATAAAAATTCTATGGGACCAATCTGGAAGCATATTCTCTGTAATAAAAGAAGAATTTTCTAAATCGGTCAATAAATGACGGACTTCTGAGGTAACAAACATTAAAAAAAATACACGTCGAATTGAGAACCTTCGTCTTTTTTTTAAGTCGGTTAATAAATAATGACACCCAATAGTCAAACACAAAGTTCGGACTTCGAAGGAAGATCCGATTATATAGTGTTGCATCAGAAACACGAGAAGCTTTCGGTCGCATCACACCAAATAATAATTAACTATAATATTTATAATACAACAACAATTAGCTAATTCTTGAGGTATGCGTTGCCATGGGTGATAGAAACCATTTACCGTCAGACGAACCACTTGATCGTGTGTCGTCGTTGATATTTGACAGCCTCCGTGGCGCAGTTGGCGAGTAGCCAGTTGTGAAACAAGAGGCCGTGTGTTCGATTCCCACAACGGAATAAATGTTTGTGTAACAAATAGATATTTGTGTCCGGGGTCTGGGTGTTGTGAGACCGAAAGTCTTTCGTAGTCCCTGATACACAACACAAGACTCGTATCTTAGTGTGGGGTCGGGGCTATATGTGTGACTGTTGGGTGTTATTTATTTATGATAAAAAAAACCTGTGTCGTCTCCCAATATTTTCTTATTCTCAACGCTACATACCATATCCCACTTCACAAAACAGATCCCATAAATTCTGCTTATGACACGCTTGTTACTGACGAGTTTCACTTTTTATAGCTCCTGCCTAGTGCCCACGGGTGCGGCGTGAGGGTGCCGGCCCATCTATCAACTATTATTGCCGTTTTGTTTGTTTGTTCTTATTCGGACAACATTGTTTTGGCTAGTTATGTTTTAGTGTTATTTTTCGTGACAAATCTTGGTAGCAGAGCTTGGATTTATTTTTCTGTTGAAAAGAACTTATGATTATGAAATAATGACTAGCGTGGCGAGCTCTGTTTTTTTAAATAAGCCTAGTGGTAGTGTTCTCTTCATAAGGCCATTCCAAAAATGTTCCAATAATATGCATTTGCATAATAAGGAAGTCGACAGTAAGTGAAAACCTGATAGAATTTTGTTTTGTAAAATATATTTAAGTCTAAAAATTAAACCAATTTCTTAATTTATATGTGCTTATATTATAATTTCATGAAACAAATATCCAAAAAACATCAACAATAATAATCAATCACCAGTTTGTATGTTTCATCTAAACTACACGAGTGTGCTGAGCTTTCTTATGTCTGTCTGTGATTTCTGTCTAAAATAAATCACTATGCCTGATATTCAATTTTTATTAATATTGTAAGACAATTAATCACCAAATACTGGTAAGCACAGTACTTAAGAACTTGAAAATTATACGTATTTTTTTAATGTAAAAGTTTGGAGAAGGTTTTCAGAAAAGTTCCTAGAAAACTGGAAAATAGCGGAAAGTTGAAGGTTTTTTTTCTATGGGATTTCAGACTCCTACGGTTAGGTAAGGTAAAGGATAAATGTAAACCACCCATACAAATTGTAGGCAAATCTAGTTTTGAATAGATTTTAGTTGATAAAATGTTAATCAAAAATTGATTAGTCATTCTGAGTTATTGACAGAAATATAAACATACGTACATAGAGATACAAGTTCTAGCCCACTCCCTAAACTCTCGTACCCAAATGAGTGAAACATTTAACAAATCCTCAAGAAATATATGACTTCATAACGTTAATATAATCCTACAAAAAGCTTCGCCATCAGTCGTGCACCCGAGACAGCCCACCCCAAAGGAAGGGGGTTTGAACCCCGCACAAAACTATAAATTTCCGTTTAATTACCCCCGGGCAGCGTCACATCATGGATCCAGACAGTTTTATGACGATTTACGGTCACATTTCGACGCGGGGACTGCCCCGCTTAGGGATTCCGTGAGACCATTATATCTTGACCCCCCACACCTCCTTGCAAAAACTTGCGACGGGAAGAAAAGGAAACGTTCTATACAAACACGAAGGTCTTCATTTTCTGGTCGGTATTCGTCACCTTTTACACTGCCAGGGGGTTTTAAGGCTTCCAGTTCTTTATGGTAATGAAATCTGAGCGGGGTGACGTGGAGGTGATGTTTGCAGAGTTTTTGTTGCGCTGCGCCCCCCGCTCTCCCCCTCCGGGCTTATTTATCGTGCGTTTGGGTGTACCCGAAGTTTGCTGGAAAGTTTCGGCGAATGGAATGTGCCCGAACACAGTCACTGTTGATGATATCTGCGGAATTGTTTTCGTACATTTTCCATCTCGGCGGAATGATGGCCGGAGCGTATTGTTACACTTTCAATCGACGTGCGTGTAATGGAACGCGTGGGCGTAAGTTTTATAATATTTTGTAAGAAATAAGTTTAGAAAAATATACGTTTTATATATACTGGGAATTAATTAGTTTTGCGCAGTTACTTGCCAAACTTTTCCTAACATGTGTAATACGATGGTGATGTTAAATATACAAACATATACACTCGCGCCTGGTATCCCCGAAGGGGTAGGCAGAGGTGTAACGAGTACACCCACATTTCGCCGAATTTATTGCTGGCCCATAACGTGATAGGGGGCGAGCCTCCATACCGGGCACAATTTTCCAGACTCCGGGCTCATACTGAGTATATCACTTTACCCGATCCGGGAATGGAAACCGAGACCTCAGCAAAGCAGTCGTAACGCATGCGCAATTACAACTGCGCCACCGAGGCAGTCAAACCGCACCTAGCTACGAGTAAATAATGAAAATAATATGTACTTCTTATTCTATTATCTTCATTTATAAATTTCTCGTGTCACGACGTTGGTCCGCAACGAACTGCGAAAACACTCAACCCACTTCAATAAAGATTTATGAATGTGTATGATTGGGTCACTTGAAAGATAAGATAGTTTTAGATCCTATAGATGGCGCTGTTAAAGTCTGATTCTTTATTTTTTCAACGAAAATTCTGTATACAGATGTCTGCCCGGACCCACTGGTAAGATATAAGTCTACAATTTAAATAAATAATCATTGTTTTCTCGTATTCTAATCTTCTTGAATTATTTTCTTAAATTTGATTACTGAAAGCCCATACAATTCGATCACAATTTACCAAATAACAAGCACCAAACCAAATCGAACAAAAATTGCCAGCCAATAAAAACCAATATAATTGTTATTCAAAACGTAACAACGTTTAACGTTATATTATCTGTCGATACAGAGCGTTCGCAAACGAGAGTTTACACGATAAACGCAGACAGACGTTCCTGTTCGACATAAAATCAAATCAACAGTTATCCTGTGAGCCTACATCACAATCAGGGTTAATCGCGTGTGTGACAAGTTGGCTTGTTGGCAACAACTGCTGGGGTAATAGACCTCTCAACTGTCGCGGTATAACCCGCTTCTGTACGTAGGTTCGTAGTGTGAGGGGAGCGCGGGAGGTCAAACTACACTGGTCGGGTAGCGACACGCGCGTCGCTCCCTCGCTGCCGATATCGCCTTGACTGACGGACGAGTATGCATTCAAATAGGTTACTTTACCCGTTTCGCCCCCAGTATAAACATCTAGGGCCCTTTCGGATCCAACGCCAATTTGGTACAGAATTTGTTGTGGAATGTAAGAATGCTTTTTGAGGGTTAAATTGCATTTAATTTGCACTAAACAACGTTTTGTTTTGATGGCGGGTTAGCGCGGAATCGTTGTTTCAATGTTGTTGTTAATTTTTGTTTAATGTTTTATATTTTGCCATTTGCATAATAAGCCGGTTGTTTAATTTTATTTGTGAAATATAGTTGAATAGACGGTGTGTTCGTTTCAATAAGTATGTGTAAGGTTTATAGCGAGTGTTTAATTTTATAGTAACTTTTTTTTTACCAACATGGCAAACGAACATTGTTGACATTCTTCCTTATAGTTTTATAGCCTAATTACTTACTTACTATTAGTTATTTAATTCCTACCAGATCAATTTCATTTAATTTAGGTACTTCATAAAAATGGCGACGTCAATTACATTTAAATATGCTTATTTATTGACATCAACTAGCACACGACTGTCTCCGTAATGAGATAGGCAGAGGTCCAACTAATACACCCGCAGATAATTGATTTTATTATAACAAGAAGTCTAACTATAATTATAACTAGAAGTATATCAATTATCAACAAAGTATCAAAAGATTCTCTCTGAATTCCTAAGAATAGAACTTGTGACCAGCCACATAATTTCACAGCCTTTTTTCATTTTTAACCAGTCATGACACATAGGTTCGCCGGCGGTGCGGAGGCGCGTTCAAATACTGGCCAGTTTCGCCGTTCTTACATGCTATTTTTAACTTTAATGTTATGGAAATTAAAATGATTTTGGCTTGTATTTTACTCCCTAAATTTTTTTTAATATCCTTACTAGACACGAGTAATTAAGCATTTTCGGATAAGAATTAATTTTAATCAACACATGTCTTCTCAAACAGTTTTAACTAATTGGGTTACCAGGTTTTACCTAGTGTGGGGTCAGGACTATATGTGTGACTGTTGGGTGTATTTATTCATCTTTACAACATGATCAACACTTATTTATGAAGGGAAACGTTTTTAGGGGCACTTTTGGGATGGGTAAAAGCACTGAAGTCACGCTCAGATTATTTTACTGTTACTCATAAGCACGCCTATATGTTATATGATAATTGACAAGCAATCATAAACAAAAAGTTACTACTATTGGACGCTGTTTCAAAAAAAAACAATAATTTCAATGATCTAAGTTTTCACTTCTATTCTGTCGGTGGTCATCGTGAGTGGTGACTATTTTACATTGCATTCAGAGATACATGAAAGTTTATTTGGCGATGTATGTGAGAAAAATATCCTTAGCTGATCAAAAAATACCTACTTTATTTAATATATCAGCAAAAAGTTCACAATTCGTTAGCTAAAAAAACAGTTCCTTTGAAATAATAAATCTAGTATTTCATTACGAAATTAAAATACAACCAAAGTTAATGCCATCTCGAGGTTAATTACGATATTATACTCACTTTGTGTACGCCTGAGAAATATCTGTCATTAACAAATTAAAATTGTATTACGGGTTCAAAGGTTCCGTAACTAGTTGTAACTTATTATTATATTTATAAAAAAAAAGTATACTCCACAAACGACTATGGCAATCTTGACCTTTTTTTGTTTCATTCTCTCTTTTTTATAAAAGAGAGGGCAAAGGTTCTCCACCATGCAGCCTTGTCTTTCGTATTTTTTTTCAAATCTGGGCTAACATTAGTCTTCATCTTCTCTTGTTTCTATAAGTCAAAAGGCCAAAGCCATGTCTGAAATAGTCACAATTCAAAAGGCCAAAGCCAAGTCTGAAATAGCAATCTTCACCTTTTTGAAATACGATTTTTCAAGTATGTACAGTATTGAGTATTTTAATAAGGAGTGTGTTAGAAGCCAGAGAGACTATACTGCCCACTCACACATTGTAACTCCTGTTTAGCCCGGATCCACAATTGCACGCATTTTTTGGACACCCAGTAATGAAACTCGAGTCTCTGGGAATACTGACCTGTCTTTTATCTCGCAACTAATTTTATCAAACAAAAATATAGTGAGGAGTTGGAAATATTAATTGTCAACTTCATAGCAAAGTGGGAAACAACTTGTGAACTATAGAGGTAACCTCTATAGACGCTACCATACTCCTACCATATAGACGCCAGAGTGGCGATTTTTCATCAGATTTCCGTGTGGCCGCCATTACTAAATGTGTCTACATGAATGCCTCTGCAACACTACTGTCGAAATTGATGCAAACTAGAAGCAAATTTGCTGTGCATTTCGTGTCTATTAGTTTTTTATATTTTATAATGGTATATTTGTTTTTTAACATGTTCGCCTAGAACATATTCACTATAGACTTGAACAGAGTATCTGACAATAAAGACACGGAAGAATACCGTAGATTCCCTCCCTCTTAACTACAAATCTTGGATTGCATGTACTCAAAACTAGTGGTCATTCATCAGATGACACTCTTGTTGGCTACTTACGCTATAGAATAATGACAATAAACGAGTCAGAAGGGCTAGAGCGATTCTGAAGACATATCTCAGAATTAATGGATCGGTATCGGTAGCACTGTGTCACAGAAAACTCACATGAAGCTTTGTCGTTCTGTTTCAGTCGATGAGGGAATTTTTTTTGATACCACGATGTTGGCAAACAAGCTTAGATACCGCCCGCCTGATGGTAAACGGTTACCGTAGCCTATGTACGCTTGCAACACCAGGAGCATCAAATGCGGGTTGCCGACCCTTCATAAACCTATATAAGGTCACAGCTCATTAGAGCCACCCGGCAACCGACCCGCACCGCCTCGCCTCGTGCGGATAGTATTCTTTATATGGACCTTTATGGATATGCGCTCACTACATCAACTCCATAGCGTCACCGAATCTCCTCGATCGAAAGTCATCCACGCGCGGACGGCGACTTGACCACTCGGGGACAATTCACTGCTCGCATGCTTTGCCTTGCGTTGCTGCGCATTGCCAATGCAGAAGCCCCATGAGTCGCGACGCGACGTTTACTGGTGACAACGAGGCGGTACGGATCGGGTGCCGGGTGGCTCTAATGAGCTGTGACCTTTACTCCCTTCCTTGTCAATTCCTATTCCTTATGACTACTAATCATTTCTGATATTCAAGTGTTAATGGGCATTATCATCTGCTACTTATACTTTACTAGTTGCCTATCATCTATTATAAAACTCGCTAAACAAACCCAAGGACTCCTAAACCCACTTTAAAAGCAAAATATATATTTTCCTTTGCAAAATCTCCGTCAGATTTACTGGCATGCAAATCCTGGCACATTCTAATGTTGAGTATAATTAGCTACGGTTTGTTATGTGGAGACAGGGTGGGGGAGGCAGGTAGAAAAATGCGCTCGCATAGATTATGTTATCGTTAAATGTCTTTAATGTTTCAGGGCGAAAAGACTTTGTTTTTGTTTACTTGGACACAATGTTCTATGTCCACATAAATTTTCAAGCTTCATTATCCTTTTGTGTACTATTTTATTTGCAGATATTTTCAACATATTACTTATATATGGATTTCGTTAATGCTGACCTAGATAGGCAACGGTAGGCAGCGGCATTGCTGTGCCCTGGTATTGCAGAAGTCTATGGGCGGCGGTGACTACTTACCATCAGGTGGCCCGTCTGCTCGTCTGCCTATCGAGGCACTAAAAAAAAAAAAAAAGATAGTGACCACAACAGTTGTAGTTGATTTTTTTTTATACCACGATGGTGGCAAACAAACTTACGGCCCGCCTGATGGTAAGCGGTTACCGTAGCCATGGACGCTTGCAACACGAGGAGCATCACATGGGCGTTGCCAACCCTTCAAAAACCTATTTACTTTCTTCTTGAAGAACTCTATACTGTAGTCCCCTTGGAAAACCTCGGCAGGGAGCACATTCCACATTCGGAGCGTTCGCGGGAGGAAAATCCTCTGAAACCGGGCTGTGCGCGACCATTTAGGTTTCAATGTGCGAGGATGAACTCCCTGTCGATGGCGAGCGGTGCGATGGTAGAAAGTTGCTGTAGGCATCATGTCAAACAATTCCTCGGAACACAACCGATATTAAAAAGGAGGAAGTTCTCTAGTTAGTATTTATTTTTTCATGGTTTCTTTTCTAGGCCGAACGAACAGAATTTGCTGAATTTGTTTGATATGGTTTATCTACTCTTTATTTTTTCCTACATAACTTTAGTTAATATATTACAATAGAGTTGCCAACCGTCCTGTTTTCCCAGGACACGTCCTGGTTTTTAGAGTGTCCTGTGACGTCCTGGATAGTTTTTAAGCAGCGTCCTGGGTTTTTAAGCAGCGTCCTGGGTTTTTAAACACCGTCCTGTATTTTAAAATTAGCACACCACTTTTGCAAGGGGGGGGGGGGGGGGTGGGTGCTTCACGGCTCGCAAAAGATGCATCCTGTTTTTAATTTGATATGTCCTGGTTTTTCTAACTTCAAAAACTAAAAATCCTGGTATTTGAATATATTATAACACAATTTTACGCGTGAGAAATAAAGTATTTTTTATGTCAACAATAGTTTTATTTTGTTTAGAAACTATTGAATATGAATTATCTTTTTTAAGTCATAACTAATTTACTGCAGAAACTTACGTAAGAGTATGTCTGAGATAAAGTCCTTGTATGAAACCAGACTATTCTGCGTGACAAAAAAAATTACACCAATCAAAATAAAAACAGGCCTGTGTAAAAAATATTTAACTATTCAAAAACGAACAATCGTTACCGAGAATTTACCGTCAACTTATTGCCAAATATTCAACATTGGGGGAAAACAAAAACAAGGCTTTTTAATATCCACGCAGACGCTTGAGGTCTTTATTTATAACTGCAATAACACTTCAATAATGACGGAACCGCATTACATCGCCAGTTAAACTTGACCTTCGGTTCGTTTCCTCGGTTATTAAACATATTTTATATTTATAATGATCTCCATTTCTAATGTAAAGTCTACAAGACTTATTAGGCCAGGTCAGTGAACAAAAAACGTTGTCTCTCATTACGTGAGGGGCCGTTGGGCTTAAAATAGTACTAATTGTGTTATATTATAGACATGTTCATTAAAAATACTGTCTTTTTTGCAAATAATATTTTAATGAATCGCTAGACTTTACAGTGCTTTAACAAAATTTCAAAATATCCCAGTAATTTTCAATAAAATTGGCAATTAAAAATTTATTTAACGAAATTTTACAGCTAATTATATCACAGACGATTACATGATAGGCAATACTTTATAATAATCTTAAAGTTAATTATAAATCTTTCTTAATGAATTCTGTTTATAAAAAAATCCCTTGTATCGAATCCGTTTATATCGAATCAATGGGTTTCTCTAGTTTTGAATATCTTCATCTTGATTTTACATGTTATTTTCATCATAATTTATTTATCAATCGAAAATTATGTTACAAATTACGTTAAATTTAGCACTATAGCCATATTTTTAACATTCCATCCATACAAAACAATTTCTAGACGTTACATAACAACGATCATCTGCAAATGAGTGCTGGAATCACGAGGGACCAAGTTACACTGGATGCGGGATCCATGTAGCCGATTTATGGGTCGAGTTAGGTTCGGTTCCCAGGTCACGTATGGAGGGACGGGTGTCCGTCACGACCCTCCATGATAGCATGATTTGGACGGGTGACGTGTCCGTATCGAATGTACGCGTTATACTAGATATTGCAAACGATATATTTTCGGTATTGGGTACGTGAAGTTAGGTGTTGGTTCGTGTGATTATAATGTATATATTAACCCGGGGTGATATATGGTTATATCTATTCTTATAGAGTGTAAGTTTTTATATATGGAGCCTGGAGCTACTGATCCGATTCTAGCGTCTCACCACTACTTTATGAAAAAATTAATGAATTAACGAATAAATAAACTTTTTCTTCAAGTAACCAAGACTCATATTGCAGCGATAGCCTAGTTGGTGGCGGCATGGACTGTCAAGACGAAAGTCGTATGTTCGAGTCCAGCCCAAATTGCATACACCTCTTAATTTTCTAAAGGTACGTGTGTATTCATTGTTAATTATCGTTTGCTTTAACGGTGAAGGAAAACATCGTGAGGAAAACTGCATACCCGAGAATTATAATAAGAATTTCGAAGGTATGAATACTGAGAGCTTGCATGTACGTAGTAAGATTGAACGCTGGAAATGAACCGTGTTAGACGAAATCGTTGCCAGGGGGTATGGATGAACTCTGTTGCGGTGTCGGGTGGTGCGATGATAAAATGGTGATGTCGGCAAAATGTTGTATGTTCGGTAGCATCGACGTAAAATAATTATATGTCAAAATATACATCGCTTCTATCGGTTACTTGAGCAACTAAATGCTGCACTATAAGTAAGAAATATTCCACACATAAAAAATTTGCAACGCTAGCGGCTTATTTAACATATCATAACTTTATGACATAAAATCATGGCATGGCTACTGATTAGTCTACAAAGCTCCCTTCATTTAATTTTCGATGTTATAAAACACAGTAATAATTTATCCAAATAATAAGTTGAACAATTAGCAACGCTCGAACAATCGCCAAAGCACTTTAACTGCACGGTTCTGATCTAACTGGCAGTTACTCATGTAAAGTATTGGATGTCGAACGATTAATTTTTGACGCTCATAACATTATATCAGAAACTTTGCGGCGGGACTGACATTCTAAAGATATAGATGAATGGAAGTGGTATTTTGCAGCTGAATAATAGATTTTATTGATGACAGGTGCCTGGCTTGTGATCTTGTGACTGGTGAAATTTTTAAGCATGATATCAGTAGCAAAAAATCATTAACATAATAATTGTAATGGTCATGTTATTGGAATATCGCTTGCTTTAACGGTGAAGGAAAACATCGCGACGTTTCGAAATTTTCAAAGCCTTCTTGGTTATGGGGACTAAGCTGTATGTTGTCAGAAAAGAAAAATCGTTTCTACTTTTATTTTAGTTAATTTCAATTTGTATTTAATGTTAGTGCGATCATCGCAGAAAGAGCTCAGTGTATTAGGTCGAGAGTCGCTTTTTATAGCGTATAGGTACGCAAAAATAGCTTATTGCACCTGT
This sequence comes from Laothoe populi, assembly GCA_905220505.1. Classification (NCBI taxonomy): domain Eukaryota; kingdom Metazoa; phylum Arthropoda; class Insecta; order Lepidoptera; family Sphingidae; genus Laothoe; species Laothoe populi. The sequence continues at coordinate 20,660,533 of HG992152.1, read as the reverse complement.
TAGTAAGTGCAGTGTAGTCCAAATATAATAATAATTGATTACAGTGAATACACCCAAAATTCACACACATAGTTCTGTCTCCATACTAGGTAAAACCTGTATCGTATCAAGAACTACGAGGGACTACGAGCTACGGTCCCACAAAATCCAGACCTGAAACAAATATCTGTCTGTCACACAAACATTTCTCTCGTGGGGAATTGAACACACGGCCTCTCTCTTTATTGAACAGCCGGCTGCTCGCCCGCTGCGCCATGGATACTGTCATAGCAAATAAAAGGATATTCGAATTACGAAAGGATAATCGTTTCTACTTTAAATTAAGTTAATTTTAATTATAGTTCTTTTTAATTATTGATCTACGCAGCTGCTCACAGTGTCTTGAATTTGGGAGTTTCTTTTTAACGCGGTACCCCAAAATAACTAATTGCACTTGATGGTAAGTACAGTGCTGTCCAGTTAGAGTATCAAGTAGCGAGAAACTATATATCCCTCTCTACTCAAGATAAACTGTGTGGTTTCTTCACACTGCACCAAGGAGGTTTAGAAGAGGTTAATGGTTTAAGTCAGAGTACTCAGAAGGCCGCAACACGGCCAAACATCGTACCCCAACTCTAGACCTCGGCAAAAACCGGATGTACACTGGCTGATCCCGGAACGCGACACACTTGCGTGTGCCACTATGGCAGGTTTTACACCCTGTGTACGGTGGTCGCTATCCGGGCGGATATGATTAACCTACCACCAGCAGTTAAAAATCTATAGGAATAAGTCCACAGAATGGTAAAAAAAACGTGGTAGAGCCACGCTGTAGACATATTTGTCTACAGCATGAATGGGCCGGCTCGACCGGGGTAGTACCACTGTCTCACAGAAAACCAACGTAAAGTGACAGTTCATTGTCGCGTTTCGTATGGTAAGTGAGATATCCGAAGGCCCATATTCCCCCTTCCCTTCCCTAATCCCTATTCCTGTCCTTTAAGGCCGACAGCGCATACATGATACTTTCAGTATCGTGGATGTTCATGGGCGGTGGAGATCACTTAACATCAGGTGACCCACTGGCTCGTTTGTCGGACTATACTATAAAAAAAACAAAAGAATATACTGCACCGCAATCGTTTTTAACTCATTACCACATCTAGATAGGTTAATTCGTGAAGTTTAAATTGCAGTTGTAAGTTATTATCTGTACTAGTATAATTGCACCCCGTAGGCTGCGGAGAGCTAAATGAGCCCGCACTTAGAGTATCTGCGCCGATAACTTGTTTCCTTTCGCAAAATTTTGTATGTGAAACTTACTTCAGGGTTCGTCCTTTGAAGATAAATTGGCTTTTTTGCTTGTTACTATATTCAATTTACACTCATATATAATGATAATAATAATAATAAATACACCCAACAGTCACACACATAGTTCTGACCCCACACTAGATTAAACTTGTATCATGAGTATCAAGAACTTCGAGGGACTACGGTCCCACAACACCCAGACCCGAAACGAATATCAGTCTATCGCACAAACATTTGTCTTAGTGCGGGAATCGAGCCCACGGCCTCTCGTTTCACAGCCGGCTGCTTGCCCGCTGCGCCACGGAGGCTGGCAATAATACACCCAGCAGACAACACACATAGTCCTAGTTCTAGTTCAAATATGTATCGTATTGTGGTTTAAAAACTACTAGAGATTGTATTTTTTTTTTAGTGCCTCGATAGGCAGACGAGCAGACGGGCCACCTGATGGTAAGTAGTCACCGCCACCCATAGACTTCTGCAATGCCAGGGCACAGCAAAACCGCTGCCTACCGTTGAAGGACTACTCTAAAATTTAGGTCTTGTCTTAAAAAATATCAACGATACTGTGTTTGATTATACAGGAAACTATATAATTAACTGTCAAATCTTAATGTGAAATTTTTTTTAACGCTCTATAACACGTCAATGTCCTAAAAGAACTGATGGAAGTTTTATTAACTGTATGGTCTGCTGTGCTCTGGCATTGCAGAAGTCTATGGGCGGCGGTGACTACTTACCATCAGGTGGCCCGTCTGCTCGTCTGTCTATCAAGGCACTAAAAAAAAAACAAGTAACATATTTACGGGCTCCAAACAATAAAGCCAATTTACATTCAAAGATTATATGAATTTGAGACGTAATGGTCATGCATCAAAAATAAACAATACATGTGCAAAACGAAAAATATGTTTACAAATATACATACACTCGTGCCTGTATATCCCGAAGGGGTAGGCAGAGGTGTAACCAGTGTACATCACCGATGATCCGATCATGATGAGGCGGCGAACCTATCGCCATACCGGGCACAACTCCATACTCAAGACACTGAGACATGATAGAAAAACGCAATATCACGAAAAATACTTTTCATAACTTCAAAACGGGAAACTGAAAGTTTGTGTCTGAAAGTTGACAACAAGTGGCGCGAGATAACTGGAAGTTTAGTGCAGTGGCTATAGGTCAAGTGTAATTACGATTATTCACTGCCACATTGCCGGCGCAAGATAGCTAATTGCCCGTTTTTAAGCGGCTTAAGAATATTCGGCAGTACCTAGTGATAATTAAAGGCTAGAATAATTAATTATTTATTTTCAATCGGATATAAAAGCTTGTGATAATCAATCAAATCAATAAATCGTTGAGAGAACAAATAATATTGTATTTATTTTAAAGGAAACAAACAGAATACATTTAAAACAAAAACAATCCTGAAAGTAAAACAAAATAACATAGGTTTGATATGTATGTATATAGTTATATAATTATGAAATACATAACCCTTACACTTGGGAATTATAAAATATCAATGACCATATTCACGAAATAAATTAGGTACCTCATCTTCAAACTCTGACTCGGTATAATGTCTTTATTCGAAATTAATTTCAAGTAATCCAACTACATTGTAACTTGGATGGTGATCGAGGCTGAATATAAATTACTTTGAACCTTGAATAATACATCTATACATTATCCAAAAGAACAAAACAAATAAATTACACGACAACGGTAAATAGCAAAGAATTTAAAAGTATTCCCAAGTTTATCTCAAGTGACGTCTACTGCCATCTATCGTTGAATGGCGTGACTCGCATGCAAATCTCCATCTCCCCACCCTCCTATAGATGTCTCTACGAGATGGTGAATGTCAACCTGCGACATGTTTATGGCCGAAAAAGCGGCTGAAAACAAAATGGCTTTTAAATGACTGGGTGAATTTTCGCGCGCGATCTCACGAATTTGTATGCAGATTTAAGAAGAAAGATGTCTGCGAGGAGACAATGTGTTTTTCGCTCGTGCAGACACATCTGTTATTTATTTGTCGCGTTCGAGACAGGTTACTTTTATAAATCTCTCAGTTCTTTTATCTCTAAGCGTTTTGTGTTGCGTGAATTTGTATGCTTTCTATTTTGATTACAATAAAAAAAACATTACAGACAATTTGTGCACTTAACGCTCTACTTTGTTACTGTTCGTAATAACATCGTTTTCGAATCTAAATCCTAAATACGCCCTTGGGTTAAAATCAAATGTTTGATCTTACCCTAGTCCCTAACTGTGCATAGGTTTTATTAATTGGGCCATAAAATAAATGGTACATACAAAGCTACTTTACCAAAGCCAGTTAGGTTTCAAACTTAAACATCAGAATCTGATCTGTTAGTTTAAAAGTCACATAAAACTGTAGTCTATGACAGAGAGGGAGGCAGAAGTCCAGACCCCGTCTATACGAGGCCTCCCATAAATATTACCCGTCTGAGACATTGTCAACCGGCCACCCTAATTTACGGCCAGTAATTAGGAGTTTGCACTTTGCCAAAACGATTTGCATCGATCGCGACGCCATCAATTTTATATTTTTGCTCCGTTGGGGCTTTTTGGATTGCAAATGCAATAGATAGGCATTACAATTGTATAGGAAAATAATTTATATGAATTAATAGTACCGTATAATATTATAATCGTTTACAAAAAAAAAATACAACTGGAAATGTGTATCACAACGACATCTCTTGCTTTTTAAATATGTTTTCTACCAAATAATATTTTTTCCGACAACTTAATACTAGGACATGAGTCTAGATGTCGCTTGTTATAAAATGTATGAGTATTATTTAAAGTTGTTGAGTTTTCAATTTAGTAAGTAGCCGCAATATCTATTAACATAATAAACTTAAATTATATAATGATTAATCATTAAAAAATTAAATTAAACCTACATCATTCTGTGAAATATACGCGGGCTTTTTTGACAGATGACATAAGTTATCCGAAGTTTGTATTTTTTGTAAATCTTTTGTTTTGTATTTTTTACCAAATTCAAAATAACAATCTACAATAATTATGGATCCCCCTGAAATAGAGTTTATTGGTGAAAATCGTATAATTAGTATCATCCCAAACTTTACATACGACAAAATTTATTTGATTTGCGGTGAATTCGGTCCTTTCCGCGCCGGTTTGCCATTAAACGTGCCTTTGTGGCTGGCTATGATGTTAAAACAGAAACAAAAGTGTCGTGTTGTACCTCCTGAATGGATGGATATTGAAGTCTTAGAAAATATCAAGGAAGAAGAGAAACGATCTAGGTTAGACATATTTTTACCTACCATTTATAATAAAAAATGCTATAGAGAATAGTTTTTTTATATTATTTTATTTTTGTTAGTTTATATTTTGTTATTCCAGCTAGTGAGGTAAAAAGTTTATCATAGTCAATTACAAAAAATACACATATATGGACTAACACATAACTTATTTATTATTTATTTGGAAAAATATATAATAAATGCGAATGTATGGACGGATCCGGTTGAATTTGGCACAGATATAGATAGTCTGGAGTAGCACATAGACTTTTACCCTGGAAAAATGTACAGTTATCGTGGAATAGATTAGTTTTTCACAGCGCAAGGGATCAACATGATTTTTTGCATAATAGCAGTTTATTTATTTATTTACATATGAATCAGGCAGGCAATTGTCATGCAACTGATAATGCCTGTAACCAGTATTACAATACAGATATTAAAATCCTAAGTAGATGTGGCCATTTGAGCTAATTATCAAGACAATTCTTGAATTGATTTTGGGCTGAGACTATGTGTTCTGAGAGCCCATTCCAGGCTCAGACCACTCTGTTGCTGATAAAAAGTTTGTACGGGTTGTTGTTTGAGGCAGAGTTACATAGCTTAAGATGGAAGAAGATAATAGATAAATAAAAATTGTATCACAATCTCAAAGTCACTGAATGAATTCTCTAAAAGTAAATTTGTCATTGCAGATTCTTTACTAAGATGCCAAATGAGCACTACATGGTTGAGGCGAAGCTAATTCTAGGTGCAGCAGCAGAGGATGTGCCAAACTCCTCAGAGATCAAAACCATTATCAAAGACATCTGGGATATTAGAATGTCTAAACTAAGGACTTCAATGGATGCACTTATGAAATCTGGAGGTATAGATTCAACTTATTAACTATGCTGTGTAGTTGTATAATTATTTATATATATTCAACAGTCACACACATAGTTCTGACCCCACTAGGTACAACCTGTATCATGGGCATCACCAACTACAAGGGGCTACTACCCCACAACACCCAGAGCCAAAACAAATATTGTTCTGACATACAAATATTTGTCTCAGTGATCAAACCCAGAGCCCCTTATTTCACAAATCAAATAAAATCAAACAGAATATTATATGCGAAAGAAGGTTGCCTCGCTGGTTTACAGGGTGTGGCGGAGCTCGAACCGAGTTCTGAAGATGGTGGGTGAACGACTCGATTCAGCCCTGGTTGGCAGGTTCACCAAGCTACATGTTGTAAAGGTTCGATGAGCCTGCCCATTGAGGTGTTATTGTTACTTTTATTTTTAAATTGTATTGGTATGTATACTAACATAGTCTATAAGTTATATTGTTACTAACATTCTATGGATCTCTGATCTGAAAATAAATAATTTTTATTTTTTATTTATTTATATTTATTCTAGTGTTATGTGTGTTGTTTCTGTTTTTTTCCTTGAAAGAAAGAAAGAAAGAAAAACTATTTATTAGCACAGCTAACAACACGCACATAGCACAATACAATTAACAATTTTATTATAAATAAAACTAATGCTAATGGCACTTGCTTGTCGCAGCTGTGACAGGTAGGTGACCACTCAGCATATTGCTGTGCTGTGGCACGTACATACCTTGTATAGCAAAGTGACCTCACTGGACCTGATGGTAAGTCCAGTACTAGTATAAGAGTATTGAGTAGTGAGAGACAATCTATCCCCCTACCATGCCGGCCTGCCTCTTCACACTACACCATGGGCAATAAGGTATAGAAGCGGTTAAAATAGCGTTTTAAATAATTTCATTTATTTACAGGTGGATATGGTAGACTGGATCATTTAACCATGATGGAAATAAACTCAGTAAAACCTCTGCTACCTGCTGCTATGGACAACTTACTCCGTATACAAATGGTAAATCCAACACACATATAGTTCTGATCCCACACACAGTCAGTCTCACAGGTGTAAAGAACTATTAGCAATCATCAATTAAACACAAACTACACTGAGAATGACTGCACACACACTGATAAAAACCGAGCTAGACTCCCGCTAGTTTCGTATAGACTGGCCCCGCGAGTGTTGAGGCGTACCTTTTGATAACAACAAATCTTTTCCCACTGAGTCTATAACTTATCAATCTACCCGCAAATATTTTGTAAGTGACCCCCAATATTTCCATTTAAAATCTAAGGTAGAATAGATTAAGCCGGAAGTTATTGCATAAATTATGGTATTAAAAAGTACTCTAAAATTCCCGAAGGGGTAGGCAGAGGTGTAACCAGTACACCCACTCTTCGCCGAATATATTACGGTCTCATGATGTAATATTGTCCTATTGCCATACCGGGCACAATTCCAGACTCCAGGCTGATATTGAACATTTCTGAATAGAAAACTACCCGACCCGGGGATCGAATCCGAGACCTCAGCACAGCAGTCATAATGCACATTACAACTGAGCCACCGAGGCAGTCTATCTTTATTATCATGTTATGACTCTTTTAGTATAGGACCCACCCATGTAAATAGAATTCATAGTTATAAGTACAATTTCCATAAAAAACCAGGTGTCATTGGCACTGGCAATTCCATTGAGCCACAAAAAATATTTGAAAATACAATTTACGCATCATACACAACTTTCAAATCAGGACTATGTATGACCGTTGGGTAGTTATATAATTTTTTTATTTCAGAAAACTAAAAAGACAGCTCCTTCGTCAAGCCTGAACACTTCATCCTTCAGTCAGTCCGGCACATCACATTCCCAACACACGTGACATCTGATACTAGTCAACATTCATATTTTAAGAGAAACAAATTTATTATTAATCATTTACCTTTATTATATGTTTTATGATGACAGTGTGTTTTATTTGGGACCAACAAATGCTTATGGTTAACCCGAGGGTAAGTGTAAACCACTGCAGCTGTGTTAAGTAGGCCAACATAGAAATTGCGATCATTCTTTTATGTTAATTTTTGTGGTGCACTTAGGCATCCACTTATAGCAATAATCGTCTGGAGCAATGATACCCAAAGTGATCTATATCGGTCTATGTCGTTTGAGGGGTCCATATGGGAGAAAAAATTATTATGGGTCTATGGGATGCAAACAGGGGTCTACACCTTCCTACCTAAACCTCACTAAATTGATGCCAATTATTGAAAATTTATTATCAAACAGGTTCATCCCTCCTGCTGGAAAGAGTTTATTTTTACATATTGATTTTATGTGATACATAGACAATTAATTTTATTTTGGTATGTTTTAATTTCGGTTTCATCTACATCTCACTACAGTTAGACATCAGTCAAAACACTTTTGAAGTTGATGAATTTTCAAAAATGCAATATTAGCTTAGTAGGGGGTCAAGGTCAAAAACAGGGCAAGCAGTCTATGAGACAAAAAGTTTGGGGTCATCTGGAAGAGGAACGGATGCTTATGTTCCTCCACCAAGGAGGAGATCTCCAGTCTGGCGAGTATTATGTCTGAGCGGCCGCTGTGGTTTCGGAGCTTCTATATATGTTACGTATTGCGTAAACTTTGCTACCGCGATTCAGGAAGGCGTTTGCTATTCGTAGTTACGTCGCCATAATATAAAATTAAATTCCATATTAAATGTTGTAATGCATATGGCTGAATGAAAATCCTTTGTGCCACTGATTTGTTTTAGCAATACTAACAGTATTTTAAAAATCATACGGAAGAAGTTTAATTGTCAGAGACTTTTCAGAATAGGGTTGTTTCCTGTGTTTAATTTTGTACATTATTCGATATGCAACCAAATACAATACACAAAAGTGTTTTTGTGAACAAATAGCTTTATCAAAATTGCTTGACAAATGAGTTCACAATATTTGATTGAAATATTGACATGAGCAAAAACCGGTGCGTAGTGGGAACATAATATAACTATCTTAAACACACACACACACACATCCATCTACAATCCCTCGCACGACACAGTAGGTAATGGCAAACCTGAGAGGTTCATTGCATCTGCATCATTTTACTGTCATTTGACAAATTACCCCTTCCAGCAGATTTGATAATTTAGGTATTTATTTTTGTTCGGTTTCATAAAATTCTTTCGTTAATGGGTTTAAGGTAATGTAACGTGCTGATTTTAAAAATAAAAAATCGTGTCGACTACTCTATTATGTCTTCACCGCCTCATCGCCGCTTAGCCGCGTTCGCTGATTATTTTTCGACGTTTTATATTCTTTCATTATCTACTCCATAACGTAGCGAGCATGACATTTTAGGAGACGAGACATAATTTAAGCTTGTACGCTACTCTCTAGAATAAGTAGCTCGACCTGAGACTTGAACATAGGACACTGCAAGTTTCTGAGTCTATGAATGTACCTACTGAAATTAAATTGTTGATATTTGGCAGTTGTCACGACTCACGACTAAGTTGTCGGAAAAAATATAAATTGATTTTTATTGGTTTGGTCATCACGCTAAAATAAGTTTGTAAAATTTTCGTGACATGTAATATCAAGTGTCTTATATATATACTAATTTATAAAATAAGGAATAAAAATTCATGTGTATTTTATAAGAAATGTAATATATTTTTCTCAAAATCATCTTCCGTACAGTTATCGCTTAAACTAATGCTTAGACCCATAGTACATCTAGTCTTAAAATAGACTTGTATATTCGAATAATTAGTCTCATGTCATTAAACATAACTAACTTCTAGCTTACTAGCTAATTTTGATAGATATAAATGTTAGGTCTTTTACGTAAATAAAGATAAAATATGTCAAAACATAAAACGTAAAGAGTCGCCATTTTAAAGGACAGTTTTTTTTAAATATGCAAAGGTATAAAAATTAAACAGACAACAGAAAATGGCGCCAATACAATTCTATACGAAATAATGAAAAATTATAATTGCTGTACTATATTTTTTTGCAATGATATATGTTTCATATTCCATGTCCAAACTTATCAATAATATTAAGTGGAATGTAACATTTCGGCTGAGATTTAAAAAAGAGAAAGCGTTTCAGAGATCTGAAATATTAATTTTGTGTTAGACATTTTAAATATAAATACGACATAACCTAACTTACGCTACAATACAGGCAGTGTAGAGCAAAATAATTGCACACTTATAATAATATCGACCTTCATAAGTTTCGATTTCACACTTAAATATAAATAATTACAAACAGCTTCAGCCGTGACTTGTATGTTGATCGCCCTCGCATCAGGCTGTGACCTGTCAGTGTCACCTGTCATCTGTCACCTCTGTACAGAGCACGCCGCGCGAACGAATCAAAGCACTTTGGTCTAACTCCAGCTTGTAACACGCACACAATATCAAACATTTTGTAGTTATTTACAACATTTACCTATTTACAAAGTATAAGGATACATAAAACAATTTATTTACAAAGATCTGCCGTTATGATCAACTGAATTGCGTTTCAAAGTTAATCATCACGTGATTATTGTTTTTCCTATTTTTAAGATGTAAGTGTTTAACCCTTTTTATATCCAGTTCGTCGGCAGACCGACGAAAACAAGCCAAAGTCACCCTTGTTGACAAGCGATTTTAAGTTATTTATGTCCATTTTCGCAGAAATTATCTCTATTAATAGGCAATTGAAATCAGCTTTTCAAACATAATATAAATGTAGTTATGAACAGCCTCATGAAGAAAATGTAATATCTACAGAGGCCATGGTATTTGTTACATTCAGCCAAATTAATTGAAAGAACGAAATATGTGAAAACAGTCAACAGTATTGAATACAGTCGTCAAAATATATTTCTGGTTGAAAACCATTTGAATAAATTTGCAGTCCAAAGCATTTTTAAAAAAGCCTTCGAAATGTTCACACGAGGCAGACAAAAACGCGTTTGAACATGTTCGGTGGAGGTACACACAATTTTTGCAGAAACCCTATAAAAATGTGTGTATTAATACTGCTTTATAAAAAAAATCGAACGAACCTTACAGTAGTCGTATATGATGTGTAACATCTGACCTTGGTAATAAGCAACAAAAAAAAATTGAAATGATTGTTCGTAACGACGAATTGTAATAAAAATTGTATTCCATTCTTTCGATTCCATTGATCTGATTCCACTCATTAGTTTCCATTCATTCGATTCCTTTCATTCGATTCCATTCATTTGATCCCATTCATTTCATTCGACTACATTCGAAAACCAAAATCATACCTCTCAGAAAATGGATTGATACCATCTGACGGCCAACTCTAGTACCCCGCGCTTCCCCGACTTCTTGTTGCACACTTCCGTCCCTTTTCACGAAATCACTCCCAGAAAGCGAGTAAAGTTACACATCAAAAACACTGACCATCGGCAATATCTGAGGACCTGACAAATGACGTCACACGTGAAACAAGCTATGTTGGCTACAGGCTATGGAACTATAAGCGAGTGAGACAGAGATAATGCGCTCCTTATGAGGAATTGAACAGATATTTCTAAAAAGTATATGTTTATACAAATAGTATTAAAATGATACAAATATTACAGTATGAAAGTTTAGCATTGTTAGATTTTAAGTAAAAGAAACTAGGATTGAAAATATATGTAGAGATTTGTAATTATATAGTTAAAATGAAATATCCAGGGTGACAACCAAAAACTATAAAACAACATAGACAAGAAACGTCGACAGCCAGTAACAGTATAAAGACGTTTAGTTTATATATAAATAATACATTAAGTCTACTACCGTTCCAACTCCTACAGTTAATTATACGAATTAACTTAATTCATCAAAACACACGAGTACTCATCGCACATAAGACATTGGCAGAATTGTCGTCATCGGCACCATTTGCCATTCATCAAAAAATATATATATAAATAATATTCTAACAAGCATATTTGAAATAATTATTTTTATAATTCATATGAAATTAAAGGATATATAGATATTTTTGTAATAATAAACGCGAGGCCAGATTCTAGTGACCAACTGATTCAACCGTTTTCAATTCAATTCAACCGTCGACACTGCACTGTCCATAGGCGTTCCAAATTTAAAAAACCGCAATAGAAACTTCTGGATATTCTCAGTATGGCACAGATGTTTGAAACACAACTCAGCCGGTCATGTTGTTCTGCCGGCATTGAAACTCAAGAGATCTTTAGTGAAAGGATAACAACTATGCGCATGCGCATCTAAACTTAAATATTTACACAATAAACCTTATTTATATTTACACGTAGCCTATGACTTTTTAATTTATCTAATACTAAATAACAGATTTGTGCTGAGCGAAGCACTTGGATTAAATATAATAGTCGTAGAAATTAGTTAGTTAAGTGTAACCTAGTTTTACTGAAATGACAGCTTTTTAAATGAGCAAGCATCTATTTGTTTAGAGAAATTATCCTGAGTGGAGTATAATTTAAGAATTAAATTCAAATTTTTATACAATCAAACTTAACCCTACTCTGCAAACGCATTTGTCATGAATATATTACCAATTCAACAAATCAATCACTATTTTTCAATCAATCAAATCAATCCTAACCCTACTGATGCAAACGTATTTATAAAAAAGATGGCGGAAATATGGTTGGCGTACCGAGATTCGAATTACAGGACAATTGAAATACGATATTAATATGTTAGTTTTACACTGAACTGCGCAATTAGTATTATTAGTAATCTACACTAAACATTGTTACCGATATTTTCTAGGTTTATATAGACCAAAACATAAAATAGACACCGCAATTGTATCCACGTGACAACATCAGTGTAGAAAAAAATGTGATTTTCACAGATTGACACTTACGGTGTCTATTAGTTATTTGGTCTGTAGATTCAACACAATTTAACCCTAAACAGCCACAATCTTGCTCGGATCCACCTTAACCCTCAGGAACATCACATCATCCTTGACAAAGTTCCTCTTCTTCAGCATTTCGTGGGAGACGAACCGCGGGAAACCGAACCCGAGTGCGTCGGGCTCTTTGGAGGGTCTCTGGAAGTTCTTCCACGTCGGGTCCGGCACGAAGCTCTCGACGATGTTGCAGGCTCGGTCCGGACTCGAACTCTGGTCGAACAGCGTGAAGGAGACGGTGTGCGCGAACGGCCAGCGGAGGAGGGCGTCGTACTCCCCGGGCAGGATCTTGATGTAGACCGACATGTGTGTGGACTCGCCGGCACCGTTGCCGTTTAGGAATAGCGATGCCTGGAATTAAGGAAAAATATTTTGTTAGAATACTAGCGAGCTAGATTGTCATGAAACCTTAGGAATCGACAAGAAATGCTCTTTTGGCTCTATCAGTGTTCATGATCGTTATTGAAGAATTACTATCAAGGGATCAACACGCTGTTTTTTTTAAATGCCTGGGGCATAAAATAGGCAGATAAATAGGCAGACGCGCACACGGGCCACCTGATGGTAAGTAGACACCACGGCTCATAGACTTCTGCAATGCCAAGCCACAGCCGACACAAAGCCGCTGTCTACCATGTTTTGCCATGCTTTCCATTACACCCTACAGATGGGTAGAATTTATTCTTTAATTAAGTATGTACAACTTATGTGACAAGCGGCTAGCCTATTGGACACAAATACCTAAATACATCAAGAATTTTCAGATTTTTAAATCTGTATATCTGTATATATAAAGAAGAAACTGACTGACTGACTGACTGACTGACTGACTGACTGACTGATCGATCAACGCACAGCCAAAACGGCTGGGGTTAGAGACTTGAAATTTTGACAGTAGGTACCTTTTATGACGTAGGTATCCACTAAGGAAGGGTTTTCGGAAATACCACCTCTAAGGGGGTAAAATAGGGGATGATAGTTTGTATGAAAATCCGTCATTTTTGAAGTTAAGTTTATGAAAATTAGTATTTGGCATTTTAGTTAAAAATAAAAAATATATGTTTCAGGATTTTTGGAAATTCCGCCCCTAAGGGGGTAAAATAGGGAATGAAAGTTTGTATGAAAATCCGTCTTTTTTAAGTTAAACGCATGAATATTGGTATTTTGTATTGTATACTTTTTCTCCTAAACATGACCTCCACGCGGGCGGAGCCGCGAGCAACAGCTAGTTTCAAATATAAATCGTGATTACTCGTAGGATAGTTTGTCAGCTTAACTGGACCGCCACTAGACTAACTTGGTGTTCAAAACAGTACAATTTGTATAAAATATGCATATAGTTCTAAGAAAATATAATTAAAAAAGCGACCATAAACATTGAATAATTCGATTGGTCCTTCAAGCATGATAAAGTTTCAATGTGGTCCTTCGAGCCAGATAAAGTATAATAATTATTGGTGAGAAAGCAGTATATCGTTAAATATAATTAATATTCATGTACTATATTAGCCCTGTATATAATGATGTATTTAAAAAACAAATTGTAGATACTTTATTGATGTACCAAAACACATAAAACGAATATATAATTTAATGTAAATGTAACTGTACCATTGTGAATTACATTATGTACTTTAAGTAACTCGTGAAAACGTAGTGGAGTGTACACTAACTTAATCTTAAGATAATTTTACTTGTAATCTGTCTGTACACTTATTTATTTTCCCAATAAAATATTAAACAATAATGTATTAAACATTGTCCCACTGCTGGGCACGGACCTCATCTACTAATGAGAGGGGTTAAGCCTTAGTCCACCACGCTGGCCTAATGCGGGTTGGTAGACTTCACATACCTTCGAAATTCTTATGAGAATTCTCAGGTTTCCTCATGATGTTTTCCTTCAGCGTTAAAGCAAGCGATAATTAACATTTAATACCACTTGGGTTTCGAACATACGACTTTCGTCTTGACAGTCCGTACCGCAACCAACTAGGCTATCTCTGCTATTATCCCAAATTAAGTAGTTTGAGAATGATTTGTTTAATTTGGGACATTTGATGTAACATTTAAATATATGAGAATTTACGATCCAACAGAATCTATTATATTGTTTAATCAAAAGAAAAGTTATTCATTCTTTGTTTCTTTAAATTATCAACAGATTTTTTTATCCCAATGTGCCAGCTGCGTCCTTTGTTAGTAAACAGTGGCACACGCGGGTTTATATTCGCCGTGTGAATAATAATGTGAGTAAGCACGAAGCGGCGACGGAAATAGAACCCGCACCCGCGGCTTGTCATAAGTTCATTAAAACAAATAGACAAGTGCGGCCATTTATACATGTGACTCAATTGGCAGCGGTGATTCGGTGAAAGTGTTTAATGTAAACTAATAGGTTAATGAGAATTTGAAAATACATAATTTGTTCTCACCAACGTTAAGGCAACTAAAAATAATTCTTAAAATCGTTGATCAAACTTCGGAATCTTTTTCATTACTAAGAAATAAATCAAAAGACGTTGCAATTAACTAAAAAATATACTATATGGTTTTTATTAAGTTTAAGTTTCATAAAAGCCCGCATTACTTGCTAATGTTACAGATTGTCATACATTGGAACATACAGCCTAAACATTACTATTAACTATAAAAAAGTTTCCTATAAAAATATTATTAATCAAGTCCTTTACCCGGTAATGGACACTTTAATTATTTAATATTTTGTTTATGGTCGACACCAGCCTACATGGCATAACCCTCTGACTTTCGAAAGTTACGTGTATATTCATTGTTAATTATCGCTTGCTTTAACGGCGAAGGAAAACATCGCGAGGAAACCTGCATACCTGAGAATTTTCATAAGAATTTCGAAGGTATGTCAAGTTTACCAACCCGCATTAGGCCAGCGTGGTGGAGTAAGGCCTAATGAGAGGGTCATTAGTAGAGGAGGCCCGTGCTCAGCAGTGGGACAATGTTGATTACATGGCTAGTATTTATTTTTATATAAAATTTCCTCACCTGTAACTTGTACCCGTACTGGCTGGTATAGAACGCGGGTGAGACCAACTCGACGCCGTCCTTGCACTTCGCCTCCGCCATCTTGGCGGCCCAGTCCGTGATCCTCCACACGAGTGCGCCGGAGCAGTTGACGGAGAGTCGTGCGACGGCGGCGCGGAGCGAGTCCAGCTGGCGCGCCTGTCGGGTGGCCAGGGCTGACACTAGCGCGAGGTGTTGTTGGCAGTTCTCTTCGGTGTGTCTCTCTACTGCTTGCCGCGTGCCCTGGAAGTAAGGTGCAGTAGTGAGTCACCGGAGCTTTTTTAATGGTCCACCTTGTTCAGATATTTGAATATGTAATAGGTAAAAGTTAAGATATACGGCCAAACATCGTACCCCATCTCTAGACCCCCGAAAAAAACTGTATGTACACTGGCTCATTTGCGTGTGCCACTATGGCGGGTTTAACACCCTGTGTACGGTGCGAGCTATCCGGGGGGATATGAATATCCTACCGCCCGGTAAATATTTAATTAATTGATAGTTTCAATACAATTTTAATTCTCTACAGGGTTTTTTATTTCATATAATAGGTACATTATAAACAAGTAGAGTAATTATCAAATTAATGTTACATACGGTTTTATTTCGAATTATTTTTGAGAGACTAATAAGAGTCAGGTCTTTCAATCAATTCATGTTAACGAACAGTGAATATGTAATACCGGCATAAATGTATTGAGTGAGATAATCGTTCGGCCATACGATACTCTTTCAGGACGGTGCTAGACTTGCCATTTGTGAAATTGCTTTGTCGTGGCCAAAATAAGGAAGACCTAAGTTTATGAAAACCTATGGCATATTACAGTAGCATAGTATAGTATGTAGAGTGGGAGTTGCAGGTTCGCTTCTCGAACTGAACATAAATATTTGAGTCAGGTGTGGGTATTATGGGATCAGTACCGGTGTCTGTTGAGTGTTTATTACCTTGAACCGACAGCCGGCGTCCCTGAAGGCACAGGTGACTGCAGCAGCAGCGGCGGCTGTGGCGGCAGCTGTGGCGGCGGCGGCGACGGTGCAGTGGTCGCGGAGGTGTGCGTCGAGCTCGTCCCGGGGCACCGCGCGCGCCGCACACCGCTGCGGACACGGCACCGGCGCGCGGGAACATGTCGACCCGTGCGCACACACTGTGTCCTAACAACACAACACACACATCAAGCATTATCTCAGTGTCATCTCTGAACTCAAACTCATTCTTCACAGAAACTTGTATAGTATAATGTAAAAGTACTTAGCATAGTAGAATGCAAAAATAACATAGTTAGGAGTGGTACTTCCCTAAGTGAAGATCGTAGTACGAAACCAGCCCAAATACCATTAAATATTGTTCGCTTTGACTTGAAGAATATACTATCTTTAATAATTTCTCAAACGGTCTCAATCTGTATTGATTCGGGATGGATTTCTAATCTATTAATTTGCCAATTCATTCTTTCGAGTAAATTTTTTTATGACGTGACTTACTAACAGATAAACTAAGATGCAGTCACGCGAAAGAATTAGTCCCAAGTTAATTTTATTAGTGCACAAATGATTTATGGAAGCTAAATATAATATTGTTGTATAGTAAGTATTACGAAATAGAACACACACAGAACCTGCTGGCAAATATAGAACTAAGTGCGTCTGAATTTAGTAATCTAATTTCTAAACCTTTACTACTGTGATATAAACTTTGAAACCTATATAAATAAAAACGGAATACTGTTCGTTGGTAAACATCTATAGTTAACGGCTGGACGTATCTGGCTATTTTTGTGGTCGTAATAGTCCAAAGCTTTTTGAGGAAATAAAATAGGAAAATTCATTGCAATCCTTTTTTTCTACAGCGAATGTAGCCACTCATGCGAAACTGTTAGCAAAAGCTAGTTTGTAAATAAAATGCTTTGTACGCTCACATAAATGGGACACTAAATTCAGACCTATACTAAACCAAAGTAAATATCACGTAAACGCTGTTGCATCCACATTTCTTCAAATGTCGGTGCATCTACCCGCGCCCGCGTCTCCACAAGATATTAGTATACGTATGAACTACAGTCGGAGGTCGGCCAGTGTAATTGAACAATGTGTCTTTAGAGATTTTATTTATC
This sequence comes from Laothoe populi, assembly GCA_905220505.1. NCBI lineage: Eukaryota > Metazoa > Arthropoda > Insecta > Lepidoptera > Sphingidae > Laothoe > Laothoe populi. The sequence goes on along the minus strand of HG992152.1, from coordinate 20,642,941 downwards.
AAAATAGCTTTGAATTGTATTAACGATGACGTTGATGTACAAAAAAACTAGAATTAGTTTATGATACATCTATTGTACAAATAAATTATAAGTTTGTAAATAAATAAATCGAACAACAAAAAAAAAATGAAAGCTACTAACCTGAGTGTACCTCTGCCCGCAGTGCTTGCAGGGTACGAGCCGCTTGCTGCAGTGCTGCTGCAAGTGCTGCTGGGTGTGACGCCGCTGGACCTTGGCACCGCACTTGTTCTCGCAGTACACGGGTTCGTGGCCGCAGTTGCCCTGGTGCTCCTGAAAAGAAAGCACATCCATTAAGTATAATCGAGCTTAGAAACTCAGAGTAACCAAAACTTATACATCTAATTGACAATGAATTTAAGGTACTGGTGGAATTGAGCGACAGCACCGTAAAGGTCAAAATATTGTTTTCGCTATGTGACGTTGGTATAATTGTCATATGGAAACACCGCAAAGGCCATAAAAAGAACTGAACTGACTACAGTGGAAAATGTAGTATATATATAATGTCTAATTTGGAGAGACTTTTTCCTTAATGATCAGAAATCATGTGAAATATCTGAATACGTGATTTACGGGATCGGGCTATGGGTTTGTCATTTGCGGTGCTCGCTATCCAGTAAAAATATCTATCTGGAACCTTCTCAACTAACTAAATCTATTTTTTCTAAGTAAATACTATTTTGGTTACAGCAATTTCTCTTAGAGACCAAAGTTTTATTCCCTAATCCCATTAAATCACTTTAGAATATTTAAAAATTGTAGAAGTGTCAAGTGCCTAAGAAGTAATAAGCGACGAAAAGTTTATTAAACGTTCACATTAAATTAAAATCCCTAATCAAACATCATCTAAAACGTTTATGAAATAAAATTTGAGTTGCCCCGTTTGCCAAACTTCAGCTAACTTGTCGTTGTTACGATCCGAAACTAGATTTTGGTGTCATGGCCGCTGAAATCCTGCACTGAACAGATGTACCGTAGGCCCAACGTGCGAATATTACACGTCGCACCATTATTTATTAGCTTGCGGTTAATTGCTGTAAAAAGAGAGTACAGTTCAAACTCAGTACTTTTAATTTAGATTACAATGAAGATTTTCCAGTCTAGTATCCAGTCTTGGACTACTTCAATATAAAAAGTTATTGGCGTCCAAATTGGCAGTCGCAGTTTCATAAGATCGTAATTATGTGTTAAAAAGCAATTGACATTAGAAAACTGGCAGCCGGTGGTGGTTTGCTGGTGGTAGGATATTCATATCCGCCCGGATAGCGACGACCATACACAAGGTGTAAAACGCCATAATGGCACACGCAAGTGTGTCGCGTTCCGGGATCAGCCAGTGTACATCCGGTTTTTGTCGGGGATCTAGAGTTGGGGTATGATGTTTGGCCGTTTTGCGGCCTTCTGAGTACTCTGACACTAGACCCTCGACCGCTTCTTCGTCTTCTCACCCATGGCGTAGTGTGAAGAAGCAGGCCGGCATGAATATCCTACCGCCAGCAAAACTGTGGTATAAGGTTCATGTTACCTCTAGAGCGCTGCCGGAGAACTCCTTGTGGCAGTGGTCGCAGTTGGCGCGGCGACGTGGACACGTGTAGCGCAGGTGGTCCTGCATCAGCACGCGAGGGATCATCGCGCCACACTGCGCTGCACACAGCACTGCGTCGTGCTTACACGTGTTTAGATGCGCCTGTGGAATAATTACACTTTTAAATGTCATTTTTCAAATTTAGAACGGTGTTGCATTTATATTTTTCAGATATCTTTTAAACAATACATTTGTTTTAACCACTACATAATTTCCTAATTAATATCCTTGATTAACGCAATACAGTACGTGTTTCTTGTTTCGTTGACGCTCTGTTCAAAAATAATAAAATCGCAGTAATTTATTTTATAACTATTTAATCAAACTATGTCATTCATAGGCGTGGCATTCAAACTTAATTATTACTGGTTAATTTTTCGGAACGATCTATAGTTTCGGATTAAGATCGTTTATTGAGATTGGTCGTTAGACTCGTTACGCGTACATAAAAAGGATTATTTCTAACGTGTCCTCCGGGCTGCCTCGGTGGCACAGTTGTAATTGCGCATTCGTTACGACTACTGTGCTGAGGTCTGGGGTTGGATCCCTAGAAATTCTCAGTATTAGCCCGGAGTTTAGAACTTGTGCCCGGTATGGCGATAGGCTCGCTCCCTATCACATTATGGGACCGAAATTCGGCGAAAAGTGGTTGTACTGGTTATACCCCTGCCTACCCCTTCGGGGATTACAGGCGTGAGTGTATATGTGTATGTATGTGTGTATATGTACCTATGTATCCTCCGTATCCCATCCAAATATTTACACATTTTCCAGACGTCTGGTGTTGATAACCGACAGGACAAGGGGCCCAGGTAGACTAGCGTAAACAAGGAAAATATATCCACCGACCTATTTTCAGTCGGTTAATTGAACAATTGTTTATTTATTTGTATTTATCAAGCGTCAACAAAAATTTATGAATGTCCTTCATAAATCATTACGACGATATACGAATTATTTAGTTTTGAAAACAAATTTTCATTATATAATTAGTGATCGGGCGATAATGAATAGTATAAATACACCGAATATAATGCGCAAAAGAAACGATTTGCGATAAGTAAAAGTTTTTTAATTCATAAAAAGTACACCGACTTCAACAAAAAACAAATTATGCGTCACTATAAAATTTGAGGGTTTCCCTTGATTTTTCTGAGATCCTGACTTGGTGCCAATGGGACCACCTGGGAAGTATACCCTTTTAAACAAAAAAGTATTTCTCGAATCGATCCAGGCGTCTTCGAGTAATCAGGTAACATACATAAAAAAAAAGATTCCGACGAATTGTTAACCTCATCCTTTTTTGAAGTCGGTTAAAAACAGAATCAAAATTGCTTTAAAAATTAGGTCGCAATATTTATTTTAAATATTATAATGGGTGCGTAGTGAGAATAAATTTAGTCTGAAAACATAATTTTTTATGATTAAAACATCAATATAACAAGCCTGTAAACACATAAAATATTTAGAAAATGTTTAAATGGTGATCCATCTTGTCAACCCGTCATTAACATAAAATTTAATAGAATGCTGGACTACGCACGTTCCCCAAACATCAAAATGAAAAACCACACGCAACTGAGATAACAATACGTGTCAAGCGACGTGCGACGATGGCTTGATTGATCGGACATCGGCCGACCGACTTACCATATCTCTATTCTCTAATGTTTACTAACTCACCTTCAACTTGCGGAGTTCGTCTGACCACTGACATCCCTCCTTATGATGGATGCAGTACACCACGGAGCCCATGATCGCCTTCTCAGACTCAGGGTCCGGGTATATCTGCAACAAGCGAAAAATAAATTATAACACAAACAAAAAAGCAATTTATAAAAATAAATCAAACACCTCTAAATTGTTTAAGTCAGTTAAAAAAACACAACCTTTTTAATCTTTGAAATTATGAATTTAATCATTTTTATGCCTTATTATATTTGAAATTCACAACGTTTTTTGTAAATGGAACACACAACGTCAAAAGCAACGGTTGCCGCTAAGACTGATTGGGGCGCCTGCCGCACTGGCATAACGGATTAAATAGGACAACGCGATTAAAAATAAACCAACATCTCAAAAAAGAGTATAATAAAACGCGTGCGTGTGTGTGTGCCCGCTCGCGTGTTGTACGCACCGTACTTTGGAATATGGAACACATAGTGCGGAAATATGCAAAATGGCCGCCGTGTTTTCGCGCACAATACGATCAGGGTAGCGTTCGACGCAAAGGACTGATACGGAATGCGTTCCCGTTTGTACGCATTCGTTATCTTTATGGGTGCAACGAACAGATGGCTGACGCTGTGGAGTGGCGTTCCCTCGCGCTCGTATACAGATAAGCGTGATTTTTCACTTCCCAAACCAACCGAGTAATGGAATGAGCAAATACAATCGTTTGGATGCCTTTGAAAGCGCTCGTTTCACACGGCTAAGCTAATTTTTCTGTGAAACCCGCCGTCTGTAACACTAATGTATTATTTGTTGACGCGCTGCCGCGATGCTGTTGAGAAGTGCATTTCGAATGGATAATGTCTGGGATTGTTTGTAAACAACACGAATTAAGAATCCAAAAGTTAAATAGATGTCACTACTGTGCGCGCCGCGCCGCGCCGCTCCGTCTATTTTATACAAAGCATCACTAACACCTCGAGTGTTTTACATTGAGAATATTTTCGTTAGCTGAATTTTACTGATGGAGTATAGCCAGCAACGAATGCATCATTAAATTAAAAGTGTTAAAGTTCAAACTCGTTACTTAGTACGAGTGTTCTATTTACAAACATTGATGCATGTGGTCATCGGCATGGATGCCGCATAACCGTACCTTCGCATCCATATTCTGTTCAAGTAAAACAAAGTACACTATCTCAACTGGCACTGTATGTGGATTATGGACTTTACTAATGGGTAATAAGGTCGAATACTGCACTGAAACTGTTTAAATCTAGGTGCAACCGAAGTTGGTAGAGTATAAATTTTCAAATATAGAATGTTATTTGTGTCGTATTCTAAAAAGATGGACAGCGATGTGTTGAGCTCTCCCGCATCGGTCATTTATAGAACTCGTTGTATGGCAAACATCTCAGTGTAGAAAGGTAACAGTTTGCCGGCAAACATTGGCGCTTAGAGCGTTTCGGAAATAACAACCAATCGAAGCGTAAAGATAGTGTGATGAGGATGTTACTCTGCCATTAGCGTATCGTGTAATTTGTGGATAACGTATTGAGAAGTTATAACAATGATTTACGTCACATATAACACTAAAAAATATTGAAGTGAAAACTTCTTTGGCCGCATTGAGCGTATTTTGGCAGGAAGAAACTTATGGGTTCGCGTCACCGACATGCTATACTTGGTGCAACCGTTTATTTTACTTTTGACATAAGCACGCCTATTAAGTTCTATAATTATTTAACATTAACCTATAATAATACCTTAGCAAGGAGCTTTTGTCGGAGGTTTGAGCCGGGGTGGTATGTTTGGTCGTTTTTTGGTTCGCTTCTTCACCTTGCTTAAGGCGTAGTGTGAAGAAGCAGTCCGGCATGATTGTGTTGAGTAGCGGGGGATAGATTGTCTCTCGCTACTCGATACTCTAATACTCTAATTTGACGGCACTGCTGCGGTCACTTTGCCATGCCAGAATAAGAAAAACACATAAAAAAAGACTGTTGACAAAATAAATAACTATTCAGGAAACGGTGAACCAACCCACACGGCCTAAGGCGCGGCCGAGATAAAGATCAAAACCCCGTCGGCGTAATAAAATAAAAATAATTAAATTGAATAAATATTGGCGTGATTAATTCAAATGTAACTATCGGGTTGCGAAACGATGTCATAGAGGTCCGTAAAAGGCAATCGGACCTCACACCTACACGGGTGGAATTGATAATATGTCATTAATTAATCAAATGCTCACATTGCCACAGTAGATATATTATTTAGCTTTAAAATATTACTGCACAAGGACAATTAATTGGTAATCATATTTATGGTTTGAAGATACATTTACGTCGAAATCTTATAATAAATAGTGGGCTATTCGACCATCGATACATGCGGCTTTCACGGTAGGCAGCGGCTTTGCTGCGCCCTGGCATTGCAGAAGTCTATGAGCGGCGGTGACTACTAACCATCAGGGGGCCCGTCTGCTCGTCTGCCTATCCAGCCATTAACAAAAAACTTCGGAAATTTTTAAATTTGGAAGAAGGGAGAAGCCACCAATTTTTCTTGGGTATCTCTCAACGTAAAAATGATTCTATTAATAAATCTACACAAACGCAATTAGTTATTCAAATGTTATTGATACTTTGTATCGTGTGTATTTGTTTAGAAGTCGTTAGTCTTAATGAGTTGGTATACAATATTTTATTCCATATGAATGAACTAGTGAATAAGTGGTGTCCCACTATACTAAACGGTAGACAGCGGCTTTGCTGTGCCCTGGTATTGCAGAAGTCTATGGGCGGCGGTGACTACTTACCATCAGGTGGCCCGTCTGCTCGTCTGCCTATCGAGGCAATAAAAAAAAATAAAAAAAAAAAACTACCACAACTGCTCATGAACACTAGAAATGTCAGAGAAATTTAGGGTGCGTAAATATTTTGTAAATAAATTAAAAGAGAATGACCAGGAATATATGGACCACGGTACAAGTTTGCGTCAATTCCAAAGTTGTTTTAAATAGTATATAAAGTATCCAAATACTATCTAAAGTTTTCATATTTGGAATTGGAACTCGGGTTTCCATGTTTTTTGTGTAATAATAATATGTTTTGTGTAGGTATATAAAGATTTAAACGTAAGACTAGGCAGCATGGTCGATTGACTATAGCCTGTCCTTTGGACGAATGAAAGCTGGTAGTCATTTTTAATCAATAATATGTCTGATTTAGTTTTAAAAGAAAACCCCTATAAAACACAGACATTCTGTTTGCTAGACGACTTCAAAATTAAATAAATTAATTTAAACATTATTTTTATCTTGAGGCGCGAGAAAAAGCATTACCAAGAATGGGTATTCTCCTTGAAGCAGTGATGTGCAATCAAACTGCATCTGCCTGCTTTCGTAAGAAGCCAAGCAATGGGACACTTCAATCTGTCAGATCATCCAAAAACGGAGATTCACATCTCAACAATACGGCAGGTTTGGTTTCAAATCAATCACATACACTGACAGAAGGTCGGACGTGGGAGATGTGATGCAACGGGTCCCGTGGGCGTACCGCGTAGTGCCTCGCCTTGTAATTAGTTATAATAAAGTAATAAATACACCCAACATGTACCCTGACTCCATAAACGATTTCATCAGTCAACAGCATTTTCCCCTATTTCTATAGGCTGCTCGGTGCTGCAGTTGTAATTGCGCATGCGTTAAGACTGCTGTGCTGTGGTCTAGGGTTCGATCCCCGGGTCGGGTTAAAGTGATAATTTTGTATCTAGAAATACTCAGTATCAGCCCGGTGCCTGCCCGCCATGAAAATAGGCTCGCCCCTATTACATTCTGGGACTGTAATCAATTCGCCGAAAAGTGGGTGTACTGGTAACACCTCTTGTGGTTGGATTACAGGCGTGATTGTATGTATTTCTATAGGTTCAAGGCCTAAGATCTTTTTGGGCAATCTTCATATTTCATTGGTATTTGTGTTAAATGGATAAATATTAGGCCTTAAAAGGTGTTTATGTATATGTGTGGTATTCTATGAATATTTTATCTTAATAAAGCATGCTACCAAAATTTAAAAGGCAAAACTACTTAAGTATCTGGAGATATCGAGAGTAAAAATATATTTTATTTACCCTCCTAAATTTTACCCAACATGATTGATATAATATTTTACACTGTCAAAATTAATATACACAAATGTGACAAGTTCAAAACGTGGCTGTCGTAAAACGGAACGCTGCGTAATTTATGGCGCGAACTTTGTTTGTGTCACTTTGTGTTCTAATTTTGAAAATGACATCTTCAAGCGCTTCTTCGCCACAATTTTATTTTTTAAGTTTTTCTTAAGACTGTTTTTGGCCAGCAACAATAAACTTTAAGTTGATAGATAACAGCAGTATTTGTAGCTAACTTAATGAAAACTTAATGCAATACCTGAATTAAAATTGATTCTTTATTACTTTTATAATAGGGCTGAAATTACGTAATAAATCGTTCGATTCGAGGTAAAGGTAAGTTTGTATTGATATAGCTATCGACACGCGCTGACGTGGGAACGTAAACAACGCTTGAAATATATGGAGGGAGTGTTTCTTTCAAGTATCGAGTAGTAAAGACCTTGTAGTAAAAGTTCAACGAACAGAAACATTTCAGAAAATACAATAGGAAAGAAAGAAATAAATCCAGAGGTTAATGACAAACCGTACGCCATTGTTAAGAACCAATTACGCATCCGTTGTTAAATTTCAACGATATCATTGTATAACGCTACGTAGCGTCAATAAATTAATTGTGTAACATCTACCGTTAATTTTTAATTCGTGACGAATTCGTTTTATAATACCTTGACTTATTGTTAGCAAGCAAATAATGTAATTAAGTTTAGGCGTGCGTTTTACAAATAATTATAAACATATTACTATTATGTAAATTAAAAGTCAAATTAAGCGTGGTGGACTAATGCCTAACCCTTCTCATTAGTAGAAGAGCCCCGTGCCCAGTAGTGGGCAAAGTAATTTGTGACCTATTGTTCTACCCTAATCAGACCGGCACATTCATGATGTAGACAAATTATCTACAACGTTGCTCTACCATTATCCGCAGACGACGAGACGTCAAAGACAGATTGAAGTGACAGTGAACTGACAGAGCGAAGTGGACGAGATATAGTAGGAAGGCTGACCCTACCACCATGTGGGACGAATAGAGGAAGAGAGAGTTGCTCTTCCATTATAAATAAGTCCCACACATAGTGCCGACCGCACATTAAGAAATAAGTCTTGTGTCGTGGCTATCATGAAATACGACAGACTTTCGGTCTCACAACACACAGACCTGAAAACCAATCTTGCGTGGGGATCGAACCCACGGCCGCCGTATCACAACAGGCTACTCACCCATTACGCCATAGAGGCTGTTAAATCACACAGCTTAAAATTAAATGAGCTAAATGCAGTATACAATCAAGTTAATAAATTAATAAAAACTGATTCGAACCGAGTACCACCGCACCTAAGCCTAGTATAAATTATACCGTAAAACAATACAAGCGATCATTATCAATGACGGGCAGCGCGCCGAGCGGAAGCGGGTTCGATGCCCGCGCGTGCTCCCGTACCGCACATTCTAATGTAATTATCATAATTACATAATGGCGTTTATTACATTTATCATTGTTTTTCATGTTAACGAGAACTCGCGGTGCAACAATATAAACTGTGTAACTATGAAATTAACTATGATTTGCGTTAAGCAAACTCAGTCTAAGTAAATAACAATTATTAATGGGAACTACTTATGCCTCCTATGATAGGTGAGAAACATAATAGCCTAGTTTTTTTTAGTGCCTCGATAGGCAGATGAGCAGATGGGCCACCTGATGGTAAGTAGTCACCGCCGCCCATAGACTTCTGCAATGCCAAGGCACAACAAAGCCGCTGCCTGCCGTAGTTGGGTGTAGTACGGGCTGTCGAGTTGAAAGTCGCAAGTTCGAAGCCAAATGGCATACATCTAGGGTTTCTAAAGTGACATGGGTATTTATTGTTAATTATAGTTAGCTTTAATGATGAAGAAAACACTGAAGAAACTCATACCTGAGAATGTGCCACACGAATGTCCAATATTAAGTATACTCCACCGCATTAGACTAGAGTGGTAGATTCAGACATAATTTTATAATTAGTATAGGATACTTAACAGTGTTGGCACAAGAATATTTCGACTCTATATTCCTCACTAAAACCCCTGTAAATCAGAATAAAATCAGAGGAAAATGAATCAATATATTCTGAAGATCTCCATATTTACATAGCTTGGGACATTTTTTAGATGGTATTTAAGATAGCATATATAAAGACCATCTTCATCTACCCGGAAAATTCAAGGGTACAAGATTCAACAAAACATAATCTACTTTGTTATCACTACATCCGATTTGCTCAGTAAATCTATATTTAATTGTGCAAAACCACCTTCACTACAATATTTGTCTATCTTTCGTATATCACCGATTACCCAACCTCTTCCGCTGTTATAAGAAAATATATTTTTAATACACACAATTTAGATTGACCGAGTTTATTTTCTATGTTATGCAATATGGCAACTTGTATTCATTTTGTCGAGTGCATTGCTTTATAAATAATATTTGAGATTGCATTTTTAGTTTTCTACTTTTTAATCAGACTCTACATTTCTTAGAAATCATCTCACCTTTTTGAAGAATGAAATAATAACAAACCGCTTTCATTTCCACTTCCTTAGATATTTAATATCATACAGATAAAAACGTTATGATTTATAACGCAAGTAAGATTACTTTCTTCACAAATCGACAGTTTGTATGCGCGTGGGAGCGCTTATTATTTCATTCAGTATAAACAACATTTCTGAATGGACTGACGGACGGGATGATTAATCACGGCGCTAATGCATGCGCTATTATTGTTTACAGTAACTATGACTGACTCTAATCGACTAGATTATGAAAAAAGTCAAATCGATTCGATTAAACTGGCTGGTATCCTTTTAGTCTTGACAGCTGGCTGGAATGAAAGAGCGGCTGACAATTAAAAAGGTTTCATTTCGAATTTTCTGTCATGTTGTATTGACCGTGATTGCATCGAAATTTACTTTTTTTGTAATTATTTTAATATGAAAACAGTTAATAAAATTAAGGGTAGTTAATCCTGAAACATAATGTGATGTGTGTCAAATAAATTCCCTACTATTTAAACAATAAACACATTTGTTTGATATCAAAACATTCAAGCGAACGAAGATTTAATACGAAAACATTTCAAATCGAGTTTTTCTACTAATGTTAATTGAAAATAGAACACTCAGAGCGAGTGCGGAACACGATATCAATTAGGTAGTCTGTCATCACGCCGAGCGCGTATTGTATTACACTACGAATTTAATTCGAATTTCGAACCTACTCAGTTGGGCCGGTGTAATTTTTCTTTAGCCTATTTGTTATTTTTATGTACAAAGAGCGCACCTCTCCTAGATTAACGTTCTATTATCTATTACTCGCTATGATAAAAAATATGCAAACTATTTAGAAAATATAGTCATTTAATTAAATTTAATTCGATTTTCGAACAGTTGGGCTGGTTTAATTTTTCTTTAGTCATTTGTTCGAATCTACTTACAGCCGGTGTAATTATTCTATAGCCTATTTGTTATGTCTATGTCCAAAGATCGAGAGGAGATGTGTCTCCTTGATTAACGTTCTAGTTCTAGTTTTTATAGTAGTACTCAGTATGATAAAAAATATACAACCTATTTATAAAAATATATTCATTGACTCTACATTTAAAAATAATAGCTTTGTAAACAAACCTAAGCCCATAGTATATGAATCATTGTTTTTATTATTTGTGGTGACATTTTTGAGTCAGACGTTTCTTGGTGATCCACCTATATCGATGAATAATGTGGTATTTCGTAGATCCAACAAGAAAATTATAAAAACGTCAGCACGTAGTAGTGGTCTAGTGACATGAATTCTTTGTATTACCACAACAATACTGTTGTTAATTCGGCGACATTATTGTTGGTTTCAAGAATACTAATGAGAGAAATGTTAATAAGGCTCATTTTATTTTCAACCGATACCAAAATGTTCTCATTTTATCAATTTTTAATGCAATTCGGCCGGCGCAACGTGGCATCGAAAGAAACTATCAATCAATATAATATCATTATTAATGTTAACTGATTTTTTAAGCAGCTATGTATCTAAGCACTTAAAATTTTAATTGTAGCGGATTATGCGTTCTATTCCACCCTCTCAAGGCCAAGGGAATCCCCAGTAATAACACCCCGATTTCCTTACATAACACAATTGATAAACATAACAATTATATTAAACCACAACGGCATTTCGAAATAATGTGTCAATAAATCACGAAGTTCAAAAGACACCGGAAGCCGGCAGAGGTCGCTCGTGTCAGGCGTTTCTATATCGTATAGATAGCTTTGTCGGCGTGAGCGATCATGAATGATGACACAATTGACCTATAATACATTTTTCATATCTAAGTGCAACTACACAGTTGAAGAGAAAACTTTGTATGCCTTCTTAAGCTTATTGTGCTTTTTTTCTGCACACGGAGGAGTGTGGTTTTGGAATTGTAAGAGTTTATAAACGAAGAGTGTGAAAAGTAATATTTCTATCATGTTTTACATACCCACTAATCAATAAAAAATCATTTGCTAATGACATGTATTCATAGACATTTGATGTAAAAGAAAGAAATTAAAAAATATATTAAAAATAGTATAACGGTATATGCTTAGACACAAGAACCTAAATAACCTTAAACTTGTTTTATGAATTACGGTCGAATTTTGACCACCAGTATAGATGTATATTCAGGAATATATGTGTCCTTTGGGGTAAAATTACGTACAACTATGGGGGCATACTTCCAGAGATAGATTATTTATTTATTTACTTTATATACAAGGTTTATAGGCCGACTTAATGCCAAAAGAATTCTTTCCCAGGCAAACTCAGGAAGATACAGAGATGAACAAGGTAGGTGCATAAAGATATGAAGGAAGACGATACAAAAAATCTATTCTAAGGCACCGGACGTATTTCACTCTTAAATTTTATACTAGTCGTACGTCAATTAATCATATCCATCAGACGCACAACCGGAGATCCGTTCTGTTAACTGTTTTAAAAGTTAATATGCGTTGTGCAAAATTTATGAAATAAGTTTACGCTTTGTGATTATGTTAAAAGCGATAACCTAGTTGGAAATGGTGCATATGAGACGAGAATCACTGAAAACCTGCATACTCTGACTTACTGTGTATTCATTGTTAGTTATCGCTTGCTTATCAGTGAAGCGAAACATTGGGAGGAATTCTGCATACCTGAGAATTCTAAATAAGAAGAATACAAAAGACCTACGGCTGAGTTTCTTGGTGCTTCTTCTCAGAGCACTGGGCTTTTCCGAAGCACCGGTAGATAAACTTAATCCTGACTTGTAAAAAGTGCCTCTAGTAGCCTAATTTACTGAATAAGTGATTTGATTTGAGAATTTCAAACATGTATGAAATCTACTAAGTCGCATTAGTCCAGCATGGTGGGCTAAGGCCTAACCTCTCTCATTAGTAGAGACCAGTGCGCTGCAATGGGACAGTCTATTATATAGGACAGGAATTGTTATTTTTGATTGTCTTCCTGTTACATGTATATAATCTGTATATATAAAAGAAGAAACTGACTGACTGATCGCACAGCCCAAACGGAGAGAGAGACTAGAATTTAGAGAGTTGAATTTTTTACAGTAGATATCTTTTATGACGTAGGCATCCACTAAGAAAGGGTTTTTGGAAATACCAACCCTAAGGGGGTAAAATAGGGGATGAAAGTTTGAATGAAAATTCGTCATTTTTGAAGTTAAATACATGAAAATTTGTATTTGGCATTTTAGTTAAAAATAAAAAATAAATATTCCAGGATTTTCGAAAATTCCACCCCTAAGGGTGTAAAATAGGAGATGAAAATCCGTCATTTTTGAAGTTAAACGCATGAAAATTGGTATTTTGTATTATATACTTTTTCTCCCAAACACAACTTCCGCGCGGGCGGAGCCGCGAGCAACAGCTAGTAAATAATATATGTATCGTATTAGGCTTAGTGTAAAGTGCGCTTATCATTAGGCGCAGTGTGGTCATTATGCCGTGCCAGTTTATATATTTTTTTAACACTAATAAATTGTTCTATGTGATGCTATTAAATTTTATGCAATGTACTTTAATGCAATTTATAGCAAAAGCCGCTTGTGACCTTACAATAGACGTGCTTTCTTTGGCTTCAACCTTCCTTGGCTACTTTTTACGCTAGAGACAAGATCTTATGGCCCATTATTTTATTGTAGAGATCATAAGATATGAGCCATTTCATAATATGCAACAGTCATCCGCTACATGTAAAATGTAAATGAGCAAAGAGACTGAAGAGATTTAGCGTTGTTTATGAACAAGTTGTCAAAAACGGTATATTTTTTTTCTTTTTTTTAATATTCATATTTGACTTTTGTGTTGAGTATAATCGCCTAAATGGAAATCGATTTGGATAAGATTCGGACAAAGAACAATTAAATTGTGACGTCTACAGTGTTTCAGATTATACTCTTAAATATTCATATTCATATATGTATTAGAAAGACCTGGCTTTTTCTCGACATCAAATTCAAATCAAATTTCATCTGTTATTTTTTATCAAAGAATTAATTTTCTATTGGCTTAATTCACCAGAACACAGTCTGCAATTCCTAAATCATTTACTTTGATTTTTGCATTCTCATACCCAATCTCCATTACAACCGATCCTTGTCGACCTCATTCATCATTTGGATTTTGCGTCAGTCCCCTAACGAAGACTTCCTGTCGTCGATCAAGCTGCGCGCGCTCTCTCTGCGCCCTCTAGTTATCCAATTGGACACAATCTGTACTGGGAGGTCGGTGTTGTTCAATTGAATTGTTATTGAGAAGGTTCGAGCAATTCTTGAATTCGAATCTATTACACCTTATGTGAGGTCTGTGGTTGACAAGATTTCAAGAGTTATTAATTGTCACATATTTTTCAAAGAACCAAGAAGAAAATTTCTACATCAAAGTCACTGTGCTACATATGCAATGTGTTGCCATCCTGCTTAACTGCTTCTTCATACTCCGCTTAAAGAACTTAATGTAAGATGATATTTTATTTTGAAATTTAAAAAATAATTTCTCGTCTTAAAACATTGTTGACCAATATTTTAGTAATTCATTTGTCGTTTTCTAACTTACGTCAAATAATTTTAAAGTTATAGACAAAACAATGATTATGTTTATATGTCCATTTAATATCTGGTAAGGATACAAAGACTCAAAAACTAACTTAAAAAGGGTAGTCCCACAAACCAATTGTTCAATACTTGAGTAATCTATTCAAAGAACACCTTCCACAATGGTGAGGCAAACGTAAAACGTTAATTACCATACTATAAGTAGTATTACGTAAATAGTATCCATTCAATCCTAAAACAGATCTCTATCAATCACAAAGAGTTAGAGAGAGAGAAGTGAAAACAAAATGGCCGCCGATGACGTTGTTACGGCGTATGTTATGATAACAGGAGAATACATTAAAAGTCTTAACGCTTCAGTTAAAGGTATGGATAACTCATTTCACATAGTTAATGGTGTTTTTTATGTATTAGTTGAAATGGGGTTTTAAATTGAAATAACAAAGGGTGCGTGGCTTGTGCTTAACATTTTTAGTTAAGCATAAAACTGCCTTGCTACTACTTAAATTAGTTTAAACATTATGACATAGGTTAAATTCAATAATGTATGGTTTTTTTTTATTGCCTTGATAGGCAGACGAGCAGACGGGCCACCTGATGGTAAGTAGTCACCGCCGCGCATAGACTTCTGCAATGGGCCAGGGCATAGCAAAGCCGCTGCCTACAAAAAAAGGTTAATTGTAACAAGGAATAAGAAGACGTTCAGAATCAAAATACTTAATCCGAACTTGACAGATATCATTCGTCACTCCAACTATACCAACGAAAATAATAATTTAATAGTTTGTTTATTCGTTAGACTTAAGTAATGTTCGGCGTGTTTTCATCGAAATATTAACAATTCGTAAGTCAGATTTGCGGGCGATTACTGAAATAGGAACCGAAAAAAAGTTTTTTTAATTCATAAAAATTCACACCGACTTCAATGAAAAACAAATTATGCGTCTCTATAAAATTTGAAGGTTTCCCTCGATTTTTCTGAGATCCCATCATCAGATCCTGACTTGGTACCAATGGGACCACCTGGGAAGTATACTCTTTTAAACAAAAAAATAATATCTCGAATCGGTCCAGGCGTCTTCGAGTAATCGGGTAACATAAATAAAAAAAATCCGACGAATTGTTAACCTCCTCCTTTTTTTGAAGTCGATTATTAAATACATCACATGTACGACCCACACTTTAGAGCACACAACTCTGACGTTTAGGAATTATGTGTGTATTCTTAATTATATTTTTTGATGGACACTATTATATCTGGTTTGAATAGTGAAGGGGGGGGGGGGGGACATCACGAGGAAACCGATACATAAGCATAAAGAAGTATTTTATATTAAGTCTCCCAACATGCATTAAGCCAGCGTGTTGGGCTATAGCTACTGGCTAAGTCAGAAAAATCAATATTTCCTCTAGCAAATTACAGTACTAACCGCAGTTATCAATGGATAGTCGTCAACATGATTCACGTCAAATAGTTCGTCACACATAAGTAAATATTTGTTATAACCGTTTTGTGTCTATGGGACAAATTTGGCTTATAGTAATTAACGATAGTATCCTAAACAGTGGAATTGGTAATTTTAGGTGTTATGTCAACCTAAAAACGAACTTTCTAGAAAATTTTACTACTCAGAAAGATGGCTGTTTTTTTTTGTCCTGGCATAGTGACCACACTGCACCTAATGGTAAGCGTAATGCCGTCCAATTAAGCATCGAGTTGCCAGAGACGATCTATCCCCCGCTACTCAACACAATGATCTACTTCTTCACACTACGCCATGGGCAAACAGGTGAAGAAACAGTTCAGTGTTAATGTCACCATAATAATGTAGTAACATATGTGTTACCGTAACCTATAAAAACATGGGAATATTTTTATTTAAACGAATTTAATATTGCGCTTTGACTAAACACTAGAAGAGTCAAAGGAGAATGCCCTTTCTTGGTACTGTTTCTTCTCGCGCCTCAAGATAAAAATAATATTTTAATTAGTTTCTTTATTTTTGAAGTCATCTGGCAAACAGAATGTCTGTGTTGTATATGAGATTTCTTTTAAAACTTAATCAGACATATTATTGATTAAAAATTAATACCAGTTTTCATTGACGTAATGATACCTACAGCTTATTTTTTTTTATTCGTCCAAAGGACAGGCTATAGTCAATCGACCATACTGCCTATATACCTACAGTTTACACAAAAATTATTATTATTATACAAGAAACATGGAAACCCCCGTTCCAATTCCAAAAATGTAAACTTTAGACAGTATTTGGATACTTTATAGACTACTAGCTGTTGCTCGCGTATCCGCCTGCGTGGAGGTTATATTCGGGAGCAGAAGTATACAATCCAAGGAGTTGTCCTCTGCACTGAGGCACCTGTAGCGATTGTCCAGCCTCTCAGTTGTTGTGCCTGAATCTTGAGATTGCATCTAAAGAATACCTCATATGCTTAACCTTACTTTGCCCCTTTCTGGGATGATTTTTCAAAAACGTTGAAACACGTATTTCTTTATTTCCTACCAAAAGCCTAAATATGAATTTTCAGATCCCTAACTTGAGGAATTATAGATTTCCCATACAAATTTTGAACTCCTATTTGACCCCTTTCAAGGTTGTTTTTTGAGAAAAAAGATAGCCTATGTCCTTCTCCAGGATATAATCTATTCCCTTATTAATTTTTATTACAATCCGTTCAGCCGTTTAGTCGTGAAGAGGTAACAAACAAACAGAGTTACATTCGCATTTATAGTATTAGTATGGATTTAAAACAACTTTGGAGTTGACGCAAACTTGTACCGTGGTCCATATATTCCTGGTCATTCTCCTTTACTTACATTTCTATTCAACAAACCGTCGGATAAAATATTTATTCGGCAAAAGATAACGTGTTCATCGAAAACTTGCATGACAAAAATGTAACAAATAATCTGAGCACAAACAACGGGTTGGCATGCGCGTGCGCATACGATAACTCATCACTTCCGGCGTGGAGGCTGCGACATCCGCTCCACCATAAACGTCAGTTTATCTCACTAAGGGTGGGTTCGACGCCTGCTTATACCAGTTTAGTGGTCCGTTATCTTGCTTTTGTAATTTATGAAGTTGCTTTCTATCTCAATAGATGTCTATAGCTATTTGTATTCACTTTATCATATGAATGATAAGAAGCTACACAGCATGCCGGCATGATTGTGTTGAGTAGCGAGGGATAGATTGTCTCTCGCTACTTGATACTATAACTGGACGTCACTGCGCTTATGCCAGGATAAAAAAAACCTAAAGGGTTATATATGTCAAACACACAACACACGCTTATAACGTATGTGTTCCTTCTATATATCAATGATTTGTTCACGCTTGCAGCTGTCGTAGAACAAAATAAAAAAATCTATGATTATAGAAATACTCTCATTAATAAAGCGTAGTGTGAAGAAGCTACACAGCAGGCCGGCATGATTGTGTTGAGTAGCGAGGGATAGATTGTCTCTCGCTACTTGATACTATAACTGGACGTCACTGCGCTTATCGTCAGGTGCAGTGTGGGATTTTGACATGCCAAAAAAAAAAAAGTCCATTATAACTTATGCTTTTAAGCCAATAGCATTAAACGGCATCGTGACGATAATGAATTATTGTTGTCAGTTGATCAACTTTAAATACTTGGATTTTTTTTGGATTCTTAAAACCTTGAATAACTCACAATTTTTTTAACGACGATTATAGGTCGACATTTGGACGATTTATGCCACTACGTCTCATGGTAACCGATTAATTTTGAAAAGCAATAATAAACATATAACTGAATCAATTAAGCCAAATTTAAACTTCACAATAGTAGGATGGCCAATCTCCGTCCATTTGCGCAAGAGAAATCCGAAGTAGGGCGATAGTTCGCTCAGGCTACGGACGACATTCCGCAAATTTCTAGATACACCAGTGTTTACATTTATATTGCCTAATGGTTAAACGTTGCCTAAGATACGAGCGCCGCCACCTGTCGTTGAGAACTCGCAACTATGCATACCTAATCAAATGAGAAAGTCCTTTTTGCTGGCTTGTAGACTAATAGAATGAGGCAATTTTAAATATTTCCAGATAAATGTGTTTAGCCTCAAAATAAGATAGAACTGTGGCGCAGTGGGTGAAAAGAGAGGCCGTGGGTTCGATCCCCGCACTGAGATAAATGTTTGTGTGGCAGGCATGTTTGTTTCGGGTCTGGGTGTTGTGGGACCGTAGTCCCTCATAGTTCTTCATACCCACGATACAGACTTTACCTAGTGTGGAATCAGGACTATGATTGTTGGGTGTATTGTTTGTGTATTATTAGTGTTTATAACAAACTTAGGAATACATCCTCAAATCATTTTGTTGGATTTCAATAACAAAGTATTCTCATCACAATATGTAGAAAAGGTCTGTATTTAATATCTAAAGCCAACAGATGCGTAGCTACCGTTATTAGAAGCTTCAAACCATAGATTAGAATAGACGGTAGGCAGCGGCTTTGCTGTGCCCTGGCATTGCAGAAGTCTATAGGCGGCGGTGACTACTTAACATCAGGTGGCCTGTCTGCTCATCTGCCTATCGAGGCACAAAAAAAAAGATTTACCACATTCAGAACATTGTACTTAGGGATCTGTATAATGATACAGAAAGTACAGTGTTATCTAATAAAACTTGCGAGTAATGTAAACAAACTGAACAGTAACTTTTTATTAAGGTTGCCATAGTCTACATAGTATAAATGGCATTTAGAGAAATGTGCTCAGTATGACTATTTAAATATTATGTTTTCAACGTCATAACGGAATATTCTGTCAAAGCATTTGTGAAAGCGCTCTTCTTACCTATCTTACGTACAGCATTTTTTAACATAATTAGTAAACAGTTAATTTATTAACATAACGGTTTGTATTACCTTTATAATATTCCCAAAATGTTATAATAAACAAATGAAAACTACTAATCTATTTTTTTTATTATTTTTTTGTGTTTATTTAAATGATTCACTATAAGGCTTACATCTATTACAGGGGTCAGTGGTGTTTCAAGTGTATTGGTGTCGGAGGGGAGTGAGGTTCCGCTATTTGATACGTAACTCACCCCCCTTACTACTCTATTTCAAAACCATTATAAATGGGCTTACAAAACCTAATACTAATTAAATTCTAAATATATTTCTATAAAGATATCATTAAGAATATATAAATAGTTGCAAGTGTCACAAACTTTGTATTCATATGTATAATTGGTAGAAATAAACGCATTTTTATTTTATTTTCTAAAACAAGGAATCAAGTTTTAAATCAAGGAAATAATAACCACCTTAGATCCTATATAACACAAACGACAAGTTAATGATAAAAGAATTTTAAATCTTTCACGATTATTAAATCTCAAAAGTATGTCGATTTACAACAGCCAATTTCAATAAACAATCCTAAACCACATGTACAGCGAAATGAAACTATTTTTTTCAAAAAACTAATCTTTACAGCCTCCATGGTCACGGGGCGGAAGGCTGTAAAGCTTTCGCGATAAAACGCGATAGAATCCGTAAAAAATAGTTTAATTACAATGTACAATATTCGCGTAAACATAAAAAACCGCATGTACTGAGTGCGTAGTGCGAGTTTCTTAAAAACGATCGAGTAACGTAACCTTCGCGTTAAACGAGCAAACGTCAGTCACGGCGAATTGCGAGCAAGCGCGAGTGCGAGTTTCAAACATAGTCGTCCACTCGATTGGCGTTTATTCACCGTGAGCAGTGAACGTTTTTTTGCTTATATTGGCTACACTGGGTTGCTGTGTGATAAGCCGACAAAATCTAATACGTATTTCGTTTGTCTATCTTATTGGAGTTACCGATGTTCTCTCAAAATGGTCGGATTATGCGTCGCGTCGGTTTCAAAAGTCATAACAAAAAACTTTGAAACTTTTCAAGTGTTCTTGTAAGTTTTGGTGTGAACTGTGAAGATATTTGTTAAATATAAATTTATAACTAAAATACGCAAAATGAAGACAAGCCATCATCAATTTGATTTATTAGTATCGTACATGGAACAGTAAGTACCTTATCTGAGTTTATAATTCATATTTCTATGCTAAGTGTTTGAGAATTTGTTTTTTAATACTAGACAAGGAGATCTCAGCAAGCCAACATCCAATGCAAGGGGTAGGGTGGTGGCTTTGCAGAAATGGGAGGAGCTGACGTCCCTCCTTAACAGTGATGGTAGTGGAGATACCAAAACTACAGAAAAATGGAAAAAGGTTTAGTATTATTATTAATTTAGTAGGTATTGGTGGAGGTTTATTTATCATAAAAAAATATTTAGTTGCATAATATTAATAACTCTACATGTTTAAGGTGTGGAGTGACTTCAAAAATAATATAAAAAAGAAGGCTGCTCGATTACATAGAGCAGCCCATGGCACAGGTGGTGGGCCAGCTATATTAACCAAATTGACGGACATAGAACAAAGGGTCCTAAATTTAATTGGTGTGCAAGTAGCAACGGGCTTGGCAATTCCGGAGGCAGGGTTTTCTCAGGTTTACTAATTGATTATTTTATTTATGCTTGGATTTTTTTAATATGCATTAATTTTTTATTCATATACATAACACTTAATCTATTTCAGAATATTTTACAATTACCTGAAGAGCATCAACCTGAGGTCCAATTGGAAATTGAAGGAAGTAAGTTGTTGGGTATATAAGCATTAACAAGATTTTGCCTATAAATTAAAGAATATGTAAATAATTTGTTTTACAGTTGATCTATTGAGTGAGCCTGGCACTTCTCAACAGCAACAATGTGTGCCAGGGCCTTCTAGCCAGGGTGCTTTATCATCTGGTCAAGTTCCTGAACCTAGGCCAGCTCAAGCTTGTATAGAGTCAAGACCTCCAAGCCAGGTCCATGTGGACCCACCATCATTGAGGCCTATAGTTTCCCCATCTTTCATCATTGTAAATGAGGAACCCATAGAAAGTAAGCAATTTATTGATTTAATAAGCATCCTAGCACCTTAAGTTGATGTGGATATTAT
This sequence comes from Laothoe populi, assembly GCA_905220505.1. Lineage (NCBI taxonomy): Eukaryota > Metazoa > Arthropoda > Insecta > Lepidoptera > Sphingidae > Laothoe > Laothoe populi. The sequence continues at coordinate 20,621,299 of HG992152.1, read as the reverse complement.
AATAAGTATTAAATTAGTATTTTTATTAGTTATTTTTTGGAAATGTATACTAAATGCATACATAATTCAGGTGCTATTGTCTGTTGTGTTTAGTAGGTACTATGGCAGTTAATTTCAAGACTGGCACAAACAAATATTTATTACATAAATTAGTATGTTGTGCCAGTATAATATAATTATGTATAAAAGTTGCACTAGGTTTTTGTAAGTTTAGAGTAAGTATATAACAAAAAAACAGGGTATATAATTTATAAAAAATGTAAATGAACTTAAATAGATGATTGTTACAATGAATTGATACAGAAATGTTGATTTTTAATATCATATATTTCTTTTGTTTGTAGATATTAGAGATTTGGCTAATTCTCCTGATCATACAGCTGCTGCATCTGCATCGCAACCTGCTCAGTTTGGGCAAACAACACCTCGTCGTAGGTTGAGGCCTTCAAGAATACGTTTGTCTCCTGGCAGTCGACCATCGCCTCGTAGGCGTACGATACAAGGGAGACAGACAGAACAAGCTGCTCAACATTTTCTCCATTCTGATGCAGAATGGCGAGCATTCAGAATGCAGCAGCAAAATGATCATGTAGAGTTAAAAAAAGAGCAAAATAGAATTAGGGAATTAGAAATAAATATGCAAAAAGACTGGCAAACTTTAGGTTTAAGAGCTTTAGACATACTGGATAAATTAGTTAATAAGTTTTGTAGCGATTAAATTTAAATTGTGTATTAATAGAATAAATTTAAGTAATTAGTATAATTAAACACTATTAATTTTATAACATAAGGTTTAGGAAATAAAAATATGAACAAATTGTCTCAAATATATATAAGTTTTGTAGTGATTAAATTTAAATTGTGTATAATTAGAATAAATTTAAGTAATTAGTATATTTAAACAATAGTTAGTTTTTTATATAAGGGTTATGTAATAAAAATATGAAAAAATTGTCTCAAATACATAGTTTTATTTTTAAAACATTAACAAATTACATATTAAGAAAGACATTAAATTAAATGGCTATAAATACTAATACACATCAGTCTTCATTATTCGAAAAATGTTTTAATTACATTTACAATTTTATAGATATTGGTCAATAGGCTAAAATGTTAAACAACTAAATATATAACTTTATAACTTCACTTGATGAACGATCACACAACTTAACAACCTAGGATCTTTCTGTGTTCAATCATCATCATTATTATAGCAGTGTCAAAGGCTAGCCAACAGTTCCGTTTCGCAGTTTATAATTGCAACCAACATCCAACAACACCAGCGTCAACATCGTCACCGTTACGAACGCTATTCGGTAGACCGCCTGTAGTAAAATTTTCAGCGGCGCCTGGCGTAGCACCGCTCAGCGCCATCATCGTCCACTAAGCAAGCTTTATGGAAACCCCTGCCAAAAAAAAATCGACAACAGAAAATGTACAGTCAGCAGCAGATATATATGAGCACATAATGTGTTCAAATAATTCTATACACCCAAGAAAATCAATAACATCTACACAACAAAAGTAGTCAAATTATGCTGAGCATCCATTGCGTCATAATAATCTACACACTCGATTTTCAAATATTTGTAAACAAATCTTCACAGTAGGAATTGACTAAATTCTCTAACCTATACGTACAGGGTTGTGCGTACTTAAAATAAAATTAAATAATATTTGATCTTTGTATGAAAATAAGAATATTGCCTTTAAGAGACGAGATATTCACGAATGTAATCCTTGTCACCGAAACTTTATGGCCACGGCTTAGTAAACCCTTTCCGACTAACCTTGTATATCTTATGTATAATAATATAGTGTTTTTAACCGACTTCAAAAAAAAGGAGGAGGCTCTCAATTCGACGTGTATTTTTTAAGTTTGTTACCTCAGAACTTCTCCAGCCAAAACATGGAAAAAAACAGAATAATCAGGCATACAAAAAATATAAAATAGATCCATACTTGGTTTTTATGTAAAAATAATACTAGCCCTGTATTAAACATTGTCCCACTGCTGGGCACGGGTCTCCTCAACTAATGAGAGGGGTTAGGCCTTAGTCCACCACGCTAGCCTAATGCGGGTTGGTAGACTTCACAACCCTTCGAAATTCTTATAAGAATTCTCAGTTATGCAGGTTTCCTCACGATGTTTTCCTTCACCGTTAAAGCAAGCGATAATTAACATTTAATACACACATAACTTTAGAAAAGTCAGAGGTGTATGCCACTTGGGTTTCGAACATACGACTTTCGTCTTGGCGGTCCGTTCCGCAACCAACTAGGCTATCGCTGCTTTTATCACATTGTTGAATTGTGATATTTAACGTACTTGTAGTATTTTTTTTATAATTTATTGGATAGCAGCAATTGTCTAGTTGGTAGTGGAATTGTCAAAAAGTAGTATGTTTGAAACCAGCTCAAATTTCTATGGTTACGTGTGTAATCATTTTTAATTATCGCTTGCTTTAACGGTGAAGAAAAACGTAACGAAGAAACTTTTTTTGTTATCGCGGGGAAAGCGTTTTAGTACTGCCGCCCGCCCTGGGGATGGTTGATTCCAAGCAATGTCAACTTGGAAATTGAATAATTTAAACTGGCATTGTAATTTTAACATAACTAGAAACGTAAAATATTATTAAAAACAAAAGTAAAGTTACCTATGAGCAGGGATCTATATGTACTACGTACTAGATGCGGCGACCAGCACAAACATAATGTTCTATCGACTTGCGGTTCGGATACCGCATTGACATTAGTCTGCTTCATGCTATCGAAGTAATCACGCCACAATGCATCTTTCAGTGTCGAATGAATTTTAATTATTTGTAGCAACATTCCCGAACAAATCAGCCTTAAATTGACTGATTGGTTTACAGTGCAACCGTTAATAGCATGTAAGGTAAATGAAATAATTAATTAATTTCAATTCTGAATATGGAAATCTATTTTTAACAACAAAATTGGCCATTAGTTTCTCCTCTTTTTGTTCCCAAAAAGGGAGGGAGTTATCACGCTTCTAACAGTCATAGATCAATCGATCAGAGGGTGCAAAATAGGCACTTGATGGATGAATTGTACTATTGTATTTTTTCACATTCTTTGTATTGTTTATCCACATCATTTTTATACAATTCCTATTTTTCTTTTTTAAAGGAGTAAGTGCCCGCTTGTAGAAATGTCAGGACGCATACAGTGTTATTGTAAAAACACTTCCAAAAATGTCAATAAATCTACTGTAATTACTTGAGGCTAAGGTAGATCCCGCATGAGGCCAGCGTGCTGGACTAAGGCCTAATCCCTCTAAATAGTAGAGGTGGCCCGTACCCAGCAGTGGGACAATGTTTAATACAGGGCTAGTAATAATAATAAATAAAAAGGTAGATCCGGCGATAAGCTCTACAACTCAACATCAGAAATTACCCAAATTAATTTTGTTTCAAGGAAATTAGTTATAAAATAAACGCTTTTATACAATACTAGCTGTTGCTCGCGGCTCCGCCTGCGTGGAGGTTATTTTCGGGAGCAGAAGTATACAACCCAAGGAGTTGTCTTCTGCACTGAGGCACCTATAGCGATCGTCCTGACTCTCAGGTGTTGTGCCTGAAGCTTTAAATTGCATTTGAAGAATACCTCATAAGTTAATATTTAATAAGGGATGATTTGGTAAAAACGTTGAAACGCGTAGGTATTTCTTAATTTCTTACCAAAAGCCTAAATTTGATTTTCCAGATCCCTAAATTGAGGTATTACGGTTTGCCCATACAAACTTTCAACCCCTATTTCACCCCCTTCAAGATATTTTTTTGAGACAAGTAAAAGTTTTGAATTCATAAAGTCGGTGTACGACTTCAATAAAAAATAAATTATGCGTCCCTATAAAATTTGAGGGTTGCCCTAGATTTTTTGAGATCCCATCATCAGATTCTGACTTGGTGCCAGTGGGACCACCTGGGAAGTATTCCTTGTTAAACAAAAAACTAATTTCTCGAATCGGTCCAGGTCTTCGAGTAATCGGGGAACATACATAAAAAGATTCCGACGATTTAAAAACCTCCTCTTTTTTTAAGTTGGTTAAAAGATGTCCTTCCCCAGGATATAATCTATCCCTCTGCTGAATTTCATTGAAATTCGTTCACCCGTTTAGGCATGAAAAGGTAACAAACAATCATACAAACAACAATATTAATTTGCTGCGGAGATATTTTAAAACTGTTATATCTCCTAAGATATTCATTGAAATCAAATAACGTTATAGACATAACTTTGTTCAAAATTAAATACTTGTGATAAATAAAGTATTTTTTTGGATAAGGATTAATACCATGTTTATAAAAACCCCTTCCCAAATAATACAATTGTTTCAGAACAAATTCGATAACCATTAAAAGGTCGGTGAGCAAACCGAAAAAGATAGACATGCTGTCGCGGACTTTATTTAGAACTTTTTAAGAGGAACAATTCCGTGATACATGATTGTTATGTAACTTTAAACGTTTACGCAGCGCACGCAACGGAAGCTCTCAAAAGGAATATTTTTCCCCGTTTTAGCAACATTTTTCATTGCTACTCTGCTCCTATTGGTCATAGCTAGCCTATAGCGCTCCTCAATAAATAGGCTATGCAACACTAAACGAATTATTCAATTCGAACCAGTAGTTCCTGAGATTAGCGCGTTCAAATAACCAATCAAACAAACTCTTCAGCTTTATATTTAAGTATAGATTTAAAGTGATTTATTTATTTTCCACTAAAATTTAAACTTTGCATTATTTTTATTTATTTATGTGGCTCCAATAATACCTCACTTTGAGTCACCTAAATAATAGTAAATACAAAAGTTTAAAATAAAAGTAATTTGTTTCAACAAAATACATGATGATGAAATACATTATTTTGGGCTCTGCCACTGTTGGATAATAAAATAAAATTTTACACAACTACACAATCTCCAGAATAGTTCCTCAAAAATTGGAATGAACTGTCGCATCTGCTCATTGTGATGCACTTTGGTCTTTGGCTTAGAAAAGGAATCGATGGCATTAATGTGCGGAAAAGTTATTTGGAACATATTGTTTCTACGACAATTCGTGTCTATCGGTAGAATATATGTCAATGCCTATGAGTAAGCTTTTTAATATGCATGCGCAAACACGCATTCAGATACTAACATAAAAAACTTGAAACTTCAGAAAAGTAACCTACGAGTAAGCTTTGTAATACACAGGCGCATACGCGCGTATTAACACATACTAATATAACAAAACCTAAAATTTGAGAAAGTACCGTGCGAGTCAGCTTTGTAATACGCAGGTGCATACAAGCGTATTAAACATACTAACATAACAAAACTTAAAATTTGAGAAAGTAACGTGCGAGTCAGCTTTGTAATATGCAGATGCATACGCGCGTATTAACACATACTAACCTACGAGTTAGCTTTGTTATACGCAGGCGCGTACCCGCGTATCAACACACATCCAGTCAAGTATCAAATGGAACACCGGCGCGCCAACAATACTGGCACACTCGTGGTTAAAAAAATACATAAACCTAGAACATAATATACTGTGTAATGTATTCTATTTCATTTTCTTGCCGACCTATATTTATGTGATTGTCTCTTAGTGGTGATGTATTTTAAATATTTGTTTCATCGAGTTTCAAATCACAGCGATATTAAATTTTTATAATTTTAATATTTTTTAACTTCAAAAGAATATTTCTGAGATTAATTAGTGATACATTCCATGTGGGTCCGCTGGTAAAGATTACTTACGGAGAAGGCAAAATTTAATCACTTTATTTTTACTTTTTAGCACACCAACAGAGTAATTACATATTAATTCAATTTACATATTCTTAAACTAATTATTTAAAATACAATGTAATCATACCGATCATAGGCATGCATGACATTTTTAATAATGTGGATAATTTAATGCTACATTACAAGAATCTTAAATAGTAATTTAGATCTTACAAAAAAAAAATTACATCTTAAGTTACATTATGTTAACATTATAATAATACACAACGAATTTATGAAAGCTATGATATCTATATACTTAAAATATAATTAATAATTATTTGGCTTTTAATTTGGCAGGTGAGTACGGAGCGCTTGTATGAATCGTACGCGTCGGAAAATATATTAGTATCCACTAATTTATTTTGACTTCATATAATTTGCATAGTATTCAAGTAATTCGAAACAACGATACGTCACTGACGTCATACAAGGAATAAAATCAATACTTGATTAGTATTTGATAAAATAAATCCATTTGACAAATCATGACATTATAGTAAGGTTATTCCAAACAATTATGAGTCTAAATACATATACATAGAATTTATTATTCGTGTTTGTTAATTTGTTCTGGAAATCTGCGTAGATACCAGATTGTTTATCATAACAACGGCCTTCAGTTTGCTACTAAATATTTGACAATGTATGTGCTCAGTTATAATTGACAGATTGAGTGATCACAACATTTAGAAACTTTTGGTGTGTAGATCATTTTGGTCACTTTGAGTGTATAGTAATATATGAACACCTTGGTTGTTTAGCTACTTCTGCTGCTGACTGTACGTGTCAACACAAACTGGAAAATACCTCAAAGACAGGTTGCAAGGATCCGCTGGGGCCTGCAGTGGCATGATGTAACACATATGTTAGTGGTAACTTACGCTTTAAGCAGGATTTCAATGTCTGGATATTAGAAAAATAATAATGGTTGGACCTCACCTGATTAACTCTTTACCCAGCTTAAATGTTATATTCCATTATAGAAACTAACAATTCCTGTGCAAAATTATGGTGTTTGTCAAATTAAATGTTTACATCTTCAGGCATTTCTGTTTCTTTTCAAAGTCAATTTATCTTGAGATTGCATGTACAGCCATTAATTCCACCTCCATTTTACCCTTTTTATTGGTATTACTCATCCTGCCTTAACTCTTCCCGCAAATAAATCACTGGTTACATTAGTGATGCCAATAAAACAATTATTGCTGCAATCTTCTTACTAGTTGATCTCTCAATACCCTTCCCCTAATAAGATCTGTTGTGGAATTATGTCTATCCCCGATTAATCTCTCATCATGGGTTTGGTCATCATTATCCTCCAATCCTACAATTAACACGAGTATACATTACAAACTATGTATAAAAGTATTTGACATTATGGATATTCAATTTTTGTTAATAAATACATACTTATGATTTCTTCTTCTTCCACTGTTACACTACTAATTCCTATATTGTGCAAAACACAACATGCCTGTATTATTTGTGAGCATTTTAATGGCTTGTAATGAAGAGCCCTTTCTTTGTTCAAACAGCGCCAGCGATTTTTTAATCTTCCAAAAGTATTTTCTATTACAACCCTAGCTCTCATATGCTTTGAGTTACAATTCGCCTCTAGAGAGTTGGGAGCAGCATCTAAAATAGGAGTCATTAGCCATGGACGTTGTGGATATCCAGAGTCACCTAAAATTAGTTGCCATTATAAAGTATGTGATTGTTTACCAATTAATATTTTCAGCATAAAGTAAATTCAATGTTGATACATTGTACTAAGAAATTTTACCTAAGAGCCACACTGTTTCCCCGTTTTGATGCAAGGACTGCATATAATTGTTGACGTTACTATTCTCCCAAATAAATGAGTCATGGTTTGCTCCTCCAAATTTTGCGTTCACATTTAAAATTCTATAGTTGTCATCACATACCTACACAAAAGTAAATAAGTTAATGATCATAGAAAATAAAAAAAACACCTACATATATGTATTAAACAATTAATTTGTGATATAGATATTTACCATTTGCACATTAAGTGAGTGAAAATGTTTTCGGCAATAATACCAATGTTCTTCTTCCCTGGGTGGTGCAAATATTTTAAAATGAGTGCAATCAATGCATCCAATTATACCAGGCATGTGATATTTAGTAAAAAACCTGTAATTATAATGATTATACATTTGGTATTAAACCAATTTATTATAATTCAGGTGCTTATATAATATCATTAAGTTATATTGAACAAACCTTTGACTAATTGCTTGTCTAGCAGCCGGTGTGTCAGGAAACCGAATATATTTATTTATAATATTTGTATGTGTCAGAGCCTTGGTTACCTCTTCAATATAAACACTGCACATTTTTTGGGAAATATGCTTTGCTACTCCCACGGGTCGCTGGTAAGATCCCGTCGCAAAGAAAAATAGTGCTGTGAGGACCTAGAATAATAAAAGTCTATACACAATTGAACATACTCATGTCACATATAATAAACTTAAGTAACCACCGGCACCTACCTTTATTTCCAAAGTAACCCGTTGAGAGGATTTTAAGTTAGTCAAGAGACTTAACTCCTTACATAAAAACTTGAATTCTCTCTTAGAGAGACGATATTGTTTCCTAAATTCCGTGTCCGAGAGATCATACAATGGGTTATTGCTTCTGCGGGCTCTTGCAAGAAGATCACAAGTTTTATTACGATCATCTTGTGCCCCAGCAGTCGCAACCATTCTCCAAGCAAAAAAAAATCGTGATGCCATTTTATTTTGTATGAGCACAAGTTCACAAACACAAATCTTCTAATAAAATACCACTTTACAAGCTCTTTCACTGCAAAATCCCTTGCGAATAACTTTACCGTCGCGTTCGTGAGTAATAACTGTCAAATGGGTCAAATTTGCAACTCGCACTCGCAAAATGACCGATTTCACGCGTTAATTCGTTTGGATTTGATCGTCACCGTGACAACGTAACATAAACAAATCTCGCACTCACAAATTATGATTCACAATATTGACACTAGATGGCGCTGATCAAATGCCATACAAAACCGCGTTAACGCTAACGCGATCGAGTTGGTAAAAAAACTCAAACTACGGCCACAGATCGATCCCGAAAATAAACCAATCAAATAATGGCGCGGCAATGAAACTTTATTCTTATTGGCTCATTTCTGCAAACGATCTGTAGACCAAGATTAAGATTATGTATTGTCACTGTCCGTAAATGTTTGTTTATATTATTGACGAGTTATACTGAACACACTGGGTAGACTATCAAGGAAGTGGTCCTTATTAAGTATGCAGGGCCTGTGACCATCATAGCAAGTTTGGACATGTTTGGATGATTTACCAAGAATTTAAGTACTATCCAGTACGCGGTAGTCGATAAACGGATGTGTGAAAACTTGTTGCTTAATATTTACCATGATAACATTTAATTTGATGGTAAAACGGTAAATTTTTTTTTATGGATACTCAAAAAAGGTAACAGAACACAATAAACAACTCTTATTTGGAGTTGGAGCGTAAACGTTTCATTTTAAGGTAATAATTAAGGATTCGCATCATAAAAGCGATCAACAGGTACTTTTGTTAAAGAATCTGTGTCGTGGAAATAATGAAAAAAGATAGGATAAAAATTTCCATTTACCAAACGTAAAATTAATATTTGAGAATTATTAATAATATCGTAAAAAATAGCGATAGATTTTTTTTTAATAAACACAGCCATAGATCTCAGAAAAACAGTAGACTTTACATTTGGGAAAGAATTTTTACAATCCATTCCGTTGTACAAGAAATTACATACACACAACTTTAATTCTTTTTAAAAAATATTAGAGATAAGAACGCATTGGTAAAGACAAATCCTCTTAGACTTAACACATCCTACAGGTTTCTTTTAGGAAAGTTAGTAAAAATATTGGATTGGATATTGAACAAGAATTTTATGTTTTAAAAGCAATGTTTTAATTGCGACGGACGCCCACGAAACAAGGAATAAATAATAAAAGAGAATCTAAAAACACATAGATAATTAACATAGACAAAAAGAAAAAATACATTAGTATAGGTTATGATGCAGCAATACCTATAAATTTATTATTTAATAAAAAGTAAATTTAGCCCAAGAGATTTCAGTTATTTCTCACTTGCCGATTGTCGAGTTCACACGCATATTCCTTTACTGAAGGATATAAAAATTAACGCGTTCCGAGAACGACTTAATGTGCCTCTTTAGTTAATTGGACGTTTAAGGGGCGAAGTACTTTCTTTTTTAACTAAATCGTTGGGTCACTAACGCAAGCGTTTTCTTGATTTTGCTGTCTGGTAATAACGGTATACTAAATTGAATTTGTTAAAATCATGAATACAGAATTATTTTAATAGTATTAATATAATAGCAATCATAATTACCTATATATATTGTCTAATGAAAATAAATTAAAAGTTACACAAAAACAACTATTCTAATATATTTTAAGTGAGCTTAATTATTTAACTGGAAATAATTAAGACTTCCTGTAAAAAATATATTAGTTAAACAACATGGAACTAAGCCAAAAGTTAATTACAACGGGAATAATAGAATGAGGTTAGTTCAAAGCTTTATCATTGTTGGTTAATTTATATCTAAAACTAGCTGTTGCTCGCGGCTCCGCCCGCGTGGAGGTCATGTTTGGGAGAAAAAGTATACAATACAAAATACTCATGCGTTTAACTTAAAAAATTACGGATTTTCATACAATCTTTCAACCCCTATTTTACCCCCTTAGAGGCGGAATTTTCAAAAATCCTGAAACACATATTTTTTATTTTTAACTATAAGGCCAAATACTAATTTTCATGAATTTAACTTCAAAAATGACGGATTTTCATACAAACTTTCATCCCCTATTTTTCCTCCTTAGGGGTGGTATATCCAAAAACCCTTTCTTAGTAGGATGCCTACGTCATAAAAGGTACCTACTGTCAAAATTTCAAGTCTCTAACCCCAGCCGTTTAGGCTGTGCGTTGATCGATCAGTCAGTCAATCAGTCAGTCAGTCAGTTTCTTCTTTTATATATACAGATTAACGCTAAGTTATTAAATGGCAAAACATGACACTATTTTATATAAGCTATATGTATACATGTGCTGTGGTCAAAACCAGAAACCTTTTTATATTACCAATTTTGTCTAACATTTGAATTTATAACTATTTTGACAAATCAATTTCCTAAAAAAACCCATGACTCAAGTCATCTTTTAAGGACCTCTCAAACAAATTAACCTAAAATGACTAATTAAAATTTATTATTTTATTCTTTTAGCTACTTGTAAGAATCTAGTATCTAAATCTTGACGAAATAAAATAAAAATTTCTCACCTCCAATAATTCGTATAGTAATTCAACGTAACTCATTTTACGCATGGCTCACAAACACACAGTGCGAGTTCGATTGCAGACTGCTAGTCCACGGCTGTACCTGCCGACAGTCGCCCACGCGCCATCACGCATATGGAAACTAATCAGAGGCATGATTCTCTATGTCCTTACAAATGCGTAACAAGGCGCGTTACGTTAACTGCGTGTTATTAAATAAAAATAATAAATAACACCCAACAGTCACATAGATAGCCCCGACCCCACACCAAGATACCGAGTCTTGTGTTGTGGGTATCAGGGACTACGAGAGACGCACGGTCTCACAACACCCAGACCCCGGACACAAATATCTGTCTGTCACACAAATATTTGTCCCGGGGTGGAATCCAACCCACGGCCTCTAAATTCACAGCCGTCTACTCGCCAACTGCGCCACGGAGGCTGTCTATTCGTGTTATGGTGTTCTGTAATGCCATAACATGCGAATTACATGTCAATAACATGCTGTTAACGTAACGCGCCTCGTTTGTAACGACATAGAGAATAATGCCCCAGACGGATTTACAATATTACCACTTTTAAGTTTTTTTTTGCACCTAAATGTCAATGTTCGATGACTCGAGTGATCAGCGTCATTTGAGTTGTTTTATTTTCTAATATTTTGATTCTATCTATGGTTAATTCTTATTTTATTTGTATAGAAACCGTAAAGGAGTAACCGGGTCTCCTGGATGGTATCTGACTACAGTTCCAACACCCAAATGGAGCCATCCATAAATTACGTCACACGTAAAGGGGGAGATGGGGTCGACGAAGTGTGACAAGGGGTGGGAGGGGTACTAGTTTTCGTGACGTTACATATAAAAATTTTGTTTTATGTTGATTTTATAAATAAATAATATCATTGGAAATGAAACTAATTTCAGAACTGCTATTTTAATTTATTATTTTCTAGATGTAAAACTGCAGAAATTATGTGTCGTCAAACTAGGGTGGGTGTCTCACAAATGTGACAAACTTTGACCAGGTCGGGGTGAACAAATCACATGTGACGTAATTTATGGATGGCCCCCAATATCTGAAAGAAAGTCATTATTGTTACAAACTTATCTTTTCGCAGTTATATTGATGGCAATCAACTTCATATTGGTTTAAAGCACTTTTAAAAGAACACAAAAGCAGAAGAGAAACATCTTCATATGCCCAAATAAAAAACAATGACCTCGACCTGTCCACTGTTACTTCAAAAGTACAGTTTACAAAGAAAAATAGTTTTAAACACAGCGCTGTTTTGAATATTAACTAAACCTTTCTAGTACAATATTTATTGAAGCAAACAGTAAAACAAGCATCACACTAGAACACCAAGTCTTTCAAATTCTTATTTAAACCGCATAGTACATATAGTATTAATATTAACTTCAGTAAACATACTGGCTGAAAAATAAGTCAAAGAGGCGAGAGCAAAAGCTAGTATTTTTAAAAAACAATTAAACAAACTGAAACACCATACAAATATAACATATCTTAGTGGTAAACGTTCACCTAAAGACTTATGTAAAACCATAAAAAAACACCAATGTAACTACCGTACACAATTCATAAATTGAAAATTTGAACAAAAAATAAATATGTTTCCGTACCAACAAAACTGATTTTAACACTGCGGAACGGTTTCATAATTTGAAAAATTCTTAAAATTGTCTATGGCCTGGCGGAAATACGTCCCTATTGCGTTACAAACAAGTGCCATATACTGCGTCGCGAATCATCGGAACCGGTCTAAAAGTAGGCTTGCAAAATATACAGCAGACTGTGCAACCGTGTGCGATTTCTCGAGGACAAAACGACCATAGATAGTTCGCGGCTGTATGTCATAATACCTTTGCCTGTGTGGTCACGTTATTGAAATGTGTAGATATATGATTATTTACACAAATCATTTTTAGAGAAGAGAATGTTATTAAATTGTTAGAGAAGTCATAGGCTTAGAAGAAAACTTAAGCTTCAAATATTTTGTTCGGATTTAGATACCTACCCAGTTTTTTATATCCATCTTAGTTTTTTTTTATTTTAGGATAGACTTTAACGTTTACAGCATTGTTGCTGTTTAGTTTTGTGCCAATTCACTTTTGATATTAGGCGCTTAAAAAACTCCAAAACAAATTTTCTCTTCCTAAAAATTTTAACCATTTAAAAGATTAAACTTACATCAATTTTATTCGGATTACATTCGAGCTGGGTATTCAAAACATTTAATAGAACTGTAATGACAGTGTGGGTTAGTAATCAGTTGCAACGGAGGCAGCGCGGGGCGGCATGGCCCGGGGCGCGGATGTCGGGTCGCGTGCACTTACCGTGGGAAAGAAATCCAAAGACAGAGATTTAGGGCTATAAGGACTCCCTAACTTAATCGAGTAGGTGTGGTTTATGCGATGTATTAATATATTTTAAAATAGGACGAACAAAAGATTCAAGTTAGTGAACTCCGATCACATACTATTTTCCTATGACTCACAATTTTTTTCTGTGTACGCATTTGCGGTATCACGTCGCATTTATCTGGCACGCATATTAAATCCTAGTTTGTATGTGATTGTATTTATTTATAAAGTTTTATATGAACAAAGTCGTTATATGCAGAAACATAACGGCCCAATGAGTTTGGTTCCTTGAGGCGTATTGTGAAGAAGCTACACAGCAGGCCGGCATGATTGTGTTGAGTAGCGAGAGGTAGATTGTCTCTCGCTACGGATGGCACTGCACTTACCATCAGGTGCTGTCTGGTCACTTTTCCGTGCCAGAATAAAAAAAACATAAATACCAATGAGTAATCTTACCCTCATATTGACGTATAGACCACAGTCCTCGGTCAGATAATCAAGGACTAACGTCAAACATCATAAACTCAACAATCAGCAGCATTATTTACAATACTATATTGATTACTTATCATTCCGTAGTAAATCCGAAAGTTCAACCAATATTAAACAGTTAAACTTAACAAAAAAGCGACAGAAATGCAAAATGGCCGCTAACGCGACAATATTTAAAAAACAACATGGCGGATACAATTACCAGAGTCCAAATGCGAAATGGATTGTTTTTTTTAGTACAAAACCTGCACTGGTTTTGTACTAAAAAACAACAATCCATTTCGACTCGGTCGTATTATCGAAATGTGATTTTACATGCTAAATAAACATACGGAAATATGAGCAGAGTAAATTCATTTAACGGCATTTAAAGAGTCAAAGACTTTCCATCAAATGTATTCTTTGTTTTGGCGGCAGACAATTTTCATCTAGTTATATGTTACTTTTGATTTAAATGTTTACGAGCATTATCTATCTATATATATAAAGTGAGCATTCGGTGTTCATAACACAAGTTAAATCTTATTTTGGACACCGGAGTTCAACAACAAACACTGTCTATTGCTTGTATTCCTTATTTATGTTCATATAAGCTTTAAGCATGTAAAGTCTTATGGAATAAATAAATTATTATTATGATTAATTAATTTTTGTTTATTAATTTTATTTAGGTATAGGAACCATACAGTACTAAAATATATTAAATAATTATAGATAGAGATTATAGTAACTCTTAAACCAATAAAGTTTCCAATAATAAAAAATGCGTTTATGTGTGTGGTTGGTTGCAACTTAAAAGATAGGATAGTTTTAGATCCAATAGGTGGTGCTGTTGTCGAGATCTAAATTTCTTATTTTTTCAACGAAAATTCGGTCCACAGAAAAGGCGGGTTATGGCACGACAACGTCTGCCCGGGACCACTAGTAATAAAATAATCACTCAATCACTTAGAGTATTTAACACTGGAGACGCCATTGAGCGCTTACCCCGTATGACAAATGTAAGAGCACGGTGCTCATACACGTTCTATAAAACGAGTTGCGTTTCGTGATCCGCCACTAAAAAAGTGACATCACGTGCGAATGGAGCTCCCTGAAAACGCGAGCCTGTAGCGGTATTAACATGTAAAAGTAGATCTGACACATCAAACTTACAAAAATACAAAATTATTTTTCACCTGGACATATTTTTTTAAAGTAATATTATCATTAAAAGCAACAAAACATATAATCTCTAAAAATTATCATCGGGTAATAAATGTTGCCATGTTAAACTTTTAGCCACAGTAGTGCAAAATTTATTTGCATTCAATATCTTAAACGCAAGTTGTTTTTTTAATATTCATTTTTAACTAATGTTGCCCGCGGCTCCGCCCGCGTGTAGGTCTTGGAGCATTTTAACCTTCTATATTTTGCTATCCCATAAGAAGCGTGCATTTTTTCGATTTAAAAGTGGTCTTTGTCATTTTCTGATCCCTAAACTGCCACTATGCAAAAAATCATGTCGATCCTTTGCTCTGTGAAAAACTAAACTATCCCATGGGAACTGTACATTTCTCCGGGATAAAAAGTAGCCTATGTGCTTTTCCAGACTATAATCTATCTCTGTGCCAAATTTTCAGTAGATCCGTCCAGCCGTTGTAGCGTGATTGGATATCAAATAACCATGCATCCATCCAAACATACGCATTTATAATATTAGTAGGATTACTTTATTTATGCTTTAGACATATCGACTAAGTTTACAATTTCATAAACTTTATGCCAGTGTAGCATTTTGGGTGGTTTATGTGGTAACACTGTCGTTTATGCAAGACTCAAATAGTGTTGTAGATAAACTTATAAAGGTTATCGATAAAATTACTAATCCATCTGGACTGTCTTCTAAACACATACTTTTAATGTAAATAGTTCTAACACACTAGGAATGTCACAAAATATGACAAAACCAGAATAAAGTTTTTGTCAAAAAAAGTGATCCTAAAATTGTATCCGGTATATTTAAAAAATATTTAGGTATGAATTTTGGCGCCATTCATTTATTACGTAAGATGATGTAGGGGGGGAGTCGATCACGTCTTATTTCTTCTTACAAGGGGTGGGAGGGAGTCTTAATAGTTCTTACGTAAGATCACACAAATGCGCAAAGTTAGGATTATACTTTGAAAAAACGCGGGCCATGCCTATAATTTTAAAAACAAGCAACTTAGATTTTTTAAATTTTTTTTGTTAACCGGTATGACTTGCCTTTTCACCCGGTTCCGGCTTGACGTCGACTTTTGGGACACCCTGTATTCATGTCGAGATCTCAAGCCCTTTTTAAATACTCTTCATAATAGATAGCCGTTAGCCGGCTACAACACCAAAACAGGCGATAATCGCTCTCAATGACATACAATAATTTCATTCACAGCATTTGCTAATCGCATTCGTTACCAGTAACACTGTATTTCTTGGCTCCGCTTATTTAATTTGAAATTTTATGGAATAACAGAACACTCAATTTTCTTACAAACTATATACGATTGGAAAGGTCGTGTTGTGTACTTTCCGGTGGTATATTTGCTGAAGTATAATCGGAATACCTCAAAACGAGTGAGTAATCAACATTTTAAAATAATTTGCAACGGCCGTCATTGTTGTGTTGCATGTGCTGACATACCTGAAAAACGCTACTCTACAATTAGTGTTGACCAAAAAAAAAATGGAAGTGTCACGGATGATGTGCAAAGCAACCAAAAACTGATAACAGTAATACACCTTTACGTCCCATTGACTCACCCGGGAAGTCGAGGAACAATAATGACTCGCTACCTTTTAATGACAATATTACGCATCGAAAAAAGCCACTGTTGATACTAGCGCAATTAGTGGAAGTTCCGGCTTAAACTCTTCCGCGTCAGTTATTACAAAGAAAGACGCTAGGGAAATAATAAGAGAAGAATTCAATGTCATGAAATTGGCTTTAGCACAGGAGCTTAACCAAATACTTAAGCAGATGGTGAGAACCGAATTTCAATCTCGAAAATCAATTCATAAAACAGGAAATAACTGCTTTGGATAATAATGTTTGTTTCTGAATGAAAACTATGAAACCACCAAATCCGCCATCGCCAAATACCAAGACACACTGGGAGAGCTAAAGAAATAGAACGTTCAGTTAACATATACGTTACAGGATCTGCAAATCAGGCTTCAGGTTGCTGAGCAGCATAACCGTTCTAACAATCTTGAGATAGAGTGTGTCCCCGAGTAAAAACAGTAAAACTTGCTATCTATGATTACTCAGCTGTCTAAGGTATCCTGCGACTAGAAAGAATCCGACATTCATAATTGCACTCGTGTGGTAAAAAGTAACGGAGACGACAAGAGACCTCGCTCAATCATTGTTAAATTGGCTACCTCTAGGCTTCGGGATACATTTTAGCGAAAACAATAAATTTTAATAAGGCAAATCCAAACGACAAGCTCAGTGCTGCTCACATAGGCATTGGAGGTAATAAATCGCCGCTTTACATTGTTGAGCACCTTTCACCTAAAAACAAATTACACGCAGCGGCTCGCCAGATCGTCAAAGAAAAAGAGTACAAATTCGTGTAGATTAAGCAAGGTCGTGTTTTCATTAGGAAAACAGAAGAAGACGAGTTTACTTATATAAGAAACCAAGAGACCAGAACCGACCTAAAACAATTCTCTGCCATATCCATACTAGCTGTTGCTCGCGGCTCCGCCCCCGTGGAGTTTATTTTCGGGAGCAGAAGTATCAATGCAAGGAGTTGTCTTCTGCACTGAGACACCTATAGCGATCGTCCTGAATCTCAGGTGTTGTGACTGTCTAGATGGCTAGACAGGCACAACTCCTAACTTAAACTTCTAGCACTCCTTATAATACCTCGGGATCACTCCGTAAGTGTCGAAGAAGGCCACCGCGGGGTTTTAGCTGGTAGTGTCCGGTTGGTGTACATAAGTAGTAGGGACTCGGCCCAGCCGCAGCCCGGATAGCCATCATCCGGGCGAGGGGGTGCTGGGTCGTAAGACCGGCTAGTCCAGCATAACCGTTTTATTCTCATTCCGCTTCCCCCCGAAGCGGACGGCAGTAATAAAATGCTTTCCCCGCGTAAAAAAAAAAGTGTTGTGCCTGAAGCTTGAGATTACATTTAAAGAATACCTCATAAGTTAACTCCTCACTTCGCCCTTTAAGGGATGATTTGGTAAAAACGTTGAAACACGTGTTTCTTTATTTTTTACCTAAAGCCTAAATATGAATTTTCAGATCCCTAAGTTGAAGTATTACGGATTGCCCATACAAACTTTTAACCTCTATTTCACCCCTTTCAAGATATTTTTTTGAGACAAAAGATACCCTATGTCCTTCCCTAGGATATAATCTATCCCTCTACTGAATTTCATTAGGATTTGTTCACCCGTTTAGTCATGAAAAGGTAACAAACAGACATACAAACAACAATATTAATTTTGCTGAGGAGATATTTTAAAACTGTAATATCTCCTAAGATATTCATTGAAATCAAATGACGTAAAGGGCAACTTTGTTCAAAATTAAATACTTGTGATGAATAAAGTATTTATTTGGATAAGGATTAATACCATGTTTATAAAAACCCCTTTCCAAATAATACATTGTTTCAGAACAAATTCGATAACCATTAAAAAGGTTATAGTGAGCCAACCGAAATAGATAGACATATGCTATCGCGGACTTTTTTTAGAACTTTTTAAGAGGAATAATTTCGTTGTACATGATTGTTATGTAACTTTAACCGTTAACGCAGCGTACGCAACGGAAGCTCTCAAAAGGAATCAATTTTCCCCGTTTTTGCAACATTTTTCATTGCTGCTCCGCTCCTATTGGTGATAGCGTGATGTTATATACCCTATAGCGCTCCTCGATAAATGGGCTATCCAAAACTAAAAGATTTTTTCAATTCGAACCAGTAGTTCCTGAGATTAGCCCGTTCAAATAAACAAACAAACTCTTCAGCTTTATATAATAGTATAGATTAAATAAATTAAAGGCGTATTATTTAAAAAAAAATCTAAAAAATAAAGTTTTTATTTTTGCTTATTTGGCTTGTATTTTTCTCAGTACTCATTACCTTTATTATCTTTACAGTATTTCGATTAAATTAGAAATATTAATTTACACTATTTTTAACTATACCTCTCTACTTCCGTCCCTTTTCACGAAATCACACCCAGAGATTGCAAGAAAGCGATAGAAAAGATGATACACATAAAAAAATATCTTAAAACATTTAATAAATTATAATTGTTTTATTTTATCTATCGATAGATAAGGACAACGCTATCTATACCTCGTGTCGACATTGCTACGCTCTACTGTTTTTACACAGTTGTCAATATATGACACTGTAAATATATTTCACAACAAGATAAATTTGTAACTGTGTGCATAAATTTGCCAGTGTTGTATGAAATGGTGTAGTGTGCGTGCGTAGCGACGTGATTACATTTTGCATTTGTGTGCACATGTTTATTTGTAGTTGTACGAAGCCCCCCACCGACATTGCTGAATTTTTTGTTCAAGATTCGAGCGTAATGCCGTCTCCTTTTGGTTGCCTACTCTAAGCTCAATCAATAAGCAATCTTCACTATGCATAATAATTCTAATTTAAGCAAAATTATTGCATAATCAGTTGTCCTCGGTTTTATCGAAGATTAACAAAATAACTCCAATTAATATGGAACAGTTATAAAAAAGAACATTGCCCTTCACACATCTTAATATCCTTCAATTATACATTATCCATACCAACCTGAATAATACTTTAGAACTTTCTGTTCATCCCAAGAATCAATAAAGTCGATTGTATACGGTCCAATGTAATTTGGAATGCAAGCTGAGCTCGCGTATGGGCCAATAAATTAGAGAGGTGCGCACGCGCATCTTTAAGTGATGACTAATGTTTGTTTTCAGTGGGTCCATGTAGGATTTTCACGGGATTTCGAATTCTTCCTGTTCCTTATTGATTAGCTATAAAATGAAACTTGGTGCAAACTTAAACAAATTTTATTGACCGTGAAATTACTAATCAAGTTACTTTAAAATACCGTTATTATAAATCTTTAAGTTTTTTTTTATAGCATAGGACGATAAACGAGCCAGTGGGTCACCTGATGTTAAGTGATCTCCACCGCCCATGAACACCCACGCCTTAAAGGACAGGAATAGGGATTAGGGAAGGGAAGAGGGAACCTGGGCTTTCGGATATCTCACTTACCATACGCGACAGTAAACTGTCACTTTACGTTGGTTTTCTGTGAGGCAGTAGTACTAACCCGGTCGAGCCGGCCCGGCCCATTCATGCTGTAGACAAATATGTCTACAGCGTGGCTCTACCACTTCTAGTACAAGTTCCTTATTCTTGACACCTTAATACTCAATACTGATAATGAACACTTTATTACAATTCAAAACATATTCCCACGAAAATGTGTATAGTTACGATTTTCAACTTCCATTCAATAATGAAACTTGAATTTGAGTGTTAAGGATGATAATAAAGACGAGTGCCGAGTGTCGACCAAAGACACCGGAAATCATGTGCGGTCGGATTATTCGGATCGCGATTCGATTGTGCCGCCATATTTAAATATGGCCGCGCATCCGGTCAATTAAGAGTCGATAATACTAATTATTTTATGGGATTTGAAAGGATGGTCTGATGGTTTATTTGACGACGATAAATTAGAACAGATCGCATAAGATTTATTAACATATTAATTAAGTTTATCTTAATTTTGAGACATTTCGATTGTCATCACTGTCATTCCCTAAACTTGAGAACCTAATAAAACTATTACGCGGAAACCATCTCAAAATGTTAAGATATGCGTGTCCAAGTTTAGGTTGTTTTTGTTGTTCAGTACTTAAATTCTTTTATCTACTTCTTCATGGTTTTTACTTGATAGTTCTTCACAAAAAACTGACCATAAATGTTTCAATCATCCGTCCTATAATGACCCGCACGCAATATGTAAGGGTAACCACACTATAAAATCTTTAATTAATATATCATCAGCTGCTATCAAATTAATGACAATAAATTAAACCAATGACTGGCAATATTCATTATAGTTGAAAGGCAATACGAGTGATGTGAGTTGGTCATGCGACTGAAGATTCATTAGGAGTATTACCTATTAAATATAATTAGCAGGGTTATCGTGATAATTTTGTTGCTGGCTGGTTGTAACACAATATTACCCGATTTTATGTTTCGAATTCCTAAAATCTCAATGTCTTACCTTTTGTTTTTAAATTTCGAATATATGTAATATCTACAACAATTAGTAATCTTTCGATTTTTTGACTTGGTATGGTTTCAAGTATTTATTTGCATAGCTCGCATCTTGACTGTGACTGATAAGAGACTTTTCTTTTATCATTGAAATAGCAAAATAATCATTTCTACTTATTAACTATATTTATTTTAAAGTCGCACGGTCGTTCAGTCTCAAGAAGATCAGGGATCAGATCCATTGAACATTTATTATATTTATAAATTTAAAAAACCGTTCGATAATAAGGGACGCGCCAAATAACGGGTTGCCAGCATTGAAAAATGATAATTGGCGCGTAATGACGGACATTTTGATTGATGCGTTTGAAAACTTTGAAACCCTTTCGGATTGTAAACTTCACTTAATTATAACAGTAGGATACGAAATCATCTTCAAAAATATAATCTTGTCGCTTTTATGGAGTTAAATGAAACATTTCGGAACGTTTTGACTGAAATGTGTAATTTATGGTCGTTTGTTGAATTGTCTATGGTCTCACCATTAACCATGAAGATAAATATTGGGTTCCAAATACAAAATTACAAAACATTTGAAGGACATTGTGATGCTTTTTGTTATCATAGTGATGAAGTCGTATAAATAGTTGTCGGGTTTTAAGGAAAAACAACAGGAAATATATTTATAAATGACCAAAGTCCAGTACAATAAATAGGACACCACATACTTATCAAACATAGCCAACACCCTATAAGAATACAATGATCACCACGTGGCCGGTAGCAAAAGCCATCAAAGGCTCCAGTTTTTTTGATTCAAAGCGCTAAAATGACGAAAAACTAGCACACCAATATCCAAAGCCGGTAACATAAATTAGTACATGCTATTTACAGTATCAAAGATCTGAGACTTCAAGCAAAGGGCCCTAGACGTGCACCAACAAACAGAAGGGCCGTGGACACAAAACAGACTGCGATCCGTCTTTGTTTGGATCTTTTATAAATAAAACTCAAGTAGTTCTTTGAGTTACTTCGGTGTTGCCAGGTCCATAAAAAATGTTTGCATGAACAAGCCGGGGGAATATGGACCGTTTTTGTGACAGTTGGTGTTATTAGTGTTTGTTTAGATTTGTACTAATATATGATTTGTTAAACAAGGGGTAATTTAGCCGTTACGCTAATAGCTAGTTCACGGGTTTCTATGAAGTTACCATAACACGGCCGATTATGATAAAAATATTATAATCTTACAACATTCAAGAACTTACGTATGTGAAATGAAATACCAGGATTCGATAATATAGATAAAGTATACCAAAGTTTTTTTTGGATACAAGACAAAAAATACACTTTATAAACCTCAAACATCTGTCGGCCTCAGCTGATCGTGGTTCCATTTTCAATTAATCCTCTTCAGTGCAGGTAAACTCTTTTGACAAGCCACGGCCGTCAGCTGTTTGTTCAATGGGTGCGCGTGCATTCGAAAATCTTCCGAAATGTACAATTTAAAGCGCCTGCGCCCTTCCGCTAATGTGGCCGAACATCTGCTACGTGCAGGTGCTATCGTTGGAATTTTTAAATTTCGAACGCAGTTGGCTTTCTGAAATCGTCATATGTATTTTTTATATCGAATATTATTAAATGGCCACATTGTATTCATTAATATAAAACAAATATTTAAACACGTCAAACTGTTACTGGCATATAATTTTAAATGCGTTCTGTATTGATTTTGGTATTTAATTTATACAACAAGATTTTTGAACTACATTTTTAATGAAACCATTTTATGTTTTTAAATAGTTGTAAACTACAATCTATTGATTGAAACCTTAATCAGTCAATACTTTTTGCTTAAAATACAAAAGTCTGGTTTACTATCAATCTCAAACATCCTTTTTTCTTTTCAGTGTTAACCCAAGGCGGAAACGTCATGTTATCATGTTTTTGCGCATCCGTACAGGGTTCATATTTTCATATCACAGTGACGCGGGTATCGAGATATCCTTGGTATCGTATATCGCATCCGTTCAGGGTACGATTACTTTTAAGACGTTTAGCGGGACTGAATTATTAGGTTCATTTTTCTTTATAATAGCTTTGTTGACAAGCCATGGAAGACATGAAGTCCAAGACTCCAAAGATTATCAACCAGCACAACGACCACTGTGACATAAAAATACGAGCGTTTTGAAAAATCCGAAAATATTTCCCGCTATCGCTCCTCTCATCAATAAAGTAAACACCGAAGACATTCGATACTTTGTGGAGTATTTTTTGCTGATTTTACGTTTTCAGTGCTTATCTGGTGGCCTTACTGCCACTGCTTATAAGCAGTTTCATTCAATAACAATTTCCGCTTATGTTTATTATTTCGTATAACGTGGTGTTAGTTGTGCTGAGTTTGTTTTATGACTAACCCAGTTTTTCAGGCTTCTAGAAAAAGCTGGAAGAGCCCTTCCATTGTTTCGAAAAAGTTTATTTTGATAATTCCTCCTTCATCTATATATGTATAAAAAACATAAAAATTGTTACCAACTATGCCTTTATAAACTTTGAAACCACTCAACCGATTTTATTGAAATTTTAGGTATGTGGTTGAGTCCAACTTAAAAGATTTCCGAATTTTTTATTTTTTTAACCTACATTCGGTCCACAGAGAAGCCGGTTTATGGCAGGACACCGTCTGCCCGGGACCACTAGCTGATCATAAGAGATTCAATAAGAGACACCTTATGTCGTTAGTGCAATGCAGTACAATATTTTAAATTTTAATTGGTGCTTCTGTTCACAGCCAGGGGTGATGCTTCCCAACAGATACGTGACCAGCCGGCCTCCCACCACCTCTTAGAGTATTGTTGTAATATTACCATTGAAACTCATGGTACAAATATAATTGTATTACAACAATACTTCTCTATATTTCCAACTCCTACCTATATTTCTATTTGATTAATTTCGTTGCGGGATAAAAGACAGTTATTAAGCATTCCCAGAGACTCGCCGAGTTTCATTACTCGGTGTCGAAAAATTGCGTGCCATTGTTGATCCTGGCTAAACAGGAGTTACAATGGCGGGTGTGTGGGCGAGATAGTCTCTAAGAGGTGGTGGTAGGCCGGCGGCTCATCTCAATTTTTTTTTGTGGCCAAAGCACGATCATGTTTTTTATTAACTACAATATTAATTACTGTATTCTTTGCTGATCATCTAAGTGAACTTGGGTTTGTGAATCGACATAGCCTAAAGGGTAAGTCACTACTATGCAGTATGTATGTAGGTACTGGGAGGGAGTAAACGAAGG
Organism: Laothoe populi; assembly: GCA_905220505.1. Lineage (NCBI taxonomy): Eukaryota > Metazoa > Arthropoda > Insecta > Lepidoptera > Sphingidae > Laothoe > Laothoe populi. The sequence goes on along the minus strand of HG992152.1, from coordinate 20,596,660 downwards.
GTTTTGAAGGTCATTCTTGTGGCCTACTACAGTCATATATAGCGACCAATCGAAAACAAATATAATAGATAAATATGAAAATACAAATGATATTAAGGTCAATTATAAAGCGAAAGGTGTATAAAAACACTTCTTTAGAAATATAGTTGGCATATTCAGAAGCATATTAAATCAAATAATAACATTCCAAATTGACCATGTAGAGTCCCATAGGAAACAGCTGACGCCATAAAAACACCCTATCTACCTAAGTTTTCAATATTGCCAGCCTTTGTGTCGGCGAATAGCAACACTTAAAAAAAGTTAATATGTATGTGAGTGTTGACAGATGTTTCTTGTAAAGCGTGACGTTAGCATTCCATGTTTGTAGATTTTTTTTCGGCGGATTTAAAAATATATTACATTATTACAATAAACTGCTTTTTCGAATTGTAGTTTGTTCTAATAGTATACTATTAGATTTCTTTTCATCTATTTTACAAATGTAATGGCTTTTTTGTCTGCACCTGAAGATTATTAACTTATAGAAAATATTTAATTTCATTATCATGTGTAATAAAAGGTTAACAATATTAATATATTGTAGCAGCGATAGCCTAGTTGGTTGCGGTACGGATTGCCAAGACGAAAGTCGTAGGTTCGAAACCCAAGTGGCATACACCTCTGACTTTTCTAAAGTTATGTGTGTATTAAAATGTTAATTATCGCTTGCTTTAACGGTGAAGAAAAACATCGTGAGGAAACCTGCATACCTGAGAATTTTTCGAAAGTATGAGAAGTCTGCCAACCCGCATTAGGCCAGCGTGGTGAACTAAGGCCTAACCCCTCTCATTAGTAGAGGAGGCCCGTGCCCAGCAGTGGGACAATGTTTAATACAGGGCTAGTATTATTTATTATTATTATATTAACAACGAATTATTTAATTACGTTTGTCGAGTTTCAAATGTCGGCGTAACAGCAACCACCAAGATTTTGAATGCTAGCTCCCGACGGTCCCCAGTCATTTTCAATATACACACCTATACCGACAAACCCCGACACAACGAACTGTTATAATTTTCAAGTGACCACAAGCCCAAACAAACTTGTATCAATAAAGCACTAGATAACAAAACACAGGCAAAAATCCTTACTACTGTTTATGTATAACAATTATAATACTAGACAATGTTTTAAACATTGTCCCACTACTAGGCAAGGCCCTCCTCTGCTAAAGAGAGGGGTTAGGCCTTAGTCCACCACGCTGGCCTAATGCGGGTTGGTAGACTTCACATACCTTCGAAATTCTTATGAGAATTCTCAGGTATGCAGGTTTCCTCACGATGTTTTCCTTCACCGTTAAAGCAAGCGTTAATTCACATTTAACACACACGTAACTTTAGAAAATACAGAGGTGTATGCCATTTGGGTTTCGAACATACGACTTTCGTCTTGACAGTCCGTACCGCAGCCAACTGTGTGTGTATAAAATATAAAACCTTATTGATGTCATTAGAAATGGACATATGGGTGGCGAAGGCGCAGACACCGCTTATAGTGTACTATTTTTTTGTCTGTCCGTGTGTGCACGGTTCGTTTCCCATCAACGTGCACATGGCGCCGAGGAATTCGACGCGCAGATGTGCGACACAACATTATACATAATAAATATGGCCGACAAATTGTATCCAACAAAGTGAAAAGTATTAAACGCATTTAATATTAACTAGGCCGGCTTTAGAATTATCAGTAGTGAAAAATTCTCGCCTGAATACTGGAATGCCGCTTCATCTAAAGGCTACTTATTCTCTAACAAGCCATACTTAAAGATAAGAGTCTGATGTTAAATATATGAGTTGCGTTTCAGACACGTTAAATCAATTTTAGAGTGAAGAATGTCAGCATGATTATGTCGAGTAGCGAGGGAAAGTTATCTCTCACTACTCGATACTCTACCTGGACGGCACTGTGCTTACCAGGTGTAGTGTGGTCACTTTGTCATATGTGCTATTCCAGGATATAATATATCTCTATGCCAAATTTCAACCAGATCCGTCGAGCTGTCCTGGCGTGATTGAGTAACAAACATCCATACATCCAAACATTCGTATTTATAATAGTAGTAAGATTATAGGTGCTTACAGCCAACCCTTATACTAATATAGTTTCCAAGTTTGAGTAAAGACAGATATCTTTATAATGTTCAGTATTTAGAAGACGATAAAAGACCAAAAATTAAATTTACTACAGCTTTTAAATATTCTGTAGCACAGTAATACTAGCTTAACTTTATATTAAGTCGGGTAAAAATAAGGCGTTACAGTTTATAACGCGCAGTGTAAACAATATTAAATGAGATATAACACAGGGGCAGGTCCAGCCACCTGCCGACTCTATGAGCTAAAAATAAACAGCTCAATCGCTTCATACCTCCTTTCAAGTATAACTACATTTAAAGGTGTAACACGTTATTCGAATTCTAAACCCAATTAACCTTCAATTGCTTATTTTTTAAATTACAGAAAAAATAAGATTACATTTTCAGTTTATTTCATACACACATACACACACGTCTGTAATCCCCGAAGGGGTAGGCAGAGGTGTAACCAGAACATTCACGTTACGCCGAATTTGTTACGCTCCCATAATGTGATTGGGGGCGAGCTTATTGCCTTAATTCCAGACTCCGAGCTGATACTGAGTATTTGTAAATAGAAAAACCCAATATCACTTTATCCGACCCGGGGATCGAACCCGAGACCTCAGCATAGCAGTCTATTTCATATCTTAACATATAAACATTACACACCTAATAGTCACACACATAGTCCTGGGCTGAGACTAGGTCAAAATTATATCATGAGTATAAAAACTACGACAAGCTAAGGTCCCACAACAGTCATACGTCATACCAGAAACAAACACTTGTGAGTCACAACCATTTTCTTGGTTCGGGGATAAAATCCACCGCCTTTGATTGTGATAAAATAGTGAAAAATAAAGTTTATTAAATTAAGTTCAGAAACAAATCATAAAGTATTTTGTCTCTACTCACGTTAGCATAAAGACTACAAATTAAATTTTGCGATCAATAAAATACCACACTCAATTTAAAACGACCAATCAACGCACATTACCTGACCGTTAACGGCTCTTTATATTAATACGCAGATCCTTTGTGCGAAAATTCGACAAGATGTCAAACCGGCGTGACCTCATCTCGATTGTAAATTAAACGCGTAATAAAATACAAAACTCATCCATAAAAGAAAGCCATTAATAATGCGGCCATTTTTACGCAGTTTGACAGTTACATTTTAAAATGTTACACGTTTTCTTGTTATCGATTAACGTACTTTACATTGAAGTTTTAAAAATCGAACAGATTTAAAAATCGAATCTGGCAAAGTGGCCAGTAATTAATTCAGCCAAACAGAAAGTTGCAGAACAGAAAAGGATGTGTAAATTATTACAAAATATTTACACACAAAATACAGATTTGACGATTTCATCGCACACGGCGATCGAGGTGGGCAATGTCAAGAATTCGCGGCCGGTGTGCAATTCCCCATTATGGAATGCGGATTGCGTTCTATTACGCACCCGTCCGCGGCGCAGGGTTGAACAATAGGCGATTACCTCTGACATATTATTACCCTGTTAACATTAAACGAATTTATTCATTTAAAAATATACAAAGATTGACAATGCAATCGTATTACCGTCGTAAAATATTTAAATACGTTTTTATGCGGAGCTTTGTGGACGCCCACCTTTCTTTAATTTATTACTAAGCAATGCGACCTACATTCGTTTTAATGCCTAAAGGTCATTTTTAATTATACTCATTTCTTAAATGCAGTATTATGTTAGTGCTCAAATACGGATTTTTCAATCAATTGAGTTTGAATTAAGTCTTAAGTTTTAATAGTGAATATCTATGTCTAAATGTTAGGTAGAATACTAAGTCAGTCATTCCGTATGCACGGAATTCGATATGCGAGTGGCCTAACTAAAGAGCCGTATTAAGTATATACCAAGACACGTGACTGGTTCGTATAATGATTTTCATTGCAGAGATCTTATAAGACAACATAAACTCACGCTTGTAACTCCAGAAGGATAGGCAGAGGTGTTCCTAGTGTATGCGGTTCAGCTTATGGTACATAGCGATGTTTTGCCATATATAATTACCAATTATTCTAAACCAATGCGTTATTTTCCGAATCAAACACATGTTGTGATTACCCAACCTGAGATTTGAACATAGGACCTCACCGACTTCTCAGCCCAAGCCCAAAACCAGAGGCTATATGACGAAGAATAGATATAAAAGTTTGGTTGTAATAATAATTACTACGTCAATATTTTTTAATAAGTAAAAAAAATATTGCAGACATTTAAGATACGCACCATTTCCACTCAAGTTACGTTGCCTTAAACTAAAATATTATTATAATAAAATACTAGCAACCCTACAAGTGCTCAATTCAAAAACCAATATCCAACATGCAAACCGTTTAATTACACTTGTGTATTGGTCGAAAAGGACACATATCCGTAATAAAATAACCTTTAAGCTAAACATTTTGTTGACAATTTATATTTATCCGGATATAGCGTGGGCACAGATTATAAAACTAGTGTCACCACCTTCATACTAGATTATCTTAATTTGATTTTAGAAGGCCGATATCACAAACCCGTTATTTTTTTCCTTTTTTAACCGACTTCTAAAATGAGGGAGGCTAACAATTCGTCGGAATCTTTTTTTTATGTATGTTACCCGATTACTCGAAGACGCGTGGACCGATTCTAGAAATTCTTTTTTTGTTTATAAGGGTATACTTCCCAGGTGGTTCCATTGGCACCAAGTCAGGATCTGATCATGGGATATCATAAAAATCAAGGGTAACCCTCAAATGTTCTAGTGACGCATAATTTGTTTTTTATTGAAGTCGGTGTACTATTTATGAATTAAAAAACTTTTATGATATTTGAATTACGAATGTGGAATTAAAATGCGTCGTTGCATTTCTTTGGTTCTTGGTAGTTATCGATATTTTTCTAATAGGTTATATGACATAAGAATATAATGTCACGTATTGGTATCTCAATGCTTAACTATGTCAAATAGACTATAGATACTTATCGTACATATCTGTGTAGTGACTCATCTCAATATTATTCAGTTACTATGTCGTGTGTCAGCTACAGAAATATTTGGCCTTTTTGTATTCAGTTTAACTGTCTATCTGTGATTCATTTTTTTAAACCCATAGAGATTAAATATATAAAAGAGAAATCGTAAACAATAACAAGATTAATATATAATTAGAAATAAGCAATGTTGTTACATAAGGCTTCAACTTATTTACTTTTCATGCTTATTTACTTATTACAACTGGTGTATCAGACTAATAACGTTTTTGGGGGTCTAGAGTTGGGGTACAATGTTGGCCATTTTGTGGCTTTCTGAGTACTCTGACAATAGACACTCGACCGCTTCTTCACCTTCTTGCCCATGGCGTAGTGTGAAGGAGCAGGCCGGCATGATCGTGTTGAGTAGCGGGGGATAGATCGTCTCTCGCTACTCGATACTCTAATTGGACCGTACTGCGCTTACCATCAGGTGAAGTGCGGTCACTTTGCCGTGCTAGGATAAAAAAAAATTAATAACGTATCAAGTAAAAGTAGGCTGAAATGTTTTAAATAAATAACACTATCGCCCGCGTCGTGGGAATCAAACCTGCAATCGGACATCTCTTAACTTCTTATCTTTAAAGACGCAAGTTAAATTCTAACGTTAATTCTTTATTTAGACTGGTTTCACATTATGTATTTTCATGTACCGCAATATTTAAATTAAATCGTAAGATTTTATGCCGTAGACTTCGAAAAATATTTTTTATGTAAATATCAGAAATCATTAATAATACTGGCCTGTTAATGCTTTTTTATGTTACTGCGTTCTTAATTTTTAAGAAAATAAATTCTGCTTGCATTTGCTTAACATGAATCTTCATTAATTTAACATAAACTGCTCCGGTGGCGCAGTTGTTATTTATCGTGCGTAACGAATACTGTGCTAAGGTCTCGAGTTTGATCCTCGGGTCGGTAAGTGATATTGGGTTTTTATATTTGGATACTTAGTATCGAGCCGGAGTCTGGAGCTGTGCCCGGTATGGCGATAGGCTCGCCCTCTATCACATTATGGGACCGGAATAAATTCGGCGATCTCATGTTAGTTATCAAACAAACGTAATATTATTCATAATTTATTGTAAGCTAGTCGATGAATGATAATTAGGGACATTTAATAATAATGGTATTTTTATTCACGTGGCTGTAATATTGAGCTGTAAAATTTATAAACAAAAGTAGGATAAAAAAGGAATAGAACATTGTTCTCTTGCGTATCTGATAATTATGAATAAAATATACAATTTGTTTCAAGTATTAATTCTTGTTTTCATATTTATCGTTTTAAATCCTAATGTTCCTCATAATTCAATTTTATTATAAACTAATTTATGTGACGTTAAGATGAACAAGCAAAGTGAATGTCACGTGCGATACAATGCTCTTCACAGATTAAATTTTTACAATCGACCCACAACGTGAGATTTACAACGTGAGATTTACAACGAAGTTACGGTTTTGCGACGCATTTGGACAGTTTTTATACCTTCGCTCTCAAAATGTAATGTCTTTATGTCTGCATGATATCTTGTTTAACTTGTACGGTTTACTTTTTACTTGTTTTATTGAGTGTTTAAATAAACGCACAAAGAACAATAAATATAAAAGATGTTTACAATAAATAATCTTGCCCCTAAACATAAAAAATATTTAGTAGAAACATTTGCCTGAATTTATTTTTCATAGATAGTTTCCCACATATAATTTGATCATTATCAATACTTCAATACGCCTTAATACATAAAAACAATTTATTTTGCTTTTACAAAATACATCTTTACGAAGTCGACGTTACATCTACAATCAATGACAATCATAACATTTGTTTCATACACAAAATATAAAACCTAAAACAACTCACGAAAATATACCTCAGTATTTAGAAAGGCAATACTCGAAAGGTGAAAGTCATGGGCTTTCTTGCAAAAACTCGAATCTCAACGCGGCCTTGGCAAGGTGAACGCAAAGGGGACATAACGGTGACAGACATCTACCATATAATTTCGCACTCGATCGCCCGCTGTCGCATCCATCGACCGCCGCAGAAGCAGTGCACACACGTGTCAATAAATATAACAGTCGATCGATGAATTACAATGACGTGTGAACGCAACTTGTCTATTCGGCACAGGGTTGTCGCTTATATGGCGTGGTGACATAAAAAGTTTATACTCAACATATAAGGGGACACAGTTAAACTTAACTGTAAGTTGTCCAAATTGACTGTTATTTGTAAACAAGTTGCAGCAAAACTTTGTTGGATACGGTAATTATGGGGTTTAGTGTGATGGTTATGAATGAAAGTCGCAACAGAGCTTTCTTTAAAAAAATATTGCTTGTCTGTAACTGTCTTACTTTTTGAGTTCCGAATGTTTGCAGTTGTTTCATATAGCGTGGGACACAATACAATTCTCTGTTCGTTCAGGAATGTCAATTTCACAATAAAAACATAAGTTATATAAATTGTGTCATCAAAACAATATTGTAAACATGGCGTAATACGACCACACAATGAATTTCATTGTTTCATTCAGAAGTAGGCTAATGTAATCGTCGACATTTTTATTGCCTTATTCACTTATAACTTTTCATCTAGGCTGTACGATCTAAGTGTCTTTGCTTCACTGAAACGAAAAAATCTATTAGACTCGAGATTGCCACCGTGAAATGTTAATAACGATCCTAAATTCCCATTACGCGTGTGAAGATATTCAGTAATACAATCAGATATGCCATAAGCAAGCTTAGCAACACGTTACGTAGAATTGTTACCGCAAGTTTTTGTTTATAATGAATAATTTCGTATGCAAGCCGCGCGCATCACTTGAAGCCGCATGTGAAACGACCTTTTCCAAACATTTTCTAAGGGGACCGCAAATTGCGAGGGGAACTTACGATTTGACTGATCTCCGTGATCGGTATTGGCGAGATCGTCTTGTCCGAGCCCTGGGGGAGCGAGGACGAGCTGGGAGTCGGCGACACGCCGGGAGAGGTACCCTGGCCGTTGCCGACGCTCTCCTTGGAAGCGCGGTTCGGCGACAGCCTCGCCGGGAAGCTGAGCGTCTTCGTCCATTGGGATAAGCTACGCACCATGTTGGCTGTTCATAACACACACTCGTTCACTAAACGCGACGCGAGCGTCTGACAAGCGCTGCACTCGACGGTCGGTGCACGAATGAGCGGCGGACGGGGCCGGTCCCTGCGGAGACCTCTCCGGCGGGCGGCGACAGTACACTCCATAATATCCTGTACAAGTTGCGACTTGATTGGCTTTTGGATTGGATTGGCGGGACGTTGCGAAGGGCCGATGCATGTGTGCGCGGGTGCCCTGCACCGTGCCTGCACGCAAGACGGCTACCCATCGGTTTTGCATCCGATTTTCTTTTGTTTATTGCATCTCCAGTGTAGCGTCACTTTTTTTGCACTTAAAGCTGCTAAGGCATTGTTTTAATGATAGACGTATTGTGCAATTTGGAAACGACTACGGCCTGCATTATTACATGAAATTAATAACACGGAATCGTATAAGTTAATTCAAATTATTATTAGTAGATTGTTGCCCATAATTAAACAACAATACATTAGTAGATATTCTATTTATAAACAAATCCACGTTACATTAACTTATTTACTAACCTTGCTTTTTGTAAGCACATAATGCAAAACTATGACGAAATAAAAGTATATCATGACACCCCAGACCGGTTCTGACATAAGATTCAGTAGTAACTCCTTTGTAAGGTCCAGTCTCAAAGACTTCATTATTTCAATCTGGCTAACAAAGATAGATCTAGGCTCCCGTAAAAACCGGTAAGTACCGGCCAGAACCGGCCTGGGCTGATCAGCCGGTAACCCCATCTACAGACCAATAAGCTTTAAGACGTCACGTAAACCGAATTTTGACATAAAAATAAATATATGTAGAATTCATTAGTATTCTCAAAGAGGTAGGCAGAGATAACAGCTAGCGCACTATCAATTCGCTAACTTACTTTCGTGATATAATAAGCGGTGAGCCTGTGGCCACTTTGGGCACAAAATCCAATGGCTGATGATAATCATTGTAGCGTCATAAATAATTATACAATGGTTATTTTGAATAAGAAAAACTTAAATACTAATTGTCATTAGATTTGGGATCTAAATCCAACATTGCACCGGATCCTAAGACCAAGTACGCTATAGATCACGTCTTATTGGCAGTTTTGTTTTATAAAAAGTAATTATTATCAGTGGATACGCAGTGCAAGTGTATATACTTTATCCAGAGATCTTTAAAACCAAAAGAATATAAAGCGTAACTCAAATATACTACACTTCGCACCGATAGTGGCCAGTTACGTAATTAATATACAGCCAATTTCAATAAACAATCTCAAACCACATGTACAGATCAATCCCGAAAATAATACAATCAAATAATTGCGTGGCATTGAAACGTTGTTGTTGTTCGCTCATTTCTGAAAACGATCTGTAGACCAACATTAAGATTATGTATTGAAACTGGCCGATAAACAATACCACAAATTAGTTGATTAAATTGTCAATAGATGACACTGTATGACTGCCTCGGTGGCGCAGTGGTAATTGCGCATGCGTTACGACTGCTGTGCTGAGGTCTCGGGTTCGATCCCCGGGTCGGGTAAAGTGATATTGGGTTTTTCTATCCAGAAATTCCTCAGTATTAGCCCGGAGTCTGGAATTTGTGCCCGGTATGGCGATAGGCTCGCCCCCTATCACATTATGGGACCGAAATTCGGCGAAAAGTGGGTGTACTCGTTACACCTCTGCCTACCCCTTCGGGGATTACAGGCGTGAGTGTATGTATGTATGTATGTATGACACTGTTAATTTTTCATCTTAATTTGGCGAAACCTATAATTTTTGAACATTTTTTTTCGTCAATAGCGGCAATCATAAGTTTAAAAATGATGATTGAATGATTAAATTTGATAAATAATTATAGAAGTTATGGCGTTCTGCCAAAAGAACTGATTTGAGAAATTATATACAGAGATACTGTACGTACATAGACTTGAGGAAATCGTCGCGTCTTATGGATGTATTTGTCTATACCCCGATCACTGGCATAAATTAGCAACGCTATATAAGAGCAGAAAATAACTGCACGTGGAGAACCGAGGGTGTTACCCCTCCGTCCATAAATGCATTTGTTTTTTCTAGCTTTTCTTTTTTGCCACTCATTTTATATTCAAGTTCACATTTAAGTTTCGAATTACTAAAATATCTTTACACGTTGCATTATTCGCAAGTTTGAGCTTGAGCTTGAGCTGATGGCATGGCATGGCATGAGCTTTTGGCATTCATGCTGTTATTAAAATAAATATACCTAAAAAGACAGTACGATATGTCGATGAAATCAAAAGCAATGCAATTGACTTTTAGGTATTCGTTTATTTAGAAGTGAGAAATGACATTCAAAAACTTGCCTGTATTTTTTTTAACTCAATAGGCTCGCGTTTGACCACTATCTCGCCTGATAGTAAGTGATGATGTGGTCTACGGTGGAGCACGCTTGCCTAGAAGATATCTATTCACTCTGGACTTAAAGATACCCAGATTATAATTTTCGGGAAATATAGACTCCGACAAAGAGTTCCACTCTCTAGCGGTGCGCATGATAAATGTACTAGCAAAACGCTCCGTGCGCGCTGGTGGAATATCAACCATGTATCGATGACGCTTCGCCGAGTCTCTTGTCGTCCGATGATAGAAAGGGGTTTGGGGAATTAAATTGTGTAATTCCTATTTAATTTGAAATTCGAATTGCCATTTTTAAAGTTATATCTTTTGCTTAGCACCAAACATAACTCAGAACAAACGAGCAAAGGATTTATTTTAATTCTAAGATTTAGGAAATAGACAAAAAGAGGGAAGAAGCAGACACAGACAACATTTGTTTACCGCCTGGATAGACAGACGAGCAGACAGGCCACCTAATGGTAAGTAGACACCGCCGCCCATAGACTTCTGCCATGCCAGAGCACAACCAAGCCGATGCCTACGGTTGAAAAAAAATATTCAAATACCCACCAGACCCATTATAATAATAATACTAGCCCTGTATTAAACTATTATCCCACTGCTGGGCACGGGCCACTCTACTAATGAGAGGGGTTAGGCCTTAGTCCACCACGCTGGCCTAATGCAGGTTGGTTCACATACCTTCGAAATTCTTATGGGTATTGTCAGGTTTCCTCTCGATGTTTTCCTTCACCGTTATAGCACGCGATATTTAACATTTAATACACACGTAACTTTAGAAAACCAGACCAGACCCGTTATTTAAAAAAAACCTTTTTTAAATTCTTTAATAGTATATACTCAAGGCTTACAGTAAATGTAACAAGAACCCCGGGCGTCGTCCTGGAACAATGGCGCGTGTTGGGGAAACTTCCTGCGACACGTGCGCATGCGCAGCTGACGAGACGCACCGCCCGCAGCACTTGCGTCTGGAGATATCGCTCCTTGAATGCACTTAAAATTATTTCTTATTATTACGTGATGGGAGAGAAAGATAATGCGAAATAATTTCAAAGAAACTTGCAATATTAAGCGTTTCATGGTACTGTTGCATGATACAACATTAATTCTTGACTTTCACTGCCTCGGTGGACGGTGGCGCACGCGTTACAACTGCTATGCTGAGGTCTTAGGTTCGATCTACTGGTCGGGTAAAGTGATATTGGGTTTTTCTATAACAAAATACTCAGTACCTGCCCGGAGTCTGGAATTGTGCCCGGTATTGCGATAAGCTCGCCCCCTATCACATCATGGGACAGTAATAAGCTCGCCGAAATGTGGGTGTACCGGTTACACCTTTGCCTACCCATACGGGGATTACGGGAGGCTTGTTTGCTTATGTATATATACATATATATACATTAAAAATCAATGTCTTCATTTCTTACTTTAAGTCGATGGAAGTGTCTCAAGTCAAGCCATACTTTTTGACCAAGATGTAGAGTTTGTACTTGTAGAGTTAGGATCTTGGCTCTCCTGAACCTTTTAAACAGTGAAGTGTTATAAGCTTATGAGTCATAGCAACATACTTTGGATGAAATATTATTGGATCCATATTTTTTTCCAACGTAAACTATAATCTCTACGTAAAGAATTACCAGTGCTACTAATAAAAAAACTATTCTCTAATCCGAATCTTAATGTATTTAGTTATACATATTTTAATGGACTATTCTTGGGGTATAAATTCTACAGAATGCCAATAAAAGTTTGTACTCCTTTAGATGAGATATCGTATTTCCTACATAAAAAATACAGACGAATTCAAAATATCCTATTTAAATTCAGTTGAAAACTGTAATTCAATCTGATATACTCACGCATTTATCAAACAAAATAATACAACAGAAAGAAATATAATACACCATTAATATTCAGACTCGATTAATAGGAGGGTGGTCAGAGATCTCGACAGCCCCTGTCTTTAAACAACCCTATGTTGGGGTGCGGTATTGTGAAGTAAGCCCTTTATAACCTTCAGGACAAAGGTTTATAGGGGAACTTTAAAGAGGGATTCCAATTAAAATTCTTTGGTAGTTGTTTTGGTAGTTTTTTTAATGGGGTTGTAGGTGTGTTGGCATGTAATCACTGGATTGTATGACAGAGGGATAACAAGAACTGCCGGCCTACTCTTGAACACAATTCCGATCGATCGGTATTGGATTTGTGAGATTTCGTATTCTGAGTGCGATCCTACCGCCATATTATTTCGATGTTGTATAATCATTCATATGATAATCTTAATTCCAATTACTGTATATTAATGGCTACACAATATTGAAATAATATGGCGCTCAAGTGCACGAAATCTTTCAAATCCAATACCGATCGATCGGAATTGTGTTCAAGAGTAGACCGGAAGATCTCAAAATCCATGTAAAGAATTTGTGTTGTTAAAATATTTTTGTCGAAATACTGACAGCAGCGATAGCTTAGTTGGTTGCGGTACGGACTGTCAAGACGAAAGTCGTTTGTTCGAAACCCAAATCGCATACACCTCTGACTTTTCAAAAGTTACGTGTGTATTAAATGTTAATTATCGCTTGCTTTAACGGAGAACATCGTTAGGAAACCTGCATACTTGAGAATTCTCATAAGAATTTCGAAGGTGTTTAAGGCCACCAACCCGCATTAGGCCAGCGTGGTGGACTAAGGTCTAACCCCTCTCATTAGTGGAGGAGGCTCGTGCCCAGCTTGGGACAATGTTTAATACAGGGCTAGTATTATTATTATAATGACAAAGCTATAGGCACGGGATTCGATACCGGAATATATTTATATTTTATTTATTATATATTTTTGTCATTCTATTTGTTATGAGTCCGGATGTTGTGTGTTAAGTCCCGCGTAGTTCCTGATACCCACGACGCGACGTGAGCCTTATAAGGGTCAAGACTATGTACAAGTGTGGCACATTTAAATGATTTGAATTAAACATATTATTTATAGTAATTGAGCACCCTAAATTTATAATTATGGTTGTCTCAAGTAATGCACGAATGAAACAAACTTTTAGTCAAAATAGGATTAAATAAAATTCTATATTCTACACTAGCTGTTGCTCGCGGCTCCGCCAGCGTCGAGGTCATGTTTGAGACAAAAAGTATACACTACAAAATACCAATTTTCATGCATTTAACTTCAAAAATGAAGGATTTTCATTCAAACTTTCTTACCCTATTTAACCCTCTTAGGGGTGGAATTTCCAAAAACCCTGAAATATGTGTTTTTTATTTTTGACTAAAAGGCCAAATACTAATTTTCATAAACTTAACAAATCAAATCAAATCATTTATTTTGTAAATTAGGCCACTAGGGGCACTTTTTACATGTCAGGTTGAAGTTTATCTACCGGTGCTTCGGAAATGCCCACTGGTCTGAGAAGAAGCACCAAGAAACTCAGCCGTAGGTCTTTTGTATTTTCATCATATATAATATTCAATTAAAATTAATAACAATACTAGAAGTATTACACTTAAGTTCCATACATAATTATAGAACAAAAAAACTGTTTAAGATTGATATACGTGTAAATACAAGGCATAGACTAGTAAGTGACGCTATACAACAAATTAATTAATTAGCTTAAACTAACAATCAATGAGCAATCCGGGCAGACCAGTCCACGCGAGCAGCACCCGTTCACGAGTATGACGCATGTGCCAGCCATCGGCCTCCTCAACCATGATACAGGGAAGTGACCGACCCGGCACATAACGCCGCCGCAAGCATAGACATTTAAGCGAGCATGACATACCCTAATCGCATCAAAGAATGAGAGAAAATAAATAAATATGATTTTCATACAAACTATCATCCCCTATTTTACCCCCTTAGGGGTGGTATTTCCAAAAACCCTTCCTTAGTGGATGCCTATGTCATAAAAGGTACCTACTGTCAAAATTTCAAGTCTCTAACCCCCAGCCGTTTTGGCTGTGCGTTGATCGATCAGTCAGTCAGTTTCTTCTTTTATATTAAAAAAAAATTAAAATTAAAAATCTTTATTTTCGGAACTTGTAAGACAAATCTGTACAATGGTAATAAATGCACCATAATAACTGCATTAGTTAAAAACTGTGTTGCAGTTAGTAGGCCCTCCACGAAACAATTAGGGTTCTAGTGTATATAATAACAAAACATATCTAATAAAAGACAAAATAAAGATGTAGATAATACAACAAAATAACACATAATATCAAAAGAAGTGTGTGAGAGTGTGTGCGTGCGTGTGTGAGTGTGTGCGCGCGCGTGTGTGTGTGTGTATGTGTGTGTGTAGGTTAAATTTAATGTAATGTAAGCAACAAATTATACTATCAGATGATTTGATTGTAAGTAAGTAGATTTTCAGTGTAATCGTACGTAAGTTTTATAAGCCAGTTTAGCACACGAGCCTTGCATTGCTGCATGTTTAAAGGAAAAATTCTTAATTTTTTATTTAATTTATTATACAACATAGGACTTAAATATTGGAAATGACGAGGGGTAATAGCAAATTTGCTAGGATTATTGGGACATACTAAGTCAGATCTACGCTTTTTAACCAAATTTGGATCAAATGGAACTTGTTTATGTTTGCGAAGTATAACATGATATATAAAGAGTTGTCTGACGGTCATAACTTCACACAATTTGTAAAGATCAGATGTAGGGAAACGAATACGTTTGCTTAAAATTATCTTTAATATGCCTCTCTGTGCTCTCTCTGCGCGCATAAGATTTATTTTTCCAGCACCACCCCAAACAGTGATGCAGTATGATAGGATTGATTGAACCAGGGCGTAATATACAGCTTTAAGAGTATTTTTATCAGCAGATTTACGTAGATTCTTAAAAACAAACATTAATTTTCGAAGACGAGAAACAACAAGGTCAATATGGAATTTCCAACTAAACGTACTATCAAGCACAACACCTAGACATTTCATATTATCAGTTCTCATGACTGTAATACAACCACACAAATTCCCTGAGGTTAAGTTGCATGTATGAGCTTTAAGATTAAATGACACGGGTGGAAGTGAGGATTTTCTAGCAGCAAAAGTTATGAATTTTGTTTTCTCTATGTTGAGTGTGAGCAAGTTATGTTTGAGCCATTTCATAACAGTATATACAGATAATGAATGTCTTAAACTCTAATCATGTGCCTTTTGGTGAACACAGGCAAATTTTTTAATTTTTTTTTCAGTGAAGCTTATTAAAATATTTTTCCTGTTAGTCATAGTCATTATTTTATTATGACAAAAATTAATTTACACCACGACGTTACGTTTCCTTGTGCCAGTGAAAAAACAAATATAAATAAACAAACTAAACACAAACTGAAACAAAGACTTGTAAAATGTCAGCTTGATTTATCCGAACCCGCGCTATACTGCGGTGTCCATGAGTTTGTTTTATTTCGATACTGTACCATTTTATAAAATATATTTAATGACACTTTAATTCAAAAACATAGTTGAATTTCAATGTTTGTAAACTCAATAAATGAACAGTACTATTCCAATGTCAGGAACAAAACAGTACATTATAAATACATTTTTAATCACAATTGGTTATGTTCGCCTTTATAGATAACGGTTGACTCATATATTTATTGTCTGGGCACTTAGGCTAAAAAAAGTATTAGATCATGGCTTCGAATCTTAAGATCAGGCAATTTGTGCTTAAGATTTTAGATGGGGTAAACAATACTTGAATAGCCCAGGAATTATATTTGTAATTAAATTTACTGCCTCGGTGGCGTAGTTGTAATTGCGCATGCGTTACGATTGCTGTGCTTGAGGTCTCGGGTTCGATCCCCGGGTCGGGTAAAGTGATATTGGGTTTTTCTACCTAGAAATACTCAGTATTAACCCAGAGTCTGGAATTGTGCCCGGTGTGGCGATAGGCTCGCCCCCTATCACATTATGGGACCGAAATTCGGCGAAAAGTGGGTGTACTGGTTACACCTCTGCCTACCCCTTCGGGGATTACAGGCGTGAGTGTATATGTATGTATGTATGTTATATTTGTAATACTGTCGATCATGTCGATCGATCTTGGCCACCCAACCATCAATCACATCATGAGACGGAAATAAACTTGGCGAACTATGGGCGCACATGTTGTACAATTGCCTACTACCCCCTCAGGTATATTGGACTGAGTTTACGTATGTATGATAGTTACTCCATTATATTAAAAATGTTAGTTCATATCTTTGATAATAGAACGGATTGATTATACAAGTAATTCATCTTTTTTTTATTTTGAGTTTCACATTTGTATCTTCAATAACAGCACCGCTCGTGAAAAATAGTAGTTCATTAAATGTACAGATTATGAAGTAGGTATTAGTAGATACTAAAAAAAATTGGAACCTAAAACAAAACAAATTGCTAACTTTTACTAACGATTTACAATATTCCACATGTGTTAATTGACTTTAATTCACAGATCTAATAGTAAACATTAATAGATTTATTTTTATTATCAGACATGTCTCTCTTTCACACTAAAGCGTAGTATCCCTACTCCCACAGCGAAGAGGGGTTGTTATTATTAATAAAACTAGTGAATACACGTGCAGAAGTAGCGCGCGTCAATCAATGTGTAGGTGACGCTATATTTATAAGCTCGTAAATGAACTTCGACCACCGTAAAATACTTCCGTGAACTTTACTGCGCGCACAATCGTTAACTTACTAATAAGATGCATTTTGAATTTTTATTGGATGATTTTGTAAAAGTATATTTGGAAATTTATTGCGCGTGAGTGTGTGTTTAAGGTTGTTTTTCTGGATATATGTTAGCGATAGGAACATCCGGTAGACGCTTTTGTGTACAGCGTTTATGGGCCACAACAATCGGGATGTATTTGGGTACTGGGTACTTTATCCCCAGTCTAGGTTCAGCGACACGTTCATTATCTTGATATTTAAGTGAATCCTGTTGTAACAATTCACTAAACAAAATTACTTAAAAAATTATCTCATGTACAACAATATGTAAAACAACATAATAATAATACTAGCCCAGTATTAAACATTGTCCCACTGCTGGGCACGGGCCTCCTCTACTAATGAGAGGGGTTAGGCCGTAGTCTACCACGCTGGCCTAATGCGGGTTGGCAGACTTCTCATACATTCGAAAAATTCTCAGATACGCAGGTTTCCTCACGATGTTTTCCTTCACCGTTAAAGCAAGCGATAATTAACATTTTAATACACACATAACTTTAGAAAAGTCAGAGGTGTATGCCACTTGGGTTTCGAACCTACGACTTTCGTCTTGGCAGTCCGTACCGCTACCAACTAGGCTATCGCTGCTGTAAAACAACATGACCATAAAAATTTACACTGCACTAAGCATAGCTTATATTAAGAGATTGTATATTTTAGTTCTAAGATTTCAAGGAAACTATTATGTTAGTATTGACCTCATTATAAATGCACAACATTTGTTTCTGATAATAAAGAATGAATGTAAAGCATTTATGAAAGAACTAAATTGAGTAACTTAACTTAGAAAAACCCGGCTTTCTCAACGTTTTATCCTTTCTTTCTTTAGGCGTCTTAGTACTCTTAAAGTCTTAAGCAAGATGTGCGGACCTTGTGGTGGTGGCGGTTGTTGCGGCGGATGCTGTGGTGGCCCTTGTTGTCCCTGCATCACCATCTACACTTGCTACACCAAGATCTGCTAGTCGGTATGGATACCGGCGCTCGTCAGTCGCTGCGGCGGACCATGGCGCTGCAGTGGAGCAAAGCGCAGCAGCCCATAGATTCCATGTTTGTTCAATGCGATAGTGCTGTTATGTGCAAATAAACTACACTACACTAAACTTCTTGTAAAACTAAATCTAGGTTTATCCATCATTTTAGACGATTGAAGATTACAAAGCGTCGTTTGACAAAAACAAACTTAATTTTAGTATAAACAGCCCATTTAAGAGAATTTCGTGAAAATCAAATAAGCGGTAAATAAATAAGTTTAATGTGAAGAACCTAAACAGCAGGCCGGCATGATTGTGATGAGTAGCGGGCGATAGACTGTCTCTCGCTACTTGATACTCTATCTGGACGGCACTGCGCTTACCATCAGGTGTAGTGTGGTCACTTTGCCGCGCCAGAATAAAAAAAAAAAAAAAGCGGTGGAGATCACGAGACAAAATATTCTTTTGCCAGGTTCTGGTATATAAATAATACCTAGCCTTATAATAATACTAGCCCTGTGTTAAACATTGTCCCACCGCTGGGCACGGGCTATTCTACTAATGAGAGGGGCTACGAACGACGAAAAAATAGTTAGGAGTAGAATGCAGTCGCCATGGCCGAAATCGGCCGCGAGCATCATCAATACCTACCCTTAACAACTCTACCCTCTAGTATAAAAAGTATTATCGGCAGTCATCCAAACTCCCACATTAATTAACCCCGTACAAATATATTAACAACCATTTCCTGTAACGTACATTTTTCAATATATTTACAATGGCCAAACCATTATGGATGACGGGTCATAATTAATTTTGGGATAGCAAGGCATTCCGCTTTTGTCTTTGGTCACACACGTGTGCCGTCCCGATGGTGGGGTCGTGGGATTATTGGGTGCTAATATTTTATATGTAATTGGTAATTAAAATAATCATTAAGTTTTATGGGTCCTTATAATAATTGCGTATATTTTCCAACGTTTTTTTTTTAGTGTTTGATAGGCAGACGAGCAGACGGCCCACCTGATGGTAAGTAATCACCGCCGCCCATAGACTTCTGCAATGCCAGGGCACAGCAAAGCCGCTGCCTACCGTTGAAGGACTACTCTTTTTACGTGTTAGCTGGTGGTTCAGTTCAAACACGGATCTATGCTGTAGTTCTTAGCTATGTAATTATTATATTTGCCACCATTGAACGAAACAGAGTCTTTATTTAAAACTAGATAATGCCCGGGGCTCCACCCGTGTCGAGGTTATTATTGGAAGAAAAGGTATACAATCCATGGAGGCATCTTAAGCATTTACATATATTCCTTTCTATATTTTGCTATCCCATATGAAGCGTGCATTTTTCCGGGATAAAAAGTAGCCTATGTCATTTTCTAATCCCTAATCTGCCACTATCCAAAAAATCATGTCGATCCCTTGCTCTGTGAAAAATTAAACTATCCCACGGGAACTGTACATTTTTTCGGGATAAAAAGTAGCCTATCTATTCCAGACTATAGGAAAAACCAATCGTACACTTTGTGATATGGGCTGTATGCCATCATGCAAAAACATATGAGCTGACATAACCTAGTTGTCAGTAATCTAACCTACAATATGAAATTCGGTTAAATGATTTCACACGTTCCAAAAAAAATCCCAACCCGACATAAAACTCTACATCTGGTCTTCACACAGTTTACACCATATGTATCACGTATACAAAAAAAACTTAGCAAAGTGACCTCTGAGCGCATTTGGTGCTTTTTACGATGCCCTTAAAAGACCGCCAAGGGTTCAGAAACATGTGGATAAACACAATTGGGACGGTTTTAGGTTTATTTTAGAGAACTACACTTAAATTTTAGAGTTAACTTCGACTGGGATTAAGTTTAAGTTACTAATCATGGGTGGTCTTTACAACGTAAAAAGACGTTAGTACAGAATAGTTAATATAATAATAATAATTTCACCCAACAGACACACACACATAGTTCTGACCCCACACTAGGTAAAAGCTGTGTCACACAAACATTTGTCTCGGTGCGGGAATCGAACCCTCTAGTTTTAGAGCCGGCTACTCTCCTGCTGCGCTGTCTGTCATGTTGGCCCGCGTGCTGGTTTGCCTTTACTATGAAAATTAGTAAAATTATATGATAGCCTCAAAAAGTACACCGATTTCAATAAAAACACATTATGCGTCCCTATAAAATTTGAGGGTTGCCCTCGATTTTCTGAGATCCCATCATCAGATCCGTACTTGGTGCTAATGGAACCACCTGGGAAGTATATACTTAAAAAAAAAACGATTCGGTCCAGGCGCTTGAGTAATCGGAGAACATACATAAAAAAATATTCCGACGAATTGAGAACCTCCTCCTACTTTGAAGTCGGTTAAAAAGAGGTAAAATCGTGAAGGGACAGTGTACATTAGCAAATATTGTTCATTGATTAGAACGGAAGGGCACGTCACGCCTGTGTGGCAAACGTTCATTATCGCCAATGGCACGCGCCATTCATAATTTCATAATGGAAGCTTACATAATAGCTTCGTGGGCTTCGTACACGATTCTACCGTGCGTGGTCGTAGCTGGGGGGATGGGGGGCACGGGGGGGCACGGTGGGGTGCTTGCTCCCTGCTGATTACCAAATGTGCTTAACCTTTGGCTGTTTTTAATAAAAAGAAATAAAAATAGGCAGTCATGGGGATTGTCGACAGAAGTAAAAACTTATACTTCGGAATTACTGTGTATTTTTTTAAACGTCCATGAAGCAGTAACTTTTTGTTTATGATTTTTTTTTTTTTTTTTTATAGTATAGTCCGACAAACGAGCCAGTGGGTCACCTGATGTGAAGTGATCTCCACCGCCCATGAACATCCACAATACCGAAAGTATCATGTATGCGTTGTCGGCCTTAAAGGACAGGAATAGGGATTAGGGAAGGGAAGGGGGAATCTGGGCCTCCGGTTATCTCACTTACCATACGAAACGTGACAGTAAACTGTCACTTTACGTTGGTTTTCTGTGAGACAGTGGTACTACCCCGGTCGAGCCGGCCCATTCATGCTGTAGACAAATATGTCTACAGCGTGGCTCTACCACTTCCAAATGATTGCTAAATATCTCAAAAGTATAATAAACGGATGGACGAAGTGTTGGTGTCGCGGTAAGTTTTCCCCTACCAAAATACGTTCAACGCGGCTAAACAAGTTTTCACTTCAAAAATGTCGCTATTTTTAAAGAACGAAGAAGCAAGTAGAGACTGTAGAAATATTTTCAATTTAAATACAACTAATATAGCATTTACTATTTTTATATGACTATAAACTTAAATTCATAACTAATAAAATAAAATTCATATTTACTTACAAAAAAACAAGTAACAAAGCTTGTAAGTATGTTTATTAAATAGCCACATACAATGAGCTATGTAAGCATAAAGTGTTCATAAGATAAACATATTTTCTAGTCAAATTAGATAGCTGTCTGTTAAAATGAAAATAAGGATTTCCTAACTACACACAAAAGCTTCTTAAAGCTTGACTTACTTTAATAAGATATATAGACCTCGTATACAAAATTTAATCTATGTAAGTTTATCCTAATCTCTGGGATCTACAGGCGCCTGCCTAAATATTGATGATATGCACATAATATGTCTTGACATTTAGGAAAGACTTTGATGAATTTCGTAATTAAGATTTTTCTTCGAAACTTTATTCCTATGTAGTTAGCAGGGATGGTTTCGGCAGCAATCCAGAGATTCTCAAGATCCCCCGGAACCATCGCGCATGCGCTGCAGAAGGCCACCGCGGGGTTTTTAGTCGATACACCGTCGTAGGAAAATTGTTCAGGGCCCCGATCTAGTAGTCCCTCGGGTAAACTGGGTCGGAAGTTCATTGAGTCCGAACCATCTCTCCCCCCCGAGGTTGAGAAAGTATCCGTAAGATGGATTTTCTCCGCGGGGAAAAAAAGGTCTTATATACTTGTCGATACTAGAAAAGCTCAAACCCCTTGGTACGCCCGCATCGTCAATAACCATATGACCTCGCAGGCGCCATTTTATTTTCCAACAATGAATCCGGCAGGACGTGCGCACGCGCACCCAGACACTACGTGACTGAGTTGAATTACGTACATTACTATAACATTTTATAGTTTGTACACATGTCTGATAATTATCACTTACTTCCTCTGTTCATGTAAACATATTTTTATGGATTTTCAAGGTAAATTTTGAATTTCGACTATCTTAGAGTTCAGAAATTTAGGGTGTGTGGTCATTATGTTATGTTAAAAAAAAATATGGCAGAGGCCGGAAAATTATTACTATGGTCACCAGATTGTAAATAATCTCCACTCCACAGTGCAGTGGCTCTAGCACTCTAGTATATTTAAATATTCTATAGAAACTCTCAATTTTAGAACTGAATTTTCTGCTGGTGGTAGTATATTCATATCCGCCCGGATAGCGACCACCATAGGTACATAGGGTGTAAAACCCGCCATAGTGGCACACAGAAGTGTGTCGCGTTCCGGGGTCAGCCAGTGTACATCCGGTTTTTGTCAGGGTCTAGAGTTGGATACTATGTTTGGCCGTGTTCCGGCCTTCTGAGTACTCTGAAACTAGACTCTCGACCGCTTCTTTACCTCTTGCCCCATGGCGTAGTGTGAAGAAGCTACACAGCAGGCCGGCATGATTGTGTTGAGTAGCGAGGGATAGATTGTGTCTCACTACTTGATACTCTAACTGGACGGTACTGCGCTTACCACCAGGTGCATTGTGGTCACTTTGCCGTGCCAGGATAAAAAAAACCTAAAGGGTTATATATGTCAAACACACAACACACGCTTATAACGTATTTGTTCCTTCTATATATCAATGATTTGTTCACGCTTGCAGCTGTCGTAGAACAAAATAAAAAATCTATGATTATAGTAATACTCTCATTAATAAAAGAACATTAATATTGATCAAATTTAAAAAAAACTCAACAACAGTCGAATTTGCCACTAGTCATAAATAATGTAGTATTTATTTATAAATCAAAATCACAGCTTATTTAACTACACACACTGACTAGTATCTAGGTACAGGTAACAAAGTAATTAATCAAATTCGTCGAGTTGCGACACTCGCACAAACAGACAGACAGCCACTCCTTTCTTGGTCATACGATAAATTCCTGCCTAGTTTATTGTAAGCACGATATGTAGTTCAATGCATGCTCGTAACAGTACTAAGATACAACATATATGCACTTACGGTTGTAATCTCCGACGGGGTAGGCAGAGTTGTAACCAGTAAACCTACTTTTCTAATCTATTACGGTCCCATAAAGTGATAGGGGGCGAGCCTGATGGGCCATACTGGGCACAATTCTAGACTCCGGGCTGATACTGAGTATTTCCAAATAGAAAAATTCAATATCACTTTACCCGACCCGGCGATCGAACCCGCCACCTTAGCAAAACAGTGGTAACACATGCGCAATTACAAGTGCGCCACCGAGGCAGTCACACATACAAATTGTTGTTTACTAAAATTATGTCATTTTTAAATTTTAAAAGTGGTAGAGCCACGCTGTAGACATATTTGTCTACATCATGAATGGGCCGGCTCGACCGAGGTAGTACCACTGTCTCACAGAAAACCAACGTAAAGTGACAGTTTACTGTCGGGTTTCGTATGGTAAGTGAGATAACCGGAGGCCCAGATTCCCCCTTCCCTTCCCTAATCCCTATTCCTGTCCTTTAAGGCCGACAACGCATACATGATACTTTCGATATTGTGGATGTTCATGGGCGGTGGAGATCACTTAACATCAGGTGACCCACTGGCTCGTTAGTCGGACTATGATATAAAAAAATTGCTTGTGTCTAGCATATCTGACGGGATTAATAAGACTTTGTCGATCTACACTATAGTTGCTAAATAAGATATTACATAAACAAAATATAGTTCAGAAAACTAAATAAAGCACGCTTTAATAGCTAGCCGGTAAAAACAGATATTACCAAATAAAAACCATAACATAATACATTTCTAGAACTAGGAAACATCGAGTAATGCATGCAAATAAATATAAAGTGATTCGGATCCTGATAAATTAAATAAATTTATTAAGTCAGACACTATCTTATTTATTTAATTTTATTACTGTCACTATTTTTAAACAACAATAATTAAAATTCTTATAGTGTAAATACAGAAGCATAATTAAATAATTAACCAACCCCGATACAAATTCTTAGCTGCGACGTGAAAAGACTTTGTAAATTGACTGTCAATCATGAACACCTTTGCCTAACAACCAGCAACGACAATTAGTGGCCGTACCCCATTATCTCTATGGTCCGTAAACTGTTCTATTTTCAAATTAACCGTTAGATGCATGTTTGTGTTGAATAGACAAACATATATTTGTAAATAATAAAAAATAGAGAATAAATAATAATTTCCAATTGATTTAATATACAATTAAAATATTAAATGGCAATTCTTTTTTAATACAGAAGTCATTTTTGCATTTTATAATTCTGAATGATGAATTGGTATTCTTGATTACAAAAACACGTAATAAATCCTTTAAAATAGACGAAAGAATGTAAGTTATCTTTAACACATGCCTGTAAATATCCATAAATACTCATAACTTTCAACTAACACGTTTATAGACATAAAATCCGCTGCAACTTAACGATCTTAGCACACCGAAACAAAGAAAGGGCATAGAACTTCCAAATCACAAAACAGTCGGGAGACATTGACGCAACACGGAAAGAAATGACACATTTATTACGCCTGTCACTCGGCGCTTATGGATGACTGCCATTGAAATATAATGTACTAATATACTGGAACGGACACCGGGATATAATTTGTGCACCACGCGCTTTAGTAAACTGCAATTACCTTAGTCGATTGCGTGCTCCCTAAAACGTCATGTTATCTGAATACAATCACACATACACACTCACATCTGTAATCCCGCAAGAGGTATATATAGGTGTAACCAATACACCCACTTTCCGCCGAATTTGTTACCGTCCGGGTATGGCGAGCCTGGGCTCCATTCCAGACACTGAGTATTTCTAAATAGAAAGACCCAATATCACCTTACCCGACCCGGGGATCGAGCCCGAGACCTCAGCATAGAAGTCGCAACGCATACGCAATTACAACTGCGCCACCGAAGCAGTCAATGCAATCATTTTCGCAAATTATTTGTATACATTGATTAGAAACGCGGCGATGTTTCTTTAATTTATTTAGCACTTGAGATCACTAAACGAACAAGCTATCTTATGGTAAGTGATAATTGATCTCTACGTGCGTCTGTTGATCGCACACATTAACAGAAAAATCATTGGTGAGATACGGGCCTTAAGGGATCATGTCGGCATATTAATCTATAGAATTAAAGGGTGGCCTTGATACAGTGACTTAAGTGACTTCACACAGTGACTTGAGTGACTTATGACACAGTGGCGTACTGGATCGACTGAGGCAGTAGCAGTGTTGCTCACTTTCAATGTTCCTTCCAGTGTAATATTTCCATGATAACTCATAAGTAGTGACTTTAATTTGTGATAAGCCAAATGTACACGAGCTACTGGATTTCAACTTTTACATTTTAAAGATCCATTATTTATGTGCACTTATCAATGATGGGTTTTATTTTAGTGTTTCACATACAAAGGTGATCATAATGAATATGCAGATACTGGGCTGGTGTTGAAAGGATAACTCTGTTTATTAGTTTTAGAGGAATATTATTGGCGTAGCCAGTGAGTAGCCGGTTCTGAAACGGGAGGCCGTGGGTTCGATTCCTACACCGATACAAATTTTTGTGTGCAAGTAAACCTATATTTTATTCAGCGATTGGATCCGTAGAATTTTCTTGGAATTCCGCCTAATAATAACCTATCTATTATGTATTCAATATGTGTTTATGAACGGTTTACTATACGTAGTACGTATTACGTAGGTAGGCTGGTGGTAGGATATTCATATCCGCCCGGATAGCGACCACCGTACACAGGGTGTAACACCCGCCATAGTGGCACACGCAAGTGTGTCGCGTTCCGGGATCAGCCAGTGTACTTCCGGTTTTTTTCGGGGGTCTAGAGTTGGGGTACGATGTTTGGCCGTTTAGCGGCCTTCTAAGTATTGTGACAATAGACCCTCGACCACTTCTTCACCTTCTTGCCCATGGCGTAGTGTGAAGAAGCAGGCCGACATGATTGTGTTGAGTAGCGGGGAATAGATTGTCTCTCGCTAATCGACACTCTAATTGGATCGCACTGCGCTTACCATCAGGTGCAGAGTGGTCACTTTGCCGTGCCATTATAAAAAAAAAGTGTTATATATAACAGATTTTGTCAAAACGAGCTTATGTACTATTTACTTTTATGTCTATTTCTGAATATTTAATCATCAATCAGTATAGGAAGAATTTCCTTACTAATCTGTTGTAAATAAAGCATAAAAATATTATACCTATATCTTAAATTCTCTTAAATCTTAAATACATCCAACAGTAACACAATAGTTCTGACCCCACATTAGGTAAACTTGTATCGTGGGTATCAAGAACTATGAGGGACTACGGTGCCACAACACCCAGAGCAGAAACATATAGTAATAAGTTGTACCATCCAATATTTGAATACCAAGCTAATCCGGTGCCAAACAGCATAGTTTGTTTAAAAAAATAAAAAAACCTTCAAGAACACTAATCAACAATATCAATTAGTGTCACGTCACGTCATTACCATGAAGACCAATCCGAGGAAAATCATTCAGTAATAACCATTGTCATTCCGTGTTTCACTGGCTGTAAATCGACTTTTTTATTATACATTTCGAATAGCTAATTAGGCGCGCTGACATTGCGCAGGGCATTAGTCGACATTTGACAGCCGTCATAAGCGAGTTGTGTCCGTCTCACCCAGTCTCACCTATTGCCGTGGCGCCATATTTTTTCTAACCAAAGAGGTTGCGTTGACAATTTATAAAAATAAAACCTAATGGTTGGTAATTTGTTTTTCTAAGTAACTTTGTTTCGAATTAAACAGTTCAATTAACTACTTTGAATAATTAAGGCGTTTTTAGTTTTGTTTGGAAGTTTTAGTTCCTTAGACGATGTATTTTGTTATAATCAATGTAACTTTTTTTACTTACTTACTAGTGGCCGAAATTCGAAATTCGCGTATTAACCAGCCTTAAATACATGTGGACATGTGGAAGAGTTTTAAACTGGGATATAACGGTGCGCCTCTGAGTAAACGGAAGTGATTATACGGGAGTTCATATCCGTAACCATTAAATTGTTTGAACTAAACTGATATTCATAACGATTTCTAACTTTAATACAAGAATGTTAAGAACTATAATGGATTGAAAAATATACAAGGAATTTTAATTAAATTCGTCTTATTTGTATACCGTAAGGTTCTAGTTTTGTTAACGCCTATGAAAACGATTGACATCACAAAAATTATAACTGAACATTTTTCTTCATGACAAATAAGATAAATAACTTGATTGGTCGTCCAAAGCAAAGGGGGGATTATATCACATACTTCGTTAAATATTTCATTTTCTATTTTTTTTAGTGCTTCGATAGGCAGACGAGCAGACGGGCCACCTGATGGTAAGTAGTCACCGCCGTCCATAAACTTCTGCAATGCCAGGGCACAGCAAAGCCGCTGCCTACCGTTAATACATTCGTATTAACGGTAGGCAGCATACGTTATTACATTCTACGGCAAAGTTTAAACGAGCATTAACAAAAAACTAAGAAATTCCATACCTAATAATCCTTTACTACAAGACCCACTTCGCATATGTAGAAGAGAGCATTGATCCCTTTCTATGGTATCGAAAGGGATTCAAAATTGGAATGTATAGAGAATGCAATGTCAATAATGGCCTCCCGCGCAGTCAGCTGCCCGACGACAAAGCACGCGAGCCGCGACAGATGCGCGCGCAACAATGCACCAGAACTGTCAACTCTCAGCTGTTGCGAACGCCATTTTGTTTTTTTTATAACTATTACATTATTTGATAAAGATTTAACGTACTCTTTAGTTATTTCTGCGGTATTGGTAGTTAAATATTATTTTGCTTTATAATTTTTTTCTAGATATTACAAAGTATTTATTATGATATTTACTTACTTCTGTTTAAATGTTCTTTTAAGAAAAGAATAACATTGTAAAATATCATATATTATATTTTTTACTTTTCATAGTTTGTAGTATTCCAATAAAACGTATTCGCGTATGTATTAAATTCTTTTCATTGTTAAAAACTGACGTAAGCCATATTATAGCCAGTTTTATTTCGTCAGTTACAAACTGGCAATAAAAAATCGATTTGTACAAAACATGAGACGAATTCCATGCACATATTTGGACACGCTATAAAAACAACTTTAACATTACATTTTTAATAACATGTCAAGGAGAAAAATAGCCGTCGCTGACAAAAAAAATGTGCCCCTAAATCAATCATAATCTAATAAAAGTTAAAAAATAAAAGAGGCAGTAATCTCTTTGTCAACAGGACTTTAAGTACAGGACTTTATCTCGACAATCTGATGGCCAATTAAGGACCATTTGTGTGTCTCGGGGTGGTCTCTAGCGAGTGAGAGCGGCCGTGCCATGCGGCCGTTACCGTATTGTGTATATGACTCAACAACCGATAGCGCGTTGATGTCTTTACGTTGGACACTTTGGAAATTTGTATTTGAATAGACTAGAATGCTTTTATTTGGATTATTACGACTACTTTCTGTAATTGTAATGAATTTATGTATCTCATTTCATTGTTTTGTGTGATTGTAAGTTATTGATATTAGGTAAAAGAAACTATGTGGTTTAATATACTTAATTTTGAACATTAACAAAAAAATTTGAGCTATCTAGATATAGAGAATTAGAGACTATCCCGCCCACACACCCGCCATTGTAACCCCTGTTTAGCCAGGATCGACAATGGCACGCATTTTTTCGACATCGAATAATGAAACTCGGCGATTCTCTGGGAACGTTTAACTGTCTTTTATCCCCCCAATGAAATTAATCAAATAGAAATATAACGAGGAATTGAAAATATTAATTGTCCACTTTCCTCCATAGCAATGCGAAAGAAAAATAATGAACTAAAGAGATAGTAACCTCTAACATAGGACATTTACGTTTGGAGAAGCTAGACGTAAAGCACCACAGAAGTTACTACACGGTTCCTATCATGCGAGCTGTTAAGCTTGATTCCCATAAGGTATGACAAAAACGCCGAAAAGCACGAAAATTCCTCCTATCTATCTAGCTTTCTAGATATGCTAGTAGGGCTTAATTATTTGTAATATTGTTTTAATTTAGTTAATCAAAAAATATATTTAATATCAACCTTTTTTTCTTGGACATACAGATATTTGTCTCGAGTCTTGGTGTTGTGGGACCGTAGTCCCTCGTAGTTGTTGATTGATTGTTGAGGTTTGACCTAGTGTGGAGCCAGGGCTATGTGTGTGACTACTGGGTGTATTTATAATAATTATTATTTATTACTTCCGCTAAGGTAAAAGTAATTTTAATCACGTTAATTACGCCCTGTTACTACTTAAAAAATACGTTAGTATGCGTCATAATATTTAATATTGTGACCCGTCTGAATGCACCGCACCCATATCCCTCTAATAGCAGCGATTGCCTAGTCGGCTGCGGTACGGACTGTCAAGACGAAAGTCTTATGTTCAAAACTATGCCAAATGGCATACACATTTGACTTTTCTAAAGTTATGTGTATTCATTGTTAATTATCGCTTGCTTTAACGGTGAAGGAAAACATTGTGAGAATATCTGTCTGAAGTCTACCAGCCCGCATTAGGTCATTATGATGGACCATATGGCTATGGCTGCTCAGTAGGGGGACAATGATTAATACAGGGCAAGTATTATTTTATTTTTGTTATTTTCCCTCTAAGCTGTTATCCACTCTACGGAATTACATCGTTATAGTAATTTATTTATCTTCTTTCATTATCTCTATTGCCAAGCTTGAAACTCGTCATGCGTGATAATATTCATTAACATTATATTGATTAATAAACACTAATCGCCTGCCTGTTTAGAATACTTAGGGAACGTTATAATTAAAAAATAAATGTTCTTTTTTTCCTGGCACGGCAGTGTAGCGAGGGATAGATTGTCTCCCGCTACTTGATACTCTAACTGGACGGCACTGCACTTACCATCAGGTGCAGTGTTGTCACTTAGCAGTGCCAGGATAAAAAAAAAAACAGCCCGGTGGCTTGAACAGTGCCCAATATGGCGATAGGCTCGCCCCATATGACATTATGGGACAGTAATAAATTCGGCGAAAAGTGGGTGTTCTGGTTACACCTGTGCCTACCAGGCATATGTATTATCTGTATATATTAAAGAAGAAACTGACTGACTGACTGACTGACTGACTGACTGACTGACTGACTGACTGACTGATCGATCAACGCACAGCCTAAACGGCTCGGGTTAGAGACTTGAAATTTTGACAGTAGGTACCTTTTATCACGTAGGCATCCACTAAGGAAGGGTTTTTGGAAATACCACCCCTAAGGGGGTAAAATAGGGAATGAAAGTTTGTATGAAAATCCGTCATTTTTAAGTTAAACGCATGAATATTGGTATTTTGTATTGTATACTTTTTCTCCCAAACATGACCTCCACGCGGGCGGAGCCGCGAGCAACATCTAGTACAAAATAAAACCCAATTTAATCCAAAAGGTGTTGTGCAGTATAGCACTAAAAAATATTCACCCCAGATTTCTACTTAAAGTAATGCGTGTACTACTAGTATATGTACCTGTCCTTATAAGTTTGATAAGTGATGTAACTATGTCTAGGTCTTGTCTAGGTTCACCAGGCCATCTAGGTCGCTGTTTGACACGAATAAATACGAATCTTGGCAAGGCACTTACGAACGTACGTAGTCAATAAATATTACTCGGCGTAACATTGCGATTACGTAGTAATAACGTTGCTCTTATGACAGTCAGTTCATTAAAAAATAAAGAAACATAACACAAATTATATCAACGGACTGCTCCGGTGACGTAGTTGTAGTAGCGCATGCGTTACGACTGCTGTGCTGAGGTCTCGGGTTCGGGGTTTTTCTATCTAGAAATTCCTCAGTATTAGCCTGGAGTCTGGAATATATGCCCGGTATGGCGATAGGCTCGCCCCTATCACATTATAGGACCGAAATTCGGCGAAAAGTGGGTGTAACCAACACCTCTGCCTACCCCTTCGAGGATTATAGGCGTGTATATGCATGTATTATATAAATTATAGCTAGCATGTATTTTAATTGGCAACCCCTAGATACGATTTTCAGTTACAAACAAAAAAATTTAAAAATAGCAATCAGCCCAGTAGGCTGGTCATGGCTTACTATGGCTCGGCTGGTAGCCTTCAAGATTCAACCTGACTGAGACAAGTTGAAACGCGTATATAACATGTTCGTTATATTTTTTACATAGGTGAGGATTTATGATGGACTTCTTGAATGTCTTGATATAATTTAAATGATAATGGCGGGCTTTATTTTTATATAATTGTAAATCCATACTAATACTAGAAATGCGACAGTAACTCTGTTTGTTTGTTTTTTACCGATTGTAATGAAATTTGGTAAGGGAATAGATTATATCCTGGAGAAGGACATAAGCTATCTTTTTTCTCAAAAAACAACCTTGAAAGGGGTCAAATAGGAGTTCAAAATTTGTATGGGAAATCCATAATTCCTCGACTTAGGGATCTGTAAATTCATATTTAGGCTTTTGGTAGGAAATAAAGAAATACGTGTTTCAACGTTTTTGAAAAATCATCCCTAAATAAGGATGGATCCCCAAAGTGAGGTTAAACTTATGGGGTATTCTTTAGATGCAATCTCAAGATTCAGTAACAACACCTGAGAGGCTGGACAATCGCTACAGGTGCCTCAGTGCAGAAGAAGAACTCCTTGGATTGTATACTTCGGCTCCCGAATATAACCTCAACGCAGGTTGAGCGGCGAGCAACATCTATTATATTTATAAGTGAGTGAGTCACTCTGAATGCCAAATACGTTAGCAATATTTATTTATAAACTTTTTTTTTATTTAGTAGATTCTGATATGAACTTATATGGCAATCCTACTTCTCTATGCTCAAAAGCGAAAAGGATGTTTATGTCATAGACTTTAAAATTATACCGATTCTTTTTTTTAGTGCCTCGATAGGCATACAAGCAGACGGGCCACCTGATGGTAAGTAGTCACACAGCAAAGCCGCTGCATACGGAGGAGGGGTAAGAATTTTGCTTGACAAGGGGAGGAGGGTTATAAATGACTAAAATCCTGCTAACGTAATATTAAAACGACCCTCTTATAGTAGAAGCCACTGTCTACTACTGATAAGGCTCTTTTTAAATAATACACTCAACAGTCACACACATAATCCTGACACTACACTAGGTAAAACCTGTATCGTGGGTATCAAGAACTACAAGGGACTACGGTCCCACAACACACACGAAACAAATATCTGTCTGTCACACAATCATTTATCGAGGTGCGGGAATCGAAAGTACGGCCTCTCGTTTCACAACTGGCTACTGGCCCGCTGCGCCACGGAGGCTGTTATGACTTTCATCACTATGCTTTATATACCGAGTACTATTTTAACAACCGTTATGTAAGCCATAATTATTTATATCAGTCATGTTTGTATGTGTAATGTTTTTTGTTTATAAGTATTTTTGTATTTTTTATTAACTTTGCAGTGCTAATTAGATAATTAAATTAAAAAATACTAGCAGAACCGCAGTAAAAGCTAGTTGCTTTATAAAACAACTCAAAATTGATAACTAATTATTCTGTAAATTTTTTTTGTTTAAACAATGATAACGACAGTTCAACTATATTGAATAGTGACTCATTAGCGGACTTAGATAAAATAGCTTGATGACAATAATAAATAACCGCACTTAAGTTATATTGATTTATAGTAAATACAACATACATACACACTTTACGGTAGGCAGCGGCTTTTCTATGCTCTGATATTGCAGAAGTCTATGGGCGGCGGCGACTACTTACCATCAGGTGGCCCGTCTGCTCGTCTGCCTATCGAGGCACTAAAAAAAAACTCACGCCTGTAATCCACGACGGAGTAAGCAGAGGTGCAACCAGTACACCCAGTTTTCGCCGAATTTATTTCGGTCCCATGAAGTGATAGGGGAACCTATCGCCATACCAGGCACAAATTCCAGACTCCGGGCTTATACTGAGAATTTCTAGATAGAAAAACCCAATATCACTTTACCCGACCCGGGATCGAACCGGTGACCTCAGCACAGCAGTCGTAACGCATGCGCAATTACAACTACGCCACCGAGGCAGTCAAACATAATAAAAATAGTATTCGAATGGTAACACAACGATATAATGGACATAATTTATACAAATACTTTTTCAACCCTGGGGAGGAGGAATGGTTATGCCTGACACCGGTCTTCCGAGTTCCAACTTTTGACCTAGTTATCG
Source organism: Laothoe populi (assembly GCA_905220505.1). Lineage (NCBI taxonomy): Eukaryota > Metazoa > Arthropoda > Insecta > Lepidoptera > Sphingidae > Laothoe > Laothoe populi. Next base: position 20,562,662 of record HG992152.1, on the reverse strand, counting down.
GCTGGGATAACTATAACGGGACCAACACAATTTTTCCCCACCTGCACACAAACTAAAAATTCAATAATAGCTTTCAAATTTAAATAATTACGATAAATAAATAACACCCAACAGTCACACAGATAGCCCCGACCCCACACTAAGATACGAGTCTGGTGTCGTGGGTATCAGGGACTACGAGAGACTTTCAATCACACAACAGCCAGACCCGACACAAATGTCTGTCACACAAACATTTGTCCCGGTGTGGAAATCGAACCCACGGCCGCTCGTTTCACAGCCGGCTACTACTGCGCCACGGAGGCTGTCAAAATTTGGAACGTTCCTTTATTATAATACTTTTAATGCACGCAATTTTTATATTTTTAAAGAATGTGTTTGATTCAAAGAAATTAAATGTATTTTAATTAAAACTTAAATATTAAATAACCAGTTATAAATTTACCAGTGTATCTGCTGTTGTATTATTCATTTCCATCCTACTTTTACCATATGATTTTAAAGGTCACGATGACCGAACTCAAACTTCGCCATTTGTCCGTTAATTCGACAGGTCCTGTTTCAATCAGCTGTTCACCACACCTATAGACTAGAAATACCAGTTGCTAGCCGTCACGCATGTTCAACGAATAAAAATTAAATTAATGGTATAACAGTGATGAAACATTTGGAAAAATATGAGTAAAAAATTTGAAAGAAAATAAAAATTCATGAATGAACACAGGTCTAATGAGAAAATTCCCAAAAAATATTGAGAATTGATAAACAACAAAAAATAATTTGGAGAGCCTCCATCCTCAGCGGGCGAGTAAACAAGGTTCGATTCCCGCACCGAGACATATGTTTGTGTGAAGGCAGATATTTGTTTCGGGGGTGTTATGGGACCGTAGTTCTCGATACCCACAATACAGGTTTGACCTAGTGTGGGGTCAGGACTTTGTGTGACTGTTGGGTGTATAAAATAAATAAATCAAGCCTATTGAAAATATGTTGAATCTTTAAACTGTTTGTACACGCATTTTGATTGTCATGTCACAATGGACCGACTGAGAATAACCAAAAACGCGGCCGCTTTATGACTCATTACCCTCCAGGAATGTCCGAGGCATACAAGGCTTTATTGATGCCTATAAATATTCTTTGGATAATACCGTGAAATATGTAATATGTGCTATGGTAGGGTCGCCAACCTTACATTTTAAAAAATAAGATTTTAAGGTGGATAAACCAGGACAATTCAGTATAAAAACAGGACGCGTGTTTGTTTTAAAACAGCTAGAGCATCGCGAACAATCGCGAGCCGTGTAGCCGCTCCTAATGATTGCAAAAGTAGCGCACCAATTTTAAAATACAGGACCTTATCTAGACCCTTTAAAAACTATTCAGGACACTCTAAAAGCCAGTTCATGTCCTGGGAAAACAGGATGGTTGGCAACTCTATGCTATGGGAATAATTTCATTTGATGTTAGACGAGTGGGCAGATGTAAAAGATACGTCGTTCGAAACTGTGCTTGTCGCCAAAGATCATTAACGGTACTTAGAAAGTTATGCTTGTTTGCGATCCGTTGTATTTTTGTCAACACAAAATTCTCACAATTTGAAGAAGTGTCATGTGTCTAATGATATCTCAATTAGCATCAAAATTATATTATCAGCCTCCGTAGCGCAGTAGGCGGGTAGCCGGCTGTGAAACGAGAGGCCGTGGGTTCGATTCCCACACCGGGACAAATGTTTGTGTGACACACAGATATTTGTGTCCGGGGTCTGGGTGTTGTGAGACCGTAAGTCTCTCGTAGCCCCTGATACCCACAACACAAGACTCGTATCTTAGTGGGGTCGGGGCTATGTCTGTGACTGATGGGTGTTATTTATTTATTATTTATGGATTTCGCCTAACGCTTTTTTTTATCCTGGCACGGCAAAGTGACTACACACCTGATGGTAAGCGCAGTGCCGTTCAATTAGAGTATCGAATAGTGGTCACTGGCTCCAATAAACGCGAAACGGACACATTTTAAATACTCGACAGCAGGCGAATAGCGGCTGTCAATCGAGAAGTCGCGAGTTCCCCGTAAGAAAAAACATGTTTGTGTGATCCACAAGGTTGAAGGATGACAGAGAAACATGAGGGTATTTTTTTTTTATTTATTTATTTCTCCTCAAAAAAAGACTTTTACAAACAGTATAGAGTAAACATTCTACTTGTTATTATTTCACAGTCTATTATATGTGAGGAGCTGGTGTCTGAAGTGGGCAAAAAACCTGTAATACAGATCACCAGGTCCTCACCCCACGGTATTAAGTTTTACAAGTTATTATATTGTTTACGTATACTTATATTTTGAATACAAATAAAACATTTTTTAGGGAACAACAGGAGAATTATATTATTATGTATGTATGCATGTTATCCGCAAACGACGAAGTGGAAGAGAAACTGTAGAAGAAAGGCTGACCTTACCACAATAGCCAGGAAGAGATAGAATTTGTGTGATCCACAAATACATAGCTAAATCTCCATTCCTTCCTTTTCGGGCTGGCGATACGGATAATTTTCTGGAATTGAGACTTCGTGGGCGGTCTAAATCACGTGACGGTGAACCATATTACTGCTTTGACTACGACAATCAGGACTTTTTAACTAAATAAAACTACTAAAATAATATTTTTTTTACTCTACAACGACCATACAGGACAAATAACAGTGAACATTATCACCAAAATCAAAAGAGAATATTAGACACACATAATTGATTTACCGTGACATCTAGGCGAGACACTTATCTCTATATACTTAAGTCTTATTTTTGCGTGCATAATGGCCGCCTGTCTAATTAAAAAAAGCAGGGAATCGAACCTTGCTGATAATAGCACCTATTGCCAAAGTATTGACAACATTGGTCATGCCTTTCGGTTGTCGCGTCAAACTTTCTATTGTTGTTATTTTTGGGATTACGCTGGCGTGGTCCTATGATATAAGTTTGGGAAGAGATGCCGAAGAACATGTTTTTTATCATAACAGAGTAAACTAACTGCACGATATTTCACGAATGGGAATTTTAAGTTAATTAAAAAAATATTACAAATAAAAAGCTTTACGTTTAGGTATCGGGGCTAAGATGCAGGGTGGCAGTAAACTTTAACGGATTTTGTTTTTTTAATTTGATGTTTTTAGACTTTCCAGATTTGTATACATATTATAAGATTAGAGCATGGGTCTTCATCGTGCAATATAAAATGCATCGGCCGTGGTCACGGGCTGACGTCACGTTCTCTAATTTCATAACATGTTCTTAAAGTAGTATTATTTCACCACAAAGATTTTTATTAAAGATTGATGTGAAAAAATAACTCGATTAACTAGTAAAATTAATTTAAAGATAATGATAATTAAAACTATTTTTATAATTTGAGCGCGCTTGCGATATGTCAACGGCGACCAAAATGATATGAAAGCAGCTGCAGCAGGCGATTAAGGTGATGTATTACATTGTCCTATCCAACATATTATGCCCAAGAAGGTCGACTATAATTTAGCTATTACAAAAATAAATATATATAAACATAATAGATAGAGCTTTGCCGTTGATCGCAAAAAAACGACTGGACCGATTTAAATGGAATTAGGCTCACATATAGACCGTAACCTGGATTAAAAGATAGATTTCTTTATATTTCAATTACGGGTGCGATTCTAGCGGCAAGAAAAAAATGTTATGAAAGAAATATGTCGTAAAGAAATTTTGAAAAGTTTGCCTAATCACTTCGTAAAATTTAATTTTAAATTTGTTTTCATAACAAAACTTTCTGTCGTAGTAGAATAAATATTCCATTAATTATTGGAAAAATATTAAAACAAGAAATCATAGCGGCTTCAATGCCTTTTAATATTATATATTTTTTTTATCTTTATAATACATATTTAATTCACATTGATAGTCATTATTTTTTGTGTAGAGCGGTACCAATATACTTAATCACGCTTTTGAAGCTGTTTAAAATTAATACTGGACCTTATTTAACTTAACATGTTATATAAATCGTGTATTATATGAAATTGCTTTGAAATAAGTTTAGACCTTGCATAAACATATACGGAACCATACAAATATAATCTAATGTAGCGCGCACCTGGCCACCGCTCTACCCGAGTTTTACACAATACTGCATTCGTTAGAGTATTTACAACTTGGCAGGGGTGGATTTGGAAGTGTAACGTCATAATTAATAAGTAAGAAACTAGAACTGCTAATATGGCTTATGAAAGTTAATAATGATGTTTCACTTCTTTTATACCATTGGTCTTAAATTTCAAATCAAACATGAAAACGTCTATATCTATAGATAAATACACATATGATTTTCTATACATGTAGGTTTTAAATATAAAAAAGAAATATTATTGAAATCAAATTTCACTAGACTTCTGTGCTTTAAATTGAGTAAGTATGTTTTGTCTTTATTCTTTTAGTGGAGCAGCGAGTGTGGGGGACAACATGCTTTTGCAAAACATCCCAAATCCGTACCTGTAAAATGATATAGAAGGCACAAACCGTATCATTTGTGTTACGTTTCTATTATTATAAACAGAAGAACTCACCGATTTATTTGTTTATTGTGTACGTTTAGTTAATGCTTCTTATCTATTGTTGTCTAAAACTTTTTAAGGTGCAATGTAACAAAAGATCCAGTCATTTTTTACATGTAACTAATAATTTGTGGCAGCGTACACGTTCAATCCGTGCTTATTTTTAATTAAAGCACAGTTAGGAAGAAGTTGAGAATTTAGTCGGTTTATCTTATAAACGGTGATGGAAAACATTATGAGGCAACCTGCATGCCTGAGATTTTTAAATAATTATTTCTAAAATGTGTAAAGTCTAGCGACCCGCATTAGGTCAGCGTGGTGAACTAAGGCCTAACCCTTTTCCTTAGTAGAGGAGGGTTGTGCCCAGCATTGGGACAACAGGACTGGTATTTTTTATACTGTCACGGCAAAGTGACCACACTGCACCTGATGGTAAGTGCAGTGCCGTCCTATTAGAGTATCGAGTAGCGAGAGACAATCTATCCCCCTCTACTCAACATAATCACGCCGGCCTGCTTCTTCACACTATGCCATGGGCAAGAAGGTGAAGAAGCGGTCGAGGGTCTATTGTCAGAGTACTCAGAAGGCCGCAAAATGGCCAAACATCGTACCCCAACTCTAGACCCAAAAAACTAAACTAACTCTATTATTATTATATCCTCTAGTAACAAATTTTGGAAACACTTTTATGGTAGAGAGTGTCGGTATTTGGCAAAAGATGAAGACACTGAAATTACAGTGGCCAAATTGGCAACAATCTTAGTAATGGACGAAAGGTTGAAAGGGAGGAATGAAGGTTAGGAGTACTATAAACTGACGTGAATGCATGAGATTAATGAAAGTAGATACTAAAATGGAGTGTCAGGAAAGTGTTAAGTGGGAATGTATAGACTGTGCCTACCTCTATGGGAGTATAGGCATGATAGTATGTATGTATGTACGGTAGAGCAGTTCAGTGCAGATATGACGCTCTATCGATAGAGTTCTATCTAATTAGCAATTTTCGTATAGTAACGTACCTTCGATTCCTTTAGGACTGCAGATTAGCTCTAATGATACTACACAGGCTACTATTAGTTTATATATCGTGATAAGTTACAAGAGTAACTACTCTGTTACATAAAACATTCACCCTATTGTTGGTATACTATAAAAATCTACCCTTTTATGAAATAAGAGTGATTATCTTCATATATATAATATAGTAGCTGTTGCTCGCGGCTCCGCCCGCGTGGAGTTCATGTTTGGGAGAAAAAGTATACAATACAAATACCAATATTCATGCGTTTAACTTAAAAATGACGGATTTTCATACAAACTTTCATTCCCTGTTTTACCCCCTTAGGGGCGGAATTTCCAAAAATCCTGAAACATATATTTTTTATTTTTAACTAAAATGCCAAATACTAATTTTCATGAATTTAACTTCAAAAATGACGGATTTTCATACAAACTTTCATCCCCTATTTTACCCCCTTAGGGGTGGTATTTCCAAAAACCCTTCCTTAGTGGATGCCTACGTGATAAAAGGTACCTACTGTCAAAATTTCAAGTCTCTAACCCCAGCCGTTTTGACTGTGCGTTGATCGATCAGTCAGTCAGTCAGTCAGTTTCTTCTTTTATATATACAGACTGTACGTGTGTATGTCACTGAACTCCACCTAAAAGGATGGACCGAATTGAATGATTTTTTTTGTATGCGTTTGGGCGGCGCTCTGGATGGTTTAAATTCATAAATCAGCCCGGCAGATGGCGCTGCAGTCGGTGTTGCACTGCTTTTCCGGGCAGGACGACGTCTGTCGGGCCCGCTAGTATATTATAGAAACGTCATGAGCGTTTCCATTTAACTTCTCCACCGCAAAATTCATAAAGAGATTGAACAACATAAAATCCTCAATAAGTTTAAACAGTGGAGTTGTAAAAGATTTTGTAGTGATACCATAGTATAAAAATCACGCAGTCTGTCAACGAAGAAGTGTGGACGGACAGTGCGAGGCGCAATGGGAAGCGTTGTCGCTCCGTACATGTTTAGAGAGATTAGACCAATCAGTTTCAGGCCGACACGATTGTGTTGAGTAGCGAGGGATATCTCTCGCTACTTGGTTCTCTAATTGGACGACAGTGCGCTTACCATCAGGCACCAGAAAAGAAATTTACACCACTTTCCTAGATTTATTTTAATTATTACAGTAATTCAAGTGCTATTAAATATTGTACTAATCATCACCACCATAGGACTTGCTGGCAAATCTGGAGAACTCTCCGTCCATTGTTTTGTCGCTGTCAAATATAAGTATTTCCTGACTTAAACCTCGACCATATGCGAAGTGAAACTGTAACAATTAGTAGCTCAATAATAAGCAATATACAACTCAATTTATTAACATGATTCCTCGGGAAAGTACCACCCTCTTTAATGTTTTATTGATGTAAGTTTTTATAATTTCATCTTAAGTCTATGCAAATAGTACACATTGAAATAAAAAGAATTTTACACATTATTTTATTCCATTGCATGCATGAAGGCTGTAAAGCTTTCGAAACGTCGAGAAATTCCGTCAAATTAATCATAATTCGATGTAATTTTTCAACATCAAACGTATTGACAGGCTGTTCGATTTTTAGACCATGCTAAGTTGTAAAAGTTGATTTTGTAGTGCTACCGCGCTTGCTCCTGACCACAGTCTAATAAAATTAAACAAAGAACCACAACAATGGATTTTTATATTTATTAACAGAACGGAAATGTTCAGAAGCCCTTTTTGAAATTATTTTTAGAAATGGGGTATTGTAAATATGTGCTGGTATTTTGCTTCGAAAATTCCCTTTTCGTCCGTCGTAATTTATTTAAAAGTTTTATTTCGATTATTTTGCTGTCATGGTACGAAGATATTCTTGTAGATTTCAGATTGTATTCGCAAACTGGGCTCTTTATTACCTTATTGTTTTTTTTTGGTTTGATATTACGGTCCAAATTAAATGAATCTTGCAATTTCAAAACTTAAATATCACTGTTTTAATTTAGAATGCACATTTTTTTTATTAAGGCTGTAAGGAAACGTTACGCCGAGTTCCCTACGTGTAATAGGTTCATTATAGAACTTTTCGAAGCAGAATTTGTATAAGAGCCCTCATCTATAAAAATACCTACTGCTTTTAAAATTTGTAATAAAATTGTGTAATGATAATTTCAAGAGCAAAAACCCTGATCATGTCCACCATTTGGAAGTATACAATGCAGGAATAATATCATTGGGTCCTTTAAGCGTAGTGTGAAGAAGCTACACAGTAGGCCGACATGATCGTGTTAAGTACCGTGGGATAGATTGTCTCTCGCTACTTAAAACTCTAACTGGACGGCATTACGCTTGCCATCCGGTGCAGTGCGATCACCGCGAGAGGATAAAAAATTTAAACAAAAAATTTCATGTACTATTTAAAAAAGTTCAAAAGCACAAATTAATTAATACTCTCTCCGCGACCGTGCGATATTTCAACACTACGATATTGGCTATTTTATATGAGCGCACAGCGCTTCATTATAGGTTCACATCACTAGCTGTCGAGTGAGTAGGTACTTAGTAGTGACATCACATAAAAACAAAGTTATACGACCGCGTGGCCGGCAGACGTTTTTTTCTATGTACGTTAGCTCGTGATATATGACTAGTTTCTCATATTGATCCCTACCATATCGACACTGATTGTAAATTGTTTTCTACGGTGTCTTCAACACTAAGGTGGGCCTCAACACAATATAGTTAACAAAACAAATGCCTTTGTAACACCGCGGCACCTCCTTTTATCACCGTAAATAAAATTGTCACTTACTAAGAAAACGACCCCCCATTAGTATCGTGAGATAAAGCCGATTCAGTGGAAACTGCTCAATCGTACCGCCCAGCTCACCCGCTGGCAAAGGCGGCGTGATGATACAAACGTGTATCAATACGTTTTATTTATCAAAAAAGCGGTAAACAAACAGGAGGAGCTAAGCTAGGCAATTATTTGTCTTAATTCATTCACTTAAGGTTGAAAGTCATTGAGAAATAGTTATTAAGAAATACGTTAAAAATCTAAAGATTGCTGATAGAGACACGGGAGTTATACCAATTCAAATTCTGTAAATAATTTTAAGCGCTATGTCTCATGACACAAGGTATATTTAAGCTTATAAAATTATTGAGTATAGAGCTTTCGGCGAGGAAATAAAGCGGTCCATCGACACAACAAAGTGTAAATTATGGCGACTTTTGCGAGAAACTAATGCTTGGTTTGTGTTCTATTCGGTTTTTTGTTTTCTAAGGCCACACTCGACGCTACTTGAGAATTTAAGTAATTTGTTACTGACACGTAGAATGGCTTATCAAATTTAAGTTTAATCGCGTTTTTAGCAAACTGCACTGCACCTAGTTCATCAGTATTATGCCATCCTGAAGTAACTGGATGTACATGACTGGATTAAAATGTAGAAAACGAGCAAATGGATTATTAACCTTAAGCATGGTAGTCGCTGCCTAGGAGAACTAATAAATTACTTAAACTATTTATACGGAACTATTAAAGTATAAACGCTGTTTAAGTAAATTCTCAATGCTAATTACTACAGTAAAACTAAGTCATTTGAGACTTCGAAAGAAAACAAAAACAAAACAAAGTATGTCACAAATGTCGTTCGTATCTATTGTTTTTGGTCCATTATTGATCTATATTTATGACAAGATATAAAAATGAATCAATAAAATTACTTTAACTTTAAAAGTAACTTTAAAACTAAAACTTTAAAAGTGGGTGTACTGGTTACACCTCTGCCTACCCCTTTGGGGATTACAGGCGTGAGTGTATACTTTAACGGTACAATATGATGATTATCGTGTTGAAATAATAATTGTTTTAACAGAATATTTTAGGCTTAACAAACTATTAGCAAAAAAAATACATTACAGCAAAAAAAGATATATCTTCAAGAACAAAACAGATTCAACCACACCGACCCACTATTTAATTACAAAAAAGATAAAAGAAGCAACCAGTTCAAACGTTCCGAGGCCCAAGAAACAAGACCGTAGACATGTTGTGACATGTTACTGTAGCTTCTCGGTGAAGGTGCTCTTCCATACACAGCTACACACAAAATACCGCGACTATACTGGGATATACTGGTACCTGTTGTAAGGTCTCATAATCATTAGCATGTTCATCATTTAATTATTCTAAAATAGGTAATTGTTGATTAGGGACGAAAAATGGCGAAGCACTCGGCTGATGAAACTTCTTAATCCGGAAGACTGGCCGGTTATGTATTGTTATTTTAAAAAACCCTCCTTTAAAAACAAGCATTTATTATTTAAAGGCGCTAAAATGAATAAAATTAACTTTTCCTTTAAAACTTTTATTATCAACTTATAACGTGATTTATATAATATAAAAGCTTTTCGCGAGATTTAAGTACTCGTATTTGCTTAGTTTGAAAATTTAAAAAACAAAATCAATCAGATCAAGTTTTCCAATTTACTTCTTTATCTACACATTTAAATCTCGCGACAAGCTTTTATATCATAGAAATTGTATAATAATAATAAATTGTTATATACATTTTAGAAGTAGTAGAGCCACGCTGTAGAAATATTTGTCTACAGCATGAATGGCCGGCTCGACCGGGGTAGTACCACTGTCTCACAGAAAACCAACGTAAAGTGACAGTTTACTGTCGCGATTCGTATGGTAAGTGAGATATCCGGAGGCCCATATTCCCCCCTTCCCTTCCCTAATCCCTATTCCTGTCCTTTTAGGCCGACGGCGCATACATGATACTTTCGGTATTGTGGATGTTCATGGGCGGTGGAGATCACTTAACATCAGGTGACCCACTGGCTCGTTTGTCGGACTAAACTATAAAAAAAATAAACATGTAAATATTTATGCAAGCCCTAGTCGTAAATATGGTACTGTCCCACATAAGCTCAAACCTGTTTAGGGGGTATCAAGAACTACGAGATAGCTGGAATACACAAACATTGGTCTCGGTGCAGGATCCAATTCACAGTCTCTGACGTATAAAAGTGAGAGACTCCTCTTGAAGCTGCAAATTTATCTAGTTAGGACATTTGTCTCACACAAAACCGACGTGTGGTGACAGGTTTATTGCATATAATACAGTCAATGTACAGATGTAAAATAACAAAATATTCCCAATAATGATGTATTCAAAGGACAGAAAATTATCTACTAAGCCAACATCACGAATGGACGGCGATGAATACTATTTGTCGCGATCTGCCATCTGCAGCGTACGGAACAGCACCTTTATCCGCGATCGGTAAGCTGCAAGCCGACCTTGTCCGACCTAGACCGAAACTCGTCGCGTCAGGTTCAACGAACAGACACACTACCGAGCTAGCACGCGGGGCTCCAAATAAGCATTTATTTATAGATCAATACTTCATCTCATATAGATAAGACAATGTTAGCTCTTATAAAAAAATATATATACCCCGACTCCAGAACCCCGACAAAAATTTTTTTTTAGTGACTCGATACGCTTACAAGCAGACCACCTGATGGTAAGTAGTCACCGCCGCCCATAGACTTCTAAAATGCCAGGGCACAGCAAAGCCGCTGCCTACCGTTATGACAAAAAATATTATCACCTTTACTATATTTTAATAAAGCTCTTGTGTTGAAATAAAACTCAAGTTTAATTTTATCGCACTTTATTTGATTACTAGCTTTTACCCGCGTCTCCACCCGCATTACACGGGTACATTACATTATTACGGTAAAATGAAAAGTAGTCTATAGCACTCAGGTTTAATATACCTTTCTAACAGTGAAAGAATTTTCAAAATTGGATCCGTAGTACCGGAGATTATCCCGCACATCCAAACTCACAAACCTTACCTCTTTATATATTAGTACAGATTTTAATCCGAATTTTTAATCCGGATTTCCGAAAGCTATATATACCCGGGTCTTGTAGATGTATATGACACTTTGTAATTTTGAGTGTGACACAGATTCTAAACTATAAATTAACTATCTTGCAAAAGCCGTTTTTCTGACAATGTTCTAAATCTATTTTGCTTTACTTTACTATCGCGAGTCATTGTTATGTTACATCCGAGTTAAATACTAAGCGGTTGTCGACTTAACTTCTCAATTACTTACTTTCTTGCAAAAGTAAACAAGTTTATACAACAGTATACAAGTTAAACTCGTGGGAATCGAATCTGTGACGAATGAACAAGAATTAACAGTTATAACGAACACCGTCGCTAAGTTGGGAAGTCGTTTGTTTGTAAACTAGCTCGACCTTATAATTCTATTTTGAAAGCCTCCGTGGCGCAGTAGGCGAGTAGCCGGTTATGAAACGAGAGGCCGTGGGTTCGATTCCCGCACCGGGACAAATGTTTGTGTGACAGACAGATATTTGTGTCGGGTCTGGGTTTTGTGAGACCGAAAGTCTCTCGTAGTCCCTGATACCCACGACACAAGACTCGTATCTTAGTGTGGAATCGGGTCCATACGTGTGACTGTTGGTTGTTATTTATTATTATTACTTTATTTGTTAAGTAACCTTTTTAAAGACTTTAAGAAACGTATATTCCTTCAAATAGCGTGTCTATAAAAATCGGCATTGATTATGTATTTCACCTAATCGTATGAGTTTACGCCTGTATCTCCAAAGTATAAGCAGAGTCGCTACTAAGGCATCAACTAGTCGATGAGTTTATTTATCGATCACAGATTCAGATCAGATTGGTATTGATTGTGGACTCCTCTCTCCGCACTTAGCCCATACGGAAGTACGGAAACCGGATGATTTTTGTCGGGGGTCTAGAGTTGTGGTACGATGTTTGGCCGTGTTGCGGCCTTCTGAGTATTCTGACAGTTGATTCTAGACCACTTCTTCACATCCGTGACCCATGGCGTATTGTGAAGAAGCTATACAGCAGTTCGGCATGATTGAGAGATAGATTGTTTCTCGCTAATTTATACTCTAATTGGACGACGTGGCATTGCGCTTACCATCAGGTGCAGTGTGTGACCACTTTGCAATACCAGGATAAAAAAAATGCGACCTTTTCTATAAAAAAACAATAATCAGATGTTAATCGTTACATATAATTTTGTTTAATTTTGATAATAATAATAAATACAACCAACAGTCACTCACATAGTATTGACCAAACAAGTGAACCTTAACCTTAGTCGTCGGTATCAAGAATTACGAGGGACTACGGTCTGACACCCAGACCCGAACAAATATCTGTCACACAAACATTAACTCGGTGCCGGAATCGAACCCATTGCCTCTCGTTTCACAGCCGGCTGCTTGCTCTTACGCCACGGAGGCCGTCATAAATTAATATTTCAAAAGTAACAACTTTTGACCACGTTTAATTACCCTTCCTGTATACTTATAAAATAATTACTGCAAAAGATTTAAACGAGCTAAAATCACAATGGTAGAAAGTTGACCACGTGCGCTTGCACCTTGCGCAGCTGCATGCGCATCTGCCATGGACACTTGCGCCCGCCACGGAAATAATGTGCACCTTTTGTACAAATCTTTAATATAAGAGCATTGTAACTAAACTGGTCTTGATTTATTCTCGATTCAAATTAGGAACTTAAACATAAAATGGTTGGTATTTTTTTACTGTCTGTATGGACAGACGAGCAGACGGGTATCTGATGGTAAGTAGACACCACCACTTAATACTAATAAACTTCTGCAATACCAAGGCACAGCAAAGCCGCTGCCTACCGTTAAACATGATGGAACATTACAGAATATGACCATATCGAAGAAACCCAAATTAGAGTTCCAATATTTACAAAACCATTATACAACCAAATCGAACAGTGAAAAATGACTGAACCTTACGGACATTTATGCCATCTGTCCAGCTCCGAGAGAAATAGGGCGACAGAGTTAAAATTCAGTTAAATAATTCATGAGCAACAGTGTGTGAATAAAATCCATTTTGTTAGTTCTGGAGCATATGGCATACGACTGGCCGTTCAAATTGGGTCAGGCAACCAAGATGTGAAGATAAATGGGGTAATTTTTATTACTGTGCTGAAAATTAACCAACCTACACAATTACCTATTGTCATTACACTTGGACAGCCTCCATGAGACATTTGACATTTTATAATGGGTTGTGTTCCGAGAAATTTGACATGATGCTCACGGCCACTTTCTACCATTGCACCGCTCGCCATCGACAGGGAGTTCATCCTCACACATTAGAACCTATATGGTCGCGCACCGCGCGGTTTCAGAGGAATTTCCTCCCATGGACGCTCCGATTGTGGAATGAGCTCCCTGCCGAGGTTTACCAAGGTTTACAGTATGGGGTTCTTCAACAAGGAAGTAAATAGGTTTATGAAGGGTCGGCAACGCGCATGTGATGCTGCTGGTGTTGCAAACGTCCATCACGGGGGCCGTAAGCTTGTTTGCCACCATATTGGTATAAAAAATAGCACAGTGGGCGATTAGCCAGCTGTGAAACAAACAGCTGTGGGTTCGATGTCAGCACCAATACAATTTTTGTGCTGTCTCGAACATGTTCCTTCCGAGTCGACAGCCGCCAGCTTAAATATATTACCATAAAACAAATCATTACAAAGCACATTCATGTAGAATAATAACTTAAACGTAACATCAAAACCTAACCTCCAGTTAATATCGACTATTTATAACACTCGATCAACTGTAATGAACAAACCACAACACACTCCACAATTTACAACAGAACACTGTATAAATCATACAAACAATATAAGAGAAGTCGTAGAACGTATCACATTGTCACATAGGGTGAGCGGCACATTTATCGTCCGTAATCATAATCCATCATGTGACCGTACACCGTAGACGTAATGTCCGTGAGCGACTTTATTGAACGTTAAATATGAGTCCGGTGTCAGAGGCGACGCTTGTTTCGGCTGTTATTACGACGAGCGTCTATGTGATTAGGGTCATTCGGTATTAAATGGATTTTATTTATTTATATTAAGGAAACAAACAGTGTTACAGAAAATACAACTAAACAAAAACTATACACCAATTATATCGTTTTTATAAAGTATAAAAAACTTAGAGTAAACAGCTATTACATTTTATGATATACTAGCATACTAGGGGGGATCCCCCTTTTTTTGTTTTCGCGGGGAAAAGCTATTTATCACTACCGCTCTGCCCGGGGTTATGTTGGGCTCGCCGGCCTTACGACCCAGCGTTAAGCCGTCCGGGAGAGTTGTTGACAACCGGACGACCTCTGGGCCGAGTCCCTAACAAATTCCCTACACCAGCATAAGAGACAGTCCCGGGCACACGGGGCGAGAGGCGCCCCATTTTCGACCGGAACCGTCCCTGCACGGTGCCGTCTTGCAGCCCGTCTCCATGTGGGGGGGGGGCCTCAGAAGCCCCCACGCACCGAAGGACGCCCTCGGCGTCCACGGCAGCAACGAGGCCAACCACCCGCGCTGTCGTTCATCCCGGGGTCGCCCGGTGTGCCGAAGAAGTGTATACAAAATAAAACTATATACAAACAGATTTCGACACACCGGAACGGGCACTAGGACAGCCCCCGCTGCGCGCCCGCGGCCCCCGATGACCCCTATTAGTCACCTCTTACGACAGGCAGGGGATACCGTGGTGGGATTCTCCAAACGCCCCCAAACCACAGGGCGGGAGACGCCGGTCAGTCGTCAACCCGGCGCCTCCTCCGTCTCGACTGGCGGCGGGAGGGATCGGATCGTTCCCGATCCCTCCCGGCACTCTCCTTCTGTGAGATAACGTTTTCACAGAAGAGGGCTACCGCACGCCATGACCTCCGGCTGTCGACCATGGCTGACACCAAAGCCGGCAGCGAGAGGTCTCCTCCGACGACTGCTACGAGAGCGCTGCGCTCCTCGTCCCAGGCTGGGCACTCCTCTACTGTGTGTTGGGCCGTATCACGCGGACAGTTGTCAGTGATGACACACGGCCGACCGTTCTGCACCAGCTATGCGACACAGGTACTCGCCAAAACAACCATGGCCTGTGAGCACCTGTGTCAGCCGGAACGACGCTGCGCGTGCGCCGTGGCGCCTGTCCAACCACTGACGGAAGACAGGACGCACTACCGCTACGACCCGCAGGGATCCCCCTACACACATCGATCTTTGTATATATAGATTTAAACAATAAAATATAATAAATTCGAAATTAAGTCGTACAGAATGGCCCACATCATTCGCTCCAAAAAGAAGTGCGTCGCTTGACCTCCGACTGCATGATTTACGAGCGATATGTAGATGTCTATCCGCAGCGTCCGTCGGTCGCGCTAAGTTGACATAGGAATGTACGCATGCATATACTAATGCCATCAAATGTATCATGAAATGAGTTACATGTATGTATTACATAGTATGGAAAAATGATAATATAAAAGTCTTTATATGGCAGGGCTAATGCTGTTTGGTAGACTTCAAATACCTTTCGAAATGCATATGAAGAGTTTGTCAGTCAGAATTGGTCAGTTGTTGTTGGCGCCAAAAATGATCCAGTGACCTATGCAAAAACTATAATTGAATTATTTACTAGGCGTTCATTTTTGAATACATGATTGGTTAATCATTGTTTAGCGCCATAAACGAGCAAAAAGCTCTCAAAATTTCGACTTTAAATACGACTGTCCCAATACACTTAAAAATAATGGGACAATGTTTAATATGAGCCCTGTATGAAGCAATGTCCCACTGCCGGGCACGGGCCTCCTCTACTGATGAGAGGGGTTAGGCCGTAGTCCACCACGCTGGCGTAACGCGGGTTGGTAGACTTTACATGCCTTTGAAATTCTTATGAGAATTCTCAAGTATGCAGGTTTCCTCACGATGTTTTCCTTTGCCGTTAAAGCAAGCAATAATTAAAGTGTATGGCATTTGGGCTGGTTTCGAACATATGACTTTCGTCTTGACAGTCCGTACCGCAACCAACTAAGCTGTCGCTGTTATGTGGCCAATAAAATACATGCACTTTGAAATTATCTATAAACAACCATATTTAAAATGATCCACCTGTCTACTCATTTTCTCATTAAACCATTAGTTTCATTTTACTGTAAGATATCTTGAGAACCTCGTTTAAACAGCATCCTCATATTCTCTCACAATTAAAGTTGCAATTCAAGTAAACGCCAATTATATATTTTAATAAATATATTATTTTACAACGCAAAGTTGTTTTATTTGTACAATGCATAATTAAACAAAGTGTTTATTTTAGTTGTAAGATTTTTCATTACTCACACATTTGAAAATGTAATAATTATGTATTCTGTACAGAACGTCGCAGGTTGTACAATTGTATTTTTTAGATATATAATTCCTTTTGTATTATTACAATATATAACTGTTTGTTTTTCCCAAATAAATAAATAGATTCTCTCACAAATTTCGATTAATTTTAGTTCTACATAAAGATTTTCAATTAAAACGAATAGCAAAGAAACAATCCACAAATTGCCTTCCTTTTATCCCTATGGTTGTATATAGGCCAGGAAGTTTCATATGTTGACTGGGGTGTCTAATGTTGCCAAGATCGAGTTAATCATTGTTGGTATATTTTTTATTTACTAAATAAAAGATATTGCAAAACTAAATTACCTAGAATTTTGACTGTAGGACTTATAATAAATAACACCCCACAGAAAACACACATAATCCCGACCCCACACTAAGATACGAGTATTGTGGGTATCAGGGACTAAGAGATACTTTCGGTCTCACAACACCCAGACCCCGGACACAAATATCTGTCTCTCACATAAACATTTGTCCCGGTGTGGGAATCGAACCCACGGCCTCTCGCCAACTGCGACACGGAGGCTGTCAATGTCCTGCATTGTTTTTACATTAGAATGTCTAATGACTCTCTTTACATAATATCCTTAAAAAAAGTCTACATATTCAATCACGATTTTAGTTAAACACTTTCTGTATTGTCATTGTATATAATTTTATCAGTACATCTTTTTTATTTTTATTCTTAAATTTTTGTAATTTGCTTGCTTCTTGATAATGTATATTTGATCAGAGACCCTCATTTACCTTTACTACACCTGACTCTTCTTTTGATGCGTATTCTCAATGACCCCAGTGTCCACAATAGGTTCCATCACCCGTACTGTACATACATTCCAAACGTGAGAAAGTTTAAGATAAAGCAACAAAATGACCGTTAATGCGCCATGTTTAGATAACATTTATCGTGGTGTTACCGTGAACTGCACTCTTATGATATTACTCAAAAATTAGGGGGGATTTCGTGAGGAAAATTTTGATATTAATTAGTAAAAAGTTCATAAAATTTTGATGTTAAAATGCTATTGAGTTTTGTCAAAGAGCATGTAAACTATAATCACAATATTTATTTTGATCTACTTTTGTCGTCGGTCGCGCTAAGTCGACATAGGAATGTACGCATGCATATACTAATGCCATCAAATGTATCATGAAATGAGTTATATGGAAAAATGATAATATAAAAGTCTTTATATGGCATAGCAATATGCAGGGCTAATGCTGTTTGGTAGACTTCAAATACCTTTCGAAATGCATATGGAGAGTTTGTCAGTCAGAATTGGTCAGTTGTTGTTGGCGCCAAAAATGATCCAGTGACCTATGCAAAAACATTAATTGAATTATTTACTAGGCGTTCATTTTTGAATACATGATTGGTTAATCATTGTTTAGCGCCATAAACGAGCAAAAAGCTCTCAAAATTTCGACTTTAAATACGACTGTCCCAATACACTTAAAAATAATGGGACAATGTTTAATATGAGCCCTGTATGAAGCAATGTCCCACTGCCGGGCACGGGCCTCCTCTACTGATGAGAGGGGTTAGGCCTTAGTCCACCACGCTGGCCTAATGCGGGTTGGTAGACTTTACATGCCTTTGAAATTCGTATGAGAATTCTCAAGTATGCAGGTTTCCTCACGATGTTTTCCTTTGCCGTTAAAGCAAGCAATAATTAAAGTGTATGGCATTTGGGCTGGTTTCGAACACATGACTTTCGTCTTGACAGTCCGTACCGCAACCAACTAAGCTGTCGCTGCTATGTTGCCAATAAAATACATGCACTTTGAAATTATCTATAAACCACCATATTTAACATGATCCACCTGTCTACTCATTTTCTCATTAAACCATTAGTTTCATTTTACTGTAAGATTTCTCGAGAACCTCGTTTAAACAGCATCCTCATATTCTCTCACAATTAAAGTTGCAATTCAAGTAAACGCCAATTATATATTTTAATTAATATATTGTTTTACAACGTAAAGTTGTTTTATTTGTACAATGCATAATTAAACAAAGTGTTTATTTTAGTTGTAAGATTTTTCATTACTCTCACATTTGAAAATGTAATAATTATGTATTCTGTACAGAACGTCGCAGGTTGTACAATTGTATTTTTTAGATATATAATTCCTTTTGTATTATTACAATGTATAACTGTTTGTTTTTCCCAAATAAATAAATAAATTCTCTCACAAATTTCGATTAATTTTAGTTCTACATAAAGATTTTCAATTAAAACGAATAGCAAAGAAACAATCCCCAAATTAAATATAATAAAACTAATACTAGCCCTGTATTAAACATTGTCCCACTGCTGGGCACAGGCCTCCTCTACTAATGAGAGGGGTTCCCCAAATTGCCTTCCTTTTATCCCGATGGTAAGCTCACACTAAGATACGAGTATTGTGGGTATCAGGGACTAAGAGATACTTTCGGTCTCACAACACCCAGACCCCGGACACAAATATCTGTCTGTCACACAAACATTTGTCCCGGTGAGGGAATCGAACCCACGGCCTCTCGATTCACAGCCGGCCACTCGCCAACTGCGACACGGAGGCTGTCAATGTCCTGCATTGTTTTTATATTAGAATGTCTAATGACTCTCTTTACATAATATCCTTAAAAATAGTCTTCATATTCAATTACGATTTTAGTTAAACACTTTCTGTATTGTCATTGTATATTATTTTTTCAGTACATCTTTTTTATTTTTATTCTTAAATTTCTGTCATTTGCTTGCTTCTTGATAATGTATATTTGATCAGAGACCCTCATTTACCTTTACTACACCTGACTCTTCTTTTGATGCGTATTCTCAACTAGATGTTGCTCGCGGCTCCGCCCGCGTGGAGGTCATGTTTGGGAGAAAAAGTATACAATACAAAATACCAATATTCATGCGTTTAACTTAAAAATGACGGATTTTCATACAAACTTTCATTCCCTATTTTACCCTCTTAGGGGCGGAATTTCCAAAAATCCTGAAACATATATTTTTTATTTTTAACTAAAATGCTAAATACTAATTTTCATGAATTTAACTTCAAAAATGACGGATTTTCATACAAACTTTCATCCCCTATTTTACCCCCTTAGGGGTGGTATTTCCAAAAACCCTTCCTTAGTGGATGCCTACGTCATAAAAGGTACCTACTGTCAAAATTTCAAGTCTCTAACCCCAGCCGTTTTGGCTGTGCGTTGATCGGTCAGTCAGTCAGTCAGTCAGTCAGTCAGTTTCTTCTTTTATATATACAGATGACCCCAGTGTCCACAATAGGTTCCATCACCCGTACTGTACATACATTCCAAACGTGAGAAAGTTTAAGATAAAGCAACAAAATGACCGTTAATGCGCCATGTTTAGATAACATTTATCGTGGTGTTACCGTGAACTGCACTCTTATGATATTACTCAAAAATTTGGGGGATTTCGTGAGGAAAATTTTGTTATTAATTAGTAAAAAGTTCATAAAATTTTGATGTTAAAATGCTATTGAGTTTTGTCAAAGAGCATGTAAACTATAATCACAATATTTGTTTTGATCTACTTTTGGCCCGTGACTTTGCTTTAAATGAGTTTAAATATTAATTATTATAAACAACGACCCATCCATAATAATGACAAATGTGTTCGTACGTGACGTAATAGAACAAAATTAAAAAAAATATATGCAATGATTATACAATAGAAGTATACTTTTCGAAAAAAGAACTTCATTACTTGTAAATTTTAATTTTTTCTCATCATTTTTATTATATCGCAGTTTATTCAGCCTTTATAATTTTTTTATGAACTTCGATTTAGAAATAAATCTTAAATTAAAAATGTATCAAATGATTTTTAAAATTACTCTTACTATTCATATGCGTCCTATAGGTATCAAAAGTGCTCGCTTTTTGTATCTGGCGTTTCTCGCTCTTATTAAAACAGTGTTTAATATATATCATTTTGAATACCTCATAAGTTAGAGAATCAAAGCAAATAATAATAATTAGTCGCTCTACAAGTACCGTTACTTTAATACGAAT
Source organism: Laothoe populi (assembly GCA_905220505.1). Taxonomy (NCBI): domain Eukaryota; kingdom Metazoa; phylum Arthropoda; class Insecta; order Lepidoptera; family Sphingidae; genus Laothoe; species Laothoe populi. The sequence goes on along the minus strand of HG992152.1, from coordinate 20,541,680 downwards.
TAAGTAGTTCTTGGTACATAATTAACTAACGACCAATAATTATCTCATTATCTCAAATCGTTAAGGATTTTTTTAATAATTTTTACATAAACATTTCATAATAGAAAAACATTGTTAGATACAACCTAAAACGAAAATGCAACTATTTTGCGAAAACAAAATCAAAATTGATCCAGTAATCTCTAATTATTATTTTAAATATGACTATGAGCAAAAGTGGGATTATCTTGCTGTCTCCCTCGCACGATTGCACTATTGCAGTAGCGATGACGTCATGAATCATATCGTGCATCCTTTTGTCATTTGACATTTAACTTTCCACTAGATTTGAATTATAACTTAATTATTTGTTAGCGTATTCATAAAATTATTTCGATAAAGGTTAGATAACTTATTGATTAGTTTATAAAAAATGCATGTCAATTACCTTATTTACAAAACCAAAATATCTCTTCAAACTAGGGATGTTATGGAACTCGATAACCGTAACAAACTATCGAATATACGAAATAATTAAATATCCGTAACCGTCTGCTATAAAAATTTAAAATGTTTTGAATAATTTAGGATATGTACAGAATCAAACGAGACACAGTTTAACTACGTTTGGGTCATGCAATACTAACAGTAGGTATAATAAGACCTGTTTGATCACGCTCTGAAATGAAACGGTCATGATCAATTAAATTGACAGCCTTCGAGCGGAAGCTGTTCTCAGGCGCAGCGAGCGAGCAACCGGCTGTGAAACGAGAGGCCGTGGATCGATTCTCGCATCTAAACGAATGTTTGTGTGACAAAACAGATATTTTTTTCGGATCTGGATGTTGTGGAACCAAAGTCCCTCTTAGTTCTTGATGCCCACGATACAGGTTTTACCTAGTGTGGAGTCAGGACTATGTGTGTGACAGTTGGGTGTATTTATAATTTATTTGTAAGTAAATATACACAATTCTTTGAAAGATCCAATATCCATAACCGTAACTATCGGATATCCGAAAAAAATCACATCTATGATATCCCTAAGGTCCCCATCAAATGCTTTCAAAGACTAATCCAATTCTTTTCACTCATCCGAATGACCAAACAATAGTGTCCCAATGCTTGGACAGCTAACAGAGTTCCCAGTAACGTTCCCTCACGTCCCGACGTCTCCCTCGCATTGTTTACTACTGCTTTACATTATAATAAAACTATTTTTTACACAGCTTAACCCCTGTCCGATGTAATGAAATGCCAAGACGTTAGGTCTGGGCATAGTGAGTGTACACAACGTGATGCCACATAGCTACTAGAAATGAAATAGGCAGTCATGAGGACGGCTGACAGAAGTGAAATCTTAAAACTTTGTAATTACTATGTTCTTTTTTGAAACAGCGTTCATGAAGTAGTAACTTTTTTTATTTATGATTATAATAATACTTTAATAAGCTCTGTATTAAACATTGTCCCACTGCTGGGCACGGGCCTCCTCTGCTAATGAAAGAGGTTAGGCCATAGTCCATAATCATTTGTTTATGATTGCTTGTCAATAATTATAGAACTTGATAGGCGTGCTTATGTCAAAAGCAAATAATCTGAACGTGATGGTCACCCTAGTTCAGTACTTTTTTCCCCATCCCAAAAGTGCCCAACGTTAGTGCCTAAAGAAGTTTTCACTTCAAAAAATACTTGTCCTGTATTAAACATTGTCCCACTACAGGGCACGGGCATCTTCCACTAATGACAGGGGTTAGGTGTCTTAGTCCATTTAATTACTGCTTATAAACAATTTCATTTTAATATTGTGAGCACCGCGCCACGCACCTTGGCATAGCGTGTCAACAGTGTACACGTCTCCCTCGTTTGAATACACACAAATTAGGCCTTTTCAGATGGGGGTCAATGACCCAGCGCCAGTCTCCGTATAATACAGATTAATCTTTAATTTAAATGCTGTCCACGACAAAAGACTGGGGAATATGCTGCATAAGATAGATAACATCTGTCCTATCCGTGCGTCATAATGAATTGATCTATATTGGAATAAATATTAGTGTGAATAGGCATAATGGTGGTGCCTTCCCGTGATTGTATTCTTTATATAATTGCATTCAATGGCTCTCATGTTTGAAATATAATATGATCCTTTCATTTCATTGAACGAATTAATTGTTATGTATAATTTGTTCTAGAATAAACGAGCGGGTCTGAATCGCCGTGTTTTTTTTCAATTGACTGTTTCGGAATTCGGGACATGACTTGAATTGCTAATTTTTTTCATTTTTTTTTTAATAATGGTTTTTTTAATAATGATCACCAATTTGTCTCGTCTCTTTGCAATAAATTAAACGTTATGCATCTATGGATTTTAAACAACTCTGTTCTGAAACCTTAACTATACATATCAATTACAACTATTCTTTAGCCAAATCAAAATGAAAATGCCTGGATATTTTTTTACTAGAGTGGTCTATCGCTTCTTCTATTTGTTAGCGTTATCCCCACTTAGAAAGAAAAACATTTATTCAGCACAAAAAGAAACAACACAAAAATAGATACTGAAAACAAAAAAAAATTATAGAGGCTACAAAAAATATAAAAGGGTAACTGACACTTGGTGTCACCCTTCCTAATCAGACGCTCCCACTCGCACGGTCTTGAGCATTCCCGGAATAAAACAATTGGCTCCAGCCAGTTCTTGGGTCGCCTGCATTGGCGTCTAGGAACTATTTAAGAACTCATGCCTCGAAGAATTCCCAAAGAAGTAGGCAGAAGTGTGACCAATATACTTAGCCGAGCAGTACATTGCCAAACTTAATACCGTCCCATAATGTGATAGCCTATCGTTATACCAAGCAGTATTCGAGACTCCAGACCAAAACTGAGTATATACAGAAAACTAAATATCACTGTAGCCGACCTGGGGATCGAACATGAGACCTCAGCACAGCAGTCGTACGCAATTACGACTGCACCAGCGAGACAGTAAGTTTTACATAATTTATCCACTAAATTAAATCAATCAAATTTCCGAACAAAAAACTATGTAACAAAAGGAAATCATAAAATGTTCAGCCAAGTTTGTCACGATCACACGGCGATTAAAATTAAAATGATAATAATAGATAAACATCACAATAGAAACCCGATCTTCTATGGAAGGTAGCCGTCGTAGGAATTTCTCTGTCCACCCTTTTGAGGGTCGCCGAGGCGTGATGCGTTTGTTGTGCGACTTGTTCACTTATCTGATCAAGTTCTATGGGAATTCTATGAATATTTATATTTGTTGGGAAGGAGATAATAAAATTATTCTTATATGAACTTTGTAAACAATTGGTATAAGTTTGTAGTTAAATTATTATTATGAGACGGTAAATGTTTTTTTATTTTTTTAAATCAGGCAATTGTACTGCAACAGATAATGCCTGAATCCAGTATTACAGTAAAGTTTTTAAGCTCTTATGTAAATGTAGTTTTACAATTGAGGTAATTAAAAGAGGATTCTTAAACTAATTTATATTTTGGATTCAATGCTACGTGTTCCGGGAGTTTATTCCTGGCTCGGACCAATCTATCTCTGATAAAATGTGAGATGTGTAGCTTGCCTTAGACGCGCCCTGTATCCACTTTTGTTGGGGTGGCCAAATGAAGAGTAAACTGCAGCGATCTATGTGTACTACATAGATATACTGTACCTCGATTGAATAATATGTCAATGGTAAACTGTAAACATTTTATTGTTAAAACGTTCGGGGCCTTTGCAACCCGGGTGCTCCGTATCATTGATACAGCTGATGCGGCGGTAGCTACGCCCCTGTATGAAAGTAATGGGTATTGGAAAAGAAATAGGAATTCAAGGCTCCGGAAATCTCACTCATCGGAATGCAACACGCTGCTATTTTACATCTGCTTTCTGAGGGACAGTGGCAGCTCATTCATGCTGTACAAAAACTGTATACTGAGTACTACTTAAAAACAAGTAAGTAACCCTAATTTTGACCTTACTATCCAAACGACTCTTTTAGCGGTCGTAAGATCCGGTCTAGAGAAATCAAAAATCCGTTAAACCGCAACTGCAACTGGGTAAAAAGTCACAATGGTCCTGACTGACACATGAAGCCATATGTCCCGCAAACGTCCCTTGCGCCATGGACTGCCATAAAACAATGATGCAGTATAAAAGTTAGGCGGGTAATGGTCGTTACACGCACTTTACGGGTACCATAGATCCACACGTGGCACACAATTGTGCGGTCCGAAATTGCATTGTAACTATTCTTCAGAATTACTCTATGACCCTGTGAAATGTTAAAGTTAGCACATGGTATATTCGACAGTACAGATTCTGCAGCGGCTGCCCGGATTGTCAGAATACGGGGTGGGGGTACTAGGATTAAAGACCGGTTATTCCAGGACGCTGGGCAGCAGTAATAAAACTTTCCCCGCGACAAAATTCCCACTGCGAAACAAGAGGCTGGGATTACCATCCGCTCTGAAAATGCTTGTTCTGCAAATATTCATATCGGGTCTGGGTGTTGTGAAGCCGAAAGTTTCTATAATTCCTGATTGCCTCGCATTAGAATCGTAGCTTGGTGTGCAGTCCATGTGTATGATTGGTGGGTGTAAGTAGTAATATAGCAAACTGCGCAAATACTGTAGCAGATAGTGTGATTTTGAGTTTTCATTAAAATTGAATGGGGACTCAAAACTGCGTAAAAACGTTAAATGAGTGAAGTCCATCAATCTGCATCAGGCTAGCGTGGTGGACTAAGGCCTAATTTGTTTCATTAGCAAGAGACATGTGCGCCCAGCTGTGGGACTGTATACACAGCTGATAATTATTATGTCCACCAGGCTAGCAGAAGTAGATGATGTGTCAAAAATTAAATAAGCCATATTAATTTACTGAGAATCCAAAAGAAATTATGTAGAAAATCTGTGTATTGTCTAACAAGTGTACCAGGCTAGCAGATATCAGAGGAGGTGTGGAAGTGTGCGCGTTCGTCATTAGAGCCGATCTTATATATCTCCATTGTTCCGCACTTGACGGTTCTCACGACCTGCGGCCGCGCACATTACATACTAGCGAGTTAAGCGGACATAACAACATAACAAGGCGCTTTATTATATAATTCATGTGTGGGAAATGGCTATTAAAAAAGAAATAAAAAAAGTAGCAGGACCGAGTTTCAGTGACACAATTATAATATTTTTAAATTTCGTAGTATTTTTCATTCTGTCACGGAAATAACAGATAGGCGAGCGCCACATAGTGGATTTTACAGAGCATACGAAAGATAAGGATGTAGGGATGAAACGAGCTTGACTCTCACATCAAAAGACCTGTTATACTTCAAGATGGAGACGAGTGGACAGAGGGGTAGGGAGATCGTTACCTAGTAATAATAGTATACATAAATATATATTATAATAAGGGATTAGCCCATTTGTTAAATGCATTTTTAAATCTTTGTGTACATACGTACGTACATGGCAACTTGATTAAACTACACTTTACTTACTTTATTGTTGAAAATCATTTATTAAAAATATAACCCTCATATAAAGCAGTTACCTTAGTCTGACTTTCCATCAATGTAAACTATGGTGATATTTTAGCATTATTTAGTTGGAATAGTTATACTTAAATTAAACGGTATAAAAAAACTATCTGTCTTTTATTGAGCTAAACACTAAAATGTCCGTATAACTCCTTAGCACGAGCCGTGCAAGTGAAACAACCTCACAACACCTTTCCGTCAGACAAGAACGGCAATACCGTTATCGACCAATTACCACTAGCCAGAAAGAAACAGACTATATTGTCGCGTGACCGGTTAGCATTGCAAGGTCGTCGCCGTGGGGTGAGTGACATTAGATTTACTACCACAACTGGTTGTAATGTAAACCTTATATAATTGAGATAAAGTTTTAAATTGCTTAAACGTCTGATCCAAAACAAAAATGCGTCGGAGCCGTTTGCGTGCCAAAATCATGTTTTGGTTTTATGGAGTCCATTGAAGTTTAATCGAAGAATTAAGCGGATAATAACGATTGATTGAGCAGTTGCAAAGAGCGAGACAGATTTTTGTTGTTGCTGTGCTAAATTTGATAATGCGCGAGATCTGGCTCGAAGGATCGCTGACATATTTGATTTGATTTGATTAAATCCACTTTTTACAAGACAATTAAACGAAAATATTATTCCAATCATATAGATTCAAGTGCTTCAATATTATTTACTTTATTACTGGGACCAGTACCTATATATTATAGCGAAGTATTTTTTCTATTGATTACTCACAAAACTTTACTTTTCTAATGTTACGTGTGTATTCATTGTTAATTATCGCTTGCTTTAACGTTGAAGGAAAACATCGTAAGGAAACCTGCATACCTACGAATACTCATAAGAATTTCAAATGTATGTAAAGTCTGATCGGAAATAGTAGAGAAGGCCCGGGCCCAGCAGTGGGACTAATTTAATACAGAGCTGGTGTATTATTCATACTTTAGGGCGCTTTAAAGGTTTTCATACTTATTGTCGTGTACGCGATATATTATTATTTTCCGGTTTTTATCGGGATCTAGAGTTGAGGTATGATATTTGTCCGTGTTGCGGCCTTCTGAGTATTCTAACACTAGACCCTCGACTGCTTCTTCACCTCCTTGCCCCATAGTGTGAAGAAGCTACACAGCAGGCCGGCATGATTGTGTTGAGTAGCGAGGGATAAATTGTCTCTCGCTTCATACTCTAACTGGACGGCACTGCACTTACCATCAGGTGCAGTGTGGTCACTATCCATGCCAGGATAAAAAAAACAACATTTTCACATTCAAGTAATAAAATCTGTCAACCATGTTACATCATCCAAGGCTTTCTAAGTGAATGACAATTCTATTAGACCTAATATACTAACATCTTTATAACAATGTGATAATAGAAAAGAAAATCAAAGAGCTTTCTCTTGTAATTTTCTAACAGATCGGTGCAATTGCTTCTCTGTTTAATGTGGGGGTATTTCTTTGAAACATAAAGCTTTCTCCCTCGCCAGTAAATCGATCAAAAATTTCTTTACCGTTGTTGAGAAAAATTCCGTCGACGTCACCATTGATCCATGGCTGTTTCTAAACGAAAAAGTGGTCTTATTTGTCTGTATTTTTATGTATGCAATGCTAAGTGATTTTGATAATTGCGTGCCATATTATATCTATGCCTATGGGCAATATTATGGGGTGGAGATGAGGAGAAAAAATAGCATCTCCGCAATGAACAGTAATCGCACCACGATTCACAAATTTTGATTGTGCACTTCAATAAACTAACACCCCCGGTCACACACTTAGTCCTGACCCCAAACTAGGTCAAACCTGTATCGGTATCAATAACTACGAGGGACTACCCACAACACCCAGAACCGAAACAAATATCTGTCTGTCACACACACATTTGCCTCGGGAATCGAACCCACCGATTCTCGTTTCACCGGCTACCCGCTGCATCACGGAGGCTGTCATATATAGATTTGAATGTATACCCTTACAAGGTTTTACATAGTGTGGGGTCAGAACTATGTGTGTGACTGTTGGGACATAATAGTACAACCCAATAGTCACACGTAATCATGACCCCAGACTAGGTCAAACCTGTATCGTGGATATCCAGAGCTACGAGTCACTACACACAGCACCCAGACCCGAAACAAATTTCTGTCTAAACAAACATTTGTCTCGGTAATCGAACCCACGGTCTCTCGTTTCCCAGGCTACTCATTACGCCACGGAGGCTGTCATACGCGAATTCTTCAATAAATTTCCAATTCTAATACCATTTTCCCAATAACATAAAACTATCACGTAATGTATCGGTAATAGGATCCGAAGTGGAACACATGATCTCTTGCCGTGCGAAAATTACTATGTACTTAGCTGGGGAATGTAAAAATTCTTAAAGCCTTAAAGGAAATACTTGGTCTATGACGTCTTCGAAATTAGTCTGTGATAAATGGTTGTATCGTAAAATCTTGTATGGAGTATAAACTACCCTTTTCATCCTAAGGCATTTCCATCTATTAGGGCTGTACTTACTCAAGACCATGGCCCAAGGGGAAAAACTTAAGGCTATTTTTGAAATTGTATCGAAATTATTTTCTTGTTTTTACATTAGTTGTCTGCAGATATTTAGTAAAAACATTATGACATTATCATTCAGAAGTTTCAGCCAAATTGTGCATCGAAGAAGTGTAGTTTTTTATTATTTTATTTCATGTATTTGTATACAACACGATATATATAAAATATACAGGGACTCTAGCGGTTAGGTGAGAAACTAAATTTGGTTTTATAAGAATGAAACATTGTATACATAAAAAACAACGCTGTAACGCTAGCAACTTCGTTTACCTATGGTAATTTTTGACATAAATTCTTGGATGAGCTACAACTTTGGCATATGAAATTAAGTTTTATCGATGACCAACGCCATCTATTAGCAGCACAGAATCATCTGCACAACTACACAACGCCTATGAAGCCAGTGCTGAGACTATTGCAAATGTCTTTTTAAACTAGGATAATGGATAAATGAAATAACAACTTAACAGAACTCAAAAGAAATGTAAAATTGACAAACCCATCTTTAGACAAAAAGATCAAAGAGTATTTCATAACTTAACCGAATATCTTTTCATTCTACATGTAGGTATAATGAGATTTTTTTTTATTGTTCTGTACCTAATTCAATCATCAATAAATGCACATATCGAAAAAGGTAAGAAAACGTACTTTAGCGCATTCTGCCACGACCGCGTCAGCTAGTAAAATTATGAATATAAATTTTATGTTTTACATTGCTTTTAATAAAGGAATAAAGTGAAGAGAAAAGTAAACTCATTATAATAAAATTGTATATAACTTTTTCAAATAATGTTCTTACACTTATTGGCACTACATTACAGAATTTTATTGTATACTTTTTACGAGGTAATAAAATATAGTTTCGTAATTTGAGGTTCATTACCAACGTTGTAACGATAATTTCGAAAAGCGCCATCTACCCGCAGCTGTTCAAACCACAATGTTTACGAGCGGACCACCCGCATTGGCGCTGCTGGGCTGCGCACGCACAAAAGGCAAAGTTTATGGCGGTTTTAAGTTTTCTTGCACTAATATAGTAAATTAAATTTGTTATTATGAAATGTTGTTTATGATTTTAAACCACTGTAAAGGTAACAATCAGTATATTTTATGAGATTTGTGTACATTTCTATAAACAAGCAAGGAAAAAAAATATTTTTGCCAGCGGCATAAAAACAAGGTAACTAAAAATTCAATACAAATGAAACACCTACAAAAACAAATATAACAGCAAAGCAGTGTGTTTGTTTCCAATTTAGTGGATGCGCATATTCAATAACTCTCTTACCTTAGCGTAGTCAACGGGTGATGCATTCACTGGGCAAGTGAAGAGGCCCTCACTGAAACAATAAAAATACATATAAGCACATAGTATAAGTATATAATACTAGCCCTGTATTAAACATTGTCCCACTGCTGGGCACGGGCCTCCTCTACTAATGAGAGGGGGTTAGGCCTTAGTCCTAGTATAAGTATATAGTATATATTAAGCACAGGTGCGACCGGGAATGGAATACCGCTCGCACCTCAGGGACGGTTTCACAAAATACCTCCTCGATGCCTTGGATGGGTTGCAGCGGCGGGCCATCCGCATTGTGAATGATGCACACGTGAGTAACAGCCTGGAGCCGCTACAGCTGCGTAGGGATATTTCCTCGCTTAGCGTGTTCTACCGTCTGTATCATGGCGAATGCTCTGAAGAATTGTTTGATCTTATCCCATCCTCTCCCTTCCACACCAGAACCACGCGTACTGGATTGCGAAGCCACAGCTTTGTGGTGTCTACTACCCCGGCCAGAACTAAGAGGTTCACAAACTCGTACTTTTGCCGCACCATCAAGCTGTGGAACAGTTTGCCAGCTACGTGTTCCTTCCTGCCTATGATCCTGGGTCCTTTAGGCGTAGTGCGAAGAAGCTACACAGCAGGCCGGCATGATTGTATTGAGTAGCGAGGGTTAGATTATCACTCGCTACTTGATACTATAACTGGACGGCACTGCACTTACCATCAGGTGCAGTGTGGTCATTTTGCCGTGCCTCGATAAAAAAAATATATATAGCTAACATCATGACTTGGTGATCCAAGGTGCCCCCGTATGTACTCTACTTTGAAATAGGGATGTGAAATTATGTTCATGATGAAACAATTTAATGAACAACTGCATATTGTAGTAAATGATGGGTATCACCCCTCAATCAAATATCACACCCATGTATTGCATGCAAATGAGTTTTATATGGGGGTAGTTATGTGTTTAGCAATGCCTCAAAATTAGATAGAACTCAAAGTAATTAACAAATCGACTTTACTCCAACCAATAGATGTCACTATTTTAAATAACTGTAAGTATCAACAGATCAACTTCCACAAAATTACGTAGTCATATTTTACTATTTTATATTTCGTTCGAATCAAACATTAATTGATCTAAAGTCCTAACCTCCTAACAGTGTACAGTTTACGCAATAATTTGTGTAATTATAAGTAATAACAATTAATATAAAATATCTGTTTCTACACAACATCAAATGCCAAAACACTCAGGAAAGGTAAAAATGCGGTTTTGCAATTCCATTGATGCAAAAACCAGATTTTAAAACAATAAGTTACTATTATATAGCTCAGAAGAATAGATGTAATGCAAAACAATCAATTGACCTAACGACCTGACATTGTTTTTCACGCATCAAAGTAACCGAGACTATGCATTATGCCGACGCTATGGTGGCGGCTAGCACATAAAGCGGTCATTCGCAGATAATAAAATGTTTATCCTCTCACCTTAAGACGTTGTATGTCTTAGTAACAATTAATAATGTCCGCTTTTATTATTAATTACAATAGTATTGTAGGGGTTTTATAAATTTATATAGTTCTATTTTTCTCCTCTCTTTTTTTTCCTGGAACGGCAAAGTGCCCACACTGACGGTAAGCGCAGTGCCGTCCAATTAGAGTATCGATTAGCGAGAGACAATCTATTCCTCGCTACTCAACACAATCATGCCGGCTTGCTTCTTCCCACTACGCCATGGGCAAGAAGGTGAAGAAACGGTCGAGGTTCTTGTGTCAAAGTAACCAGAAGGCCACAAAACGGCCAAACATCGTACGCCAACTCTAGACCCCCGACAAATACCGGATTTACACTGGTAAGTAAGTATATATTAGTGTATCTCTCTAGCCAAGTGCCTATGTTACATTCCTTTAGACTGCGAAACGCACACTCAACGAGCCATTGTAATTGTATGGCCACGCTGTACAGTTGCGTACACCATGAAATGTGGGAAAACTAGAAAATTAAAAATAAATAAATAATACCCAACAGTCACAGACATAGTCCTGAATTCTTATCTTTGCCGCACCATTTGGCTATGGAACAGTGTGCCGGTCCACGTTTCCTTCCTTCCCATAATCCTGGGGCTTTTAAGAGGTGTGTGACGAAAAGAGTACCGAGAGATGGTTGTCTCTCGCTACTTGATACTCTACCTGGATGGCACTGCGCTTACCATCAGGCCTAAAGTAGTCAGTTTGCCAGGGAAAAAAAAATAGGCGCCAGTCATGGGGACTACCGACAGAAGTGAAAACTTAAAACACCGTACATTTATTTTTGTTTATGATTTCTTGACGATAAAATTATAGAACTTCATAGGCTTGCTTATGTCGAAAGTAAAATAATCTGAGCGCGAGTGTCAAGCGAGTTCAGTTCATTTTCCCAATCCCAAAAGTGCCCAACGTGCCTAAAGATTTAACTTCAAAAACTTCCAGTCTCAACACCCAGAGCTATAACAATATTTCTGGATCATAAATACATTAATCTCATATATCTATAAGTGAATCGAACCTACAAAGTGTCCATTCACAGTCGGCTTTTCTCCCACTACGCCATGAAGGCTGGCAATACATTATATGCTATGCTCCCATGCACCATTATGATTTGACACAACTGGTCACCTCGCCAACGCGAATCCCAGATGTGGAGGATCATACACCTTCCCTGTTGGACCTTCTGCTGACCTCTCATCCGGAAGGCTACCTGGTATCCGTCGATCCTCCTCTTGGTTCGTCGGACCACTGTCTTGTCCGGAGTACAGTGCCAGTCACGCACACAACACGGCCTCGCTTTGCGGGCTGCCGCCGCGTGTGGCACTATAGGTCAGCGGATTGGGACGGAATGCGGTCATTCTTTGCGTCCTACCCATGGGGGCAGATTTGCTTCTCGCCGGATGATCCTGACGTCGTTGCTGACTCTATCACTGATGTGGTACTTCAGGGTATGGAACTCTTTATTCCGTTCTCTGCAGTGCCCATCGGAGGCAAATCCCAGCCTTGGTTTGGTCGCTCCTGCAAGACGGCATTACGCCGAAAGCGGGAATGCTACCAAGCCTGGGCTGACGCGTCGGCGTCTAGTGATGTAAATACCGGCGCATTTAAAAAGGAGTTTAACTTTGCCTCTAGGTCCTTCAAAAGCGCCATTGCTAAGGCGAAGTCGGAGCACATTGGCAGAATTGGCGAGAGACTGGCACGTCTCCCGTCGGGAACACGTGCGTTTTGGTCTCTCGCCAAGGCTGTCTTAGGAAATTTCTGTCAGCCATCTTTTCCACCCCTGCACACGGAGGATGACTCGCTGGCCCATGCCGCGAAGGTGAAAGCCGATCTTCTGGGCTCTCTCTTCGCGTCCAACTCGACTTTGGATGACCGAGGAAATTCACCACCGACAATCCCGCGGTGCGATGCAACGATGCCGGAGGTTAAGTTCCGGCAAAGTGCAGTTCGCAAAGCACTCCTGTCCTTGGACATTCATAAGTCGAGTGGGCCCGATGGCATCCCTCCGATCGTGTTGCAGACATATGCTCCGGAGTTGGCACCGGTTTTAACGCGTCTTTTCCGGCACTCCTATACATTAGGCGTAGTCCCGAAATCCTGGAAGGCCGCTTTAGGGCACCCGATCCCTAAAAAAGGCAACCGCTCGGACCCGTCCAATTACAGGCCTATAGCCATCACCTCCTTGTTCTCCAAGATAATGGAGTCCGTTATCAACTGCCAGCTCCTGCGGTACCTGGAGGAGCACCGGCTGATTAGCGACCGCCAGTACGGCTTTCGTCGGGGTCGCTCAGCCGGTGATCTTCTAGTTTACCTAACTCATAGATGGGCAAAAGCAGTTGAGACCAAGGGGGAGGCGCTTGCAGCCAGCCTGGACATAGCGAAGGCCTTTGATCGGGTATGGCACAAGGCGCTTCTTTCGAAGCTACCTTCCTATGGGCTTCCCGAGAAATTATGCAACTGGATCACCAGTTTTTTGGCAGATCGGAGCATCAAGGTCGTCGTCGACGGTGCATGCTCTGATCCTAAATTTGTCAATGCTGGTGTTCCACAAGGCTGTGTACTGTCTCCTACTCTGTTTCTTCTGCATATAAATGACATGCTGCAAATCAGCAACATTCATTGCTATGCAGACGATAGCACTGTAGATGTACTGTACACTGGCCGTGCTAATATTTCTCGGGAATACGTCGACGAGAGCCGGAACAAACTTGTGTCTGAAGTCGAGTCCTTGTTAACCAAAGTCTCGGACTGGGGTCGACTAAACTTAGTCCAATTCAACCCCAAAAAGACACAAGTCTGCGCGTTAACCGCTAAAAAGTCACCATTTGTCGTAACTCCTCATTTAGAGAACACTCCCCTGTCTGCCAAACCCAATATCGGAATACTTGGCGTCGACATTTCGAGCAACGTCCAGTTCCGCGGTCAATTGGAAGGAAAGGCCAAATTGGCCTCAAAGAAGCTTGGTGTGCTCAGTAAGGCGAGACGGTACTTCACGTCGGGTCAACGCCTAAATCTCTATAAGGCGCAAATTCGGCCCCACATGGAGTACTGTTCTCATCTCTGGGCGGGAGCCCCCCAGTACCAGCTACTTCCATTTGACCGCATTCAACGTAGGGCAGCTCGGGTTATCGACGATCAAGCTCTTTCCGATCGGCTTGATCCATTGGCTCTGCGTAGAGATGTTGGATCACTCTGCATCTTCTACCGCATTTATCATGGGGAATGTTCCGAGGAATTGTTTGGATTGATCCCGGCCGCTGAATTTCACCATCGGACATCGCGCCAAAACATAAAATTCCATCCGCACCATCTCGATGTCCAGCGTTCCACAACAGCGCGATTTTTACGGCATTTTCTGCCACGCACAACCACTCTGTGGAACCAGCTGTCGCCGGCGGTCTTTCCGAACCGTTACGACCTGGGAACCTTCAAGAAGAGAGCATATTCTTTCCTGAAAGGCCGGCAACGCATTTGCAAGCCCTTTGGTGTTGCAGATGTTCATGGGCGGCGGTGATCACTTTCCAGCAGGTGAGCCTCCTGCCCGTTTGCCCCCTTTTTCCATAAAAAAAAAAACCTACCTATTAAAGATTTACAACAACTACCTTTTAAGAACATAAGTCTCGTACCAATTATAATGTACTTACTATACAATTAGTTTGACATCTTTATTCGCTATTTTGTAACGTAAAACACCATGTTTCCACCACAGTAATTGCCAATCTTCATTAACATATACTGAGGCTGTAGTCACTAGTCAATTGTTCAATATTGTAAGGAACAGTAACTCAACATTTATTAATTCGTAAACAGAAAAAGTGTACCCTTTTTAAAACCACCTAAATGTAAGAAGTGTACTTTTTGAAAAAATATCCTCAATATTTTGAAATAAAACTAATTTTTTTTAGTGCCTCGATAAGCAGACGAGCAGACGGGCCATCTCATGGTAAGTACTCACCGCCGCCCATTGACTTCTGCAATTTTACAGATTCTATCGCGGTTTATTATGGTATGGTCTCGGCAGTGCACACCCACACCCAGCTAAGTTACCGCTGCTTTATCATACTATATAGATAGGTTTAAATTCAATACAATATGCTTTACTGCAGATCTCCACATAACATGTTCATAGTAAGAACAGCATATTTTTTCATATGAAATTTGCAATTAATAGTGATGCGTAAGAAAATATTAAGCACGAGATATATTTAGTTATAGACAAATAAACCTGAAGACGTCACACACGAAGTTTACATAAAGACACAATGGTACTCTTGTTGGAGGTTGACCGGATACAGAAGTGTTTGAGCTGGTCAATCCAAAAAAAACACAGGATTCCACCATAACATATTTAGACAAAGATCTGCTATTTCTAGATGAACAGACATTCTTTTAACATAAACCTTAGATTAACTATGTAGATTTTAATCTAGCTTTCGAATAAACACTTTCAGCATCGAGTTTGAAAACAAGTGTCAGAATAAGCAATGCGGTGCGAGATTATAGCTAAACTTGATGAGATGGTACTTTGTGGCGTCTGTAGTTTATGTGTCTGTGATAGTTTTTGTCAGCTAGTCCAGATTATGACAACTGACATGGTAGCATCCATGAATCGTGAAGATGATCGAATTATTGAGTACATTCATGCGTAATGACTTATGGGATGTAAGACAAAAACAAATTATAATTGTTTATGCATATAGTAAAATTTTCTAAATGTTATAGTATATGTTGCTAAAATTCCGGGAAAGATGGATTTACACTATCTATTTTTTAAGGTCTCATTATACATTACTAAAAATTATCCTTCTGGTAAAAAAGATTGTACCGACGTAATTTAATTTCATGACAATTATATAAAAATAGAACCCTTCTTTCATCGGGTAACTAGAGCTGTATTCATTTTAACACGCTTTACTGAACATTATTTATTTATTTATTTAGAGTTTACAACAGAGAATACACATCACATTCACAGATTACAATATTATAGTATGTACAATAGTGCTTCTCCAATTATAGTAAACTACAGCATGCATTATATAAAAGGAAACACAATTTAATTAATTACATTTTAAATAAGTTACATTTTAAATTTTAAATTACATTTTAAATTCCATTTTAAATTCCATTTTAAATAAGTTACATTTTAAATTTTAAATTACATTTTAAATAAGTTACATTTTAAATTATATATTACATTTTAAATTAATATTTTAATAATTACCAATTGAACTTGCACAAACACAAAAATGATAGAAATAAAAAAAAAACATTATAATTATTACTCATTAGATCAGAAGAATCTATGGTAAACATAATTGCTACCGTTATAGTGGGCGGCGCACATGAAGTGTGGACGTATTATATTACAGATATAACATCTTGGCCATTGTCTTAGAAAGCGAAAATGTATTGAAGACCTATAATCAGTGCCCAATCAAGGAAAACATGCTAATCGCGTGCATGAATAGTTCCGCAGATGTGGAAAGGCCTGCAAATAATCTGAAATAGTTAAGAGACGTTAAATGTTTTTTTTTTATCTAAATAGGCTTGCGTTTGACCACTATCTCGCCTGATGGTAAGTGATGATGTGGTCTACGATGGAGCACGCTTGCCTAGAAATTGATTGAGTCATTATAGTACGACGCAGTTACTGGTCAACACCTGAGGTTCTAAGTTCAAATCTTAGGTCAATCACGAATTGTGTTTGTGCTTTTTGATCCCAGGAAATCACGTTTGCCATCTGAGATTAGAATATTTCATAGGAATTGTATGGAAATAAGCTTGGCTGACCGAGCTAGTCCTAACTCTGTCTATCTAATACAAACGTGATCAGTAGAGTAGTAGAACTTGGACATTCTTAGTCTGGCCTCCGTTGTTTCGTAAGTAAAAAAGTCATATTATCTGGCCAGAAACAAGTCGCCGATTATCTTGAAACGAGAGGCAATGGGTCCATTCTCGCACCGAGACAAATGTTTGTGTGACAGACAGATATTTGTTTCGTGTGTGTTGTGGGACCGTAGTCCCTCGTAGTTCTTAACACCCTCGATAGAGGTATGACCGAGTGTGGGGTCAGAACTATGTGTGTGACTGTTGGGTGTATTTATTATAAGCTTAATGGGGTATTCTGTCAGTAACAAGTTTCCTTATTGTCATCTACCTTCAGTCATTCCTAGTGTGGTCAATTTATGAAACCACCAGATCTCGCATCACTCTCAAAAAATGTAAAATCGAATTCACATGCCTTTCTAAACCTGATGGTTAATGCTACGCTGGATAATAATTCAGAGCATACATTGTCGATATGTAATGAGGCAATTACTTTCCGCATTTACACCGTTATTCATGTTTAGAAGATCAGATTATGTTAAACATTAACAAATAATTACTGCTATTGTTGCTGCAAAATTTCTACTATCTATTCTGAAATGATAGACTAAACCTATTTTAGTGCTGTTTTAATTTAATTAAATTTAAAATCGATGTTACAACTCATTATTTTCATTGAAAATCTCTAAGAGAATTGCAGGAATATTTATTTATTTATTTACTATTATAAACCCATAACATAATATAAACATAAAATATCTTAAGTTGGATAGCATTTTAAAATATCAATCACCGTACGAAATGCGACAGTTATCTATTTCTTCATGTCAGTTTTCTTGTCAGACTGCCTCGGTGGCGCAGTTGTAATTGCGCATGCGTTACGATTGCTGTGCTGAGGTCTCGGGTTCGATCCCCGGGTCGGGTAAAGTGATATTGGGTTTTTCTATCTAGAAATTCTCAGTATTAGCCCGGAGTCTGGAACATGTGCCCGGTGTGGCGATAGGCTCGCCCCCTATCACTTTATGGGACCGAAATTCGGCGAAAAGTGGGTGTACTGGTTACACCTCTGCCTACCCCTTCGGGGATTACAGGCGTGAGTGTATATGTATATGTATGTATATTTTCTTGTCACTCGCTACTTGATACTCTAACTTGACGGCACTGCGCTTACCTACAGGTGCGTGTGGTTCCTTTGCCGCCAGGATAAAAAAGATAATGGTCACCTGGTAAAGGCAGCCCACTGATGCTGAAAATGTCTACACAGGGACTCTACCATTTCTGTGTAAAGCAATTTAGCCTTTATTATCCAAAAAATTAAACCTCAAAGCGAAAGCATTGAATCAAAATAATCTCAATTAACGCATAATACAGCCTCTTTAACAAACGGAAGCCATATTCTTAATCGTACAGTTTTTTTTTATCTCAGACCATTCCCTTTAATTAACAGCGCGATGATATTTTAATTACCGGTCTTTTAGTTTAATTTCTACGAATTAAATAAAGTGCAGTTAATGATTACCCTCCGATATGGATGGACGAGACACTGGTTGTTAACGACATTTTCCATTGGATAATATTCGCGCGTTTGATTATAGCATTTTAAAAACCTCATTCAACTTCCTTTAATTTTTATATTTCTCTAGCTTTAATTAAAATATGTATTTTTTTGGATTTATAATCCAGTATATAGTTCATTATTTGTCTTCAACTTTGCTAGGGAAATGGACAATTTATTTTTCCAAGTCCTCCCTATATTTCTATATAGGTAGTTAATAGATAGTTAAGTATTCCCAGAGAATCGCCAAGTTTCATTACTCAGTGTCGAAAAAATTACGTGCCATTGTCGATCCTGGCTAAACAGGACTGACAATGGTGGGTGAAGCGGCGGGATAGTCTCCTATAATCCAGTATATAACCTATTTCTCGGGGTCTAGAGTTGGGGTACAATGTTTGGCCATTTTGCGGCCTTCTGAGTACTCTGACAATAGACCCTCGACCGCTTCTTCACCTTCTTGCCCATGGCGTAGTGTGAGGGAGCAAGCCGGCATGATTGTGTTGAGTAGCGGGGGATGGATCGTCTCTCGCTACTCGATACTCTAATTGGACCGCACTGCGCTTACCATCAGGTGCAGTGCGGTCACTTTGCTGTGCTAGGATAAAAAAAAAATACAATATAACTAATTTCAATACCTACTAATTAAATAACAATTCTTAACATGAGTACTTTGATTCGATAGATATCCGAAAGCTTTTCAAAGCATTTTAGTGCTTCGGAGATTTAACAGACAATAACAGTGATCCAAATAAGGCTCGCACTTTACTCCCGACCTGCGTTCAGTGTGCTATCCTCTTAACACTTAGACCGACCGGTTTCAGAGGAAGATCCAATTACCAGACGTCTAACGGTTGACTCCGCTTTATTCAAATCAATGTCTTCCGTGCATAACGTTTGTACAACCTAATTATAAACAGATTCAATTGCGCTTTTAAGACATACATATACGACAGGCCTGTAAGGCCCGAAGGGGTAGGCAGAGGTGTAACTAGTACACCCACTTTTCGCCGAATTTTATCACGGCCCGTAATGTGATAGGGGACGAGCCTATCGCCATACCGTGCTCAACTCCAGACTCCGGGCTGATACTGAGTATTTATAAATATAACTTTACCCGAACCGAGCGTAGAACCCGAGACCTCAGGACAGCAATCGTAACGCATGCGCAATTACAACTGCGCCACCGAAGCAGTCTTTTAAAATATTTTATATTGTATTCTTTACTGATCTATACACACATATGTATGATCTTTATATAATGCCACTAACTGCGAAAATTTTATCGTATATTTAGCATGTAGGCAATAAAAATCCTCTTATGGCAAGTCAATACAAAAAAGAAGAAACGTTATAAAAAAAGAAGCACACCGAGAAAGTAATCGATTTCAAAAAAAGTATGTAAGGAAAAACCTTAAAAAATAAGCTGTCGTGGGACGTCTGGCAGATGTGAAACATCTAAATTATTTTGTCCAGATAATATGCATAAAAGGATAGTTTATGGAAGGAAATAAATACGGCATAATTCATCAATTAATTCCTTTATATTTCTAAATATAATAAAAACCAAAAATTTATTCGTATCTATATATTTTTAAATATATTAATTTATCTAATTTTAAATATGTACACACCGTATTCGTTGTTTCATACTATTATAGAATTTGATGAGGCATGAAATAGCGCCGCGATATTATTGGAACCTAAATGGTTGCGCACAGCGCGGTTTCAGAGGAATTTCCTCCCGCGAACGCTCCGTATGTGGAATGAGCTCCCTGCCAAGGTTTTCGAAAAGGACTACAGTATGGGGTTCTTCAAGAAGGGAGTAAATAGATTTTTGAAGGGTCGGCGACGCGCATGTGATACTCTTGGTGTTGCAGGCGTCCATAGGCTACGGTAACCGCTTACCATCAGGCGGGCCGTAAGCTTGTTTGCCACGAACGTAAAAAAAAATTATAAAAAAAAAATACAGTTATGGTAACCGGGTGTATTCATTGCAAATCCGATTTTAATAAATATGCACAAAATTTATAATACGAAGGCTATGACCTCGGGTAAATTTACGGCAGAGTCACACCTATAGGTGATGTAATAGGTGGAGAAGCGTTTACATATTCGGCAACAATTATAATCCCAGGCAGCTAAGATCATTTTTCAATTCGAAACCCAAACACATTGTGACAGGTTCTTAGGCCTAAGTTGGTTGCCACTAGACCGACGCTAACACTAAGGCAGTACAAAACTATGTTTTCAACATGTCCAACTTAGTTGCGACACACACAGGAGCTAAGTAATAAGTAATCAATACTCAGTTTCGCATACCATTGACATACTTAGCTCCACAAACGCAGTAATACCACGTTTAGCGAGCACATCGATTTCAATAATTTTTGCCTAATTTATTACGGTCCCATAATCTGTAAGGGGCGAGCCTATCGCCATACCGGGCACAATTCCAGACTTCGGACTGATATTGAGTATTTCGAGATAGAAAAACCAAACATCACTTTATCCGGGGATCGAACCCGAGACCTCAGCACAGCTGTCTGTGCGCCACCGAGGCAGTGTGATGGATTAAGACTTACTACTATAGGTAGAGGCTCGTGCCCAACAGAAGGCCAGTATATAATACAGGAGTAATAATTTTTATCACTGATATCATAAAGCTGAAAATATTGTTCAAGCACGTTGATCTCTGAAGCTACCGGCTAGTTTTGAATTTTTTATGCATTTTATAGCCTGTTTATTGAAGGTTATAAGCTAACATCAGGTACCCACGAGAGCAGAGCAAAAGCTGGGGCGAAGCCGCGAGGGACAGCTAGTGAAACAGTTATAATGCATTCTGTTTGCAGTATATCTGCAGTGTATTGCAGAGGATTATTAAAGTTTCACACAATATTAAAGTAACGATTATCGGTTGTAACTTGCATGCGTAGGTGATAACTGTTTGTCCGACACAGACTACATAACATATACAAAATATAACACGCCTACCTCCGCTAAGATGAAGGCAGAGTTATTCTTAATGGACTCACATAAAACATACTATCAGAAGCGACATTTTTCAGACATTCATATCACTTCAATTATTTACCTGACTTTGAAAAGTAAAATATACAAAAAACCATAAATTTAATATATAACAGTCAAATCAAATCATTTATTTCGTAAATTAGGCCACTAGGGGCACTTTTTACAAGTCATAGTAATGTTAAAGTCTACTGGTGCCTCCGTGGCGCAGCGGGCGAACAGGTGGCTGTAAAACGAGAGGCCGTGGGTTCGATTCCCGCACCGAGACAAATGTTTGTGTGACAGACATATATTTGTTTCGGGTCTGGGTGTTTGGGACCGTAGTCCCTCGTAGTCTTGATACCCACAATACAGGTGTTTATTAGAATAGTATATAATAATATTATATGATTTTATAATAATATTTATACGAAGTTGACTGCCTCGGTGGCGCAGTTGTAATTGCGCATGCGTTACGATTGCTGTGCTTAGGTCTCGGGTTCGATCCCCGGGTCGGGTAAAGTGATATTGGGTTTTTCTATCTAGAAGTTATCAATATTAGCCCGGAGTCTGGAACATGTGCCCGGTATGGCGATAGGCTCGCCCCCTATCACATTATGGGACCGAAATTCGGCGAAAAGTGGGTGTACTAGTTACACCTCTGCCTACCCCGTTGTTTATTAGAGTCTTTACTCCATTGCTATATTTTTAAATTATTTTTTTATCAACATATATGTATATTAGTAATATTAGTCTATGGTTTATAAATAAAATGTTAAAAAATAAAAGAAAAGAGGGAAGATGTCGTATACTACTGGCATATATGTATATAAATAGTCTATGGTTTATAAATAAAAAGTATTACTTTTGGTCTGCGCGTCATTCAATAGGGTAATTGACAATTTTTGAAAATTGATGGACATCGATAGAGGACTCGTCACTTATAGTCCCCTTAATATTTTTATTATTTAAATATACTCAATTTATATAAAATCAGTGATTTTATTTTTTCATATATAATTTCGTGATAAAACGCGTTGTCACGTGACATTATCTCTATGTGACGTCATCGCACATATACAAACATTCGTGACCGATGTGACACCTAACAACATAACAAATTATTTACATTTATCTGTTAGTTTTCCGCAAAAATGAATAAGCCAGCATATAAATATTGTTCAATGCCTTTGTGTAAAGACTCGACACTAAATCCCGATAAATTGTTCATCCATGTGACAAAATCAAAAGTTTTAAGAAAGAAGTGGCAGATTTCGACTAGCAGCCTTTGTGATGCCTTTCTCCATTCTTATAGATGACTTGAAGACGAAATTAACACATTTCCACACGTTTATACATCGAAAAATATGTTCTTCCTTACAATTTTATTTGTCGTAGGATGCAATGTTTATGTGTGATGTCGTCACGAGTAATGGCGGCCGGTATTGCTACGTTTTTGGCACCGAGAGATACAGATTAAAAATTCTAAATTTTAATGACGAAAATAAAATGTTATAATACATTTAAAATAAATAAAATATTTAATAAATATGTTTGCCCACTATCCTTTCTCCTACTGCAGTTAGAATTTTTTTGGTTACACCAGTCAAACACCCTATTATGACAGTTACACGATACTGTTGGGTGTATTTATTTTATAAACTCAATACACATAAACATGTTCATATTACGCACCTACCTTTATACTATAGTACTATTACTTTTAACAAGAACCAACTGCGTACTTTCAAAATGTTGCCTACCTTGACTAAACTATTAAAATCTTTACTTAGTAGTTAAAAATTCTAACACCAGCCAGGCTGTGTAACGGTAACCCGGAATTAGCTTGCCTCGGTGCTTTAAACGGCTTGTTTACATTTTAGTTGCCATAAAGGAGCGAATGAACTAGCTTTTATTGCATATGCTTGGTATCATTTTACAGATATAAAATAGATAACTCATTATTGCACTGGTGCATATACAACATATTTAACAAGAAACCTTAAAACAGTATAATGTCACTGTAGACGTTGTTATAGCTAGAGCGAATTCTGCCAGAAAACCCTAATTAAAAGAAGATAAATTAAACGGGTCAATAGAAAATTAGGGGTGTGAAATTCAATAACAATTAAAATACTATACTAAAATATTTAGGTGTTAAGAAATATCACGGCCAAAACTGATAGTAAGCGTGGTATCGTATAGTTAGAGTATGAAGTAGCGAGAGACAATCTATCCCTCGCTACACAACAAAATCATGCCGACCTGCTGTATAGCTGTTCCGCGAACAGCCGTTCATCATCATCATCATCAGCCGGTGTCAGTCCACTGTTGGACGTAGGCCTCTCCCAAGATGCGCCACTGAGCCCGATCTTCAGCTCTTATTTTCCAGTCATGAACAGCCGACGCTAATTGGGAATTATAATATTCTTCCAACAAACTGGCTTAATGAGAGAGTCATTTTTCCTAATACTGGTTGGTAAACAAGTTCCAGTAGTAGCAGCGATAGCCTAGTTGGTTGCGGTACGGACTGCCAAGACGAAAGTCGTAGGTTCGAAACCCAAGTGGCATACACCTCTGACTTTTCTAAAGTTATGTGTGTATTAAAATGTTAATTATCGCTTGCTTTAACGGTGAAGGAAAACATCGTAAGGAAACCTGCAGAGAGAATCTGAGAATTTTTCAAAGGTATGAGAAGTCTGCCAACCCGCATTAGGCCAGCGTGGTGGATTACGGCCTAACCCCTCTCATTAGTAGAGGAGGCCCGTACCCAGCAGTGGGACAATGTTTAATACAGGGCTAGTATTATTAAACAAGTTCCTAAAAAATGTTATGGAAACTCTTCTTCTCACACTACGCCATAGGGCAAAGAGGTGAAGGAGCGATCGAGGGTCTAGTGTCAGAGTACTAAGAATGCCGCAACACGGCCAAACATCGTACCCCAAGTCTAGACCCCCGACAATCACCGGATGTACACTGGCTGACCCGGAACGCGACCCACCGCGTGTGCCATTATGGCGGGTTTTACCCACGTGAGTTTCAAGTACACCCTTCACATGAAGGGGGCTGCGAATTACGTCTACAGAAATCTTAGTGTACTGTGTTTGATCCGGAACAGAGCGAGGCGGTATTTCACGTCGGGACATAGATTGGCTTTATAAAGATAAAGCGCAAGCCCGGCCCCACGTGGAATACTGTTCTCATCTCTGGGCAGGAGCCACGAAATATTGCTAGACCCACTTGACTCCTTACAGAGGCGGGCCGTTCGAATTGTCAGGATCCTGATATTACGGATAGCCTGGAGCCGTTGGGGCTGCGGAGAGACTTCGGGTCTCTCTGCTTGTTCTATCGGTTGTTCCATGGAGATCGTCCGAGGAACTGTTTCAAATGGTGCCTACATCACCATTTTATCATCGCACCACCTGACACCGCAACAGAGTTCATCCATACCACCTGGAAACGATTACGGCTACGGTTCGTTTCCAGCGTTCATTCTTACCACGTACGTGCAAGCTCTGGAATTAACTCCCTGCAGCGGTGTTCCCTGAGCGCTATGACATGTCCTTCTTTAAACGAGGCTTAAGAAGAGTAGTCCTTAAACGGTAGGTAGCGGCTCTGCTGTACCCTGGCATTGCAGAAGTCTATGGGCGGCGGTGACAACTTACCATCAGATGGCTCGTCTATCCAGCCGGTCTACTCTGTAACACAATTCCGACCTATCGGTATTGGATTTGTGAGATTTCGTTCTCTGAGTGGGACCCTAGCGCCATATAATTTCAATATTGTATAACCATTCATATGATAATCTTAATTCCAATTACTGCATATTAATGGATACACAATATTGAAATAATATGGCGTACAGGAGAACGAATTCTGTCAAATCCAATACCGATCGATCGGAATTGTGTTACAGAGTAGACTGGCAGGTCGTCCCATCCAGGCACTAAATAAATTATTACTTTTTAAATAAAAATTAAACCGCCTTCAAAAAAACCCAGACACAACTAAAAAGCAAAAAATAATTGGTTACATTTAAATCAATTAGTTATATGCAATTTAAATCAATTATTTTTGGAGTCGGTGCCGGTGTTGTTTTCTTTACTTTTATATTTATAAAAACCAAGTCTGGATCTATTTTATATTTTTTTGTATGCCTGATTATTCTGTTTTTTCCATGTTTTGGCTGGCACCGACTCCAAATATTTTTTGCTTTTTAGTTGTGTCTGGGTTTTTTTGAAGGCGGTTTAATTTTTATTTAAAAAGTAATAATTTATTTTTTGCTTTTTAGTGGTAAATTATATAAAATCGGTTAAAAGCTGCTGAAGATATTAGAATTTACGTGTATTTTAATTTTATCACCCCCCTCCCTCACCCCCACTCCTTTTACCCTCTCTCACTGAAACTTAACTTTTATAATGAACGTAATGCAAAAAGAACCACTGGAATACTACTTAATTTTAAGGAGTTACCCTCTCCAGCTCCGAAGATATTCATCAGATCTTTACCATATTTTTATGGGACCAAATGACAAGCACCAGCTTTCAATCAAAGAAAGAATGGTCGAAATCGGTTCACACAGTACAGAGAAACGAGGTAACAAACATAAAAAAAAAAAAAGCAACATACAGTCGAATTGAGAACCTCCTCCTTTTTTTGAAGTCGGTTAAAAAAAAAGATATTCAACAGACAACTTGCCCTTAACGTTATGTTTAAATAGCACTATTACAGTTGAAGCCAGCCTATTCATGCATTGAACAGTTTAAAGCGTCGCTCTACTTTAAAAGTTGTCATTATTTATGTTTTCAACTAATGTGACATGAAACAAAACTGTTTAAAGATTGGTTCTGCTTAAGTTGTTATTATTTGAGCTGTCTCCCAAACCATGTTGCAACAATCCCATAACCGGTAAAGTAAGCGATGCCTATGGGAGACCCCAAGTAACCACATGGGCTCGACAGTCGCTGTACACCAATCAGCGCTACATCGCTAGTATCATGTTACTGTTTATGTATTGGTTTATATTGAACTAGCTGTTGCTCGCGGCTCCGCCCGCGTGGAGGTCATCTTTGGAAGAAAAAGTATACAATACAAAATACCAATTTTCATGCGTTTAACTTAAAAAACGACGGATTTTCATATAAATTTTCATCCCCAATTTTACCACTTTAGGAGTAAAATTTCCAAAAATCCTGAAACATACATTTTTTATTTTTAACTTAAAGGCCAAATACCAATTTTCATAAACTTAACTACAAAAATGACGGATTTTCATACAAACTATCATCGGGGATGATAGTTAGTTGATAGTACCCCTAAGGGGATAAAATACCCCTATTTTACCCCCTTGGTGGTATTTCCAAAAACCCTTCCATAGTGGATGCTTACGTCATAATAGGTACCTACTGTCAAAATTTCAACTCTCTAACCCCAGCCGTTTAGACTGTGGGTTGATCGATCAGTCAGTCAGTCAGTCAGTCAGCTTCTTCTTTTATATATACAGATGTAAAAGACTGCCTCAGTGGCGCAGTTGTAATTGCGCATGCGTTACGACTACTGTGCTGAGGTTTCGGGTTCGATCCCCGGGTTGGGTAAAGTGATATTGGATTTTTCTATTTAGAAATGCTCAGTATCAGCCCGGAGTCTGGAATTGTACCCGGTATGGTGATATGCTTGCCCCCATCACATCGTAGGACGGTAATAAACTCCGCGAAAAGTGGGTGTACTAGTTACACCTCTAAACTCTTCAATAAAACTGTTTATAATTTGAATTGTTTGATGATTGTATAGCTGTTTATGATACAAATAACATACAATGGTTATGTTATGAAATTTTAATTTGTTTATTAATGCAACAAATAATTATTATTTATACTCTTTATTGTACACTGGAATACATGATATTAAACACACAAAAATAAAATTAAAAGTACAATTGGCGGTCTTATCGCTCTGGGCGATTTTTTCAAGACAACCATGGGATGGAACATTTATAAAGGGAGAAGAAAGAGGGGAGGGCAGACTGTGTACATAATAGTTTAAGGATAAACAACAATAATAAAAATACGAACACAATAAATATATATATAGATATATATATAATTGTATAAGCTCGCGCCTGATCTTCTAATGGGTAAGCACAGGTGCGAATAGTACACCCACGGTTTGCCAGATCATTTCAACCCATGATCTGATTGTCTGATAGTCATATCGTGTGACTATAGTTCATTCCATTGTTAGACAAATCATTTATGATTTTTTTAAATAAAAAAATTCAATCACAAATTGTAATTGCGATAGGCTCGCCCCCTATCACATTATGGGACCGAAATTCGGCGAAAAGTGGGTGTACTGGTTACACCTCTGCCTACCCCTTCGGGGATTATAGGCGTGAGTGTATATGTATATGTATGTAAATTGTAATTGCGTGATTTGAACCTTAGATTTCAACGGTTTCTCAACCTAAATACATTGCCTTTAGACCAATGAAGCGATAAATAATTATTTGTAAACTATGAGCGAACATCGCGTGTTCGTGTTAACTAATTGTATACTAGATTTCGTTCATGTTTACATAGAATATGAGTGTATATGACTTATCTATACTAATATATAAATCTGTAGCGTTACATTTGAGTAATTTAGCCGATTTTGCGTGAAATATTCATTTTCTGACTCACTGATCCCAATTTTGAAATTTTTTGTCTGTCTATATGTCCGGCTTAACTCAGTTTATCACAGAGCAGAGAGATCGACATGATTTTTTACATAAAAGTAATTTAGCGATCAGATAATGACATAGGCTACTTTTAACCTGGAAAATGTACGATTCCTATGGGATTGCAAAATATAGAATGATGTAATAGCTTAAGATGATGGATAAAATCCATGGAGTCATCGAATTTGTCATACAAATTCTCCTTAGTTTGAGACTAAAAACCATTAAAAAAAAATCCACATTTATGCTCATATCTGCTTCCCCGCTACATGACTCTTCTGTAAAGGCGGCATTGTACCCAATATTCTTCTGTATAGGCAGTTGGTATTTCCCATCAGGTGTCTCACTTACGCTAGTCAGCATTAAAATCGTAGTACATAATTTCTAACACCATAACCGTCAGACGTAACTCCTGGCGCGAAATCATCGGCTCCACTTCACAGCCTGTTAATCGAACTAATGACCTACCTACTATACATGTTCGCAGTTATATGATACGTTATGGCAGAACTTCGGATTCAAGTACTGGTGAAGCTGAGGAACGTGTAGGAACTGCCAAATAAACCACGGTAATCATTTTTCTTATTTCTATTTCCACAGCTGGTCACTTTTGTGAGACTCCCCCTTCCCTAGTGTGACGTCACATACTTTGTGAAATTTAAAACTATTCACTTATAATAGCAGTTCCGAAATTAGTTTCATTGACTTTATTTTTAATAAAATCAAAAATTTTGAAATGTGACGTCACGAAAATTAGGACCCCTCCCACCACTTCTCACACAATGTCACACTTCGACGACGTCCACCTCCCCTTTACGTGTGACGTAATTTATGGATGGCCTGACCCTTGGTTTAATTAATGACCAGCACTATTTTTTACTCTCTTCTCAACTCCTAGCAATAATCCCCGTTTGGAATAAAGTGGCCAGGTCAGAGCTTACAAAGTTTGCAAACAAATTATATCCCAAATATCAAGTTCTTACTCTATATATCTTAGGCACTCAGGCAGCCAAGTAACTAGCAGTAACTACTCTTGGCTGCCTGAGAGCATAAGATCATGCCAAACTGGCTAACTAGCTAACTAGCCAGTTTGGCATGACCTTGGGCGTTGTCAAAGTTGAATGTAAACAGGCAAAGTCTACTGTCCGTCCTGCGGCAACCAGTTTCGACGGAAGTTCGTGGCGTCCACGTTTATTTAACCAGAATTTATGTGACCGGACATTATTTGTCGAACTAGTTTAGTCTTAATAGTCAATTTACACGCCGATGTAGAAGGCTGGTCACGTCAGCAGAGGGACGGACGCAGCAGATATGGTTTATTTTTATTTGGCACGATAAAGTGACCACACTGCACCTGATGGTAAGTGCAGTGCATTTAGAGTATCAAGTAGCGAGAGACAATCATGCTGGCCTGCTGTGTGGCTTCTCTACACTACGCATAAAGGACCCAGGATCATAGGAAGGAGGGAACACGGTAGCTGGCAAACTGTTCCATAGCTTTAGCGAGCAAAAAAAACGAATTTGCGAACCTCGGAATTCAGGTTTAGGAAAACATAAAACCCTGCTGAACTGGACATGACGTAAAAAAGTTGGCGAATATTAGATGGATGCGGGCTACCCATGACCAGGATGGTTGGCGCTCATTTGGGGAGAGCTACGTCCAATAATATACGGCGTTAGACTGAGATGACACGTCAAAGAACTTGTATGTGCTAGTTCCAAAGTAAATAATGTAGGTTACCCAGACACTTGTCACACACGACTTCACTCGTGGCATTGGTAACACGTTACATCTCTGTACGCTTTTGACCCTGTTTATCTATACTAATATTACAAAGCTGCAGATACTGTATATTAATGACGTCACCCTATCTGCACTGCTCCCGTGCATCGTACCATGATCTAAGATAGTCTAATACCTTCCTCAATAAATACGCTATAAAATGCATTGCACCTGATGGCAAGCGCAGTGCCGTCCAATTAGAGTATCGACCTGCTGACGGCCTGCCTATTCACACTACGCCATGGGAAAGAAGGTGAAGAAGCGGTCGAGGGTCAAGTGTCAGAGTACTCAGAAGGCCACAAAACGGCCAAACATCGTACCCCAACTGTAGACCCCCTACAAAACCCGGATATACACTGGTTAATCACGGAACGCGACACACTTGCGTGTGTCATGGCCTATGGCGATTTTTACACCCTGTGTACGGAGGTCGCTATTCGGGCAGCAGCATTCCTCGGAACACCGTGGAACAACAGATAGAATCGAGACATATTTATTTATTTATTTTGAATAAGGTACACCAACAGCACTACATATTAAAATATTACAATGAAATATAAAAAAGGCACAGTGTCAGATATGTATGCTAGACACAGGTGAACACAACATTCGCCACATAATATGACAACATAAAACAAAAAAAAAAATTATAGTGGAAAATAAACCTGTTAAATATACTAATAAAATTATATAAAATAAAACTACATAATTACAAATAAAACAAAAACACATTTCTAGTTATGGTAAATTTGGAGATTAAAATTAAAATAAAACAAATTAGGACGGGTAAATATAGTAAGTAATATTTAGTTATAAATAATATAATAAAACTGATAAATATTTTTTTATTTGTGATTTTCCAGCATTTTATTTTTAAATTTCATGATTGGGTCATTAAATGTATCTAATTCTAATTCACTGCTAATTTTGTTGTATAGAGCGAGCATTCTCATAACCGGGGCACTTCGCCCTAGGTTTGTTCGGTATAGAGGGACATTGAACATATTGGGAATTGGGCGTCTGGGCAGTTTGTACGGAACTGTTAGGCCAATGTTATGTAGAAGGTGAGTACATGTTATTTTATTATTAAGTAGCTTATGAAGGAACAATAAATCAGACACCTTTCGACGAGTATACAAGCTATGAATTTCAAAATAAACCATACGCTGATCACAAGGACATCTATGCGAGATTCTAGGTGAGTTAAAAGCAAGATGCCGAGTAAATGCTCTTTGTAGATTTTCAATGCGTTGAGAATGCACGCTATATATGGGGTTCCAAACAACACTTCCGAATTCTATAATAATATAATAAATAATAATAATAATTATTATAATAATTGATATAATTCTGACATATCGATCACAAGTACTATACTATACCAATTATTAATGAGAATCATTGAACCGACTGTCTCAGTGGCGCAGCTGTTATTGCGTATGCGGTACGACTGCTGTGCTGAGGTCTCGGGTTTGGTCCCTGGGTTGGGTAAAGTGATATTGGGTTTTTCGATTTAGAAATACTCAGTGTCAGCTCGGAGTCTCGAATTGTGTCCGCTGTGGCGATAGGCTCGCCCCCTATAACATTATGGGACCGTAATAAAGTCGGCAAAATGTGTGTACTGGTCACACCTCTGCCTACTCCTTCGGGGATTAGCAGCGTGAGTGTTTATGTATGCATGTATTAAAAAAAATCATCTTCAACTAAAATATTTACTCAAGTAAATAAAAAAACATTAACTTGTTTACTTGTTACCCGACATGGCATTCATGTATTATTTTTAATAGCTTGCATTGTTCATATCAAATGTTGGATGCGCTATTAAATTAATTATACAATGAAAAAACTTAATTCTTCCCTCTTTTACATATTTTTGTCTTTAAATATGGGCAAAGGACTTTATATTACAGAGCCTTAGCGCAGTTTGTAGGTTTAATTAGTTTTATTGATGTTTGTAGAATTGTCCCTTTTACAATGCAATGATAATACAATTAGTCTATACTTAACCATCCATTTGCTGGATATAGATAAGTCGTCTCTACAATCGAATTAAAGGGGAAAGAAAGAAATCACATATCCTCAAAATTATTAACGAGAAATTTAATTTAAATTCATGGTAATTATTGAAGTAACCCATGTTCACATGACATCGAACATGGTCCTAAGAAACACCTGTTATAAATCTGTCAGACGAACATCATGGCCCGCATACACCGTCTTCTAAATCTAACAAGAAGCCATTACAATGTATCCGTTAATAGAATATCAATGGACGAAGAAACAAGCATCACGACCTGCATGTATTAACACGTACCATTTACAATATTTAAAACAACCCTCGGATATGGTCATGCATTCCAATACTCGACAAATGACATACCTGTTCACTTTAAATAACAGTCCTACTGGAGTCATCTCGATAGGCACTATTCACTTGAAACTTTCAGGATCACTATTTAAAAAAAGAACTTAGAAAAAGTATTTAGTTATTGTATTTCAAAATACAAATAAAACTTTTTTATCGGTTCTATTTTTGAAATAAAGGATTTTTTCTTTTTCAGGCACTAGTATTCCAAATTCAAAATAAATTTAGATTAGGAACGCGACGGTTTAGCTTCGGTCCGTATGTCAGACTCTGTTGACAGAGCGTGTGGACGGCGCGTGCTGGTCACTCAACAGACGCGGCTGTAGTGCGGTGACAAACAATGGCTCAGTTTGAACACTAATTATACAGTGTGTGTTTATTAGCAGCGACAACAGGTGGGAGTGCTCGAGCGACGTTGCTATGGAATCGCTACTTAGACTCGGCTTATGTCTAGCTCTCAGAACGAGTATGTGGGTGCATCGAACATACTCTAAATGGAAATCAAATAAGTTTTGCAAATTAATTTCGAGAAACGCATTCAAGCGTAAATTCCAACTTTAATATTTATTGCGAGGATTTAAAGGATCTGTCCATAACTAGTCTCACATAAATTTTCAAACTTGTATCTGAATCACTAATCGACGGGTCTAATGGCTAAAAGAGCTTAAAGTAAAAAAATTGATATTTTTTTTTTATCATGGTTTCTTATGTTTATGCGAATATTACACATGGAAATAAAACTCTTTTTATTGATTTTATCGCGGTTTTTCAGTTACCCCGATATTAAAATAAACCGCGATAAAATCCCAAAAAAAATTATTTTTTACAATATTTTTCACTCACTTACCCTGAGTATTACTTATTCTCAGATTGAAGCTGGGAAATTAACAAGTGATTAAATACTATGGATAAGTAAGCGAGTCAACTTAGTATAGTTACTTTCAAGTAGCTTAGACTGACTGCCTCCGTGGCGCAGTTGTAATTCGCATGTGTTACGACTGCTTTGCTGAGGTCTCGGGTTCGAACCCCGGCCCGGATCGGGTAAAGTGATATTAGATTTTCTACCTAGAAATTCTCAGTATCAGTCCAGAGTCTGTTTATGACCGGTATGGCGATAGGCTCGCCCCCTATCACATTATGGGACCGAAATTCGGCGGTGTACTGGTTACACCTCTGCCGACCCCTTCGGGATTATAGGCGTGAGTGTATATGTATATAAAAATAAATGAGACTGAGTAGTAGGGGATAGATTCTAATTTTTTTTTTACCGAGTGTACCGAAAACCACTGAATTTATTTGATTTATCGAGAGTTTTGCTAGGGACCCAACAATTACTTCGAATTATAGAGAGGTTTGAATTATCAAGAGTCTACTGTATGCAGTTTCCGCACAATGTTGTTGCTCTTCGCCCTAAAATCAAGTGATAATTGACAATGAATCCACACGTAACTTAGTCAGGAGAGACTGAGGCATTGGAATCCAATATCTCTGTCTTGGCAGGCTGTTCCCCCTTTCATTAGTCGCTGATTAAAAGGTAATATATACTAAAATCAATGTAAGCTAAATATAATATTTCTTGCGCAATATCGGAGGGTATCGACTCTTAAATTTTATGGTTTTATTAAGCCGAGCCCACGCCACATCCGCGCACGCGTGTTACAGGATATTGCGTCCGAATATATTACAATTAATGTAAAACCAATCTTATTACCATTTCCATAAGAATTATAATGTGAGAAGTAACGCGAGGTAGCCATGTGGAATCCCTCTACATGATGTCATACAGGTTTCCTTCCGAAAGTGTATTGGCGGTACTAGAGTCTTATATTTCAAGGCCGGTGTTTCCTATATTTCCATAATAACTTTCAATCTAGTTACATAACAACATTATTAAACATATGCGCCTGTATTTCCGAAGGGCAGATAGACAACTAGCTTATCTAAGATTTGTCTAATTTCCGTCCCATGACGTGATAGATGTCACTATATTTGGCACAAAGTCTGATTCCTGTGATTTAATTCAACCCGAGATAAGCTGAAAATGACAGCCTCTATGGCGGAGTGGATGAGCTGATACTGGAAAAACAGGAGAAGGTGTTCAATCCTCCCATCTTGATAAAAGTTTCACATAAAGAAATTACCCATTTAAAAAATCCCATGTACTGTAAACATCGCTTATTATGCGAAATTACTCTATAGAATAATAGCAGCGATAGCCCAGTTGGCAGTGGGGTATGCAGTTGCAGTATGCAGGTATGGGTTGTCGAGATGAAAGTCGTATGTTCGAAACCAGACCAAATGGTATACACCTCTGACTTTTCTAAGGTTACGTTTATATTCATTGCTTTAGCGGTGAAGAAAAACATAGTGAGGAAACCTGCATACCTGAGTATTCTCATACGAATTTCGAAGGTGTGTGGTCTCTACCAATCCGCATTAGGCCAGCGTGGTGGACTAAGGTTTAATCCCTCTCATTAGTAGAGGAGGCCCGTTCCCAGCAGTGGGACAATATTTAATACATGGCTACTATTATTACTCTATGGAATAAAAAAGGAGACTATATCACTTTTAAGTCCTAGTCACGTTTGTCAGCTACCAATAAAAGTAAGCGGATTTACTTGTAAATTGGTTAGGAATGCGGACACCTTGACTAGCAAAGAGCATTATAATACTACTGAAATTGACTAGTTTGACCAAATAGATCACAGACGAACAAACTATAGACAAATATAGAGTTTAAAACATACCTACATATACAAATATAGACATCTAGTTAACTAAACTATGCTGAAAGTGTAGTTAGAAGTTTGGTTGTGTGAAAATGTAACTGGAAAATGTTATTTTAAATAAGTATGTACATACATACTGTCTTTGTTATTGTTTATGTAACAAATATTCAGTCCATTTTTAAGACCATGGAGGCGAAAGATAAACTTTTTGTAACCAAATAATAAAACATTTATTTTTCTCTATTATTTTTATGAATTTAGTTAAAATATATTTTAGATAGAAACCTTTCGGAAAAATGATCTAAATGAAACCAGATCAAGTGTGTTGCATAATGGTTTCTTATATTTATATTACACACTAGCTGTTGCTCGCGGCTCAGCCCGCGTGGATGTCATATTGGGGAGAAAAATTATACAAGACAAAATACAAATTTCCATGCGTTTAACTTCAAAAATGAAGGATTTTCAAACAAAATTACATCCCCTATTTTACCCCCATAGGGCCGAAATTTCCAAAAATTGTGAAATATATATTTTTTATTTTTAACTAAAAGGCCAAATACAATTTTTCATGAATTTAACTTCATAAATGACAGATTTTCATACAAACTATCATCCCCTATTTTACCCGCTTAGGGATGGTATTTCCAAAAACCCTTCCTTAGTGGATGCCTACGTGATAAAAGGTACCTACTGTCAAAATTTCAAGTCTCTAACCCCAGCCGTTTTGACTGTGCGTTGATCGATCTGTTAGTCAGTTTCTTCTTTTATATATACAGATTGAAATAAAATTATATTTTAGGGATTTAATCGCGGTTTATTTTCCTTTTGTAACGCGACGTTTCGAAGGCTTTACAGTCTTCATGGTCACTGGGTGGACTGAGTTGTATCATAAAACTCAGTCCACTTTCGTGAATACTCAGTATAGTGTAATGTTTCTTTCTG
Organism: Laothoe populi; assembly: GCA_905220505.1. Lineage (NCBI taxonomy): Eukaryota > Metazoa > Arthropoda > Insecta > Lepidoptera > Sphingidae > Laothoe > Laothoe populi. The sequence continues at coordinate 20,505,814 of HG992152.1, read as the reverse complement.
TTGTTTAGAATAACTTAATCGACAAATAGACATTCGCGAATTTGTTTAATACTATTTATTTACTATATTATAAATTGATAGTGGCTCAGAATTATGTATTTTAAAATAGACTTACATATTTAAATAAACACGAATCAGCATTAAGCGTACTTCAAACCACGTCCATTGTTTACAGTTTACGACTCGGAGCGGAATGCAAGCAGGAATCGAACCCGCAGCGGCGATAACGAACACAAGCAATCGTAATGGATTTCCTGGTTCCTAGAAATGTGAAGACATTGAATACGATGTAGATATAAAACTTATGTTTAACATACGACTGCCTCGGTGGCGCAGGTGGCCCATGAACTGTTTTGATGAGGTCACAGGTTCGATCTCCGGGTTGGGTAAAGTGATATTGGGTTTTTCTATTTACAAATACTCAGTATCAGCCCGGAGTCTGGAATTGTGCCCGGTATGGCGATAGGCTCGCCCCCTATCACATTATGGGACCCTTTTTTTTTTTTTTTTTCGCGGGGAAATCGTTTTATTACTACCGCCCGCTCCGGGGGGAAGCGGAATAAGAATAAAACGGTTATGCTGGACTAGCTGGTCTTACGACCCAGCATCCCCTCGCCCGGATGATGGCTATCCGGGCAGCCGCTGGGCCGAGTCCCTACCCCCTATGTACACCCCACCCGACACTACCAGCTAAAACCCCGCGGTGGCCTTCTTCGGCGCTTACGGAGCGATCCCGGGGTATTCTAAGGAGTGCTAGAATTGCTGCCGGAACCGCCCCTGCGCGGTGCTGCGTAGCAGCCCATCTCCATGGGAGGGCTTAGGAGCCCCCGCGCACCGAACAACGACAGCGATCGAGGCCTTACCACACGCGCTGCCGTCCATCTCGGGGTCGCACGATGCTCCGAAACTGGGAGTGCATCGATTCGGGCTGACAGCTCCCCGCTGCGAGCCCGCGACCCCCGATGGCCCCTATTAGTCGCCTCGTACGACAGGCAGGGGTTACCGTGGTGGAATTCAAACGCCCCCGTTCCACAGGGCGGGAGACGCCAGTCAGTCGTCCACCCGGCACCTCCTACGTCTTCTCTGGCGGCGGGAGGGATCATTTCGTTCCCGATCCCTCTCGGCACTCTCCTTCTGCGAGATGACGCTCTCGCAGAAGTGGGCCACCGCACGCCAGGACCTCCGGCTAGCGACCATGGACGACACCACGGCCGGCAGCGAGAGGTCTCCTCCGACGACTGCTCTGAGAGCGCTGCGCTCTTCGTCCCAGGCTGGGCACTCCTCCAACGTATGTTGGGCCGTGTCCTCGTGGCAGTTGCCACAATGGTGGCACACGGCAGACACCTCCCTTCCGATCCGACACAGGAACGAACCGAAACATCCGTGGTCCGTCAGTACCTGCGTCAGCCGGAAAGTTGACGCACCGTGGCGCCTGTCTAGCCATCTCTTTAGACATTATGGGACCCTAATAAATTCGGCAAAAGTGGGTGAACTGGTTACACCTCTGCCTACCCCTTCGGGGATTACAGACGTGAGTGTATATGTATGTACAAAAATCGACCATCCCAATCGCTTATCGTTCTAAAACAAGACGCACAATAAAGCAAATTTCCCATGCACTCGTTACAATGTACAGATACTTGACTGTAACGGGTTATCATAACTCGGAACAGGTTTATAGGCATTTGGATTATCTTGAGGTAGGTTATATATAGACTATAATTAGACCACCAGAGATGTGAGATGGGAAATGATAATTACTTGTATTTACTACGAGCCGACAAAGTAACTTGAAATGCTTAATCGATTGAACTATTTTACCAATGCCTCATGGTATCATCGGTGTTGGTAAACTGTCCTGGGTTTAATGATGATCTAGCAGTCTAATTGGATTATTCTCATTAATAATTGAGTTTTTTTTATACCACGATGGTGGCAAACAAGCTTACGGCCCGCCTGATGGTAAGCGGTTACCGTAGCCTATGGACGCTTGCAACAGGAGCATCACATGCGCGCTGCCGACCCTCAAAAACCTATTTACTCTCTTCTTGAAGAACCCCATACTGTAGTCCTCTTGGAAAACCTCGGCAGGGAGCTCATTCCACATTCGGAGCGTTCGCGGGAGGAAATTCCTCTGAAAACGCGCTATGCGCGAACATTTAGGTTCCAATGTGTGAGGATGAATTCCATGTCGATGGCGAGCGGTGCGTGGTAGAAACCGGCCGTGAGCATCACAATGTCAAACAATTCCTCGGAACACAACCAATTATATAAAAGGTAGAATACACACAAGGAGGCTATGTCTCTCCTTAGACTTAAAGGCTCGATATCGTTTGTAAGTTTGGGATCGTCAACGATTCTCACAGGTATATTATAAGATAGTACTTTTGCTCGATATGTCTCGATTCTATCGGAAGTGGTCTGAGGAACTGTTTAAAATGGTGTCAACATCAACATTTCATCATCGCACCACCCGACCCGCAACAGAGTTCATCCATACCACCTGGAAATTCCGTCTGAGCACGGTTCGTTTCCAGCGTTCATTTTTACCACGTACGTGCAAGCTCTGGAATGAACTCCCTGCAGCGGTGTTCCCTGAGCGCTATGACATGTCCTTCTTTAAACGAGGCTTAAGAAGAGTAGTCCTTCAAAGGTAGGCAGCGCTTTCCTGTAGCCTGGCATGGCAGAAGTCTATGGGCGGCGGTGTTTACTTACCATCAGATGACCCGCCTGCTCGTCTGTCTATCCAGAAAAAAGACTCATCTCTGTTTTATAATTAGATATATACAGTGTCATTTCGACATTGCGTTACTAAATGAAACCACCTGTACAAAATGACCATATAAACTGGTTAAAGCGAGGGTTTAGTGTTCCCGCGATTCGGCATATTTAGAGTTTTTATTTTTTTAGAAAAGTCGAACTTTGATTTTGTTATTTTTTTTATTGTATAGAATACACTTGAATAGGATAAGTAGAGTTCAAGTGGTATTTTCAAAAAATGGTGTCCTTCGCGACTTATCTGGATTTTGCAAGGTGTGAAAAGATATTATGGTACAATAGATATCCACGATGCAATCGCCTATATGCTGTATGGAATAATTAATGCTGTATGAGAAATGAAGAAAGTTATTAGAACTCTTTGCTATGCGTTGATGTCTATTGTATGGTCGGGTTTTTATTTGGCGCCAAAACTTATGGTTGACTTAACCGGAAATTTAGGCATAGCAAAGAACTATTGTTATTGAGTACAGGTGGAAATCAATTAGTAATCAGAAATTAGGCGGTTAGTGGGCTATTTGATTTATGTGTAATTTTTTACGATATTAAGTTTAATAAATATTCGGAATTAGCAAATTTTTCTGCATCTTTTAAGCCTAGTTTAATATTTTTGGTGCTCAAATCAACTGGTAAACCGGGGCTCATTTTTTTCAAGGCACATTTATTTTAAAATAATGCATGAAAATAAGTCATAAAGATACAGTACATGCTTATCCAAGTAAGATATTAACTCTACTAAAACCCACACAAGAGTTTATTAGTGTATTTTTTTCAGAAAAAATAAAAAATAAATAGAAATTGAATAGCTTGCCAACCGTCGATATATTAAGTATGGTATACATATACATGTATTTGACGTAAAAGATAATTTGAAAATTATATGATGTGTAAACTATGCATATTAAAATATACATAACTAGAAGCATTAACCGTGTCGGACAAACAATTGTGGGAATAAAAACATCTAGCGACTACATACCTCCCGGTAGATACGTGCGGAATCCTTCAAAACATTTATGAAGAATAATTTGAGTTTTGCCGTTTACGCGAGATTGCAAAGAAGACTTGTCTCTTGTGCTAAAGAGTTAATACTTGTTCATACTCCTCATTAAACACACAACTTCGAAAAGTAGTAAGTAGGTATGTATGTGCCATAAGGTTGGGGATCGCATCTGTATACCGCCTTGACGTCCAGTCCTTTCTTTAATAAGCTTTCAATACATAGGAATTGGATTTAAAAAATAGTACTTTTTTTATAAAAGATGCTCAAACCATCGTAGTCGATACACCAGTCAGTCCCCACATCGCTACAAACACGGCTAAGGACTAAGCTACTAAATCTCTAGCTTAGGACTCATAGCACATAAACATAATCTTCGTATATAAATTTAAAATTGCCCATTCCAATTTTAAAATTTTAAGGCGTACAACATAAAGCATTCGAATTTAGAACCTCCTTTTTAAATTTATATAATTAATATATTACCTGGCGGAATAATTTATCAGCGAATGTAAATAACTACTGGCGGAAGTGGTCATACGAACGACCTCAGCAAATTCGCGACTCCATGTGAACATACAAATTATAATTAATTCCAACACATTAAATTACAACATAACGTTGCCAGATAAAGAAAAAAACAACCAAGTAAGCTTTTGAATGGAATCCCTCAACCGTGAATCGAAGATAAATTGTCGCTTATTTGTCTATAAACCTTGTTATATGAGTGATGGGGAACGGTCACCAATAATAATGACATGTGCATCGTTTACGCGTGTTCGATGACCTAGAAAGTAGCGTAATATGCCCACTAACTTAGAAACCATGCTATAGGCAGATTATATTTTTTAATTTCTTCACAATTTTTTTTTTGTATATGCTGCAATTGACAGCAGATCCGTTTTTTGTCGGGGGTCTAGACTTGAGGTACAATGATTGGCCGTTTTGCGGCCTTCTGAGTACTCTGACACTAGACCCTCGACCGCTTCTTCACCTTCTTGCCCATGGCGTAGTGTGAAGAAGCAGGCCGGCATGATTGTGTTGAGTAGCGGGGGATAGATAGTCTCTCGCTACTCGATATTCTAATTGGACGGCACTGCGCTTTCCATCAGGTGCAGTGTGGTATCTTTGCCGTACCAGAAAAAAAAATCGTTCATCAGAAACAATGACAGCCTCCATGGCGCAATGGGCGAGTAGCCGGCTGTAAAACGAGAGGCCGTGGGTTCAACTCCCGCACGAGACAAATGTTTTTGTGACAGACAGATATTTGTTTTGGATCTAGGTGTTGTGGGACCGTAGCCCTTCGATATAGTTTTGAGCTCGTGGGGAATCAGGACTATATGTGTGACTGTTGGGTGTATTTCATAATTATTTTATAAAAATATCTTATTACCGTCATAAATATTCTTTACCTTGAATCGTATTCAAATATATTTTTTATACCAACGTCAGTTTGAATTTAAAATTTCATTATATTTATTTAACTTAGCAATTTTCTTGTTCCTTATAAGCCTTTTTTTTTTTTTTGTTGTCGCGGGGAAAGCGTTTTATTAATGCCGCCCGCTCCGGAGGGAAGCGGATTAAGAATAAAACGGGTATGCTGGACTAGCCGGTCTTACGACCCAGCATCCCCCTCGCACGGATGATGGCTATCCGTGCTGCCACTGGGCCGAGTCCCTAACCCCTATATACAACCCACCCGACACTACCAGCTAAAACCCCGCGGTGGCCTTCTTCGGCGCTTACGAAGCGATCCCGGGGTATTCTAAGGAGTGCTAGAATTGCAGCCGGAATCGCCCCTGCGCGGTGCTGCGTAGCAGCCCATCTCCATGGAGGGCTAAGGAGCCCCCGCGCACCGAACAACGACAGCGAACGAGGCCTGACCACACGCGCTGCCGTCCATCACGGGGTCGCACGATGCTCCGAATTTGGGAGTGCATCGATACGGGCTGACAGCCCTCCGCTGCGCGCCCGCGACCCCCGATGGCCCCTATTAGTCGCCTCGTACGACAGGCAGGGGTTACCGTGGTGGAATTCAAACGCCCCCATTCCACAGGGCGGGTTCCTTATAAGCCTAAGTCGTAATAAATATTATATTTTCTGATAAACATCCACTGTATGAGAACCTGGCTGTGAAACGAGAGGCCGCAAGTTTGCGCCACGCATTGATAATAATTTTGGTGTATTCCACAAATACTTCAGTCTGTGTTCTGAATAGCATACGTAAAGCCATAATATAGTTTTGTTTACAGCATGTAACTCTGAATCAAAATGGATAGAAAAATTAAGCCGTAATAATCATTCTAAATATTAGTGGGTGCGTAGTGGGAATAGCACGCTATCTCCCTCGCACTACTGCATCGTAATGGCTATTCCGAGAGGTGACATCATAAATCATATTCTGCTTCCTTTTCTATCATTTGGCATTTACCCCTTCCGCCGGTTTCTAACTTACTTATTTTTAAGGGGTTTTATAAAATTCTTTCGATAATATGTATGAGGTAAAGTAACTGTTTTAGTTAAATTAATAGAATAAAATGTTAATATATATTGTTTATTCTTTATTCCTTCATTTACACTTTATTCAAGAGTGGTTTAAAACCATGTTTTTGAATATTGGTTGTATTTATAATTTTAAGTTGTACTTAGCAGAACGCAAACAAATCAATAATCACCATCAAATAACACGGAAAACTTAGTTAATTTCGGATTGAAAACGACTAAACCATTTAACATGCGCCACAAATTCCAGAATGGAAGAAAAAGCCAACATACTTGCGTATTATATCATTGTTACTTGAAACAATGATTAACTGTACTCTGTAAAACAATCAATTAAGTACAGATAGTGCCATAAAGCAAGAAATAATAAGAATTTTTCCCATGGTTTTCTCCCTGACAATGACTATAACAGAAAAAAATTAATGACATTTCACATTGACTTCTCTTAACTATCACTACCTCTGTGGCGGGTGAGTAGCTGGATGTGAAATAAGAGGCCGCGTTAATCCCTGCGCCAAGATAAAAAATGTGTGACCGACAAAAACTATATTAGATTATTTCTGCCAACGAAGTATATGTTAATTGTACAACGATATCTTATGAGTGGGTGAACGCCTAAAGCACTTATAATTAAAATAAGTTGATAATATATTCATAACTAGCTGTTGCTCGCGGCTCCGCCTGCGTGAAGGTTATATTCGGGAGCAGAAGTATACAATCCAAGGAGTTGTCTTCTGCACTGAGGCACCTGTAGCGATTGTCCAGCCTCTCAGGTGTTTTGCCTGAATCTTGAGATTGCATCTAAAGTATACCCCATAAGTTTAACCTAACTTTGCCCCTTTTAGGGATGTTTTTTCAAAAACGTTGAAACACGTATTTCTTTATTTCTTACCAAAAGCCTAAATATGAATTTACAGATTCCTAAGTCGAGGAATTATCGATTTCCCATACAAATTTTGAACTCCTATTTGACCCCTTTCAAGGTTGTTTTTTGAGAAAAAAGATAGCCTATGTCCTTCTCCAGGATATAATCTATTCCCTTACCAAATTTCATTACAATCCATTCAGCCGTTTAGTCGTGAAGAGGTAACAAACAAACAAACAAACAAACAGAGTTACTTTCGCATTTATAGTATTAGTATGGATTAATTTTACCATTGCTAATATTTGAATTTGGCAATAGTTATTATGTATCTGGTGTAAAGGATTTTATCACATTTAGCGAAAATTATTCATGTAAATAGACAGTAAGTGTTTGTTGTAATTTTTTATTTATTCTGTGGAGATAGTGTGTTCAAAAACAGATTACACACATACACATTCACGGCTGTAATACCTGAAGGGGTAGGCAGAGGTGCAACCAGTACACCCACTTTTAGAAAATCAATTTCGGTGCTATTATGTGATAGGGGGCGAGCCTATCGCCATACCGGGCACAGATTCTAGACTCCGGGCTAATATTGAGAATTCTAGATAGAAAAACACAATACCACTTTACCCGATCCAGGGATCGAACCCGAGACTGAGGTCTCGGCACAGCAGTCGTAACGCATTCGCAATTACAACTGCGCCACCGCGGCAGTCTATAATAATATAAGTATAATATAATCAGATTATAATATTAATTTGTCCCACTGCTGGGCACGGGCCTCCTCTACTAATGAGAGGGGTTAGAGCTTAGTCCACCAAGCTTGCCTAATGCGGGTTGGTAGACTTCACACACCATTGAAACTCATATAAGAATTTTTCTAGTATGCAGGTTTCCTAAAATTTTCCTTCACCGTTAAAGCAAATGATAATTAACAATTAATATTATATATTTAATTATCATTTCAGTAAAGACCTATAATATGGTTTTAAGACTGCCTCTAAATTATGAAAAAAATATTTTTATTTGAACATATTACATTTTTTTTGTATAATATATAAAAATAATAATATCCAACAAAATAATATTTTCGATTTTGATGTGTAACTTTCTAATAACTTCTTTCAATTACGTTCACCTAGCTATTACTTATTGCACATGCAGCTATTACCTTAAATAAAGTCCTTAAACATATATTATAGAGACATTTATTCGTCTGCCCATTCTTCTGTGGGAAAAACACTTAATAGGCGGTCATGTATATAGTTAAGACCCTTTACACACAAGGTTTTTGTACGCACGGATCGATTTTGTGTTGAGTGTTAGCATCGACAACAAGTCAGTTCTATACACGATGCAAAATGTAGAAAATACGGGTGGTCTGCACTTTTTTTATACCACGATGGTGGCAAACACGCTTACGGCCCGCCTGTTGATAAGCGATTACCGTAGCCTATGGACGCTTGAAACACCAGGAGCATCACATGCGCGTTGCAGACAAAAACCTCTTTACTCCCTTTTTGAAGAACCCTATACTGTAGTCCCCTTGGAAAACCTCGGCAGGGAGCTCATTCCACATTCGGAGTGTGTGCGACCATTTAGGTTCCAATGTGTGAGGATGAACTCCCTGTCGATGGCGCGCGGGGCGATGGTAGGAAGTGGCCGTGGGCATCATGTCAATTAAAAACACGCATGTAAAATCCCTAATCGAGGTTACACATTCGACGTAATTGCCACAAAAACGCATACGCGCAACGAATACAAGAATGTGTAACAGCGGCTTTATTCCATGCAAAGTTAAACAAAAGACGTTTTTATTACATACCGCGCCGTCGGCCAACCGAAAAATTATGTCAGATTGTTAGGTGTTACCACCTTATTAATTATCCAGTGAACGTAAACATATATCAAGTTAATGTCCAGTTTATGGAAAATTAAAATACTGCATACATTATCTGTAATATCGCTGGACGCTCTAGTTCTTTAGTTACGAGGCATAAAATAAAAATAAAATAAAAATCTTTATTGATCACGTAGGCATATAAAAGGCACTTATGACAGATCAAAACACAGATGGAAATTCACCATACGGAAAAATAATTAATTATGTCTAACGTCATGGGAACTTAGAAACCACCATCAAGGGCTGGTAGGCAAGGAAGGATACAACGAGGACGGGACTGGAAAGGGAGAAAAGAGGGAGACCACAAAAAGGAAGGAAGGTAATCGCGGTCTTCGGTAAAGGAAGTGACTGGAGCAGATGATCACAGGAAGGCGCAGGAATGGGAGGGGAGAAGGCGAACGGAAACTGGACGGATATAGAAGGGATGAGTGTTAACCCTAGTCTAGCTAACCTACCAGCCTTTCACTAGCTACCTAAGCGATGACGACCCGAAGAAGAAAGGCAGAAAGAAACTCCGGGCTTGTTTTTTTCGTCATCAATTGTCAAATATATATTTTTTTTTCTCATAGTAATTTTACAGACATATTTTAATAATATATGAATCAATGCAAATATATAGCATAACAGTGACATGCACATTAACGTTATAAAATTATATAAAATACCATATAGAAATAAATAAGGACAGGCGGAGAAATCAAAAAGACTTCGTAAGTAAAAGTAACTTAATTCATCAGAAAATATTTACAACGGTATTCTTCCTCTGAAGGATCAGTGAAAATTTAACATCATTGTGATGTTAAATTTTCACTGATTCTTCAAAAGTATTGACTTTTATACGCAAATTCAAATGAATGGAATAGTTTTATAAATATCAACGGAGTTTGACTTAAAAAATTTCATACAGTTTTAGTAAATCCAGTCTATTTAGTTGATTTATATTTTTAAATATTACCTAACTTTGTAGGCAAAGTAAAAAACCATTAGTGATTTCAAATGCATCGACACTTTCTGTTTATGGTCCGGTCGTAATGTATCGGACACTGCCCCAATCGTGTTGGCGTTGATTTTGGACACTCGAAAAGGATAACTAAAATCTAGATGTAAAAAATGATATGGCATGTTTTTGTATTAGACCGGATAATGCATATTTCAATAATGATTTTATAAAACAGACTTATTTGTACCTAAATAGCTTGACCACTATCTCGCCTGATGGTAAGTGATGATGTGGTCTACGGTGGAGCACGCTTGCCTAGAAGATACCTATTCACTCTTGACCCAGGTTATAATTTTCGGGAAATATAGACACCGGCAAAGAGTTCCACTCTCTAGCGGTGTACTAGTAAAACGACGAAGCGAAGTTTTTATATTTTTTCTTATCCTGGCAAAGTGATCATACTGCACCTGATGGTAAGCGCAGTGCCGTCCAGTTAGAGTATCAAGTAGCGATAGACAACTTCTCCTCAGTACTCGACACAATCATACCGGCCTGCTATGTTTTGATGTGCGCAAATTAATTATAGTTTTTTTGATTTAAATCAATGACAATGTGATCACAGCAAAACAAGTTACAGTGTAAAACAATTAGTTCGTAGCTATTGATATTTAGTAGGCAATTATTTAACAATTTTTAAATATCTATACATATAACCACCTACTCCAAAACTAAATTCAAGCTGCAGCTCGCATACACATATAAAGCTTTTAGATTTGTATCTTCGAAAGGTCAAAGGCACAACTCCGAAGAGATACCGTAGTACCGCAAACCGTAGACCTTCTAGTTACACCTCTGCCTACTCCCTCGAGAAACAGTCGTAATCCCATCCCACATAACATTTGGTGAGCTGATCATCATATCGAGCACAAACTTCTATCTATAACTAATATGTGGTTTTTGGAAACATATTTGCGATTGTCCGGCCTGAACCCAGTTTGATCTGGTTTGTCTAAGCACTCTTCCATTAAACCAATGATGCCCTATCAATCTTACATAAAACTTACACATGTACAATGCCAATCAGCTAACGCAATTACGTATCGAAAAACTGCAATAAATCTATCTAGTTATAGCGTTTATTAAACTGCAACATTAAGGCAAACGATGTATTTGTGCAAATGTACAGATCTCCGTTTAATTCCGTAAGTCATCGATCCGAGGAGCGCTGCAAGTGGACCGTGTTTTACATTAACACACGCGATATGCTTGATTGTGCTGTGATGTTTTCCATTTCGACTCTTCATATTTACTAGCGACCCGTTTTACTAATTAGTAATTATGCATAGCCAGATGACTTGTGGGGTATAGGGCGGCCATGTGACGAAGTTTGAGTAGGTATCAATTAATAAAATTACCAAAAAGATTTAATTTTTAGATTATAAATGATAGTAGTAGCGATAGCCTAGTTGGTTGCGGTACGGACTGTCAAGACGAAAGTCGTAGGTTCGAAACTCAAGTGGCATACACCTCTGACTTTTCTAAAGTTATGTGTGTATTAAAATGATAATTATCGCTTTCTTTAACGGCGAAGGAAAACATCGTGAGGAAACCTGCATATCTGAGAATTTTTCGAAGGTATGAGAAGTCTGCCAACCCGCATTAGGCCAGCGTGGTAGACTAAGGCCTAACCCCTCTCATTAGTAGAGGAGGCCCGTGCCCAGCAGTGGGACAATGTTTAATACAGGGCTAGTATTAATATTAAATGAATCAACACGTGTTTAGTGATAATTCGGTGTACAGAATTTTTCAATTGGTTTTACTTACTTACACGTAGTTGTTATGCGTACGCGATACGACTGCTGTACTGAGTTCTCAGGTTCGATTTCCGGGTCGGATAAAAGTGATATTGGTTTTCCTATCACGAAATCCGAAGTCTAGATTTAAAGCTCTAAGTAATAATTAAGTTATGGAGCTAATATTACTTAATGTCCGAATAGCTGGAAAGTATTAAGATTACTCTATATATGTCGGGCCGCTCGAGGAAAGTCTCGTTTCGCAAAACCCATTGCGTTATAGAGGCTGTCCAAAAATCACTCCTTCAAGACAATTTGATTTTAGTATACCTTCAAAATAAAATAGCGCATCCACCGTATTTCCTACCACAACACTCAAATTCGGGGTAACTAATAAAACTGCAATATTCCACGGTTGCGTGGGTGACCGGAGTTCAGACAAAGGACTGGATTGACAAGGGTCATGTCTGACGTTGTAATACAATTATCCTGACCTTGTAGGGTACCGGCGGTTTGTATTTAGGAAAGATTTTGCATCGATAAATACTTAAATTCTACAGTAATTAACGTGACTAATCTTGCAAATCTTTCTTTTGTTTTTAAACTCCGCATTACTAAGTTACAAATTATGTATTGTTAGGTTAAGAAATAGCAACGATAGCCTAGTTGGTTGCGGTACGGACTGTCAAGACGAAAGTTGTATGTTCGAAACTCAAATGGCATACACCTCTGACTTTTCTAAAGTCACGTGTGTATTGATTGTTAATTATCGCTTGTTTTAACGGTTAAGGAAAACATCGTGAGGAAACCTGCATACCTGAGCATTCTCATAAGAATTTCAAAGGTATGTGAAGTCTACCAACCGGCATTAGGCCAGCGTGGTGGATTAAGGCCTAACCCATCTCATTAATAGAGGAGGCCCATGCCCAGCTATGGTACAATGTTTAATACAGGGCTAGTATTATTATTTAAGGTTAAGTTAGGCATTGTCATGATGATAAACAAGATGTGTTAATTGTCTATGATATATAGTAATATTATGACAATATAGTCCTATAAATGCGTCTTCTCTAATGTATCGATATTACATTTTAACTATAATATTGATAGTGTGATAATTGAACACAGTGAATGGCCCTAACCTACTTATAAATGAATATTAAAATAAGATCATCTTTACTTCTGTTTATCCTGGCACAGCAAAGTGACCACACTGCACTTGATTGTAAGCGCAGTGCCGTCCAATTAGAGTATCGAGTAGCGAGAGATGATCTATCCCCCGCTACTCAACACAATCATGCCAGCTTGCTTCTTCACACTACTCCGTGGGCAACAAGGTGAAGAAGCGGTCGAGGGTCTAGTGTCAGATTACTTAGAAGGCCGCAAGACGGCCAAACATCGTACCCAACTCTAGACCCCCGACAAAACAGTCTTTAACAGTATATTGGTGTGTTTAAAAAACGTTGCTTTTTAAAAACATTAAAATGTATTTTCAAAAATATTTTTATATCAGTAACCAGCATGAGCAACTCTATCCAGTTGAAAATCCCAGAGTAAAATTCCATGCGAGAAATCCGGGAACACTTGACATGTCTATTCTTACTCACTATGTGCGTCTTTCTAACCCAACCCTAACTAATTTGAATACACAATGAAATCTTTAAACACTTTTGACCACTGCACAATGAAACAATTCTATACCAGAGTTCCAAGGGAATGCAGTCTTGAATTCTCAAACATAGAGCGTCCCCGTGGGAATGTAGTTTTAAGAGCTAGGTATGCTAAATACCGTAATGACAAGCTGCCGGAACATGGTGATGGCTAAAAACCGGACGTGGGCGGCCACTGGACGACAGGCTGCTTTTTGTACGCTTTACCGTTCAACAACTGCGGAATGTAGTACATAGGTATTCGACCTTACTAATAAGACAGTTGACAGGTTATATTTTATTACTTTAATTAATAAGTTACCTAAAACCCATTATCAAAAGTTTTTTACTCGCAAATAAGTAAGTAGGAGCTAATCAAATGAAATCAAATCTGATTGGAGGAGTGATTGTCAAATGACAGAAGATAGTGAGACATTTGCACTATGTTTCCACTACACCAATGACGAAAGAAAAGAAGATAGTGAGTCTTAGGTTTTTTCGTCAGTGCACTACACGTACTGTTGCTCATGTCAATATTTCTAATAATTACAGCTTCATTTTTGAATCAATTTTAATTCTGTTTTTGAAGAAAGGGTTTCGTTTTGTATAATTTTTTTTGCATATCAAACAATGTACAATATGAATGACAGGAAACTATTTTAATCGATTATGATAAATCATTCAATTTCGAGCACTGTGCCTATAAGTACATTAGCATTAAGCCTCACTTAAAACTATAGATTACATCAGATTTTGGTAGATTACAAAGCATAGACATTCTTTTCGTTTCATTCTCTCTTTTTTATATAAAAGAGAAAACGAAAGTTCTCCACATGCAGCCTTGTATGTCGTTATTTAAAGCATAGTCAATACACACGGTATAAAACTACTATATACTGCTCACAAAACTGTCTTCTTTTTAATCACACGTAATGGTACGACCATACGATAGACTCATAGATCTAAACAGGGCCATGTGTTCACGCGAACGTTTAACATCACGCACGACGAAATGGGACGGTAATGCGTGGATTACATAATGCTGACAACTAGCAATCTATTTATACCATTATTGAGCAGCTTGAGCATTTGGGTTCAAGAATTCATGGTACTAAATCGCGTTTGTAATATTACAACAAGACTACTCTAAGAGGTAGAGACTATCTCGCCCACACACCCGCCATTGGAACTCTTGTTTAGCCAGGATCAACAATGGCACGCATTTTTTCGACACCGAGTAATGAAACTCGGCGAGTCTCTGGGAATGCTTCATAACTGTCTTTAATGCCGCAACGAAATTAATCAAAAAGAAATATAGGGAGGAGTTGGAAATAATAAAAATACTCTAAGAGGTAGTGGTAGGCCGTCTGATTTGATCGAGTGTGAGGTCAGAACTATGTGTGACTAGGTGTAAAACAAAAAGCTGTCGTGGTAACAGCCTACTGTTTCGTGTGGCAAATAAGGGTTCTGTTTGACCAAATTCGCCATCTCTTCCCTGTCTTCTTCATAAAGGGTTTTTTTTTATCCTGGCACGGCAAGGGGACCACACTGCGCCTAATGGTAAGCGCAGTGCCGTCCAATTAGAGAAATCCAAGGTCGGAATTATGCACCCATGCTTCTTCTGGTTGGTCATGGAGAGTGGAAATCTCTTTGGTCTAATTGGTCGTTTGCAGACATTTATATCAATATAAAACAACATATAACCACGAAGATTATTCCTCTATAGCATCCCAAGAATCCACTTTTAATCTTATTAGAATTAATGAAGCGTATAAACACGTGTTAGTCATTAAGAAGGCTAATTAAAAATTACTAATAAAAGATAATGCAGACCTTAATTTCATACTTCATTAACTCCGATATATCTTAGGATCGATAATTAGTTTTTGTTCGCGGAAACGGTTGGTCTTAAGTTGTGCAAGTATGATCTAAGTTAGTTAAGTATCATAGATAATATTTAAGATGACAAAAAAGTAATGTCAGTGAAAATCCTTTTAACCATAAATGAATAGAGTTAAAACTTTTAAAATTTGTTTGTTTTTGAAATTTTCAATTCGCAAATATCAAATATTTTATGCTCAGGATACAGTTTTGTGAAGATTAGATAGTTTAATATTAACATTTTTGAATTAAAATGTATACGAATATGTCGACTGTTTTGTAATGCACCCATTTCTGGCTGATTAAAAATTTGGTAACTTGTAACGAACGAGAAGAATTTAAGTTGCAAAGATGAAGGTAGCTGACTGCACCAAATGCTATTACTAAACACGAACTTTTGGACTTACAAAGCAACTTATGTAGTGGCTTTTAATGAAAATTACAGATTAAATATCATTTAAGGTTACCTAACTTGACAACAACCTTGACCATGAGGATAGCTAGAGCAGCATCATTATCTAATAAACCTGATGTGAAACATGCAAAGTATTGGAAGGAATATCGCGTGATTACAACTCTATCTGAAGGCTATAAATCTAAGTAATGACCATGATGATTAACGGTTGAGAGTCATGGAAAGATTTATGTGAACATTGGCAAGCGAGCGTGAAACAACTACTGACGAGACCAATCCACATTGAAATGCCATCATGAATTACTTTAGACTCGTAGACTATGATCTTGACGATGTTGCACGAGAATTGATCCAAAAATAAATCACAAAAAGCAACGATAGCTTAGTTGAGAGTGGTATGGGCTGCCGAGACGTAAGTAGGTTCAATATATCATTACATAACACTCCTGTAATCCCCGAAGCGGTAGGCAGAGGTGAAATCAGTACACCCACTTTACCGAATTTCGGTCCGATAATGTGAAAGGGGGCGAGCCTATCGCCATACCGGGTACAGGTTCCAGACTCCGGGCTAATACTGAGAATTTCTAGATAGCAAAACTCAATAAAAGAACAAGAAAAAAGTAGGTTCAAACCCAGCCCAAGCGGCATGTTTCGGCATAATATCTCTGACTTTTCTGAAGTGACGTAATCTTGTGAGAAACTTGCATCTCATATGAAATTTCAAAAGGTATGTGAAGTCTACCATTTAGGCCAGCGTGGTGGACTAAAGGCTCGTTAGAGCCACCCGGCATCCGAACCGCACCGCCTCGCCTCGAGCGGATAGTATTCTTTATATGGACCTTTATGGATATGCGATCACTACATCAACTCCATAGCGTCACTGGAATGCCTCGGTTGTAAGGCGTCCACCCGCGGACAGCGAGTTGACCGCTCGGTGACAACTTGCTACTCGCATGCTTGCCTTGCGTTGCTGCGCATTGCCAACGCACAAGCCCCATGAGTTGCGACGCGACGTTTACTGGTGACAACGCGGCGTCCACCCGTAGATCACCTGCCGACAACGACTAGACGCCGAGCGACGAGGCGGTACTCTAATGAGCTGTGACCTTAAGGCCTACCCCTCTTATAAAGGCCAATATATAAAACAGGGCTGTTATTAATAACAGACCACAACATGGCCTCAAATAACTTACATAAACAGGAGCTTTCACATCGCCAATAGCAAATCGATTGAAATTCATAACATATTGGTTACCTATATGGTCGCGTGGAGCCTAGACGGGCGATGACACGTGTCAACATACGTATTGGTATGTGAAGCGAGACCATCGACAAATAGGCAATAATACATGTACAGACTCTTAATGTAAAGCACAAGTAGCTAGGGGTGGCAAAGGATTGCTTCCCGAAGTTCAATCATGAGTTTATATCAAAAATGTACGATAGGTAAACGAAGTCGCTGGCGCTGCAGCGTTGTTTTTATGTATGGAATGTTTCATTCTTATACTACAGATTTTAGTTTCGCAGTTTAGTTTTAGAGGCCCTATTTTATATTAATATATTATATTAAACCTGAGAAAAAGTCATGGTTGAGCTACGGGACATCTGCCTCCACATCATCGTCCTAAACATGTTTTAGGAGATCCAAATGATCCCATCACGGTCGCTGTCGAGACAGCACTGTCCCTGTCCAACCGCAATCACATTTCTATTCTAAACGCACGTCGACGGGGGACTCGCCAGTCTAAGGAGCCCGGCCGGGGTTTAGATTCTCGATACACTAATGTATCGAGAGGCCATATACCTATTCCAAGCGACGCGACGGCTTCATTAAGGTCTTATAGAAGACGTCTTTGACGAGGCTTAGCAGTTGACAAATGAAATGACAAATGTTGCGTTTTCTGGCTGGAGCACCATAAGTGCCGGCCACAATGTTAGGTGAAGCTGTAAAAGCAAGTGTGAGCTAAAGCACAAATCCATACGAAAAAAAGCTACACGTTCATTATTCTCTATGTCCTTAAAAACGCGTTACGTGAACTGCATGTTATTCGAATAATGGCATTACCTAATACTATAACATGCGAATTACATGTAACGCGCATGAATTCAATTGTAAAGACATAGAGAATAATGCCACTGTTATGTATTTAAAATGTTAAAGAGCAAGTAACAGGTACTCAACATCCCGCATGCGCCGAAGCAGACCACCACGGGTTTTAAGTTGGTATTGCCACCGAATAAAAATTAGTCAAGCCCGTTCTAACAATCACTCACTGTGAACTGGGTCGGAAGGCGGGTTACTTCGCCGAATTTGAAGTTAATATGATACCCGTTATCTCCCTCCGTCGTCGCCCTAAACATGTTTTGGGAGATACAAATGATCTCATCACGGTCGCTGTCGAGACAGCACTGTCCCTGCCCAATGGCAATCACAATTCTATTCTAAGCGCACGTCGACGTGGGACTCGCCGACGAGTCCAAGGATCCCGGCCCGGGCTCAGATACTCGATACACTAATGTATCGAGAGGTCCTGTAACTATTCCAAGCGACGCGACGGCTAGATCAAAGGTCTTATAGAAGGCGTCTTTGAGCTAGCCGTTGACAAAAGTTGCTTCTTCGGGCTGGAGCGCCATAAGCGCCGGCCACAATGTTCGGTGAAGCTGTAAAAGCAAGTGTAAGCTAACAGCACAAATCCATAAGAAAAAAATTATACCCGTAAATTGGACATTTCCAAAAACTTATGAAATATGTTTAAAAAAGTACCTTTTTGACCATATGTAAAAATATATATTTTGTACAATAGTAATTTAATTAAATAAAATTACTATAATAATAATAATAGCCCTGTATTAAACATTGTCCCACTGCTGGGCATAAAATTACTATTTGAATTTATTTATATTTGACTTTTTGCATTGTTTTAATGTGATATTGAACCGTTTAAATTAGTTATTTTTATTTTTTTTATATTTATTATTATATTTTTAAATATACTTTATTCAACTCAATGATAACGCAAAAACTTACAAACACTACCAACAAATATTACTCTTGTCAGCCCTGCGCATGCGCAGTGCGCACGTCTTGGCATTTACTTCCTAAACGGTGGACAGGAAGCGTTCGCCGGACGGCCGACGAAAGCACTCGCAAGCTTTATTGTGTCGGTAATTTAATTCACAGTTACACGTCTATTGGATTGCCCAAAACGGCCAAAAGGGAAATTCCACCTCGGGGTACATCTTATACATTCCGATCATGGTGTCTGAGCTTTTGTTTGCGACCTTTTTTTAGCTATAGTTAGATATAATTTATGGAATATACTTGTTATATATGATAATATGGAATCATCATCGAAATTATATCATACACAAGCGGCCCGGCAGTCGTCGTCCTGTCCGCAAAAGCAGCGCCAAATGAAATATGATATTCTAAAGATCAAAATCTTTGCCATTTCTCCCACAAATCCCAGCAAATCAAATTTGATGACATACCGACAGTAGTGCCACCTAACGGGTCCACCATAAAATTTCATTTCATAGTGCTCCCACGGTTGGCCGAGCTTATATCTACTCCATGATGTTGATAGGTGGGGAGACGCCTCCTTTTCTGTGTCGGCTAATAAATTCAAATGTGCTAATAAATTCTAATGTTCCTCTGTTCAATTTAATACGAAAAATGTGTGTGCTTCTGTTATAAATACTACTTCTAATTCCATTACGTCTGGCGAGGGCAAAGCTTGTTTTTATGGAAAAATCCAAGTCAGTTACCAAAAGTCGTAAAACGTAATTTCTCATGTTCTGTAGATAATTTTTAACTAACTATCATTTGTTTAGGGATCGCTTCCCGAGTCCCGCGGGAGCAGCGCATCGACGGGAGCGGCGTCTGGACAACGTCGTTAAAAAACCATAAAATCTCACAAACTACTAAAATATCTTTTAACTATGTACGGAAAAATAGAATGTTTTACCAATTCGGTAGCGGGCAGGTGTAGGGTGAAGGCAACTATTAGTGAATACATATTCATAAATATTTCAAGAGTGTTTTATTTCTGTCATTTTAGTTTAATATAAATTGCGTAACAATGCGTACACTAGTTAGGTATCAGATGTATGATGTATTACACTTGTACGTACACAGCTGCAGTTCTTGCTAATTCTGGCTTCTTAGAAAGTACTGTATATTACTTAATGTGTTGTTGTCGTTATTGAGAGTGGGTGTGATATGGGACTGTATAATTCTATGGAAAACAAATTAAACCAACCAGAATAGGGTGTTTGACTGGTGTAACCAAAAAATATAAAACTGCACTAGGAGAAAGGATAGTGGGCAAACATATTTATTAAATACATTTTATTATTTTAAATGTATTATAAACATTTTATTTTCGTCATTAAAATTTTGAATTTTTAATCTGTATCACTCGGTACCAAAATCGTAGCAATACCGGCCGCCATTACTCGTGACGACATCGCACATAAACATTGCATCCTACGACAAATAAAATTGTAAGGAAGAACATATTTTTCGATGTGTAAACGTGTTAATTTCGTCTTCAAGTCTTCTATAAGAATGGAAGAAGGCATTACCAGGGCTGATAGTCGAATTCTGTCACTTCTTTCTTAAAACTTTGGATTTTGGCACATGGATGAACAATTTATCGGGATTTAGTGTCGAGTTTTTACACAAAGGCATTGAACAATATTTATATGCTGGCTCATTCATTTTTGTGGAAAAACTAACAGATAAATGCAAATAATTTGTTATGTTGTTAGGTGTCACGAATGTTTGTATATGTGCGATGACGTCACATAGACGTATTGTCACGTGACAACGCGTTTTAGCGCGAAATTATATATGAAAATTTTTTCATATACAATCACGGATTTTATATAAATTGTGTATATTTTAATAATAAAAATATTACTGGGGCTATAAGTGAAGAGTCCTCTATCGATGTCCATCAATTTTCAAAAATTGTCAAAAACCCTATTAAGTGATTTCGACGCTTTAAGGAGTTTGTCGTGATATCGAGAGACGTGACATGGAATTTACACTGTATATGTTATAAGTAGTTATAGAAACATTTTTTTTCTTGTCTCATTCCGTTTATTTCAAACATGTAATCAATGGAGGAAGACACTGAATCCTGAGATACAGCTAGCGCTACTTAAGGAGCTAGGGAATGAAACTTATGTAAAACTTTCAATTTATGCAAATAAACATATTTATTATTATTATATTAGTATCAATCAAGCAGTGCAGTTGTATGATTGTACAAAAATAAATTCAGAAAACGTATTTATCTATTGCCACGTAAATATTAAACAAATATTTGATAACATAGTTTTCTCCTTAGATTAAAAAACTCATTGATCAACTCCTAAGCCATTTTAAAATCTGTTTTCTGTACACGAAGACAAGTCAGGACAGGAAATAATGCCAAGGAAATTTATAGTTACGTTCAAAACGAGTACCCAGTACGTAACTCGTAAATAATTTTATGTGATAACCAAAACAAAAGGACATAAAGTTATAAGAATTAACGTTCTTCCGTAAATGCTTATTAAAATATAAATTATGATCACTGACTGGCCATAGACGATAAAAACTTATGAAAATAGACAAGCTGGTAACAGTAGCTACACTATGACTTGTTTAAATTATGAATTTTTAAATTTATGAATTCCAGACAAATTATTATTTAAATTTATGAATTCCAGACGATTTATTCATCTAAAATTAATTTATTTTACATCAACAGCTTTTGATATTTTATATTTGGCTGTTAAGCAGAAAAGAACCAACTGAAGTTTACATACTTTGGAGTAAATGCAGTTTAAAGTTTGACAGCGATTTAAAAATAGTACTATGCAGTAACTAATTGCATATTAGTTGGGTAATAAAACATGACAAGTTTTTTTAGGTTAATGTCATCAAACTGCCTGGATCTTTGGTGCACATAAACTTCATTAAGAGACCTATGGCAATGTATTTAACACGATTTGATTAAAAATGTTTGTTGGCTGTTCTACTTAACTGGGTCCGTTTTATATTTTTGGAAAACATGCTGTAAGTTAATTATGAATCTATAAAATAAAAAAATCAATTTGCTTACCTGCTCAGCGAAACAAATATCGGAAGCGTCGCCATTTTTAATCTGCAAATAAAATATGTGATTTCAAAATCAAAAAGTAA
This sequence comes from Laothoe populi, assembly GCA_905220505.1. Lineage (NCBI taxonomy): Eukaryota > Metazoa > Arthropoda > Insecta > Lepidoptera > Sphingidae > Laothoe > Laothoe populi. The sequence continues at coordinate 20,483,889 of HG992152.1, read as the reverse complement.
TTACAATTAGCCAACTTTAAATAGGTGAACCCAAGGTTTCGGCCCTTATTGATTGTTGACCGGACGCAGTATCTATGGCCGGGGCGTAGACAATGGACCAATTCGATAAGCCCGTTATCTTTTGTTCCAAGTCAAATAGCACAATAGATTTTTTTGGTTTGTAAAAAAAACACGTCCCTTAAAAAGAGCTGTAGTTCAATATACTCTGTGGGCATGTGAACAAGACATACAATATGCACGTTTCTACGTATTCATATCATCTTTACTATTTTTAAACTATCAGTTCTTTCCGGTTCGCGTAACAATAATACATAATTTTATTAATATTGCTGTGTTACAAGCAATGCGTGCTTTAGCTGCTGCGATCAAATTAAAATAATTCGCATAACAAAGGTATAGTTTAAGATTATATTATAAGTGTTACAGTAGACTGCCTCGGTGGCACAGTTGTAATTACGCATGCGTTACGACTGCTTTGCTGAGATTCCAGGTTCGATCCCCAGGTCGGGTAATATGATATTGGGTTTTTCTATCTAGAAATTCTCAGTATTAGCCCGGAGTCTGGAATCTGTGTCCTGTATAGCGATAGGCTCGCCCCCTATCACATTATGGGACCGAAATTCGGCGAAAGTAGGTGTACTGGTTACACATGTGCCTACCCCTTCGGGGATTACAGGCGTGAGTGTATATGTATGTATGTTACAGTAGAGGCAGTTAAATTAGCAGACAGATAAGTCGCGTACACAAGCCAATATAATCATTGAAAGAACTTTACCGTGAATTCAGTTCAATTTATTTTCACTTGCATTTGCCACTCCCGAAACCACTTTAGACGCCCATTAGCCCAGACCTACGATTCACTAGGGGAAGCTGTTTATTCTGTTAATACGAAAGGGCGGCGGCGGAGGGTAGACAGAGGGTAGTCGGAAATCAATACAAATCCCATATCGAGGGAGTGGGATCTGCACTGTACTTTATTTGATTACACCAACCCTAAGATGACTCACGATGAGGACTTCAATAAACTTTATATTTTATAGTGACTTATGTCGATGACAAACAAGTTGGTATCGTTTACTATTTCCTTAACGGGGCGTTGAACTTGTGTTTCTATATGTGCATAAAAATATTATAATAATATAAATTTTATTTAAATTTGCGTTTATAAGATTGAAGTTCTGTCCAATTTATTAACCGACTTCAAAAAAAGGAGGAGGTTAACAATTCGTCGGAATCTTTTTTTTTTTATGTATGTTACCGGATTACTCGAAGACGCCTGGACCGATTCGAGAAATTCTTGTTTTGTTTAAAAGGGTATACTTCCCAGGTGGTCCCATTGGCACCAAGTCAGGATCTGATGATGGGATCTCGGACAAATCAAGGGCAACCCTCAAATTTTATAGTGACGCATAATTTGTTTTTTATTGAAGTCTGTGTACTTTTTATGAATAAAAAAACTTTTACTTATAAGTCCTCGAGTTTTGTTTACATATTATATAGGTTTTGTGGGTTTACAGGTTACGTTATGGTTTACACTTCTGACTAACTAACCATTTTTACATGGAATTATTTACTATACCATACTTGTTAGTTTAATAAATATATTCACCGAAACGCTTTCATATATAAAGTATAATATTAAATAGGATGTTGCATTATACATTGTATGCGTATGGCACAATGACGTAACACCATGTGTGCACCTACAAAAACAGTCATTCCGAGACTAGTAGACCAAGATATGATTATGGCCGCCTGGCTAATATTTAGTGCATTTTAGTATAGTCAAAACCTAAATTCCGAAGAAATATAGCCTCTTCTCAGTTTGATAGCCTAGAACAGCTGCTCGTTTCGTCATATGATAGAATCGGCCCTGGTAAAAAGCATTTTATATAAAGACAACTTGAAATGCAAGATGAAACGAGAGGTATATAGGTAACAGGGGGAGAATAAGTGGTCACGATTATAGTCGTCTATGTTAGTAGAAATCAGATTATCTCTTATCTAAAAAAGTGCCCTTCGCCACTCAATTGTTGCATTTAATTTCATACAAAATTTAGTGGGGAGGTGCATAAATAAACAATACTGAATACCGTTAATAATAGTATTAGGATATTTACTATTATTAGAAATACCGAAGGTATAACGGAGGTATTTAGGAGACTAGTTGGGGGTACATTAATAATAACAACCTAAGTGGGAGTAGTAAATGTTTAATATAAAACAGAGTGCCTTCCGCGCTCTGCTGTTCAGTTCAGTTAAGTTGTTTTGTGAAGTAGACTAGGTGATAGCCAGGATATTTGTGGTTCGTTCGCGGGGTAGTAAGCGTATCAATGTGTAAACAGTTCAATGGCCGCGTAGTTCAGCTTAAAGGGTAATGCTCGTAGATTAATTATAAAGAGCAGTCTTAAAGTGAATCCTGACATGCGTGTGTGGTAATATTAAGCACTGAGATGTGTAACAGTGTCGTGTAAATCAATTAATAAATTATAAATATTGTATTTGTGCCTTTTAAATATCCATCTTGCATAGTTTTGTTGATGTTCCTAACAATAGTGATCAGGCAATGGTGCGTTTACCCGCTCGTAACCTAGCGTAGTTCAAACATGTGTACGTACAAAAACTTATATTTGTGTTGCTTGTATTAAAACATAAAACCATTTTTCTACCTTGGGTACACCAAATTGTAATTAATGTTCCTTTGTATTATAGTTTTTGTTCATACTTAAAAATTATGCTATCAAAGTTTGATAAGTGACGGTAATACTATTAAACATTGTCCCACTGCTGGGCACGGGCCTCCTCTACTAATGAGAGGGGTTAGGCCTTAGTCCACCACGCTGGCCTAATGCGGGTTGGCAGACTTCTCATACCTTCGAAAAATTCTCAGATATGCAGGTTTCCTCACGATGTTTTCCTTCACCGTTAAAGCAAGCGATAATTAACATTTTAATACACACATAACTTTAGATAAGTCAGAGGTGTATGCCACTTGGGTTTCGAACCTACGACTTTCGTCTTGACAGTCCGTACCGCAACCAACTAGGCTATCGCTGCTATGACGGTAAAACCGTTTTTTTATGTCACTTTATTAATCTCAAATATGTCGCACTCCATCAGTAACACCCATAAAAATAACATTAAAACCTTACAAGAATAAAAAAATTGATCCTAAAACATATAAGATTAAATATTTGTAAAAAATTGAACATACATTGATCGGAATCCTAAATAGGAAGATGTTGGATATAATATACGTAAATCATATAAAATATGCTTAATCGCTCGTATTTAGAACCAACAAAACAAGATTTGAATAATTTAAAATTACTATACAAAATGGTACCTACCCGAAAACACAATTTCACATAATTTTACAATCCACAAGTTTTATTTACAGTCTAAATATTTATAATGTAAACAAACAAACTTTTAATAAAGTCTTAACAGAGTCAAATTGGCGGTGAGATCAATGGTACATTATCACGCGAACAGGTAGTAATACTTTTTTAAAGTTGTTATTTTCAAAACACATCCGAAACGTCTAAATTATTTCGAAATTCGAACGCGGCAAAGGCCATCACGTCACGCGGCCGCTCGTCACGTCACTCATTTATCTATGGACAAAAATGGCGACTACGGACAGCTTATTTTTAATGGAACTCTGCATGGGGTTGCGACTGTAATTTGGGGCAACAAGTGGGTGAAATTATCGGATCCGCGCATGCGTGGTGGTCGCGCCGTGTAAGTACGCAAATAAGCTGGTATTTGTTCGGAAATAGCTATATCGCGTGGGGTAGTTATTTATGTTAAGAATGTATGAATGAAAAGCGGCCGATAATTGTGTGGTTTCATTTACCTACATTTGTGAGCGTTTTCAAGCCAATTAATTAAACGGAAGCAAATATTTGTAGCGGTAATTTGAATTTATCAGAATAATTCTATGTGAGGCTTCAGATATAAAAATAACGCCTCCGCCATCTAAAGACAGAATACTTACTGTAAAACCAATAAGATGTTTGTTTCGATTCGTTCGAAAGTTTTTTTTGTCCTGGCATGGCAAAATAACCACACTGCACTTGATGGTAATTGATGGCGCAGTGCCATCCAGTTAGAGTATCAAGTAGCGAGTGTCAATCTATCCCTCGACACTATCATGCCGGCCCGCTGAGTAGCTTCTTCACCATATGCCTAAAGGACCCAGGATAATAGGAAGGAAACTGTTACAAAACTTAATGGTGCGACAAAAATACGAATTTGCGAACCTCTTGGTTCGGATCGGGGTAGTAGACACCACGAAGCTGTGGCTCCACAACCCAGTACGCGTGGTTCTGGTCTGGAAGGGGGAGGATGGGATAACATTAAACAATTCTTGGGAGCGATCGCCATGATACAGACGGTAGAACACGCTAAGCAAGGAAATATCTCTTCGCAGCTGTAGCGGCTCTAGATTGTTAGTCCCTTCTGCGTCATTCACAATGCGAAGGGCCCGCGGCTGCAATCCATCCAAGACATCGAGTAGATATTTAGCAGAGCCGTCCCAGAAGTGGGAGCAGTATTCCATTCCCGGCCGCACCTGTGCTTAATAATATAATAATAATAGCGGTAGAACTGACCGGGCGTGAAAAACCGCCGCTCTCTGTTCAGGATTCCGACCCTACGTGAAGCAGCGTACATTACCCCCTCGATGTGACTCCTTGGATTAAGATCACAACGGATATCCATAACTAGGACACTAAGGTCATTCCGCATTGAGAGTTGAACGCTCTGAAGAATGGGGATGGGAGATAAAAGTTGATAATAAATATCAATTAATCGTAAATTTTCCAATTTTAAATCATACAGTATGTGTCCGGAATTGGAATTTATTGCTTATAAATAACTGCTATTTTCACTTATTGAGCAAACCATAGGAGCATTATTGTAATTCATGCCTAAAGACTCTGTCTATACCTACTGCGACGTAGGCGTGAACTCAGAGGCCTTACCATAATTGGCGAACAGAGCGGTTGTCCCAAGCGCCGAATCAGGACAGACGCGTTACAGCATGGTTATCCTCAAAATTAAGGCTTTCGTTAAATCGAGATAACAAAAGAATGAAAGACATAGTCGGAATAGTGTTACAATGGTTACAAACTTACAATTAGTACTTTTGCGAAGATAGATGATAATACCGATTTCTATGGTAATATTGACACTATAAAAAGGCGCTTGCCATAGAGCAAGCCATTTGCTTGTCGTGATTCATCATTTAGATTTTTTTTAAAACAGAATTAAGCGTATAACTAAGCCTAAAATTAAATTATGAATTTAAACTCCTTGAATGATTAGGCAATGTGAATTTGATTCCTATAGCAGAATTATTTAGTGATATGTATTTTAAAATCACTACTTCATCAACCACTACAGAAAAGAACTAGTTCATTGACATTCTTTCCTTTTTTGTCGAAGATAAGTAGTAATAAGTACATACATCAAGTACCAGGGACATGGCTTGCGGCAGGTCGCCAGGAAGTGTGCTCGGCTGAGCATGGCGCGCATTATGGGATCTTGACTTGCCCCGTGTATAAACTAATTTATTTTCTTTGTAGAAAGGCTCTATTGTGGGCTGTGTAATAAAGCGGTCATAATAAATAATTAGAATGAAGCTGTTTAATATGAATAATTTTATTAAAAAAAATGTTATTACTGTTATTTCTTTTAGCGAATGATAGTAATAATAGCCTTGCTAGCCTCTAAGTCGCAGCGAGCGAGTGAAACGACAGGACATGGGTTCGATTCCCGCACCGAGACAAATGTGTGTGTGATCTGGCACACAGATATGATATATGTTGAAAGGTCAAATACTAATATTATTATTTTTTATATTAATAAAATAATCACATAAATTAACCTTTGAAGTTTATCAATCTATCGCTAAAGATGATTGCAAAATTCACAAATTATCACAACCCTGATTTCACTTCTAATTAACATTCACATGAAACGAACCATTATAAAAACATAAAGGGTTTTTTCTTAGGTTCAAACACATATGACCTAAGCACGAGCCACGCAAAAACTAACCCCAGTTAAATCAGTAAGCACCACTTGAATACAGTCTAGTGTTTACATCGTGTGTAACTAAAGAAAAGTCGCGCATGACAGCAATCCATTGCCTGCGCCATGGGTATTATAGGAATCCTAATAATTTATTTACTGTTTTAATGCAGTTATTAAGACAATTGTTCTATTGTTGATCGATTTTTTTTTATGTTGGCACGGCAAAGTGCATCTGATGATAAGTAAGTAAGCGCAGTGCCGTCCAATTAGAGTATCGAGTAGCGAGAGAATCTATCCCCCGCTACTCAACAGAATCATGCCGGCCTGCTTCCTCACACTACGCCATAGGCAAGAAGGTGAAGAAGCGGTAGGGGGTCTAGTGTCAAAGTACTCAGAAGGCCACAAGTACCCCAACTCTAGGCCCCAACAAAAACCGTATGTACACTGGCTGATCCCGGAACGCGACACACTTGTGTGTGCCACTATGGCGGATTTTACAACTTGTGTATGGTGTTTGCTATTCGGGCGGATATGAATATCCTACCACCAGTATTTTGAGACTACTCAAAATACTGGTGGTAGGATATTCATATCATGTTTACTAAAACATTGTTAAAAAAGCAAGAAAAAGATTAATAATGTCAAAGAAATGTAAAAGCAGCGATAGCCTAGTTGGTTGCGGTACGGACTGCCAAGACGAAATTCGTATGTTCGAAACCCAAGTGGCATACACCTCTGAGTTTTCTAAAGTTATGTGTGTATTACATGTTAATTATCGCTTGCTTTAACGGTGAAGGAAAACATCGTGAGGAAACCTGCATACCTGAGAATTCTTATAAGAATTTTAAAGGTATGTGAAGTCTACCAACCCGCATTGGGCCAGCGTGGTGGACTTAAGGCCTAACTCCTCTCAATAGTAGAAGAGGCCCGTGCCCAGCAGTGGGACAATGTTTAATACGGGGCTAGTAGGTATTATTATTTTAATGTCAAGGAGAGAATTGTCTAAGAAAGTACAAAATATATATTTTTTAAAACAATGTATTATCAAGAAAACAAGGGATTTACGAAATATATTTCTAAAAATCATGTCTTCAATCACCACTCCACGCACCCGTCCATGCGTTCATTACATTCCCGTTTCTTACAAGTGCACAGGTCATCTTTCTCTTTGGTTCTAAAGAAGTTTTCGGGAGGATCTGTAATAAAAAAGAAACATGTTAAATAAGTAAATCCATATACATTGTTTGAGGGGCGTTTGTTCTGCCAGTGTTTGTGTCGACTGCCTAACAACTAGAAAGCTTTCTCGTAAGTATCGGGTGATCACAATTCTGTTTAATTCATTCATTCGATAAATCACTCATGGTGCCCGGGATTGGAATTTTAATGCAATTTAATTAAAATTTTTTTTTTTTTTTTTTTAACGAACCGTGGTAATTGCAACTTTACCTGCCCCTTCTGGTATAAAGAGCGTGTGTTATATATAGAATTGACCACGCTACTGCGTCAATGCTAACGTTCAAGTAATACTGTAAGTAGTCAACCGTGAGACGGGAGGCCGCGGATCGATTCCAGCAGCGAAACAAATAACTGTGTTGGGTCTGGGTGTTTTAAGTCTTTCGTAGTTCCTAACGATGTAAAACAATTGTCTCCTACTGTTGGGCGTTGGCGTATGTTTTTTTTTTTAGTGCCTTGATAGGCAGACGAGCAGACGGGCCACCTGATGGTAAGTAGTCACTGCCGCCCATAGACTTCTGCAATACCAGGGCACAGCAAAGCCGCTGTCTACCTATGTGTGATTATAGTTGTTATTTATTAGATGTGCTGTCCTTAATTATCTCCATTTTCGTCTAATTTTTTCCCCATGTAGATTGTAGACTAATATCACGTTTGTCATGACTTCTCCTCCCCTAATTTTTTTTCAAATATCAAACCCTATTGAAATGATTTCATTGATAATTAAATGAAAATGACATGCCATGACTAAATTACTTGGGACTCTCTGGCTCCTCTTTATCCTCAAGCAGTCTACGATGGCTTTTTACTAAATCCTTATTCCCAACAAAGCACAGTGTTAAGATATTTCGTTCATAAGGTTTTCGATTCCCTTTTCCTAATTAAATGCAATATAAATTCCATTACAATTTTCTACATTAACAAGTCCAACTCACCAACAGTTAAATCATCATCGAAATACAACATGATCGCTGGTATGTGGATATTTTCAGGTAATCCTACTTCACTGAACAGTTCTCGTTCGTCCGGAATGCCGTTTTCAGCCAAGGTCTTGTGCAAACGCAGCGGTTTGCCCAGGTACCTCCAGGTGTATGACATCATGTGAGTATTGTGGGGTAGGTATCGCATCATTATCTGATGGATCGTTTCCTCTGAGCACACTTCTAGGGTTACTGTAGATCCTATAAGACAAGGGTATTTTGGTTAGCTATTATTTTTGGAGTATGCAGTATTGGACTATGCAAGATGCCTTTTAGACGAAGTCCGAAACTACCAGTATATCCGAATCAAAATGCAATATCAACAACTTACCAAGTATCAAAAATACCTGTCAAAGAATTAGTAATGCGTATCGGGCGTGTCTTCGCCGTAACCTTCCCCACTACTCTGCTCTGGTCCAACCACCAAGGCTTGGATATCGGTCGCCAGCGGGATGACGGCACCACTGGTTGCCTGGCTGGATGACCGTGTAAATGGTACGTGGTGGTAGAACACACTATGGGATGCGTGTACCGTGCCCATTCGTCTCCTTCGAACCAGTGGCTTACATCCTTACCAGCGTAGGCGAGGATTGTCATGGCTAGCTATGAATATGAAATAATTTTAGTAAAAACGTTGGAAACGATCTAGTAGGCTACCATTCACAAAGACAAAGAACTAATGAAGACGTTGTATTCCAGATTAAAAGGGAAGTAGGCATAGGAATCACCACAAAATCAAAAACCTTGATAAGGAGAGGAGTCTGGATTGAGCCTTCGGAAATCTCACACACCGAACCTAACACAGCAGCTCAGTCATTTTTTGTTAAGCAGTAGAAACAATGCGATAGAGCTGACATTTACATGCTAAAACTGTAGCCACAAAAGGGCTGATAAGTAGTTTGTAGGTAATATGTAATCATACCCACCACTGTACCTACTGAAAGAAAGTGGATTGGACTATCGGATGGGGGTCGATTAAGACTTTTACATTATAATGTCTAATCGTGAGTAGGTAAAGTTATTCGGCAATGTTAAGTTCTAGTTATTGCATAATGGAATCTTTGAGCTACTTCTCAAACGATTGGCTTAAAATTCACAACAACACGGCTGAACTAATTCAACTACGGACTTTTACGTTTAAACCACCAGTTTTATAGCTGGGACATACAATATAGGCTATTTGCTCCTTACCCTTTTCCGATCACAGTAAATAAATCCGCGTTTGAAACAAGGACAATATTCCACACAATCATCTCCACAGTACCAGTTCTTGATCTGACAGGAGCAACTCTTCCTGCAGTTGCAAAGCCTGAATTGATCCTGGAGCCAGGATGTCATGTCCAGGACTTTACCGTTCAGAGATACCCAGCAGTCAGACGCAGTGTTATGAACGGCGACTTCTGCTGGAGTATACCATTCCTGCTTTGTGAATTTCATGATTTAATTTCCCAATTAATCTTAGGTTACGATGTTTTTAGTTGGTACAAAAATGATTTTGGTTCTTGACAGGTAATTTTGACATGCCTTATCTTAATTTTATTATTATTAGACAAATTTTAAAATAAGTTTTTAATAGTTTTGGCTATAAAGCCACAGAACTAAATTCTTAATAGACCATATAAATAGTTAAATCTGTAGTTACTCAGGCTCTCAAGATACAGGCTTGCCTAGTTTGAGAGTCACTGATTTGTATTTTATGTATACTATGATCTTATGCTTAAATAAGTAAAAAAATCTAAACGTGTGTGACGGTATACTTATGAAACCTCTTAGGTCCGAGTTTGACCGTGTCCACAGTAAACGCCTGTGTAATATTTCTCCATGACTCTTTGCAAAATTATAGGCCCATGTCATCGGCACGCTGATCGGAAAAAGATATTTCTAGGAGTTGGCACTAGTGCTCTTGACGAGAGTTTTATGACAAACGGGCACCAAGAGATAGTTTGACTTTTTTCTACTGTGCATGAACTTTTAAACAGATTTGCCTAACGTGGCACCGACACGTCTGGCGTTATTCCATTCCTATTGACACATAAATTCAGTGTATTGACACAACAGCTAATGTGTCTGTACACATCACACATAGTTCTATCTTATACTTAGTTATTTTAAAATAGTGAAAACTAGTAATGATAATTACGATAGATTAGCTCAGGTCGTTCTCCGAAGAGATCGCCGGTTTGCTTAGCTTATTAATTATAATGTATGACGATAATATATATATGCTGGGACGGATCAATTATGACAGATAGCGAGCCTATATCCATGTCGAAAACAAATTCCAACTCTAGGCATATAATTTAATTGAATCGAAAATTCAACACAAATGTTTCAATGCGTACCTAATCTGGGATTTCAACCCAACTGGCACTCAGGAGGCGTTACACAAGACACCTTCTCGACAATAAAACACACATTGCGACGAATAAATATATTATTAAAGAATATTCACATTGAATAGTACGAAATGTCCATAGTTCTATTCATACAAGTTACACATTCGTACGACAGATTTTAGCTACTGGTAGCAAACATAATAATTAGTTCATTAAGTAGATTCATAACACGTTTTCGATGAAAAAAAACTAGGTAACGTGTGCGAATACTTAACATAAACAATACAACAAATTAGTTGATTATACTGTCAACAGATGGCACTGTAATCATTTTCTTTTAATAAAAAACCTATAATTTTATAACCTTTGTCTATTTTTCGTCAATAGCGGCAAACATAAGCTTTAAAATGATGATTGAATCATTAAATTTGATAAAGAGTTATGGAAGCTATGGCGTTCGGACAAAAACACATTTGAGAAATCTGTATATATAAAAGAAGAAACTGACTGACTGACTGACTGACTGACTGACTGACTGACTGACTGACTGACTGACTGACTGATCGATCAACGCACAGCCTAAACGGCTGGGGTTAGAGACTTGAAATTTTGACAGTAGGTACCTTTTATCACGTAGGCATCCACTAAGGAAGGGTTTTTGGAAATACCACCCCTAAGGGGGTAAAATAGGGGATGAAAGTTTGTATGAAAATCCGTCATGTTTGAAGTTAAATTCATGAAAATTAGAATTTGGCATTTTAGTTAAAAATAAAAAATATATGTTTCAGGATTTTTGGAAATTCCGCCCCTCAGGGGGTAAAATAGGGAATGAAAGTTTGTATGAAAATCCGTAATTTTTAAGTTAAACGCATGAATATATGTATTTTGTATTGTATACTTTTTCTCCCAAACATGACCTCCATGCGGGCGGAGCCGCGAGCAACAACTAGTAATACATAAATAGTAACTACATGATTGAAAAACTTATATCCAGCATACTTGATTCAATAATATTTCGGCCAATTGTTAAACGATCTGTATATATTAAAGAAGAACCTGACTGATCGATCTGATGCGTTGAGCACAGCCAAAACGGCTGAGGTTAGAGATTTGAAATTTTGACAGTAGGTACCTTTTATGACGTAGGTATCCACTAAGGAAGGGTTTTTGGAATTACCACCCCTAAGGGGGTAAAATAGGGGATGATAGTTTGTATGAAAATCCGTAATTTTTTAAGTTAAACGCATGAAAATTGCTATTTTTATTGTATACTTTTACTTTCAAATATGACCTATGGCGGAGCCGCGAGCAACAGCTAGTCATTTATAAATTATACGTCGTACACTTTTGAGCTGCGGAAATTTAACAAAAACCTTAATTCCCTTTGTCTACTATCCCTAGGAATTAGACAATATACACATTTTACACCGCCGCACCAAGACAAATGTGTGTGTTTCACAAATATTTGTTTCGGATCTGGGTGTTGAGGAACCGTAGTTCTTGATACTTACCATAAGTTTAACCTAGAGTTGCCAACCGACCTGTTTTTCCAAGACATGACCTGGTTTTTATAGTGTCCTAGGGTGTCCTGGATAGTTCTTAAGCAACGTCCTGTTTTTAAAGGGCCCAGATAAGGTCCCGTATTTTATAATACAATCCTTACGTCCCTAGGACGGGCCCACGCTGTTTTAAAATAAAGACGCGTCCTGTTTTTCCATCTTCAAATCCTAGTATTTGAAATGCAATGTTGGCAACCCTAGTTTAACCTACTGTGGAATCGGGACTATTATGGCTGTAATACACCCAGTATACACTATCGCATAGGCCTATAGATATTCAGAAAGACTTTTTTCAAAGAATGTTGTAACAAATTAAGTGTATATAGAAATAAAACTAATTTTACGGATTTATTGCGGTTTACTATACCTACTTATTTAATTCCACGTTATGAAAGCTTACAGCCTTCGTAGTCACTGACCGAGTTGTATGTCATCATGAATGTATGGTGTCTCGTAAAAAGTAAATTCGATAAAATGTGTAAATTAATTTTATTTCAATGTATTCGCGTAAACATATTAAATCTATAGTTGGTACATGATTAGATATATTTTTACAAAAAAATCCACAACACATTCATAAATCACAGACAACTGTGACATAGACCAATAATAAAATACAAGTTTTTCAACCATCTAGCGAAATAATTGCATTTTAAAGCATAATTCAGCACGATATTTTTAGCTTGCATACAATATCATTGTCAGAAGCTCACAAAACATATATCTCAACATATAGAAATATAAATTACATACAAAGTATTAAGAGGTTGTAGCATTATCTTTTTATTAGACCTTGGAATTATAAAATACTGCATGCCACTACACTGAGCCACATAATCTAACGCCCGTATGCAATACAATATTTAAAAAAGTAAAATAAACCGCGATAGATAATTTCGTTTTATTACAATACAATATTTAAGTCGAATATTTGCTATTTTTATTCTATAGGTACGTAAAATGAGTTTTGGCGCCAAAAATTAATAAATACGACGACGTAGAAATTCTGACTGACTCGCCTGCCTCTACACTGCCTCGGTGGCGCAGTTGTATTGCGCATGCGTTACGACTGCTGCTGTCTCGGGTTTGATGCCCGGGTCGGGTAAAGTGATATTGGGTTTTTCTAGCTATAAATTCTCAGTATCACCCCGGAGTCTGGAATATGTGCCCGGTATGGCGATAGGCTCGTCCCATGTCACATTATGGGACCGAAATTCGGCGATGAGTGGATGTACTGGTTACACCTCTGCCTACCCCTTCGGGGAATATAGGCGTGAGTGTATACGTATGTACGTAGAAATTCACGTAGCACAGATCACTTAAGCTTCCTTCTTGAATACAAGTGAGAATTTTACACGTACAACCCGGCGCGGCGACAGCATCGAATCGTGTGTCGTAATTGGTCTCCCTAGAAACATAACCTCATGGACCCAAAACTTGTTCACAGAGAATATAGACAAGTGTGTGATGTGCGCGGGGTATCTTGTAGTATCCGATGTTTTGTTGGTCCATATGTCTGTACGTGTAAAAGAACTCAAAACCCGATAATTAACACTTCTACCAACTACCAATGACAGCATAAAAAACAACATTCAGGAAGTAATTAGTATTTAATTTGATATTATGTATTTACCTATAGTAATTAAAATGTTTCGACACCATTATACCAAAAATACACAACAAAGTTTATAAATATGATTGTGAAGCAATACCTATACTCACATACAATCGTACGTGTTTAGCATTAACGCTTATTGATTCTGATTTTTTTACAGAATTCAAAAAAAGAATCTTCTTATCTTTTTTATGTTTCGGCTCTGTGCCTATGGACAATTTTGCCAACATCAAGTGAGGTCGCAATAATGAACTGTTATATCCATCCTTCCTTTAAATAATCTAAATTTTGAGTGTTTTAATTAGGTTTACCAGGCTCTACTGTTTTTACATTCATTGATTTTTTTGAATAACCAAAGCCAACAATAATCATGTATAATTTTTGTGTTAGTGACATTAGGCATCACTCCTTCACACAGATTGCACACAGAAAATGTGCCTTTAAACACACATAACACATGCATAAACGAGTTGAATGATACAATAACGTAAGTACTGTAATAATTTTTATTAACGTAAGTATTGTAATAATTGTGAGAATGCAAACTTATCGCTTGTAAATATATACTCTAGGAACAAATGAAATGTTACTACATGTCTAAAGTGTTAGATGTTCCTACATTAGTTTATATTGATTTCAATAACATTATGTTGATACACTATATATTTTGACTAAATAAGTCTTGTGAGAGTAACTTATGATTGCATACACAAACTAATTCGACGTAAATTTCGTATAATTGTCTTCGTACATTTAATTATAATTATTTACAGTGGTACAGTGTAGGCTAAGACTAATGCGTGTTCCACACGAGGGAAGTGAAATAAGGCAGAACTTCAGTGGTGCGAGCACTTTACACATGGGAAGTAGATAAGGTTTAATTTGAAAAAAATGCGTGGTAGAAATAATATTAAAAATCACTGTTTGGCCATCTCTGATTAACTGCCCCACTAGACACTATCTTCATGTGAAACAGGCGTAATGCAAGACATTAGCAGGCAATAATTTAGGAGACTTCAATATCATTGTATTTGAAAATAAATATTTTTTTGAAACATAAATCAATTTGAAAAATATAACTACCAGTGAAACAAATTTTATTAAGCAATATTTGTCATTCGGTTAATTAGCACAGTATGCCGGATGGATTTTACTTTTTTAACAATGTTATAATTTTATAGAGGAGACCCTTTATTGATCAACTGGCATTTCGCTGAGTAGACAAAACTACATCAAAATCCGTTCAGCCGTTTCGACTATTTATAGGATTTAGGTGGTATGATGTGTACAGACATCAACTCAAATATCTATAAATTTTAATGTTGGTATCATGACAATTCTACAATCTTTTGTCCCAACATCCATAACACATACTGCAACTACAATATAACCTCAAATGTTAAAATTCCTCAATGACCTCATAAGTCTGCGTAACCTCCTCTGTTTGTTGGGTGCGAAGCGTGGCGGTGCGGCGTCTGCCACGTCCAGCCCACTGTGCCCTATGCACTATGCCTGCAAGGGTCATGAGGTGGGGGCGGGGTGGTGCGGTGCCTGTGAGAGATGCTTCACGATGTCCATCCAGTCCCAGCCCCGGGGTTTCTCTCCTGCCCGGCCCACTTCCGCTTTATCCCACGCGCGACGTTTCTGGGCTTTAGTTAACTGCTCCTTTTTCTCCGGTTTCTTTGATTCCGTCTGTAATTAATTATAAGATAAATAAATAAATACACCCAATAGTCACACAAATAGACCCCACACTAGATCAAACCTGTATCGTGGGAATCAATAACTATGAGGGATTACAGTCCCACAACACCCAGACCCGACCAGACACTAATATTTGTGTGACAGATACACAGAAACAGTGAATATGTACGTGTGTGTGTGTGTGTTAGTTGTTTAGATTACACATACTTTAAGTATTCTCATGTGATATAACAAACAAGATAATCTGTTTTTTTTTTCACTTTTGATTACATATTTCATTATACCTCGAATCTACTTTATAAACATACCCAACAAACACACATATACAGTGTAAACTCTATATAGCGACACTGAAGGGACTGTGCATTTTATGGCGTTATAGAGAGTTGTCGTTAAATGGAGAGAAGAAACATCAGAATTAGAAAAATAAAAAGTTTATTTCTGACTATTGTTAGTAGTTATGTGCATAAAAAAGAATGTTATTTGAACGCTATTGAGTATAGTCTGTTATTTTTGTCTGACGTCTTTTGCTGCACCAGTAATTTTGTTGTATTTTTTTAGTTATTTTATTAATATCTAGCAATACTGAGGCATCTTGGTTATAAAGGAAATATTTTTCCAATAATTTTGCTGCTTCCAGAGCTTCTTTAATGCTCGGCGGAAGCTCAGGCTCATCCGTCTCATCTTCTTCATCACCTTGTTCTTGATCCTCAGTTTTTCTCACTGAATCCAAAATTTCTTCGTCTGTGAGTTCGTTCGTTCTTATTTTACCATAGTTGATATGATGACGCTGCTTGAATTTTCCGAGCCATCCTTCTGATGCTTTGAAAGAAGTTAAACCAAGTTCAGCAGCAAAATTCTCCGCCTTAGCTTTCACGAGCGGCCCCGAGATAGGCATATTATTCTGGCGCTGTCGATGAAACCATGATAGTACAGCTTTATCCAAATCTTCGTATATAGGTTTCTTTAATTTTTTTGGAAGATTTTCCCTCGCCCGCAGCGTGGAGGATTTTTTCTTTATTTTTCCATATTGTGGACACGGTAGAGCGACTAAATCCAAAGCGTTTGCCAACATCACTTATCTTCTCTCCCGTTTCTATTGCGCGTATCAGTAAAACTTTTTCGTCAATACACAGTGATTTTCTTTTAGTAGCCATGTTTACAGTTTGCAAGTTTGTGAGCAACTAAGAATATGATAAGGTATAGATAATCCATGACTCCTAGTTATGAATCATGGTCAATAACAGTCTACACGTGCAAGCAATCCCAATTTGTAAACAAAAGAATGAATTTCTTAGAAAGTTCGGTATGCATGATGCCGACAGTCGAGTTTATTGCGGGCTAGGATAATAAAGCGACAATAGATCGTACACAGCTGCGCAGTTTTTACTAATTTTAGCAACTTAATTGTTGTCGTTATTGAGAGTGGGTGTAATGCTATATAGAGTGAAACATTGTATGAAAAACAAGCTAAACCAACCAAAGCCAATTGATTTCGACGCTTAAGAGAGTTTGTCGTTAAATAGAGTGACGTTACATGGAGTTTACACTGTATATACACAAACAGCATTCAAGGAAGATCCTTGCTATATTTATGAATAATTAGTGATTAATACAACCAGACCTCGAACATAAACGGAAATCTCGTAAAATGCTTTCTTAAATATTCCACATATTTCACTCTACATATACACCTGTTTGCAAGAACTTCAACACTTATGACAACTTTTTCCTATTCTTATTTTTATGTATACAAGATTTATTGTCGTTAGAACAAAAATTTACCAATGATGTATACAGTGCATAGTAAAAAACTCACTTTAAAACAAATTTTGAGCTACTTTCTATTAAGAACTATGAAGAAATAAAAGTCCTACAATAACCCACACATGATGAAAAATTCGCCATATTTTCTCATTACCGAGTGTAGCTTTCCACATTTGGTTTTCCCATTCATTTGATGTAGGAAACTTGATAACTATGATCTTGAGTCCTTTAGGCGTAGTGTGAAGAAGCTACATAGCAAGCCGGCATGATTGTGTTGAGTAGCAGGGGATAGATTGGCTCTCGCTACTTCATACTCTAATTGGACGGCACTACGCTTACCACTAGGTGCAGTGTGGTCACTTTACCGTGCCATAAAACAAAAATAACTACAATCTCACCTGATCATCAATAGCAATCTTCTCAACTTTTGCCGACACAACAGCTTCTTCAGTCTGCTCTGACAGAATTTCTGAGACTCTCTCCTTCAAACATTCGAACAGCGTGTACGTCATCGCACAGCCCAGCCACTGATCTGCTTCGGTATTCACTATTGACATGATCTTCTCTTTTACTGAGGGTAATCTAAAAATATAACCGAGTTTACTCCAATTTGATAGCCTCAGTGCCGAAGCGGGCGAGTAGCCGGCTGTAAAACGAGAGGCTGTGGGTTCGATTCACGCACCGAGGCAAATGTTTGTAATGACAGATGTTAATGTTGGGTAAGGGTGTTGTGGGAAAATAGTCTATTGGGTTGCATTTATCTATCAGACTAATCCAAAACGTCATTCATCATAGAGATATGTTTGTAAACCTGTTATGGTAAATGGAAATCAGATTTAATATATTGACTACTAGCTGTTGCTCGCGGCTCCGCCTGCGTGGATGTTATATTCGGGAGCAGAAGTATACAATCCAAGGAGTTGTCTTCTGCACTTAGGCACCTGTAGCGATTGTCCAGCCTCTCAGGTGTTGTGCCTGAATCTTGAGATTGCATCTAACGAATACCCCATAAGTTTAACCTCACTTTGCCCCTTTTAGGGATGATTTTTCAAAAACGTTGAAACACGTATTTCTTTATTTCCTACCAAAAGCCTAAATATGAATTTACAGATCCCTAAGTCGAGGAATTATGGATTTCCCATACAAATTTTGAACTCCTATTTGACCCCTTTCAAGGTTGTTTTTTGAATAAAAGGTAGCCTATGTCCTTCTCCAGGATATAATCTATTCCCTTACCAAATTTCATCACAATCCGTTCAGCCGTTTAGTCGTGAAGGGGTAACAAACAAACAAACAGAGTTACTTTCGCATTTATAGTATTAGTATGGATGGCACAACCAGAGGTATGCTTAAGGAAATCTATACAAGCAACCCTCGCACCTGTTTTTTGTCAGTGGTATTCCCAAGCAGGTATGTAGGGCCGTGTGATGTCACATAGGTTTTGTGTTTGCTATGAATACACCAAACACACCTAATGTGTGGAAAGGATAGTTATAATCCATTATTGTAGAGACTGGTCAAAATTAAAAAAAAGTGTAAAGTATTAGTTTGGTATTTTTGCAGATATTGATTCAAAAAATAAATACACACTAATAAAATTAATAATTATAAAAATAACAAGTGATGTCAAGAGCAGACTAAAACAGAGAGTGCATGTGCCCAATAAGGAGCTTAGTAGCATACAGTAGAAGCTAAACAGCAGGCCGGCATGATTGTGTTGAGTAGCGGGGGATAGACTGTCTCTCGCTACTTGATACTCTATCTGGACGGCACTGCGCTTACCATCAGGCGCAGTGTGGTCACTTTGCCGCGCCAGAATAAAAAAAAATGCAAAATAGGTTTATATGCAGTTTATATAAACATTTTTCATTAATGAATTTTCTTAGACTGCCTCGGTGGCGCAGTTGTAATTGCGCATACGTTACGACTGCTGTGCTGAGGTCTCGGCTTCGATCCCCGGGTCGGGTAAAGTGATATTGAGTTTTTCTATCTAGAAATTCCTGAGTATTAGCCCGGAGTCTGGAATCTGTGCCCGGTATGGCGACAGGCTCGCCCCCTATCACATTATGGGACCGAAATTCGGTGAAAAGTGGGTGTACTGGTTACACCTCTGCCTACCCCTCCGGGGATTACAGGCATGAGTGTATGTGTGTGTGTGAATTTTCTTATTTTGGTAATCATGACAAGCATAGAAATTATTATAGTAATTGTAAATACTTACAAGGTTTGATTGTAAAATATTTCTAAGTTGAGTTTGGGCTTGTCTGTTGGATATGTGGGGCCCCATAAGATCTCCAATATGAAAGATTTGTCTCCATCAACATACTACAAAATAAAATTATATTCTATATTATTATTTAATAGTGGTCCTGAGCAAACATTGTCCTGCCATAAACAGCTTTCTCTGCATGTAACAATACCATGTATCGGATTCAAAACTTTCCAATATTTTAAGTTGGACCTAACCACAAACATACCAGCATTTCATTGAAATCAGTTGTTCAACGCCTATAACGGACATAGGTAGAAATATTTTTTGTGTTTTAAATATTATTTATTGTACCTACATGTGAAAAAGGCTATTTATTTGCCTAGATAAATAAACAAAGTTCCTTTCATCATATTGATGGTTTCAATATAGGATTTTATAGGAGAAAAGTATTATAAAAAATATTGAAGTCACAAATAGTAAAATCTTAAGTTATAACTATGCGTTTATAATTTCTACTTTATTTTATGTGCTATCAACGTTTTCTTAAAAGACATGCACCTTGTACTGATAAGTTGTAGGATCTACTTGCTTAAAATTCTCATCTCCATCATAGATGGATTTAAGCACTTCGATTTCATCAGCCTGTTGCTCTGCATCATCAGACATAGTGACTCCTGGAACACACAATATTAATTTGCTTATTTTTCCAGTATTAGTAAGTTTATAACAAACAAACTCATAAATGAGCTTAATACGTTATATCGGTAGAACACTCAGGCCTTGACTTATTTAATTCTAAACCTCATCTATTTAAAAAGACAAAGCAATGGTATTAGGTAAGAAGTAGTTTTTTTTTTGTATAGTGCGTGTGCTTTATTTTATATTTTTATGTACATCTTACAAATGTTTAATCTCATTTCTATCTCTGGAAACATGTAATCAGTGTATAGTATTTGTTTAATTTCTTTTTGTAACACTGTATGTTCCCTTAAAATAAATAAATAACTGTATATTATGTAATGGGTAAAAGGTGCACCTATAGTTTGTTTTTATTGTCTAACCCAGGATTTCAATGGTTTCTCTGTCTATTTGGTCATAATACTTTAATGCCATGATGCCATTTTAATCTATAACTAAATAGATTAAATTCCATAGAATCTTGTGTTCCTGCTATGACGAATGTCGATAAACCGCTCAATTACATACATATCTTTACATTTAATTTTTGTGAGTGATCTTTATATACAAGTGTCCATTGGGATCACCTCAATGCCTTCTTCTATCACTTTCACAATCATGCTATTATTCCAAAAAATATTTATGCCAGTGTTACTACTGGGGATTATGAGATCTAACACTGTATGAATCAAGATTTAGAGACGTTAAATGCAAGTGCAGTGAAATGCAATACTTAATTTAAAGTTCTGGACGGTGCTGGGAGATAATATGGATAGTTGGTGGGCTATTTGATCTATTTTAGAAAATAAGTCAAAAGCAAGAAAATAAGCCATAAATATGCAGTATGTGCTTACACATGTAATATAAATTTCACTTAGATCCACACAATTGTTTTTTATAGTGTGCCGAACACTGTCTCTTAAGATACAGACAATGCCTAGTTTAAAGGACAGGGTTTACTCAGTTGCACTTATGCCATTTTAAACATGTATTAACTCATTCTTAACCTTTAACTAGTGACATGAAAAATTTATTACACACATTAAATTTATTAAGGGACATGACGTCTGACAGACAACACACTTTCAAAGTAAATGTTTGTTATAAAAATATATTTCTATGTTTCAAAATTCGGTTAATATTTAACCATTGGTATGTTATAACATATACGTAAAATTTATCAACTTTAGTTATCAAATATTTAAAAAAAACGTGAATTAACACTTAGTGGTACTTTTCCCCCTTAATTAACATGATATCAGTTTTGTACAAGTTTAATGAACTTTATAAAAATAATATGATGAATCAACACTTTTTACTACAAATCTAATCAATAGAGGAACAAAAAAAAACATAATATATAATTATAAAAACAAATAATAAAAATTCTGACAACTTAATTTTGGTAAATTATTGTCGATTTTTACACAAGAGGCGAGAACATTGCAAGTGTGTTTTGTCATTTAGGTGGACAAATACTGCATGCCATTCGTTTGCCTTGAATATTTTTTAGTCTTTGGACAGCTTCTGCTTCCATATCTTCACCCAGAACTCTCTTTATCATTAACCATAACTCCTTCGGTAAATTATTGCAGACTACACGACTACAGGTCTTTACATATGAGGAAGCACTAGCGAATGGGCTAAAAATTTTAAGAAATATCCTCTATTTGTAACCTTTGGTTGATGCAAGTTGTACAAATCCAGAATACGTTAGAACACCACAATTGACCATCTTCTCGTTCGTATATTCTTCCAAATATTTTGTATGGCAACTAGGGACATGTAGTCTGAGAGGCTACACCCGATTTTTTTATAAGTTTTACTCACGTGTTATACAACCTACGACAAATTTATCTCCTTTGTTGGTCGTTTTACTACTTAAACAAAAGCTACTAAGACGTGGTGCGGCAAGCACCGGGAAGTGGTCAATTATAAAAAATTGCAAATTGCACTTAGTCTGTGAGACTCCATGTCACTAGTTAAAGGTTAATGTCTATAATGTTTTGTTTTTTGTGATAATAAATAAATAAAGAGGTAAAAAGTTTTTTTTTCTGAAGATCAAAAAAACTTTAAACCTCTCCACTGTAAGTTTAAAAAATGACGCTTAATTCAAATAGCCTGCCAACCGTCGATATCTTCATCTAATGATTTTATATAGAAGTACAAGTTGTGAAAAGTCTACACATTTTATATATAAATTTAACACATTATTAGTGCAGGAAAATCTACATTTTATGTTTATGTGTGTAACAACACAGATTATATTGTATGACGTCTTGAATTTCATTTATTAAATCATATATAAAATTTACCAACATTTTGTACCTATAAAACTATCTTCAACACAAGAAATTGCTATCCGTGCTATTATGCTAATCCTAACCTCAAAACATTCTATAGCAATACTGTTATCTTTAGCGAATGTTTGAAAAATATAAATACGATGTGATTCGTATCTTAAATAATACTGTATATAAAATATCATACAATAAACAAATTATGATACTTACTATTAACAGCTCCAGGAGACACTAGGATAATAAAATAAATGAAAATGAAGAAATAATGTAGAACGTATTCTTCCACTTTCTATCACTAGTTTTGGAAAATATATTTTATTCAATAATGACCATTGTAGCTACAATTAATAAGAATAATCAAAACTATTTAGAAAAACATTAAATGCAATTTTTTTTTTTTTATAAAGATTTCAGTCTTGACAGCAAATCGCAAAACAGCTGGTGGAGGAATGACGTCGCAAAACCACAGAATGAAAACGAAATCTTTTTGTACGCAAATCAAAATAACACAAAATATTGACGAAAATTAAACATTTATCTTTTATATTGGGTACACAATATTTAATTGATGTCTATTTTTAAATATACGCAATAATATACATAAACCTTCTCAAGTTATTTACTTAGGAAGACTTCAATATGACAGCCAGTAATGAATTGGTCACCCAAATGTTTGCTTGAGATCGCGAGAAAATACGTTATTCAAATCTTTGAATATCGTTGTGAGGAACTGTAAATAATTGTTAGAAAAAGTTTGGTTGTTTTTTGTGACAATGAATATCCCGAAATGTGGTTGTAAGGAGAATCGACCGCCGACCGCTGGCCGGTCAGCCTGTGCGTGCTCCAAGAACTCGCAAAAACTACCTATCGACACGTTTAAAGTGCCAGCTGTTCCTGGGACTCGGCCTTTGTGTACTAAAGGAACTGAACTTAAAGAACAACCAATGTCATCGAAAAACGAATTAAAGAAGGACGATAAGAAGAAAACATGGTCCCTCTCAGACTTCGATTTGGGACGACCGCTTGGAAAAGGTAAATTTGGAAACGTATACTTGGCACGGGAGAAAGAATCTCACTACGTTGTAGCCTTAAAAGTTTTGTTCAAAAGTCAGATATTAGACTCTGAAATAGAGCATCAGGTCCGCCGTGAAGTGGAGATACAGTGCCGGTTACGCCATCCAAATATACTACGCATGTATGGATACTTTCACGACGAAAAACGAATATATTTAATACTGGAATACGCTAAACAGGGTGCTTTGTACAAATTGTTGAAGGAGCGCGGCCGATTCGACGAGAAAACTGCTGCTATATACATCAGAGATCTGACAAAGGCTCTGATTTATTGTCACACAAAGAAAGTCATACACCGGGACATCAAGCCAGAGAACTTGCTGATAGGGCATAACATGGAACTAAAGATAGCTGACTTCGGATGGTCTGTACACTCACCGTCTTCAAGAAGGATGACTTTGTGTGGTACATTAGATTACCTGTCCCCAGAAATGATAGAAGGAAAACCACACAGTTACGCAGTTGACATATGGAGTCTGGGAGTACTGTGTTATGAATTACTTGTTGGATTACCTCCATTTGACGCTAAAGACTCACATCAGACGTATAGGAAAATAAGATATGTTATTATAAAATATCCGGAATATATTTCGGAGAAAGCAAAGGATTTGATGGGGAAGTTGTTGGTGATTAATCCAGAGGAACGGTTGCCGCTAGTCAATGTGTTACAACATCAGTGGATACTTGAGAATGCCCCTGAAGGTGCTCTGCCCCCTGAGTATAATCCTGAACAAAAATGATAATTGTATATTTTAGGATTTTTATATTAATTATGTCAATTGATGTCTTATTGATGAATGTCATAAACAAACTTTAATTCCATAATAATTCAGACGCCACAAATATTAAATAATTTAAACTTTAGTATAAGATAGGATTTAGGCATCCTACGTATTGTAAATTTTGGCTCAAAATGTACTTAGATTTCTGCAAATGTAATAAGAATGTAACTATTTTGTTAATTTGACAAGGAATGGTTTATAGTATGAATACTTAGTAATGTAATTTTTCAACTCTGACCTCTTCAAATAGTATTAATTCCAAATATATAATCATGTGAAGAGATATTACTTATAGATGTAAAAACAAAGAACTTTAACACTAAAAGACTTTATCATGACTGAACAACTATTTATTTCTCAAAGTTCTTAACCAATTAAAAGATTATTGTAAATAATTAAATATGTAATACAACAAAACAACTACTTCTTTTTATTTCTGTAATACTGATCTATAGCATATTTGTCAAATTTTGGGTCCTTTTTGACCACACAATTCCAGTGTATTATTTCCCAAATCAGACAAACAGCACTTAAGGAATACCCAATTGCTAGAGCTGTGAAAGCTCCATAAAGTTTTTTCAAATTCATCAACGCTTTAATTTCTTCGTCATTTGTTTCTAAGGCCCTTATTGGATGCATGGCGTCATTCAGCCATTTTTCAACCAAACCAACTTCAACTATTCTTTGTATGTAAATGTCTGCTAGTGGCTTGAAAGGAGAGTTTTTATGAAAGCCTATTGAAATTGGTATATTAACAACACAATCTGACATTATATGCAAATTTCTTTCATCTGTTTTGGACACCAAACTGGCATTCATTGTTGAATTTTCCGACTCCATAGTTATTCCGCTCTTTCTTTTCACACTTATGTATTTCAAAAAGTTACTGTTATCATAATATGCGTATACTCCTTTTGCAACGCGATTTGCTGCATCATTAGGGTCATCAATAGTTTCAAATTTTTTATTGATCTTTTGACCCAAATCGTCCAAAGAATCTTGGAAGAACTTTTTCGCTTCGACACCCCAACCGCCGCAAGTGACCTTACTATCTGCTAACTCTTGCAATGTGTCTATAGTGACTCTTGGCGCTGGATTAGCTAAAATAGCGGTCATACTAGCCCGGTAAGATACGACTAAAAGTATGCAGTAAAGCCAGTACCATCCAGTGAGCAATCTTATAGACCAGCCAGTCGGTAACCTGGGCAACGAGACAACCAGTAACATTCCGTATGTGTAAAGAATGCTGTTTATTATTTCACCAAACATGTACAGCCCGACGGGTTTTGTATCTGCAAAGTAAATAAGTGCTTGCATTCCACTCAGTAGTGTTGTTGGTTTAAGACCTAAGGTATTTAGACTCTCGCGATTTGAATACATATAACATAATAACCAGTTTAGTGAGGGTTTTGATAACTACCTTCCCTTGGTTTTTATTTTTATCAAAAATACTGTCGGTACTTCGACAAACCACACTGACAGTATCCTCGCGCTGAAGAGTTGACTCATACATTAGTTACCGATACTCCCACCACACGAAAGCCCACCTTACGAAGACGGCACTAAATCTACTCAGTCAGCCCGTGACCACGGCCGATGCAACTCGGTCGAAACGTCGGGAAATAATTGTGGTATTTATATCATTAAAGTATTGCGCGATTAAGACCCGTTCCTAATTTTATAAGACCTAAGGTATTAGCAAATACCAGACGTTTCGCGGTATTTTATGATATTCCTGCTTAATAGGTACATACTACATTTGGATTTACTACGAAAAGGTGGGCAGAAGTATAACAAGGAAGTAGTTGAATTGATAATAACAATTAGATTTGGATCGTACTGTCAATACCTAATACTTTTTTTTATATATTTTTTTATCTCTTTATAATATTAGTACATATAGACAATCTTAAGCGTCTTAACGTCTGTATCGGCGAAGGGATAGGCAGAGGTAAAACCCACCACCGTACATCCACGGATCGTCGAGCTTATATCCGTCCCATGATGTGATAGGTGGCGAGTCTGTCACAATATCGAGAATAAATTAATTACTCCCATACAACTCATGAATGACTTCTAACGAAAACCTCACACTGAATTTGTGATTACCCGCCCTGGAATTTGAACCCAGGACCTTACCGGTTTTTCAACCTACGCTGGTGCTAGACCAATGAGGTGAATTTATCAAATATAGAGCTGTGCACAGTGGTTTGTGTTGAAGCTAATTAGTTACGCTTTTTTAACTAGTTTTTATTCCAGTAAAAATTGGCCGTTTAACTGAAACAAAAGAACAAACCGTCATCGGTTGCCTGTATATTAACGTTTTTTCCTTTAGCCGGCGTTTCATCATGATCGTGTCTGTAGTCTTGAAGATGCATGTAAAATCTCGCCATTGCATGGAATATAGAACCAGTTATTAATAAAACAAGCAAAACTGCAATCCACATGTTCAATCTGGAATCAAGATAAAGCTGCAATGTATGAGTCAGATATTGATTCTAGACTTCGAGATCAACATTAAAATTTAGGTATATTTTCCTTAAACCGCAATAGCGTAACAGGGAGTGGGATAGACCGCTGAGATCGAGATCACAGGTTCGATTTCATCAGGGCAAACACCTTGAAATTTTTTAAGTTACAGTGTTAACATTTCATTACTTACGAAACGTGTTCCCTTCCACGTATAAGCCTGAGTCATTTACAGGTGTACTGTGGTCACTTTACCAGGTTATAAAAATACAATATAAAAATATAAACTGGAGGATACACTCATACCCTAGAATTCATCAGAAGAATTTGGAAGATTTATGAAGTGGTGACTAATGCCTCTTATTAGTCGAGGATATCCGCACCTGCTAATGGAACAGTTAGTATAAACTTACAAAGTAAAAATTAGTTGATTTTCCTTACTTAAAAGGCAAAATCAAGGTCTTCCAAGAATTATCTGTCAACGCTTCTGGCGTAAGAAAAGTCCAGCATTGCGTCGTGTATGGTATACTCAGATCCATTAATTCGAGATGGTAAGGTGTATATTTCAGGTTGCCAAGAGCTGCATCAGCTCTGCCGCTGAACATTTCACCAAGTAGCCCTGAGAAGGAACCATTGGCTTGCTTCTGACCCCATTTGTGAAGCTCTGCGTGTATTGGTTGGTACATGTTGACTTTGAAATGCATTTGTTCTGATAACGTATTAAAGATCTGTAGGGTACAAAATTATCTAAGATGTTAATATGCACAGAATACCTTTTTCGTCATAGTACATGCCTATAAATGACTATAATTAATACAACTTAAAATGATGCGGAAAATTACAGCCACGTAGAGAGCACTATGTATTTTAACATCCGGCACAAAACGTTAATTAAATTAGAGCTATTTTGATAGATTATTTGCACATTTGATGTTAAGCTGAAGCAACAAATTATTGTTGATGATTTTTATTTTAATTATAACAACTTTTATTTTATTTTATTTTTATTTATTGAGGAAAAACAAACAATTGTACATTACAAAATTACATCACAGTATAGTTACATAGTATGGGCTAATATACAATCCACAACATTTTCCACGGATTACAATAATAGTGTATTATAAGGGGCTTTAACATTATAAAGTTTACGTTTTTTTTATTATTCTTTTTTTTGTTTTTATTAACTTAGATTTAATGGATTATAGCGCAAAATACTTATATAAGAATCCTACAAAGAACGACTCACTGGAAAAGTGAGTCATTCGTTGCAAGAATCTCCGTAATCTGGCTTTTAAACTTAGAAGCTGACAAAGAGAATATATCAACGTCTGTGAAGAGATCATTGTATGTATTCACAAGTCGACGCATGGGAGAGCGCGCACCGGCGTTGGTCCTGCATGACTTAGTCGCAAAGAGCGTACGCGTCCTCACCTTACGCCTATAAACCGTTCTCGGTACTAAGTAACATATTTTGTTATTTATTTCGGTGCAATCGACAAATAACTTATACAGATTAACTTACTTCGATTTCAACTCCTCCAATTTTACTAGTTTCGTTGTCGCGTGTGACCACCACAGACGGTACGTGATCCAAATACACCACATTCAATTCTTGCCCGTAAAGATTATAGGTTTTGTCAGTGAACAAGGACCTGTTGTAGTGAAATCTGTCATTTCTCCAGATATCAACTCTTCGCGGCACCAACACATCCTACGAAAAGACAACATGATTCTCGCTAATGTTAGCTTTAGTAACAGTCCGAATATGTTGCCCTTCGTCCCATATATAGATAATTATTACGATTTGGTTGGAAAGTCGAAATTCTGAGGACGGAGATTTGGAAGCGATTAGGCACCTGGAACAGCCGTTCCATTTGCAATATGGTAGGATACTACAATGCTATGAGCCATGTGAACCATATTTCATAAGAATAATATAAATTAAGAAAGAGCAGAAGTTCGTTTAGCCCACCAACGACTTGTCAAGTTTATTTTATAGAAAGCAGTATGTCAAACAACGTAGATCAAATTAATATAATTTAATTATACATAGCTATTACGGATAAATACACACCTTTATTGAGTTCGGAAAAGGAACAGTAAGCAAGTCAAACCAAGCCTTGCTCTTCGCATTCCCTATGATTTTCCTATGTTGCTTAACAAATATCACGTTAACAATCCTCTTCCAAAGATAATGGAGTTCGCTATAGAACAGCCTTATATCATACAGCATTATGTATTTGGCTCGAGTGTCTAAAATTCTATGTCTGAAAAATTCATGGTTGTTTGTCAGTAATCAAGATTTTGCAATTTATATCAGAGCATTTCTGGAGGCCAAAATGATCCTTTCTGTTGCCTTATTCCCATTCCATTCCGACTCCAAACGCTTTCGTCACTCTTGTTTCATTTACCATCAGCGGATCCATTTGCTTGTTTGTCAGCATCTGCTATATAGCATCCTCATAACTTCTAAGTAGTTCTCATGAGTTATTAAATTACTGTTCTCTATATTTAAATACAGCACAGAGATTTAAGATTGCGGATATTTCTGGTAAGGTCGACAGGTGATAAAGTTTCTGACAATGCCTACACCATAATCATGTGACATAGATTTAGTGTTCAATTTGTTCTCTTTTCATCGAATGCTTTTGCCGTCTATTTTGCTAAAAGATTACATTAAAACTATTTTAAAAGTATTTACCTGTCTCCAAACTTTAACAGTCTAGACACTTGAAGCCCATTTGCTAAAAATATTAGATATACATTGCAGGTGTCTCTCTTAACTTCTCGTAAGGACTCTAGGGTAGTGAAATTAGGAGACAGTAGGTCTTCGTCCTCCCTTACTATGATCTAAAACAGTACAGTGTTAAATGCAATGTGATATTCTTCTTCTTATCATCATCTACCTGCCCTTATCCTACACTAAGTGGGGTCAGCACAAATGGTTTGAACTCTCCACGCAGCCCTATCATCCGTCAAATCTGTATTCACTCCTTTCATGCGCATGTCTTCATTCACGCAATCTATCCATCTCTTTTTTGGATACCCACAACTCCTTCGTCCATCCACATTCATATTGACAACCAGGCTTGTCACATGCCTATCATGCCTCCTCATCACATGCCCATACCAAGCTAATCTAGCACTCCTCATATTCTTCTTCTTATATTAGACTGAATACCTATTTATAAGTACCTACCTCTTAATTTAATGTGAAACATAAAGAAACAATTGAGCATAATAATGTCGAATGACGAGAGATAATTGTCTCTGGCTATATTCGCTGGACGACACTGCATTTATCATCACATGCACTGTCGTTACCTTGCCAAGACTAAGTAAAAAATGCTGATTGTTAAAACCTTAGTTCCCAAATCGCCAGAATTATGGTGGTCTGAAGTATTTGGAAGTGCACAGACTAATCTTTGAACACGACTGGCTAGATCAATTCGCTGTGTTTGATTTTTACCTGGCGCAATGTCCAGATTATTTAGTAAATCAAGCCACTAGAGACTCATTTTATGCTTCCGAAATGTCCATTATAGAAAATCAGAAGCCCCAATAGCCTCAGCCGTAGGTCCTTTGTCTGTTTCAGGTACTCTCGACATTTGGTTTCTCATGCTCGTCATCAAATGCACTTTATACAGAACCATCCCATACTCCAATTATTTTATCTGATTGTGAGATAACTTTTTGGAACACGGGATAGCCTTGCTGTAGCAAATTTTATCATGTAACAACTGGCGTTCAAAGACGTATAATCATAAAAAAGTGGAAATATAATAAAACTCTTAACTACCATAACGAAAGGCACATCCTCCATAGCCCTGAACAGCTCTCCTTCGAAGATATTCAGGTACACTGTATCGGTGATGACGGCAATACATGTGATGTCACGTGGCTTCAACGCTTGAAGCATGTCTATTAAAACCTGCTGGAGTTCTTTACGGTGGCTGACGTTACGTAGGATTTGTGATGTGGCATTGGCGCTGAAAATGCTTCTAAAAGATTATTTAGATGACTAGATACTGCTAGGTTGACATTGTAAATCCTGTATATATAAAAGAAGAAGCTGACTGACTGACGATCAACGCACAGCCAAAACGGCTGGGGTTAGAGACTTGAAATTTTGACGGTAGGTACCTTTTATGACGTAGGCCTTCCACTAAGGAAGGGTTTTTGGAAATACCACCCCTAAGGGGGTAAAATAGGGGATGAAATTTTGTATGCCAATCCGTCATTATTGAAGTTAAACGCATAAAAATTGGTATTTGGACTTTCAGATAAAAATAAAAAATAAAATTTTTCAGGATTTTTGGGAATTCCACCGCTAAGCGGGGTGATTTTTTTGCATAGTGTTAGTTGATGGGCTACTTTGAATACCAGTAAATGTACGGTTCCTACGGGATAGCATAATACAGGAAGGTGTAATAGCTTAAGAGGTCTCCATTATACCTTTATACCTTTTTTCTTTGCTCTTTTATACCTTTTCTTCCAAAAATAACCACCACACGGGCGTAGCCGCGGGCAAAAGCTAGTGTATCATAAATACACACCATTAAAGTAGTCTTAAGAATGGGCTAGTGAAACGATTTCACATATTTTTAAAATAAGTGATTATTTCCTCTAAATAATTAGAGGAAGTAAATAAATAGCATTGACGTCCCACTGCAAGGTGGACAGACGACCTCGTAAGGGTCGCAGGATCTCTCTGGATGTAGGCCGCTTCTGACAGATTAGTCTGGAAATCTTAAGGTGAGGCCAGCAGTGGACTTCTGAAGACTGAATATGATGATGTTTATGAGGAAATAAATAACAGCCAATAGTCATCCTAAGTTCTCTATGTCGAGAAAATTAAGATTTTTCCAATTAAAGTTTAAATACGTAAACAATAATACTTCCCAAGTTATTAAGTTCACCGTAGGCAGCGGCTTTGCCCTGGCATTGCAGAAGTCTATGGGCGGCGGTGACTACTTACCATCAGGTGGGCCGTCTGCCTATCAAAACAATAAAACAAAGTTTATCATAGTACCTATCATTTCAGTGTATGTATTACGAGTGTACTTTTGTCTGAGGGTGTGCGTTATTCCTGCGACATGGTTTAGGTACCTATTTGAAATATTACCTACTTCTAGTAACCAAACTTACCCAATCATCAAAACAGCGCATAAAGAATATATTTTAAACATATTGCCAATAACACAACTCTGTAGTTCCGTTGATACCGTACTTCTAAATCTAAACTTGCCTTCCCTGATTGACAGATTCATTACTATGCAAGAACCAATTACGAACTACCATTTAGTTTTGACTCAACAAATTAGCATCGGTTATGTTGAAATTTGGTCAAGAGCGTGTCTTGGTCCCTGACATATTAGTATAAAATGTACATACTAAATTGTATAACTGCCAAAAGTTTTCTTTACTGGATTGGCTCGGTGGCGCAGTTGTAATTGCGTATGCGGTATTTTTTTTTTTTTTTTTTATCCTGGCACGGCAAAGTGACCGCACTGTACCTGATGGTAAGCGCAGTGCGGTCCAAATAGAGTACTGAGTAGCGAGAGACGATCTATCCCCGCTACTCAACACACTCATGCCGGCCTGCTTCTTCACACCACGCCATGGGCAAGAAGGTGAAGAAGGGGTCGAGGGTCTAGTGTCAGAGTACTAAGAAGGCCGTAAAATGGTCATTGTACCCCAACCCCAGACCCCCGACAAAAACCGGATGTACACTGGCTGATCCCGGAACGCGACACACTTGCGTGTGCCACTATGGCGGGTTTTTCGCCCTGTGTACGATGGTCGCTATCCGGGCGGATATGAATATCCTACCACCAGCTGACTGCTGGGCTGAGGACTCGGATTCGATTTCCGATCGTATAAAAATGATAATGGGTTTTACTATCAAGAAGTTCTCAGTATCAGCCGGGACTCTGCAATTGTGTCTTGTGGTATGGGCTCGCCCCTATCACATCATCGGACGGTAATAAGCTGCCTGCCTACTCCTACGGGGATTACAGGCGTGAGTGCGTATTTATGTAATTATATAAGTGAAGACGTCGCCCAAACTATAATTTCTAATGGTCTGGGATTCGTTAGTGCCCGATTAACCCTTTAACCGCCATGTCATAGTGCGTGTGGCGTACCTCTAGCGCCAGCAACCTTTAGGTACAATTTTGCATAATGTTGTAAAATATAGTTATCGATAAACATATTAATGAAACAAATAAAATGTACACCATTTGAATCAAAGGTTTATTTCTTTATTAGTACCGCACATAAATCGTCTTCAAGCATACGTACTGAGTATGTAGACAATTTAGGTATGGAACACGTATTATTGATCAAGCTATTGATAAAACTCTTTGAACGTTGCATGGTGTTACTTGTCAAACTTTACACATAAAGCGAGACTCTTTCCGACATATTTTATTTAATATTGTATGTCTCAAAACAAGCTCTTGATTTTTTGCCTTCTGTATATTCTGCCATATGGTCAGCAAGATGTTGTGCTGACAATCGTAGTGCTTGTGGGTCGAGAAGTCAGGAGCGAGTATTCCAACTTGAATAATAATATCTCGTATAATACTCGTTTAATATCTTTGACAACTTCTCGACACTAGGTAAGAATTAAGAATAAAGTGCGCACGTGATATCACGGCGTCGGCGGTACCGAAGTTTATTCAAAATATGACTTTGGTTGACCTTAAGCCGCACGTGAAATTACGGCGACGGCGCCTGCACTAGTGACGTTCGGGGATAAGTCGATAATTTATTTTTCTTTGTTGATCTCTACATATTATTTCACTTCAGTTTATTGGGTATTTAATAAATCATTATATCGTTAAAAACTTTGAAATTTGAATTAATGTTTAGTTGATGGTTTCATAAAAATAGGTTTTTTTTAAATTAATTTTGCATCAGAATTGTACGTATGTTGTACAACAATATATGATAATAATAAATATTATCTTGTTTCAAAAGGTATGTGAAGTCTGCCAACCCGCATTAGGCCAGCGTGGTGGAATAAGGCCTAACCCCTCTCATTAGTAGAGGAGGCGTCACAACTCTATTAGATTACGACACCTAGGTATATGGAAAATATTGTCATATAAAATGCCAGTACATATTTTGTCAAACTTTTATTATAAAAAATTGTATAAATTATAACAATATGTATATCAAAAAATATAAAAATTGATTCACAATCACCTATTACATAATAAAATAACATTTACTGCCGCACTCAAGACTAAAATGGATCAGTAAGTCAATATTTATGCACTACAAAACTCCTCATTAAGAGTTAATTAATCCCCCGTTAGCATTATACATTTTATGATTTTATTTATTAAAAAAATTAAAAGATCCAATAATTAATTAAGGCCCATTTAACGAAGCTCTAAGTGCGGCAGTTAATTGCACTTACATACCCTTACCTTATGTGTAAACTTATTTATAAATATATTTAATTGATTAAATAGGTTACACCCAATTTGTAAATAGCCTTAAAATCAAATAATAATTGATTATTTTCGAAGGGAACAAGACGCAGGCTATGATTTTAAGATATAATAAAAGTAGTTTAAATATACCTGACGAATCGGTTACCCAACTTTATACACGTTTTTTACGGCCTCCGTGGTTTGGCGAGTAGGTTGAAACAAGACCCCAGGTTTGATCTTCGAGACCAATGATTGATCTACAGATATTTGTAGGCCTACTCTTGAAATCAATTCCAATCTCTAACTTGATACACTTTCAATTCCAATCTAGAATGTATTGGAACTCTAACTCACTCAAATGAAATAGAGTATTTATAAACTCAAGTTCTTCGGACACGTAACCCGCAATAAAGACTCAATGGAGCGTCTGGTGGTGCAAGGTATAATGGAAGGCAAAAGATCCCGTGGCCGCCCTCCGACAAGATGGTCTGACCTCATTAAATCCACTACACACTCTACAATGACGGAATGTTCTCGCAACGGTCAGAACAGAGATCAATGGAGACGCATCGTGAAAGCGGCTACTACAAAGGATTCTGGACCCGCCGTAACCACGACCACTCTGCCAAGAGTGCACGACTAAGAAGAAGAATTTATAAACTAACGATCGTAAATACTCTATTTCATTTAGTTACTAAAAATTCCGCCGTATTCAGTTAAATCATGCGCTGGTATTGCGTTCAAGAGTGCCAATTGTACGGTTTTCGAACCCAATCTCAATTTTAAATTGGAATCAAGTGTCAAGAGTAACGCTCCTCGTCTGGGTGTTGTTGATACTCACGATACAGGTTTGACCTAGTGTGGGATGTGTGTGATTGATGAATATATATTTATTTTATATGTGCATGGTAAGTAATATCACAGTCAGTGATGGAAATAACAGGTATTTTTGTCTGTTCGTTATAGCGAATAGTTATTTTTATAACGCTATTTGAAACGACTATATAACTATTAGCGTTTTCTAGAGTTCTCTGCAACGTTTAGCTAGTTTTATTTTTATACGCATTTCGTCGATGTTATATCTGCCTATTTTAGTGACTTCATTCTTTATTATTTACATACCGTTCTACTATGTTTTTAGGTTTAATATTTAAATGCAATAATAAATGAAATCTCTCAAGAAAAAATATGAACTCTCTGTCTCCCGCGATACGGGTTCACTTCGTGCGGAGACAGTTGTATTTATGTTATATGTAAAATGATTTTTTATATAATAAACAACTTACTAATGTCGAGGGAAAGTATTGTTTATACGTAAGAAAGACTCAATTTGATGATAATTTTAGTGTATGCATTAAGCTTGTAACTTTATGTGTTAATTGGGGTGTCAAGGGTCACTAATTTAATTACAGATTAGTTGTCTACAGCTCCTAAATTCCTATATCCTGTATAGTTGGTTCAGTAATAAAAAACTAAAAGCTAATTATAACGTTAACAGTTATTTATAATCATTAACAGGTTTAAAAATAGCGTTATTCAAGTATTTCGTTATAACGCCCATGACTAAACCCAGTTTATAGTTTAGCGGGCACGTATGACCGCCAGTGCACCACGTCACGCCACCAACTGGCGCTGGTCAGTGCTCCCGGATATGACGTCACACTACTCTGGATGTGCTTGTACACCTGTAACAATGTATTATTAGGTATTATATATGTCGGAGCGTGATGTATACGGATACTGAATTGAACTTTCAAATAACTCCATCTATTGTAAATTGTGGGTACAGTCAGTCGTTTTGCTATTTTGAGGGTGGTTTGAGTTTTTTATCAGGTGATTTCATTCATAAATGAAGTCGGTTAAAAAAGGCACAATCCTACTTATCCTTCTAATATTATATATAAATGGGAATTTTGGATGTTTGTTAATCAAATCTGGCTGGACGGATCTGGTTGAAATTTGGCACAGAGATAGATTATAGTCTGGAATAGCACATCGGCTACTTTTTATCCCGAAAGAATGTGCGGTTCCCGTGGGATAGTTTTGTTTAACACAAAACAAGGGATCGACATGATTTTTTGCATAGTGGCAGTTTAGGGATCAGAAAATGGCTAATCATAGGCTACTTTTTATCCCGGAAAAATGCACGCTTCCTATGGGATAGCATAACATAGAAAGATGTAATAGCTTAAGATGGTTCCATGGATTTTATACTTCTTCTTTCAAAAATAACAACCACGCAGGCGAAGCCACGGGCAAAGCCTAGTACTGACATACATCTAAGATACAGTACTATCGTTTACACAGGTTAATGATATACTACCTCTCCATCAGATCTTCCCAGCACAGACTTGATGCAGAAGTCAGGAGGTGCGATAGAGTCCACCAACGCGACAGATTCCGGCGCGAGCTGGGCGCACAGCTCTACCACCCCCTCGCGCAGGAGGACTCCCTGCGAGCCGGAGAAGTATCCGCCCTGGGGAGAATACACACATCAGTATAATAACCATGGCCAAATTCCAACCACTTTAGGTAATAAATATACATTTTATTCTTCCTTGATAATCCACAATCTGTCTTAGTGATATACTCCGAGTACTGTATCGCAAGTGTATCATTGAATCAATTATCGTTATATTAAAAAGTACCCTTACTGTTTATATAATAAGGCTGTATAGTAATTTTTCCGGTATCTGGTAATTCCCGGAATACCGGTATTCCGGTGTTTACCAAAATTACATTAGCAAACAGGCAAGTTAATTTGGTAAGTGTTCTCGACTGTCCATAGACATCTACAATAAGAACCAATTACGGTGAGTTAAAGCAATATTCCCAAGATATGAGAATTCCCGGTAACTTTGTTCAGACAAATTGAAGTCTTGTTGCAATTTAACCGTATAAGAGCAACTTATAAGCATTCATTTTTAATTGGGCGTTATGTTCAACATTCATGGGTGTTACCCCCTCTTTTTTATATGATTCCATCGTTTTCACATTGTACACAGTATTAAAATATTCCTTTAGAAAAAACTTCATCTGCACAAACCTGATCATGTTCTCCCGGGTCTTATACAAAGGAAAATAAAACCTTAGTACTAACTAAAGTACATATTTACTTACTATGTACAGCGTGGCTATGTGTTTCTCCAACAGGAACGCTCCGTACAAAGAAACCAGTTTCAATAATACGTTCCTGCACGCGGCGTCCTCGAACTTCAACGATGATTCGTAGAAGTGAGTCAGTATGAAGTTCTGAAATATCATCATTCATTATATATGTAACTTATGTAAGACGAATCACTAATATTAATATAAGAAATACTTAAGTAATCTCATGACTCAATCTCTCTAAAAACAATTAACTCTCTTTCAGATGTATGGAGTGCATCTATAGTAGTTTAACTTCACTATATAGCGGTACACCAAATCCCCAAACATCTATAATCCTCCAAGTAAAGTAACTGATGACATACAGACAGACAAACAGACACAAAAACAATTATTCATGGCAAAGGGACCACACTGCACCTGATGGCAATCGTAGTGCCGTCCAATTAGAGTATCAAATAGCTAGAAACTATCTATCCCTCGCTACTCAACACAATCATGCCGGCCTGCTTCTTCACACTGCGCCATGGGCAAGAAGGTGAACAAGCGGTCGAGAGTCTAGTGTTAGAGTACTCAGAAACATCCCGGAATCCTCGGAACACGACACACTTGCGTGTGCCACTATGGCGGGTTTTACACCCTGTGTACGGTGCGAGCTATCACGCTAGTATAGTACGCGACTAAGACGGCGCGGGCGATGTGCGGGTATGCGGGGTGACCGCTCCGCCGCGCCACACCTCATACCCCGATTGCCATGTCGACCTGTCGCGAACTATACCTACCTCGGCATACACCAATGAGAGTGTGATGGCGTTGTATGCCTGCGACTCGTTCTTGGCCTGCGTGTTGTTTCTGCCGGCGTCCTTCAACCTCGACACCTTCTCGTAGGTCATCTTGAGCATGAACGTTGTCAACCATTTGTATGTGTGAATTAGATCTGAAAATATTTGTTTTGGTAAGACAAGATTTTATGTATTATTTATCAAAATCAAAATCAAATATTTATTGAATCCATGAAATGTTATACATTATTTAGATTCAGTCAATTTTTTACTCTACCGCCAGTTCGGAATGCAGTTTCGCTAGAGAAGAACGGGCAAGAAACTTTAGCGTTGCTCTTTTTCAACATTGGTTAACAATATTTGGTAATACAATTATTATACAATTTTAATTTAATTACATTAGATTAGAGCAGCTCAATGTGTGTTAAGCTGCCTTATTGCAAGATTGTGAAATAAAATTCATTACAGCACCTAGTGCCGCACATGACCATCGTGAGAGTGAAATCTCGATTTCTTAAAGCAGTTGGTCCTTACTGAAATAGTCTGAGCAGACCAATCCACACGAGCCGCATCCGATCACGAGTAGTGACGCATGTGTCAGCCATCGGCCTCCTCAACCATGTTACAGGGAAGAGACCGACCTGGCACATGGCGCCGCAGCAAGCACAGACACTTTAGCGAGCATGACATACCCAGACTAAATACAACAATTAAATACTAAGACAATAATATCAAGTAAAGTCATGTAAGGCATATAAGTTCGCAATGTTAAGCAAATAAAATATTGGCATAACTTAATATATATAACTCTTATACAAACATATAAAGTTCCCAATAATAAGTTAATGACTAACTTCTAAGTAATAGGATAACTTATTCCCAAGCCTTTCGGTCATCTAAATATTCAGAAATTTTGTAATAGGCTTTATTACTTAGTTTTCGCTTAATAGTAGCTTTAAAGCATCTTTCATTAAGTTCTTTAATATGATTGGGAACCTTATTGTAGAAGCGTATACAAAGCCCCTTGAAAGAGTTGCCGATTTTGTGGAGCCTTGTTTTATAACTAACAAGACTATTTTTATTTCTAGTATTTACACTATGGACATCACAAATTTTTGGAAATTGTTGTATATTCTTATGAACATACATTAAATTAGCGAATATAAATTGTGATGCTACTGTCATTATATTAATTTCCTTGATTTTTTCTCTCAAAGAACTCCTAGAATTTAGCGAGTAGATAGATCTTATAGCTCGCTTTTGGAGAGTAAAGATGATATTGATGTCAGCAGCACCACCCCATAGTAGAATCCCGTAGCACATCAAACTATGGAAATACGCAAAATAGACCAACCTAGCCGTATCAGCGTCGGTCAATTGGCGTATTTTACTCACAGCATAAGCTGCGGCACTTAATTTTTTGGACAATACAGATATGTGAGATCCCCATTGAAGTTTGGGATCTAATGTTATGCCCAAAAACTTGGTTGTCTCCACAAGACTCAATTTATCCCCATTCATATAAATATTGGCGTCGATCTTTTTGACATTAGGTGTTAAAAATCGAATACATTTGGTTTTCTGACTATTCAATAGTAAATTATTAACGCTAAACCAATGTACTATTTTTGCGAGCGTGTTGTTTACATCGTCAAGAACAGAATTATGTCGGCTTACTTTGAATATTAAAGAAGTATCATCTGCAAACAACACTACCTCACAGTTGTCCCTTATGCAATAAGGTAAGTCATTTATATAAACTAAGAATAGAAAGGGTCCAAGAATCGAGCCCTGTGGAACTCCCATGGTAAGAACAGACCCAGGAGATAATTTTCCATTGACGTCTACACTTTGAACCCTATTACTTAAATATGACTTAAATAACTTAAGAGCAATACCATTAATTCCATAGTGACTCAATTTCGTGACAAGTGTGTCATGGTGTACACAATCAAAGGCTTTAGATAGATCACAGAACACACCCAAAGCATCCCGTGAATCCTCCCAAGCATCAAAGATATTAGTTAGTAGCTCAACACCAGCATCAGTGGTGGAGCGACCTCTTGTAAAGCCAAATTGTTTATGATGCAACATGTTATTCCGAGAAAAATATTTTTGCATTTGCATTAACATAAGCTTCTCAAAAATTTTGCTTACCGAAGGTAGCACAGAAATAGGTCTATAATTATTGGGGTCAGCTGTACTACCCGTTTTAAAAAGAGGAATAATTTTACTCATTTTCAACTTATCAGGAAATATACCACTATTAATACAGGAATTAAATATTACAGCTAGCTGGGGAGCTATAACAGGGATAACAAAATTTAAAATTTTTGTAGATATTCCCCATAGATCACATGTATTCTTAACATTAATTGCTCTTACAACTTTTATAACGTCCGTACTATTAACACATTGGAATTCAAATGAATCTTTACACCTTGTAACATTTTCTAGTAATAATTTTTCTGCTGTGGTTGACGACGAATTTAAATTTTTTGTGGTAGAAACTGGAATATCAGTGAAAAAAGTTTCAAATGCCCTAGCTACATCTATATCAGAATTAATGATTTTATCATCAATTTTTAAGCTAAAATCGGTGTCACGAAGTTTAGCTTTTCCAGTTTCTTTGCTAATTACAGTCCATGTCGTTTTAATTTTATTTTTCGAGCTTTTTATTAAGTCACTTATGTGAATTGATTTGGCACAATGACATACTCTTTTAAAATTTTTTGAATAATTCTTAACATAATCAATAAAATCACTATTATGATTATATGATCTTTGATGATAGAGATCATATAATTTCCTTCTACTAATATGAATTCCTATAGTGGCCCAATCGCTGAAAGTGCAATTCTTGCCTGTAGAAACCGATTTCGATGTAAAAACTGATTTAAACTCCTCACAGAAGGTGCTAAAGAAAGAATTATATAATATATTAGGATTATTATTATTTAATGTAATGTTAAATGTGTTATTTAATTTACATTTAAATTTCTCTAAGCGGGTCTTTGTTACTGGTATAACAGTGTGTTTTTTATTTGATGTCATCTGGAATTTACTACTAAATGAGATTAATTGCCCACAGTGATCAGAGTCAAGATTATTAATAATTTGTTTATTAAATGATACTATATCTGTAAAGATATTATCTATACAGGTTGCACTTGTACTAGTT
Organism: Laothoe populi; assembly: GCA_905220505.1. Lineage (NCBI taxonomy): Eukaryota > Metazoa > Arthropoda > Insecta > Lepidoptera > Sphingidae > Laothoe > Laothoe populi. Next base: position 20,442,616 of record HG992152.1, on the reverse strand, counting down.
ATTCTAGTTGGCTCTGAAAACAAGTGCACTAAATCAAATGTCATAAAAAAACTTTTTAGTTTTACAGATATGGAATTATTTTCTAGTAAATTTATATTAAAGTCTCCACAAACAAGCAATCTCTTATTCGATTTATTTAATTTATTCAATGTTTCTTCAAGTACATATTCAAAATTTTCATATGATGAGGTGGGTGGCCTGTACACACTGATAACAATGAGCTGCTCCAGTTCAATACACGATATTTCTGCAGTCTGCTCCACGGAGAGACTCACTATGTCCTTCCGTTCTTTAAATTTAAGTTTTTTATTTAATATTATAAGTGAGCCTCCACGTATTGCATTTTGTCTACAAAAATGGCTACCAATTGTATAATTATTAAAATTGAACATGAGCTGTTCAGATCTGAGCCAATGTTCTGTTAAACAAAGGATGTCAACATCCTTACAACCCATGAACAATTCCATCTGTAATTCTTTACCTAGTATACCCTGACTATTCTGATGAACTAGGTTTAAGATATTGTTACCTTTAGTGATAAACTTATTCTGAAAAGCAGGTAGAGTGGAATTTATATTTATTAAATTATTATTTTGACTATTATTCTTAATTAATATGTCAATATTCCTGTTTTTATTATCAATGCAAGAGGTGTCCTCTATTGTCTTTTGAACTAATTTAAATTATTTGAATTATTTGGGATAGATACACTAGTATTATCCTCTATGTCAAGAGGTTTAAGGTAAATAACTCTCGATCACACATAGTCTATGGCTAACCATAGACTATGTGTGCCTGTTACTCACGACACAAGACTAATCTTGCGTCGTGAGTAACAGGAAATATAGACTAGGTCCAGAAACAAATAATTGGGGGTCAAACATTTGTCTTACTATAGGGATCGAACCCGCGGCCCCTCGTTACACAGCCGACTCACCTACTGCGCCATGGAGTCTTTCACTTCAAATTTACTTATACGTTATTGATCTAGTGATAAAGTAATGTCAGACAGTAGAATAATTCGGAATTAGAATTTAAACGAAATGATATGGTACTCATTAAACGGAATTAATGTCTGAGGTCTGTAGCACAGGTTTTTAAGAGCGGCTGGCATTTGAATAAATAGGTTATCTGAAGTGATTTTCCGGAATACCAGAAGAAACATTATTGATAGAAGAAAGAATGGGTACTCAAAACGACCGATATTAAAAAGTAAGTTTTAGTGATAAATTTTACTAGCTTTACGCCGAATACTCTAAACACAACTCAAGGATTTAAGATCGTGTTAAACATTTGAGACCCTCTTATTTGTCATAACTGTATGGCGTATTACTAAATAAGTAGCAGTTAGACGGTTGGCCAGTTAAGTGGCGTTTCAATATTTGGCATTAGTCTACTTGACTTGAAATATTCATTTTGGCAGCCTCCGTGGCGCAGTTGGCGAGTAGTCGGCTGTGAAACCAGAGGCCGTGAGTTCAATTCCCACACCGGGACAAATGTTTGTGCTGGGTCTGGGTGTTGTGAGACCGTGTGTCTCTCGTAGTCGCCGATATACACAACACAAGACTCGTATCTTAGTGTGGGGTCGGGACTATCTGTGTGACTGTTGGGTGTTATTTATTACATACATATACACTCACGCCTGTAATCGCCGAATGGGTAGGCAGAGGTGTAACCAGTACACCCACTTTTCGCTGAATTTTGGTCCCGTAATGTGATAGGGGGCGAGCCTATCGCCATACCGGGTACAGATTCCAGATTCCGGGCTATACTGAGAATTTCTAGATATAAAAAACCAATATCACTTTACCCGACTTGGAGATCGAACCCGACACCTCAGCACAGCAGACGTAACGCATGCGAATTACAACTGCGCCACCGAGGCAGTCTGTGTTATTTTTTTTCATATTAAAAACAATTCAATTTAAAACTCACTCTTCGGCTCGACCATGTCTCCCAACACCTTCCACGGGCACTTCTCCGCCAACAGCTGATCGGCATCACGGAGGAAGTCGAGCGTGTGTAGCGGTGTGAGGTCGCTCGCGTGTTGTCTCCGCGGCCACACCGACACCAGCCAGTTGCTGGTCTGCTGCACCAGGAGACTGTTCTCGCCCTCGTACGTGCAGTTGGCGTCGTTGTCATTGCGAAGGTCGCCTAGACATGACGCTAGGGGGCGAGAGAATAAGTGTTACGTTTGTTGATTATCTTTATATATATAATTCTACTTTGCGTGTGTATGTCACTGAACTCCTCCGAAACGGTTGGACCGATTAGAATGATATTTTTTGTATGCGTTTGGGTGGCGCGGGGCGCCCTGGATGGTTTAGATTCACCAATCAGCTCGGCAGATGGCGCTGCAGTCGGTGTGGCGCTGCTTTTACGAGCAGGACGACGTGTGCCGGGCCCACTAGTAAAATATAACGGTCTTATTCATAATGAGTTATCGTAGCTTTGTAAGGCCGTTAATAGGAGCTTTTAAAAAATGTTGAGCGTTTTATCTCTATTGAGCCATTATGAATAACATTGTTTAACAAGCTCCTATTAACGGCCTTACAAAGCTACGATAACTCATTATGAATAAGACCGTAATTGTTCAAAAGGGGTTAGTAATGTTACCTTTCAAATATCCGTGTCCGCCACAAGCCTCCCTGGCGTTCTGTATGCCGTCGCGCCCCGTCCAGCCCAGCAGCGGCTTGGCGGCTGACGACAGCGCGTGCAGCTCCACACCGCGAGCCGCAGCATCAGGGTCCTCCACTCCTGGACACATACAAAAATACTAAACACCTACGGCTGAGCTTGTTGGGGCTTCTTCTCAGACCACAGTGTGCACACTGCATTTCCGAAGCACCTGTAGGAGTGTGCGTTGAATCAACTGTTTTTCTACTGTTAACGAGTCAACCGTTTTCTCTTTACCGCAAAACTAGTTGAATTTAACAATCTGTTTCATTCTACGTCGTTAATTCAACGACAGACGCTAACAGAACGGGTAATTAACGTTTAGATCTGTGGATGTTTCTGCAAACCAGTTAAAAACGTCAACTGGTTTTTCAACTAGTTGACCGTATTTCGTTAACGCAAAAACCGTCAACGACCCTCCTCTAGGCACCGGTAGATAAACTTAATCCTGACCTGTAACAAGTTCCCCTAGTGGCCTTCTTCTTCTTCTTCTTCGTCGCCTCCTCATGACTGAGGGTCGTGACTATATGAGGTCATCACTTTCTTCACCAAGGCTCTCCAGGACGCACGGTCTTCGGCCATCCGGATGGAAGTCTGTATACTGCTTTTCGAGACTTCCTTCACGGTGTCGGTCCATCTGGTCGGTGCCCTTCCGCGGCTCCTCTTTCCTTCCACGTGTCCTACCACAATAACTTTTTCAAGATTATCGGGTTCTCGTCTGGCTACGTGTCCGAAGTACTTGAGGACCCGTTGGAGGCATATGGTCGATAGGCGGCACTTGATATTCAATTCGGAAAGAATTGACACATTGGTGCGGCGCGCTGTCCACGGAATACCCAACATTTTGCGCCAGCACCACATTTCGAATGCGTCAATCCTGCTCCGAATGCGTGCCTTCAAAGTCCAGGTTTCCGAAGCGTAGAGGAATATAGAGAAGATCAAAGTTCTCATCAGTTTGCATTTAGTGCTCTTACTGATTCCTCTATTCCTCCAGATCTTCTCAAGTCTCCTCACCGCTGTTTTTGCGATTTGAGCCCTTCTTATCACTTCTCTTTCACAGTCACCATCCGCGGCTATCAAGGATCCTAGGTATACAAATGACTGCACGGTATCAAGGTCGGATAGCTCCCCCGTTCGCTGGAGAGTGCCAGCCCGGTCTACAAACATCAGCTTAGTCTTGGCTCGGTTGATACGAAGACCATATTCCTCACTAACTTTTTGGACCCTTTGCAGAAGCTCGGCTAGCTCAGATTCATTCGCGCCTATAATGGTCGTATCATCTGCAAAGCGTAGATTATTGATGAGGTGTCCTCCGACCCGCATGCCTCCATTCCACCCCTCCAAGACTCTCCGCATGATATGCTCTCCAACGAGATTGAAAAGTTGAGGCGAAAGGATACAGCCCTGCCTAACACCACGGCCCGTCTGATAGTGGCCGGACTCGGATTCTTCAATTCTGACTCTAGATTTGCCGTCGAGATAGAGGTTATGCACGAGAAAAGTCAGGTGTTCGGGTATGCCCATTTCACTCATGACACTAAACATTTTCCTCCAGCTGATACAGTCGAAGGCCTTAGCGTAATCGATAAAGCAAAGTGCCATGGGAACATTAAATTCTCTAGCTTTTTCGATTAGCTGCCTCATGTTTAGTATCTGTTCACGCGTGCCTCTGCCCCTAACGAAGCCTGCCTGCTCTTTAGCGATCTGCCCACCGATGAAATTTTCCAGTCTCCTGTTGATAATGTGTAACAGTATCTTACTCGCATTTGATATCAAGGATATGGTCCGATAGTTCTCACACTTCTTGGTTGATCCTTTTTTATATATCGGTACCACTATCGAGTCCATCCAGTCCTCAGGCCATTGACCAGTTCTCCAGACCTTCTGGCAAATACAGTGTAAGAGCTGCACACCCTCAGGACCGAGCCACTTCAGCATTTGTGCGGATACTGCATCACCACCGCACGCTTTGTGTTTGAGACGGCCCACTGCGGCTTCGACTTCGTGCAGAAGGATGTCCGGCTCCCTTTCAGAGGAGTCTAGTCGGTCTTCAGTGTCGTCGTATTCACAGTAAAGCTGTTGACAATATTGGCGCCATCTCTCGAGTACCAGATGCTTATCCACTAGTGGTGCGCCAAGTTCGTCTTCTATTGTCCAGTTTTTAGGTTTAAAGTCCTTAGCTAACAGCTTCACCTTAGCAAACATGTCTTTGCATTGTGCATGAATTGCTGACCTTTCGATGTCTAGACAGACTTCGTCGATTGCGGCGTTTTTGTCTCTTCTGCAGAGTCTTTGAACTGTTGCATGCAGGTCTCGGTATCGCTGTCTCTCAGATTCCGAGCTTAAGCCACCCGCCTTCAGATCACGTCGTTCCTGTATGAGTAGCCAAGTTTCCCTTTTTATCCAATCAGATTTTGGGCGCGGTTCACTCCTTCTACTTGCTATCTCTTGAGCTGTTTCCAGCGCCACGGTTTTTAGAGACTCCCACGACTCGTGTGCTGACTCGAAAGGGTCTAACTCTAGCTCTCTGATTCGCTGTTGTGCGATCTTCCTAAATTCGTCCTCCACGTGCACTGGTAGCATGATAGGCTTCTTTGGCAAGTTCTTATTTGCTGCCTTTAAACGGATTTTGATCACCGCTTCAAGTAACTGGTGGTCACTTCCACAGTCGGCTCCCGGCCGCGTTTTAGTGGAAGTGATCGATGATCTCCATCTCTTGCCAATAATAATGTAGTCGATCTGGTTTCTGTGTCTACCATTCGGAGACGTCCAGGTGTAGAGTCTTCGCGGGTGTTGTTGGAACCAAGTGTTCATTATAGTTAAGTTATTTTCTGCGCAGAAGTCTAGCAACATTTGTCCACGCTCATTTCGGTCACCTAAACCAAATCTGCCTACACTATCCCTCAGATGATCATCCGTTGCAGTCAATCCTACTTTTGCGTTAAAGTCCCCAAGCAAAACAGTAATTTCTTTTGACGGGAGATCTTGATATACTTGACTAAGCGAGTTATAAAAGTCTGTAATCTCTTCCTCAGTTGAAGCGGATGTAGGGGCATATACTTGGATGACGTTTATAGGGTAGGGCCATGCCGCTAGTTTTAATCGTGCTATTCTGTCGCTTATGGTGTCATACCCCATAATGTTGTTAGTAAGATTTTTGGCCACCAGAAACCCAACTCCACTATAACTGTTGTCTTCGTTACCCACGTTAATCAATGTCATTCCTGTATCTGTCATTGAGTGACCGCTTTGTTTGAGATGTGTTTCGCTGAGGCCTAGTACATCGAGGCCATATCGGTTCATTTCTGCCTCTATCACCTCCAATTTCCCTGTCTTTTTAAGGCCTCGCACATTCCATGTGCCTATCCTTAGAGCTTGGTGCTTGGTGTTCAATTTGGGTTTGTCCGCAGTAGTCCATTTTCTGCAAGTAGCCTGAGAACCCACTGCCTTGCAGCCGGTAGCCAATTTCACACCAGGAGACCCGGAACCAGCCTGGCGCCGGGGGTCAGCCGGGTCGTATGACAAACCATTCCTGTGTATTAACCTCATCATAGTTTTCTTGGGATAATAGTCACGGTAGTGTCCCATTCCTTTCCGTGCCAGCATTTTGTGGGGTTATTTGGGTCCCAAGGCCGCTGTCGCCTCATCCAGCCAGTTTCCCGACTAGGTGGCCTTATTTACTAAGTAAATGATTTCATTACTATTGTCCTCATCTAAAATATTTCTTACTGTCAAATTGGATCAAGTTATGCCAAAATGTACGAACTGTATAAAATTTATTTCGAGAAAATTACCTTCTAAGTTTGAGAATTTTATACAAATATACACTCACGCCTGTAATCCCTAAAGGGGTAGGCAGAGGTGTAACCAGGCGAACAGGAAACCAGATGTAACCAGGGGCAGAGGTGTTTTCACCTCACAAGAAACAGGATTGAATATTCCAAGCTGATAGCCAACCTTCAGTAATCGGAGAAGCACATGAAGAAGAAGAATACATCACGTTCTGATCAATTTCAATAACTTTATTTATGATAATTTGTGCATTGTTACACTTTGGCATAACTCTGTCCAATTTTAGCATCCTGTTGACAATTTCGTCTACAGGGTGCATGTCTCGATCGAATGAGTATGTAGGGATTGCTTCTGCCCTACTTAATGAAGTATATAATTTAGGGTTGCGAATAAAACAATAACGTTGTATCTGACTCGAATGCCGACAGTGATAGGTGTGTGCTGTGTCGCTCTGTTTGATAGACTCGTATGGAGCGTAGCGCGGCCGTGACTTTTGTATAGTCATACTCTCTGCGCGGCACCCCCGATCTGGCCATATGAATATCTACTGTCAGCAGTCGTGGTGTTTATTAATATAAACATAAAATACAATGGTTCTTACAGCTATTTCTCCGTAGGTAAAAGTTTACATTGAATCTAATAACTAAATGTTCTAAGAATAGTATTGCGTCGTTTATTTTCTGGGTACTCCCGGCATACGTCCTGTATGTGTGTGGCCGTGATGCCACAAGTACTACAGCAGCTAAGGTACGGTGGGTAAGATTTTCTGAGACCAGGACCTTCCCCTTCCCAATACCGAATATTTTCCTTTAAGAATTTTTGTAGGCAGTAGCGATCACTTCCCATCTAGTGACCCATTTATTAGTTCAGAAATATTTGTCATGTTTTGGTATTGTGGGAGCGTATGCCCTCGTAGATCTTACGTTACGACTGCTGTGCTGAGGCCTTCGATCCCCGGTTTGGGTAAGGTGATATTGGGTTTTTCTATTTAGAAATACTCAGTATCAGCCCGGAGTCTGGAAGTCCGGTATGACGATAGGCTCGCCCCCTATCACATTATGGGACCGTAATAAATTCCGTGAAAAGTGTGTGTACTGGTTACACCTCTGCCTACCCCTTCGGGGTATATAATAATAATAAATAACACCCAGCTGTCACACACATAGCCCCGACCCTACACTAAGATACGAGTCTTGTGTTGTGGGTATCGGGGACCAGAGAGACGCACGGTCTCACAACACCCAGACCCCGGACACGAATGTCTGTCTGACACACAAACATTTATCCCGGTGTGGGAATCGAACCCACGGCCTCTCGTTTCATAGCCGGCTGCTCGCCTACTGCGCCACGGAGGCTGAAATGCGTGCGTATATCGTGAGTGTATGTGTATGTATGTGTGTGTACTGACCCAGCGTGTTGTTGATAGTCATGGTGATGTGCATCTGGCTGAGCCACGCGGAGAAGATCTTCATGGCATACGCGGCCGCCACGTACGGCAACAGCTTCACTTGCTGACAACAAATAAATATGTAAATAAAACTCATTTTTTTGAAGTGATAACTTCTTATGGGAGGGTAAACCGCTTCGTAACGTAACGCGTTACACTTCTTTATAATCGTTGTGATTTGATTTGAGTGGGATCGAGTGGGATCGGATTATCATATTAACATACATAAAGTTTAAGTAATAACCTAAGCTTTACTCAAGTTAAACAATTTCAATATTAAATAGTTCAACTTAGATTAGTTTAAGTTATCGCTTCTGGCGAGCGTCCCGAGACGCATACTTTTTTTTGTGCCTCGATAGGCAGACGAGCAGACGGGCCACCTGATGGTAAGTAGTCACCGCCGCCCATAGACTTCTGCAACACCAGGGCACAGCCAAGCCGCTGCCTACCGTTAATCGTAATAATAAGCGAAATCATATCTTTGCCGCATCAAACTGTGGAACAGTTTGCTTCCTATGATCCCAGGTCTATTAAGCGTAGTGTGAAGCGAGGTATATCTCTCGCTATGATACACTAACTGGACGACACAGCGCACCATCAGTGCAAAAAAAATGATCCAATTTTTAGGAAATCAAAATGAAGTACTTTAAAATTACTGAAACTAAGTACTCTCAGGGTGTTATTATGTTGTCTCTCGCTACTCGATACTCTAGTTGGACGGCACTGCACTTACCATCAGGTGCAGTGTGGTCACTTTGCCGTGCCAGTATAAATAAAAAAAAAACAATGTTATATGCAAATGAACTGACTTGTTGCTGATACTCCAATACCGGCGTCTCTTCGACAGAGTTCTCAGGCCCGAACTGTTTCCTCACGGCAGAGTACCGGACCGCGATCACTATCGCCTTCACCAGGTAATTGGTCGATATACACGTGATCTGCACTCGCCCACCTGGTGGAAAAATTATTAATAGACCCCACGTTTGTTAAACGAGAGGACATAGGTTAGATTCTTGTAAAGACAACTTTTTGTGTGATTATAACTGGACCCTGATAAGCAGAAAAGATCAAACTGACGTTTTCATACTGAGTAAATGCAATTTAAAGTTTGACGTCCAATTTAAAAATAGTAACTATGCAGTAAGTAATTTATTGGAAATTGTTGGTTAATAAAACATGACAAGTTTTTTAGATAAATGTCATCAAATTGCTTGGATCTTGTGCACAAATGAGACTTGATTCAAGATATTATGGCTATGTATTTAACTCGATTATATAAAAAACATTGGTTGGATCTTTTCTGCTTAACAGGGTCAAATTGTGAGATCAAAAATATCTCTCTTATATCTTCGATACAAAATATGTCAGTGCTATGTTTTTTTTCATTTACGAGATTATGATAAACTATGAGTGCTGTTTGCGATGGGTGTTATATATAGTCTGATGGTAATGGCCAAGACTAGGGCTTGCAATTACGGTAAATTTTATTATACCGGTAAAAAACGGTAACATATGTGTTTACCGGAAAACCGGTAAAACCGGTGTTGCTATTTTTGAGAAGTAGAAATAAATAAAGTTATTCGGTAAACCACAATTAGTAAAGAATACAAACCGTTAACGGACGTTACCTTAAATACGCCTTTAATGCATGTTAATAAGGGCGACTTTTGCTGGTCCGGCTATATTCAGTCGGGCCGGGCTCGATAGGTTAATAGTCAAATTTTTATATTTATGTCACCAATTCGATAAAATTTTTGCAAATCGGTAAATTACCGGTTTGATTTTTTTACCGGTAATTTATTTTCTGACAAAATGGGCAGTTTACCGGTAATAACCGAAACCGGGAAACTGTAAGCAGCTGTAGACAGTAGCAACTAGAACCAGTAGCGGAGTTAGAGGGCGGGGAGGAGGGCAGCTAGCTCCTGGGCTGTGTTCAGAGCCTCCAACCCATAAAAATGTACACTACAAGAACATTCATTTCTTAGCAGTGCATGGGCTTAGTCTTAATGCCAAGAACATACCTGACAATATTCCCAGTGAAGCTCCGAACCTCTTGTTAGGGTCCCTGATTGGCGATTGGTAGTCACCAAGGTCATCGACCCCTCCTAACTTATCCAACGCAGCTTTTTTAGGTACGTGGTAGTTATTGAACATTACAAATCTGTAATTAACAATGAAAAATAAAGAAAATACATTTTGGATAGGATTTACGAACCGAACTAATGAATCATCTCGAGATTCTGGGACACTGAACGAGTTTTTGTGTGGAATTTTAGTCTCCTATGCTACAAAAAGCATAACAAAGTATGCGAGCTTGCAGGCAAAAGCTAGTTATTATTTCGTTACGTTAGTTATATACGTATGAAAACCCGAGCATGCAAATTTTTTTCACACAAACTAAATAGTACAAGAGCCATGCCTATCTACTACCAGGACTTTAAACAAGTTTTAGCCAAATGCATGAAGCAAATTGCAGATTGACCGTAACAAACAAAATTTACATACATACATACATATACATATACACTCACGCCCGTATCCCATGGGGGTAGGCAGAGACTATTGAGTGCCACAAGCTACGATCCTGACACACTTCTTTCGCCTCTTCCACATTCATACATCTTCTCATACATTTACGACGGTTGGAGGTACTTCTAAATTGCCCTTTTAGGAGAAGATCGTTTATCTGATTCGTAAACGTTCTCCTTGGGCGCCCTCTACCCACTCTTCCAGTCACATTTGCACGGTAAATAGCTTTCGTAAATCGCCTTTCATCCATCCTCTCCATGTGGCCAAACCATCTCAGCATACCTCTTTCTATCTTAGTCACCACATCATTCTTCAACTCACAACGATCTCTTATCACACTATTCCTCATGCGATCAGCAAGGGTGACTCCACACATACTCCGTAAGGAACGCATCTCCACCGCATTAACTCCACTTTCATGCTTCTTCTGCCACACCCAACTTTCACTTCCAAACAAAATTTATGGTATAAAAATCAATATGCGAAAGAAGACACTTATATTTCGTCCAACCATTTATTTTACTTTTGACAGCTCGGGTTGCACTAGGCTCCTGTACTAGTAAAACCTATATTAAAGAAGCTAAAGAAAATGTACATAGATCCTACTCACTAACTTATAAAAAACTATTTAAAGCTATAATGGAAACTTAACTCACCCATTATCAACTCCGTTAAGGCCAATCTTCTCCCCTATGTCGCCCACAGTGACCCCAGGGTATGGCTTCAGCGTCTTCGGGTCCCGTATGGGTATCACGAATGCGTGGAGTCCGTGGCTAATGCCTTTTGATACTAGCTGCGCGTATATGATAGCATGTGTCGCGCATTTACCTGTAAAATATTTAAATAACTTTTTTTGCCAAAGGGTAGTTTCCTGCGATTAATTCTGTTATTCGATAGGCAATTTTTTTTTCGATAATGGAATCAAAATGTATAAATACATCCGCAGTTCTCATTTTTAATATTATTGATATGAATAAAAGTGGTTGCGTGGTGCTACTGGTAACATCTTACTGTCACAAAATTTAATAAATCATAGCATATCTAAGATATTTGTTAACAAAGTCTACTTTAAATTTCATATTATCTATCAGTATTAAGGCAGCCGCATGTGGTTGATACAAATCATCTCTATAAGTATTTAATGTACTTACCTAGGGACCCAACCCAGAACTTTGCTGCTTCAAAATCAGCCGAATGCATCACAAACTGCCGCTTCTCTGGCACATACGTCGCCGTCGTCCTCATACCCTTGGCATTGGACCCATGAGCCACTTCAGTAAGGGCGAAACATCCCCCAATCTCCCCTCGTTGGACAGCCTCCACTATTGGGTAATGATGGCTTCTCCCACTGCCAGTTATCATGTTACTGAACATCCGGAAAGTGAGTGACAGTTTAACTGCTAAAGAACTGTCGAACATGAAGAGGGCTTCTGTTTCTGATTGTAAGGTCCTGGGATCTTCGACGATCTATAATGTACAAAGGGGAGATACTATATTTGTAATCAAATATAACAATATTTATATGACAAGCGATGTAATCGTCCGCGTAAAATTAATAAACTGGAGAGTGGAAGGGATTCAAAATCTGTATATATAAAAGAAGAAACTGACTGACTGACTGACTGATCGATCAACGCACAGCCTAAACGGCTGGGGTTAGAGACTTGAAATTTTGACAGTAGGTACCTTTTATCACGTAGGCATCCACTAAGGAAGGGTTTTTGGAAATACCACCCCTAAGGGGGTAAAATAGGGGATGAAACTTTGTATGAAAATCCGTCATTTTTGAAGTTAAATTCATGAAAATTTGTATTTGGCATTTTAGTTAAAAATAAAAAATATATGTTTCAGGATTTTTGGAAATTCCGCCCCTAAGGGGGTAAAATAGGGAATGAAAGTTTGTATGAATATGATTTAAGTTAAACGCATTAATATTGGTATTTTGTATTGTATACTTTTTCTCCCAAACATGACCTCCACGCGGGTGGAGCCGCGAGCAACAGCTAGTAAATAATGAAATTTCAAGGAACTCTTTCTATTATGCAGCCATAACATTCACTAGTTGTTTTATAACAGATACTTGTAACTAAGCAGTTGGTTGTGGTACGGACTGTCAAGACGCATGTCGTATGTTGGAGACTAAACCAAATGGCATACACCTCCGACTGTTCTAAACTCACGTGTATATTCATTGTTATTATCGCTTGCTTTAACAGTGAAGGAAAACATCGTGAGGAAACCTGCATACCTTAGAATCCTCTAGTGGAACACTATCATCCGTTCCTTTACAGATTAATATAAAAAAGTCCATCTCCAGATTTAACTTTCTAATGTTTCCCTTCAATATTCTCCTCCCTATATTTCAATTTGATTAATTTTTATTGTACGCTGAAATTCGTCGTGGCACGAAAGTCGTAGACGTCGGAATGCGGATCGCGAAACTAAAGTGGAGATGGGCGTGACACCTAACAGACAGCGGTAACAGAGTGGTGGACTAGGCCGGTAACACAGTGGTGGCCTAAAAGGGGACGAAGAGAAAGAGCCAGACCATCAGCCAGATGTTCTGATGACATCAGGAAGGCTGTGAATGCTGGACGAAATTAGCACAGGACCGGAACGAATGGCGTGAAAGACGAGAGGCCTATACCCAGCAGTGGGTCGATACAGGCTGAAAGAAGAAGAAGAAAAGACTCGCTGCGTTTCATTACTCGGTGGCGAAGAAATGCGTGCCATTGTCGATCCTGGCTGAACAAGAGTTACAATGGCGGGTCTATGGGGGCGGGATAGTCTCTATCTCCAGATTTTAAGTTAACTCTTTGTTAAATTTTATCACTGTGGGATTTTGATCTAAACATGTTTCATACATTTTTTTCAATTCATCATCAATCTCCGTAATAAATTCATAGTGAAAGTAACAGCCCGAATGGAGCCAGCATATACCTACCAAAATATCATGTTTCTCATTTCCATAATTGAACGGTTAGGTCAAGTTTAAAACAAGAATTTGAATTAAATTTACATTTATAAAGTTGATGAATTCGTACGTCGGACTTTGAATTGTATAAAAAAAAGTCCTTTGATTATACAGAATGCGTATAGAGCGACTTGTAATGAATAACCAAGCCAAAATAATAACTTCATACGCACTCATGCTTGTAATCCCCGAAAGGATAGGCAGTTATAACCAGTACACCCACATTTCACCGAGCTTATTGCCGTCCCATGATGTGATAGGGCGCGAGAATACCGCAATACCGGGCTCAATTCCACACTCCGGGCTGATACAGAGTATCACGTGATTGGAAAAAATCAATATCACTTTTACCCGGGGATCGAACCCAACAACTCAGCACGGCAGTCGTACCGTGTACGCAATTACATCTGCGCCACCGAGGCAGTCTTTAGACTTAGATCAATAAAAGAAATATAAAAGGAAGAGTCACAAGTTTCATTTTTCGTGCATTGTGCATTTGTGCAGAGTCTGGGGTTTTCAATATTTTCCTGTGTAAAAGTCAACATCCATATCGATATTCTTGATAATTTATCAGTGTAAGGAATTATTTATCGATATTTGGTATGCTGATAATACCCATAGACTGCCTCGGTGGCGCAGTTGTAATTGTGCATGCGTTACGACTGCTGTGCTGAGGTCTCGGTTTCGATCCCCGGGTCGGGTAAAGTGATATTGGGTTTTTAGTTTAGAAATTCTCAGTATTAGCCTGGAGTCTGTAATTTGTGACCAGTATGGCGATAGGCTCGCCCCCTATCACATTTTGGGACCGATATAAATTCTGCCAAAAGTGGGCGACCTCCTGGTTGCACCTCTGCCTACCCCTTCGGGGATTACAGGCGTGAGTGTATATGTATGTATAATACCCATATAATAAGGTAAATAACCTGACGACAATATTAATTTGAGTTTTAATTTCCAAAGTCATAATAATAATCAATCATCAATGTTCATATTGATGTTAAAGTAGAATATGTTAATATCCATTTAATTTGGGGACAATGGTGTGGGTAGTACAATAATGTATAAATATGTATTAACACTTTTAGTTAAGATATATTGTACTGCTGTTCGTTGTTCCAAATAAAGAGAAACAAAAACATAACATGTGATGTGAATGGTGATGTGTTAGTTAAAATCACCTTGATGTTACTATTGTCAAAGCTATTGATACAAAATGTAATTTTTTACATTTTTAAAACGACAATAGAGTGTATTAAACCACTCAACCGATTTAAATGAAATATTGTGTGTGTGTGGTTGGGTCCAACTTATAAGATAGGCTTATATTAGATTAGACTTTTTTAACAAAAATTCGGTCCACAGAAGGCGATTCGGCAGTACGACATCTGCCCGGGACCTCTAGTTAATTTTATTGATAATTAATTACCTTTTCCAATGGCAAGAAGTTTTCATTAAATATTGCGTACATCCGTTTTGTTGCAATATGCCTTTCCTCATCCAGGGGAGGAGTTGCTTCCGAGTGTTGGAATAGTGGATGGCTTTCCATAAAATCCCATATTCGTTTCTGTAAGAACAGAACATAGAAATAAATTAGCTGTAGTTAAGTAAAATCAGAAATTAAAATGTCAGAGATCTAGTCCTGACTCGACAATAGGATGAATTCTACATGGCTGGTGTGTCTATCAGAAACTGTTGGACGTAAGAACAATTTGTAGTCCACACAAGAACATCTGCCTTGATGCAGGCATCTAACCCATAGCATCTAGATTCACAGGTAGTTCCTGGTTGGCTGTGCCATAAATTAAAAAAATTTAAGATCAATCATCTCTGGGCTTTCATGTGATGTACATAAGTGATTGGACCTATACTATATATTCTAGTATTGATTAGATTACTTTGTATCAAATTGTTAGGTAAATACACAATAATGTAATTACACACACACCGGGACAAATGTTTGTGTGACAGACAGGTATTTGTGTCTGGGGTCTGGGTGTTGTTAGACTGTGCGTTGTAGTCCCTAATACCCACAACACAAGACTTGTATCTTAGTGTGGGGTCGGGGCAATGTGTGTGACTGTTGGGTGTTATTTATTTATTAAGACTATTTTTTTATGTGGACTGCATAAAAATAATATTAGTGTAATTTAAACATTGTTCTGCAGTCGAGTTGGGAGTAGGAAATTACAAAAACACAGTTAACAGGTTCAATCCTCAGGCACACGTCTAAGTTTTCAAAGTTATGTGTATTCATTGTTATGATTTGCTGTAACTGTTTTAACTATAAGAAGTCCAAGGAACTTTTCCATATCTGAAAGATATGTTGTCTACCGTTATGCCAGCTAGGCAGACTAAGACATAATCCCCTTTAAATAGTTGAACAGGGCCATGTCCAGCAGTGAGTGTACACTGTAATACTAATGTTAGTATTTTATTTAAAAACATGAATCATTTTGGTCTAATTATTGTGTTGAGTAGCGAGGGATAAACTGTACCTCGCTACTATATCTGGACAGCACTGCGCTTATCATCAGGTGCAGTGGTCACATTGCCACGCAAGAATAAAAAAAAGAGAGTAATGAACTTTTATATTTGATTATTAATATAATCTGTTTTTTTTTGCACATTGAACACAAGTAGTCAAGTGTAAGTCTGATTCTTTTATCAAAGATAAATAATATCAAATTTTATATGGACAATTTTTTTATTGGTTTGGTTAAAACATGTGCAGTACTTTACATTTAAATAATTAATCATGACACTTACCACCAGGGGCAGCATGCATTATAGTCAATATAATATAAGTAAAAAAAATAAAAGTTATAGAAATTTGTAAGGTAATTGATTCAGCATCAGTATCTGAAAATTGACAAAATGTAGAATTTGTTTGAATTATGAATCCACTTACTAACTTACCTTTAAGTGAATAGTGTTCAAATTGTCATAAAAAAGTTTCAATCGCCGCCAATCAAAGGTTGCTTTTTGTCTGTATTTATCCAAAGGTCCCGATGGTAAATCGGGAAACAGCTCCTTCAACTGCTCGTCCGTTACCTTCTGGTCAGGTTCCATCGTAACACTGTGCTGATGTTTAACACTGATCGCTGAACTTTGCTCTTTGCCTGATAAACACATAAGTTTATGGCGAAAATAAAATTTATCTTATTATCGCGGAAATTATCGCCAAGATTAAATATGATACCGTTTATACCACACACGTACCTTTACTGGGAACACAAACATTAAACCTTTTTGCCAGATTGCGTAAACATAACATAACAAATTCTGTCAAATACCTATTTATACTTAGCAGGTACCTATACAAGTAACAACTAACAAGATAGTCCCGAGTCCGATGACCGATTTCCAATTATTCTGATAACATTTTTGTACCTTACGTGTATGTAATAAAGTCTGTTTTTGTTTGAAAAAAGTCCACACAACTTTTTCTACTACTACTCGTCTGTCAGTTGCGTTAGTTGTGTATATTAATATAGTTGTTCCTTTGTTTTGAAGTTTGATCTTTTGTGTTAAATTATGATACAGAGCTATAATAATATGATTATGTACTATTTATACCTTAGCGCTTACTAATATTTTCGTTTATCCTCTTTAGTAGGTGGCATTTGCCAATGTACACAATAATGTACTAAATGTTTAGAAAACCCGCTCTAGTCTTTAAAGTTTTCCCCGATTTCCCCCTCTACTTCAGATTAAAACTACCCAAACATTCCCCGACAGAATTAAAAAGAAGTGAACATTGTTAAATAATGTTTTGACAATCATTATTTGTAATTTGAACTGAAAATTTGCTTGTTTTGCGCAGAAAATATTATTTTTCGTAAATCATTATTTACATATATATGTATGTTAATAATCAAAAGATATTGCTCAACATCGCAATATTAGCAAATATGTAATTATCATTTAATTTTACGGTAAAATATTCTATATTCTATAAACTTACAATCATCATTGACAGCATTTACTATGTATTTCCCGTAAATCTCTGGTAGATTATAAATTCAATTCAATTCCCCGTAAATGGGGAATTTACTATTATTTGGCAGCACTACACTTATAAGTCAACGTAGTGGAATCCCCAGGAACAAAATTCTAGGTTTTAGTTTAGTCCTTCTCATTCTTACGCATTATAAAAGTAATAAGCTATCACTTCTTGCAATGACCTGCTGCATTGACAACTATACTTGTCAAACGTCAAAGAAAACATTTGAAAGTTCAAACCAAACAAAACAAAAGTTGAGTCATTAACTTCAAGTGAAGTTTAATTCACCGGTGAAGTAATTTAAAAAAACTACTGAGAATGAATTTCGGTAAGTGATGCTTATTATTCTACCTTTATTTATATCTATTGAGAAACAAAGCTCAGAACAACAAACTTCTATTTTTCTAAGATATTATGACAGTATCTATTACTTTAAGATTTTTATATCTACGTATAATAATTATGTACATATCTGCCTTTACCAGCGGTTTACTTACGTTTATATCTATAAATATGCTCTGTAACTAAACAAAAATTGTATGTCGATCTAAGTATTGAATCTAGGCCCCAACTGTTTCTCAGCTTAAGTGCCACTAAACTATGAAGCGATAGTTTAAATTCATAAAAATCAAATGTAATGCCATGGTGCTTTTAATGTACAATAAAAATCTTTTGTGATTGTTTTAAATAATAAAGTAATGTTGACTGTAGTTGTTTTTAGAAACAATATGATATCATATTAACTTATACACAGACTGTTGCAAGCGTCCATAGGCTACAGTAACCGTTACCAACAGGTGTACCTTAGGTTGTGTTGTATGAGGCATTGTCAGATTCTAGAAACTGGCTTACTGACCTTATATCTTGAATAGCAGTTCCCATTGTCACAAACATGCCTGACATGCCGAAGATCAGGTAATTTCAAAGGAGCTTGGTTACTGTTGTGATGGACACTTTACAATGATAATGGATTTAAGACTGAAGTGAGACCCGTATTAATGACACATTTTAACCATTGGACCCCTTGTTAATTACAAATCTAGAGAACCTAAACCGAGGCAACCAGCTGAAACAAGGCCATAAGCCCATGCTTAAGAATAATCTTTCAGTAAGCTCTTTGCTATGTGTAGATGTTGGTGCCAGGAATAGGAACTTGCACAGTGGTTTGTGTATTATAATGATTTAGGATTTACATATTTTTTGGCAAATAAGTCAACATTTTGAAGTTTGAATACACTCACATGATGTCATTTCTTGAAACATAGTTTTCATGGTGTGTAAATATGATTTACCTACTACAAAAGCACTATATTGCTAGTGCAACGATGTTAAGCCTTAATGAAGAGGATAAACTTATTGTTTTTTTATATTTATGCTTTAAATATCTAAATTTTCCTTGCCTATGTCAACATTATACACCGATTCGTTAGATAATGTGGCATCCAGCATGGATACTACTACTTATTTATACTTTTATATTAAAATTACATTAGTATTATCAATCCTGTAATAAACTGTCTCATTACTGGGCGATGGCACAAATAGACCTTCAGACCACACTGTCATTTACGGTGTGAAACAGACTTTACAGACAATTTTTATGAAGAATTCTCAAGTATGGAAATTATTTATTATAAATTAGAGAATGGGTCTTATCGCGTAATATTTAATGGTAAATATACCAATTTAATTCCCGACGGTTCAACCGAGTTGCATTGGCAGTGGTCACGGGCTGACTGGTCTAATTTATAATATGTATAGAAATCGCGAGTACAAAAATATTTATGGAAACTATTTATTACTTGTCAATACCCACTGGAAACACTATATTAAATCAATTAATCAATATGCAACATACATGATTACACCGTTCACAAAGACGCAACATACATACATACATATACACTCACGCCTGTAATCCCCGAAGGGGTAGGCAGAGGTGTAACCAGTACACCCACTTTTCGCCGAATTTCGGTCCCATAATGTGATAGGGGGCGAGCCTATCGCCACACCGGGCACAATTCCAGACTCCGGGCTAATACTGAGAAATTCTAGATAGAAAAACCCAATATCACTTTACCCGACCTGGGGATCGAACCCGAGACCTCAGCACAGCAGTCGTAACGCATACGCAATTACAACTAAGCCATCGAGGCAGTCCGCAACGCAACATATTAAAAACAATAATAATAGTAACACACATAGCCACCTACATTAGGTTAAACCTGTATCGTGGTATCAATAACTACGAGGTACTGCGATCCCACAACACCCACACCCGAAACAAATAGTGACCGACGGAAGGTTCGATTTCGGTTTCAGCAAGTTTCGGCAAAAAAATCAAGTTTCGGTACCAGTTTCGGATTCGGCAGAAAAACTGCCGAACCTTCGGCAGAACCGAAACTGCATTCGTGAATAATCGCGCGTCGCTCTGTTGCCTTGGGGAGAATCTTTGATCATGGAATATCAATATTTACATATAAATGGGGACAGTTCTTGTATCGTGTGTAACAAAGCAATAATTGACCTCATAATTGTGGACATACCGTATACTTTAGTAGAAGACGAATCGTTCCGACCACTCAATTTCACTGATCCCTTCGCGGTTCATAAATATAGCATGAAGTCTGTAAAACATTTTAGAATATCACTGATACCACAAACATATGAGAAAGTGAAGTCTAAAGTAAAAAACTAAAACCCGATTACTGAAAAAACACGTTCTAAAAAATATTTTATTGTATGTATTGAGATACAATGAAATATTTATTATATCTTGTTTCATAATTTTTAGAGCGTGTTTTTTCAGTAGTCGGGTTTTAGTTTCTGAACTTATTTTTTATTTAAAGAATTTACATTTTTATCTGTTTAGGGTTTTTTGTCAAATTATGATAAGTAGTTTAGAAGTTATGAGGGAACAAATGAACATAAATGCATACATACATACATCATTACATACGTACATACAGATCAACAAACACTTTGTGAAGCCGTAGTCAGGTAAAAAATTAGTTTTTATGAATTTGACGGAATATATCTCGGTAACGGTACGATGATGATGGTTTGACAAAAATATGATGTACCAAACCTAACCTTCATTTTAAAATCCATGTTCAATGATACCTCAAATGATGGGGTGACGCTAAAAAAAATTTTTGTTCACGACTTTTTGCCCCCTAGAGGGCGCCATTTACAATTTAATGTGACGTCACATAGCCTATAACCAGCGAACTTACAAGACGCTTCCAACGACATCTCATTTGTCAAATTATGAGAAGTAGTTTAGAAGTTATGAGGGAACAGATGAACATACATACATACATACCGGTCAAAAACATAACCCTCCCTATTGCTTCGCCGTAGTCGGGTAAAAATAATGGTAATATCAAACAAATATATGTGTAATTATTTAATTTTTTTACATACTTCAATTGTTTTTTTTTTAATTAACTTAACACGTGCTCACTGTCTGTATAATGTATAAGTGTATGAAATAAGCCAAATTTCACTTAACAACATGACATTTTAACATGTCTGAAAAGTTTCGGTTTCAGTTTCGGCCGATACTGTAACAGGTACCGAAGATTCGTTTTCGGTTTCGGTAGAAATTCCTGTTTCGGTCGGACACTAGAAACAAATATCTGGGGTCACACAAACATTTGTCTCGGTGCGGCGAACGAACCCGCGGCCTCTCGTTTCATAGTGGGCTGCTCACCCGCATCGCCACGGGAGCTGTACATTCAGATGTAATGAGCATTAAAAAGTGCTGGATAACCTGCTTATTTTAAGATTATATCATTTACTAGCTGTTACTCGCGGCTCCGCCCGCGTGATAGTTATTTTTGAAAGAAAAGGTATAAAATCCATGGAGTCATTTTAAGTGATTACATCTTTCTATATTTTGCTATCTCATAGGAACCGTGCATTTTTCCGGAAAAAAATTGCCAATGTCATTCTCTGATCCGTAAACTACGACTATGTTAAAAATTATGTCGATCGTTTACTAATTAAAAAAAACAAAAGACTATCCCGCGGGAACGGTACATTATTCTGGCATAAAAGTAGACTATCATTCACGCGATCGAATAATCTGAGTGTATTCTAAATTTCAGTATGATTGGTCAAACCGTTTTTCAGTCAAAACCGGACATACAGACAGACAACAAAAAATTAAAAAATTGTAGAATCGTGATCTGTCATAAAAAGAATATTTCATGCAAAATCGGGTAATTTATTCAAATGTACAGTCAGACGCTACAGATATATATATAAGCATGCATATTTTATATGTATGTCTTAATTTCAAAAGAAATTTGAAGAAACTCTGCACAAAAAACCTAAGTTTAAAAAAAATTGCTTGCAAATAAAACGGAACCCAGTCTTTTTTCGTTTTTACGAGACGTAACTTGTGAATTATTTAATGGGTCCTTCCACCAACACTTCAAAACGGTGCAATCGTGCTGATGGCACAGTCGCCGATCGCTCAGACCGTTTGCGCACTGAAATGGTTAGGATCACGCGAACATTGGATGGGTCATGGAAAATTGTAGAAATATTATTACTCTGATGTCTGTAGCAACAGCAGCAGCCAGAGCCTAGTACGAACTGCTCAGATGGATGATGCGGGTTCGAAAGTAGTCTCAATGCAACTGCGCTTTTCTTCATTGTATACTAGAGGTTGTTCGGTGCTAAGCCCGCGTGGTCATTTTTGTAAGAAAAGGTATAAAATCCATGAAGATATCTTAAGCTATTACACATTTCTATATTTTGCCGGGTAAAAAGTAGCCTATATCATTTTCTGATCCCTAAACTGCCACTATGCAAAAAATCATGTCCATCCTTTGCTCTGTGTAAAACAAAAACGAAACTATACCATGAGAACCGTACATTTTTCTGGGAAAAAATAGCCTATGTGCTATTCCAGACTATAATCTATCTCTGTGCCAAATTTCAACCAGATCCGTCCAGCCGTTGTAGCGTGATTGAGTAACAAACATCCATTGAAACATTCGCATTTTATAATATTAGTAGGATTGTCGCTGCCTTTAATTATGAAGAAAAAAATTAAGAAACCTTCATATCTGAGAATAGTCCTTATGAAAATGAAAATATGTGAAGTCTACCAACCCGCATGCGGCCAGCGTGGTTGCCAAACACTTACATGTAAAGAGACCCGTGCCTAGACCTGACATAATACAAGGCCGATATTCTTTTATAGTTAAACCTTGATTTTTTGGTGATGTGATTAGGAAGGTTACAAATGACAATTTCAACAAATACGAACGAAATTCTTAGAATTTCCGGGTCTGCGTATACCCGTATGCGTCTATGGGTATATGCATGGTTTATCAATGTTAGGTGACATTTTAATTTTGTTTTTGACCTTTCGATTTATAATCATATTTTGGTTTTGCTATAATCGAGTAAAAACAAAAGCATATATCGCATTTCATATCCGTTGTTTTTCTATAAATAGTTATTATTGTACGTTATAAAAGCTGAAGAATTTAAACATGTATTCACTGCAATAAAATATATTTCGTCCTTGAACTTGCTAGCTCCGATCCATAATTTAAAATTCCACGAATTGACGTTAAGACAACTCGCAGTTTAAAACTGGAGTCCTCTTACGTAGCCACCTCGTAAAATATTTCGTGCACCGAAAGACCTGGCTTTATTTTACAGCTCCGACGTGCGTGGAAAAATCTTACGAATTCTTTGAAATGTTTGCTCTCGTTTGAAATGTTATTGTGAAGAGTAATGTTCTGAGAATTGTTCTCTATTAATAAATTATTATGTTGACTACACTATATAATTACGTATTTATTTATTTCTGTTTTGTATTAAACTTAGATCTGTGATCTAAAACTTTGGACAGACGTCCACAAGGAAGCTAATGATTTCATGGCATTTATTAAGAAAAAGGGTCCATATTATCGGCTTACAAAGAAGAGATTTATCTCGATTTCCGTCTGAATAATACACCCAACAAATACACATAGTTCTAACCCCACACTAGGTAAAACCTGTCTCGTGGGTATCAAGAACTAGAGGACTACGGTCCCACAACACCCAGACTTGTAAGAAATATCTGTCTTGCGGGAATCGAAACCACGACTTCTCGTTTCACAGCTGACCTGATTTTTATATTTAGTCGCAATATATTTTTAATTCCATAAAATAAAAAAATAAAGGTATGATATCGGGATGCCCAATACTTCCCTTTACTTCCCAATCCATATTCTTTTCCTTTAAGGTCGGTAGCACGCCAATGTTTTTTTTATCCTGGCACGGCTAAGTGACTGCACTGCACCTGATGGTAAGCGCAATGCCGTCCAATTAGAGTATCTAGTAGCGGCGAGAGATAATCTATCCCCCGCTACTCAACACAATCATGCCGGCCTGCATCTTCACACTACGCCATGAGCAAGAAGGTGAAGAAGCGGTCGAGAGTCTAGTGTCAAAGTACTCAGAAGGCCGCAAAATGCCAAATATTGTACCCCAACTCTAGACCTCCGACAAAAACTGGATGTACACTTGCTGATCCCGGATTGCGACACACTTGCTTGTACCATTATGGCGGGTCTTACACCCTCTCAGTGGCCAGATGAAGATCACAATCAGGTGACTCACTTGCTCTTTGATATAATAAACCTTCCATCATGGCTATTCAGAGTATTATGCTCTTGTCTGCGTTAATATTTTATTTCAATTTGTAGGTTTTGTTTTTGATTGGCAATCAAACAAACAACCGCACAATATATTTACGAAAACACTTCAACTGTACGCCACTTCGTTTTGAATTTCGAATGAAAAATCTCGATTTGAATACGAACAACGGCATGGCTCGTGAATGGGCCAATCAGCGTGATTCGTACTCGGATATTTTAAATGGGCTTTTCATTTGTAAAGGCTTATTGTTTACGATGTTTGTTGAAACTTATTGGTCTAATTATGAAATTGTTTGGGAATTATGATTGCGGCATTGTGTATAATTTTAAGTTTAAGTAATGATATTTTATGTTGATGGAATCAAGTATTTAAATTTTTCTTTTTTTTTCTTGTAAGAATTTGAAACTGAAATTTGCTGAACTTTTTGTTATTACATAGGGTATTGTTTTTGGCATAAGATAGCTTCAATGGCTTTTGCCAAATAGTGAAACGAGAGGACGTAGGCTCGATTCCCACAATGTTTGTGTGACAGATATTTGCTTCAGGTCTGGGTGTTATGGGACGGTACTTAGCCCCTCATAGTTCTTGATACCCACGATACAGGTTTGACCTAGTGTGGGTCAGAACTATATTTGTGACAGTTAGGTGTTCTTTTTCCATAAAGATTTTTCATCGAAGTTCGAAAATATGTATCATAAAAGGTATCAAATACACAAATACATACATACTAATTGAAGGTAAAAGAATATATTTTATTCTTTCTGACTATTTTATGCAGACAGGACGGATGAACCTACAAACAAAATTAGAATAAATAAGTTGTGATCATGCTTCGGTTAACCTTGGCACATTGTTGGTCAGATAAATTCTAAACGGGCGAGGCGCGACATTAACGCTTTATGACACATCCAAGGACCAAGACTCCACACATATTAACAAGGACTTATGAAAATAATTTTCATCGCTATATGTTTACAGAAGGCTGTTTTTTTTATGTACCCCTCTGCTCTCTCTGATATTATTCAGGGACTTTGTAACCTATTTAATTGCATAATTAAATTAAAAGAAAGTGCTAAAAAAAAACGACTAGATATTACATTATTTCTTTATTGTTGGAAACTTTATTGGTCCAAGATTTAGTTATATGTATCTTTAATTAATAATATACTTAATATTGTTTGTTTCCTGTACTAAGATAAATAAATAAAATAAAAATACATCTAATAAAAAATTAACTGAATCTAAAAATCTCTATGTGTATCCTTATGTGTATCAAGCAGTCCGACAGTACAATTCCTTACATGGATACACATAGAATTATTACATAATTTTACAATTTTATCCAAATAAAACAGTAAAAACACATTCCTCGGCGATTCATATTCTTATTTTTATTTATTCATATTCCTTTCTATACATCTACGTGCTACAGAAGGCTGGTTGGTACAAATCATTCCATGGTGACCTCCACCGACCATAAACACTCACTATATAAAGTGGTTATGTTGCCGACTAATGGGGTTTGAGATTTGAACATCAGAATATATCTCATTCTAGGAAATAGCAAGTTGCTCACTTCACGTTGTTTCCCTGTGGGACATATACAAATTTGGACTGCTTTGGCGCAGTTGTAATTGCGCATGCGTTACAACCGCTGTGCTGAGGTCTCGGGTTCGATCCCCGGGTCGGGTAAAGTGATATTGGGTTTTTCTATCTAGAAATTCTCAGTATTAGCCCGGAGTCTGGAACCTGTGCCCGGTATGGCAATAGGCTCGCCCCCTATCACATTATGGGACCGAAATTCGGCGAAAAGTGGGTGTACTGGTTACACCTCTGCCTACCCCTTCGGGGATTATAGGCGTGAGTGTATATGTAATATGTATGTACATATACAAACCGATCGATCTCAGTCATTTTTATTAATTTATACTTTTTATTGTACAGTGGAATATATGATATTAAAACACACAAAAATAGTAAGTACAATTGGCGGTCTTATCTCTCGGCGATTTTTTCAAGACAACCATGGGATGGAAAATTTGAAAAGGGAAAAGAAAGAGAGGAGTGCAGACTGTGTACATAATAGTATTAGGGAAAAAACTAAAGAGCATGCATCGAGGTAGCATTTAGTCTTAATTTCATTAAAAGTTTTTTAATTCATAAAAAGTACACCGACTTCAATAAAAAACTAATTATGCGTCACTATAAAATTTGAAGGTTGCCCTTGATTTTTCTGAGATCCCATCATCAGATCCTGACTTGGTGCCAATGGGACCAACTGGGAAGTATATCCTTTTAAACAAAAAAATAATTTCCCGAATCGGTCCAGGCGTCTTCGAGTAATCGGGGAACATACATAAAAAAAGATTCCGACGAATTGTTAACCTCCTCCTTTTTTGAAGTCGGTTAAAAACATCAATAATAAAAAACAAAAAAAAAGTGATTCATGCTGTAGTAAAAAACTGTTTACTAATCGTAGTATTGGGATAATGATAGTCTCATATTTCCAATTACTGAATATCTAATTTTCATACGTAAAACTAAAGCTATTTAATTCGGTGAATTCAGAGAAATTAATTTATTGTAGGTGGCTAGATGGTTTCCTAATAATGTTTTCTCTCGCCACGAAAACATAGACGCTTTGTTAAAGGTTTTTCAATCTGAGAAATGGGTGGACGTATTTTTCCATTACTACAATTTAAAAAGTTAAAGCTATTGTGCATCCAAAGCTTTTGTAATGGAATTTTATGAGGTAACAAATCACAATTCCGTCACGTCGTCTCTTGACATAATTTGCGTCGTCGAAAAAGTTTGATTGGCCGACTGAAATTCAGCCAGTATTCAGTAGCGATCAGAACGGCAGGGGTGGTGTACGCCCTTCGCCGCCAAGTTTCCCGCCACTATGTCCGCGAGAGGTAAACGCGCGTTCCATATTTGAATTTGACTTTTTTATTTGATATTTATAAAGGAAACATGAATTGTGCAAAGTATCGACAAAGGTAGTAAATGGTGTATTCAAGTATTAAAAATATATTTTTGTTTCAGTTGCAACAGTGCTGCTAGTTTTCGCCTTCGCCGAATATATTTGTTGTTTTGGTAAGTGATTTTTTTATGTATTACCAATTTAGAAGTTTGATAATTCACTTTGATTCAAGAATTAAAATAATGTGTATGATTTTGAAAAACTGCCACATTTTACATACCATAACATTTGATTCATTTGATTACCGAGTGTTTACGTATTTAATTAACCACTTTTTGTGTAAGAGAATATACCCGAATTAACTATCATACTCATCTACGTATAGTTTTTCTTATACAATTAATTAGTGTTAGAGATCTTATCGGTTTTAAAAATAGCGGCCGAACAATGCCGATTGAGAAATTCTTACAGCTCTTACGATTTATGTTATACCATTCAAAATCAACTGGTATTAGCAGATCTCGTTTTTTGGCCATATTTATTTTAGAAAATTATGCTCATAAATGCATCAAAATAAAGATGCAGTACGTGTTTATACAAATCAATTAATTCTACTAAAATCCGCGCAGTTTTTTTAGTATTTTTTCTTAAATGCAAAAAAAAAACTTCAAACCACTCTCCTGTAAATTTAAAAAAATGTGGTTTAAATAAAATGGCCCGCCAACCGTCTATATATTTTTATGTAGCGATTGGGTTGGCAGATTTCTTAGGATTTTTTTGGAACCAGTAGCCCTACTCTTGAAATCAATTCAATCTCGAACTCGATACAGTTTCAAATCCAATCTAGAAGATATTGAAACTAAATGAAATAGAATATTTAAGAATTAGCGATCTTCATTTAGTTGGTGTTGCGTTAAAGAGTGCCAATTGTACAGTTTTGGAATCCAATTCCAATTTTAACAACAGTCAAGAGTAACCCTCCAACCCGTAAATTAGACGATTCGTGTGACGTAAAAATTCATGCGTCACTCGCTCAGTCTTTGATCAGCGAGACGATTCCACATTACTTCCTTGCGATTAACCACATCTCGATTGATTCAACGGTCTTTGCACCATTAAATGCCACTGCTCGAATTCAGTATGTCTTGAATGGTACTCGGTACTCGTATGGTTTAAGAAATTGAGAGAAACAAAGAAAATAATCTTTATTTGGTTAACACTTTAAGTGACTAGAGCAGCGATAGCCTAGTTGGTTGCAGTACGGACTGTTAAGACGAAGTCGTATGTTCGAAACCCAAGTGGCATACACCTCTGACTTTTCTAAAGTTATGTGAAGTCTACCAACCCGCAATAGGCCAGCGTGGTGGACTAAGGCCTAACCCCTCTCATTAGTAGAGGAGGCCCGTGCCCAACAGTGGAAAAATGTTTAATACAGGGGTATGTACTCACATATACATAAAAGTGTACTACAAAAATAAGAAAACAGTTAAAGACCTTAAGTATAATACTACTTCTCAATTTGACAGCCTCCGTGACGCAGCGGGCGAGTAGCCGGCTGTGAAACGAGAGGCCGTGGGTTCGATTCCCGCACCGGGACAAATGTTTGTGACAGACAGATATTTGTGTCGGGTCTGGGTGTTGTGAGACTAAAAGTCTTGCGTAGTCCCTGATACCCACGACACAAATATCGGGGCTATGTGTGTGACTGTTGGGTGTATTATTATTATACCTATTATTCTTCACTGTTCACACCAAGGACTTAATTCAGTATCTCAATGTAAATCTCTGTCCACCCTCTCAATAGCTCTGACACAGTCCACGGACACGCACACTTAAATTAAATTAATAGTAACGAAACAAGACCCTGTGTTAACTTGGCGCAGACACACGTATAGAATTTTAATTACTTCTCCGCTTCGGGACTAGGTTCAATCAAACTGTAATTTAGTTTCTAACATTGTGTTCCGTTGATTAGGAGTTTTGATTTTGGTTTATTGACAGTATATTCTCTTAATATTACATACAAAAGTTCACGCCTATTTCTAAAGGGGTAGGTAAAGGCGTAAGTACATACACGGTTAGCCAACTTTCGGACTTATCGGATAACTTATGTGTGAACGCACTAATATTATTGAAATCTTTTGTTTGCATAATTGTAATTATTTACACCGGGATTTGAATGCCGTCCTTTCTTAGTCTAAGTACAAATTCGCCATTACATCACTGAAGAGATAAACTGCGATCTCTTAATATGTAACAAATATTATGAAGTGCTAAGTCTATTCCGAAATCCGTTCATTTCTTTTTTAGGTGATGCCACTACCAGTAAATAGGCAGACTGCGGTTTTATTATATGTATAGATTTCGGCAAAAACTAAACTAAATTGTATTTTAGCATTGTTTTTTCTATTTGTTGTTTGTTCTATTGCGTCATGTCAGTTCGAATTCAATCCGATAGATTTTATTGGCTTGACTGTTTTTTATCCGGAAAAATGCATACATTGCACCGTATAGTTTTTTTGTTCTAGTGTTTGAATTTTTTTTTGTTTTTAACAGAGCAAGGGATTGACATGATTTATTGCATGTGGTAGTTTAGGGGTCAGAGAACGATAAGGGCTACTTTCTTTCCCAGAAAAATACACGGTTCCTATGGGATAGAAAGGTAAAATAGGTTAAAAAAAACAATCCATGGATTGTTGCTGGCACGGCAAAGTGACCACACTGCACCTGATGGTAAGCGCAGTGCCGTCCAGTTAGAGTATCGAGTAGCGAGACACTATCTATCCCCCGCTACTCAACACAATCATGCCGGCCTGCTTATTCACACATGGGCAAGAAGGTTATGAAGCGGTCGAGAGTCTAGTGTCAGAGTACTCAGAAACATTGTACCCTAACTCTAAACCCCCGACATGGATGTACACTGGCTGATCCCTGAACGCAACACACTTGCGTGTGCCACTATGGCGGGTTTTACACCCTGTGTACTTACTTACGAAGAGTCATCTATACAACGTTTGTGTTCAGAGTTATTTATATCATTATTGAGAGTTTGGATTACACGGTAGATCGACTATGAAAATGTAGAAAATGAAACAAACTGAAAAGGAGCATCGAAATATCACTGGGGCCTAAGACATAGTGTATTTCGAATCCCGATTGCTAATGTGGAATCATTGTCCAGCAGTAATATCACGACCAATTATTCAAGTAATACTTCAAGATATCGTGTTAATAATACCAAACAAGCTAACATCAATAATATAGTTACTAGGCAACTTCAAATTATATAAAGTAAATAATCCACATGAATTTTTGATAACGAAATTGGCTGCCGAAAGCTAAACGTTCAAGAAAGTATAACTATAATATGGTTTAAGCCACGTATTACTTCAGTATTTTTACCGAAGCCTATAATTTACCACCATAGATTACGTAAAATTGATAGGTCTTGGATTAAAATTGTATGGTTACCATGATATTCAATTCGGTTATGGTAGTCTGTAGTGATTGTTTAAGGATCTTTAAAAATCTGTACCACCTTTACATGTTAAAATAGATTATTTAGGTTTAGATATCAAAGGAATCATAAAATAAATAAGTCTTGGTAATTTTATAAGATGCTATAAATAACTAACTTATATAAATA
This sequence comes from Laothoe populi, assembly GCA_905220505.1. Classification (NCBI taxonomy): domain Eukaryota; kingdom Metazoa; phylum Arthropoda; class Insecta; order Lepidoptera; family Sphingidae; genus Laothoe; species Laothoe populi. The sequence goes on along the minus strand of HG992152.1, from coordinate 20,411,954 downwards.
TACCTCAAGAATAGAAAAGGTGATAAGATATTCATCCGCCCGAATAGCGACCACCGTACACAGAGTGTAAAACACACTATGCCGTGCGAGGATAAAGAAAAATCTCCTTTTCAAGATTTTGTCCACATTATCCGAGTACACCAATACATGTGTATTTGAGACTTACAGGAATTCTATGAAGACAGAAACTTTCGTACTGAAGACATGGTCAACATACATCTTTTTAACGCTTGGGTAACTGACTCTTAGGATTTTTTTTGAAACTCAACGAATTGTGTAACGTACAGCGGAGACATAAATGTTCCTGAGTTTGATAAGAGATGGTTTCAGGTTGTAACTTGCTATTGTGGTTGCCTTAATCCATACTAATACTATAAATGCGAAAGTAACTCTGTTTGTTTGTTTGTTACCTCTTCACGACTAAACGGCTGAACGGATTGTAATGAAATTTGGTAAGGAAATAGATTTTATCCTGGAGAAGGACATAGGCTATATTTTTTCTCAAAAAACAACCTTGAAAGGGGTCAAATAGGAGGTCAAAATTTGTATGGGAAATCTATAATTCCTCGACTTAGGGGTCTGTAAATTCATATTTAGGCTTTTGGTAGGAAATAAAGAAATACGTGTTTCACATTTTTACACGAAGTTAAATAGTGAGAGAGTAAGAGAGTGAGAGAGTGAGAGAGTGAGAGAGTGAGAGTGAGAGAGTGAGAGAGTGAGAGAGTGGGAGAGTGAGAGAGTGAGAGAGTGAGAGACTGAGAGACTGAGAGACTGAGAGAGTGAGAGAGTGAGAGAGTGAGAGAGTGAGAGAGTGAGAGAGTGGGAGAGCGAGAGAGCGAGAGAGCGAGAGAACGAGAGAGCGAGAGAACGAGAGAGCGAGAGAACGAGAGAGCGAGGGAGCGAGAGAGCGAGAGAGTGAGACCGTCAGTTCTTCAGTCCGTCAGTCCGTCTGTCCGTCTGTCCGCCTGTCCGTCAGTCTGTCTGTCCGTCTGTCCATCAGTCCGTCAGTCCATCCGTTTGTTTTGTTACCTTTTCACGACTAAACGGCTGACCGGATTGTGATGAAATTTGCCAAGGAGATAGATTACATCCTGTAGAAGGACATAGGCTATCTTTTTTCTCAAAACACAACTTTCAAAGGGGTCAAATAAGAGTTCAATATTTGTATGGGAAATCTATCATTCCTCAAGTTAGGGATCTGAAAATTCATATTAAGGCTTTTGGTAGGAAATGGAGAAATAAGTGTTTGAACGTTTTTGAAAAATCATCCCTGAAAGGGGCAAAGTGAGGTTAAACTTATGAGGTATTCTTTAGATGCAATCTCAAGATTCAGGCACAACAACTGAGAGGCTGGACAATCGCTACAGGTGCCTTAGTGCAGAAGACAACGCCTTGGATTGTATACTTCTGCTCCCGGAAATAACCTCCACGCGGGCGGAGCCGCGAGCAACAGCTAGTAGATTCATATTTTGCTATTTTATCATAATAAGTGTTCAGGACAGGACAGCCTCCATGGCGTAGCGGTTGAGTAGCCGGTTGTGAAACGGGAGGCCGTGGGTTTGATTGAGACAAATGTTTGTGTGACAGATTTTTTTTTCGGTTTCAACACCCAGTTGTGGGACTACAGTCCCTCGTAGTTCTTGATATCTCACTAAACACGTTTTACCTAGTGTAGGGTCAGTACTATGTGTGTGACTTTTAGGTGTATTTATTTATTAATTAAAAATATTACTAATATTAACTTATTAAATAATTTCAATACATAAGTAATATACTCAATCAAATAATTCGCTCTAAAGCTTATCAATAGATGCAAACTGGCAGTTCCCTAATTTCCTTTGTGTCTTTAAATAAAGAATCCAAATTGTTTCATCTGTATGTATATAATGAGAATGAAACTGGGGCAATGTGTCCACCGTCCGCTGGCAACTTCATTTGGGAATTAACTTCGAAAATTATCGCACACGTGCATAATGCAGTATTTTCAGAACCTTTGTTTATAGTGTGGGTATAAATTTAACACATAAGAGCGTTTCGTTTTATTAACTGACTTCAAAAAAGGAGGAGGTTAACAATTCGTCGGAATCTTTTTTTTTATGTATGTTACCTGATTACTCGAAGACGCCTGGACCGATTCAAGAAATTATTATTTTTTTGTTTAAAAGGGTATACTTCCCAGGTGGTCCCATTTGCACCATGTCAGGATCTGATGATGGGATCTCAGAAAAATCAAGGGAAACCCTAACATTTTATAGTGTCGGATAATTTGTTTTTTATTGAAGTCGGTGTACTTTTTATGAATAAAAAACTTTTACTTATTTACGATCTGTTAATGTGAGTGGATTTATTTTTATTGGAATGGATTATAAGTAATTTGTTATTTTGGATAATTTCTGAAATAGCAGTTTAGCTGGTACGGATATTGATAGCCTCCAACCGCAGCTGGCGAGAAGCTAGATGTGAAACGAAAGGCAGTGGGTTCTATTCCTGCACCGACACATTTATTTGTGTTGCAGATATTTGTTTCGGGTCTGGATGTTGTGGGACCATAGTCCCTTGTAGTCTTAAAATATACGAAACAGGTTTAACGATGTGTGTTACTCAGAACTATGTGTGTGACTGTTCGGTGCATTTATATGTATTATATTATTTATTTATGTTGGCGTAATACGTTAAGGAATTTGAAATTTATCCTTTATTACTTATACAATATGATACAGTTTTCGATAAGATCGAAACACGGTTCAAGTTAAATCAAAGTAGAGTAGTAAGAAACGCGATCTTAGCATTCCAAATGGAAATAGTGTTTGGAAACTACAAAGTTAAATCTGATAGGACGGTGTCGAAACTTGCGTCAGTCAATGATTGTGTTCAAATCTCTTGTAAAGCTACTTTGTCGGAGTTTAAAACTGCCAGTGTAGAGGGCAGGTTTTGTGATATTGTTTCAAATGTGTAGACCGATAATTTACGTAATCATTTTAAGAAAAATTTTAATGTCAAATATTTTTAGGATATTTTTTCATGTTGCAGATGTTGTTACAAACAACTATTTGGATATTTCTTTAAATATTTATGAGTAGCTGTTGCTCGCGACTCCGCTCGCGTGTAGTTACTTTCGGGAGCAGAAATATACAAACCAAGGAGTTTTCTTCTGCACTGAGGCACCTATAGCAATCGTCCTGACTCTCAGGTGTTGTGCCTGAAGCTTGAGATTACATTTAAATAATACCTCATAAGTAAACCCCTCACTTCGCCTCTTTTAGGGATGATTTGGTAAAAACGTTGAAACACGTATTTCGTTATTTCTTACCAAAAGCCTAAATATGAATTTTCAGATCCCTAACTTGAGGAATTATGGATTTCCCATACAAATTTTGAACTCCTATCTGACCCCTTTCAAGATTGTTATTTGAGAAAAAAGATAGCCTATGTCCTTCTCCAGGATATAATCTATCTGCTTGCCAAATTTCATCACAATCCGTTCAGCCGTTTAGTCGTGAAAAGGTAACAAACAAACAAACAGAGTTACTTTCGCATTTATAGTATTAGTATGGATTACTTACATATTAAATCACTTGACATTTATATCGTTTAAACAATATTCTTCTTTACACAATATTCGATTTTCTAACGAGCTACCTTTGTACACTTACATACACTCTATTATTTGTCCATTTCGCTAACAACACAGAAACTCCGTACCATCGGATCAACGTGCCCAAATGCAGTCCATAACAAATGGCCCAGTAAAATGGGAGCCGGCGACTGGAGCATCCAGATATTCGAGACGACAATCCCTCAGGACTCCGCGTGAAATCCGTGCAATGTGATCGGGAATTATTGATGGGCCGGGGTTTCCGCCCGTGCCACCTTACCCCTTTGTACTATAGCTACGCTAATATATTTCGTCAAATTGGGACTCCGTTGTTGATATCATATTATCCGTATTCTCTATAGGCAGTCGTTCCTTTTGTTTTACTGTGTATGCAATATTAATGGGGATCAAAACATGCTTTTTTGATGTCATTCACGAATATTTTTGTTTATTTGGATTAGGAAGAGTCACCTCATTGGTTTTCACTGTTTCAACATATTGAAGTCGAAACATCGACGAAGTCTGGGGTTTAAGTCACAAATGGGAAATTATTTGTGTTCAGATTTTTGATTCTGAAAAACATGAGTTGCAGGAATATCTGATTTTTTTATTCTTGCTCGGCAATGTGACCACACTACACCTGACGGTAAGTGCAGTATCGTCCAGTTAGAGTAGCCAGAAACCATCTATACCCTGCTACTCAACACAATCATGGCTGCCTGCTGTATAGCTTCTTCAGACTACGCCATGGGCAAGAAGGTGAGGAAGTGGTTGAGGGTTTAGTGTCAGAGTACTCAGAAGGCCGCAGCACTGCCAAACATCGTACCCCAACTCTAAACTCCTGACAAAATAATCGTACATATCAAAACACTAGAAGAAAGCATGCTTGGTGAACCGTGGGTACACTACTTGCATTTCTGCCTACGACTTAGGGATAAGAGCATAAGCTTAGGTTAAAGAAGAGTCATTGTCAAAAACAATAAATTGGCAATTAGTATGTGACAGGTCATCTACTAGAAAGAATGAACCGGACCACAAAAAAGCCCGCCGAGTTTGATTCGCTGGATTGTCTCAGGACTGGGTCGCGCCGCGTAGTATCCAGCGGTAATATAAGCCCGCTGAGTTTGTTTCGCCGGGTCTTCTCAGGCTGGGTCGCGTTGTGATCCGGTGCTAGATTTTAAAACGTGCGACGTCTCGGAAATACCCATGGTCCATATCAAACCCATTTAAAAATATTTATATTTGACTGGTATTTCTTTGAATAACATTAAAAATAAAAATTATAAACACCTTATAAATGAATAAATTGATTGCTAGTGTATTGATGATGCTATGTATACATAAGTTGATATCCTTTTCTAAAATTTCTTTACTTTTTTTAATGTACTGACTTGTCATAAGAGCTATGTAATTGCCTACATGATCAATAAACGATTTCATTTCATTGTATGTCAAGCTTAAATCTCTCTGTGAAAATTATTCTATGGTCTATATGAATTGAAATTAATAATATTCTGACTACAGTTATTAATTTTAATATTTAATCATTTATTTTTCAGTCAGTTTGGCTAGAATGAATATTTCAAAGCGCTCCAAGTTAATAGCTTCTTTGAATATAGAAATATTGTTACTATTACTGGCTAAATAAATTTTGATTATGATTATATTGTTGCTTTGATGTTGTAGATAAGGGCAAAGTAATTACTACTGTTATTAATAAATAATGTAATAAACTTTGTTAATTACTTATCCATTTTATTAAAACGTTGTAGAAATTACTTTTATACACCATTTTTCTCAACTACATTAAGTGTGATTTTTCAACGTTTATTTATTTTATTTGGTTTACGAACAATTGTTTACACCCATTCACTTACAGATATTGAACATATAAAGATAACACATGCATTAATGTAACAGTTAATTATAGGTAAACACCATTTACACAAGAAACAATAAACAATAAACAATAAACATTTTATACACTATATCAATCTACAATATAAAATCAACAAATCTTATGAACTATACTAGCCTAAAGAAAAATAAAAGTAAAATAAGCTAAAAGTGTATGCCGGATGAGCAAAAAAAACAAATTAAAGAAAAACCTAAAATATTTTGAGTAAATAAAGCCAAATCTATTACAACTTGCATCTATCTTAATCAAAATCAGCCATAACGTTGATCATTCACCTTCAGTTGACTTACTTACTTGACTTTCATCATCATCGTCATTCGCAGCCTTTTTAATTATACATTGCTTTATATTTCATGCCTATTTTTTATTCCATTCGCCTCGGTTCAGTGCTAAGTGCATCCAAAAACGACATCAACCTCCATTAATTTACTATCGGCTTACTTTCGATGTATTAAGTTAAGCATGTTTTTTGGTTTTGGACATAGGTATACCCAGCGGTTCAATATTTACTAATTTACAAAGAAAGAAAGAAAGAAAGAAATATTTTATTTGTAACAAGCATTTACATAGGTAAAAACTAAAAGATATTATAATAAAACGATATTAATACTACATGTAAAGACACAGGGAAAAATAACCTGTGTTTGCACAATAACACACTTACCTAGCTTTAGTATATAAAATAAGAAAAATTATGTGCTCATAACAAATACGGTCGCAGTCGCCGCAGCAATTTAGTGACATTGTGTTGATACATGAACGGATATTAAACAATATTTGTCAAAAGTGAATACAGGAAGTTATGTTACTTCTCATCTGGTGAGTTCTGTCTTACCTTTTGGCGATTTTTAGGTTTCCTACTTTTCCATTACATAAGTATAAGTTAACCCCCGTTTAGACTATATCAATCTGCTCGTACGGATCGATTCTGAAAATAAACAAATTTACTTCGTTCAAGTGGGTCTTAGACGTCTAACGTTAGACAGCCCATTTCCACACATCCCAGCTACATCTTCTTTGAAAAATCCTACTATAATATCATAAATGCGAATGTTTGTATGTATGGATGGATGTTTGCTCAATCACGCTACGGCTGGTGGTAGGATATTCATATCCGCCCGGATAGCGACCACCGTACACAGGGTGTAAAACCCGCCATAGTGGCACACGCAAGTGTGTCGCGTTCCGGGATCAGCCAGTGTTCATCCGGTTTTTCTCGGGAGTCTAGAGTTGGGGTACAATGTTTGGCCATTTTGCGGCCTTCTGAGTACTCTGACACTAGACCCTCGACCGCTTCTTCACCTTCTTGCCCATGGCGTAGTGTGAAGGAGCAGGCTGGCTCATGCCAGCCTGCTCCTTCACACTACGCAACGCAACGCTTCACACTACACAATCATTTGTGTTGAGTAGCGGGGGATAGATCGTCTCTCGCTACTCGATACTCTAATTGGACCGCACTGCGCTTACCATCTGTGCAGTGCGGTTACTTTGCCGTGCTAGGATAAAAGACAACGGCTGGACGGGTCTGGTTGAAATTTAGCACAGAGATAGATAATAATCTGGAATAGCACATAAGCTACTTTTTATCCCAGAAAAATGTACAGTTCTCGTGGGATAGTTAGTTTTTCACATAGCAAGGGATCGACATGATTTTACTACTTTTTATCCCGGAAAATATAATATTGCATTTATTCCTGATATTGTCATAATGCATGCTTCTAATAACAATATATATCATAATATTGCAGTAAAATTTTAAACAAACCGCTGGAAGTTAGTTTCTGCCAAAATCTCTTGGGGTTTCTGCTGGCATCTGGCCATTCACAGTGGCTGTTTCGTGAAATATTGATGAGACAGAAACCTATTTGCACCGTGATACTTTCGAACTAGTGTTCGAATGTTAAATTCTATGCGAAATTGATCTGCATAAATTTTGATTATAACGAATCCATATGATAAACAATATAGAAGAATTTTCTTAAAGAGGTAAAACCACGATGTAGACAGTTTTGTCATTAGCATTAGTCTGTTCGACCTGGTTAGAAGAACTGTCTGACTGAAAACTAACGTACAGTAGTTTGCTGTTGAATGACATTTTCAAAACCCTCCGCTTCTCAATCTCTATTCCTTTCAAGTCGGCAATGCGCCTATGAGTCTGTGTGCTCATGGGTGGTGGATATCACCCTCTAGACTCACTTGCTTTTTGCCGGCCTCTGGTCTTAAAACAATCTCTTGTAAATATTTTAAAGCAATTTTTATAATGAAAACAAACGTAATTATTTTCATACGTATGTTTTGAACAGCTTCATTTAAATTTTTCATCGCTGTTAAGGTAAATTCCTAGGCAAGTTTTAATAAAATGTCTGACGCAGGCCGCCTGTTGTACACCGCATTTAATTGTTTGAGAAAAGATTGTTCTGGAGAGCTGGGGCTTTTTGCGGTTGGGAGTCTGTACGGCTCGGTAAATGTTTACTTAGTTTTTTTAGTTAATTAATTATATCGTTTTATCCAATATTTTTTGTACTTATTTGTTTTAACTTATATTAATAATAATACTAGCCCTATGTCAAACATTGTCCCAATGCTGGGCACGGGACTCTTCTACTATTGAGAGGGGTTAGGTCTTAGTCCACCACGCTGGCCTAATGCGGGTTGTTAGATTTCACATACCTTCGAAATTCTTATGAGAATTCTCAGGTATGCAGGTTTCCTCACAATGTTTTCCTTCAACGTTAAAACAAGCGATAATTCACATTAAACACACGTAACTTTAGAAAAGTCAGAGGTGTGCCATTTAGGTTTCGAACATGCGACTTTCGTCTTGACAGACCATACCGCAACCAACTGGGCTATCGCTTGCTAACTTAGTCTATAAAAACACGGGTTGATTAGCGTAAAAAGGCTTTCATCCATGGTCTTTAAAGTAGCGAAAATAGTGCCCTATGATTAGTTCTGCGTTAAAACACTCGATGCATGACCATACATTTTCCGAAATATTTAAAATTATTTCCATTTTAACATGAAAAGAATGTTAAATGTACGTTTTTCCAATTTTGGATATTTTCTTAATACGAAAGGATAAATAATAATTAATTTCATTAATTCCATCATCGTTGGTCCGAATCTACTTAACAAAAAACAGTACTGTGGTCTTTCGCAACATGGCCCGAAGCAGTACATTTAACAAGAACGTATTGTATTCGTATCATGAGAAGGGACGTCGAAGTACCCCACATTTATATCCTTAATATTGAGCATCTTCATTCTAAATTTAAAATGTACCTTTTCAAATCGTTGAGGCACACATTATCGTGCAGTCTCACGCCCGGAGGTCGGTAAGCTCTCAGATGCGATTTTAATGTGTCGCACCCGGAATCGCTCTGGTTGCATAATTCATGAGCGCCGGTTCAACTGCCGTGCCACTCACGGTTTGATTTGATGATTTATTTGAATAAAGATTTCGTTCACGCTACGATAATTCGATCTTTACAGGAATTATAAGGAATTACTTGAATGGAATTGAGTATTAGGTTATAAGGAGCAACGTGGGCTATGTTCAGAACAAGTCATGTTTTAAAAATATCTAGTCAATAATAACCTCTTATTATATGTTGTTATTGTGAAATAAGAACAAAAGCCTATTTGGTTTTGGTTTGAAACCAGTCCAAATGACATACAAATTTGTCTTTCTACCTTTAACGGTGACGTAAAACATCGTGAGAAGACCGGAATACCTGAAAACACTCCAGTATTTCAAGTTACCTAACCTGCATTGGTCCAGCGCGGCGTGGTAGATGGGCCTGGTTCTGGTAATGGTTCTTTCATTAGTAGAAGCGGCCCGATCCCAGCAGTGAGACAGTGTTTAATACAAGACTTGTAAAATAATTCGAGTGCTACAGTTGTATACAATACAACTACTGTGTCGAGGTCTCGGGTTCGATCCCCGGGTCGGGTAAAACTGATATTGGGGTTTTCTGTCACGAAAAATTCAGTATTAGCCCGGAGTCTGGAATTGTGCCCGGTATGGCTATAGGTCCCATATCACATCATGGGACGGTAATAAACTCAGGGAAAAGTGGGTGTACTGGTAACACCTCTGCCTATCCCTCCAGGGATTACAGGCGTGAGTGCGTGTGTATGTATGTAAAATTATTTATTGAAATCCTGGTAATACAGAAAGTTTTGTAATTACGCCTAATTAATATATTTTTATATAACGAATGTGTCAGTCGACTTCTCATAAATATCCAGGAAATCGACACAATCTATCTCATGTTCCAATTATAACAATACCAATTATATTTACTTACAAAAGTATCCTAACGTACATATTATTTTTAGACATCGATCACTAAGTTGATTCGAAGTATAAAAGTTTACATTGCGTAGGCGGAGCCTTTGGCAATTTCCCGCAAGCAATTTCTCCTGTTCGAACAATTTTATCGCTAATATGATATTCCCGTATCAGAATAGATCATCTCAACTGTCGAAGTGGCTGATAAATCATAATAATAGATCGACGCGGCTCATGTGGGCTCGTCAATCAGGGTGTATCAAATGCGTTGAATGTAGGAGTAACGCTTACACCCTAGGCGTATTGTTTCAACAGGAGCCAAGCTATGTGTGTAATAGTTAAAGTTCGCATGCGTTACGACTGCTGTGCTAAGGTCTCGGGTCGGGTAAAGTGATATTGGGTTTTTCTATTTAGAAATAATCAGTATCACCCCGGAGTCTGGAATTGTGCCCGGTATGACGATAGGCTCACAATATCACATTATGGGGCCGTAATAAATTCGGCGAAAAGTGGGTGTACTGGTTGCACCTCTGCCTACCCCTTCGGGATTACAGGCGTAAATGTATGTAATAGTTAAAATTGACTATAGTGCGAAAATACCATGGCTTCTGTGTTACTATGGCGATGAGGAGATATCGCCCGTGGGCGCCCCCACAGACGCAGAGTCTCCGGGGCGACCTAGTCGAAGAGGTCGTCGCAGCTTTGTTCCCTGCCACTGAAGATGTCACTCCCCCACCGATGGCGTCACATCCATCGACGCCATCGTCGTTGAGTTCGGCAAGGATTATTTCGGAGGTTTCGCCCGAGGAATTTTGGGCGGTGGTGCTTCGGCTGCGGGGCAAGAAAACAGCCCCGTGTCTCGACGGTATCCCCGGACGTGCGTGGGTGTTAGCCGTCGAGCATCTGGGGACTAGGCTCCGTGGCCTGTTCTCCGCGTGCCTGGAGCAGGGCCGTTTTCCGTCTCAGTGGAAAACTGGGAAGTTGGTCCTGCTTAAGAAGGAGGGGCGGCCCGCAGAGTCGCCATCGGCCTACCGGCCCATCGTGTTGCTCGACGAGGTCTGTAAGCTCTTCGAGCATATCATTCACGCTCGCCTCGTCGAGCATCTTGAAGGGGTCGGGCCGGACCTGGCACAGTGCCAGTACGGGTTCCGGCAAGGCCGATCGACAGTACACGCGATTTTGCGGGTCAAAGCCCAAGCGGGGGATGCAGTGGCTCGGGGTGAAGTGGTGGTGGCGGTGTCTCTAGACATCGCCAACGCGTTTAACACCCTGCCCTGGGCCTGCATACTGGAAGCACTGCGGTACCACGTGGTGCCACCGTATCTCCGGCGTCTGGTGCGCTCGTATCTCTCAGACAGGTACATAGTGTATCCAGGCGCCGACAGGTGGCACCGAAGAGCTATGGCCTGCGGTGTTCCACAGGGCTCAGTCCTGGGCCCTCTCCTGTGGAACATCGGCTACGATTGGGTGCTCCGTGGTACCAATCCCCGAGGCGTCGCTGTCGTCTGTTATGCAGACGACACGCTAGTAACAGCGACAGCCAGGTCTTTCCAGGAGGCCACCCTGCTCGCCTCGTTCGCAACCGAACAGGTGGTGGGCAGGATTCGGCGACTGGGCCTTAAGGTGGCCCTGAACAAAACCGAGGCCCTTTACTTTCACGGTCCTCGGATTCGGCCACCTTTAATGCCCCACATCAATGTGGAGGGGGTGCGGATTCCCATCGGCTGTACAATGAAGTACTTGGGGTTGATTCTGGACAGCCGGTGGGATTTCCGTGCCCATTTCAAGGAGTTGTCGCCGAAATTGGTGCGGGCGGCGGGCGCGCTCGGACGCCTGCTGCCGAACCTGGAGGGACCTAATAGCCCTTGCCGAAGTTTATACGCTGGAGTCGTGCGGTCAATGGCCCTGTACGGATGTCCCGTATGGGCCGAGTCCCTGAAAGCTCGCTGCGTCGCCTTGCTGCGCAAACCGCAGCGTTTGTTGGCGCAGCGAATAGTAAGGGGCTACCGCACGGTCTCCCACGAGGCGGCCTGCGTATTGGCCAGCACCCTCGCTTGGGAGTTGGACGCAAAACTCCTCTCGTCCGCGTTCTTCTGGCGGGAGGAGGCGTCCAGTCGCCGTCAGATGAGACTGGCCCCGAGGGAGATTGCAGCCCGGTTTCGCAGAACCGCTGTGGAGGAGTGGCATACCAGGCTGGAAAGCCCAAGTGCGGGCTTGAGGACAGTCGCGGCAGTGCGTCCTGTACTAAAGAGATGGCTAGACAGGCGCCACGGTGCGCCAACTTTCCGGCTGACGCAGGTACTGACGGACCACGGGTGTTTCGGTTCGTTCCTGTGTCGGATCGGAAAGGAGGTGTCTGCCGTGTGCCACCACTGTGGCAACTGCCGCGAAGACACGGCCCAACATACGTTGGAGGAGTGCCCAGCCTGGGACGAAGAGCGCAGCGCTCTCAGAGCAGTCGTCGGAGGAGACCTCTCGCTGCCGGCCGTGGTGTCGTCCATGGTCGCCAGCCGGAGGTCCTGGCGTTCGGTGGCCCACTTCTGCGAGAGCGTCATCTCGCAGAAGGAGAGTGCCGAGAGGGATCGGGAACGAAATTATCCCTCCCGCCGCCAGAGAAGACGTAGGAGGCGCCGGGTGGACGACTGACCGGCTTCTCCCGCCCTGTGGAACGGGGGCGTTTGAATTCCACCACGGTTACCCCTGCCTGTCGTACGAGGCGACTAATTGGGGCCATCGGGGGTCGCGGGCATGCAGCCCGAATCGATGCACTCCCAGTTTCGGAGTTCCGTGCGACCCCGAGATGGACGGCAGCGCGTGTGGTCAGGCCTCGTTCGCTGTCGTTGTTCGTTGCGCGGGGGCTCCTAAGCCCTCCCATGGAGATGGGCTGCTGCGCAGCACCGCGCAGGGGCGGTTCCGGCAGCAATTCTAGCACTCCTTAGAATACCCCGGGATCGCTCCGTAAGCGCCGAAGAAGGCCACCGCGGGGTTTTAGCTGGTAGTGTCGGGTGGGGTGTACATAGGGGGTAGGGACTCGGCCCAGCGGCTGCCCGGATAGCCATCATCCGGGCAAGGGGCATCCCCCTTGCCCGGATGATCCCTTGGGTCGTAAGACCGGCTAGTCCAGCATAACCGTTTATTCTTATTCCGCTTCCCCCCGAAGCGGGCGGTAGTAATAAAACGCTTTCCCCGCGACAACAAAAAAAAAATGGCTTCTGTGTTACTATCACTGCTCAGTCGAATAGGTTTATAACATGTTTGGCGTCTTTCATCCTTGTATTTAAAGAGTTAGCTTTTTTCTGTTAAGTTATGAAGAGGAACGGGTTTTAGTGTTCCTGTAGCGAAGGCGACAGGCGTTATACCTCATAGACCGCGGCCTTCTTCCAACCTTTCATATTCTGAGCTTCTATATACCTAATATGTAGAAGCAAACTTTGCTACCGCGACTTAGGATGATTGATGTTGTGTTTGATAATCATACTGTGCAGCGCTATTATGTTTTCTTTTAATGCATAGTCCCGACAAACGAGCCAGTGGGTCACCTGATGTTAAGTGATCTCCACCGCCCATGAACATCCACAATACCGAAAGTATCATGTATGCGCTGTCGGCCTTGAAGGACAGGAATAGGGATTAGGAAAAGGAAGGGGGAATCTGGGCCTCCGGATATCTCACTTACCATACGAAATGCGACAGCAAACTGTCAACTGTAATATGTGCTAAGTTTTGTAATTATTCAATAAATTTTATAAGATATGTTATGTTTGCACGACTGTGACTATCTTGCACTTGATGATAATTGCAGTGCGGTGCAAATAAAATGTCAACTGTCCCGAGATGTTCTAATAACATCGGATTCGGTTCGTCTGGTAACCGTTAGGATGACGCTGCGTGAAGTAACTAAATATGTACCGCTTCACCCCAGGACGTCAATCGCGGTTACTTCCGCCGAGTTTTCCATCATATGTACTGAAGCCGCTGTCTAATTTGTCCCCGACAAATAACCATCGTGGGGATATCCCCATATCATGCATCGGTGCGATTAGAAATTTTCTACCTGACATATCAGTCACGAGTTTACGAATAGGCGTTCCCTTCTCCTACAGTTCACATACCATTATACTAGATTCGAAAAAGTTATCGGTTATTGTCGGGGGTCTATAGTTGGATTGCAATGTTTGGCCGTTTTGCGGCCTTCTGCGTACTATGACACTATTCCTTCGACCGCTTCTTCACCTTCTTGCCCATGGCGTAGTGTGAAGGAGTAGGCCGGCATGATTGTGTTGAGTAGCGGGGGATAGATTGTCTCCCGCTACTCCATACTCTAATTGGACGGCACTGCGCTTACCATCAGGTGCAGTGTGGTCACTTTTCCGAGCCAGGATAAAAAAGTATTCCCAAACATAGCTTACGTAAAATATAGATCTAATATAAAACCACTAATAAAATTATTAAGTTCAAAAGAAACTACCTATTTTGAAACATATTGTTCCCTCTAAAATTGCAACGTAGGCACTATTTAGTCTTAAATTAATTTTATTGTTACAGATTCAAGAAACATCGTGTTCACAATTGTGAGTCAGTCAGAGCCGTACCATGCTAGCGTGACGAAGAGGCTCAAGCAAGATATCGAGAACCAAGTATGGCAGATGGAAGGGGTATGTTATTGAATTCATATTAATAATGTTAGAGAAGATTAGATTCCTCCAGCACATAGAATACTAATGACTATACGGCTGGGAAATCATGACATAAACTTGTATCGATGCACAGTTCGTCGATCTTTTTCCGTCCTTATATGATGCGGTTGAGGCAGTTGCCATATTGGCCACAAATTCCGAACAACTTAAATTATCTTTCATTTAATAATCAAATGAAGCCTTCATTGCTTTTTCAAGTTAAATAAACGGGCATCAGAAATATGAGGCGATTAATATACGGATAAGTTATGCCAATGAAATATCAACCAGTTTCAAATTGTTAATAGAAAGACAAAGTTTTTTTTTTTTTTTTTAGTGCCTCGATAGGCAGCCGAGCAGACGGGCCACCTGATGGTAAGTAGTCACCGCCGCCCATAGACTTCTGCAATACCAGGGCACAGCAAAGCCGCTGCCTACCGTTAAGTTCAATCAATACTACTGAAGTTTTCGAGACGGCCCCATATGTTATACTGTATACCGGTATTTGTGACACTTTTTCAATATATCTGTTTAGTTTATATTTTAACAAAAAATAGGATAGGCCTTTGCAAGCTCTTTCCAAGTACATAATTTTTACCATTTCACAAATATTTGATCCAGCTATATTTCTGTCTGTCTAAAAGCAAATCTGATTGGGCCATTCGTTACCTTTCGTATGCTCTTTTACTTTCCAAAGGATTTGCCTAACGCTTCCAATTTCATTTTGAAGACTAAATGGCAAAAGAGATTGGAGTGTCAATATGGAATTAAGGACAGCATTGATATAGGCACGTAGGGTTCCCAATATTCTGTTATAATTCTTATTGTATATTCTTCTTATAATTTATATCTTTATAAATATAATTCTACTGTACGTGTGTATGTCACTGAACTCCTCCTAAACGGCTCGACCGATTTGAATGACTTTTTTCACAAATCAGCCCGGCAGATAGCGCTGCTTTTACGGACAGGACGACATCTGCATGGTCCCCTAGTATTTATATATGTTTGTGTGTTTAAGTGTGGTAAGTATGAGTAGAGTGAATGCGTTTGGGTGGCGCCCTGGGCGGTTTAGGTTCACAAATCATCCCCACAGATGGCAATGCATTCGGTGTGGCGCAGCTTTTACGGGCAGGACGACGTCTGCTGGGACCGCTAGTACATTATAAATATGTGTCCCACTGGAACAAAGGTTTTATAAGCTTATCTGCAACCACAGTTTGTAATTGAATGTTTTCAATTCGAATTTTGATAATAAAACTAGTGAACGTATCGAAATTAACAGCAGCTGAACCATAGTTAACATAAAGTTTATATCGGATCGAGATTAGAGAACAACCTTAAAAATAAGCATAAGTCTGGCAAAGATCTCTTAACGATGATATCGCTTATTTTAACATAATAATGATAATACTAGCCCTGTATTAAACATTGTCCCACTGCTCCTCTACTAATGAGAAGGGTTAGGCCTTAGTCCACCACGCTGGCCTATTGCGGGTTGGTAGACTTCACATACGTGCGTTTTTTGAGATTTCTCAGGTATGCAGGTTTCCTCACGATGTTTTCCTTCACCGTTAAAGCAAGCGATAATTAACAATGAATAGACACATAACTTTAGAAAAGTCAGAGGTGTATGCCACTTGGGTTTCGAACATACGACTTTCGTCTTGACAGTCCGTACCGCAACCAACTAGGCTAGCGCTGCTCTTTTAACATACTATAGTTTTAAGGTTTTACTGTACCTTTGCTTATTTTGTGATCTCTAACTTCTAATAAACGATTTGACTATCATGAAAGATTTCAAAAACCCACGCATGGTCTAAAATTTGATTTGTTGTAATTCAGAGGTATCCAAAAGTGCACCTGACACATGAAGACTTCCCTATACCTGGTGCTTGGACAATTATACCATTACTAGGACCCTTGACCACAAAGTACAGAAGCAGCGACGTCAGATGGGTGCTGTTCGTGGAGTCACACACCGCTGTGAGGTGCGAGAAGCTCATAGATGCTTTAGCGGCTGCTGATAAAAAGAAGGTAATAAAAAAAAATTGTCTTGTCTTTAATGACTTGCTGAGACTGGAAAACTAAACAAATTTAAATATTCTAAGAAACTCATACCAAGTATCATAATTTAGTTGAATGCTTTCGCAATTGTTTAATCATTGTTTTTCAAGTGATACAGGAAACTGAGACTAAGATGTTGATGATGCAAGCGCAACAAGCTGCCACTTCACGTCGTGTTTCCTGTGACACTGTGATATAACCTTAGCCTGGTACCTATTTCTGTAGACCAAGTTTCTATAGCCTTTTTTAAAAAAGGCAGCTTGTTTGCGCTTGCGAAGTGTGAGATCTGGAAACCAAATACACTAACATCTTAGTCTCCGTTTCTTTCCCTTGTGATTATTAACGCATCTATCATTCTTTCGGTATTATATATGTATAGTGGTAGAGCCACGCTGTAGACATATTTGTCTGCAGCATGAATGGGCTCGACCGGGGCAGTACCACTGTCTCACAAAAAACCAACGTAAAGTGACAGTTTACTGTCGCGTTTCGTATGGTAAGTGAGATATCCGGAGGCCCAGATTCCCCCTTCCCTTCCCTAATCCCTATTCCTGTCCTTTAAGGCCGACAGCGCATACATGATACTTTCGGTATTGTGGATGTTCATGGGCGGTGGAGATCACTTAACATCAGGTGATACACGTGCTCGTTTGTCGGAATATACAATAAAAAAAAAAATATGGCTATTCATAGGCGCTGAAGATCACTTACCACTAGTTTGACTATTCAGTGTTTTACCTTCTATGTTATATATTTTTTAAATATGTGTATACTGGAAATCCATAACACAATATTACTTAAGCAATATAAATGTTAGTTATACTTTTGTACTGAAGTCTGAAGGTCTGCATAGAGGACGAAAGGCCTAATACCTCATTGTTCGAGAAGACCTGTGCCCAATAGGCATTATATTGGGTGAAGGGTGGCCATGCTATAAATCAAAACGAAACGGAGTTTGAAAACGTATAAGGACTATGTAAAATAGTCATTACAATAATTATTTTGAAATTTGATTACATACTTTTATAAATTTTTTACCAATACACGTATGAAAAGTTTGTCACGGAAACTACTTTCTATTGCTTTTGTAAGTGCTAAAAAGTTTTTTTAATCATAAAAAGTACACCGACTTCAAAGAAAAACAAATTATGCGTCACTATAAAATTTGACGGTTGTCCTTGATTTGTCTGAGATCCCATCATCAGATCCTGACTTGGTGCCAATGGGACCACCTGGGAAGTATACCCTTTTAAACAAAAAAAGATTTTCTAGAATCGGTCCAGGCGTCTTCGAGTTATCAGGTAACATACATAAAAAAAAAGATTCCGACGAATTGTTAATCTCCTCCTTTTTTGAAGTCGGTTAAAAATGAAAGAAAAATATTTAAATAATCACAATAATAATACACTCAATAGTCACACGCTGATCTGATGACCTAATGGTCAAACCTGTATTTCGGTTTGTAGTCCGGCATAATTTTGTCGAGTAGCGAGATATAGTTCTCTCGCTACTTGATACTCTATCTGGACGACATAGCGCTTACCGTCAGGTGCAGTGTTGTCACTTTACCGTGCCAGGATAAAGAAATTTCTAGAACTGGCTGTCAAAATTTTCCGTTTATTATATCACGCTATTATAAGTGTCTGTGTCTTAGTTTTAGTGATTTTTTTCAAAGATTTAATATTTATATATTAGGACACAATGTGGGTGGGTTACCCGCTAAGAGATCCCGAGCCAACCATCATACACCATTTCACATTCTACGAAGAGTTGGAAGACGAAGGCGGGTTTGTGTACCCCAACTTCGCCAGTGGATTTGCGATACGACTGGAGCTTATTGAACAGTAAGTATATGGCATAAAAATATTAACAACTAGATGCTGCCCGTGGCTGCGCCCGTGGGGAGGTTATTTTTGAAAGAAAAGGTATACAATCCATGGAGGCATCTGAAGCCATTAACCCTTCTATATTTTGCTATCCCATAGGACGCGTGCATTTTTTCGGGATAAAAAGCTTATGTCATTTTCTGATCCCTACACTGCCACAATGCCACAGCTTCCTGGTGTCTACTACCCCGGCCCGAACCAAGAGGTTCGCAAATTCGTATTTTTGCCGCACCCTCCTTCCTATGATCCTGGGTCCTTTAGGCATAGTGTGAAGAAGCTACACAGCAGGCCGGCATAATTGTGTTGAGTAGCGAGGGAAAGATTGTCTCTCGCTACTTGATACTTTAACTGGACGGCACTGCACTTACCATCAGGTGCAGTGTGGTCACTTTGCCGTGCCAGGATAAAAAAAATGCAAAAAATCATGTCGATCTCTTGGTCTGTGAAAAACTAAAGTATCCCACAGGAACTGTACATTTTCCGGGTCTTTTACGTCAGCTGAGGTCGTTATACTACGTGGTGGTTATCAAAACCCCCACTAAACTGGTTACCGATACTCCCACCACACGAAAGCCCACCTTACGAAGACGGCACTAAATCTTACTCAGTCAGCTAGTGACCACGGCCGATGCAACTCGGTCGAAAAGTCGGGAAATAATTGTGGTATTTATACCATTAAAATATTGCGCGATTAAGACCCGTTCCTAATTTTATAATATGTATTCAAATCGCGAGAGTATAAAAACATTTATCGTGAGGAAACCTGCATACCCAAGAATTCTCATAAGAATTTCGAATGTATGTGAAGTCTACCAACCCGCATTAGGCCAGGATGGTGGACTAAGGCCTAACCCTCTCATTAGTAGAGGAGCCCCGTGTCAGCAGTGGGACAAGGCAAGTATTACTGTAATTACTTGAAGTGGACGTAACAAGCAAAAATAAAAATGATATTAATATATATTTAAACCTAATCTCATAATACATCGAATTCACGGGGCGTCTATTGGTACCTAACTCTATGATTCAGGCTTTAGTATTTCAACGATCAAGTTAGTTATTAAAAAGAAAACTTTAACTTATTGACCCATTAGTGATTACGGTACTCGATTGTAGAAATTAAAAGTTTGGAATAAAAGTTCTGAGAAGGCATTCAATTAGTTTGTTATAACAAGCAAAATTACTACGATGGATTAAAGTCCGATATTGATTGGCTGTATAACTTACTTTTTGGTCTAAACATTGTTCAGAATAAGGACTTTTGACATTGAGATTTTCTGGTGAATATTCCATGAATGCCGCTGAAAAATTGCACCGTTTATATAACATATCATAATAATTTCCATGTTTTTTTTCCTGGCACGGCGAATTGTCCACACTGCATCGGATGGTAAGCATATGTCGTCCATTTAGAGTATAAAGTAGCGAGAGACAATCTTTACCTCGCTACTCAACACAATCATGTCGGCCTGCTGTATAGCTTCTTCATACTACGCCTAAAGGACCCAGGATCATAGGAAGGAGGGAACACGGTGGCTGGCAAACTGTTCACAGCTTGATAATGATGATACTTTTTAAATTCTTTATTTTGTTTCTTTTGATTCACCGTTGAATTAAGCGATAATTAATAATGAATATACATTACCTTAGAAAAGTCAGAGCTGTATGCCATTTGGGCTTGTTTCGAACATACGACTTTCGTGTCGACAGTCCGTCTCCGTACGCCTACCAACGAGGCTATCGCTGTTAATCGGTTAATAAAGTAAACATAACGATATGTAAGCGTCTAATGTTTGTTATCGGATTAGGAAGGGATGCTCTGTCCCTTTCCCGCAAAACGAGTCAGTATGGAGCTTATATAACGTACTTACAGGTGACGTCATTTGTAAGGATATTGCGCTCTCTGTCTACCAAGACATTAAATTGCTTATACGGTCGACTCTCGATAATTTGACACTCAAAGGACCAGATTCAAATAACCAAGAGTTCAAAATAACAAGAGTTTACATAAGCAAGAGGGAGCGAGAAAATTATTTGAGTTTGATCAAATTTCATGATATATTATTTTAATAACTGACTGCCTCGGTGGCGCAGTTGTAATTAGTAATTGCGCATGTGTCACAACTGCTGTGCTGAGGTCTCGGGTTCGATCCCCGGATCAGGTAAAGTGATATTGGGTTTTTCTATTTAGTAATTCTCAGTCTTAGCCTGGAGTCTGGAATCTGTGCCCGATATGGCGATAGGTTCGCCCCCTATCACAACATGGGACCGAAATTCGGCGAAAAGTGGGTGTACTGGTTACACCTCTGCCTACCCCTTCGGGGATTATAGGCGTGAGTGTATGTGTGTGTGTATTATTTTAATAATTTTTACAATTATATACAAATGTTCATTTTGTACAGAAGTTATGTAAACAATCGTCAGGTATGCACTCGTAAACTAACGACAGGCCTGTGCATGATAAAAGCTTCAAATTATAGAGAGTATGCATGTTGGCGGACAAGATACTATTCCGTCAACTTCAAGTTACCGAGGGGACCAATTAATATTGATTTTATTCAATTCATCGAGTATTTTTCAGGGGACCGGGAAAATTTTACAAATTATCGAGAGATTCAAATTATGGACTGTCAAATTATCGAGAGTTGACTTCCGTTGGTGATCCGGTCTAATTATTGCTGTGTTTTTTATAAATCAATTAAAAATAATAAGTCCGGTATCAGTTCGGCCTATTTCCTCGACTTCTATCTTTGCCATATATTTTATTACCAAATAATTTATATTTCGTAACAATTAATGTTATAAAATTCGAAATTCAAGTTCAAAATATTTATTAATACCATGAAATGGTATACATTATTTAGCCTAATCAATATTGTAACTTACAGGGTGTTTTATCAAATTGGGTTTTCGCAGACTCCTACATCAGATAGAAAATGGTGAGCGTAATTTAGAAGCAGATTTCTCAATAGATCCTGCATTTGAGCTGGCACAACTGATCTATGGCAGTAGTAAAAATCCTGGGCCACTCCTGACTGCAGACCTCAGCTTCTGCGTGGTTTCTGGAGACAACTGCGCCACGTATCCCCGACAGTTTGATATATGTGTGAGTATATTGATAAATTGTATAAATTAAACTTGTAAATGTTTTCTCGGGGATAAAGACAGATTCATCTACAGTAATAATCAAAATCAAATATTTATTGAATCCATGAAATGTTACACATTATTTAGATTTAGTAAATTTTTTACTCTTCCGCCAGTACGGAATGTAGTTTCGCTAGAGAAGAATGGGCAAGAAACTCGCGTTGCTCTTTTAGAACATCGGTTAACAATATTTGGTAATAATATAATATGCCAGTTCTACCGGTTACAACCACTTTTCCACTGAAAATAAAGTTTTGTATTTACTGCTACGTTCCCAACGATCTGTGAGTATGTCGTATTCTAACCAAACCATTTTAAGCTGTTTCTTTAAGATTGCAATACACTCATAATTATTCTGATGTTACAGATGTTTTTGGGTGGTAGTTATCCATTCGCTAGGCTTGATTTTTTTCTTGCTATAAATATATAAAAGTGTAAGAAATTATTTGTTTAACCTAATTTCTACACTGTGAAGAATAGTTTACCTTTAACCTTAACCAATTACCTTTAACTTTAACCAATTTACCTTTTTTATGAATGTTTTAATTTTAACATTGTTCTTAATTATTTATTGAAGCACTTTTATCTCTGTCTCAAGTCAATTTAGCAATATCAGAATCAAATTTGATGGTCTTTTCAGTCAGAATTTGAACCAATACAATAACAAACTTCTTAGGTTTTTTTCGAATTAATGAATTTTAGAGACATTTTAATTTACCGAGGCTTACTTAATCGGTACTATTATGTATACATTTTATAACCGACTAAAACGTTTATAGGGGAGATTAGATTGTATCAGGGACTCGGCCCAGCGGCAGCACGGATAACCATCATCCGTGCGAGGGGGATGCTGGGTCGTAAGACCGGCTAGTCCAGCATACCCGTTTTATTCTTAAACCGCTTCCCTCCGGAGCGGGCGGCAGTAATAAAACGCTTTCCCCGCGACAACAAAAAAAAAGGTCACCTTGTATTTGATTGCTAACGTCCATGCTTATTGAGTGGTTATCGGCAGGGCAGTGCCATACCCGAGGAGTCGATATACTTCGCCGTGAAGACGTGGAGCGGCTTCCACTCCACCAGGGCCAGGGTTGTCAAGAAGACCTGGGGCAAGCACGTCACCAATATCATGTTCTATAGCGATAAGGACGGTAGGTCATACATTTGTAGTCTTCGTTGATACTATTTTAGGGCCATCATGATGTGATTTGTTTGAAAAAATATGGATTTTTTTATTGACCACTCGCGTATCAAACAAATGTTAAAAGGTAAGGTAGTACGGAGTATACAGAAGCCAAAATCAATTTTATTTCCATAACATTAACATTTAAAATAGTATGTGAGAACGGCGAGTGTTGCCAGCATTTGTGGCGCGCCGGCATACCATTGATACCATTTTTTTTTTAATTTTATAAAATCCTTTGACTCTTAATTATTATTGAATTAAATATATCTGCCACGAGTATATAGGTATCAACTGATATAAATATATTATTTGATAAATTAATATTCTCTGTTCTTCGTACATTTCACATTAGTGACCTTTGCACTATTGCTAAGTGAAGAGAGGCTTTACTGTCTATTTTTGACAGATCCAACGCTCCCCGCTGTGGACACAGGAGTGCCTAACTCGAAGATTGGCCACTGCACCAAAACAGTGGCCATATTGAAAAGTGCAGTCAGAGCAGTGCAAGATAAACCACACATCAAGTGGATATTCTTGGCGGATGATGACACTA
Source organism: Laothoe populi (assembly GCA_905220505.1). Taxonomy (NCBI): domain Eukaryota; kingdom Metazoa; phylum Arthropoda; class Insecta; order Lepidoptera; family Sphingidae; genus Laothoe; species Laothoe populi. Next base: position 20,388,638 of record HG992152.1, on the reverse strand, counting down.
TATTAGGGTAAGTGTTTATCATTCGTAAAGAACGCATTTATATTTAACATTGTTTTCAATTTAATTGGCTCGGTTATGAAGTTTCTAAACATAATGTCTCATGTAACCGAAATTTTAAATTAATTATTGGAACTCGTATCTAGAAGTGACCAGTTATTGATTGGTCAATTCCAGGTCCAATTTAATATTTCTCATTTACTCGATTTTGAAGTATGAAATTGTTACTTGTATCTGGGAATGACCAATTATTAATTTCAAACTTCGGCTGCGTTATAATTGACGTTACACTTGAAAGGAACATTAGGAAGTCCGCCTAAGCATGAGCACGTGATAAATCGATGGTTGTTTATCTAGAATTATTATTTTCGCAGCTTTTGCATATTTCCAGAACCCGGGAAAAAGTCATTACCGTTAAGTCATACCGGAAAATTCCGGTTTTCGGGAATTTATAATTTGTGTGAAGTACCTTATTTATACATCGTGGAACCTCTATTACGTATCATTGTATCATTTGATGAATATGAATCACCTAGGTTTTATTTGATTTTCAACTTAGCTTATTTATGAATACATCAGCGACATCCCGGGATTTTCCGACACTGATATCCGGAAACAAGAACCTGAGCAATACCCTATTTTTATAATATGAATATTATAAAGCGTATTTTTTTTTGTGCCTCGATAGGCAGACGAGCAGACGGGCCACCTGATGGTAAGTAGTCACCGCCGCCCATAGACTTCTGCAATGCCAGGACACAGCAAAGCCGCTGCCTACCGTTAAACATTTCCAATACAGGTATAAATATATTTTTTTTTTATATAAAAAAACTTTTTGTATTGAACAGTGTTCAGCGGTTATGCGAAGTCCTTAGCTGTTACCGCGGCGATTCTGACTTTACTGTCCTGGGAGAGAGGTATGGTTACGGCTATGGGAAAAAGGAAACTGCTGCAAAGGGTACGTATATTGAAATGAGCCATCATTGATTTAGCTGTCGAAAATGTATGAATGTGGAAGAGGAGAAAGAAATGTGTCCGGATCGTAGCTTGTGGCACTAATAGTCTCTGCCCACCCCCATGAGATACAGGCGTGAGTGTATATGTATGTATGTCATTGATTTGGTTGTAAGTAAACAAAATAAATGGTATTAAATCAATGTTAAAAATTATTTTAAATAATATACAGGCTGTTATAAAAAAGTGTTATCAATAAAATGTCCTCGTTTGAGTTAATTAATAATATATTGATAAAGTCTTAATTAAAATTGTATTTTGACACTCTCGTAACGCGATCTTAAATATCTTTAGAGGTAGTCAAATATATAACTAGTACGCCCACAATTTGACGAGCTTATTTCTGTATAATGTGAAAGGTGGCGGACCTACCGCCTTACCTATCGGGTACAAATTCCAATCCCTGACGATCTATGAACTTTTTAGAACTGAAAATTATCAGAAGTCACCGGTTTCTCAGCATAGAGTATGATGTCGTTTGGCGGACAATATTGAGCATTTAAAATTTTGTAGGGACGCATAATGTGTTTTTTATATGTCGGTGTACTTTTTGAGGCTATCATAATGGTTTTTAACCGACTTCAAAAATATATTACTACTTTTTAAATAAAACCGCTTTCAAAAAAACCCAGACACAACTAAAAAGCAAAAAATAATTGTTTACATTTACATCAATTAATTACATACAATTTAAATCAATTATTTTTGTAGTCGGTGCCGGTGTTCTTTTCTTTACTTTTAGATTCATAAAAACCAAGTATGTATCTATTTTATATTTTTTTGTATGCCTGATTATTCTGTTTATTCCATATTTTATGTTTTTGGCACCGACTCCAAATAATTGATTTAAATTGTATGTAATGAATTTATGTAAATGTAACCAATTTTACATCAACATTTTACATTACTTTATTTTTTGCTTTTTAGTAGTACAAATATTAAATAGGTACGTTGAATAGAGTACCAAATGAAAACACTACTAAAAAAGTCACAGAAAAGCAAAATTCGCAGTTTCGTATATTCGGACAACATATTTTTTCAAGTTATTTTGGTTTTAAAACCAAACTACTCAAACGATTTTGATAAAAATTCTATGGGACCAATATGGAAGCATATTCTCTGTAATAAAAGAAGAATTTTCCAAATCAGTCAATAAATGACGGAGTTCTGAGGTAACAAACATAAAAAAAATACACGTCCAATTGAGAACCTCCTCCTTTTTTAACCGACTGCAAAAAAAGTTGTGGCTGGCACCGACTCCAAATAATAGATTTTTAGTTGTCTGTTTTTTTTAAGGCGGTTTCATTTTTATTTAAAAAGTTTTTATTGTCATTTGACAACTAACCGTTCCACCTGATTAGATTCTAACTTACCTATTTTCAGATTTATAAAATTTAATCGGTAATACATAAATAATTGATTTATTAAGATCTATCTTCTCGGATGTATAAAAAGCGATAATGGGGTTGAGTGTCAAGCGATTCTCTTTCTCTTTCTAATGTCATTTCTAAGAACGCTCAAGAGCAGGTCCGACGCCAACGAAAAATGACACAGAACATTTATCATGTGATGTTCTATCGCTCCTTTGTCTATTGACCTACAGATTAAAAAGTCAGCGTTGAATGAAATACGCTTATTAGTAGCAAAATTGATGGTTAATAAAATCGTCTTTTTATTGGACATTTTGATATACCACTAGGGTGTTGCAAAACGTCATCTTATTTTGATGTGTTGACCCGCGATGTGATATTGTGTCAAGTATTTTATTGTAGAGTGACGTGTACAGGCTACGACTACATCACTGGCGGCGGCGGTACGGTGCTGAGTGTGGGCGCGGCGCGCGTGCTGTGTGCGTGTGCGTGCGCGGCGCGCTCCGCACCTGACGACATGACGCTGGGCGCGTGCGCACGACAACACGCAGCACTCACGCACTCGCCGCTCTTCCACCAGGTACAGCGACCACCACCGGTGGTGTACCTTTTGCAGGTGGTAGGATATTCATATCCGCCCGGATAGCGACCACCATACACAGAGTGTAATCCGCCATAGTGGCACACGCAAGTGTGTCGCGTTCCGGGGCCAGCCAGTGTACATGCGGTTTCTGTCGGGATCTAGAGAGGTCTGACACTAGATCCTCGACCGCTTCTTCATCTTCTTGCCCATGGGGTAGTGTGAAGAAGCAGGCCGGCATGATTGTGTTGAGTAGCGCGGGACAGATCGTCTCTCGCTACTCGATACTCTAATTGGACGGGACTGCGCTTACCATTAGGTGCAGTGTGGTCACTTTGCCGTGCCAGTATAAAAAAACGAACCACCACGCACGGCTCACACATGTATATTCTACATTGAAATAAAACGAAATTTACGGATTTTATCGCGGTTTATTTTACTTCGACGTTTCGAAGACGACAGCCTTCATGGTCACGGGGCAGACTGAGTTGTATGTCGTCACAAAGATATAGTGCAATGTTTCTACCCTCCATATAGTTGATATTTAATTTTTATTTGTTGTAATCCGATTTACGCAGAAGGAGTTTTATGCGGTTTAGTAAAATAAACCGCGATAAAATCCATAAAATTTGTTTTATTTCAATGTAATAAATAATATAGTTTTGTTTAGTGCCTTGATAGGCAGACCGTTATGTCTAACTGTCCTTTAAACTTACTTACTTAATAAACTGCGGCTTTGTCACTTGATCGAATTAAGACTAACCCAAAATCCCATTCCAGGCGCGTCCCCAGGACTACGCCCGGGAAGTGTTAGCTCGCGATAGACCGGTCTCATTCCACCGTCATTCCTCACCAGACCCCATGCGGGTGTACGCCACGTGGTTCCAACACGACGACCTCGCCGTCAGGAGGCGCAGGGACGAACTGTAGTGTTGCCACACTTCAATATACTATTTTAATGGTTTTTTAATGTTGCCAGACTTGTTAAAAAACTACCATGTTAGTTTCATCGTTTTATAATATGATGATTTGAATAAAAGACTTATTTTTACTCTCTACTTAATTTAGTATATTATGTAGAATGATAATAATATATTGCTATATGATAGACTAAATTAAGTAGGATTGCTAGTTTACCTCTCGAATATTGGTTTATATTAAACTAATGTGTTGAAAAGGTGACAGTATCAAAATATAGTCATATTTTCAATTTTCGAAATATTTTTCGACAGGAAGCTATCAAACTTAAACTTTAATACTTGTAAACAATAGGATGACAGTATCGGATGACAATGCCAATACACAACCAGTGTTGCCAACACTAATAAAATTATACTATGTATATTATTAGTTTTTATGCCATAGTGATGTTGATTCCGTCAATAACTTTAAATTGTTATGTTTTATTTGAACAAATAAAATTATGTATGTTAGAAAATATGCAATTTATAATTACTTTATAAAAATGATAGTTTAGATTTTAGTAAAATATTGACATTTTGTAACTCACAAAATATAATTAATTCTAGAGCAATAAAGATTAACAATTTTATTGTTTTTAATACTGGACTTGAATATTCTGTTTTGAATATTATTTTAATGTAGTTAATAATATTCGTAAATTTTTAAACATGCTGCGTAAAGTAAGTTCAGAAAATCTCAAATATTGAAATAAAACTAATTTTACGAGTTTCAGCGTGGTTTATTATTAGGTAGGCCAGGAAGGCTGTAAAGATTTCAAAACATCAGAGCTAAAAAGTTTAAATAACTTGCGATAAAATCCATAAAATAGTTTTATTAAATTAAACATAAGAAACTATTATCTCGAAAATAATTTTCAATTAAATAATCTCGAATAACATATTTTTAATTTAATTATATTAAAATATATTATGACCTTAGACTTTTTGTTATACATTATGAAAACTATCTTTACAACGATTTTCTTTATAGCGAAACTCTTTATAACACACACATTTGAGTTCGGTTGGTTTACCTTGGATCTTATATGAGTCGTATAGAACCAAAGGCGGCTAAGTAGGTAGTTGGGCAAAAATGAGATAAATATATGGCAATATAGGAAATTAAAATCTGCGTTAACTATTCCAATGTTTTATAATTAAAGACGGCTATCACCCCTTCTAAAACAGAAAACAAACGTTTCATTAGAATCAAAGTCGGCTTCTCTTTCACAAATCTTTCACTATCCTATTTCTCATGAAGTCAATGACTAATCAAAAATGTTAAACTTGGCAGTCAAGCAGCAAAAGCGACCATCTTACCTTAGTTGGGATGAAACTCGGCAATTAGAAAATTTAAAAAGATTTTTCACGGTTAAGCTTAATTTTTAATGATTGTTGTCATTGATTGGATTAAATGTCTCCTAAGATTAAAATATATTTTTTTAATTTGCCAAAAAACAAGTAGGCCATACTTTGCCGACTTTGGTTCTATACGACACATATATTAAAACATTAGAGAGAGTAGACGATACATTTTATTATGATACGTGTAAGCGAAGTTCTCTGACCAAAAAGAGTACTCTTTATAGCGAACAAAACTCGGTCTCTCGAAATTCGTTTTAAAGAGTCTCAATACATGTATGTTAAGATTGCGTTTAGATGACTTGGACATTATTTGCATTTACTATTATTAATTTTGTTCATTATTTGATAATGTTAACGTAACTAACATATCAGATGTATACTGCGAATAAACTTTAATATTTTTTCAATACGTAGTTTTATTACAAATAATATCTGTTGACTCCAGTCAACAGATATTATTTGTTGTTATTTGTTGGCACTTGGCTTGACTGCCTGGAGGCAGTTGAAATTGCGGATGTGATACGACTGCTGTGCTGAGGTCTCTGGTTCGATCCTCAGGTCGGGTACAGCGTTATTGGGTTTTTCTAACACGAAATGCTATATATTAGCCCGGAGTCTGGAACTGAGCCTGGAATGGCGACAGGATCACCTCTTTCACATTATGGGACCGCAATAAATTCGGCGAAAAGTGGATGTACTGGTTACACCTTTGCTTACCCCTTCGGGCATTACAGCCGTCAGTATATATGTAATATCTGTTGAAAAGTTTGGGCTCGACAAAATAGCAATTATCGAACTCGATAGCTCACGCCTTCACAATCGAAGGGTAAACAGAAGTGTAACAAGTACACACGGTTGAGGACCTTATTTGAGCTCCATTAAATAGTAGCATGCTCGTGAGGTTCAATTCCCATGTGTGGCAACCGCAATTTGTGTCTGAATTTTTGATCAGAAAAATTACTGAAAACGCCGAAATTGATATATACCTGATTATATATGCTGATTACCTATCCTAATAATTATATCAGCCCTAAATTAAACATTATCGCACTGCTGGGCACGGGCTCCTCTAGTGATGAGAGGGGCTAGGCCTTAGTCAATCACGCTGGCCTAATGCGGGTTGGTAGACTTAGAAATACCTTTGACATACCTATGAGGTTTCTTCACGATGTTATCATTCACCGTAGGAAGCGATAATTAACAATGAATACACACGTAACTTTAGAAAATGTGTATGCCATAAGAGCTGGTTTCAAACATACGACTTTTGTCGCGGCATTCCGTACCACTACCAACTAGGCTATCGTTGCTTCATTATATCATTTTATGCGACGATCTTACGATTCATATATTACCTCCTGTCTCTAAATTAATGTATTTATAATCAACAATGACACAAAAACTATCGCAACACCTGCATACACTAACGATGAACAAATAGTTTGCATACTATAAGCCCGGTGTAAAATGTTTTTCGCTAGGAACTATATTCCTTTATTTTACTCTCAAATTTTTAAGCATATTTTACTACTAACGAGCGCTTGATCCGATTTTTTAAATATTTAATAGACCATTAGGTCTCCCTCGTGAATAATGACAATGCCAGAAGAATCTTGGGTGCGTTGGACCTAATAATAATTGGAATTTATAAAGGATATTTCGGTCTCCAGATATCTCACTAAGCAAGCTATTATTTTGACAGGCTCTGCGGTACACTGGCCGAGTAGCCGGAAGTAAAACGAGAAGCCGTGGGTTCGATTCCCGCACGGAGACAAATCTTGAATGAGTTATATTTGTTTCGGACATAGTCCTTGATATTCGCGATAGAAATTTGACTTACCTTGTTTCTGTGACTGTTAAGTTTGTATTATTACTTATTCAAATCGGACTCTATTCAATAGACTAACATAAAATTCTATTTATTCCTTAACTCTAATTAATATCTTTTAGAGTAAAAAAAAATATATTTTCCTCCGTGAATGAAAAGGCAAATTTGCGAACTCTCAAACATTATCTCTCATCTCCGATATAAATACCATTAATTAGGGTTCCGTTGTTCTCGCTAATGGAAGTATTGAAGACGGATATAGCTGGCTGGCACGTACGGAACCCACGAGTCACGTTACTTAATAAACAACAGTTCGCTTTTAGGTTACAAATGATATTCCACCAGTTATTGACAGATAGCAAGTCAGGGTCGTACATTTATCAATATTTACTGTCTCAGAAGTGATTAGTTGTTGATTTTGCATTAGTATTGGCTGAGGAGTGATTTATACATTGACTACATACAGTGCAACCTATGTGTCATAAGGTGTGCATCGCATATGCACATCTTATGACACATATGCGGCATACAGACAAACAGAGTTTATGTCAAAAAGTTACGATCGGTAAACGAAGGCTAATTTATGGGGTATTTCGGCTTAAGGTTTAGTTTCTCACGTAACAGACTGTATATTTCGCCATATATATATTTTACATTGTCGCTAGAAACTATATGCTAGTTGTAGTATAATCATATAGGCGAATAGCGACCACCGTACACAGGATGAAAACCCGCCATAGTGGCACACGCAAGTGTGTCGCGTTGCGGGATCAGCCAGTGAACATCCGGTTTTTGTCGGGTCTGAAATTGGGGTACAAAGTTTAGCCGTTTTTCATCCTTCTGAGTACTCTGACACTAGGCCCTCGACCGCTTCACCTTGTTGCCCATGGCGTAGTGTGAAGAAGCAGGCCAGCATGATTGTGTTGAGTAGCGGAGGATAGATAGTCTCTACTGGATACTCTAATTTGACAGCACTGCGCTTGCTATCAGGTGCAGTGTGGTCAATTTGGCGTTCTAGTATAAAATAAAATACATGAGAAAACCTCATGGTTGAGCTACTGAACCTGAAGGCGGGACCACATGTCTGTCTATTCTGTTTTCATCGCGTTAGTCACGCAGCTAGATCGCATACCTACTCTATTACGTGCCTTGCGTGTGTCGCTGAATGATATATTTATATTCGAAAACAACATACATATATACTCACGCCTGTAATCCCCGAAGGTGTAACCAGTACACCCACTTTTTACCGAATTTATTTCGGTCCCTTAATGTGATAGGGGGCGAGCCTATCGCCATACCGGGTACAAATTTCAGACTCCGGGCTAATACTGAGAATTTCTAGATAGAAAAACCCAATATCACTTTACCCGACCCGGGGATAAAAACCCGAGACCTCAGTACAGCAGTTGTAACGCAATTACAACTGCGCCACCGAGGCAGTCGAAAACAACCCCGTCTGTTATTGTAAGATTAGTTTAATTTCATTATTTCATGGCCATATAAAAGCCAGTAATATTCTTGGTGTTCATCATTGTATATGTACTACAACTAAGCTTGCCAACCGCGAATTTCAAAAACTAGGATTTGAAATTGAGCAAACCAGTACAATTCAGATTAAAAACAGGACGTGTTTTTGTTTTAAAACAGCGCGAGCAGCACGGTAAGTCGCGCCCCTATCGTAAGGATAGGCTAGTTGACTGTTCTTCAAAAACAGTTTTATTTTATTCTTTATTATTAAAATATTATCATTAATAAACATAACATAAACCAACTTTATTTTTCCCACCAAAACCATACGCAAAACTAATAGACGTTTGGCTCAGCGTTTAATAGATGTTTCGAACGGTGACGTCATGCATGACTGATTTGTGTTTCATGTCCTTGACAAAATGCTTTATTTTTACATATTTGTTTCTTGAAAATATTAAATGATTACATATAAATTAACAAACTAACAAAATTCTATCAGTTTTTCACTAACTGTCAACCACCCTATTGCAAAAGTTATGTGCGAATTTTAAAATACAGTACCCTATTAGAGCGCTTATTAAATCCAGGACGCTCCTCAAAAACTGTCCAGGACACTCTAAAAACCAAGTCATGTCCTCGAAAAACAAGACGGTTGGCAATTCTAACTAGAACGGACATCGAGTAGCGATTGCATTTGTTTATTATCGTGAAAAGCCGAGGCAAGTCGAAAGTACTATGTACACGTGTGTAAGCGTGTGGGTAATAAAAATTCTGCCTATAATACTTAAATAGTAAAACGTAAGCCGAATCATCCTAATGTTAATCGTTTTATAACATGGAAAATCGGGGTTTTACAGTTACATTGAGTCATGGTTACGTAATTGTGTAATCCAGATTTACCATCTTATTATAACAAAGAAATTTCTTTAGAGTGGGCACATAGTCCATTTTTAGTATTTAAAATACATACTTTCATTTCTTAAAACTTTAGTTCAAATAACTAAATTAATTAATGCAAAAAAAGGCTCGATCTGTCATGAATACTTGTTATTTCTTAATAACGTAAGTATACGATTTATTTTTTTGACAGCCTCCGTGGCGCAGTAGGCCAGTAGCCGGCTGTGAAACGAGAGGCCGTGGGTTCGATTCCCGCACCGGGACAAATGTTTGTGTAACAGACAGATATTTGTGTCCGGGGTCTGGGTGTTGTGAGACCGAAAGTCTCTCGTAGTCCCTGATACTCACAACACAAGACTCGTATCTTAGTGTGGGATCGGGGCTATGTGTGTGACTGTTGGGTGTTATTTATTATTTATTGACTAAAATGATTTGATTTGTTAATACATGTACAATTCAATAAGGCATTTAAAGTTAATTTGATATAAATTTAAAAATAAAACTCCATTAGTCAGAATGCTAAATTAAAATAATTTAGATAATTCTTATAAAAACTTTTTACTTTTTATTGAAATTTCTGTATACCAAAACGAATAAAAATAAAATCGAACCAAAAATAGAATTACCCACAATTAAGTCAAACAAATGGTAATATACCCGCAGTGCAATATTTATCATATATAACACAACACTCCAATGCAAACTGAAATCATCACAGAACCTAATCTGCTCTTTTATTTGCTGGAGAAGGCTCGTGGATAAGCATACACTGTACAAATACAAACGTATAAAGTTAAGATAACGAGATATTATAAATACTGCGAGAATTAACATCAGATTAATACCAACGTAGTGCGGGATGGCGTTTCTAGGAAAGGAATACAAATTGGTGAAACATGAAAATTATGGCGATTTTCTCAAGTCGCTGGGTATGTACTTTGTTTTAGAGATTTTATTGTGTGCTAGTAGTCCCGGGCAGACGTTGTCCTGGAATAACCGCCTTTTTATTTTATATATTTAATTTTATCCTGGCACGGCAAAGTGACCACACCGCACCTCATGGAAAGTGCAGTGCCGTCCAGTTAGAGTATCAGTAGTGAGAGACAATCCCTCGCTACTCAACACAATAATGCCGGCCTGCTGTGTAGCTTCTTAATAATAATAATACTAGCCCTGTATTAAACATTGTCCCACAGCTGGGCACGGGCCTCCTCTACTAATGAGAGGGGTTAGGCCTTAGTCCATAACGCTGGCCTAATGCGGGTTGGCAGACTTCTCATACCTTCGAAAAACTCTCAGATATGCAGGTTTCCTCACGATGTTTTCCTTCACCGTTAAAGCAAGCGATAATTAACATTTTAATACACACATAACTTTAGAAAAGTCAGAGGTGTATGCCACTTGGGTTTCGAACCTACGACTTTCGTCTTGACAGTCCGTACCGCAACCAACTAGGCTATCGCTGCTGAATAATACTACGCCTAAAAGACCCAGGATCATAGGAAGGGAACACGGTAGCTGGCAAACTGTTCCACAACTTGTATGTGTTATCATTCATTATCAATATTAGCAGTGCTCCTAGAAATTAATATATAACTTAATCATATGAATTCATATTTAACACTATATCAGAATTTTTCGAAGCAAGGATGCTGTTAGAAATATCCACATGGCTAGTCGGACACGATCTGTTAAATAATTATGAACAACCTCTATTACTTGATAGTTTTAGCAGTCCGAAGATTCAGCTGGGAATGTATCCAGACCGCATTTCAAACAGAAAAAAACATTAATTTCCTACTTACACTATCTAATTTATGTACTACTACTACCTTACTGGATGGTACTATACCACATACCATTGGATAGTCACTGTTCATCGGAGGATTCCTGTCAGATTTACGAGCAATTATCTTTAACATATCTTAATACTGCGTTGTGTAAATTTAGACCGATTGCAAAATCCAATATTTTTTACAACATTGTGGAATCAATCATCTACAAATTTCAGTACTAATGATATTACAGCACTTTTTCAAAGAACCCTAAGGTTCTACTTAAAATAACATTTCCCTTTAACAGATATCTCAGATGAGAAAGTCCAGACATTTCTTGATACTGAACTGACGGAGAAGAACTTAAGAACGGTGACTCTTACACGTTCTACTACAACACTCCTCTGGAGAACAAACAGTTCACTTTCAAGTCTGGTGAGGAGTTTGAAGAGCTTGTTGAAGATGGAGTCACTGTAAGTAGATGTAGTTTGTGCATTAGGTATATCCATACCTTAGACACTAAGGTCAATCCACATTGCGAGTGGAATACCCTTAAGTATGGGAATGGGGAAAACGGGATTTCTTACATTCGAACGTTGTCACCTGAGTTTTCTTGGCATTAAACTCAATTCGATTTCCGATACTCCATGATGATGAGATCTAGGACTCGCTTGAGATCAATGAAAAGATCTTCGCGTCTCCTCTGAGTATCTGCCCGGCAACCAAGAGGCTTGCTGCGATACCGCCCATGGACCGTGCTGTCATCTGCACGCCGAGCAGCGTTGCATACAGACATATGTATATATGTAGTAGAAGTCCTCAATAAGGCTTTAAAATTTAAAAACACTTTTTAATTCGGACTGTTAGTCTGATTAACGCGTTTAAGCAATCAATATAAGCTTACAATGTTGGTTTAGATTAAGGAATTTGATGAAACATACTTTTTGATGTTTACAGGTAAAATCCACCTACACAATCGATGGGAATACCATTTATCAAGTATCCAAAGGCAAGGACACTGTTGCCAAGTTCACGAAGGAGTACAACGGCAACGATCTGGTCGTGGTAATTATTACTTGCTCATTTAATGCTGTTCCTTGTGCAAATCGTGTAAGATACGTTACGGTGGTTACGGACTTTTTAGACATTCCTGAAAAGGCTACTGAACCAATTATAATCTGTATATATAAAAGAAGAAACTGACTGACTGACTGACTGATCGATCAACGCACAGCCAAAACGGCTGGGGTTAGAGACTTGAAATTTTGACAGTAGGTACCTTTTATCACGTAGGCATCCACTAAGGAAGGGTTTTTGGAAATACCACCCCTAAGGGGGTAAAATAGGGGATGAAAGTTTGAATGAAAATCCGTCATTTTTGAAGTTAAATTCATGAAAATTAGTATTTAGCATTTTAGTTAAAAATAAAAAATATATGTTTCAGTATTTTTGGAAATTCCGCCCCTAAGGGGGTAAAATAGTGAATGAAATTTTGTATGAAAATTCGTCATTTTTAAGTTAAACGCATGAATATTGGTATTTTGTATTGTATACTTTTTCTCCCAAACATGACCTCCACGCGGGCGGAGCCGCGAGCAACAACTAGTCTGTATATATAAAAGAAGAAGCTGACTGACTGACTGACTGACTGACTGACTGACCGATCAACGCACAGCCTAAACGGCTGGGGTTAGAGACTTGAAATTTTGACAGTAGGTACCTTTTATCACGTAGGCATCCACTAAGGAAGGGTTTTTGGAAATACCACCCCTAAGGGGGTAAAATAGGGGATGAAAGTTTGAATGAAAATCCGTCATTTTTGAAGTTAAATTCATGAAAATTAGTATTTGGCATTTTAGTTAAAAATAAAAAATATATGTTTCAGGATTTTTGGAAATTCCGCCCCTAAGGGGGTAAAATAGGGAATGAAATTTTGTATGAAAATTCGTCATTTTTAAGTTAAACGCATGAATATTGGTATTTTGTATTGTATACTTTTTCTCCCAAACATGACCTCCACGCGGGCGGAGCCGCGAGCAACAACTAGTCTGTATATATAAAAGAAGAAGCTGACTGACTGACTGACTGACCGATCAACGCACAGCCTAAACGGCTGGGGTTAGAGACTTGAAATTTTGACAGTAGGTACCTTTTATCACGTAGGCATCCACTAAGGAAGGGTTTTTGGAAATACCACCCTTAAGGGGGTAAAATAGGGGATGAAAGTTTGTATGAAAATCCGTCATTTTTGAAGTTAAATTCATGAAAATTAGTATTTGGTATTTTAGTTAAAAATTAAAAATATATGTTTCAGGATTTTTGGAAATTCCGCCCCTAAGGGGGTAAAATAGGGAATGAAAGTTTGTATGAAAATCCGTCATTTTAAGTTAAACGCATGAATATTGGTATTTTGTATTGTATACTTTTTCTCCCAAACATGACCTCCACGCGGGCGGAGCCGCGAGCAACAACTAGTCTGTATATATAAAAGAAGAAGCTGACTGACTGACTGACTGACCGATCAACGCACAGCCTAAACGGCTGGGGTTAGAGACTTGAAATTTTGACAGTAGGTACCTTTTATCACGTAGGCATCCACTAAGGAAGGGTTTTTGGAAATACCACCCTTAAGGGGGTAAAATAGGGGATGAAAGTTTGTATGAAAATCCGTCATTTTTGAAGTTAAATTCATGAAAATTAGTATTTGGTATTTTAGTTAAAAATTAAAAATATATGTTTCAGGATTTTTGGAAATTCCGCCCCTAAGGGGGTAAAATAGGGAATGAAAGTTTGTATGAAAATCCGTCATTTTAAGTTAAACGCATGAATATTGGTATTTTGTATTGTATACTTTTTCTCCCAAACATGACCTCCACGCGGGCGGAGCCGCGAGCAACAGCTAGTATAATAATACTTGCCCTGAATTAAACATTAAGAGGGGTTAGGCCTTAGTTCACGCTGGTGTAATGCGGATTGGTAGATTTCACATACCTTCGAAATTCTTATGAGAATTACCAGCTGTATGCAGGTTACCGCACGATGTTCTCACTAAAATAATTGCTGTATAAAATATGGCTTCATTAAGAAACTTCTGTCTCTTAAGTATTTTTCTAAAAGAAGTTTTGTACCATCCTAAAAACCAGTTCAGCTTCATTTTCAATATAAAAAAATATAGCAAATGAAAAACCGTAAACACACGCTGCATCACGTATCCGAAACCTTGGCTTCAGCCGCTTTTTGTGTGTCAACACTCTAATTATCAATGTCATTGAACCAGAGTACATCCTTAACATATTTTTTTAGTCCATAAGCGTGGCATTGTCTGTATATATAAAAGAAGAAACTGACTGACTAATTGACTGACTGACTGACTGATCGATCAACGCACAGCCAAAACGGCTGGGGTTAGAGACTTGAAATTTTGACAGTAGGTACCTTTTATGACGTAGGCATCCACTAAGGAAGGGTTTTTGGAAATACCACCCCTAAGGGGGTAAAATAGGGGATAATAGTTTGTATGAAAATCCGTCATTTTTGAAGTTAAGTTTATGAAGATTAGTATTTGGCCTTTTAGTCAAAAATAAAAAATATATATTTCAGGATTGTTGGAAATTCCACCCCGAAGGGGGTAAAATAGGGGAAGAAAGTTTGTATGAAAATCTGTCATTTTTGCAGTTAAACGCATGAAATTTGGTATTTGGCCTTACAGTTAAAAATTAAAAACACATATTTCAGGGTTTTTGGAAATTCCACCCCTAAGGGGGTTAAATAGGGGTTAATCCTTAATTTTTGAAGTTAAATGCATGAAAATTGGTATTTTGTAGTGCATACTTTTTGTCTCAAACGTGACCTTCACGCGGGCGGAGCCGCGAGCAACAGCTAGTTTCGTATAAGGCAAATTGCCAAATTCCGTTGCACATGCATGTTATTCTGTTAATACATACTATACTATTTCTAAGTACTTACTTATTCCCTTCATCGTCGCATTAAACAAACACAATTTTTAATCGAATTCAGTCCAAGGAAATGTAGATTAAAATGTATGTCCCAAAAAAAAATATTATATCTGTATAAAGAGGAATTCTATCGTTAAACTATTCTATATCTTGCTTCACAAATTAGTGTATCGTAACTTCTAAGCTAGGTTTATTATGAAATAGCACAAAATTA
Organism: Laothoe populi; assembly: GCA_905220505.1. NCBI lineage: Eukaryota > Metazoa > Arthropoda > Insecta > Lepidoptera > Sphingidae > Laothoe > Laothoe populi. Next base: position 20,373,207 of record HG992152.1, on the reverse strand, counting down.
ACATAGCATATTCATAAATATGGTGTCTAAAACCAACATAACCATAAAATCTTTTCGCGGTTTTAAAATATCACTGTATAATCGCCAAATATAAAGCCATTTGAATATTAATTTTGAAAGATAATGTGCATCAACATCTATACCCTCTATGGCATAGCGAGCGAGTAACCGGCTGTGAATCGAGACACGCGGGTTCGATTCCTGCACTGAGACAAATGTTTACTTGATCCCCAAATATTTTTTTCGGGTCTGAGTGTTGTGGGTTCCATAGTCCCTCGTAGATTTTGATACTCACGACAGGTTCGAACTAGTGTGGGGTCAGGACTGTGTGCCTAATCGTTGGTTGTTTTTATTTATTTAAAATATATGATTCTGAAACGTGTATGTATGGACTCCAAAATGGCTCGAGCGATTTTGATAAGATTTTCAAGGAATCTTCAGATTAGCCTAGCGGGTGACCATATGAAGTTTGGTAGCGATTGGTATAACAGATTTTAGTTTAGCTTTTTAGATGTTGTGTCATATTTCCCTACAAAATATTTTTTTTTTTTTATGAATGATTTACTATATGCAGTACATCATTAAAATTACAATCTAGTCTATGGACTAATAAGTAATTTAAATTTAACCTAAACTTCTAACGAGACTATGCTTAAGAATATGTCCATAAACACTTTTCTTATTGTCTCTATTAAGGGGAAGACACAACATTAATGTGTTCTTTATTAATAGCACTCACTGCACTGTGTTACATTAAATGTTCACAACACTAACTTAAAAGGTTTTGTCCTTTTCAGTCTTCTCACTAGGTCTGTGTTGTCAAGGAGCTGGATCGCCTCGACATTCACATGATGATGAAGTCTGTGTTCATGAGCTTCGGCATACTTCTTTATAACATCAGTTACGAAGTCAACTTTAAGGTCCCGATGGAGGTCTTCATTTCGTATGTACCACGGAGCATTTACAATACCCCTAAGTACTTTGTTTTGGAAACGTTGGATTATTTGGATGTGGCTCTGTTTGGTACAGCCCCATAACTGTATACCATAGGTCCATACCGGCATTAGGACTTGTTTATATAATAGAACTTTGTTGTGTACTGACAACGAAGAGTGTTTGCCAAGTAGCCAGTACATCTTTCTGTAGCGAAGTTCCATCTCATCGCGTTTTTTTTTGACATGAGCCTTCCAGCGAAGCTTTGCGTCAAGAGTCATACCCAAGTATTTGGCTGTATTTTCGTATGGTATTATATGGCCGTTTAAGTACACCGGATGGTAATTTGGGCTTTTATTGGTAAAATTTACATGGACTGATTTGGTTTCATTAATTTTTAAACGCCATTTTTTGGTCCAGTCGTTGATGGTATTAACAGCTGTTTGTACTTTTTCCATTGCTTCCTCGTAAGTATCGCCTGTAGCTATAATAGCTGTGTCATCAGCGAAGGTTGCAATAGTGTTGTTTTCCATCTCAGGAATATCACAGGTGTAGAGTAGGTATAGAACCGGACCTAGTACACTTCCCTGTGGTACTCCTGCGTTAATGTGCTTAATGTCTGAGTAAGAGTTATCATGTTTTATTCTGAACATTCTTTCTAAGATATAAGATTCAAGTAGATCTGTGAATTGCTTTGGAAGCGTTTTCCTTAACTTGTATATGAGACCTTGGTGCCAGACTTTATCAAATGCTTGTGCGACGTCCAGAAAAACCGTTGTACAAACGTTCTTTTCTTCTAACGCTCTTTCAATCACATTGGTTATTCGATGTATTTGATCGATCGTGGAGTGCTTTTCCCTAAAGCCAAACTGATAATCAGGAATCAAATTCCGCTGATCGATAATGGGTTTTAGTCTTCTTAAAAATAGTTTTTCAAACAGTTTTGCCAGTATCGGTAACAGAGAGATTGGCCTGTATGATGATATTTCGTGAGAAGGTTTACCAGGCTTGAGTATCATTATAACTTCAGCAAATTTCCACACGTCTGGTACATGTTTCAGTCTGAATGAAGCGTTGAAAAGTGTAGTCAGCTTAATTATCGCCTTCCGTGGAAGATTCTTTAAAACTTCTCCAGTGATCAAATCGTAGCCAGGAGATTTTTGGTGTTTGAGGTTTCTAATTTCTCGGATTACTTCTTTCGGAGTAACGAGTCTTATTTCTATATCATCTTGGGGAATGTTGTCCAGGTTCAAGTCCTCTATGTCATTTTTATTGGGTTTAAAAATTTGTTCCAGATAGTTGGCATATATATTTGCTTTTTGTTCATTACTTATAGCCCAGCGACCATTTGGTGACTTTAAAGGAGGTATGTGCATAATAGGTTTTTTTATATTTCTGGTTGTTTTCCACAATGAGTAATCTGTTGTCCGGTCGCTTGTAAGATTGTGGAGGTAGGTATTCATCGATTCGTCCTTAAAGATTTTAATTTCTTCTCTGAGTTTTTTCGTGAGTTTGTTGAGTAATGTTTTATCATACGAAAACCTGGTTCTTTGCCACTGTTTTCTTTGTTTTCTTTTTGCAGAGATAAGGTTCCTGATTGCGAGTGGATAATAGTTACATCTGACTTGTATTTCGAGATTACCTGTATTTCGCCAAGCGCAATGTTGTATGTCCTTTATGAATTTTTGAACTTCATGGTCTAAATGAACCGGGGTTTTTAGAGGAACTTTTGAATTTATGACAGATTCTAAGTCTATCTTAAAGCTTTTCCAATCTGTATATTTATTTGTTAATGATGGATGATTTTCTTTTCTTATTACGCTTTCTGAAAGCGTTAGGACAATTGGTGAATGGTCTGAACTCATATCGTATCCCTCCTCTATATGAATGAAGCTCAATGGAAGGTTTTTACATATAAAAAAATCTATAACATCTGGATTTTTTTTTGTATCAGTAGGCCAATAATTTGGCTTACCAGTTGATATAACATCGCCTTTGATTTCTCTGACAGCTGATAGTAGCTGCATTCCTTTAGTTGTAGTAAGTCTAGATCCCCAATAGGTGTTTTTAGCATTAAAATCACCTCCAAGTATAAACCGGTTACCAAGTTGTTTCAAAAAGCTTAGATACTGTTCTGCTTTTAGCGAATATCTAGGAGGACAGTATATAGCTGATATAATAACCGGGTAACGCTTTGTTTGGACACAAACTGCTACAACTTGCTTGTCTAGTTCTTCTATCTTTTGCTCTTCATGGTGACAGATATTTTCCTTTATTATAATAGTACTGCCTCCTCTTGGTGCGTTACAAGGATGCAGGGCATGATAAATTTTGTACCCTTTTAGTTTAAATATAGATTCCTTAGTGCAGTGTGACTCTGATATGAGACACACATCAATATTTTCCGTGGTTAGGACTACTTCAATTTCATTCAGATGACGAGAGAGCCCATTTGCATTCCAAGCCATAATTTTTAGTGTGTTCAACATTGCGTATGTGGCGTGGTAACTGGTTTAGCGTTATGTTCCAGTTTTTTCAAACGATTATCGAACTGTGTTACAAAATTTAAGATTTTGTTAATCTTTTCTTCTAGGTTGCTTGTTTGTGGCTGTGCTTGTGCTTGTGGCTTAGCAGTTTTTGTTATTTGTGCATAAGACACATTCTTCATGACATTTTTACTAACTTCCTTTTTTTTATTATCGTTTTCGAATGGAATCTGAACGATTGAAGTTACTTTGTTATTAGATTTATTTTTTATCTTCTGTAGTTCTTTTGCTACTATACACCCTCTGTAGTTTGCAGGATGAGGTTCACCGCAATGAATACATTTTGGTTTTACATCCGATGGTTTTTTACATTCTAGAGTAAGATGTTTTCCTGTGCATTTCACACATCTAGGCTCCTTGCGGCAGTATTTTTGTGTGTGACCGTACGCTTGGCATCTTTTACACTGCGGGATGAGTCTAGATGTTTTTATTGGCTGTATGTCTACTTTGCATCCCAGTATAGTTTTAATGTTATAAATATTGTTTACGTTTTCATTATTTTGGAACGAAAGCATAAACATGTTCAAAGGTTCTTTAGTCCTCCAGCTTAATTTGTTAACTGCTTCTAAGATTTTATAACCTTTAGATGTAAGGTCTTCTGTTATCCTCTCTGGCATGTAGGAATGATGTAAGTTTTTTGCCACAACTCTAATTGGCCTGTCTTGTTTATTCTCGTAGGAGTGCCAGCAGCTATTATCTTCTAATAACAGCTTACTGATAGCTCTGTATGAGTCTTCATTAGCAGCATTTATTTTAGCATTGTCTCCTTTCATCATTTTCATTGTGAATAAGTCACTTGGTATACTCTTAGTAAGGAGATCATAAAAGTTTTGGTAGTTTTTAACACCCTCTACCATAATTGGGGGTGGTGGAGGCGTCTTTTTGATTTTGGGTTCTTCTACAGAACTTTTGGTTGACTGGTTTTTTTCTTCTTGCGGGGAGTTTGTCGAGTTCAATTTCCTTTTCTTCCTGCTTTGTTGACGAACCCACTCAGTCTCTCGTGCGAGCTCCTCTTCATCTGTCGCGTACTGGACTTCAGCGGATATCACTTTAGTTTTTTCCTCATTTTTGATGAGTTGCTGCTGAAGATATTTAACTTGATTTTGAAGTTTTTCCACTAAGCATTCTAGCTTTTTTCTGAGATCCTTTTCTTTGTTGTATAAATTGTACAACAATTCTTCCGTTTCGGTTTTAATGGTAACGCAACCTTGCGATTTTTTCATATTTCGATAGTAAATAAGGCTTAGCCTTAACAGTTGTTTATAATAGAATAATTACGAATTGCAATAATAAGTGGGTCATTGCGGCGACCGCGGCTCGCGACGATCGACGCGATTGCGAGGTTCTGCGTCAGCACTTTACTGGAGCAATAGTGTAACGCGACCGTACTTTATGGCTGTTTATGAGAAACTGATTACAAATTAATAGAAAATATATTTTTCTTAATTTTTTGAACACGATCAACGTGATTCAAATTAAAAGCGATATTTGGACGGGATAGGAGGAACATATATACATCTGAATCACAGACAGCAGAAGATCTGAACGAAAATAATGTTTCATAGATAGTCTCAGAAGATTTCTGAAAATTTATTATTAATAATATAATTACAGCTATCTCTGATATTACACTAATATTAATCGCTTTAATTTCAGACGATGACCTCAAACAAATGGGACGGCGTCGCCCGCGTTTACTACAAAGCTTAAGATCAAGATTATATCATCAATTACTAAGTTATTACTGTAATAAATTATTCATATATTTAGAGTCTTTATTCTTTTCTGTATTTATTTTCTGAACAAAAACCCATTACACGATTAATTGTCAGTTCGCTAAGTGCATATTTTACACTGCGTAACAATTGAGTGTTTTTATACCAGAGGTTAGCAAACGAACAAGCCAGTCACCTGATGGTGAGTGATTGCCATTATCCATGCACACCTACTAAATGGCACTGCGCTTACCATCAGATGCAGTTTGTTCACATTGCCGTGCCAGGAAAAATATAAGTATATACCACACGTGAAAGTAGATTCCACAAGGGTGCTGTACGGCTAAAGAACCTCCAAAATCTTAACGTTTATGCCAAATTATCTAGACAGGTATGGAATCCCAACAACATTGCGTGTTGATGGAATAGGCTAGTTGACTATTTTTGGGAAACCGTTTTATATTATTCTTCATGGTCTATATTATTAAAATATTATCATTAATAGACATAAAACATACGTTTATAAGATTTAATTTGCATTTTTATAAACCAACTTTATTTTTCCCACTCAAATGCTAACAACTGTCATGGCCTGTCGTGTGACGTCACAGTATATTAAACTAATAGTCGTTTGGTTGGATATGTGATTTCAGTGTATCGATTTTTTTTTTATAATTATTTCGAAGTTTTACAAGTAGTAAGTACCTCAATGTCGAAATACCACCATTAATGTGAAAAAATGCGAAACAAACCAAACATATAGCAAGCTTAAGGATACACATAGAAAGAGTTATAAGACGTTTACGTGTTTTTTTTTTTTTTTTTATCCTTGCACGGCATAGTGACCGCACTGTACCTGATGGTAAGCGCAGTGCGGTCCAAATAGAGTACTGAGTAGCGAGAGACGATCTATCCCCGCTACTCAACACACTCACGCCGGCCTGCTTCTTCACACTACGCCATGGGCAAGAAGGTGAAGAAGGGGTCGAGGGTCTAGTGTCAGAGTACTAAGAAGGCCGTAAAATGGCCATTGTACCCCAACACCAGACCCCCGACAAAAACCGGATGTACACTGGCTGATCCCGGAACGCGACACACTTGCGTGTGCCACTATGGCGGGTTTTTCGCCCTGTGTACGGTGGTCGCTATCCGGGCGGATATGAATATCCTACCACCAGCAAGTGATTTTTTTATGCTAAAACCACATGCATGTATTAATATTGACAGCCTCCGTGGCGCAGTCGGCGAGTAGCCGGCTGTGAAACGAGCGGCCGTGGGTTCGATTCCCACACCGGGACAAATGTTTGTGTGACAGACAGATATTTGTGTCCGGGGTCTGGGTGTTGTGAGACCGAAAGTCTCTCGTAGTCCCTGATACCCACAACACAAGAGTCGTATCTTAGTGTGGGGTCGGCGCTATGTGTGTGACTGTTGGGTGTTATTAAATTTGAATTTTTTTAAAGTCATATTTCTTTCCCTGACATGGCCTGGAAGAACTATAATGATGAAATAATTGTGTAAGTTCTTGCAGACCATAATTAAAAATAAAACATTTCAATGTAACCTCTAATAATTTAAAATTTTCTAAAGATTATAAATCTACCAAGAAGAGTATATAAAAAGCAATTTTATAAGGTCTTGACTTATGAATTATTATATTTTTTATGGATTACTTACATAGAAGTTTTGTCATTTTTATATTCTGGTGAACAAAAATCTTTGTTTGCCGCCAAAAATTCTCCCAACATCATCACGTCTATTCGAGGCAAATTACAGCTACTTGCCTTAGAAACCCCTTCGTCTATAACTAATGTATTTAGATTTTGTTTTTTTGAACAAACTGCACCTGACTGATTGCAACTGATCACTAAAAATTACAAAAGATTTGGTAACTCAATGTATGGATTCTCGAACTATCAACAAAACAATTTGACATTTGATGATACTGTGACGTCATGCAGTCTGGGCTGTTTCATGTCATGTAACAAAATGCTTTATTTTGTACATATTTATTTCTTGAAAATATTAAATAATCACAAATAAATTAACAAATTGGATTAATTTTCGACTTTTTAGACTAAAATGTATTATAAAAAACAAAATTATATCAGGTTTTTACTTACTGTCAACTACCCTATTAAGCGGTAGATATGAATCCAAATCCAATCTGAATTGAAATGAAATGATATCGTTTATTGATCATGTAGGCAATTACATAGCTCTTATGACAAGTCAGTACATTAAAAAAAGGAAAGAAATTTGACAAAAAGCATATCAGCTTATGTATAATTAGCATACATAGCATCATCAACACACTAGCAATTACTTTATTCATTTATAAGGTATTTAAAATTGTTATTTTTAATATTACTCAAAGAAATACCAGTCAAATATACATATTTTTAAGTGGGTTTAATATGGACCATGGGTATATCCGAGATGTCGCATGTTTTAAAACCTACTACCGGATCCAAACGCGAACCCGCTCGAGAAGACCCGGCGAAACAAACTCAGCGGGCTTACATTACCGCTGGATACTACGCGGCGCGACTTAGTCCTGAGACGATCTAGGTTCTCTAATCTAATCTAGGTTTCAGGAAATGCCCAAATACATCGAACAATGTAGAGGGATTAATTTTATTAAACCTGAAAAATATGTCTTTTCTTTTATTAATTTAAATCACTTGTGATGTCTTCGCGAATGGATAGCCATGTTTTCTCGTGCTTAATCGTTCATTCTGAGCACCAAAAGCGAGCGAAGTTAATGATGTGTGACCGTGTGTAGGTAATGCTCAAACGACAGGTGCTTCGAAGATTATTAGAGTATGTAGGTGTAGCTGAATGTATACGAATTTAGGGAGAGCTATTATATTAGAATCGACTTTTGATGTTATTTATTTTTTGTTGGTTAGAAGTTAGTATGAAACTTCGTTATTTTTGGTAGTAACGATAAATACTTTCACCTATGGAAAGCTACATTCTTTTTATTTCGGAACATTTTATCCCGCGGGAAAGACGGGCCGGGACAAAGATATATTTAAGGCGAAACGGAGTTCGCGGGTAAAGCTGTAAATATTTTCCGTTTACATCATACAATGTCATCCTTATTGAGGATTGGGCTCAACACCTGAGAGGTAGGAGGATCGTTACAGGTGCAGGAGACAATTACTTGGGTTAAATGTATATTTTTTTCGAAACATTACCTCCGCATGGGCGGAGCCGCGAGCAACAGCTAGTTTGTTCATAAAAATAAAGTAGAATTCACAATTTTTAAGTCGGTAAAAAGCCACGTTTTATCCAAACTTCTATAATGCGTCAAAGGGTGAGCAAACAGCGTCCCATCTGTACTTTTCGTATTCCCGAGTTCTACTTAAAATAATATTTATCCCGTCAAAGTTTGTACGTACTTAGAGCGAAGTTGTGAAAGGATCTAAGAGGGTCAGAGCTGGGTCATTTGTCATTCGACACGCGATACTTGCGAAGTAGTAAGTACCGGAGCGAGTTGAACTCCAAACTTGCATTTTTCATTACGTAAAACTTGAGTACGGCCCTGTTTTAAATTCGCCAAGCGATTTTGAACTTTTACAGTATGATATAGGGTTGATATTGAATAAATTTCTGTAGGAATTACAGATGGGCGGTGGTAGGCCACTTCTTAGGACGTATTAATCATGCGATGTCGTTGTTTTGACATCTATTCGGGATTTGGGACGAGTTTTCATGGTATAATTTCAAATTATATAATGTAAAGTAAAATGAATGTCTTTGTGGAAATATATATGAGAAATTGCATTTTCATATTATACATGTGAATTAAGATTGTTTTATTAAAAAATATTCTCTGATAATGAAGCAAAATGTTTAAATTTAAAGTAGAGAAGAAAATCGACTAGAAAGTGCATTTACAGTTAATTTATTTAAACTACAAGTACCTAGAGACGCGTATTTTTTACATACATATACACTCACGCCTGTAATCCCCGAAGGGTTAGGCAGAGATGTAACCAGTACACCCACATTTCGCCGTATTTATTACGGTCCCATAATATGACAGGGGGCGAGCCTATCGCCATACCGGGCACTTCAGATTGCGGGCTGATATTGAGTATTTCTAAATAGAACCGTCTTCGAACCCGAGACCTCAGCACATCAGTTGTAATGCAGGCAGAGCTCGGTCGCCAATTTGTTAATTAGTCCTTTTATTAAATCGTAAAATAATAGCTATATAGTATATTGTACCACTGTAGGTCACAGGCCTCTACTAAAAAAAACCTCACAAAATACAAGCGAACCCATGCATAACATAATCCTTTGAGAGCGGTTAAACAAATTGCGTTGGAAGCGTCAATCTGATAAAGTTAGTTAAATTTGCCAACTGTAACTCGGTTAGGGATTCCAAAGACTTGACGGTGGACCGTAGACAAGTGACGCCAGACTTGCCGTACCTTCACAATTCACTTGATTTATTCAATTTATCACGTATAGTTGTTGGATGTAACAGTAGATTTAAACACACTAGCAGCATTATTCAAAAATATTTAAAATGTTTCATTTGTGTTAACTTTTAAAAGTGATAAAATTATTTAATAGATTTTATGAAATATTGAAAGTTTTTTTTTATAGATTTAATTGAACAACAAATGCAATAGGATATTTCTATAAAAGGGACAACTGAAATTTATTAGCAATAAGGACAAGGCATGGAAATAAAATATATATAGCATGATGATATACTTTATAAAGAAGAAAAACCATTTTGTTGACAATTTAATATTTCGGTACGGGCAACAGAATACCGACGTAAAATGGCAACTTCCTGTTGCAAAGAATAAGGTTTAGGAGGACCTTCCCTGTCCATGGATGTGTTTCTTCTTGTTGCCCGAGTCTTGCTGGGCGGTGTTAATCACTATCTAACAAGTTACATACTTGCTCGTGATACAAAAATCTGTCTTTATTGTAAACTAGATGTGGCCCGCGGCTCCGCCCACGTGGAGGTTATTTTTGTAAGAAAAGGTATATAATCCATGGAGGCATCTTAAGCTATTACACCTTTCTATATTTTTCTATCCCATAGGAAGCGTGCATTTTCCGAGATAAAAAGTGGCCTATTTCATTTCTGATCCCTAAACTGCCACTGCAAAAAATCATGTCGTTCCCTTGCTCTGTGGAAAACTAAACTATCCCACGGGAACTGTACATTTTTCCGGGATGAAAGTAGCCTATGTGCTATTCCAGACTATAGTCTATCTTTCAACCAAATTTCAACCAGATCCGTCATCGCGGAATTTCGTCCTCCTCCGACACCCATATATTTTAAATATAAGAACCCCTTTGTGAAACATTTGTGAAAAAAAAAAAAACCAGATCCGTCCAGCCGTTGTAGCGTGATTGAGTAACACACAACCATCCATCCGAACATTCGCATTTATAATTTTAATAGGAAGTAGGATTACATTTCGTCAATAAGATCTAGCATTAAGAAAGTGAAAAATTCTACTTTACAAGACAGTAATCATATGTTTAAACACAACCAGAATAAACTAGATAGTAACAATTAACTGAATAATAATTTACCGTCAATTTCGAAATGTAAATCCTACATTTCATTTCAATTTTCTTGCTGTCAATATTAGGGCAATATAAAACACTTTGAGTAGCACAACACCGAGAGGCGACAGATATAAAGATTATTCTATTCGAACCCGAGCCAAAGTAATATCAACTAATGCGTCACGTATTACACTCGGCTTAATTAATTTGTATGTAGATTTGAAACCGATCCGCTGTGTGGTAAAATCTAGTTACAGTTCTATAATCGCATTAGCATTTATATCTGACAGGAATGGGGTAAAATTTGAGATTGTTATGAAATATAGGTATAATAAATATAATTTTGTTTATATAAAATATATATTATGCAACCTTTTCACGTTGTGACTAATTTAAATAATGTTTAAATAAAAACTAAACATAGTATGCAACTGGATACGAATTACAATACTATGTGCGCAATTGACGTCAGATTTTCCTCGAAAAGTACCTACTTTTGTTTGAAAACTAACCTTAAAAAGAACAACAAAACATTCGTTTGTATAAAACCTTTTTTCAAGTATTTTATCACTAAGTATTTTGTGTATAATATTCACTATCATACAAAATTATTTGAAACCCTATGCATTCTCCTTTACAAGATAATTGATCGACATACAAAGTAGACCTCCGATAGATCTTCGATAAAGTTTTGATAATCATATTAAAATGATGTCTCACCGTGAGGTCTTGGACCTGTGTGTAACAATTATATTACTACTAGATGTTGCTCGCGGCTCCGCCCGCGTGAAGGTTATTTTTGGAAGGAAAGGTATACAACCCATGGAAGCATCTTAAGCTATTACACCTTTCTACATTTTGCTATCCCATAGGATGCGTGCATTTTTCTGGGATAAAAAGTGGCATATGTTATTTTCTGATCCCTAAACTACCACTATGCAAAAATCATGTCGATCCCTTGGTCTATGAAAAACTAAACTATCCTACGGGAACTGTACATTTTTCCGGGATAAAAAGTAAACTATGTGCTATTCCAGAATATAATCTATCTCTGTGCCAAATTTCAACCAGATCCGTCCAGCCGTTGTAGCGTGATTGAGTAGCAAACATCCAAACTTTCGCATTTATAATATTAGGATTAGTAGGATTTTCACTGATTGATTGTTCACTGAAGTGGAACTCAAAATAGAATTGAAAGGATACTCCGAAATTGATTTAAAACATTTGATCTCAACGCTCAAGAAGTAAGAGAATACTTTACAAACACGATCATTAAATATCTTACATACCTTACTTGAATCCTTAAACAATCCTAGACCACTTTCGGCACCACTATTTATTACATACCCGCACCGTCTCCCCTGGCAAGAACCTTTAAGTTAACCTAAGCACTGAACTGTTTAAACTCTGACTGTACTATGAACTATTGAATAAACTGCTAGTCAACTGATTGGTAAACTGCCCTGGTGATCGCAGAGGCGTTCTCCATTATTGCAAACCTTTACAACCCTCCCAGTTCGCAATTATTGATGTACCCGTCGTTACTTTCTAAAATACATTGTATATACCCTCGATACCTCTAATAAAAAGGGAACTACCCTACGCTTATTACAATAATCCTAACAGAATAAACTTTAAATTTAGAATAAATACTTGGAATGAATAGAGCAGATCCAACCGCATACACAATACTTAACATTAAATCCAACGAGACATTTCGAATAGGTTTGCTCATACGAAAGCGTCTCGTCTAGTTTTCCTGAAATTCGGAAATAGGGCTGCTAACATTTTAGAACTGTCATGACTTTTTATTAAGTAGTGGGTTGAATTTGAAATACAAATTAATTTTTTATTCATCTATTTTAATGGTAGCATTATGATCATCGTCAAAGATTTTAAGTTTATAAACTTATCTATAGCTTTTTGTTTTCTTATATTTTTTTTTACCTCAATTCGAGATGTCTTAACCATAGTGCAGTTGTATATCATATCATACTTCAATATGATGTCAAAACGATTGTGATTACGTATTATAAAAAAAAATATGAAACATGACTTTTACTGAAATAACCCGACGGCTTTTGATGGAAAAAGATTATAATAAAAAAACAGACTAGGGATGAAATAATAATTAACAACTTATTCTATAAAATTATTCACTCATTTTTTAAAAGAGTTTTGCATCTCTATGGTAGCTCAAAACAGGGCTGGCACCCCTATTGTGAAATGTTCGAAATATTAGTTTTTTCCGGCGCACAGCTGTAGCGCTCTCGAGGCTCCCAGCACGCCTTTTGAGGGTAACTCAAATAAAACGATGGTTTCCTACCAAATCGTAAATAAAGCCACTACGAAACGTTTAGCATCGCTGTAGTTGTATATGCGTGGCTCGGTTCCATTGTAAACGGCTTATTATATACACATATGTGTGTAAATTTTGGTGGTGGTAGGATATTTATATCCGCCCGGGTAGCGATCACCGCACTGAGGGTGTAAAACCCGCCATACGCAAGTATCTCTGAGTACTCTGACACTAGACGCTCGACTGCTTCTTCACCTTCTTACCCATGGCGTAGTGTAAAAAAGCAGGCCGACATCATTGTGTTGAGTAGCGGGGGACAGATTGTCTCTCGCTACTCGATACTCTAATTGGACGGCACTGCGTTTACCATCAGGTGCAGTGTGGTCACTTTGCCGTACCAGGATAAAAATGTAAACATAAAATCATCATTAGCGTTTTACCTTCCCAAACTGGGTTCGGCACAACATGCATAAATTTAGTATAGTTTTTATGATTAGCATTTAGCAAGTAGTTTGTTCAGAATAAGCGACTGAATCGATATCAACAATTTTTTAAAAGACGAACTTTTTTTTTCAAAAATAATTAACACTCAGGTAATAAATAATAGTCACCCTTTAATTTGACGTTCAAGACAAACGAAACTGAAACATAACTCGATGCAATAAAGTCTTTTATAAATGCAATAATAAACGAACACTTTAAAAAATCAAATAATTAAAATTACGAACTTTATGTCGAAAATTAGTACAACTAATTTCATAAAAAACAATATTTATATTCATCGCAGTCTAATTTCAATACATGAATTATGATTGTAATAATAATTTTAAATTGGGGTGTCTGAGGATGTGCGTTATTCCCGTTACACGTAGTATATAAAAATTATATATATAAAAAAATATACAATGTTATTCCTATTTAATTCTTTTGTTATAGAAATGTGCTATCATTGAAATAAAATTATTTTTACTACTACTCCTAATTCAGACAGTCCGCCCGTGACCATAAAGGCTGTAAAGTTTTCGAAACAACGGGACTAAAATATAAAAATAAACCGCGATACAATCCCTAAAATTTGTTTTATTTCCAACCATTAATAACAATTATAAATTGCTATTGTGATTGTTTAGTTTTCAGATGAATGCGATGTGCCAATCGCTAGTCCAAAATATCAATTATTATTACCAACTGCCTTAGACTTATAAGCCGCAACGTAACGTATGATAACGGAAACAGTCTTCCGAACTCCTATAAAAATGTTATTCACGCTTTGAAGCACGTTGATTCTTATAGTTTCATCACGCAATTATATTGAAAGGAAAAGCTTTCTAGAAACTACTTTTAGCTCAAGGAAATTGAAAATTCACATCAGAAAAAATACCCCTTGATTTTCTCATTATTATGGCTTAAAGTAAAAAAGTAAAAGGAGTGTAAGTGCAAGATCGTAAGTGCAGTGCCCTCCAATTAATAGACCCTCGACCGCTTCCTCACCTTCTTGCCCATGGCGCAGTGCGAAGAAGCAGGCCAGCATGATTCTGTTGAGTAGCGGGGAATAGATTGTCTCTCGCTACTCGATACTCTAATTGGACCGCACTGCGCTTACCATCAGGTGCAGTGTGGTACTTTGCCCTGCTAGGATAAAAAAAAATAGAGTATCGAGTAGCGAGAGACAATCTATTCCCCGCTACTCAATACAATCATGCCGGCCTGCTTCTTCGCATTACGCCATGGGCAAGAAGGTGGAGAAGCGGTCGAGGGTCTAGTGTCAGTGTACTCAAAAGACCCTAACTCTAGACCCCCGACAAAATATTACCACTGCTGAATACAAATTCACTACCACTTGCAGGTTATCACCATAGTATCAAAAATAGGTAGTTAACATTCCCAGTCCAATAGACCACTGAAAATATTAAGCTCTTGAATCGTGCAGAGACGTTTAAAGAAATTACTTATATCTTATACTGAACATTATTATCTAATCTCATTTGCTGGGGACGGAGCTAAACGGAGGGTCATAATGCCAATAAAAAGCATCGTCCACGGCGCCGGGCTCCGTCCAATTTATTTTATTCCTCCTTGTATAGCAGTTGAGTTTTATCCGCGGCCATCGTAAACATACGATCTTATTTCAGCCATTCTTACCACAAATATTTTGATATATGTTTATTGGGTTTATGGTATTGTCATCTTGGAATATTAGGGTATTTACTATTATTAGAAATACCGAAGGTATAACTGAGGTATTTAGGAGACTAGTCGGGGGTAGTTAATAATGACAACCAAAGTGGGAGTAGTAAATGTTTAATATAAAACAGAGTGCCTTCTGCGCTCCGGTGTTCAGTTCAGTTCAGAAGACTAGTGGTGTAGCGAGTTGGTAGTGACAACATTCGTGGTTCGTTCGCGGGGCAGTAAGTAATTGTAAACGGTTCAATGGCGTTGTTCAGTTTAAAAGGGTAATGCTGGTAGATTAATTATAAAGAGAAGCCTTAAGTGAATCCTGACATGCGTGTGTGTTAATATTAAGCACTGAGATGTGTAACAGTGCCGTGTAAATCAATCAATAAATTATAAACATTGTATTTGTGCCTTTTAAATATCCATCTTGCATAGTTTTGTTGATGTTCCTAACGGGAATAGACAAGATTATGTGAGCGTTCGTTAGTCACTGTAGACTTTTATTTATTTATTTATAGACTTCATTTTTTTTCGCGTAAAAAGTGTTAGTGTGGTGTTAACTTTTTTTGTTTATTATAAATATTTGCTGGTGGTAGGATATTCATATCCGCCCGGACAGCGACCACCGTACACAGGGTGTAAAACCCGCCACAGCAGCACACGCAAGTGTGTCGCATTCCGGGGTCAAACAGTGTACATCAGGTTTTTGTCGGGGGTCTACAGTTGGGGTACGATGTTTGGCCTTGTTACGGCCTTCTGAGTACTCTGACACTAAACCATCGACCGTTACTTCACCTCCTTGCCCCATGGCGTAGAGTGAAGAAGCTACACAACGGACCGGCATGGTTGTGTTGACTAGCGAGGGATAGACTGTCACGATAATAATATTGAATCAAGTAATGGTTATAGCAGATTTGAACACGCTTTCGTAATAAATATACAAACACATGAAGTAATGTTAACTTTATATATTTTTAAATAAGGCTAAAGCTATTTACTTTTGTCTTGATAGGCAGACGAGCAGACGGACCACCTGATAATAAGTAGTCACCCCCGCCCATAGACTTCTGCAATGCCAGGGCACAGGAAAGCCGCTGCCTACCGTTGCAATACTGATAATTTTGTGAAGAAATTGTTACAGGGACCGACCGGCTTTCTCTACCAACATTTCACTTGGATAAGATAGTAAGATTATTTGCTGATTTAAAATATACGTTAGTAACATATTAATATTTGATCATTAGTGAGCTAAGATCCATATCGAGATGTTGTATTGATAGTTAATTGATCATGACGTCACTACTGAAAGATACATATTATGTAGAAATGATAGTGGCTGTCAAATCGATATCACTTTTGTATTCGGTTGCAATCATAGACATAGAGATTGGGCTCAACGATATCCTGACAAAACTAACCAGTTTGTAGAAAGAGACAAAGCGTCTGTGGGGACAATACCTATTTGTTTTCTTTTCTGCAAGTCTGTGACGTAAACCAATCAAAATTCTAGAGAAAGACAACTGCTGGCCGCACTATCGCTTTATCTCTCACATTGTTCTGCCTGTATTCACTAAATACCTGGATAGAGACGGTCAGTCTATTTTTTATGTCTATGGTTGTACTTAACACATAAATATTTTTCACTTTTCTTCACCAACATCCTAACTCTCTCCACTTATTTCAAAATTTACTTATGTCAATTTTGGGGTTTTTGTATTTTACTTTTTTATTTACTTTTTGAAGACATTATGTAAAAAATGAAATTAGTATGAAAAGGTCTATGGAACCATCTCCGCTTCGAACTTCGCAACTACAGCACTTCAAAGCGGTGTTTTAGTAGTTATAACTTAAATATTATATAACCAAAGACTCAATTTCATACACCCCTTAACGCCGAAAAATATGTTTTACTAGCTTTCTGAGACAATCCGACCTCTGTAAATATCCCGAGGCGAAGGGACAGCTCAATACTTATAAACGGGTATTATGGGATCGAGACGCTTCTCCCGAGGTCAACAAGATTTGGCTCCCGGATTATATTAACATCTTTAATAAACATCATATCGAGGATTGGTCTTAATATTTTATTGCGATATTTTATTTATTTAGGATAGTTTACGCAAATATTAAATATCTGATTATTTGATCTACAAACTCCATAAGCAACGAGTAATGTCGAATTAAATTTTGGAGGTGTAATATCTATAAAAAATGTTACGAGCTAAAGCTAAAGTTGGGAAGAGAAGAATTACGTGAGCGTTGGAAAGAGGGGTGCAGAGTCGGACAGGAGTGCGGTGATAAAGGCGAGAGAGAGGAGGGGAGATGATCAGAGGAAAAAAAAGGAAAATTGATGAGAAGAGACGAGGGAAGGGTAGGGCTGAAATAAATAAAAATAAAAATCTTTATTCATCATGTAGGCATATAAAAAGCACTTATGACAGGTCAAAATACAAATGGGAATTCTCCATACGGAATGAGTAATCATGGCGTAGGACCTTGGAATCCACCGTCAAGGGCTGATAGGCAGGGATACAACGACGAGGATAGGACTGGAAAAGGAAAAAAGAGGATGATCGGAAAATTAAAGGAATCCTAATCTTCGGTAATGGAAGTGATGGGAGATGATGATCAGGAGAAGGGACAGGAACGGGAGAGGAGAAGTTGAAAGGAGACTGGACGGATTTGGAAGGAAAGTAATCCCTAGTCTAGCTAACCTACCAGCCTTTCACTAGCTATCTAGCTGAGGCTGCATTAATATAATTATGTCAGTAGACATGAATTTCATCCCAGAAGACTAGATCGGTACTGACGATTATTCATATATGGAACCTGTGTGGGTATATGAAATGAGAATTTTAAATATTATTTAAATGAAACTACATGTAGTAAATATAATTTTCTGATTAATCTTAAGCAAATATTAGCAGATTAATGACATTCCATCACCTATAGGTTTTAGAATTTATATCAGCGCCATTTTCTTTTCAAATAATCTAGCTTGTCTACACTAAAGGTGCTAAGTCCAAGATTACCCGAGAAGATTTTCAAAGTATATCCTAAATTGTCGTTCATATTATTTACATTTACGATGTCAGTTATGGTTGGTATAACGCGTTTTTTATTAAGAACGTTCTGAAGTTAGGCATGTTAGTCGTTTTCAAAGCTTAGTTCAGACCAGCGTAAGACAATAAAGAAGATTCATTTCATAATGTGTTCATAGTATTGTATTAAAATTGCAAAAGCGTTCATATTAATTGAAACAGCTCTGGACAGATTGTTTAAAATCCATTGGTAACCATGTGAAGTTTAACAGCAAATTGCTTCCAGTCACCCCGGTACTCTGTCACTTTACTCAGTTAAGTTTAGGATTCCGGGATGTAATTACAATAGCTGGTCTGATTTGGGTTGATAGACTCCTAACTTTCGCTGTTTTTTTCATACGGTGATATCACTACAGCATTAAGCAATAAAAATATTTTATTATAGATGCTTCTCTACATTTTGTTAATAAGTGTTCAGCGAGTTCTGTATAAGTAGATTTCTTATTTCGTATGACAATGTTGGATTCTACTGTATTAACACATAAATTTTTATTCGTAACTGCTTATAATCGATTGACGAGTCAAGCTCAAGCGTTGGATCTTAGTTGAGGGATGACGATTTACGAGCTGGGATCTTCGGTAGAATCTTGTAAAGTAGAGACAGTAGAGTAGCTGACTTACGAGTTTTACTAGGTGGTTGATCAACGCCGTAAGCCCAGGCTTTGGGTTGCTGGACTTACATAACTAAAGTCTCATTTCTAAACGAATATAGCATATTTTATTTTGTGACATAGTTTATGTGCGATAAGGAGTGATCCAGTTTTGTCCTGAGTCCTCCGTTTGCCCGTATGTACCCCATTTAACAGTACTATTGTAACTGTTTTGAAATCTTCTTTCTATATGTATTCTGCAAACTTAATGACACAAGCTTCCGCCTTTTTTTTTTTTTTTTTTTTTTCCTGTATCCCCAAATGAGTTGGGAGAAATTTAAGTAGTTCAACCACGGCTCCTAAGTTTATATCGATCCTATAATATAAATAATAAATAAATAACACCCAACAGTCACACATATAGCCCCGATCCCACACTAAGATACGAGTCTTCTGTTGTGGGTATAAGGGACTACGAGAGACGCACGGTCTCACAACACCCAGATCCCGGACACAAATATCTGTCTGTCACACAAACATCTGTCCCGGTGTGGGAATCGAACCCACGGCCTTTCGTTTCACAGCCGGCTACTCACCTACTGCGCCACGGAGGCTGTCAATAGATATGTTGTTAGATATAGAGCTAATAGCAATATCGGACACAGTATCTGATGCCGATCAATATGTAATATATAATTTTTGGAATTGAATAACTTGAACAAACACACAAACTGTGGTTACTCCTACTACCTTAGAAGGTAGTGATAGATCACTTCAATATTTCCTCTATTTAAAAACACTTCCATTACATCTATTGGTCCATTATTCATCCATATTGAACCAATTTCAAATTAATGGTTTAAAATTGTCTAATATGTTAGATTGGTAGTGTTACATGGTGTGAAAATGACAGCAACTTTTTAAACTATATCACCTAACAAGTCTTATCGAGCATGCTGGCACACTTGTGGGCAATTCACCACAGCCGTATTTAAAGACTAATCTGAGCATGCATGCAACGTAGTGGATTAAAGTTCCCAACTAAGAGGCCCGGTTATGAAGCATCTGATGCAAGTTGTTCACTTTATTACCTGCCACCGTCCCTGCTTGGCTAACTTCGTCCTGCTTGTTCTATGTCATTATGTAGGAGCTATGGTTTTGATGTTAATATTTTGCTTTAGGGTTATTTTATTGTCTTATCAGTTTCTACAGCTTCTAATATTCCAAAATATATTCGTATTTTGTGTTTCAGATTCAACAATTCAAACCTCGTTAAAATATCTTTAATCCCTTATGTTCATATGTCGATTTAGAGAAATGTAACTTTTTTTTACCTAAATAGGCTTGCTTTTGACCACTATCTCGCCTGATGGTAAGTGATGATGTGGTCTACGGTGGAGCACGCTCGCTAGAAGATACCTATTCACTCTTGACTTAAAGATACCCAGATTATAATTACTTTATTACCTTTTGCTGTATATAATAAGAAATACTGTTGTACCTTTACAATAAAATTATAATTCCTCAATAAATAGTCATAAAATCGATCAAAGTTCAAGTTCTATATAGTACTATACTTAAACATAGCATTTTGTATTAAGCAAGGGTTCCGATAGACAGTGAAGTGTGGAGAGACCACGCTTGTCTTACCGTGCGGTCGAATCAACAGGGATTCTCATCGGGTTTAATTTAATATATTATCCGTAATATATGAAAGTCGTTTCATCAGTTTATAATATGATATACTTTGATCTTATGCTTTAAGACATGTTATCGCTAGAATTAAAACTACATATTGCAAATACTGAATCAACAACACTGCGCTATTCGAACATGAATTTTATGAAATATATTTAAACGGGAATTTTACACTGAAATTCCCTTTGAAGCAAAAACACTGAAGCACTTTGCGTTAACAAGAAAATTGCTAGAGTGGATTTTTTTTTCGCTTTTGTAGATTTTTTTTGTTCGTCTATTTCATTCCAGTATTTATAAGTAGGTCCACTTGGAAATGTCTTTCAGAGTTTTCGACTTGGTCTAAAGTTTAAATGTTACAAAAACCGTAAGGTAACGGGTAGGCAGAGACATTACTGTGGCCCTGGTATTGCAGAAGTCTATGGGCGGCTGTGACTATTTACCATCAGGTGGCCCGTCTGCCTATCAAGGCATTAAAAAAAACGATTGTGTTGAGTAGCGATACCCTAATTGGATGGCACTGCGCTTACCATCAGGTGCAGTACCGTGGTCACTTTGCCAAGCCATCAGGGTAGTATCTGTCACAGCAGAGACTACCTTCTAAATAAAGTTCAAAAACCAATGTAAAGCTTCCTACACGAAGAATTGACTGCTTTTTTTCATCTTGCTAAATACACATTTGTATCTTTACAATATTTAGAATTAATATCTCTTTTATTGATCTATACTGTATAGAATATGGACACAGGCTGATATAATGTGCGTGGGTAACAATGAAGAATATTGACACAGCCATGGAGCATTACCGATAGCGAGCCAGCCGCGTCCAAACGAGCGTTGAATATTGAATGGACTGCTGAGGATAGAGTCCGTGTCCATCAACTAACGGCATAATTGACGTACTAAGGACACAGTTGAGATGTATTTATCTATTTCTCTAGGACGCACTCAGCCATAAAAACGGGTCTCAATGAATATAAGATTGCTTAGCAGATGCTTAGAAAATAATACTAGCTGTCGCTCGCGGCGTTTTTCCCCGTGACAGCCATTTGTCAGCTCCAGTGGGTCTTAACGTGATGCTATATAGCCTATAACATTCCAATATTAATAGACAAAATTTGGCTATTAATTATGAAAGGTTAAAAAAAGGTTGCATGCGTAGATGACTAGATACGTCATTCATTCATTTTAGTCGCCAAACAAAAACTTACCAATCTCTATATATAAAAGAAGAAACTGACTGACTGACTGACTGATCGATCAACGCACAGCCTAAACGGTTGGGGTTACGAGACTTGAAATTTTGACAGTAGGTACCTTTTATGACGTAAGCATTCACTAAGGAAGGGTTTTTAAATATCTCCCATAAGGGGGTAAAATA
This sequence comes from Laothoe populi, assembly GCA_905220505.1. Lineage (NCBI taxonomy): Eukaryota > Metazoa > Arthropoda > Insecta > Lepidoptera > Sphingidae > Laothoe > Laothoe populi. The sequence goes on along the minus strand of HG992152.1, from coordinate 20,351,222 downwards.
GGGGATGAAAGTTTGTATGACAATCCGTCATTTTTGAAGTTAAACGCATGAAAATATGTATTTTATTTATACATTTACGTATACATTTTATGTATACTTTTTCTCCCAAACTTGACCTCCACGCGGGCGAAGCTGCGAGCAACAGCTAGTCACATATAAAGAAATTAACGTATAGCCAAGACCTCCCTAAGGTATGTTCTTACAGATGAGAGTATGCTATAGTTATTAGACTGAAAATATACGAAAAATAGGAATTGAATGGCGTCCTAATAACATTAATATGTTTTTGATGATGTTGATGAATATGTAGAAATCGTGACAATAATAACAATGGAAACTGTCGCCAAACCCGTACACAACACAAGTGGAATCCCAAACGAGCTCTTAATAATACTCTCTATGATATCTCCGGATTCGGTAAATGGTTTTGCTTACTTATATCCGGACATATTTTTATAAACCTATTATGAACTTTGTTCCTATAGTATAAAGTCCAATATCCAGGTCAGTTGTGGATAGTAGTGCTGGAATATAGTGGAATTGAATTTGGAACGTGTGTTGTGATAATTTAACGAGGTGCGAACGACTTTGTTGCGTGATAATGGGTTTTTCTTTTTTAATTCTATTTCATTTTTATTGCCAGTTATAAAATGTTTTGTTATTAATATTTAAATAAATGTGTAAAAATAAAAACATTATCGACCAATTCATTATCGACCAATTCATTATCGAATAGAAAACTAATTCTTTAAACCTTTTAAGAATGATATGCAGAAAACACAATTGCCACTGCACGTAAAACTAAAAAAAAGTTATATTCAAATCTTTAAATAGTTATCATTAAAAACAATTAAATTTTAAACAACGTTGAAACATAACGATTCTAACCAGGCATTTGTGGAATTATTCCCTGTAGGAGTTTGCTCGATGTGGTTTAATCTGTGTCAGTGAAGTTACTTGCTTCCCTATATAAAGCATCTTAGCTTCCTGTGTCTAATTGCCGTTATTTAGTTTACTATGTAATTATACAATGTAGGATTTCACATAATTAAAGGCTTAGTTTATTAATTTAGATTTCAATACACGTGGGACTACAGACATAATATTTGATAGAAACCCCATATTTTAGTAAACCATTTCTTACTCGTTCAATTTATGTAATTACTCTTGGCGTGAAAAAGAGATTGCTACTGAAAATAAGTGCTGAGGACAGTGACCTCTGCGTTATACTGGGGCCTTTTTCATAACAGCTCAATACTTTTAAGATATATTGCATAGATAGATTTTTATTGTCACATACTATCTACTTTCTTCTAGAATACCAATATATGAATAATTAACTAGTTTGCCTAATTTAAAAATCATTTTTGATTGTAAGAATTACAAACAACTTTTAGTGGAATTTCTCGAGTAGGGTATGAAGCGCCCATTTCAAATGTCGATTTAAGTATTTCGTCAAAACGCCGCGAGTAGGCACGCAAACTGCCATATATAATTTATGGGGTTTTCGTGCTGTAAGTGGCATGAGTTGTGACAACTTTATGCCATCGCTTGCCCATTGTTTTAGGCGGTACCGCGTGGTGATATCACCATGATATAGGTGCTAACTTTTTGAGCATTGTGGTAGTTTTTATGGTTTATGTAAGGATATTATTAGAAAAATAATGGTACGATAAATTACTTGAAATATTCCCAGAAAGTAATAATTGTGATGTAGGAGTTTGTACCCGGACTTTAAAAATAGTTTGGTTTATTTACCATAATTATCTTTATTTAGTATCTGTGGACCAATAAATTATTATCGATTTTATATCTATCTTCTATATAAATGCTGTTTGTTGTAATTGTTTTTATGTTGGCAATAAAGTCGGTTAAAAAACAGATGACAAAAATAATCTGGAAAAATCGAAAGAAATTTAAAGTTGTTGCTTTATGGGATCTCATTCTTATACGGTAAAACGGAATCACTAATGAAAGTGGGCAAGAGCTAGTTGAAAATATCAAGTAAGTTTTTACCAGATGTAAAAACTTAAATCTTTAAAACTACTGTGTACTTTTTTGAAACAGCGTCCATTCAACTTTTTTTGTTTATGTTAGCTCGACAATAATTATAAAACTGAGTGCTTATGTCAAAGTAAAATAAACGGATGAGTTTAGCATGTCGGTGACGCGAACCCATAGGCTCAAAGAGGTTAAAGATGTTTTCACTGCACAAATTCAGCAAGATCAACACTACACCACAAAAAAAATCATTGTGGATAACTTATGTAGGGAATATATGAATTACAAATCTAATTCAACATCCCCGAAAGAGCCCACATTCAGATTTACAGCACCAGTGAGATATAACGAGGTGCAAGCGACCCTCCATTCCGCGAGGGTTAATTAACCACACGGGTTATCTAGTCAGTAATGACGGCCGGGCCTTATATACCCGCGGCCAATTGTGTTTTATTTCTCACATTCAAGGTGTGAATATTTATTTGAGACTAAATAATAAGGCTTGTAAATTAGAAGTAGGTAATTATTTTTAGTCCTGTTGAAAGTAGGTTCTCCAGTTAAGGATAGTACCTTCCTGATCTATCCTACTATTATAAACTAGCTGTTACTCGCGGCTCCGCCTGCGTGGAGGTTATATTCGGGAGCAGAAGTATACAATCCAAGGAGTTGTCTTCTGCACTGAGGCACCTGTAGCGATTGTCCAGCCTCTCAGGTTTTGTGCCTGAATCTTGAGATTGCATCTAAAGAATACCCCATAAGTTTAACTTCACTTTGCCCCTTTTAGGGATGATTTTTTAAAAACGTTGAAACACATGTTTCTTTATTTCCTACCAAAAGCCTAAATATGAGTTTACATCCCTAACTCGAGGAAGGTCCCTTTCAAGGTTCTTTTTTGAGAAAAAAGATAGCCTATGTCCTTCTCCAGGATATAATCTCTATATAATCTTACCAAATTTCGTTATAATCCATTCAGCCGTTTAGTCGTGAAGAGGTAACAAACAAACAGAGTTACTTTCGCATTTATAGTATTGATTGCATATTGAAAACGGCCCTCGGTGGCACAGTTGTAATTGCGCATGTGTTTCGACTGCTGTGATGAGGTTTTGGGTTTGATCCCCGGGTCGGGTAAAGTGATATTGGGTTTTTCTATCTAGAAATTCTCAGTATTAGGCCCGGAGTCTAGAATTTGTGCCCGGTATGGCGATCGGCTCGCCCCCTATCACAATAGGGACCGAAATAAATTCGGCGAAAAGTGGGTGTACTGTTGCACCTCTGCCTACCCCTTCGGGGATTATGGGCGTGAGTGTATATGTATGTATGTCATTTTCAAACCTTGTCGTGTATGTGAATTGTATCGAACTGTCAGCTTTGTCCAGCAGACCGATAATCGTGTTCCGCAAGGTCGGAAGCGAATATAAACAAATGGTCGGTCGTTATTTCATTTCGTTTGGAGTTACGCTCCATCAGACAGACAGACGTTCCGCGGAGACAAAGACACTTGAGATTTATCTGTGAATCCGGACTTGTACCGTTCGCACCACAATGTGAAAAGTTTTTTTTTCATAATTAACACCCCGTACATATCCCCGACCCCACACTAAGATACGAGTCTTGTGTTGTGGCTATCAGGTACTACGAGAGACTTTCGGTCTCACAACACCCAGACTCCGGACACAAATATCTGTCTGTCACACAAACATTTGTCCCGGTGTGGGAATCGAACTCACGGCCTCTCGTTTCACAGCCGGCTACTCGCCAACTGCGCTACGGAGGCTGTCAAACAAGTTTGGATGTAATAAATTTATTTAAAGACGTAATAGATGTTTATTTATTTATAGAAGTTAATATTGATTGAATACATGAAATATTATTTAGATCCAGTTATTCTTTTGTGAAGTCTGAAGAAGCTACACATCAAGCTGGCATAATTGTGTTGAGTAGCGATGGATACATTGTTTCTCGCTACTTGATACTCTAAATAGACGGCACTGCGCTTACCATCAGTTGCAGTGTGATCACTGTACTGTACTGTATACTTTTTCTCCCAAACATGACCCCCACGTGGGTTGAACCGCCAGCAACAGCTAGACAAATATATGCTCACGATCGTTTTTTTTTATAAAATCACGTTTACAGAACTGTTGGATATTTTCTTTGTCCTTGCCGTTTTCCCGTTTTTAGTTAATTATTACATACAGATCGGGTTTTTGTTTTATAATACATTATAGCAAAGGCCAGCGGTTTATTCCAAAAAATAAGTTTAATTTTGTTGCTGTCGGTACCGTAAGTTAATTTAATCTGTGAACGCGACCATCGCCAGTTTATCTTCCGACCCTATTTAAAGGGCGAAACTGAACAAGTGGCCAGCGGCGTGAACTCAGGAATAAGAAAAGGGGGTCAAGATATAGAAGACAGGCAAGGTAAATTACGAGTCAAGTTGATTTACGATATAAATTATTACTAAGATGGAACAATAGCTAGATTTGAGCAAATAAAACTTTTTTTCTATAATTTGCACGTATTTAGCAGTGTAATTAAAAATCCACGGCGTTATAAATTAAAATTAACACTATATCAATTTGTGTGACGCATTTTTTTCTGTACAGGTTGCAGCAAAACTGAATCTATATTAGAAGATTGGAAAACAAACACTAAGTACACGGCAAAAGTCTTGCCACGTTTGTTAGCGGTGGTGTTTTATTCCAGCGTGTCGCGTTTTAGGATTGGCTAGTTATTGTATACAAAGTGAAATACAACGTCTTTTTAATGGCTGTCATTATTTTTGGGTTTACTGTATTTACTGTCAGCTGCAGTGTTAACTGTGCTAGAATAAAAAGATTTATACGCCGGTCGTAATAAATAAATATAAATAAAATAATATATTTTTGAGATACTTACATCATAATGAGCAAGTAGCTGTGTTGTGGTGTGTACTATGTACGTGCCACAGCACAGCAGTATGCTGAGTGGTCACCTACCTGTCACAGCTGCGACAAGCAAGTGCCATTAGCATTAGTTTTATTTATAATAAAATTGTTAATTGTCTTGTGGTATGTGCGTGTTGTCAGCTGTACTAATAAATAGTTTTTCTTTCTTTCTTTCTTTTTTTCTTTCTTTCTAGGCCATAAGTGATTTACTTCACTTATGACTAATACCTATACTACCGAAAGATTCATAGCTTTAAACGTAAGGAGGAGATTAATATGGGGAGATTTGGGCTTTTGGAAGTCTCATTCGCAATACGAACGGCTGTTATTTCACGCCGGTTTTCTGTAACATAGAGAAACCCTTTAAGTCGGCCCATTCATACTATACACAAAATTACATATACATTCACGCCTGGAATCCCCGAAGAGGTAGGCAGAGATGCAACCAGTACACCGACTCTTCGCCGTATTTATTTCGGTCCCATAATGTGATAGGGGGCGAGCCTATCGCCATAACGGACACAAATTCCTGACTCCGGGCTAATACTGAGAATTTCTAGATAGAAAAACCCAATATCACTTTACCCGACCCGGGGATCGACCCCGAGACCTCAGCACAGCAGTCGTAACGCATGCACGATTATGACTACGCCACCAAGGCAGTCAAAATTGGCCGCAGTTTTATCACTTAAGTAGTTGTAAGTGGGTATGGAATTGGCTACAATGTAGCTTTGTCATTTTAAAATATTATAAGTGGATATGGACCCCCCAAGTGTCACAACGAATTACGGTCCTGACCTGATGGAATAAAAGCAGAGGTGATATATATGTAGGTTGTAATTGGACTGGCTCGTCTCGATAGATAATAAATGGAACGACAATATTTGTTTTACGACAGACAAGGATTCGATTGGGATAATATGAAACCTCTTGGATTCCATATTATATAAACTTAAGTGGCACTAAGAGTAAGTTTGATTGTAAGTTGTGTTCTGTCTCAAATAAAGATATGGCTAACTGACTCTTAACACAAAAATCTTCCGAATATTTTAGTTTAGTGAATTTATTACTTTTACCGCTAATGCTAAATTACAGTATTCACTTATTTTATTAACCTTTCGTATTGGCGTAGAGTAAAAACTTCTTAATTTGAACCTTAGTTATAAATGCGTCAAAGCTAAGGTAATCCGGAATGATGGTAACAAGATTTTTGGGCCCACAATTATTTAAATAAAGTTATTGTAACGAATTTACAAAAAAAATATTAGGGTGATATTGTTTCTTTAAAATAGGTACTCGTCGACAGTCTTGTTATCTATCTATACTAATATATATATATATATATATATATATATATATATATAAATCTCTAACGTCTGTCTGTACATTTGACTAAATCAATCGATTTTGTGTAAAATATTCATTTTATTACCCCATGATACCGATTCTGCAATTTTGACGGACTCCATGGATTTTATATTATCTTTAAAAAATAACTACCCCGCGGGCGGGTCCGCGGGCAATAGTGTTAGGATTATTGTAATAAATATTGGGGTAGTTCCATTTTATTGGACATATCGAGGGTATATCAAATGTATTTTAGAAAGTAACAACGGGTACCTCAATAACTGCGAACTGAGTGGGGTGTAAAATGTGCAATAAAGGAGGACGCTTTCGAGTTCAGCAGTGCAGTTTACCAATCAGTTGATTAGCAGTTCATTTGACCAGTTCATAGTACAGTTCAGTGCTTAACGTAGGTTAACTTAAAGGATCTCGCCCCGGGAGACGGTGCGGGTATGTAATAAGTAGTGGTGCCGAAAGTGATCTAGGATTGTTTAAGGATTCCTGTAAGGTATGTAAGATATTTGTAGATCATCATCATCTGTATCATGGCGAATGCTCTGAAGAATTGTTTGATCTTATCCCATCCCCTCCCTTCCATACCAGAACCACGCGTACTGGATTGCGGAGCCACAGCTTCGTGGTATCTACTACCCCGGCCCGAACCAAGAGGTTCGCAAACTCGTATTTTTGCCGCACCATCAAGCTGTGGAACAGTTTGCCAGCTACCGCGTTCCCTCCTTCCTATGATCCTGGGTCCTTTAGGCGTAGTGTGAAGAAGCTAAACAGCAGGCCGGCATGATTGTGTTGAGTAGCGAGGGATAGACTGTCTCTTGCTACTTGATACTCTATCTGGACGGCACTGCGCTTACCATCTGGTGCAGTGTGGTCACTTTGCCGCGCCAGAATAAAAAAAAATCGTGTTTGTAAAAAAAATTGTATTCTTACTTCCTAAGCGTTGAGATCAAATGTTTAAAAATCAATTTCGGAGTATCCTAATAGCTAGGATTCTATATGAGTTATTTTCTATAATGTATGTCAATCCACCTTCAAAATACCAAAACGACTGTGGTACCAACAATTTACAATAGATGCAGTAATTTGCAAGTCCATTTCGGTATCCGTATTCATGACGCTCTGGAATATGTTATATTCTATACATATCTTCTGTTTTATTCCCTGTGCCAGTGATAGTCTGTCCTACTTGACAGTCCGTGGCGTAGTGCGCGATTAGCCGGCTGTGCAACGAGAGGCCGTGGGTTCGATTCCCACACCGAGACAAATATTTGTGTGACTACGAGGAACTTCGGTCACACAACCCCGACCCGGAACGAAGTCGAACCCTAGGTGTCTCATTTCAAAGCCGGCTATATGCCTACTGCGGACACTGTCTTTATTTTATCTGATTAATTTCATAGCGGAATTGGGACATTACTGCATTAGCCTTTGGGAATTGCCAGGTATGGGATAGTCCCATAGTATTAAGGTGTCAAATCCTGAATCCCTTCAAGACTTGGAAGTCTCCAGGATCAGAGACGGACTTACATTATAAGAAGAATCTTAGGTACCTTGCTAGCCTGAAATGAAAGGAATGGGGATTGAAAAGAGCAGGGAAATTTAGACGTTAGACACCATTGATGTACGACAGTGATTACTCGGTCAAGCGTGCCTTTACCACTTTATATTTCAATTCTAAGAATATATTTTTTATTTAAAATCAAAGAAAGCATTCTATTTTTAAAAAGATTTGTGTACAAGAATTATTTTGCTTCCAGAATATAGTCCGGCTTGGTATTGTATGGTATATTTAATGGTCCATAAAGTGCCCCATTAAACTAACATTATTGCGGATCTACGAACATTAACACTCGAAAATCTTAATGTTCGTGCATGTGTTTCAGCAATATCAGGAGAAATGTAGGAGTTTATTAGCAGAGTATTGGTAGTTAATGGTTTCTTATGTTTACGCGAATATTATACATTGAAATAAAACGAAATTTACGGATTCTATCGCGGTTTATTTTACTTTTTAACCCGAAGTTTCGAAGGCTTTACAGCCTTCATGGTCACGGGGGAGACTGAGTTGTATGTCGTCACGAAAGTATAGTGCATATAGGGTAGAAACATTGCGATAGAATCCGTAAATTTCGTTTTATTTCAAAGTATTGGTAGTTTATCGACTCCTTTTCAGGTATGCCATTATTTTGCCTATTGAAATCATTATTGTGTGTATTTTCTATTTATTATTATGTTAATTTACCAAGTACTTTTTGAATTATTTATTCTGAATTTCTAAAATCCGTTTCGAACCTTCTGACCTTTGACATTTGAGAATATATATTATGTCAATTATATGACAGCGCGGTATTAGTTAGGGCTTCGCAGATTGTTATTTTACTATTGATATTATAATTCTATGTGCGCAAAACAATATTCTCAAGTTTTTTATGACAAAAGAACCTCGAATTTACCTCAGTCCTCTAATCTTCATAATATCGTCTATCGGAAAGTACGAAACCTACCATTGTGTCAAAAGGACAAATTTTTTCATTGGGTTCTCAGAGTAAACGTTTATTTATTATATTACATAAATCATGACACTATCCCAAAGTCTATCATTTAGCAAGGAGCACCAAGTCCGGGAAGTTTCCAGACGAGTACAACTTGGATGGGCGGCTTTCGGACGGTTGAAAGATATTTTGCAGGCAAGCCAGATCCCGCAAAGTCTGAGAACTCGCCTCTTTAACCAATGTGTTCTGCCCACCATGACATATAAAATATCCGTCAATTGCTAAAAGCCTTAAATGGAGTTGGGCGGGACATATGGCTAGGCGAGATGATGGTAGGTGGAATAAGAGTACTGAATGGTGGCCGAGACAAGGAAAGCGCAGTGTAGGCCGTCCAGCAGCATGATGATGAGATGGGTTGACGACCTCGTTAAGATCGGAGATCGAATCTGGATGAGACTGGATTTGGACCGTGGCATGTGGCATAACATAAAAGAGGCCTATACTCAGCAGTGGGATTCTACAGGCTGTGGATTATAGTGGATGATAGACTTTTCTGCTGCCTTATGTGGATACTCTTTACTTTCTTCTTTCTTTACTGAATTTAGTTTCTCACGTAACCTCTAGAGATGCTGTTCATTTCGTTATGTTACGCTATCAGCAATGATATGTGAGAAAAACCCATGGTCGAGCTGCTGATCCGAAACTAATTATTCTGCTGGTTTTTTCACTATGTTTTGCTTCACCGTTATAGCTTGTGATAATTAAAAAATTATATACAACTAGCGGGCCCGGCAAACGTCGTCCTGCCCGTAAAAGCAGCGCCATACCGACTGCATCACCATCTGCCGGGCTGATTTATGAATCTAAACCATCCAGGGTGCCACCCAAACGCATACAAAAAAATTCATTCAAATCGGTCCAGCCGTTTAGGAGGAGTTCAGTGACATACACACGTGAAGTAGAATTATATATATTCGGGACCATCACATTTGTTTCCCGCTAGTTTTTTTTAGAATTGTTAGCTTAAAAGAAATAAATAAATAACGCCCAACAGTCACACACATAGCCCCGACCCCACACTAAGATACGAGTCTTTTGTTGTGGGTATCAGGGACTACGAGAGACTTTCGGTCTCACAACACCCAGACCCCAGACACAAATATCTGTCAACACAAACATTTGTCCCGGTGTGGGAATCGAACCCACGGTCTCTCGTTTCACAGCCGGCTACTCGCCAACTGCGCCACAGAGGCTGCTGAGAAAGTTACGAGTGTTTTATTACGGGAATAATATTGCTTTAATATACACAGTCAGGTCATAAGTATTGTCACACAGTAAAAACTTTTATTTTAGAATGCTGGCCACAAAAAAGTTTATTGAATTCCAATTTCAAATGGTTCATGAAAATAAAAATGTATACTTTTTAGAATTTTACTCATTTTTAAATATGGAGTGGACGCTTAAAGAAGACCGTGTTGCAGTAATTGCGTTGCATCGATGCGGTTACGCGCCAATTAAAATTTTTGACATACTGAAAAATTTGAATATAACCAAAAGATTCGTTTATCGTACCATCAAACGAATACAATGAAGACTCTAGTGTAGATGACAGGTCAAGAAGTGGTCGCCCTCGGTCTGTTAGGACTCCAGCAGTGATAAAAGCTGTGAAGGCGCGAATTCAAAGAAATCCCAAACGTAAGCAGAAACTGTTGGCCCTTCAGATGGGGTTAAGCAGAACCACGGTGAAAAGGGTGTTAAATGAAGACTTAGGGCTTCGGGCATATCGAAGAAAAACAGGACATCGTTTGAATGCTCGTCTAATGGACCTGAGACTGAAGAGATGCCACGCTTTGTTGAAGCGGTACGCGGGAAAAAAATATCGGGAAATTCTTTTTTCAGATGAAAAAAATTTTACCGTAGAAGAGAGCTACAACAAACAAAATGATAAGGTGTACGCACACAGTAGTGTAGAAGCGAGCAACCCTATTCCGCGTGTCCAACGAGGCCATTTTCCATCCTCGCTCATGGTATGGTTGGGAGTTTCTTATTGGGGCTTAACAGAGGTACATTTTTGAGAGAAAGGTGTAAAAACGAATGCAGTTGTGTATCAAAATACAGTCCTGACGAACCTTGTGGAACCTGTTTCTCATACCATGTTCAATAACAGGCACTGGGTATTCCAACAAGATTCGGCGCCAGCTCATAGAGCGAAGAGCACATAAGACTGGCTGGCGGCGCGTGAAATCGACTTCATCCGGCACGAAGACTGGCCCTCCTCCAGTCCAGATTTGAATCCGTTAGATTACAAGATATGGCAACACTTGGAGGAAAAGGCGTGCTCAAAGCCTCATCCCAATTTGGAGTCACTCAAGACATCCTTGATTAAGGCAGGCGCCGATATTGACATGGACCTCGTTCGTGCTGCGATAGACAACTGGCCGCGCTGATTGAAGGCCTGTATTCAAAATCACGGATTGCGCATGCGTTACGACTGCTGTGCTGAGGTTTCGGGTTCGATCCTCGGGTCGGGTAAAGTGATATTGGGATTTTCTATCTAGAAATTCCTCAGTATTAACCCGGAGTTTGGAATTTGTGCCCGGTATGGCGATAGGCTCGCCCCCTATCACATTATGGGACCGAAATTCGGCGAAAAATGGGTGTACTCGTTACACCTCTGCCTACCGTTTCGGGGATTACAGGCGTGAGAGTATGTATGTGTGTGTATTAAACATTGTCACACTGCTGGGCACGGGCCTCCTCTACTAATGAGAGGGGTTAGACCTTACTCCAATATATATACGTAGGTAAAATCGTAAAAACAGCAGTATTATAATAACATCGACTGCAGTAATGTTACCAAGACAGTCTTCTATGGGCAAAATAAAAACTCCATTAAAATTAAAAACAAAAATTTATTAAAATTTCTTTTTTGGTAAATGCAAATGAAAAGAAATTATTACGTAGACATGTAAAACAACCAAAATAAACCATAAAGTTAATGGCATCGAAAAGTTTTTAGTTATAAAATTAACTATAAATTGAAGCGATGCACTTAGTGTACAGTTAAAATAAATAATATAATTACAATTATGTAACAATGGCTTAATATGGTGTCATTTTTTCACAGATTTTTTACCTTTTTTTTCTTTACGGTGTATAGACTAAATATACTACTTTTTTAATTTTAATCTATTGCGTCACTAATATAAAACACACTACAAATCATTATGCTTAAATATTATTTTTCTCTTTTATTAATTTTCGTAAAAATCTATTTATTACACATCTCACTCAAAAAAATATTAAGTACATTATTTCTACGAATATTACACTTCCGACCAAAAAAAGTTCATTCTCTTTTCTGTGAAAAAATGTCATAAATACTAATATAAAACTCTTAACGTATTTACATTATTAGTTACTGGCAGAAGGCACGTTACAAGCATATCTATTATAAAGCACGACCAAGATATGTATTGCTTTAAGGCACTTACATGTACGCAATTTCATATTTATTTCAACACTAAAACAATTGAACCCAGTTATGCCAAAATGTACCAACTCGCAAATTATCAAAAAATGAGTTGTATACAAATTGATTAGATATGATTTATTACTATTTAGCATCAACAGGGCAAACTTTATTCACACTTGACATAGTAACAATATGTATGAACCACTGGCATAAAGAACATGATTGAAATAATTCTGCTATAATATAAAAACAAACTTTTTATAATTATTCAATAAATCCTAATACAGTTACTTAAATTCTCGGAAACATTTCCGAGCAATGAAGCAAAAGGCACAAACTGGCACTAACAAACATTATATTCATAAATTGTATTATTAAATATTGTTAACCAATGTTGAAAAAGAGCAACGCTAGAGTTTCTTGTCCGTTCTTCTCTAGCGAAACTGCACTCCGAACTGGCGGTAGAGTGAAAAAATTTACTGAATTAATGTATAACATTTCATGGATTCAATAAATATTTTATTTTGATAGTAGGACCATGAGTAATTACAAATCAAACTTTAAACGTCAGTTTCAATGTATGCAGTTGGTACATTTTGGTATAACTCGGTCCAATTACAGAATACAATTGGATGTATCTATAAACTTGTTGTAAGTCAGTCTGATTTTAATGGAACTTAATATTTTTTTAATTCAACATTTATAAAAACTGGTAAGGCAGTGAAGTTGATCTTATTATTTTATTAATGTACAATGAGACGATGCCTTATTTAATTACAAGCGTTCTTATTAGTAAAGATTCAGTAATCCTACGTCAGAACATTACATGAGATTTTCAAATCAATGTCGTGACCAAATGTCATATTAACCTATGTTACTTATTTAGTAAAATGTACCTAATTAATATAGATTTAAATCACAAATCTCAACAACGCTCATACCTTAATATAGACACACTTTATACAGTATCACACTTTGAGATTTTTACTCTCACATTCTGTTATATTGTAGGATAATTGTCGTCGATTGATTTTAGGATTTTAAGTATAGTGGGATAAACGGGAATTATCCTACATTATACATAATATACATTCACCTCTTCGACTAACTACTAAATGGCTACTGAAATGTGTTTCACAGTGACTAGTAATGTTATTACGTCTTGATTTCAATGATACGCTTCTTCTAACATTTTTATTACAAAAACGATTAAGGAGCTATGATTTTGACATATCATGAGGTATTAACTACGTAAATAGTCACATCAGAACTTTAAATGACAAAAAAAAGATTCAATAATAAATAGCTGTCCCTATAATGGAATATCGCTGCACGTTTACTTATTGCCAACATACTTAAAAATATAGCGACCATGAATTTCCACCTCTAATTTTTTTTTATCCTTGCACGGCAAAGTGACCACACTACACCTGATGGTAAGTGCAGTGCCGTCCAGTTAAAATATCAAGTAGCAAGAGACAATCTATCCCTCGCTACTCAACACAATTATGCCGGCCTGCTGTATAGCTTCTTCACATTACGTCTAAAGGACCCAGGATCATAGGAAGGAAGGAACACGGTAGCTGGCAAACTGTTCCACAGCTTGATGGTGCGACAAAAATACGACTTTGCAAACCTCTTGGTTCGGGCCGTGGTAGTAGACACCACGAAGCTGTGGCTCCGCAAGCCGGTACGCGTGGTTCATATAAACTGATGATTTATAACTTATAAACGAGTAGTGTGTGGTGTCAGTATCTGTCGAGGCTGGTGGAGTCCCGGCTGGTGATGTCACTCGCAGCGTCAGTGGAGGAGCTGTCGGAGGGGGAGGAGGAGGGGGTGGAGTGGGAAGTGTGAGAGGTGGGGGGGAGGTCGCTGGTGCCGGCGGTATCGCTGGTGAGGCCGAGGTCGGTGGTCGGATATCAGAGGTGCTCGTCGCGGCCGTTCAGCGGCTGACGCTCGGCGTGGTCAGAGGGACGGTTACGCTTGAAGAATCCGCACTGGAATAGAAGAAATTAGAATGAATAAACTATCTTAACTAAATAAATGAAACAAAAAACGGTAGGCAGCGGCTTTGCTGTGCCCGGGCATTACAGAAGTCTATGGGCGGCGGTGACTACTTACCATCAGATGGCCCGTCTGCTCGACTGCCTATCGAGGCATTAAAAAAATGTTATCGTGGATTAATTACAATTCGATACACCAGATGAACGACATCATCCAATTAATAAAGATTGCTTCATGGAAATTGTTTTGTTTGTCAAAATACACCTAGTAAAATGTGATTAGATTTAGGATTGAGTTTTTCTTATAATTTTTTTTTATTATTATTATTTTGCATTAAAAATGTATAATTAAATAATTGACACTAAAATCTGCTTACTTTATAGAGCGCGAAGATGAGCAGCAGCAGTAACAGCGCTCCGATGACGGCGGCCAGCACCACCACCCACAGCGGGATGGCGCCCGACTCGCGCGCCTCCAGCTGCTGCGTGACAGTGGTGCGCGCCTCCGCCCCCACCCACACCGGCGACCGAGGCACCCCCACCATCGGCAGCCGAGTCACGCGCGTCGCGGACAACGTCGACAGGATCACCGCGCGGTCCTTCGAGATCTGGATTACACACATAATCACTATAATGTGTTTACCATTAGGGCACACGAGGCCCGGTGCCTCTATCCTCACGGGGGCCCCTAAAGACCAATATGTTCACTTATATTAGACATTTTTTCTCCTTTTTTGGTAGGTACAGCACTACAAAACTAAAAATGAAAGTAATGTCATGTCATTCACTTTCTTAACTTTTAAAAAGGGCGCCAAATGATTGTGTACGCAATGGCTTTGCATGGCCTAAAACTGGACTGTATATTCATAGTCACACACGTAGAGATAGGTTATAGTCTGGAATAAGTAGATAGGCTACTTTTTATACTGAAAATATGTACAGTTCCCGTGGGATAGTTTAGTTTTTTTCGACATGATTTTTTGCATAGAGGCAGTTTACGGATCAGAAAATAACATAGAAAAATGCACGCTTCCTATGCTATAGCAAAATCTAGAAAGGTGTAATAGCTTAATATGCCTCCATGGATTGTACCTTTTCTTTCAAAAATAACTTCCACGTGGGCGGACCCGCGACCACCATCTGGTGTATAATACAGGGCTGGTATTATTGCGTTATGTTAGAATCTATGTAAAAAAAACTCTAAAGACCTGAAATTAATGACACCTCAATAGTTTGATACTATATTTGACGATAATATTTGTATGTGACTAAACTCTTGGCCGGTAGTGTATATGTTACCTCGTTCAACACCGACGCGTTGATTCTGGACCTGAGCGCGACCCACACCTCTTGTCCCTTCAGTAACCGGCCCGTCGTACACCGAAGCACTTCACACTTGTATTTCTCTTCGCATTTCTCCAGTATTTCCTTTAGTTTCGGATCAGCCTATAACAATGATTAGTAATTTTTAGTACATATACAACATGTAACATGATTAATTCACACTCTGAAAGTAGTTTGTTCAGCACCAGCGACTGAATCGATATCAACAATTTTTTTTTAGACGATTTTTTTTTTCAAAAATAATTAAAATTCCAAAAAACTTTGTGAGGAAACCTGCATACTGAATTCTCATAAGAATTGCAGAGGTATGTGAAATCTACCAACTCGCATTAGGCCAACGTGGTGGACTAAGGCCTAACCCCTCTCATTAGTAAAGGAGGCCCGTGCCCAGCAGTGGGACAATGTTTAATACAGGGCTAGTATAAATAGCCTTAACTTCAAAACATAAGTTACTTAAATGCCACCATACCAATTCAAATATAATTAAAGATACTCTTTTAAGAAGACAAGGGTCAATAAAGACAAGGATCTTTAGTAATAAAAATGCTGGCGCTAGTTTAGCAAGTTCTGTTCTAAATGTATCTTACCTTTTCAGCCTGTCGTCTTCTCCTGGTGTTCTCACGTCTGTTATCTACTGAGCCATAGCCGCTGTCGGTTTGAGTGTTGTAAGATGAACCACCGCCTGCGAAAAAGAGTGATTTGATAGTAATGCTATTTTAAAGACGTATCAGTACACATTTTGATAAGTTATTACTGTCCCATGATGTGATAGGAGACGAGGGCCATAGTGGCCACAATTCCAGACTTCAGGCTGATACTAAGCATTTCGTGGTAGAATCAATAACACTATTTTTAACCGGACCGGAGGATCGAACCCGAAACCTCGGCACGGCAGTCGTACCACGTATTATACATCGCGCCGCTATTTTAAATTGTCAAAGAGTTTCCCGTGATGGATCAGTCACGGTCTTTAATAATTTTGAATCAATTTGAAGTTTGGTAAACTCTGGGAGATTTGTTTCAGTTTCTTGTGTCTGACTCTCTACTACGTAGATAAGTTCATGATTAAGTAGAATTCTACATATTATCACGGCTTTATCTCATAGGGCTACCCCTATGAGATAATGCCGTGATAGTTTTGCCTACGCAAATACTACAGATTTCCACTATGCACGATCCTGACATACCACTTTAGATCCATCTACTTTAATTAATCTGATAACATTAACGTCGCCGTTCAGAATCGCCCTAAACTGTTCTTTATTAAGAATGTCATCAATGTGGCCGACAAAATTTACGTGCGAACGTCCATTGGCACCTTTTCCATCCACACTCTAGAAGTTCTAGTTCTAGTTTCTCAAGAATTCTATACATTAGATAGATTTTGAATGTTTGATATACAGTCCAGCATACAAAATATTTTTAGTAACAATATGGATTATCTCGACTTTAAAAACTATTAATTAGTTACCTGATTTAGAAGAATAAGAGTATCCATTGCTCCAGGATCCACCGCCACCCTGATAACTGCCACCAGTTTGGTAGCTTCCTCCACCAGTCTGCATGCTACCACCTCCAACTTGCATACTGCCACCAGCTTGCATACTTCTCCCACCAGTTTGGTAGGTTCCCCCACCAGTCTGGTAGCTTCCCCCTCCAGCCTGGTAACTTCCGCCACCGGTTTGGTAGCTACCTGATCCTTGGTAACTACCACCCCCAGATTGGCGACCACTTTGAGCAGACCCTGAAGCACCAGTAACATCAGCAATGCCGTATCTGAATTCGTTGTTAGGATTGCTAGCAGCGTATGCTCCAAAACCTTCAAGTTTGTCTTCTTCTTCATCTCCAACCACAGTAACGGTCGAAGCTCCTCTGAAGGTTGATGAACTGGCCTTCATGACATCAGGGTTGACAGTTTCTGTCGTTCCCCAGGAGCCATGGACGAAGCCCTGGTCTACTCCAGATCCTTGAGCGAATTGCTGGTTTCCTTGAGCAAACTGTCCTGAATGGACGTAACCCTGGCCTCCATGGGAGTAACCCTGTCCTGATGTCTGGACGTTGCCTCCAGAGCCGTGAGCGAAGGTTGCGCTGTGTTGCTGACCACCTTGATTGTTGAACCTAAAAAGAGATATAGGTAGCTTTTTATTAATTGACATCTATTTTTTTTATTTCGTATTTGGTTGTTTGTAATTTTAATGATAAACTTATTTTGCTGATATAAATTATATGATTACCATCAAGCAGTTTAATCTGAGCTGGTGGTAGGATATTCATATCCTATCCTGGATAGCTCGCACCATACACAGGGTGTAAAACTCGCCATAGTGGCACACGCAAGTGTGTCGCGTTCCGGGATCAGCCAGTGTACATCCGGTTTATGTCGGGGGTCTAGACTTGTTCGGCTGTTTTACGGCCTTCTGAGTAGGTCGCTCTCTGCCGCTAGAACTTCGACCGCTTTTTCACCTTCTTGCCCATGGCGTAGTGTGAAGAAGCAGGCCGACATGATTGTGTTGAGTAGCGAGGGATAGATCTTAAAATAAGTGACGTCGTGTTGCTTGATGGTTGCTCGAAATATGCCCGTCTTAAATAACCAGATATTTTTTAAGAATACATCAATTGGAACATAAAGAATATTTTATGGTGTAAAAAACTGTCTGTATCCCGTACTAATAATTATACAGCTTACTAAATATTAATAAAATACAATCTAAACTTTAACTTACGGTTTGAAAGAACTACCAGCTTCCCCTTCGTGTCCAAGGTTCCCGTACTCTGTGCTCGTTTCTGTTTGCGATAAAATATTATGATTTTCATCATAGATAATGGTCTTGTTCATCACTTTTACAATTCTACCACCATCTACATATCCACCTTGACCACTTCCTTGAACAAATCCTCCTTCAGATCCACCCTGGATATATCCGCCTTGGGAGCCACCTTGGACATAGGTACCTTGGGATCCACCTTGAACGTAAGCTCCTTGAGAACCTTGTGTACTTCCCTGGACATATCCACCTTGGGATCCTTGAGTACTGCCCTGGACATAGCCTCCTTGAGAACCGCCATATCCATGTCCTCTTTGTACGTAAGTTCCTTGCCCAGTAAACTCTTTGTTCACACTACCCTGGGCAACAGCTGCAAGATTCTTTTTAATTTGCTCCTTCTCTTCAGCTGTAAGACCTTCGCCGGTGGAGCTCCATGTCATGTTATAAGAGTAGCCTCTTCCAGATTGTCCACCTTGTCCTTGCCCACCTTGGTTACCGAAACTGCTTTGGCTGCCGTATTGACCAGAACTTTGGCCTCCGTAATTTCCACCTGAAGATTGACTGGTAGTAAACTGTGTGCCTGTTTGGCCTGAGCTTTGGCCTGCGTGATAGCCTGATCCAGCGGAACTGACTTGTCCTGAGCTGGTGCCACTGAACTGGCCTGATGATCCTTGAGCGCCGAACTGACTCCCTGATGCAGAGCTGCCTCCACTTTGAGATGTTACCACGCCGCCACTGCTGGAGTGCTCATCCCAGAAATCTGTAAAATGTCACATTGGTTGTAGGTTTCATATTTTCTAAATGCTACTAACGCTTTTAAATGCAATGTAAAATAGTAATAGTAGTTCTGTGTGAAAACTGTATCACCATTAGTTGAAAAATGAGACCGCAATGAATATTATAATATGAACAAAAGTAGGCGCATAGCAGGAGCATCTGACTATTTCTATCGCACGCTTGCAGCAGCAGTGACGTCACCGTATCAGTCGTGCATCTCTTACCAGTTTTCACTTCTCCCACAAGATTCGAAATAATTATAACTTATTTATTATTAAGTACACAGGTTTTTGTAATTCCATCGAATTAGATTTTTATGTTAAGTGACATGATGTTGTAGATAAAAAAGTTTTTCATAAATGACATCTATCTTTAAATGTTTGTGAAGTTATTCTAAAATCATTTCTATTACAGTAATAGAACATGTATCGATATTAAATACATTTTTACTCACTCTGTCCATAATACCCTCCGCCGCCAGATAACTGGGCTGCGGTGTACAGATCACTGCTCAGCATAGCTGCAAGAAACAAACATTAATACTGTATTATAATTAATTTTTAAAAACAATCACACACATAGGCCTAATCCCACATTAAATATCTTTCGTGATGCATATCAAATATGAGAAACTTTTGGTCAACCTAGATCTGAATCTAATATTTGTTGAGCAACATTTGTCTCAGTTCAAGTGTCACCTGTAGTTTCATTTTAAAAGGTTCAATTCATATATGAACAAATAATAATTCGTAACAAACAATCAAGTTCTTTATTTGTAAGCATAGATAGTTTACAGGTGTTATTGAAATATATAATATATTGAAACAAAAAAAAAGTTTTTGTCAACAAAATTTACAAACTAGTTACTTCTCATCTTCTATTATTGAATAATGCTCACCTTCTTTCTCTTTTCCAAGCATGAAAGCGTAAGGGTTTTGGACAAAGAGATTATCAACGTTGATATGTCTCGCCACGTCACACTTCACGTTCCCGAGCCACTGGGGCTGCACCAGCATGTACATGAGGTTTTCGCCTGGAACAAGCATGTGAAAATTATTGATAGTTTTAAATAGACCAGGTAACGCCTCTGGTTTCGTAAACATTTATAGAATGTACATTCCATGATTGTGTGATGGCAACAAATAATCAGGTTGAAAATATCCTGAAAAGAAACCTGCTAAAGACCAAGGCATTAAACCATGTTTTTCAATGATCACTGAGATATTACTATTTAATTTACACAGAAATCTTCCTCACAATGAAAAACACAAGGTTTGTTTGAGACAGTAGTCTATATATGCTGTAAATATGGTTCAAAAACTTTAAAAGTTCAAGATCTTACCATCCAAGGTCTGGTAGGGCCACATGAAGTAAATCTCAGCCTCATCTACAGTGAAAGGTCCTTCGTTCTTGATGTTGTATTTGTGAACCACTTGAGGTCCCAACTTAGTGTCGTCTTTTAAGTTTTGTGTGTCGTAGAGAGATGCGTTGTAGTGCAACTCTGGAGGGTCCGATGTGCTGGAAGGGAAAACGTGCCATAATGTAAATATTTATTAATCGTATGAGATTTACGGGTGTAATGAATATCAATATGAAGATAGCAGACACTAGCACTTCATTTAAACTTTATTTTTTTTCAACAGATAGCTGTTGAGTGCGACTCCTCCCGATTGAATGTTATTTTTGGGAGCAAGCTTTTACTTATTATATTACTTCATATCTCAATACGCCTCATCGACGTAATATAGCTATTGTGAAATACCAATACTCAAAACTTTTGATTCAATGAACCGATTTTAATGAAATAATGACTAAATGTTACCTCGATATATGCTCGTTTTATTGCCGATATTTTGTAACAAAAACAAGACAATAATTACAAAAAAATGTTTGGGTCCCGTATGGATATTTTAAGGTAACACAATCAAAATATTGCAAAAACATTTAATGTACGGATAAAAAAAGTGTCTCTGCAGTTTTATTATAAGTAAAGAGAGATTTAACCGTCACGACTATAAAATCTATCAAAATAACCAATATTTGATCAGCTTCATTATATTCAAAATGTGGAGACATTTGAAAATGTGAATTCTTATCTAAATGCCATCAAATTCATGGTTATTGGCTTCTAGATCAATACATTTTGGATTTACCCGATAATAGAGAGTTGCGCTTTGACCACAACGCCGATGACCATGTGCATGATGTTGTCATAGCCGGTGCCTTGCTCCGGGTTGGTGGAGTTCGCTTCCATGTCGAAGTCTAGTGCTGTCACTTCCGAGTCAACCTCCAGGATCGTGCGGAAATGTACCTGCACAATAATAGTTTCAATAATTAGCTTGGATTTGAAGATATTTTCAAGAGATCAAATAAATGGTAAACAAAATTCTTGCTTTTTAAATGGCTTATTGCAACCCTCTTCTATATCTATTTTGAGCACAGGATTTTATATATATGATTGTTATATCTGTATATATAAAAGAAGAAACTGACTGACTGATCAATCAACGCACAGCCAAAACGCCTGTGGTTAGACACTTGAAATTTTGACAGTAGGTACCTTTTATGACGTAGGCATCCACTAAGGAAGGGTTTTTGGAAATACTACCCCTAAGGGGGTAAAATAGGGGATATTAGTTTGTATGAAAATCGTTTGTATGAAATTTATGAAGTTAAACGCATGAAAGATAGTATTTCACCTTTTAGTTAAAAATAAAGAAATATATGTTACAGGATTTTTGGAAATTCCACCCCTAAGGGGGTTAAATATGGGAAGAAATATTGTATGAAAATCTGTCATGTTTAAAGTTTAACGCGTGAAAATTGGTATTTTAATTATATACTCTTTCTCCCAAATATGACCTCCACGCGGGCGGAGCCGCGAGCAACAGCTAGTGATAATATAATAATTAAAAATAAAATATTTTAGAAATGTTATTAACCTTCTGTCCACTAGCCATAGGGTTTCCGAGATCACATTTCAAAGTAGTATTCCCACCCGCTTCTCGGTTAGCTATGGAGCAGTAGATAGGAGTATCCTGGTTGTCTTTATCCAGTCGTTCCATCTTAGCATACGTGACTCCAGCGGGGATGTTCAGGTAGTATGCAGCTTCGAAAGCATCTTCACCAGAGTTCTCTACTTTAACGTCTATGTTGACGTTTTCACCAGAGCCGAGAACGTAGTTAATTGTTGGTCTGAAGGTATTAAAAATAATAATCAAAATAAAATAACCAATTCTAGGTGTTGGAGTAGATAATGATAAAAAGAAATGTACAATTAGTGAATAACAAAAGCTACAACATACAGATCAAAATATTGTAATATTCAGAACGACAATTAATAGTTTTCTATAAAAAATATTATAAAGTATAGTAATTTCAACAAGTACCAAACGAAAACAGGAGGATAAATAATGGGAACGAACAGAGCAACATTTGTTGCAGTCAGCTACTAAGTAATTATCCAGGAGAGCAGAAACTACATACGTGTTAGCAGACATCCTGAGGTCCGGTATACAGATGTTGTCAGGCCCGCAGTTCTTCTGTATGTTGAGCGAGTCTGCGTGCACGATGCTCCTGGTCTGGTCCAGGACTGGAGGGACGATGTCTCCGGACGGCTGAGTGATCAGCTCGTACGACATCTTCACCTCGATGGGTGTTAGCTTGTCGCGGATCTCGTCCTATATAGGAAAGTATAGGTAAGCAAAGGTCTAATTGTATGCAGTAACTAACTTTGCTTATATGTACTGTTCATATTTTAAATACTTGGAAATCTCACATTAGTAAACTTTTTTTATGATACAGTGGTCACACCACCACCTACCCAATCTAGTTTGATCAGTTATTCAGTATAAGACAGTACCATCTATATTTAACATATGATCTTATATTTTTAACCCGAACAACGAAACAAAAGTTTTGATATTTCATAGTATAAGTTAGTTTATAGCATAGCATTATAGCATCCAAACAAGTTTTGGATCTAAGTTTTGTAAATCATGTTCCTTATAACACAAGATACTCGTATCTAACTGGTGGTTCATTAATACGTGATTATAACCGAACCAAAATCAGTCTTTATCACCGATAATAAATCAACCAGTTGAGTCAACTTGTAAAACCTTATTAATTGACTTACATCTAAATGCACCCGCACGTCCTTGCACTCTTGCTGGCCTTGAGTCAGTAAGATCTGAGTTTTGTAGGTGGTTTCGCGACTCTCCGCCAGGAACATACGCTTGCTAGTTTTCTGCCGTGAGTCCAGGTCCAAAGTTACCTCGAATTCTGGAGAGGAATTGGTAGGTATAACTACTGGCTATTATGGATTATAAGATATGGTTTTTGTACAGTGACGTTTCAATGGTATATGATGTACATAAACATACTGTAGGCGTAATTTTATTTGACCATATTTATTTTTGCCACATGGCCTTTTCCTCCCATGACATTCGAGAATAAGCCATGTCACACAGTTTTGTCTTCAGTGAATTTCGAAACTTAGAACTTCCAATCATCACTTGAATCGACCAATGTGCCCGTCAGTGCCTCAGCCTCAATGTCATGGTGTCTACGTGCACTACTAAACTAACGCGTGCGTCACTAGCGTCTCCAGTATGGCGTTGACGGACGATGCGTCATCGATATTAATATCTGCTGCTTGACGCGACTATCGGAAGTCTACCTTTAGTCTCCAAAAATAATAATTGTGACGTTACTACTGTCTAGATGCGGCTGTTCACGTTATATTACTCACATTGTACAAGACTGAATTTTATATACAGGATGAAATAGATCGCATTTGGTGTCAGCAAAGCTACCACCTAGGAAAGGCGTTAGTTTTGCTAGTACTAAATATGAAGTAACACAGATCTTTTATAAGTAATTTAGAAAGAAATGAGAAAAAAATATAATAAATGATTTGAATCTAAGTAATGTACATGATTATCTACACATAGACGTGGATGATGATGCTACTTCATCAACTCACCGAAGTAGCAGATATATCCTTCAGCTTGGAAATAAATTACACATTATGTGACACTCTTGTTTAAAACATATTAGAATTTTAAAATAAAGTTGTAGGGAGTGCAGTCAATGATGATTTTTTAAATATTTAGCCATAATTTAAATATGTAGTTAATTCGGTAACTAATAATCATTTTAGTAATAAACATTTTGAGTATCCGAGCGATACCATGGCTTACAAATTAGATTAAATAACTAACATTTCTTTATGTTATTTGTTTGTAAATTTAGTTATTACTATAATCGATTTGGCAAAATTAGACTAGAATAAAATACTTAAACGTGAAGAGGCTCAATAACAGAATGATGTAATAATACTCACTGATTTGCTGATCCACATTAACACCAGTGTAAGTGAGACAGAACATAAGGTCTGCGCAGGCGACCTGGGTGCCATTTTGGAGAAGACAACGCTTGTCCGTTAGAGAGATCAACTTGCTTTCACCCATGAACTTGACGTCTGCTGTCACCTTTACTACTGGTCGAGATCTGGAATGCAAATCAATTTTTAAACAAAGAAAATTCAACTGAATCGAGACGCTTCTTTTCCTTTATTAAAGTCGCTTAAAAAGTACCAGAGAACTGTGACAGAATGTATAGATGATAGGTTGCAAATTTCAAATTGATGAATAATTGAATATGAGTCATGAAATTTTGTAATCAAGAAAGATTCATTGTATGACAAAGTAATTCTTAAAATAACAATAGTAAGTTGTAAAGTAACTTTTACATCTACAATTGTCCTATCAATTTTGGTAACCTTGGTTTAATTAGAATAAACAGAACTAAAACTATGACAAGATTCCAACTCACTTCAAAAACACAACACTGTCCGACTTGTACGCTCCAACGGCAAGGTCGGTGTAATTGTTATTGTCCAGGTCGACGCCTCCAGACAACGAGAACCCAAAGGTGCTGAGGGTCGGGGAGATCTCCTCCGCGGTGATGGCTTGGGAGTACTTGTCGAGGATGCCCAGCTCGCTGCCGTGGTAGATGTACACCACGCCGCGACCGTTCACACCTCCGTACGGCGCGCCTACTGCTATATCTGCAGGGAAAACAATTGTAGAAACATTTTAATTTCAATAGTATATGGTAAATAGTTATAGCAGTAACAATGTGTCGCATACCAGTAAGTATTAAAGGAGTGATCAGTGTGGAAAGTGGGTCAGAGTGGAAAGGAGAAGATGTGATATAAAAGAAAGTACTTGAAAGTACTAAGAAATCTTGGTTGCGTGACTTTATAAGAAAATATTTGGCGATTGGAGAGGAATTTCACCATCTAAAAGTGTTAGAGCCACGCTGTAGACATATTTGTTTACAGCATGAATGGATCGGCTCGACCGGGGTAGTACCACTGTCTCACAGAAAACCAACGTTAAGTGACAGTTCACTGTCGCTTTTCATATGGTAAGTGAGATATCCGGGTGCCCAGATTCCCCATTCCCTTCCCTAATCCCTATTCCTGTCCTTTAAGGCCGACAGCTCATACTTGATACTTTCGGTATTGTGGATGTTCATGGGCGGTGGAGATCACTTAACATCAGGTGACCCACTGGCTCGTTTGTCGGACTATGATATAAAAAAAACTGGAAATTTCAGTCACTGTTCATTCAATTAGAAAATTAGCGTCATATCGCATTTTGGAACTGAATAGATTAGAAATACGATATGTTTTCTTAAATATCTCTATAATAAGAATTATAAAAGTTTAGACTAATTAAAATCAAGCACTCTAAGTTTACCTCCAAATCCGTCGTAGTTGATGTCTCCCAAAGATGTAACAGCCAATCCGAATCGGCCTCGTGAGATCTCACCAGTCCTTGCATGGCTTTTGGAGAACGTCTGGGATTAAAGACAATTATTCATTACTATAGTCCATGTTTATATGTAGTACATAGTTTAAATGTGTGAAACTGCAGTATTTCAGTAGAAGTGGTTTTTAAAGTAAGTGATAATGCTCACCCTATCTATTCCCTGGTAGATAACATAAATCCTTCCGTGCTCATATCCATCGGATTTGGGTTTTGTGAACATAGGAGCTCCAACAATGACGTCATCAGCGCCGTCGCCATCGATATCTCCAGAGGCGAGACTGTAGCCAAAGTAGGCGCCAATCTGTGACCCGCTGATGTTCTTTATGTTTTGCAGCTCCCAAGTGTAAAGGACAACCTGGGTAAGAAAAATTAATGGTTACTTTTAATATGTAGTAATAGTAACTACCCTAATGATAGAATAGTTCTGCCTAATTTGGGAATTACAATAAAATATTGACATCAGCGTCCTTGAAGTAAAGTAGACATTCTTGTATCTTTAATACTTTCCGCAATTGGCAACGCTGTGGTCCTGGCATGTCTGATAAAAATATGGGGTAAAATTCTAGTAATACTACTAATACAGTAATAAAACATTCAATTTTGGAGCATGCATTTGTTACTTACCAATCCTTTCAATTCAGCTCCTCTAGGGACACCAACAGCCACGCTCTGTATTCCTTGACCAGCAAAATCTCCCACAGCGATGGAATACCCCATGTATGAATCATCATACATGGCTTTGGATTCAGGAGTAGCGATCAAAGCTGGCCGACCACCCAGGGTTTGAGACATCAACTGACCTACAATAGAAGGTACATTTAGACGAAGAAGTTAGTAAAAGCAAGGGATTTATTGAGCAAGCAAATCATTTTAGGAAAGCAGTTGATGTAATCGTTGGTTTTGCTTGAGTTAGAAGTAATGATATCATGAAGCGTGATTTCTTTCCATATTTGGAATTTCCACCAAAAAATTATTTTTTGAGCGTCGAAGCTTGTAATATCAATATTCGTTATAGGCTGTCGTGTTAAATTTGTATAGCTTCATCAGCAATCCGTTTTATTTAAGTAAATGATGATTAGGGTTTGTGTAATTGATTGCGTAATTAAAACCACTCAAAGCATGAAGATTCAGGGATATTTTACCTTGTTAAATATACCACCAAATCATTATAACCAAATTAATGGAAAAGCCGATTCAAATTTAGTTATTTAACTGGACACAGTTTGTTATAATAAAGCATTAATAAAATCTGCTTAAGACACCCTATGAACAAAAATGACCAATAGACGAAGGATTGTTGCAACAAGATGCTGCTGAAAATGTTGATGTAGATCCAGGAGTGATAAGAGCGATGAACGAGAATGTATTGGACGTTCATGAACTTAAAACCTAGGAAGTCAATGTCATTCGAACTTTGTTAGCACAGATAAGTGACAATGAGTCATGGGCATCAAGTCATCGTGCAGATGATCTCTAAAGACACTTTCTAATGGATAGATCGGAACATACAAGGGTATAGGTAAACCCACAGGTAGATGCACCATAAATAAACCATGATTTACAAAAAGATAATGAGTTCCCATTTACGTCTGACATTGCAAGTTAATACAATCCCTGACATAAATAGGAGTACAGTTCGATTTTAAATCAATTTCTCAGTTCGAGTACTTTATATTATTGATGTTAATTTTTATTCTTACAATATCAGGAACTATTTTAGTAATCAAATAAGCTGAACGAACAACACAGATTTATTAAACATTGATTTGTTAGTATCCCTTCGATATCTTAAGTTGCCTTTACTTTACTTACCTTTAGGAAAATTAAAATATCATAATGCTAGGCCAAGTTACATTAATGTTCTTAATACGCTTTAGTTTCTTGTGTACTAGGGTATGCTTGTGCGAGCGAAACGTTTTATAAAAAGAAAAGTATAGTCCTAAGCTTCTCTACGCTATGCTCATCATAAAAAGCATCTAAATAATTAGTGAAATTGTATTTTAATAAAGCAAATTTATAAGTTGTAGATGTCGTTTCTTTAAGAAATATTTTTTCCTTTCAAATACATTCAACTTTTTGATTAGCTTTGGCAAGTTTATGGTTTCAGATGGTCGGATGACCTTTGGTTGACCTGATGATAATTACAGTGAACTCTAAACGGTAGACAGCTAAATAAGAGTAACTGCTGCTCTCAATTCCCAAAAATTAAGGGGCATAGCAACAAGAATCAAAAAATACTCGAACATGTAAAATTGGATTTAAAACATCTGTGAATGGTCCACAAGGCATTGATTTTAGGATTATGCGCTGGTAAGCGACTCGCTATGTTATTGCTGTTACGAGTTAAATGTCAATCTGTCGATACGTTAGCTCTGTTTACCTTCATCCGGTATTTTCGGCATATAGTAGTGGAACCTTTCGTATGGTTCTAATGAAAATGTTCGTCCTGTGGATTTGGATTAAAATTTCAGTCAGTTTTTAAGAAGTTTAGGTGAAGATCTGAAAGCCCTATCCGATCTATGAGTATATTGTATTTATGTACATCATATAATATATATGTATATAATCGTAAAACGCTGGTGATTGGATAAAAAATATTTCACACGTGCTAATGTAACCACATTATAAAGTGTAATTTTGAGAACAAATAAGAGATTATTTCTTTCGTTATTTAGTTCTTTCAATTATCAGTAAATGTTTTTTTAACTACATATATATTTGTTTCTTGATTCATTTTATTTCAATAAATACATTTCTTTTTGTTTAATTACATTTAAAATGTTTTTTATAAACTTCTCTCTTGGTTCGTTAGTCTAGATTTGACTTGATTTATTATAGGTATAATAAAATAAATTATTATCGTCGCCCATTGGTATAAAATAATTGCGTTTAATAATAGTTACCTTGCCAGTAAAAGCTTCCTGGCGCACCCATGAATAATCGCTGGCCATCCTGGAAAATAAAAATATTTTTTTTACTATTTATTGTACACTAAAATACATGAAAAATAGGAGAACAAAAATGATTTAAAGTACAATTGGCGGTCTTATAGCTCTCGGCGATCTTTTCAAGACAATCATGGGATGGAAAAATTTTAAAAAGGGAAAAGATAAATTTGTTACAAAAATATTCCATATTATAATAAACTAAATTAATCAACATTATATGCGAACAGTATACAAAATACCTAGTCAGGTCATAAATTCTGTCACATGTTTAATATAAAATAATTGAAACAAGTTTATTCATTATGTAACCATTTATATACCAAAATGAACTTAACAAAACATAGATTCTTATGACACTAAAGTTTATTCAAAATGACCTCCGTGATTTTGAATACAGGCCTTCAATCTGCGCGGCCAGTTGTCTATCGCAGCACGAACGAGGTCCATGTCAATATCGGCGGCTGCCTTAATCAAGGATGTCTTGAGTGACTCCAAATTGGGATGAGGCTTTGAGCACGCCTTTTCCTCCAAGTGTTGCCATATCTTGTAATCTAACGGATTCAAATCTGGACTGGAGGAGGGCCAGTCTTCGTGCCGGATGAAGTCGATTTCACGCGCCGCCAGCCAGTCTTGTGTGCTCTTCGCTCTATGAGCTGGCGCCGATCTTGTTGGAATACCCAGTGCCTGTTATTGAACATGGTATGAGAAACAGGTTTCACAAGGTTCGTCAGGACTGTATTTTGATACACAACTGCATTCGTTTTTACACCTTTCTCACAAAAATGTACCTCTGTTAAGCCCCAATAAGAAAATCCCAACCATACCATGAGCGAGGATGGAAAATGACCTCGTTAGACACGCGGAATACGGTTGCTCGCTTCTTCACTACTGTGTGCGTACACCTTATCATTTTGTTTGTTGTAGCTCTCTTCTACGGTAAAATTTTTTTCATCTGAAAAAAGAATTTCCCGATATTTTTTTCCCGCGTACCGCTTCAACAAAGCGCGGCATCTCTTCAGTCTCAGGTCCATTAGACGAGCATTCAAACGATGTCCTGTTTTTCTTCGATATGCCCGAAGCCCTAAGTCTTCATTTAACACCCTTTTCACCGTGGTTCTGCTTAACCCCATCTGAAGGGCCAACAGTTTCTGATTACGTTTGGGATTTCTTTGAATTCGCGCCTTCACAGCTTTTATCACTGCTGGAGTCCTAACAGACCGAGGGCGACCACTTCTTGACCTGTCATCTACACTAGAGTCTTCATTGTATCGTTTGATGGTACGATGAACGAATCTTTTGGTTATATTCAAATTTTTCAGTATGTCAAAAATTTGAATTGGCGCGTAACCGCAACGATGCAACGCAATTACTGCAACACGGTGTTCTTTAAGCGTCCACTCCATATTTAAAAATGAGTAAACTTCTAAAATGTATACATTTTTATTTTCATGAACAATTTGAAATTCGAATTCAATAAACTTTTTTGTGGCCAGCATTCTAAAATAAAAGTTTTTACTGTGTGACAATACTTATGACCTGACTGTGTATAAAGCAATTATTTAAAGGTATTGATTACAAATAATATTTTGCCATTGTTTGACACAATTTGATTGTATGTTAAAATAAAATTTATAAGAAAATTGTTGGTCACTTCGACCCTAAAATTGACTTCATTGTGAGAAGATTTTATAAAACAAACTAATGTGGGCATAATCTGTGACAGTGTTAAACATTAGATGTCCATTACAGTGCGGTAACTTTTATGAGTATTGATTGGTGTATCACTTTTATGGACCACTTATGGCGACGTAAAGGCACACACACTTATTCTGGGGTTGTTAAAACAAATGTATTTATAAGTGTGTGAAATAGTATGATAATTTATTCGTGGTAATTTAAATATTAATTATGTTCGATGATTTGATGTTTGGCCGTATTGCGGTCTAATGAGTACGCCGACGCTAGACCCTCGACCGCTTCTTCACCTCCTTGCCTCATGGCGTAGTGTCAAGAAACTACACAGCAGGCCGGCATGATTGTGTTGAGTAGCGAAGGATAGATTGTCCCTCGTTACTTGATACTCTATCTGCATGGTACTGCACTTACCATCAGGTGCAGTGTGCTCACTTTGCCGTGCCAGGATAAATAAAAGGATATAAACGAAACCAAACTTGCGAGACGATTTAAAATTTGTAAATCTTTCTTTCAATACAACCAATCAATTGGACAGGCCGAATTTTTACAAAAATACTTAGTGGTTTCAACATTGCAATAAAACTCATTTAAGGTTTATTAAATACCTACTTAGTATATATCAAACATTGACACTGTGTAATTATCTACTCAAGTATCATCTGGATATATTTGGCCATGCCAATAACTGGCAATACTCGCCCTTATAGACGTGCGTATTAAACGTATTTGTAACGTTAGTATTATGGAAATAAGGTTGATTTTGGCTTGTATTTTTTATTCACTACTTATTACCTTTTTCCGAAGACCGGAAAACTTGTGATACATGAGAGGTTATCTGTCTTGAGGTTTGAACACACACCCGCGATGATTAATACACTACAAAACATATCCTACAATCCATTGTTATTTGTAATTAACTAAACTGGTAGCGATCGCTTTTAGCGTTAAGACTGCCTATTGTATCCTACAAGTAATTAAATACAAGTAATTAAATAATCCTTTAGTAATTAAGTCTTAAGTCTACGTATGCTACGTTAGTATCCTTTTATGGTTATACGGTGAACAGTTATTGAATTTTATTGTATTTTAAATCGTATGCCATGTGAACAGCCATTTTTTACTGTAAAAAAATGCAGGTGCGATGTAAATAGAAACAGATTTGTTTTCCTTCTATTTCATAATTTGTCAGCTCCTCCCCGGTGACAGTGTACTGTCTTTAACAACTGTGTTTAATTTATGAGAGCAGAGCGATTTGAATTTTTAATAAAAAAAAACGAACGAGCCTTACAGTAGTCGCATATAATATGTAACATCTGACATGTCACCTTGTTAATAAGCAACATTATAGCCTGAAAAACGAAATCCCTCCCAGTCCCTTTTCACGAAATCACACCCAGAAAGTAATAGTAAAGATAAATAATAATAAAAATAATAATAGCCCTGTATTAAACATTGTCCCACTGTTGGGCACGGGCCTCCTCTACTAATGAGAGGGGTTAGGCCTTAGTCCACCACGCTGGCCTAATGCGGGTTGGCAGACTTCTCATACCTTCGAAATTCTTATAAGAATTCTCCGGTATGCAAGTTTCCTCACGAGGTTTTCCTTCACCGTTAAAGCAAGTGATAATTAACATTTTAATACACACATAACTTTAGAAAAGTCAGAGGTGTATGCCACTTGGGTTTCGAACCTACGACTTTCGTCTTTACAGTCCGCACCGCAACCAACTAGGCTATCGCTGCTAGATCAATGTTTGCTAACATGTAATTGAAGTGTTTGCTTTCTCTTAATATAAACGAGTTCCGCCTATAGTTCGTCCCAACCAGCGGTACATACAGAAGGCTAGGCCTACGAAATACGGCTGTGTTCGTGCGTAATCGCATCTGTTCTAAGAGCTCCGCGCAATCAACTGTCCCATTCGCTATACTCATAAGATAGCATAAGTCAGCAATATCCATTCGTTCTTTAAGCGGCAGGAAATTGGATTTTTGACACCGCTGGGTATAATCTGCAAGATGTCATAGAAAACGCCTCTGAATACTCTCAATCCTAGATATGTAAGTGTCATAACGTGGATTCTACACCTGTGAGGCGTACTCTAAGTGGCTGCGAACATACGCACAGTAAAGAATTTTACAGGTCTTGATATTGCTGAACTCCGATGACAACCTAAGAATAAAGCCTAAAGCTTGAGAAGCGTTTTTAATAATATTATCCACGTGTTGGTCAAATAATAGTTTGTTGTCAAAAGTAACGCCCAAGTCACGAATAGCATTAACCCTGGAAAAAATTATGTTATTGAAAGTATAGTCAAAATTTATGACATTAGTTTTGCGAGTGTAGGAAGATACATAGCACTTTGCGACGTTCAGGAGGGTTACTCTTGACACTCGATTCCAATTTTAAATTGGGATTGGGTTCTTTCGAACTGTACAATTGGCACTCTTGAACGCAAGACCAGCGTACGATTTAACTGAATGCGGCGGAATTTTTAGTAACTAAATGAAATAGAGTATTTACGATCGCCAGTTCGTAAATATTCTATTTAATTTAGTTGAGTGAGTTAGAGTTTCAATATCTTCTAGATTGGAATTGAAACTGTATCGAATTCGAGATTGGAATTGATTTCAAGAGTAGGCCTACAGATCCAGTTTGTTAATAGTACAATAGATCTGAAAACTGTTTAGGTCCCTTTATAACCGGAATGCATCGTCAGTGCTACGAATGACGCTCAATTAACCTTAAGTATCAGCTCGAGTACCTATAATAAATGTATTTATTATAACTACAACCAACAGTCACACATAGTTCCGACCCCACACTAGGTCAAACCTGTATCGTGGGTATCAAGAACTACGTAGGACTACGGTCCCACAACATTCAGACCCGAAGCAATCTGTCTGTCACACAAACATTTGTATCGGTGTAGGAATCGAACCCACGATCTACCGATTCCCGGCTACTTGCCCGCTGCGCCACGGTGGCTGTCATATGTTATAGTTTTAAGTACAGTTTGTTTACATAAATAAAATAAAAAAAATGTTATCGTTGGTGTCTGTACCACATTCAAAATGAGTGTTTTGATTAATTTAATATGAGTACACACATAGCTTAAATAGTAAAGGTCATTGTGACTGTTTGCAATAATATTGCGCATTTATCTTGAAAAATACCCTAAAGAACATAATAAAGTTATCATTCACAATGAATTGCTTTATAAAAACAAAGTTAAAATTTAAGCGTTTCTTATGATACATAACTGTGTTTAAAATTTCCTAACCATATCGGTAGAAGTTTCAAACAACTTTTGACATAATAAATATAACCCTAAAATGGTAATGGTGGCTTTTAGATCACCTATACGCCGAACGGAGCGTATACTTGGGCCAATGAATAAATATGCGCTGCTCCTGCAAGCCATATAAGAGAGACAAGCGGCGCATGCGCACCGACCGAGCCTTGTTTCAGACCTGTCACACGGGAGCATATGTCAGGGGGTTGGACGTTTTATTCTACCTCTTTACCATGTTATTGGTGGTTGAATAATGCATCGTTGGTTTTAGAAACGGCTTTATGGCGTTTGATATTTCTTGGATGACAGAATTTCACAGATAGTGGTCATATATTGTGATTTATAAAATAGATAATCTAATATGAGCTATGTTACCATCATTTTTGTGGTCCTGACCACACCAAGGTTAACATTCCTCATAATAAATATGACAGGTAAAAGCCACACTACCGAGTTTATCAAATATCGAATGATAATGCTGAGAAAGGCCTTAAAATCCTACTAATATTATAAATGCGAATGTTTGGATGGATGGATGTATGTTACTCAATCACGAGTAGGTAAACTACTAAGTAGAGCACAGAGATAGACAATAGTCTGAAATAGCACATAGGCAATACTGTTTATCTCTGAAATTTACAGTTCCAGGGATAGTTTAGTTTTTCACAGAGCAAGGGAACGGCATGGTTTTGACAGAAAATGACATAGGCTACTTTTTATCCCGAAAAATGCACACTTCCTATGGGATAGCAAAATATAGAAAGGTGTGATAGCTTAAGATGTCTCCATGGATTGTATACATTTTCTTCCAAATGTAACATCCACGCGGCGGAGCCACGGGAGACATCTAGTAATTTAATATCTATATAAATACTGTATAATCACCAACAGTTGTAAATAACCATTCCTTCAGTCTAGAAGATAATCTCACGTAAAATTTATTTTACTACACACTTGATTATTAGCATTTCCCTATTGAAACGCATGCAATATTGAAATTGCAATTGTATAGAAAATCATTAGCCGCGGTCGCAAAGGCCCGTTGCAGCGTGAAGCGGTTGAGAGGAACAAAAGCTACGGGTCGCCGCTGGCCGCAAATAATTGAATATTCAATCAACCGACCATAAATATTGGAAGCATTTAAAATCCCATACGCTTTGCATACGACCATAGAGAAAGTCAATGGGCATGTGGCATGACAATCGACATAATATGGGGAAACACTTATTGTGCGCGCGATTTAACAAACATTATTGTAAAAGCGTTGGTGAAATCTTTGTCTGTATTTTTAATTATATTTTTAACTAAACAACAAGTTCTGCATTTACATTTTTAATTTGCTATGCTTATTAAAAATTAAAGAGTTTAGATAGGTATATGATTGAAAAATATTTCAATATATTTTTTTTAACCCTGAACAGCAATGTGACCACACTGCACCTGATGGTAAGCGCAGTACCGTCCAGTTAGAATGTCAAGTAGCGAGGCCTGCGGTATGGCTTCTTCACACTACGCCATGGGACAAGGGTCTGGTGTCAGGGTACACACAAGGCCGCAACACGGCCATATATATCTTGCCCCAATTCTGGACCCCCGACAAAAACCGAATGTATACTGGCTGACCCCGGAACGCGACACACTTGCGATTGCCACTATGAATGGTATTACACCCTGTACGGGTGTAAATAAAAACAGATACGGCATAGAATCGTGAGAAACTAATAATAGGTACATTCTGAAACCTATAACAGTTTATTGCTTCTGGTAAACAGCGAATTCCTTGCCAAGTGGCAATATGCAATTTTCCATTTCTTATTTGAAACCACAATGCATTCCCGTTCTTTTGTACATCTGCCAATGAATTTTAGTAACGAAATGTGTACATTCAGAATATTAGAAAAGTGAAATAAATGAATAAGAAAATAAATCACACAGTAAAAATAAAACGACGGCAAGACAAATCCGTGGTTGTCGCGCTGTCGCAGTTTGCGTGGACGCATCGCTTTTCCCGCCAACGCTATTGTCTGCAAATGGCCGCCGTTTACGGGCGCGTTCCGGGACCCATGTTTGTAAACTACAGGAATGCCTGACGTCGCAATGACAAGGAATTTAACTCGCAAAAAATATTGAAAATATTTAATGTTTTCGGCGGCTTTGGTTGATATTTCATGTTTGTTTTGGCATTTCGTTTCGGCTTTCAGTTTCAGTAAATTTTAATTGATTAAGTTACGGTAATTTTTTTTTTGTGGACTACAAATATATAGATATTATGTCTAAAAAATTACAGGCTTTTTCAGCTGATAGTTAATTATTTTATTGGATAACAGATTTCGTTAATCGCATTAAAAACGACATTATCACTTTTTCTTTTATTTTTGTTATATTATTATTCATGTTTCAATATCGTTAATTTTACGATAATGTCTATTTTTTATTATAAATATCTAATAATAAGCACTTTATTCTGAACTATCGAGGTTTGTGTTTCGTGTTTCACTATTTTGACGTTCTACTAAAGAAGATGACGTAGTTCAGAGTGCCTCTTGGCATAAGACTCCTCCAGCGTTTTCCATTGGCTTCGTTCTCGCGCTACCCTTCTCCAGTGGTGCCGATAGCCTCAGGTCGTCACCCATCTAGCCACCCATCTCGCCTGTTGGCGACACCGTCTTTGGGGTACCAGTCAGACACGGCTGTGCTCCATTTGCCTTGTTTGTCTCGCATCATGTGACCGATCCATCTCCACTTCTGTTGGTCTGTTTGAGTGTCTGTGATGTCTGCTACTTAAGCTCTTTTCTCTTATAACACTGCTTCTTACTTAGTCTTGTTTTCTAACCTTCTTACCAAAATGTATCAATCGTTAACTTAGTTCTAATATTTTTAGGATGAAAATTACCCATTAAAAAATACTGAAATTGATTTAGTAGCCTATTCTTATTAAACAACTTTCAGGGCGTGCGTTTTTATATTATATGTTGTATGTTTTTGTATAATAGAAATTATATTTGGATTTTGACAGCCTCTGTGGCGCAGTAGGCGAGTAGCCGGCTGTGAAGCGAGAGGCCGTGGGTTCGATTCCCACACTGGGACAAATGTTTGTGTGACAGACAGATATTTGTGTACGGGGTCTGGGTGTTGTGAGCCCGAATGTCCTCGTAGTCCCTGATACCCACGACACAAGACTCGCATCATAGTGTGGGATCTGGGCTATGTGTGTGACTGTTGGGTGTTATTTATTATTTTATTGAACTTTCCTTCCTTCCTTTCTTCTTTACAATGATACAATGTCGCTATTAAATAATTCAACTGCGAGAAACGAGCCTAACATTGTAAAATTGGCTGATAAGTCCATTTCGAGACTAACTTCGCCGTCACTTTCTAGAAAACTTAAGTCGGGTATATAGATCTTGAACGAAGTAGCACATGACTGAATGATGGCGCTATTGAACGGTTGATTAGGATTCAACACGGACCAGCAATGAATAGCAATGTACCGAAGTGTTGGCATCGTTCTACAGTGTAGAACTAATAGAACTGCTAAAATTGCTAATCTCGGTGTATACCATATTTTTATATATTTTAACTATTTTTGCAAATTATTTCCCTGCTGGACTTCCTCTCCTAATGATAAGGATTGTTTTCTCTGATCTAACTTCTTTGGGATAATTATGTTAAGGTATTCAGACTCAGAGCCCTTACGATTCGCAACCGTAAAATTCCGCAGAGTGCAAAGTTGTAAAGTGACCACACTGCACCTGATGGTAAGCGCAGTGGTCTAAAGTACCAAGTAACGAAAGACGACAATCCCTCCCTATACTAGCTGATTCGAATAGTGAGAAATCTTTATAAGCTTTGATCAACACATTTCATTCATAAAACTTACAACACTTTTATATTATCATCTGATTTCATCAATTTAAATTCAAGGCGCGAACTGTCGCATTCTTTTTGACAGGCAGTATTTTTTTTTCTTTTAACGTATGCAGTGATCGAAATAGCGCGAGATAGTTAAAATAATATAGTAAGGTTATATCTGCGGGCGGAATATCAATTAATTCAAACAAATGTATTTGTTACGATACTAATAGAGATAAGTAAAATATTTGGTTACTGTTGTAGTTTTGCTTTAGCTATTTTAAATGGCTATTCGAATAAATTTCGTTTAAAAAAAAAAAATTTAAGAACTATAATGATAAGTGCATCCTTTTTTTAAGTCTGTCCATATCATATAAGAGATACAATATAGGTAACCATTTTGGTATTAAACGTTAATTAATAATCTTCATTCCGCACAGGAAATCTAGGAATAGTAATAAACCGCGATAGAATCCGTAAATTTCGTTTTATTACAATGTATAATATTCGCGTAAACATAAGAAACCATTAGGAATAGTAAATTAATATATTAACTTACAGCTTAAAAAAAGTTGAAAAAGGCGCCATTAAAACACGTGATAAAAATTTCTAAAGCCATTCATGTTAGATTTTTTTGGTATAATTACAGGAAGCGCGATTTTAGAATTTGTAACAGTAACAGGAAGGCGACTAGTTTTAGCAACACACACAATCACAAAACACATCACTCACGCCATAAAGAGGGCGTTACACCGCCACCGATTAAAACTCAATTGTATCCCTAATGCGGAGACATAATAAAACGACAATAAATACTCGAGTACTATTTTCGAAATAGGAATGGTCGGCCATTTTGTTTGTTATTTTTTGCGCGGGACAATAAAAGTTGTTAATAATTCATAAGGTGCTCGGTGGCGGTGTCGCGGAGGTGCATTCGACTCACGTGCGCCCGCGCATCGCGCGATCGTATCACGATGCCTCTTACATGGGCAAAAATAATTCTATTCCCACGATTGTAAAATCACGATGTTTTACATTACTCTCCTACATTTTTTTGGACGTGACACACTTTTTTGTGCTGAACTGATATTCTTTGCACGTATCATCAGATTCAAAGGCCAGAGACGGTTTTTATGGAAATTCTTCTACTGTTTTGTGTGGGATTTTACTATCGGAACCAATAACATAAAACCATTATTTATTATTGTGTAGAATCATCATTTTCACTTTGTATAATGCCACCTTTATTGCTCTATCTTTATTTATTGTTCATAAAATGCACTAGATTAGCATAAATCAATAGTTATAATCACTTAAAGACTTCGAATACTTAAAAAAAAGTTACATCACAAACGAATTTTGTTAAATTATATAATAATTCGACGAAACAATTATGAGTAATTTCAGTTGCAATTACAAATAAATTATCATGAAACCTGAATTTTCCCGACATTCGAATTAATTTCCCGGTGCGAATTAATAAAAAGATGCGGTGAATTTCACTCCCGCCAATTCGTAAATGTAATTGGTCGTGACAAAAACAATTATAAT
Source organism: Laothoe populi (assembly GCA_905220505.1). Classification (NCBI taxonomy): domain Eukaryota; kingdom Metazoa; phylum Arthropoda; class Insecta; order Lepidoptera; family Sphingidae; genus Laothoe; species Laothoe populi. Next base: position 20,311,898 of record HG992152.1, on the reverse strand, counting down.
GAGGAATTAATGGTCTTTTATGAAATTTGAATGATAAATCGTTTACGTAATTAAGCAGCGATAGCCTAGTTGGTTGCGGTACGGACTGCCAAGACGAAAGTCGTATGTTCGAAACCCAAGTGGCATACACCTCTGACTTTTCTAAAGTTATGTGTGTATTAAAATGTTAATTATCGCTTGCTTTAACGGTGAAGGAAAACATCGTGAGGAAACCTGCATATCTGAGAATTTTTCGAAGGTATGAGAAGTCAGCCAACCCGCATTAGGCCAGCGTGGTGGACTAAGGCCTAACCCCACTCATTAGTAGAGGAGGCCCGTGCCCAGCAGTGGGACAATGTTTAATACAGGGCTAGTATTATATTATTATTATTATAAATCGTTTACACGTATTGATGATGTTTGCGCGAAATTGAATATCTGTACAATAATATCTTGTAACGTCGCACCTACTGCCATTATCTTTGATTATTTATAGCATTTTTTTTTATCGTGGCTCGGCAAAGTGACCACACTGCACCTGATGGTAAGTGCAGTGCCGTCCAGTTATAGTATCAAGTAGCGAGTGATAATCTATCCCTCGCTACGTAATACAATCATGCCGGCCTGCTGTGTAGCTTCTTCACACTACGCCTAAAGGACCCAGGATCATAGGAAGGAGGGAACACGGAACACAGCATTTAAGAAGTTAGTAAAGTTTCTGAATTTGCTAAACTATACCATATAGCACTATATTTCTAAGGTATTGGTATTTCATTATACTATTGCAGATAGTTTTACTTAAGTGTTTCATTCATTTATAAATCATTCTGCCTATGGACTGCCTCGGTGGCACAGTTGCAATTGCGCATGCGTTACGACTGCTGTGCTGAGGTCTCGGGTTCGATCCCCGGGTCGGATAAAGTGATATTGGGTTTTTCTATCTAGAAATTCTCAGTATTAGCCCGGAGTCTGGAACCTGTGTCCGGTATGGCGATAGGTTCGGTAGGCCCCCTATCACATTATGGGACCGAAATTCGGCGAAAAGTGGATGCAATGTTTACACCTTTGCGTACCCCTTCGGGAATTACAGGCGTGGGTGTATATGTATGTATTTATTCATCATTAATTTCATTTATGATGTAGATACAGCCAAAAAGTGACAAACTTTGTAAATATTTGCAACATGTTTGAAATAGACATGACCAAATTTGGGTCTCCATATAAGGAGCTATTAAATATAACTTACCTTAGATATGGAAGCAGAGAATCCAGCCTGACACACACCAGTCTTGCGTTGCCCGTGGCTGGCTGTGGAAATAAAATATAAGGCCTTAATTTTAATAAGTTTTATAATTTATTTATATTGATGCCATAATGCCAAATATAATATAATTCCTTGAATACATAATCAACTTTTACAACATCATTTATTGTATTGAAATTTAAATTTTAATTTGCGTAGAAATTTTACCTAATGCGAAACCTTAGCTTCGGTACACGTTTTATATTATTAATATATATTATAAACATGTTTTTAAGTTATCAACCATTAGTTTACAAAAAATGTTAATGCTTTATAAAAACCATGGGCTTATTTTTTAAATGTTGATGTTTTGTAACGTATTAAGGTAAAAGCAATTGTGCCAACTTTCAAGAAATCGGCAATCACTTTATTTGCAGAGTAAACTTCGGTAATGTATGTGATAGAGTAACTTTGTAATACATTAAATGCACACACAACACCAATATTACGTATTATGTACACACATGCAATAACAACATAAATATATTGAATAAAATATTAACATAATATAAGTTTCCTTTATAAATATATATTTTCACTTGATCAATTTGAAAACATAAGTTCGTAATATACTGTACCTGTAAAATATTTATTCCAATTTGTCATCATTTGATTATATGTATAGATTATCCAATTAGGTATCAACAATAATTTGTATACTTAAAGAATAATATACGTGGTATATACATATATAGACAGATATAACATTATGAAGTATGGAGTTTTGTGTTGGATGAATGAAGTGGATGAATCCTAACTACCGAGTGCGATAACATCCAATTTTACCTTCCGAGATACTCACCCTCGTCCAGCGAATAGTGCCCTAAACAAATTATATGTGTTACACTTCATATATAATATATAAATATAAAAAGCATATCATTCAGAAACAACAGCCCGAACTTAGTAATGCAATCATTCAGGTTACTTTGTGTAGGTATGTATAATTTTGCGACCTTTGCCTAAAAATAAATATTCTTAAAAAAGTAAAATAAAATCAATTTTAAAATGTTTTAATTATCAGCGCTACAAGTTACGTTCGTAATGACCTTTGCCATAAAAACATAATGCAAAAAATAAAACTCAAAACATGTAACGTTACACTTTAACGATGTGCATAGTTATTTTTTTACACAAAAGCGTAATCGTAAATCATGTTTCGCCGGCGGGCGGGCGATACGCCAATTTTACCGCGGACTCCGCCATTACCGGCGGAAGTGAACGCCACTTTTCGCGCGCTTTTGTAAGACTCCATGATAGGTTTACTAATGTCGTCTTTAAAAATGGCGGATTTATTAATTTTAATATATCTATTTGGTACCAACGTTTGGTTGTCTGTGGTGCGTTTATATGTTGTTTTGTGGATAAATAAATAGTATCTACATGCAGAGAGCATCTTATTTAAAAATAATAAACTATAATTCTATTATAAAATCAACGTTATATCGACACCTACAAAGCCTGGGATTTAAATATTATAATTAAATCTTCCTACTTAGATATACCCATAATGTTCTAGCAAGACCGTTCATAATGTGTTGAAGGTATATCGGCATCAGCAAATTAATCTACACCGCTCACTAATCCGATTGCATCGCACATTAAATATATCGGGAACCATCTTGGCGAGTTAACTGCGTTGTGATATCGATCATAGCCGTTAACTCTACAGCCAGTAAAGTTTATAATACGTAACGGGTTCGATAAAATATATAATAACTACAGCTAATACTTTGTTTTCTGGAATCTTGCTTAATAAGTCACCTAAACTAGTGAGGAGATTATGTGACTTTATAAACTTCCCTAGACGAAAAGTTAACTAATGAACACTTCAGGATAACATTGAATCCCAAAACATGTTGAAAAAAATCTTACAGAACCATAGAGACCTCCTGGAAATGCGAACAAGATCTAGTCTTGTCATTTAATAAAATTTACTAGTAGGTCTTTCAAGATGGGCCGTCAAGGTACCGCGCAGGGAGGGTTTCGGCAGTAATCTGCTGGTGGTAGGATATTCATATCCGCCCGGATAGCGACCACCGTACACAGGGCGAAAAACCCGCCATAGTGGCACACGCAAGTGTGTCGCGTTCCGGGATCAGCCAGTGTACATCCGGTTTTTGTCGGGGGTCTGGAGTTGGGGTACAATGGCCATTTTGCGGCCTTCTTAGTACTCTGTCACTAGACCCTCGACCCCTTCTTCACCTTCTTGCTCATGGCGTAGTGTGAAGAAGCAGGCCGGCATGAGTGTGTTGAGTAGCGGGGATAGATCGTCTCTCGCTACTCAGTACTCTATTTGGACCGCACTGCGCTTACCATCAGGTACAGTGCGGTCACTTTGCCGTGCCAGGGTAAAAAAAAACCAGAGATTCACTTAGGATCCCCAGGAGCGTCCCGCATGCGCCGCAGAAGGCCACCGCGGGGTTTTTAGACAGTACACCGGTGTAAGAAATTTGGTTAGGACCCCGATCTAGTAGGCCCTCGGGTAAACCGGTTCGGAAGGTCGGTGAGTCCGGCATAACCATCTCTTTCCCCCGAGGTCGAAAAGGTATCCATAAGATGGATTTTTTCCACGAAAAAAAACGGCATATGTGAGGTTTGAGATAAATCGTTTTATCTACTTATGCCGCCAAGCAACAGGCTTATTAATAGCATTTTTGTGATCTGGTTTGAAGGACATTGAAATCAGTGAAATATATTAACATCCGAGGAGTCAGATTGTTGAGCACAGTGCAGTGAAAATACTTTTGTTAAAAAGGTCTTGGTAATAATAATCAGTCGTGACATTTACCATCAGAAAGATAAGAATAGACTCAATCATCAAATTATTTCTGGAGTCCCTTCCTGTTTTGTCACTGGTGAATAGCATTAGTCTTAGTTCAGATCCTATTCCAAATTGTAAAGATTAGCAACCACCAAGCAATTGGACAACTAACAGTCGGTTTCATTCCTCCCATACCCCCTCAATCAATCTATTACTTCTTCTACCATACATTGCATTTGATATATCCAAGTAAGTTTATACTTACAAGTTCGACAAGGCGAGAACTCGGTAATGTTGGCAGCGTAGGAGGTCCTGGCAACGTAGCATGTTCCCACAGGATCTCGCTGATTCATCTTCGCAGAGACGTAGGAGACGTAGCGAGGGGCACAGGCCTGTTGAAGAAATTGATGATTAATATACTTTCTTGATACCAATCCCAATTGTGAACGGATGACCTATCTCCTTTAATTAGTGTAAAGAATCTGATACAGTACACAGTGTTTATCGGTACACCTTACCGGTGCTTACCAAGAAACTGAATTCAATAATTATTTATAGATATGATACTATTTTGTTTTGCTTGCACACTACGGTGATGTTTTACCGAATCCGTGTACATATTTTTCACGTTACTTCTTCTGCCTCCCTTCCTGTGCCCGTGTTTATTTTCCCAGTAATATTTATAACTTTCATAAACTAAACACCGTTTCTTTCCACGGAATTGTACGTGGTCTTTAAATAAACTGTCTCTATGAACTTGACGTTCAGGAGTTAACTATAAAAATATATTACATAACTGTAGCATGAATTTAATGCTATTAGATATATTTAGTATGAAGAAGCAGGCTGGCATGATTCTTTTAAGTAGCGGGGGATAGATTGTCTCTCGCTACTCGATATTCTAATTGGATGGCACTGTTCTTACCATCAGGTGCAGTAAGGTTACTTAGACGTACCAGGATAAAAAAAAGTTTAGATGTGGAATGTTCTGAATTTATGATGTTAATAGCTTTTTAATGTGATAAAGGCACGCTGTAGACCGGTTTGTCTATAATATCAATGAGCTTGGCTTTGTTGTTCAGTTTTACAGAAACCGAAGTGACATATTGATATGATGTGGGTAGACTTCATATACCTTCGAATTTCTTACTGGAATTCTCAGGTTTCCTTTCATCATTAAAGCAAAATATAATCAACAATAAAATGCTATTACAACTAACTCTGAAACAATGCCTTCCTAGACTCTCTCAACTAGATAGAGCGATGAACAAAGCTAGATCATATGTAAGTTCGTAATAATATCCATTAAAATTAATTTCTATTACACTTTGATTAAAATCTGAATATAGCCAAGTATCTCATATGGCGACGACAAAATGGCGCTCGAGACGCTCTTAAAATAAATTTAATTATCACAAACAGCATGACACCAGCCGAATGTAAGCTAAAATTGAAGCAGACAGCCGTGTAACTCCTGTCATATAGAAACAGAACAAGATCTCTATATAAGGGGTGTCTAAACCAGTGTAGGATTTAGAACATTATTTAAATCTGCCTCATATCCCTAGCCCCTAGGTATGAGGAGCAGACTTATATCAAATACACGCACAGTCACAAACATAGTTCTACCCCACACTAAAGCCTGTATCGTGGGTATCAAAAACTTCGAGGGACTACGGTCCCACAACACCCAGAACCGAAACAACTGTCTGTCACACAAACATTTGTCTCGGTGCGGGAATCGAACCCACGGCCTCTCGTTTTAAAGTTGGCTGCTCGCCCGCTGCGCCACGGAGGTTGATGTTATATAGAAATACTGCATATTTTGAAGGTGAGAGCTAAAGCCACGTAAAACTCCTTGCATCAACCAGTGAACATCAAATTAATGTCCCAAGAGATCCTTCAACTTTCAGAGGTATAATTCCTTTACAGCTATCTTTTGTTGGTTAAGAATATGTTTTTCTATTTAGAATGTTGCAACCAGGGATATTAATGGTATGGAATTTTGGATATCATAAGAGTACTTAATAAGTTTCGGATATTAGGTCTTTCAAAGAATTGTGTATATTTAGTTGATTGATTTTCGCTTCCTTTCATAGCGCTATCAAACAGTTATTAGTAGGTACTACGTAGTTTCGATAATATGACCAAAACGTAAATAAACAGTGCCTCGTTCAATTCCTTCCCTATCAATGAATATTCGGAACTTATTTATGTATACACTCACACTTGTGATCCCCGAAGGGGCAGACGTGTAACCAGTACACTTCACGTCGAATTTATACCGGTTCCATAATGTGACAGGGGGCGAGCGAATTGCCATATTGGGCACAATTCTAGACTCGGGGCTGATACTGTGTGTTTCTAAATATAAAAACCTAATATTGCTTTACCCGACCCGGGGATCGAACCCGAGACCTCGGCACAACAGTCGTAACGCATGCGCAATTACAACTGCGCCACCGAGGCAGTAACTTTTATATTTAAATAAATGGGATATCCGATAGTTTCGGTCAGTTACGGAGTTCCATGACATCCCTAGTTGCAAGTATAAGTTGCCTAAATCCGGCGCTGTCTATCGCACGCGCGGCTTCAGTTAATATACTGGATATAATAACACAGATGGCCGGAAACCACGGCGTTACTGGCGGTAATCCCGCACAACACAAAATCTGTTTGTTTTGTTTCACGCCGGGTAGTTCGGCTGATTTAGAATGTGTTTTATGAAGATCATTTTATATGCCAAGATAATAAGACCGAAAGCCACATTTTGTTCTAGTTTTTTCGGATTTATTAATTGTATAAACATTTTAAATATAAAATTTAGAGAAAAGCATGTGATATCCAAAATTCACATGATTTCAACGGTTTCGATAAGTTTATTTGCTTCTTCATACATTGATTAGATTTTGCCAGCTTTAATGATTTTTGTGGAGACTGGGCTAAGCGAAATTATGTTTTGTTATCCTGGCTCGGCAAATGAAATAAAATATGAACCAATAAGTTATTATTAAATTAAAATTATATTTCCAATATTATTTTTAAAATAAAATAATAGGTACTCATGTACAGGCGTCGTGCAAAAACTACTGGCCCCTTTTTAAATGAGATGATAAATAGACTATAATCTGATTTAAGAATAAGCCTATTTTTATCTTGGAAGCAGGTTCGATTTTCGGGTATGAAAATTCTTTTATCGAGTAAAATGTTAATTGTACTTATTTATTGCACAGCCGTCTACCGTACTTAGGCACGCATTGGGAGCTGCAAGCAAAAACTAATTTACAATATTGTCTTCAATAGATCCCCTGTAAAATCTCATGATACCTCCTGCCCATAGAATCGAGGATATAAATATTTTTAACACATTATTACTTCACCTTAACAAAATTGCCAACAATGCTCATAAGAATACGTGATCACTAAGGTCATATTATGAGTAATGTAAGAAACGCGCCTGTTCTTAAACCACACATTAATGTTACAACAGAGATATAAAGAGTTTTAGCGCCATAATCGAGTTAACAAATCGATTAAGTGCAGCATTCTGAACGTCGGCTCTACTACGAGTCAGTATCTCATACGATTGTCACTAGGAACTCGAATATTTATGATAGAGAAATAAAATTAATTTTATCGTCGTTTAATTTACTGTTTAGTTCCTACGCTTCAAAAACTTTACAGCATCTTGGTCACAAGGCGAACAGTTATGGTGATATTTTCTTTGTTCTCTTAAGCTAACAAACTATGATAAAGTACCATGGATGAATTGACATGGATGCTGTGTTGGATCATTATAATTTGTATTACATTTGGTGGCCATTTTATTAATAATCTTGACATGAAATTTACACTTATTTAATTTAACATAATATAAATGAACACACCGTCTAACGTCTTCATTTTTAAAGACACTATACAGAATAAAATCAATAGACAAATAAAATTCACAGTTAGTTAGTTCAAGTTCAAGTACAAATCATGACGCCCAATTAAATTTGCTTTCGCCCTATTGGTACGGTTTGTTTTCAATTCGATTCTCTTACAATTTTTTTATTTTGACACGGCAATGTAACCACGATCAGATGTCATCACGAATGTAGGTCAGCGATAGCCTAGTTGGTTGCGGTGCGGACTGCCAAGACGAAAGTCGTAGGTTCGAAACCCAAGTGGCATACACCTCTGACTTTTCTAAAGTTATGTGTGTATTAAAATGTTAATTATCGCTTGCTTTAACGGTGAAGGAAAACATCGTGAGGAAACCTGCATATCTGAGATTTTTTCGAAGGTATGAGAAGTCTGCCAACCCGCATTGGGCCAGCGTGGTGGACTACGGCCTAACCCCTCTCATAGTAGAGGAGGCCCGTGCCCAGCAGTGGGACAATGTTTAATACAGGGCTAGTATTATTATATACAAGTGGTAGAGCCACGCTGTAGACATATTTGTCTACAGCATGAATGGGCCGGCTCGACCGGGGTAGTACCACTGTCTCACAGAAAACCAACGTAAAGTGACAGTTTACTGTCGCGTTTCGTATGGTAAGTGAGATATCCGGAGGCCCAGATTCCCCCTTCCTTTCCCTAATCCCTATTCCTGTCCTTTAAGGCCGACAGCGCATACATGATACTCTCGGTATTGTGGATGTTCATGGGCAGTGGATATTACTTAACATCAGGTGACCCACTGGCTCGTTTGTCGGACTATGTTATAAAAAAAAATACATATATGTAATGTATCCACACTGCACCTGATAGTAAGCGCAGTGCTGTCCAGTTAGAGTATCAAGTAGCTAGAGACAACCTATCCCCCGCTACTCAACACAACCATGTCGGCCTGCTGTTTAGCTTCTTCACACTATGCCTAAAAGAACCAGGATAATAGGAAGGAGAGAACACGGAAGCTGGCAAACTGTTCCACAGCTTGATGGTGCGGCAAAAATACGAATTTGCGAACCTCTTGGTTATGGTCGTGGTAGTAGACACCACGAAGCTGCGGCTCTACAAGCCAGTACGCGTTTTTCTGGTGTGAAAAGGAGAGGATGGGATAAGATCAAACAATTCTTCACCTATGTTTCAAAACAAAATATTCAATTACTAAATAATAATAGTAAATACTTTACTTCACCCTTTCAACACTCATCCAAGTTGTTGGAACTGTGGTACCGGTCAGCAAGCATAAATTAGCGTCCTTTATTGTGGACGTTAGAGGTGGCACCCTGCACTGATTCACCGCCTCGACTCATGTGTCATGCACTGAGACGCTGACTCAACGAAATGATTACACACACTTTCGTGGATTCTTTGTCATGTACGAGTTATTGATTCTGGTCATATGATTGGAAACTGAAGGCATTTTAATACAGATGTTCTTTAGTGAGAATGGAAGAAAGTGTAGTAAAAATTATATTTGGAATTTAATTTCACCCAGATTATATAATATCCATAATAAAAAGTAATTCAGGATATCTAGATAATATATTCAATATTAAAGCAATAAACAAAACTGTATTTTTTTGTAAATCAAAAAAAGGTGTAACTAAAATTGAGAAATCAAGTGATTTAGAAACATAGTAGATTCCACACAAAGCTAGTGTGGAAGAGTAGGCAGAAGACGATCCACCGGAGATATGTTAGACAAATTATTGACATATAAAATAATAACAGGTCAAGACTACCTACTCAACCCTATGTATTAAAAAGGAAATTCAGAGAAAGTGGTACCTATGTTAGGAACCTATAGAGTGAAAATCGATAACCTGTAAAACTTTAGTGATTCACACGTGAGGTGTATAACGTAATATTAGGTATTCTGTATATTAATTAGCATACGTTTTTTCTTGCAATTAATATTTAAATTAGTAAATAATTCTGTAAAACATAAAACAATTTACGAAATACGATAAACAAAGTGTCTTTCAACAGCCAGACCATCGAAATGCGTGTAGTAAATATTTACTGGTTAAATATAACGCTTTAACTTGCAATTTACATTATCATTAGGTGTAGTTGGTAATGACTGACATGTTTTTTCTTAATGTCAAATCTTCACACAACTCACCAAATGGTTAAACAATAGTATATTCGGATGTGATTGGCAGATTTCAGTCCCTAGGAGAAACTCACCCTACCCTTGGTTGTACCCTAGGCGTAGGCAGTGGTGCCACTAGTCTACCCATGGTTTGCTGAACCTTTCCAACGCATGCTGTGATATGCGGCGAGCCTATTCCTATATTTATTTTCCGATTAGAAAACTAAAACACAAACTGATTGATCAACCTGGGATTTAAACTCAGAAACCTTGGGCCGAATTGTTCTTTCAGAATCGCACATCTTTTTACAAAACGTGCATGCTACGATACTAGCTAAAAGTTAGCAAACGACCGCAACGAAATGATGACGGCCAAATTACTAATAATCTTAACAAAGAACAGGTTATGAGTACTCTATACCAACGTCAATCTATGAAGACATTACTAAAAGTAGATAGCTAAAGTGATACGTCAGGATCGTGAAATGTGAAATCTATAGTATCTACGTAACCCTATGGAATGGCGTGGTACAGGGTTTTTACAAACCCTGTACCAAAATTTCACAACAGTTCAAAAAGATGATTCAATTGCGGCTATTTCCCAATCGCCCCGAAAACCCACAAACACTTCAAAGTCGATAAATCAAAGGCAACACACTGGAACAGTTTCCAGCAAATGATACCTAATACAATGGCGGCCCGGTTGTGTGCCAGGAATAGCACGGCGTCAATGGGATGTAGGTCAGCGGATTACGGTTTTACAACCCATGGATACTGAAAATGAATGGGGAGTCGTAACCTGATTTACTGTAAATGTTTTGAGGTTCGTTTTATGTAAAAAAATATTAATAATAGAAAAAAAAAACGTTTAGGTCAGCGTAGCAAGGAGAAGACAACAAGGACAGTTGTTCGATTCAAAACCACGACGCAAACTTCTGACATTTTGAAGTTACGTATTAATTTTATCTATCGCATGCAAAGGAAAAAATCATGACGAAACTAGCAAAAATTTAATCTGATACTGAAGAATCTATACAAAATTCCGAAGGTATATAAAGTAAACGAGACAAACCACTGTATAAGTGTGTCAGGGAAACAACAAATACGGCTAAGTTTTTATAATAGTAATAGTGGTCCCTGGCAGACGTTGTCCTGCCGTAAACTGCCTTCTCTGGACCGAATTATCGTTGATAACTAAGAAATCTCTCGACAACAGCGCCACCTATCGGATCTAAAACTATTCTATATTAAGTTGGACCCAACCACCCACATACACAAAACTTCATTGAAATCGGTTGAAAGGTTTCAAATTTTATAACGGACGTAGGTAGAATCAATTTTTATCTGTATATATAAAAGAAGAAACTGACTGACTGATCGATCAACGCACAGCCTAAACGGCTGGGGTTAGAGACTTTAATTTTTGACAGTAGGTACCTATTATGACGTAGGCATCCACTAAGGAAATACCAACCCTAAGGGGGTAAAATAGGGGATGATAGTTTGTATGAATATCCGTCATTTTTTAAGTTAAATGCATTAAAATTGGTATTTTGTATTACTGAATACTACTGAAACTAAATTGGAAACTAATTTGTGTACACTTTTTCTCCAAAACATGACCTCCACACGGGCGGAGCCGCAGCAACAGCTAGTGTTTTATAAGATACACATCATGCACGAATATTACTGTAATTTTTAAATTAATCCAACAAATATGTCCCCAAACTGTCCTATTGTGAACAGAGATTTACAGACAGTTCGCAATATGTTCACGCCAGCACCGGAGCGGACAGTGTAGATGAATATCGGCAAAATTATTGCGTGGACAGTATCACGGGTCATCGGGCAATGGACACCGCGGTTAATAACCGACGTACACGAATATATATTGCAAGGAATCTATACTATAATAAAGCTGAAGAGGCACTATGTCGGTACATTAAATATTTTTGCAAAATTTTGATTGTAACGTGTTATCGATATAGAATCCAAAACAATTGTTTTTGGAATTGTCTCTCTGTCAAGGCATCACGTCCAAAGTGCTATAGTACGACAAAAGAATCGAGAGTAAAACCATAGAGTGTATCTCGATGTAACATTATTAGTCTTTATTTCATTTAGATCGGTGCATTCAATCAAAAGTTACACCTGTTTGAACGAATATCTGCATTATGCAAAGAGTAGTGAGAGATGAAATGATTTTATGAATAGAAGATAACTTACACGCGGGCGGAGCCGTAGACAACAGCTAGTATACTAATATAATTAATGTGGCTGGATTTAGAGGTGAACTTCGATTCAGCGTTAATTTAATGATATTGACATATTTTTAGCAAGAGGTTCGTGTTATGAATTCGTACTTTGTAATTTGAAACTTTGTTCTTTTTTTATTTAAATTGATAATACTTATCAACTATTAAATACAGTAACAGTTCATTATCGAATCACTAAAAATTTTTTGTGAATAAGATTTTTTCTACCGTAGTTTACGCAACTAAATTAAATAAATAAAATCCTGACATAAAACAAATATGGATCATACAATTGTCTCAGTGCAGAAATAAAGCCCATGGCCCCTTGTAGATAACCAGGCTATTCATCTGCGCAATGTTATGTAAGCCAACTAAGCGATGATTAAAAAAATACACACGTAACTTCGAAAAGTTAGATACGTGTGCCATTTCAACTGGTTTTGACTGCGACGTTCATCTCAGCAGAACCACTTTCACCTAAGATTTTAAGATAGATGACATATTTAAAAAAATCTCAAATAACATACTCACAAACGGCAAAAATACTCCATATTATTCATTACAACCACGCCAATAACGGCGCGTCCAAACGTAGAGACACAGTTATAAGAAAAAATATGGACCACGAGGGGTTTCCCTTTTAAAGATCTCATTGATAGTGTAACGGTGAACTAGAAGGAACTGGCACAATATGGCTTAGTGTCGCTTATGGTTTAAGACTTGCTTGACTTGCTTAGAGACCATGCACTAGATCGGAGATTACCAATTAGTTTTTTCCGTGTCCGTTGTTTTAAATATTGTGACCGTTGCATACCGTTGCCATTTTCTTACAGCCGAGGTTTTGAGTACTTAAGTAACACAAGTTAATTTAAGTATATCAACGCTATGGCTATTAATTAATAAAAATCTCAATGTTTCCATAAATATTAAGAGAAAACATTAAATAGAATAAACAATTTCAAAGGTATGAGAAATTTACCAAAACACATTAGGCCAGTGTGGTAGACTACGGCCTACCCCTTCTCATTAGATTAGGAACCTGTGCCCAGCAATGGGACAACAAATGGCCTGATATTAGCTTGTGTTACTGGTAGATAGTAACATTAAGTTTCTGTTATATTTTGTACCTAATGTTTACTTAAATTCCGCACAATATAGGCCGGATCTGCGGCAGACTGCGGTCGGCCATTTGATGACTCCAGCGCTAGACAGAGCAAGATTTTTGACATTATTTCGATGTGCTATAATATGGAAGTAATAACAGAAGAGTATTCTTACATACTCTGGTTCCTTCTGGCTATCGGAACGCGTGTCACGAAACTAAGTCAAATATGATGGGATTTCAAGGATTACGGAGACCCCAAATACGCAAATGTAGTAGTTCAGTTTATTCTTGCACATATTGCTACGTGTGCGTGATGTACAGATGATACAGACTTTATATAATTACATATTTCGTTCAGCAGTATAATAAAGCTTTTATACATAACTAATTGACCTTTTTTTATTATGGCACGGCGAAGTTACCTCACTGCACCTAATGGTAGGCGTAGCTACCATGCCATCCATCATCATGAGCCATCATACCATCGAATAAGAGGACCAGGTAGCGTGAGACAATCTATCCCCCGCTACTCAACACAATTATGCGGGGCTGCTGTGTAGCTTGACATACATATGGTGTCTAAGATCATAACTAGAGGCGTTCCGCGTAAAACATAAATGGCTGGGCGTCGCCTCACGTTTCTCGAAAGAACAGTTGCAAGTCGAACTATTGTTAAGAAAATAAGCAAGTTCCGCGTGTACATTATTAGGTGTTACTATGATTCCATGTTGCTTTGTCTTTTTCATTTCGGAATAGCGGGAAATTGAGAGGTGCGATTTTGATGTATAACCTTTTTGGCCTACGGCATGGAACATAATTGGATTTAGGTCATTGTGTGTTTAGAAATATAGTTACTAAATGCCTCTGTCGAAAATATGTAGGCCTATCACCAACTGTAACAGTATATCCTAACGCTTTTATACTCGAAGGAATAGGAAATGTTGCAACTGCAAGGGCGGTTCCGGCTGATGGATCTTAGTAGGCTTCCGCGGGGTTTTTAGTTAATATAAGTTAATATTGCCGGTGTAGGCTCGTCCAGGTAGCAGTCGGCCGGTGTTTACCATCTCTCCAGGGCGATTCAACGCTGGGTCGTAAGTCCTGTGACTTCAACATAACCGTTCCACCTCCATCCAGGAATACGGTGGTGATTAATCACTTTTCCCCGACAACAACGAAAATGCAATGTTGCTAACTCACGGTTCGCCTTATGACCTTCATGATATAGAATGCAGCTATCTCTGTAAGAGTATGATTCAATAGTCTTTCGAAAAACTTATACATTTTTTGTTAGATCTGGGGATCCAAGGCTATCTTATCAGCATCCGTATCATTGATTACCCAACCGTCACTTGCCAAAAGAGGATGCCCTGTAGTCATCGTTCCAGTAGTATTATGAAGATAAATTGTACGTGTGCCCTTTATTACAGTGTCACGTTGCACAGCGATGATACTTTATGTTAAATGTTAAGGGAAATTATAACCACGAAAGTCGATGGTTGAGAAATATGGCCGCGAAGATTAACCTTTCGAGATATGATTTTGTCGTTTCATTGTGAAATGTTTGGTTTATTTCGAATAATTTTCTTTACTCTGTATTACGGTAAATCCTTTATTCCTTTAGTTTATAAAGCCATATTTACAATCTTATAAGAATTATAATGTGTTCTCTTAAGGTACCGAACGGACCTAGAAAATTCTTTCACCCACAGTAAACACCAACTTCGCTTAAAGGACCTAATGTTACAAAAGTTTATAGTGATACGACAGCCTCCGTGGCGCAGCGGGCGAGTTCCTGGCTGTGTAACGGGCGTGGATACGATTCCTGCACCGAGACAAATATTTCAGTGACAGATAGATATTTGTTTCGGGTCTGGGTGTTGTGTGACCGTAGTCCCTCGTAGTTCTTGATACCTACGATAGATGTTTTACCTATTGTGTGGTCAGAACTATATGTTGTAGATGTAGTTTTTGTGGGACCATAGTTACGAACTACGTCTGACCTTACGATTTGACTTTGTCGTCTATATGTGTGACTGTTGGACATAATCATTTTTTAAATAAATGCAAATTTTAAACAAATATCCACAGTCTATCAAAGGCAAAGACAAGCAAAGGCAAAATTGAAAGTTCAGACTCTATCAACCAGGCATTCTGACCTCATATTGCAGCCGACGAAGACCCGTTTTAACAAAAACTATTTACAGTAGCAAGCACAGTTAAATTTCGAGAATCTAACGTTTAGTTCTTTTAAGGATAAATGGGGAAAAACTTGCGTTAACGCTGGTTATATAGGGTAACTGTGTCGCATCCTTGTGGACTAATAGCCGGTTTACACGAAGACAGCTACTGCCGACAGTTGGCGTGTATTTTTAGCTCTCAAGCTGATGATCAATTTAGCCAAAATGTATTATAATAATAGTGGGATTTCCAAATTCCTATGATACTTGTTCTTGTGTAAGGGGTTAATTTTAGAACAACTGGACTGATTTAAAAAAAAACTTTCTTTAATAATTATCCGAGATCCCTGAGTAACATGGCAATATTTGTAGAAAAAATCTCAAGCTGGCTTTTTATAAAAAAAAAACAGAATTACTAAATTCCTTTATCTTTGATTCATTCCATACCATACTTAAAACTACACTGCGAATCTCGAAGCAAAATGAAGTAGCGTATCCATTAGCAATTTTTCTTTCCATCGCCTCCGGCTATCAGCTGCCGTTATTTATCGTCGAAATAACACAAAGAGTACATAAACAAAGCCACGTGAAACACCGCATTCCACTTAAAATATCGAGTAAGCTCGACTTTATCCGAGCTGAATGCACTGAACAGATGTTGATGACTTTTGATACAGTTTTTGGCGTACGATGGTAGGCTATTGTTTCCGAACTGGTTCTGAGAATAGGTTTCTGAACATTTTATAGTTTGCAAGCTTTGATGAATTTAGGTCACCTGACAAAAATACCGACCAAGCTGAGAAAGGATTGGGATCCTGCTCTGATATATCACTTTCAATCAAAATATCTTATATTATAGAATAAAATGTAATAGTAATAAATACCACGGAAAAGGCTGATACATAGCCCCAATCAGTAGTATATAAAAGCCTTTTGATATATGCAAGTAACTATGTCACACTTTCGGGCTTAAAACACCCAGATCCGAAAATTTGTGGAGTACAAAAACATTTGTCTCGGAAATCGAACCCACGGTTTCACGTTCTGAATCTGTCAAAAATAATAGCACTGTGTGTAATAATAGCAGTTATAGACGGTGATGAATATCTAGCAATCATAAATCTATTTCCCATTTAATAGTTTCTGCTAAAAAAAACTCTTAATTGCCAATATTGGTGCGATTGATGGCACAAGTGTGTAACACACACACGTCTGTGCATGTCACAGTGTCACGGCGTTGTAAATCAAACAACAATGGCTCTCAGAGAGCGACACACAAACTAAATAACTTTGTTTGCCATATTTCACAATTTATCTTCGGAACTAATACACGTTCAACGGTACCGGGAATATAGTTTTAAAATATTTGTCCAAATGTTGTAGGCTCGAAATGAACTCGTGATAATATTTGTTTCTACGCGGGAATCGAACACATGGCCTTTGAATTTAGTCTCTCATCTATTGGGACATGTAGGATGTAGGGATTATTATGTCCAACGTTTAAAAAATTACAGCACGTTTATCCGATATTCGCTTGTTTGGTCTCATTTAGATATTGTTATAGCTCGAAAAAATAGCGTAAACAATAAAGAGTCTCCGTTTATATATATTTGGCTTCAGCGAATAAAATTGGTTGAAGACAACAGAGTTTCAAATACAGAGAAATAAAATTGTTAACCAGAAATTTGAAATAGATCCAAGTATTCTTGTAAGCAAAACCGCACTTAATAAAACAAATATATATAGCAGACAATCTGCGCAAGGCTGCAGGCAGACATTGGATGCATAGAACCGAAGATCGGGTTCAATGGCGAACCTTGGGGGAGACCTTTGTCCAGCAGTGGACTGCGATGGGCTGGTGATGATGATGATGAAGATATAGCAGACATAATTTGCATTATCTAAGAAAATAACAATTTAATACAGATAAAAATATATATTTATTGCAAAAAAGGTTAAATACTGTTAGTCGTAAAAGATTTAAATATGGTTTATAATACAAAAAAAAAACACGTTAGCAAGGAAATTATATGTACCTACAGTTCGCGGTAAAACTTTGGGGAACAATAGAGATCAAAGAGCCTCCTGTGAACTTTGAGGCAAGGCAACACGTGCGAAGCTTGAAATTCCAAAATTGTATGCTAAACAGTATCTTTGTCAATCTTAGGCAATATCTACTCATAAGAATATTAAAAAAACCTTATTACTATTTCCATTTACCGCCATCTATTATTCAGTACCATAAACTAAAGTGGTTGTACAATGAGCGTAAATTCGAAACAAAAGCTCATAAAGCGAGACATTGCTGTCGACTTGGAGACAGTATAACGCTATGACCCTATTGAGGGCTGGCAGGGCCATTGAAATGTGGACAAATTGGCGGTTGTCATAGCAACACATCCATTGATGGTAGTTTCAAGGAGCTTTACTCGGTAAATGGTTGCAGTTTATTTTCTCTATAAAATATACGATCTGTTGTGAGAAACTATGAAATTGTTTTGTTGATTCTTGAGTTAGCTAAATAAATCAAACACAGATGTGTGTTTTTTATTGAAAGACCATTCACATAATGTACCTTATACACACACATTCATAAAAACATATTTGAAAATCTAGCGACCCAACACAATAGATTGATGAATTGAATGAAGAAACAACTTAGTTCTAATGATTTTTACCCGACTACGGCGAACCAAAAGCGAGGGTTATGTTTGTGACCGGTATGTGAAGTATGTATACATGTATGTTCATCTGTTCCCTCATAACTTCTAAACTACTAATCATAATTTGATATCATCTACTTATCATAATCAGAATGTATTGTATTGTTACGGTACGTTACATTGTAATACATTCTGCAAAGTACCATACGACCACGGTGGTCCTCTGAATACCACTATGAATATGTGTGAAGTACAATAAACTATTTATTACATTCTTGTTTCATTCTTTTTAGAGCGTGATTATTCAGTAGTCGGGTTTTAGTTATTGAACTTAATTTTTTAGAAACAAATTCGTAAACTACATTCTGGATATGTCTTTATTATATTACATCTGTATATATAAAAGAAGAAACTGACTGACTGACTGATCGATCAACGCACAGCCAAAACGGCTGGGGTTAGAGACTTGAAATTTTGACAGTAGGTACCTTTTATGACGTAGGCATCCACTAAGGAAGGGTTTTGGAAATACCACCCCTAGGGGGTAAAATAGGGGATGATAGTTTGTATGAAAATCCTTCATTTTTGAAGTTAAATGCATGAAAATTGGTATTTTGTAGTGTATACTTTTTGTCTCAAACATGACCTCCACGCGGGCGGAGCCGCGAGCAACAGCTAGTGTTGCATATAAGAGAAAAATACTTCGCAAAACAATTTGTTCAATGAGTGACTTTTTGCTGACTCATCGCCCTGTCTCTTAAGTATTCTCTCAAGCACTTTGTCACTATCAGATATCAATAATCAGATATCGATGCCTCTTAAAAGTCGTCTTTCACACTTTTTTATACTGACCATTAATTTAATTGTATTTGATACATTATTAGGCGGAGTAATCACTGTATGATTCATACACCACTCTGAAATATCGATACGGTGATATTATCACATCACCATCTTGGAGATGGGTGAGATAAGGGTGTCTTGAACTGTATATGGTGGGGTTAAGGTCGGATTTTGTCTGTGAATTTAAGGACGGCGGTGCCCTTAAATCCAGTTGAAAGAGATCTGATACAATCGCCGCATTCGGGGCGTTACTATGAATTCTCTGCATAAGTTTGAATAGTGAAGTTTTTATTTGAATTTCGAATCATGAAAAATAAATGCATGTCGTCACTTAGAGCTCATGAGACCGACGTCCTTCGTTGACAGCCTCCGTGGCGCAGCGGGCGAGTAGCCGGCTGTAAAACGAGAGGTCGTGGGTTCGATTCCCGAACCGAGACATTAGTCTCGGTCAATCTTATATACAAACTAATGTTGTCACAGACATATATTTGTTTCGGGTCTGAGTGTTGTGGTACCGTAATCCCTCGTAGTTGTTGATACCCACGGTACAGGTTTTACCTAGTGTGGGGTTCAGAACTATGTGTGTGACTGTTGGGTGTATTTATCCCCGCAATTTTTTGTGACCCACAATTAATGTTTTGGGTCTGGATGTGAGAAGAAAAGTCAATACGAAGACACAATACGACACAGTATCTTAGTCTGGGGTCAGGACTAGGTGTGATTGTTGGGTGCTGTTTGCCTAGAAATTAATATATCTCTATAAACAATTCACATCATGCTTGGACGGCCAGCATTGTTCTTGGGTATATCAATAGGGGCAGTAACTCATACTGGAGCTTGAAGGTGGTTTCCTGCGACTTGCGAGCGGAGTCGATATTATAAATAGCGAATGATAGCCGTTTCCTGTTTCATATGCGGTGGAAGTAATAAGCGAATAGGATAATATGTGATAAAACACGGGAATTATACGCACTTCCCCATATGTCGATAGGAAAATAAATTACCAGTGTACGAAGATTTTGTAACATAAGGCATAAGTCGTCCATTTTCGACAGAATTAAAACAGGAGTAGGTTAATTTTATTTGTATTGGATTTAGGCGATTTCTCCACCAAATGCGTATGATTTGAAATTATCATCGAAAGCGGTCTCAATTAAATAAATTAACAACTGAAAATGGGATAAGACGTTTAATGAATAGCAGTAACTGCATCCCTTTTAAATATTGAAGTCGAGTACTTATCTGTAAATAAATTTATCCTAAAAATCAAAAAATCGCTATTAGCTTAGTGTTTGTACCTAGCCTAGCTTTATACCATAGCAATATGGCATTGTACCAACGTCTGGCGGCGATGCGAGCTGTTAATAAAATACCCAATTGTCTATCTAGGGGCTAGATAATGCCGAGTGTAAATATATGGACGGATACTTCATTGAATAGGTGTTAAACTTGATGCATAAATCATTCTATTTATAGAATATAGCGCCCATTGGTCGAAATTTGGCCGTAATCCTACTAATATTATAAATGCGAAAGTTTGGATGGATGGATGTTTGTTACTCAATTACGCTACAACGGCTGGACGCGTCTGGTTGAAATTTGCCACAGAGATAGATTATAGTCTGGAATAGCACATAGGTTACTTTTTATCCAGGAAAAATGTACAGTTCCCGTGGGATAGTTTAGTTTTTCACAGAGCAAGGGATTGACATGATTTTTTGCATAGTGGTAGTTAAGTGGTCAGAAAATGACATAGGCCACTTTTTATCCCGGAAAAATGCACGCATCGTATGGGATATAAAAATATAAAAAGGTGTAATAGCTTAAGATGCCTCCATGGATTGTATACCTTTCCTTCCAAAAATAACCTCCACGCAGGCGGAGCCGCGAGCAACATCTAGTTCTTAAATAAATATGTGTGTCAGGACTATGTATGTGAATGTTATTCATTATAACTATTAGGATGTTTGACATAGCTGAATAATAGTAATGATAATGTGATTATCGAAAATAAACCACCAAAATCATTAAATAGTTGTAATTAATATTATTTCTATCTGCGTCTATTTATTCGCATAATCACCATCGCCAGCAAACAAGTTGGTCATCTAACGCCCGTGACACTCACATCAGAAGAATCAAGAAAACACACCAGCTAATTTCACGCCAGTTTTCTGTGAAATAGTAGTACCCGGATGAACTGGCCTCTTCATGCCGTAGACACCTGGCACGCCAACACACACTGCAACGAGAGACAACATCACTTGCTGCTCGAGACAGTCATGCAGTATCTTTCCAGGACGCTTAAAGGACCCAGGATTATAGAAAGGAACACACAGGCTGGCAACTTCCACAGCTTGATGGTGCAGCAAATATACGAGTTCGTCTCTTGATTCAGCTAGGGTTAGACATCACGAAGCTGTGGCTCCGTAAACCAGTACTAGTTCTGGTGTGGAAGGGTCTGTAGCATAGCAATATGAACTTGTCGGGGCATCATGAATACGGACACTGAATTGAACTTGCAAATAGCTTTAATTATTGTAAAATGTGGGCACCGTCACTTGCTTTGCTATTTTGAAGGTGGTTTCGACTTGTTTATCGTATGATCTCACTCACGGAGTGGGGCACGACGCAAATCACAATATAAAAGAGCACCTCGCCATTTGACAAGCAATTGTAAAGTAGTCGTTGAACAGTTAGTAGCTTTAGAGGTCGTAATGCCGGATTACTATTTGGAAGACGGTGTCCACCTAGTTTAAAGTAACTCTTAGTGTTAAAAGAAGTTGCGTGGGCTGTATAGTGTGCTCAATCCTGGATAAGCTGGCAATGTGGTTTAGTGCGTAGAGAGATAGTCAAAAGGAAGTTCTTAACGGGGCTATTAATTGGCGTAGGCCAGGGAGTGAGTCGAAGGGATACAGTTGTCCGGGTTACGACCAGAGGGTACGCTCTGGGCTGTAGATTGAAGGGGCGCTGTGATCCGGGCTGCACTGCCTTGGTTGTGTCGTAGTTTCGAGTAGTTGTGGGTATTGCCAGGATTGGGAACATCATCAGTGGTTTGAGAAAGTGATCGATGTAACAACATTAATTGTAATTCAAAGTGCTGTGTTTAAAAGAGCAACCATGAGGGTTTCTTGCCAGCTCTTCCCCATGGATGACTGCATTCCGAACTGGTGGTAGCTTTATTAAACTCTGAAGTGTTAATCACGTGTTTTACTTCCGAACTATCATACGGTAACATCCTGACAATATCTGGAGATCGGAGAGGGATGTGTAAGCCCTCTCACGACCCCGGCCCGTGGACATGCCGCTGACAAACTTATAAAATTGCAGTGTTTATTACACGCCATTTTTATCAATATCCATACATACACACTAACGCCTGTAATCCCCGAAGGGGTAGGCAGAGGTGTAACCAATACACCCACTTTACGCCAAATTTCGGTCCCATAATTTGATAGGGGCGAGCCTATCGCCATACCGGGCGCAGGTTCCAGACTCCGGGCTAATACTGAGAATTTCTAAATAGAAAAACCCAATATCACTCTACCCGAGCCGGGGATCGAACCCGAGACCTCAGCACAGCAGTCCTAACGCATTCGCAATTACAACTGCGCCTGTTTTATCAATATAATTTTATATTGAAACCGTCATACATTTTTCAATAACAAAATGATAGAATACTTAAATTGATTGTGTCTGAAACATCAAAACCAGCCCCAACAATGCAAGTTAATAAAGTGTAAGCTTAAAAAGTCCACGGCTAATTGTAAAATAATGAATGGGGTTTAATGAAGCACGGCCTAAAACGCCTTTTACAATAATATGATAATAGTTTTATTTGGGATTCCTTCGGCATGGTTGAAACCATTAATTATAATCTACATTTGGTACGCCTTCCAAATTTATATGGCAACTTTGGAAATTAGACTTGAAAAAAAAGGAATACGAGTGTTAAACATGTATTAATTAATTAAAATTAAATATATTTTTTAATCATAAATGTGTTTACAAAAACACAATTAATTTTAGCAAAAACAGAACGCTATGTTTTTAAATTCTTTTTTAGTGTTAATTAAAATGTTAGCGAAAACAGAACGCAAAGTTTTTAAATCCTTTTTTATTTTTAATTATTGATCTCACATTTTTTTTAATTTACTAATGTTTAGGCAGCCTGGTTTCTTCTACCAGTTCCTTGTGTTTTTTTATATCAGATTGTTTGGAATTAAATCTATTTTATTAATTGAATTTATATTCACAGAACCCGATTGCGTCTAACCGTTTTACTTTTTCTAAATCTCCCGAGCTTTTAGGCTGAGAGCGCGTGCGTGACTAATTCAAGATTATTCTTTACATTATACGATAATGGGAACTTAAGTACCGTGATATTAACGGTGGAATTTTGGTGATTTAGAACATCTCCAGTTACGGGAGTATGGCCACGACCACTTACGGTACAAAGGTTACTGCTTGAGTAAATAGATCTTGGAGTTATTGGGAATGTTTGACATAATTCTTTATTTGTTTACTCTAAGGATTTTTACTGTAAACAGTTGAAGCTTATACAATAAAGTTTATAAGCCAGTAATTGATACGGAACTTTGAAAGTTTCGCGGGCTGTGATAAGAGAGGTGGCGGGTTCGATTCCCGCATGATGCAAATGTTTATATGATCCACAAATATCTGTTTCGGCCTGGGTGTTGTGGCACCGTAGTTCTTGATACCCACGATACAGCTTAGATATAGTGAGGTCAGGACTCTGTCAAGTCTGTTGCATGTAATTTTAGCAAATAAATAAGCCATTTATATTCTTCCTGTAAAATGTTAGTCTATTTATTTACAAACTGGATATAACATAGACCAAGTTTGACTTTAATAATAGTAGCATTTCTTTTTCGGAATTATTTCACAAGCTACTCCCGTATTTAAAAAAATAGCCCCAATCACAAGCAGGAAAACAAGCCGATATAAATTACTCAAAGCGTTGCCAAGTTTCACAACAAAGTGAAATATAAAAAACGGCAATAAAATATATCGTACAAAGGCATTCGCGTCCAAATTTGTCGCGCGCGGCGGACAGCCACACGACACCATATTAGGTGCGCATGCGCAAGAACCGAGCATTCGCTCTGACAAATAAGCGGACAATTTGTTACCTCTAAAGGGTCTCCACAGTGTGTTCAAATTAATGTTTCAATATAAATTATGTTATTTACGAAATACTTAATAATGATTCAGGACTATTTTATTCCTTTAACCCGGCCCCAAAAAGGAAGCTGGTATTTTTAAATATACATTGAATTATATATTAAAATGGCACATCGAATGGGAAGTTGGATCTAAGTCATCGGTATTTACGACCCCAGAATAAAAAATAATAATGTGCTCAATAATACAGCTTTTTGTATCCGATCCAACTGCTAATTACAGCAGCGTATAATATGGCTAGACATTTTTCAGAATAATTTACAACTTCTAAAAATCGTCAATGCTAGAGATTATCCTGTTATTCAGGTCCTGTTCAATACACTCTTATCTGTCGGAGGTCGGCAAAACAGCTAGTAGGTCAACCAGAAGACTCATGGGTACCTTTTATACCACGGGCAATTACAGATCTTCCTAGGTAGGTATCAGACTCACCGGCCTAGGCCGCCCTACCGACTAAAGGTTGTTGTTCCACTCTCTGACTTATGACGAAAGCTACGGAGTACGCAATTGTATGCAGCCGCAGCCTTGGGTAGTCGGCCCTTGTGCAGAACCAAGCCTGAGGAATAGACCCCTCAGACGGAGCACAAAGAATGCGTGTGAATCACGCTACCCCTGCCTGAGAGGCATCACGTTAAAAGATAGTAAGAAGGACATTTGACCTACAGAAATCTCTCTCACAGCTCACTCTTATATCCACACACTAACCATTTCTTCCAATCCATAATCCATAATCCATACTAATACTATAAATGCGAAAGTAACTCTGTTTGTTTGTTTGTTACCTCTTCACGACTAAACGGCTGAACGAATTGTAATGAAATTTGGTAAGGGATATGATATCCTCGAGAAGGACATAGGCTATCTTTTTTCTCAAAAAACAACCTTGAAAGGGGTCAAATAGGAATTCAACATTTGTATGGGAAATCCATAATTCCTCGACTTAGGGATCTGTAAATTCATATTTAGGAATTTGGTAGAAAATAAAGAAATACGTGTTTCAACGTTTTTTAAAAATCATCCCTAAAAGGGGCAAAGTGCGGTTAAACTTATGGGGTATTCTTTAGATGCAATCTCAAGATTCAGGCACAACACCTGAGAGGCTGGACAATCGCTACAGGTGCCTCAATGCAGAAGACAACTCCTTGGATTGTATACTTCTGCTCCCGAATATAACTTCCACGCAGGCGGAGCCGCGAGCAACAGCTAGTAAACGTATAAAACTTCCTCGCATGCCAAAACGTTTTTTACTTTGAATACAAGTTCTTACTCGATCAATAAATATTAATGGCTACCCCCCCCCCCCCTCGGAGTTAAATAAACAATACCAAATAGAACTTACTCAGAAACCGTAAGGATATCTGGAAATCAATCAGGACTTAACGCTGCGTAGAGTATGCAGATTACGTAAAACAAGATCAGATATGCAATACTGCACGGTGATTGCCTTCTTAGTATTTTAATGAGGATACTTATTTTGTTTTGTGTGGTATTTCAGTAGACTATATGTATTTTACACGGTCAATGCCTATGAAGTAGCAGCGATAGCCTAGTTGGTTGCGGTACGGACTGTCAAGAAGAATGTCGTATGTTCAAAACCCAAATGGCATACACTCTCTGACTTGTCTAAAGTTACTCGTGTATTAAATGTTAATTGTCGCTTGTTTTATCGGTGAACGAAAACATCGTGAGGAAACCTGTATACCTGAGAATTATCATAAGATTTTCGAAAGGATGTGGAGTCTACCGACCCGCATTTGGCCAGCGTGGTGGACTAAGGCCTAACCCCCTCTCATTAGTAGAGGAGGCCCGTGCCCCGTGGGACAATGATACAGGGCTAGTATTATTATATAATGCCTATGTTAATATTAGTTTATTGCGCATTATAAAATTTTAGGAAGATAAAATTGGGACAATTTAGTCTTTGTGATAAAAATCATATATTTCTATTTGGAAGCACACTGGTCAGCGTAGCGTAGCAGCGTAGCGTATAACAAGGTATATCTTGATACAGCTAAGCAGACACAGGATTCCTTACTTCTTAGTGCTCGAAATAAATAAATGCTATATAAGGGTCCATGTCCATCTATTTACTAGAGATCTGATCAAGTTGAACAAAGTGTGACATCTGAACAATTATTCTTTGATACGAATCGGACAGCGTACGGCGCATGACGCCATGACGAGCCGATATCTCGGGATTTATCTCTGCGAATTAATTTGCAATTGTAATACGTTTTAAATAAATATATATGATTCTCGGAATCAATAAGGATGTTGTAAATCTAATTACCATTGTGATGTATTGGATTGTGAAAGTATGTGAAAAATTACGTCAAAATATATTCATATTATAATGGCGCATTGTCTAAATTTAAACTCTAGTATTAATGAGAATGCTAGACTATTTTACAGTAACAGTCCCATAATATATAGTAGATACAAACTGAGTAGTTTAATTAAGAAATATACCTAATCATCATTAAATCATTTATAGTCGAGAAAAATGCACATTTTATCAACCTATGCTTAATTTTAGTTTACCCTTAAAGTTTCATCACACCAAAACAGTACAACAACTAATTATTACTTTGCAAACTTAGCACAGATAAGTAGTAGGTATTTAATTTTAGTGTGCATCTATAAATCAAAGGAGTATACTCTTTGGTATTTTATAGTCTATGACAAAGCGTGGACTTATTTGTAACAAATGAGACAGAGCAAAAAGCGAACGCGCCTCGTTTGTCGACAGAAAGGGGCGACGAGTAATTATAAATCAATAATTTATTTTTAGATGTCTACAAAGTGCATTAATGGCACAGCTTTTTATTAAGAGAGAACTTGATTGTACGGTCGGGAAAAATATTTATTAGAAAGAAACGTACAGTATAGAGTGATCGAAGTCAATTGTGTACTGTGATAAAAATAAAAGTAGAAATAACACAAACAGTAGGCAGCGGCTTTTTCTGTGCCCTGGCATTGCAGAGGTCTATGGGCGGCGGTGACTATTTACCATCAGGTGGCCTGTCTGCTCCTCTGCCTATCCAGGCATTAAAAAAAAGCAGACTTGACAATCGCGTCATACTGTGACATTTTAGGTTATAATCTGTGCTAGCTTTAAAGTTTGATATTAATTAATTATTAATGGCTATAAAATTTTGAATCGAACATTTCAAGTGACAGTTTTTTAGAGGCTATTGACGTTTTTTTCTTCTTTACGTCTTCTTTCTTTCGTTACGTGAACTTTAGAAGAAAAAAACATTTTTAATAATATTGAATTTTATCAATTGATAATGCAAAAAAATATATTTTTTTTAAACTAGGGTAGTACAATTATTATTATTAATAGCGCCTATTATTTATAGTTTTTTTTCGTCCAAAGGACAGGCTAAAGTCTTTTGACCATACTGCCTAGTCTTACGTGCAAACAAAAAATTATAAAATAATGTAACACTCAGACGTACTCGCCCGTACTGGCCTCAATAAAATCTTAAGTCTATGGTATGGACATAAATACTTAAAGACAATTTTACTGTCTATTAGCGTCAAAGGCATTATCGATACAGCCTATGTTCATCTCATAAATTCCGATCATGCCTTCATCTCTTAACAAATGGAACAAAATGCCTAAACAAATTGCGCCGACAGCCATGAGAGAGTCTGCTTTTTGCACTAATTCGGCATACCGAAATAAAAATTCCAACTCCTTAAGTAGAAATCGCAAAAACTGTCTCATTTCTGAACGATCGCGGCGGGTTCTTCGAACGTGTTCGTCGGCCGACTTAACTTGTAGATAAAAACCTGAAGTACAAAACGAAGCGCGATTATATTTCATTTATAAAAAAATTACGTGTAATTCAATTAATTTTATTAAATCACCTTCTGGATGTATGATATTTTAGGTATTTTTTATAGCGGAGGTCCCTGCAACGCCTAAGTGGGTCTCCTTTAAGTGATCACCGCCCATGAACAGTTTTTTTAATTCTGGCACGGCAACGTACCTGCACGGCATGTATGACAGAAGAACTATAAGAAAGCTTACAGGGTGAAATAGCCATGGAACGCAGCACCGAGACAATTGATAGTGCCATCCGCAAATAAAAGTCCCTCAATTAAATATAGAGAAAAACACGCAAATACTTGGTTTGGGATTTGTTTATAAAATCTGTTTTAATTTCTAATATATCACAAGACTTTTATCTCAGCGTGGCGTTGAAATATTGAACTATTTTAAAATCTGGTATATTACATAAGATGACCCAGGTCATCTGCTATTAAAAGGCCAATATCCCCTGTTTGCCAAAGGCGCGAAAAATGGCAAACGCGGCCTGATTTCTTTTCATGTAGACAGTTTTTATGACTGTCCACAACCATAAAGGCGACCTCCTGACCCACGTCCCAACCCCATCGGAAAGGCCTTGGAACGTGCCCCAAATGTCCAGGCTTAATATGAGGTCTTAAAATAACGACTGTTGACACGGACCCAGTGTTTGCAACTTAATTAAAGATTTTCTTTAGGAATTAACAATGGAAGTATTTTATTACAGAATCTATTCGAGATATATTTAAATATTTGGCTGTCTCGGTGGCGCACCGCGCAGTTGTAATTATGTACGCGGTACGACTGCTGTTGAGGTCTCAGGTTCGTTACCAGGTCAGGAAAAGAGCTATTGAGTTTTTCTAGCACTTAATACTCAGTATCAGCCCAGAGTCTGAAAATGTGCCCGGTGTGGCGATACACTCGCACCATCATATATCATATCAGAAGGCAGTAATAAGCTCGACGAAAGGGGGGTATTGATTACACCTCTGCCTACCCCTTTGGGGATTACAGACATGTATGCCTATGTGTGTACCTATATTAAAAAACTAGCTTCCATGCCGCAGCGGGCCAGAAGCTGGCTGTGAAACGAGCAACTGCTGGTTTGATTCCCCACCGAGAGAATTTTTTTGTAATCTCCAAATAATTGTTTAGGTACATTCATCCCTCGTAGTTCTTAAAACCCAAGATACAGTGACTTGGTGTGGGTTTGTGTGACTGTTAGGTGTATTATTATATCACTTTTAGTATATATCTAATATATACATAATTCCAAAACTCTGGGTTATGTTTTTAGATGCTCATTCTCAGTAGGGCATTTCCAAAAAACCAATAGAGTTTATCTATATACGCATTATTTATATACGCAATAATTTATAAAACTGACGTGTTAGCAACCCGCAGTGGCCTAGTCGGTAAGGCAGGTATTCATATTGAAGAACCTCAAAACCTGAACCATTAGAAACGATAATAGACACATCGCAGTGACAGTAAGGCAAGGCGGAGCAGGAAGGGTGCGCCACGACTCGCTCTCGTAAACTTTATAGGTCACCACTTATGAGGTCACCGTAAATGGCAAGAGGCGTTAGAGATTTGGGGAAACAATACACATTAGGAAACGTGTGCAAACGACTACAGTTTATTAGAATAAGTAAACCATATAAGCCGAATTATATAAAAAAAAAGCTTAAATGCTTGTTATTATACTAGAAAAAAAAATCTTTCCGAAAAAATCAGTTAAAGCTACTACACACTATCGCCGTATAAAATAAATCTTTATTACGGAACCTTTAAATGAAGTTGAATTTGTATTGCAATTGCATCTCTCAACTTTTGTCCAAAAGTTTTGAATACAATTTTTTTATTTTTGATTCTTGATTTAATTATCGACAATATTACATTAATCCCAGCCCATTGCTAAAAACATTGCGATTATAAAACAAATAGAAACTACCGCTACGCTTGATCCCGGCCGTGCAACGACTGTATATTCAATAAGGTTTAATAAGTATATAAACAAAAAAGAATGACTGCTTAAAATTAATAAATAAAATTAAATATGCTTACCACAATCGGCCCGTTTCTTCCCGTGCTGGTGAGCGTAGCGCCGAACCATTGGTGGGACTTCTCTTCGATCTGCCGACCCTGCTTGTCCACCAGATTCACTGTAACAAAGAATAAATAAATAAATAAATAACACCCAACAGTCACACACATAGCCCCGATCCCACACTAACATACGAGGCTTGTGTTGTGGGTATCAGGGACCTAGAGAGACTTTCTCAGAACACCGAGACCCCGGACACAAATGTCTGTCACGCAAACATTTGTCCTGTGTGGGAAACGAACCCACGGCTTCTCGTTCCACAGCCGGCTACGCGCCTACTGCGCCACGGAGACTGTCAAATAATATAATTTTTTAAAGTATTTCTTTAAAAAATACATATCTGTACATAGGATAACAAGCAGGCTGGTATTGCGTTGAATAGTGAGGGATAGATTGTCTCTTGCTACTTGATACTGTACTTGGACGGCTTTGTACTTACCATCAGGTGCAGTATTTTCACTTTGCCGTGCCAGAATAAAAAGCTTCGCGAATTGTTAATAACATTTGCAATATCGAGTAAATAGTATTTTACATGGCCCTCACTAAGTAAGCCTATTTTGGACAGATTTTATTTACTTATGAGTTAATTTATTCCAGATCGGCATTATATTGAATCATGGGACGACCGCGTTAATAGGCTAAATCGATTACTAAAACATACACAGAATCCATTATGAAAGGTTTCGAATTTTAAGCATAAAAATTAAGCCAGCCTTTAATGTACATATGTGTTTGGTAAATATTTAAATTACACATAAAGTAATTAAAAAATCAACTACATTTAAATCACGTTACGAAAATTCCGAAATCTTTCTCATAAATGAAAAATATCAACATTCAATCTTCGGAGCGTAAGTAATTATTCGTTAAAGTAATGTGAGTAATCAATACTTTCACTATTATATTAATTGCTTGTGTCAAAATTAAGTTCTTGGGTCTCGCGTTGGACATGTACCGCACTCGGCCGTCGAAAATACATACTTCGTAAACTAGCTCCATTATAACACGATTTTGTACGACAATTTATGAATAGCATCAGAATGTTTACAAGTAATTATTACTGTGCTCTTTATATTCTATTCTTAAATATATTATAATACTAGCTGTTGGCCGCGGCTCCACCCGCTTGGTGTGTATTTTTGGTAGTGAAAATGTACAATTCAAGGAGTTATATCATGCACTGACGCACCTGTAGCGATCGTCCACCCTCTGAGGTATTGTGCCTGAATCTTAAGGCGAGTTCATCTAAAGAGTACGTCATAATTTTAACCCCCCACTTTACCCCTATTAGAGATGATTTTCAAGAAAAGTTGAAACATGATTTCTTTATTTCTTATCAAAAGCCTGAATATTATTTTTCAGATCCCTAACTTGAGAAATTATGGATTACCTATATAGATACCTATATTTCAACCCCTATTTCACCGCTTTAAGATATTTTTTTGAAACAAAAGATAATAAATCTGCTTTTCAAATTTAATCCTCCTGTTCAAACGTTTAGTCGTGAAAAGTTAACAAACAGAGTTACTTTCGAATTTATAATATTTGTATGGGTTACGTAGGAATAGGATCTTTTTGAATGTTAATATTTTGACTATGAGTGTAAGAATTTTTGAATATCTAAATCTTTTTTAGTATTTTGACTAGAGTCGTTAATCTGTATATATAAAAGA
Organism: Laothoe populi; assembly: GCA_905220505.1. NCBI lineage: Eukaryota > Metazoa > Arthropoda > Insecta > Lepidoptera > Sphingidae > Laothoe > Laothoe populi. The sequence goes on along the minus strand of HG992152.1, from coordinate 20,279,979 downwards.
AGAAACTCGACTGACTGATTGACTGACTGACTGATCGATCAACGCACAGCCAAAACGGCTGGGGTTAGAGACTTGAAATTTTGACAGTAGGTACCTTTTATGACGTAGGCATCCACTAAGGAAGGGTTTTTGGAAATATCACCCCTAAGGGGGTAAAATAGGGGATGATAGTTTGTATGAAAATCCGTCATTTTTGAAGTTAAGTTTATGAAAATTAGTATTTGGCCTTTTAGTCAAAAATAAAAAATATATATTTCAGGATTTTTGGAAATTCCACCCCAAAGGGGGTTAAATAGGGTAAGAAAGTTTGTATGAAAATCCTTCATTTTTGAAGTTAAATGCATGAAAATTGGTATTTTGTAGTGTATACTTTTTGTCTCAAACATGACTTCCACGCGGGCGGAGCCGCGAGCAACAGCTAGTATTACATAAGATTAAGAACATACAGAACTCGAATTATACACACTCGAATTATTCACTCTCGTGACACAATGAAAAACCAACTCAGTTGAGTGGCGCATACATCATCCGCAGCCATTTTTGCCTCAACGTTATTGAATTCTTGGACACAAGATAAACGTTTCGATACGCATTCAATATTGAGTTATTGCGATCCATCTCACTTAACTTGTATAAGATATTTAAACGCTCTCTTAATGCTTTAAAAATATGTACCCTGGTTGCGCCATTTTCATTAATGTTGATGACATCGATTAATTTACATAAAAATAATAATTCTAGCCCCGTATTAAGCATTGTCCCACTGCTGGGCACGGGCCTCCTCTACTAATGTGAGGGGTAATGTTAGTCCACCACGCTGGCCTACTGCCGGTTGGCAAACTTCACATACTTTAAAATTCTTATTTAGAATTCTCGGGCACGCCGGTTTCCTCACGATGATTTTCTTCTCCGTTTAAGCAAGCGAAAATTACCAATAAATACACACGTAACTTCGAAAAGTCAGAGGTGTATGCCATTTCGGGTTGGTTTCTACGACTACGAAAGAGCACGAATCAAGACATAACTATCCTCAATACATTTTTATTCTCTAACCACCATGATCCGCTGGTGTTTAATTTTCCAAAGAACTCTCAGACCACGGTTCCACATACAAATTAATTGCATTATGAATTTAAGCCATATAACATGATATGTGGAATAGTCAAAATAAGTCATAGAATCGGTAGCCGTGTCACCGGTCATAATGCGCCGTCATAATGACAATGGTAATGAGTTAATGACGGAACCCTCCGTCGCGCCCTCCCACTCTCCGCCCCTCGCCTAATCACTGCGGGGTTAGCCTTTCAAACTGATTGAGTACTATCGGTGATATAAGTGTTACAGTTAATATTTTAAATACATATATACACTCACGCCTGTGATCCCCAAAGGGGTAGACATAGGTGTAACCAGTACACCCACTTTTCGTCGAATTTATTACGGTCCCATAATGTGATAGGGATGATATCGCCATACCGGGCTCAATTCCAGAGACCGGGCTGATACTGAGTATTTCTAAACAGAAAAACCCAATATCACATAACCCGACCCGGGGATCGAACCCGCAGCAGTCGTAATGAATGCCTCATTACAACCCCGATGCAGTCTTAGTTTAGGCATACACATTTTCCTGGCTTCACACTAGGTCAAGCCCGTATCAACAGGAACTATGAAGAACTGCGGCCTCACAAACATGCATTCAAACAAATAGCTGTGGATTCTACTGGCGAACTCTTCTACTAATGAGAGGGGTTAGGATTTGGACACCTTGGCTTAGTAAACTCCACATACCTTTGAAATTCCACGAATTCTCAGGTACTACGTTTTGCTTACAATGTTTTCCTTCACTTTTGAACAATGAGTACACACTTAAAAGTTAGAGGTGTATGACATTTGGTCTGGGTTTGAATCCACGTCTTTTGTCTCGTCAGTCTGCGTTTATGATGTACCCAACAGTATTATATTTCAACAGTATCACTATCTGTACAACGAGGACTCTGTCATTAACTACTGCATCACGTACATTTATTTCACCTACTTAAGCGAGTAATTTTTGTAGTCATTATGAACAGCCCAAATCGTTGCGTCTATTGATTTATGAATTGTTTTAATGCGTTTAAAATGGGGCGTATCTGTGACTCATATTTTTGACGTTGCGTGCTCGGTATCAAGTTTTTAAATCTGACGGGAAGCCGGGATATTACTATTGTCACAATATGAAATATGACCTTACTACACTGTGTCCTCATCCATACTAATACTATAAATGCGAAAGTGAGTAAGTAAATAAATAAAGTAACTCTGTTTGTTTGTTTTACCTTTTCACGACTAAACGGCTGAACGGATCGTAATGAAATTTGGTAAGGGGATAGATTATATCCTGGAGAAGGACATAGGCTATCTTTTTTCTCAAAACACAACCTTGAAAGGGGTCATATAGGAGTTCAAAATTTGTATGGGAAATCCATAATTCCTCGAGTTAGGGATTTGGAAATACATATTTAGGCTATTGGTAGGAAATTAAGAAATACGTGTTTCAACGTTTTTGAAAAATCATCCCTAAAATGGGGCAAAGTGAGGTTAAACTAATGAGGTATTCTTTAGATGCAATCACAAAATTCAGGCACAACACCTGAGAGGCTGGACAATCGCTACAGGTGCCTCATTGCAGAAGACAACTCCTTGGATTGTATACTTCTGCTCCCGAAAATAACCTCCTCGCGGGCGGAGCCACGAGCAACAGCTAGTTATAATTAACTAGCTGTACCCGACATGCGTTGCACTGCCACGTAAAGTATATTGTAATAATTTGGATCGGTTGAACGGTATAGAAGTTGATGTTCTGCGCCATCTAGCGAGTTCTCTTTGTTTTTCGGACTAGGAACCTTCGCGGGCTTATGCAGAACAGCTCAAAGTTTCATCATAATCAGTAGAATAGTTTAGCAGTCCATAAAAGGCAAACATACTTACATTGATTTTTATTTATTAAATATACTCGTACAATCAATATGGACAGTCATGCATATGAAAATATACATATTTTTTATCCTGGCACGGCAAAGTGACCACACTGACCCTGATGATAAGCGCAGTGCCGTCCAATTACAGTATCGAGTAACGAGGGACGTTCTATCTCCCGCTACTCAACACAATCATGCCGGCCTGTGTCTTCACACTACGCCATGGGCAACTAGGTGAAGAAGCGGTCGAGAGTCTAAGAAGAGTAGGTAACTCAGAAGGCCGAAAAACGGCCAAACATCGTACCCAAATCTAGACCCCGACAAAAACCGGATGTACACTGGGGATCCCGGAACGCGACACACTTGCGTGTGCCACTGTGGCGGGTTTTACACCCTGTGTACGGTGGTCGCTATCTGGGTGGATATGAAATCCTACCACCAGCAAGATTTAAGTAGAAGAAGCATTTTTAATTACGAGGATTTTCCTTCTGTTCGTGAAACTTCACTGTTACTAATTACATAACAAGTAACAAAATCAAAATCAAATATTTATTGAATCCATGAAATGTTATACATTATTTAGATTCAGTAAATTTTTTACTCTACCGCCAGTACGGAATGCAGTTTCGCTAGAGAAGAACGGGCAAGAAACTTTAGCGTTGCTCTTTTTCAACATTGGTTAACAATATTTGGTAATACAATTTTAATTTAATTACATTAGATTAGAGCAGCTCAATGTGTGTTAAGCTGCCTTATTGCAAGATTGTGAAATAAAACTCATTACAGCACCTAGTGCCGCACATGACCATCGTGAGAGTGAAATCTCGATTTCTTAACAGGAAAGTAAATTTATTTTTCCACACCCCTGAAGCAGTTCTGAGAACGCTGAAATGAATCCATTCATCACAAAATGTATCTCGCCCAGTATTTGTTTTCGACGTATCTCGTGTCCCAAATAAGTCTTGAGATTCTTATCTCTGACGATACCCTTAATGGCATGCCTTATAAGTCGTGATAGTACAACACAAATTACAGCCTATATTGCATGTAAATATTATGTACGGTGATCATAAAAATTATGGCAAGCATAAATATATGACATAGAATGACGGTTCTGTATAATATTTAAAAAAATCTTCCGCACTCATATAAATAATTTATCCTATTTAAATATGTTAAAATATTGTTCGTAAGTTTACAAATAAAAAACGCCACCACGGTATTTTATAATGAACAAAGTCTGTTTTATTATAGCGATATAATTTTTTTCATATCTGTATTTTTCTTTTTTCTGTGAATGTCAATGTTTCGAATTGTATAATATATTCTCAATAATATTTACGAGATTTTCAAAACAACGTGGGATTTCACTGGAAGATAGGTAACTGTAAGATACAATACAATATATTCTACTGTAATCGACCCATCAATAAACGGATTTTTAAGTTTTATTATAAAAATGACAAATGGTTTTTATCTTACCGGAAGCGAGAGCGCATCTCTAATATAAGTTGTGGCAACTTTTGAGGTATGATCAGAAATTTACCAGCATGAAGACATTATATTGTGACACTGGACGATCTTTATTTTATGGGGTCATAATTAACTTGTTCGACAGGCCCGCACTCTAATTTGACAGGCCAGTTCCCCGTACTTGAATGGAATTGTATCCGCCATATTGATGATTTACTTCCTGCTTGGTTTGTGGACCAATTATGATATTTTGGGTTGATGTTACCAGATTATATTGAGTGCTGAGAATTTACATCAAGAATGATGACATGAATGGAAAGGAGATTTAATGGTGTCTTATGTATATATTGAAATAAAACTTATTTTACGGATTTTTATACGGACGTTTCAAACACTTTACAGTCTCCATGGTCAACGAACGACGGGACGAACTAAACCGTGATCAGATCCGTAAATTTTGCTTTATTTCATAGGAAGAATTGTTTATGCAAAATAACATCCAACAGTCACACTCATAGTCCTGACCCCACACTTGGTCAAACCTGTATCGTGGGTATCAAAAACTACGAGGGACTACGGCCCCACAACACCCAGACCCGACACAAATATCTGTCACACAAACATTTGTCTTGGTGCAGAAATCGAACCCATGGCCTCTCATTTCAGCCGACTACTTGCACGCTGGGAGCTATAATATAAAAATCTTTTATTTGTCTGTTTCGGTGGCGCAGTTGTAATTGCGCATGCGTAATAATTGCTGTGCTGAGGTCTCGGGTTCGATCCCCGGGTCGGGTAAAGTGATATTGGGTTTTTCTATCTAGAAATTCTTAGTATTAGCCCGGAGTCTGGAACCGAAATTCCGTTATGGGACTGAAATTCGGCGAAAAATGGGTGTACTGGTTACACCTCTGCCTACCCCTTCGGGGATTACAGGCGTGAGTGTATATGTATGTATGTATTTAATAGAGTATCATGATCTAATAATCCAAGAATGTTAGAACCGATTAGTTAGTTTTTACCAGAATAACAAGGACAACCGAATATAAATACTTCCTCCAATCATTAGAATCGATAAATCTCATTTTAATCGATAAATCATGAATTGAAGGTATTTCCCTAATATATATTTATCAATGGGTGGCAATGGCCGTAACATGGCAACAAACGCTATGCACCACTGATTTTTCTGTAATGTATTATTCAATAACATTAGCAGTAACACCCCAAATAATGTTACGTCATGCAACATTGAACAAGCTGTGGGCATGATCACTATTTTTGTATCTATTATTTTGGTCAATTTTGTTCGTGTTTATCCTTATTTGTTGTGTTAATATTTGAATAGTATTATAAACTATATGTCGCCCGCGATTTCACCCGTGTGAAGGTTATTTTTGGAAGAAAAGGTATACAATCAGTGAAGGCATCTTAAGCTACACCTTTCTATATTTTGCTATCCCATATGAAGCGTGAATTTTTCCGGAATAAAAAACGGTCTTTGTCATTTTCTGATCCCTAAACTGCCACTATGCAAAAAATCATGTGCATCCATCCCTAACTATCCCATGGTAACCGTACATATTCATATTTCCGGGATAAAAAGTAGCCCATGTGCTATTCCAGACTATAATCTATCTCTGTGCCACATTTCAACCAGATCCGTTCAGCCGTTCTGGCATGATTGAGTAAAAAACATCCATCCATCCAATATTAGTAAGATAAGATAGGAAAGATCTTACTCTAAGTGTGGGACGGGAGCACTCATTCCTGGTACGGAATGACACCGTAAAATATCCAATGCATGAAAACGTCCGTCGCGTGCCATCCTTTTGTAATAAAACCAAAAATTACCATTTGCATTTTGAAAAGGAACCCTTTTCAAAATGCAAATTTGGCTCTAATTAAAAACGCATCCAACGTCGAACATAAAGGGAACTGTATATTATAATGATTTATTATGAGTGTAATTAACGGGTGGGCAGATGTTATTGATTTGTATGTTAAGCAACTTGGTGGGTAGTTAGGAATAATTTCTAAGTAACGTAACGCCTATACTGCCGAAGGTGTGGGCAACTAGGACATAGTGAAGAATTTAGGAACAAAAATTGACGATAGAACCTTAATAGAAATTTAATGGCATATTTATTCTAAGCTTTAAGCATCTTTCACAGGCATAAATCTAAGTAGACATCACAGTTCCTTCAAATTTATGAACCCAGACATGTCAACTTTTAATTATCAATTGTAATGTCACAAGAGCATTTCGTGATGAGCCCTTAAAGTCATTATTTAATATTTTCTAAAGATGTTTGATGGTAGTAACGTCAAGAGTAAACTGAATCAGATTTGATTAAAAATAGCTAGGATTTCGTCACACTTGCACAGTCTACTCTGATCTAAATCTATGGTCGTTTTCATTCTAAAATCATCTGTGCTTTCCCATATAAGATGACAAAGCAAACACCTTATATTTACTCAATAATCACCCAAAAAAACAACTAGATTTATTGTCTTTCAACACAAAACCAATGGATGTGAAGTGGACAAACACAGGCGAGGTAAATTTCTATGTACATACAATATAATAATATTTACTGTGTAATTGAGCGATGGCGGAAAATTATTGTGCCTAACTGTTCTCAGAGTTAACATGGTGGTTTTGAATGATATTTGGGAATGGTAGATTATGAAGTAGTGTATATTTTTATGTTCTCTATTAATATTTTATGTAATACCAGCCCTGTATTATTTACCATCCCCTTACTGTCTCCAGGGCCATGGCCTCCTCTATTATTCATAGGAGTTGGGCCTCAATCCACCACGCTTGCCTAATAAGGGTTGATAAACTACATTCACCTTTAAAATTCTAATATAGATCCGCCATGCAAGTTTCCTCACGATCTTTTCCTTCACATCTTTTCCTAAGCAAAGGATAATTATCAATGAATACACTCGTAACTTTGAAAAAGTTTTTTTAATTCATAAAAAGTACACCGACTTCAATGAAAACCAAATTATGCGTCGCTATTTAATTTTAAGGTTTCCCTCGATTTTTCTGAGATCCCATCATCAGATCCTGACTTGGTGCCAATGGGACCACCTGGGAAGTATACCCTTTTAAACAAAAAAAGAATTTCACAAAACGGTCCAGGCGTCTTCGAGTAATCGGGTAACATACATAAAAAAAAAAGATTCCGACGAATTGATAACCTTCTCCTTTTTTTGAAGTCGGTTAAAAAGTGAGCATGCCATTTGGGCTGATTTTGTGCCTAAGTCTTTCGTCTCGTCTGTTTCAAACTGTGCTATCGCTGCGTTTTATTATAACTTATCAATCAAATAATAGTAAGAATCCCAATTGATAAAAATCCATTAACAAATGCTACCTACAGTTATGGCACTCTATTCAATTAAATGCGTAACTGATGGGCTAATACAAGACATTGTATTGGGCCTGTTTGCTCACCAATTAACCACAAGTGGGCAGTTTAGTCGCCAATGTGACCCAATTGAGAACGGATTGATGGTAGGTACATTTTAATTTGTTGAATGGTCGTTGTTTTGGAGCGATTAATTGATGTATTGCCTAATCATGACCCGGTTTTAATGGTGGTGAGTTGAGATCGCGCGCTGTCTTGGTTTTGTTTCTTTAGTTCTTCAAGAATTGATTATCTTCGGCTTCAATGATTTAATAATGAATATCTGATTCTAAATCTGGAGTCCGTCGGAACTGATCTTAGGGCTCAAGGTATCTATAAAGTGAATAAAGTTTCGAACTAATTTACCATTCCATATACCATTTGATAATTATCGCCAATGTAGTCAAGAAGATGTTACATCATGCAGATCGCCAGAATTATGCCGGCCTGCACGATTATGAGCGTGTAAGGTAGTCGTTCAATCAGGTACAACTATGTGTAAAGTACCGTAATATTAACAATAAAATAAATACTCATAGATCAAATACAATTGAAACGCCTTACGGCCATTCAAAAAGCAGCTAAGTATCTTATGCGAACTTTAACCACAAACTGACTGATTATATGTCTGGCAATTTGTTAACTTCTTTATGCGAGTATTTATGGATCGAGAAACATCTTGAGTTCACGCCCGGGAGACGTTACATCGTTTACATTAGCTCAAAATTGGCATGAGCTTGAAAATGTGCATAAGTGCCATGTGGCGGGGTCGACGAACTGCGTTTGCGCATCAAGACGAAATAGCGCTTCTGGATTCCAGCCGGCCTCGATACCATTCCGCGGCAATGTGGTGTGACCATGGCTTCTCATTTTTAAGATATATTTCTTGCTGCTTGACCTGGTAAATGTTATAGGAAGTAAAGACCATGGACACGAGGTGTACCAAGGATGTGAGGATGCAAGGGGTTACTGTCAAAATGTTATAGGAAGGAGGGAACACATAGGCTGGCAAACTGTTTCACAGTTTAATGATGCAATAATACTTACTAACATACAAACTTTACAGTTACCGTATTCCCTTCTTCCTATACTCCTGAGTCTTTTAAGCGCAGTGTGAAGAAGCTACTCAACAGGCATCATTGTGTTGAGTAGCGAGGTATAGTTGACTCTCGCTATTTGATACTCTAACTGGACGGCACTGCGCTTACCACCAGGTGCAGTGTGGACAATTGCCGTGGCAGAATAAAAAAAAGTTATACTTCGACACTTCATTAGTCTTGGAAACATGAATCACAAAGATTAACCAACAAGAACAGTCCAATATTATGTGCTTACTTTTCTTTTGACTTTCACATGGCAGGATATAATGACATTTATGTTTTAAATCATAAAATAAGATTGCCGTAAGGTATCATTTACATAATGTATTTTTTAGTATGTACTACCTCCTGCCCAAACTTCGCATGTAAATAACCTTTATGGCTAAAATCCTATAGAAAATAGCATTAAATACTTCTCGAATTTTCCCAAAACTTTTCCCAATATTTCTTTTAGAAAAACAATTTCACAAAATAGCCACATCGGTCCAGCCGTTCTCAGGTGATGTGCTTACGAACGAATTAAATTTTTACTTATATAGATGATTATCCTTCGACAATAACTACCGCATGGTGAATCTAGTCCATCGCGGTCCATCGATTAACGCAACATTAACACGACGTCTTAATGTACTCCCAGTTGCCACTGTAGTGCACATCTTAATTCTTACTTGCTTTGTCATTAAGACCAGCTGTTATCTAGAAATGAAAGGACTTGGAACTTTTACTGACTGCACAAAGAAGTGTCATCATGAAATGGTATCATGGTGTTATGTGTCTACCATCATTTCTAAACGCATGAAACAATGCAGGTGTATATGTTATTGCTATTTCTTGCATTATCTTGGATGACAGACATGCTAATTTTTGGACTGTCGTATTTTAATCTATATACACTTTGTTGACTCATTTCGCCTCACGTAAAAACAACTCGATTTATTTTGATGAAGTTTTCCCATTTATTAAGTGAAACATAAAATAGGCTCCAAAAAAATATCATTATGAGGATTTAAATAACCCAAAATACTTTCACGCCAATGAAGCTGAGTAAAGTTAAAAAATATTACTTTATTTTATTCATTAAAATATAGTATTGCTAGCTCTAGTATGCTTACGAATGCAAACAGTTTAAACTAAATATTTATAGTCTTAAAATTCGTCTCGAAAACAAATGAGTACCATTATTTTTCCGCCAACAACCCCTCCCATCAATCAATTCACGTGTTTTATACAATTTAAGATTTAATTAGCACGCGCCTTTGTTTCTTAATTCAAATTCGAGACATGTCCCGAATGTGGTCGACCAGTAATGGTAAACCTATAGCCTAAAGCAATCAATACGCGGTTGACCGACACCTCGGTTCTAATAGAACAAGACGTAAAGAGATCACGCTGGTTGCTAAAGGTTTGAATGACCAATTAATATGTATTGTATTTCTATTATTGGAACAAGGTTGACTGATTCCAGTGTGTTTTTCGTACAATCTACCGCTTCGTCTATTTCTACCGCCAATCAATACACGCGTAGTGTTTGAATCCTGCGATATTTCTAGAAATTTCGGGACCTTAAAATTAAAGTGGTAGAGCCACGCTGTAGACATATTTGTCTACAGCATGAATGGGCCGGCTCGACCAGGGTAGTACCACTCTCACAGAAAACCAACGTAAAGTGACAGTTTACTGTCGCGTTTCGTATGGTAAGATCGGAGGCCCAGATTCCCCCTTCCCTTCCCTAATCCCTATTCCTGTCCTTTAAGGCCGACAGCGCATACGTGATACTTTCGGTATTGTGGATGTTCATGGGCGGTGGAGACCACTTAACATCAGATGACCCACTGGCTCGTTTGTCGGACTATGATATTAAAAAAAACTACACCCGTATTCAAAAATGATACTTAAATTTTCTGCTGTCAGTGCGCGTCTGGTGGCCTCTTCGCTAACTTCCAAAAATTTATTTGTACTTATTAAACTTTAATATGGAATACAAGAATTTTCCCCACGTTTCAACTAGCGACAACTTATTTACATTCACCATAAGAATAAGAATGAATTAAAGATGCTAAAAAACTAGTTTCGCTAATATGGTACGTACAAACCGGTCTGAGACAAATGTCAATCAGATTTTAAAAGTATTTTGACCTCAAGATTTGTCAAAACATTTATGATATTTAAACATGGCAAATAATCGCCTCATTGGTTTAGTGGCGGCGTACTTAATATGAGATATTGGCTTCAAATCCCAGACTGGGCAATCAAAATTTGGTATTTTTATAAATCAGGGATTAGAAGTAGCTCTATATTGTGATAAGCTCCGCACTTATCACACCACGTGAACTGTCGGTGTACTATTTGCAACTCTACCTTTTTTTTTTTTTTTTTTTATCGTGACTCGGCAAAGTGACCACACTGCACCTGATGGTAAGTGCAGTGCCGTCCAGTTATAGTATCAAGTAGCGAGGGATAGATTATCACTCGCTACTCAATACAATCATGCCGGCCTGCTGTGTAGCTTCTTCACACCACGCCTAAAGGACCCAGGATCATAGGAAGGAGGGAACACGGTAGCTGGCAAACTGTTCCACAGCTTGATGGTGCGGCAAAAGTACGAGTTTGCGAACCTCTTAGTTCGGGCCGGGGTAGTAGACACCACAAGGCTGTGGCTCCGCAATCCAGTACGCGTGGTTCTGGTATGGAAGGGAGAGGATGGGATAAGATCAAACAATTCTTCAGAGCATTCACCATGATACAGACGGTAGAACACGCTAAGCGAGGAAATATCCCTACGCAGCTGTAGCGGCACCAGGCTGTTACTCACGTCTGCATCATTCACAATGCGGATGGCCCGCCGCTGCAACCCGTCCAAGGCATCGAGGAGGTATTTTGCGGAACCGTCCCAGAGGTGCGAGCAGTATTCCATTCCCGGTCGCACCTGTGCTTTATATAAGCGGTAGAGCTGACCGGGCGTGAAAAACCGCCGCACCCTGTTCAGGATTCCGACCCTGCGGGAAGTGGCGGATATTACGCCCTCGATGTGACTCCTTGGATTAAGATCGCAGCGGATATCCATACCTAGGACACTAAGGTCATTCCGCATTGCGAGTGGAACACCCTGAAGAACGGGGATTGGAGAAAACTGAGACTTCTTGCACGAGAACGCGCACACCTGGGTTTTCTTGGCATTAAACTCAACCCGATTCCTGGTACCCCATGATGATATGAGATCCAAGGCCTGGTTGAGCTCCATGACAAGATCCTCGCGTCTCCTCTCAGTATCCACCCGGCAACCAGGAGGCTTGCTGTAATAACGCCCATGAACCGTGCTGTCGTCTGCATAGCAATGAATGTTGCCAAGCGACAACATATCATTGATATGCAGAAGAAACAAGGTGGGCGAAATCACAGAACCTTGTGGTACTCCGGCATTTACTGACATGAACTGCGAAGCGTGTCCATCAACGAGGACACGCATTCTACGCTCATGCAGAAAGCCGGAAATCCACTTGCACAGGTTGTCGGGCAGACCGTATGCCGGGAGCTTGGAGAGAAGGCCACGGTGCCAGACCCTATCAAACGCCTTGGCTATGTCGAGACTCACAGCCAGAGCCTCGCCATGCCTGTCAATCGCCTCGCCCCAGTGATGCAATACAAACGCTAGAAGATCACCCGTTGATCGGTTATGGCGGAAACCATATTGTCTGTCACTGATCAACGAGTGATCCTCCAGGTAACGAACTAATTGGCTGTTAATTAGTCGCTCCATGACTTTACAGATCACTGAGGTGATGGCGATTGGGCGGTAATTGTTAGGGTCTGACCGATCACCCTTTTTGGGGATCGGCTGCACATTGGCCTCCCTCCACGATTCAGGCACAACACCTGAGAGGTAGGACGATCGGTATAGGCGCGTCAGTGCAGGAGACAACTCCGCTGCACACTTTTTGAGAACAAGCGCTGGGATACCATCCGGACCACTGGCCTTCCGGACGTCGAGAGACTGCAGCTCACGCCGCACATCACAATGCCTGATACGGATATCATTGTGTGGCCGCAACCGGGAGCGTAGGTGGTAAAGGAGCATTGCAGTCCTCGAGTCTCGAATTAGCCGCGAAGAGGTTTGCCAGTAAATCGGCCTTCTCTTGCGAGCTATGGGCCAGTGTTCCATTACGATATCTCAGCGGTGGCAGCGAAGGGCGACAGAAATTAGATTGGACCGCCTTAGCCAAGCTCCAATAAGCACGACTGCTTGTCGGGTGATCGGCCAAAGCACATCCAATCTTGGAGACGCGCTGGGCATCCGCTCTAACATACTCCCTCTTGCAAGCCTTGGCAGCACGGTTGTAGGCTGCTTTGAGGGACTTGAGATTGGGATCCTTCTTAGCGCGACCCCTGATCCAAGTGCGATACGCCGTCTGTTTTTTACCAACAGCATCGGCGCATGCACGATTGAACCAGGAGCGTCCTCGGCCGTTGCCCGCGATCTCAGAGGAAGGAATGTAATATTCCATTCCTAGCCTGATCTCGCAGGCAACGGCGTCGGCACTCGCAGAAGTATCCTTTCCCTCAAAGCAGCGCTGCTGCCAAGGGATGGATGCGAAATAATCCCGCATACCATCCCAATCTGCCGACGAGTAGTGCCAGACCCTGCGCTTGACCTTCACGGGACGTGGAGGCAAAGCGCGAGGTACTGACGTCCCAACCAGACAGTGATCGGAGGTCCCCAGAGGAGCACCAACCGACACCGTATACCCGGTCGGGTGACTCGTCAACAGAAGGTCCAGCAGAGAGGGCGCATGACTCGCCACATCTGGGATCCTGGTAGGCTGGTTCACCAGCTGTGTCAAGCCATGATTCAAGGCGAATGCATGAGCAGTTCTGCCAGCATGGTCAGTTCTGGAGGAGCCCAACCACAACTCATGGTGTGCGTTGAAGTCCCCCAGAACTACCAATTCCGCTGTTGGGAACTGCTCCTGCGCGTCGTCTGTCGCCTGGCTAATGTAATCAAATAGCCGAGTTGTCTCAACGTCCCCGTCGTGTGACCTGTAAAGGCACACGTAAACCCGACTCTGAGAGCCGAGGTCGACGTGTACCCACAGGGTGGAGAAGGAGGGGTCCTCCATGCAGCGCAGACGGCGACAGCAGACGTCCGACCGAACATACAGGCATACCCCGGCCCTCGGCCTGAAGTTTTCTTCAAGTGAGTAGCCGGGGTAAAGCAAGTATGTGGTATCGGTCGGACTACAAATCTGCGTCTCCGTCAGGAAGAGAAGAGCAGGCCGGGCCGTCTCAAGATGGTGGTGGACGGCATTAAGGTTCGAATGGAGTCCGCGGATGTTAGCGAACTCCATTGTGAAAGCGGTGGTGGGGTTACGCACCGCTGTAGGTCCTGTTCTCTTTATAGGCACTGTCATGGAGTTATGGGGGGAGGATGTGAAGAAGCGGTCGAGGGTCTAGTGTCAGAGTAATCAGAAGGCCGCAACAAGCGCCGGTCCACTAAAAGAGCCAAGAGGAGGTGAGCTGATCCGCCGGACGGAAGGGCCCCCGTACCCTCCCGGGATAGGCCGGCGGGAACCCACATCCGGTCACCAACCGGCACGACGGACCCACCCAAGATTATGCGCGGCATGGTGGGGCAGCCTCTCGTGGTGGTTAGCCACGATTGGGCCCCTGTACTGTACCGCGGGCGGCCAGCGGTACAACCGTTTCTACAGGTCTCCCTGGCCGACGGATCAACACGCCTCCAACCGACTGTGAACCGGCTAATACCGGCACGGCCAAACATCGTACCCCAACTCTAGCCCCCCGACGATAACCGGAAATACACTGGCTGATCCCGGAACGCGACACACTTGCGTGTGCCACTATGGCGGGTTTTTCGCCGTGTGTACGGTGGTCGCTATCCGGGCGGATACGAATATCCTACCACCAGCAAACACGGTGGTAGGATTTTTATCCTGTCACGGCAAAGTAACCACACTGCTCCTGATGGTAAGCGCAGCACCATCCAATTAGAGCATCGAGTGGCAAGAGACAATCAATCCCCCGCTACTTAACACAATCATGCCTGCTTCTTCACACTACGCCATGGGCAAGAAGGTGAAGAAGCGGTCGAGGGTCTAGTGTCAGAGTACTCAGAAGGCTGCAAAACGGGCAAACATCGTACCCCAACTCTAGACCCCCGACAAAAACCGGATGTAAAAGCTGGCTATGGTGGGTTTTACACCCTGTGTACGGTGGTCGCTATCCGGACGGATATGAATATCCTATCACCCTGCAGATGCAGGGTAATTAGGCATGAACCTATATTATGTTAATATTAAAATTGTTTCTGTGAAATAATATGATGAGGTGATAAATAGAGAGTACGAAAACCCAATTTCCTATAAGTTTATAAAAAACTATGGTTCTTAAGGTAAATAGATCAAACCGAAGATCTCTCGAACCAATAATCGGATCGAGAACAACTGCATTTTTATAAAACCTCAATCGAATCCGGATGTTTGTAATATAAATATTTAAATTTAAAGATAAAAAAAACCTGTTCGGAGATTGTTCGCGATCTCTTACTATCCAATTCGAAAAAATATTAAATTACATTTTGTAGCGATTTATTTTTCTTAAAACTAGGCTTTTTAGTTTTTATATTTCCATTTTAAGAATTGTATTTTTTAATTTTAATTATAGAATTTTTATTTATATTTTCATAGTTATCAAATCAATAAAATGTAAATAGATATTAATATTATAATGCGTTAGACTGTTACTATAGAAATAAAAGTTCATTATCCGTCATTCGATCTCGCGGGCTTCGGATAGCAACGGTCGAATGCACTCAAGCCGATTCATTGACTACTCACCGGTGAGTCACTTTTTTCGGTCATTGAATCATCGTTTGCAAAAGATGTCATTATTTCCAGTTAGAGTATGGTAGCGAGAGACAATCTATCCCTCGCTACTCAACACAATCATGCCGGCCTGCTTCTTCACACTACGCCGTCACTTTTGTAGAGTTCTTTCTTAAAACATATATTCTTTCTGAGTACGGTCGAATCGTAGTTATATACCTAAATATTATAACTAGTCCAATTTGATAATAAATAAATAATTAATATAAATTTAAATTGAAATCCTTAAAATGTTAGCGTCGAATACTTGGTTTTCCCAATTTTTTAAATAACAGCTTTTACTTAACACATAAATTATTGATATACAAATCCATTTACACATACATTGCTTGTCAAATAGTAAACAACTTAAAAACTAGTTAGACCCGCGACAGTTACGCGGAAATATCTCGTTTACACGATTGTATCCCACGCATGTTGATTTGCGCGTTTGACGGACAAACAACACATAAGATGTAGGTGGGATAGTTAAAAAGAGATGTTATAAACGATCGTAGGTACTACTGCGGTGAAATACTAATAGTTTGGTATTAGATGACCAATTGGCGATCCAAGCCGTCTAGCGCTGAGGCTCGTGTTTTTTTTATCCTGGCACGGCATAGTGACCTCACTGTACCTCTATCCCTCGCTACTCAACACACTCATGCCGGCCTGCTTCTTTACACTACGCCATGGGCAAGAAGGTGAAGAAGCGGTCGAGGGTCTAGTGTCAGAGTACTTAGAAGGCCACAACAACAGCCAAACATAGTACCCCGACAAAAAACCGGATGTACACTGGCTGATCCCGGAACGCGACACACTTGCTTATGCCACTATGGCGGGTTTTACACCCAGTGTACGGTGGACGCTATCCGGGCGGATATGAATATCCTACCACCAGCAATCGTTTCGTATGAGATACAAGGCCTCGTTGGCTCAACCATGAGTTTATGTCAAAAAGTTGCGATAGGTAAACGAAGTCGCTAGCGTTGTTTTTATTTTTGATGTTGTATCCAATTTCGTTTCTCACGTAAGTGATAGAGGCGCTTTATATTTTGTCATATAAATATTTTACGTTGTCGCTAGCGAATATATATAGAAAACACCCATAGTTGAGCTATCGAATCCAATAAAGAGTAAGTACTTAAAGCCAATAAAGATTAATTACCTTATGATTAGTAGTAGTGACGGTAACGATATGTGATTTAATATACGATTTCTACCAACAAAAAGTTATATAAAATATTTTTAGCAAATGGGGATAATCCAATTAAAATTTAACTTATAAAAAATGAAATTAATTAATTTATAATCCAATCCAAGGGGTATCAAAACCTAACAAACCACGCACGAGTTTTTAATAATAAACAAGCATTGTTTAAATCGTATTCATTCCATTAATTACATTTGACGTACTTACGTATTTTGACTGTCTTAGTAATAATATTTCACCAGAGCGATAATGAATTCGAATATTAAACAATATAAATTGCGTGAAGTGGACCGCATTAGGAACCGAATCAGCACCCACGCACGGCCGTGGCACCCACATAACCAAATAGTAAGGCTCACGTGCTCCTGCGATTTACTAATAATTTACTTTGTGTTGACTCCATAATTATGTAGTATTTCTGATATTGTCGAAATCAATTAAGGTATTTCTTTTTAAAAGAAATACCGAAGGTATATTGACGGTATTTTAGAAAGTAACTGCAGGTACATTAATAATTACAATCTAAGTGGGGAGTAGATGTTTAGCATAAAATGGAGTGCCTTCCACACTCCGGTGTTGAATTGTGTAAAAGGCTAATATTATAGACAGCCAATATATTCGTGGTTCGTTCGCGGTGTAACTCTGTAAGTGTTAGGAACATCAACAAAACTATGCAAAATGGATATTTAAAAGGCACAAATACAATATTTATAATTGATTTACACCACACTTTTACACATCTCAGTGCTTAATATTAACACACACGCATGTGAGGATTCACTTTAAGGCTTTTCTTTATAATTAATCTACCAGCATTACCCTTTTACACTGAACAACGCCATTGAACCGTTTACCATTATTACTTACTGCCCCGCGAACGAACCACGAATGTTCTCACTACCAACTCACTGCTACACCACTAGTCTTTTGAACTGAACTGAACACCGGTGCGCGGAAGGCACTCTGTTTTATATTAAACATTTACTACTCCCACTTAGGTTGTCATTATTAACTACCCCAAACTAAGTCTTCTAAATACCTCAGTTATACCTTCGGTATTTCTAATAATAGTAAATACCCTAATATAAGTGTAATCAGTTCAATTGGGCACGTAGTTCGGCTAAGAGAGCCATGCTGTCCGTACGCTTAATAAATTAATTATAAATAGAAGCCTTTAATAAATCCTGATATGCGGTTGGGTTGATATTAAGCACTGAGATGTGTAACAGTGTTAATTAAATCATTTAATAAAGTGGTAATCATTGTATTTGTGCCTTTTTAAATAATTCTTTATTCTAATTCAAATATTCATCTTGCATAGTTTTGTAGATGTTGCTAACATAAGACAGCTCTGTGATAATATGTCTTAATCCAGAGTATTCGCCGAAACAGAAAATTCATGTTATAATTTATCCTGGTTATCATTTCTATTTTCATTATTGGATCTCCTCTCTTCGTTTCCAGGTCTTCCAAAATACTCTTTTCCGAGCTGTGCCCTTGATATACCCCGACCTTCGTTCCTAAGTCCCCGTGGAACTAATTATCATCGTTATGGCGTCCTGACCTTTTAAGTGCCTTTTATTGCTAAATCTACATAATGAATAAAGGTTTTATTTTAATTTTAGAGGAACTAACTGCAAGGTAATTCTAACAATTACAATCGCGGATTAAAATGAATACACCCCTAACAGTCACACACATAGTTCTGACCCCACACTAGGTAAAACCTGTATCGTGGGTATCAAGAACTACGCGGGACTACGGTCCCACAACACCCAGACCCGAAACAAATCTATCAGTCACACATATATTTGTCTCGGTGCGGGAATCGAACCCACGGCCTCTCGCTTCAACCGGCTACTTGACCGCTGCGCCACGGACGCTGCCGAATACTAACTATCATAAGTGCCCCAACTTACTGAAACCATGTAATAGTGTAAACAAAATACTATTTAGGCCATATTACTTTAAAAACAATTCATTAATGATCCTATATCATAGAGGCACATAGATAACTGAAAAATGTTTGATAAGAGGAAAAAGCGGCGGCGGATTGTTTACAAGACTCACCGTCGATTACAACAATGGAGCTTGTGAAATACAATGTGCTGATAACGGTAGGGATGGGATTGTGTCGATAAATTGTCGATGTCTTAAGAGGGGTCTTCTTTTGGGCAAATCTGGTAATAATAATTACGACAATAATAATTTTCATCTAATATTGGAACATCACAATATTAGATTAAAATTGTCTAACGGGCCTCTACGTGTGTGGTTTCGGCCTCACGCACGCCTACCAAAAGACCGGGACTATAGTCCCGTGATTATGGTACGACAAACATGATAATTATCCGATTATCCTACTATATATAATATTATAAATGCGAATGTTTGGATGGATGGATGTTTATTGCTCAATCACGCTACAACGGCTGGACGGATCTGGTTGAAATTTGGCACAAAGATAGATTAAAGTCTGGAATAGCACATAGGCTGTTTTTTATCCCGGAAAAATGCACGCTTCCTATAGATGCCTCCATGGATTGTATACCTTTCTTCCAAAAATAACCTCCACGCGGGCGGAACCGCGGGTAGATAATAAAACCTTTAAGAGCCTTTAAAGCCCATCAAAAAATTGCTAAGTTTATTTAAAGAAAATCAACGACTAGATATTTATCTACATACATAACATGTTATGTAAATTCAAGAGTGATGTTGCTCAAAATAAACGCAATTAGTTGTTATTATATCAGTTTCCGGTTAGCAGTAAACGTTCACAATAAGGCATGTCATATTCGTTACAATGTTAACTGAACCGTTTACGACCAATTTCCTTTCCTATTTATCTTCACTTAGATATTATTATGTTTGAGGTACACAAAACTTGTTACTGACAGCTTCTGCTTAGAAGAATTCTATACTGAGGGATCAAAACTATGCAAATTTTTTAATGATTAGTTGAACATAAGCGTATATACTTATAAAAAAAATACTACTAGTACCATTAGATACAACTAAACACCCAAAATACTTAACATTATCTTCAAAAGAAGAACCAACTTAAAGTAATTAGGCCAAGGACTAATTATGGAAAGAAGACAATAGGGTAGTTGACAGTAAGTGAAAACCTGATAGAATTTTGTTTTTTTATAATAAATTTTAGTCTAAAAATATCGAAGATCAAACCAATTTGTTAATTTATATCTCATAATTTAATATTTTCAAGTAACAAATATGCAAAAATAGAGCATTTTGTGACGTAACATGAAACAACTATCAGTCATGCAGGACGTCACCGTCTGAAACATCTATTAAACGCTGAGCCAAACATCTATTATTATTATACAGCGGTAGCGTTTTGGTGGAAAAAATAAAGTTAGTTTATAAATGTAAATTAAATCTTGAAAACTTATGTTTTATGTTTATTAATGATAATATTTTAATAATATAGACCATGAAGAATAAAATATAATGATTGCCCAAAAACAGTCAACTTGCCTATTCTTTTGGAGGGAGCACTACTGTTTAACAAGCTACCGAACAATGTAAAAACAGTGAGAATGTAGAGTTGAGTAATATTAAACATTGCCACAACGAACCCTAGAGAAAAACTTAATATAATTTAACTCGATTTCTTATGTATGTCATTCTAAGTGAAATGTAAATTTCTTATGAGAATATAGATCTTTAAACCTATATAAAAATACCTTTAACATTTTTTTTCAATTCTCTTTATGTTCTATCATTTTATTGTTAATTAACTCAAGTTTCGATGTCGATAAAAACAATTTTATCGATAATT
This sequence comes from Laothoe populi, assembly GCA_905220505.1. NCBI lineage: Eukaryota > Metazoa > Arthropoda > Insecta > Lepidoptera > Sphingidae > Laothoe > Laothoe populi. The sequence goes on along the minus strand of HG992152.1, from coordinate 20,259,137 downwards.
GTATCCCGCGCCTGGTTATTTGCATGCTCAGCGCGTTATCTGCATTGAACCCGGTTATCTTTTAAACTATGAAATTGAACCTCTCGCTGCCGAATGCACTACATAATAGCTTGAGCATTATACATGGTGTGTACATACTCATAGTGTTTTGTTATTTATATAATTAAGCGTTAAGAATCATTAAAAGGTTTATGACTGCAAATATTACTAGATCTGGTCGGCTACTAATTTTAGAATAATTCTAATTTGATTTGTCTACTGGAAGCGTGCGTAGGTTCAGCAACCGGTGAGGTCCTAGGTTCTAATCCCATACTGGGTAGTCACAATAAGATTTGAGATTAAAAACTCATGATTTTCTCGGAACTGGAATTTCTATCCAGGCAATCTATCGCCATAATAGGAGCGGAAGTTGTTGCACCTCTGCCTACACCTATAATAGCGTGAGATTATATCGTGTGATAGAAGACATCAAGACTTATCCTCTAAAACAACTCTCACTATCTGAAATGCTCAAATATCAGCAAAATTTGCCCATTACCAAGGGCTATTACGTCAACACTTCGCTATTGCTATACTTTTTATCAGAAGCCGGGTGACCCACTACTGGTGCAGGTAGCGACCGCCCACTCCACCCACACATGGCCCACTAACAGTTTCGTTACTTAACCGCGCTAATTACCAACTGGAGGGCAAAGGTTCGAACTTGTCAAGTGAAAGTGGAAAATTAGATCAATGGACAATTAGTCTGTGTTGTGCAATGATGTCGAATGTTTGGGAGATAAAGTGAAGTCGATGACCTTTGTAACAGCGTGTAGATTAGGAGCTGGATTCGATTCTTGCCCGGTAACATAATAATTTTATGAACATTTTGATATTTAAATAATTAGTCAGGAAAGCTATCATCAAAAACTATTATAATTAAATAATTATACTGCGTCACAATTTAATTAGTGCATTTCGGCACGTTACATAAAATTTACTTAAATGAACATTTAACTCATTGAAGTCAAACAATTTTTTACGGATTTCGTCGCGGTATAGACCGTCCCATCCCTCGTGATCATGAAGGCTGTAAAGCTCGAAAAGTCTGGGAATAAAACTAAAATAAACTGCGATAAAAGTTTAACTTCAATATATCATATTCATGTTAACATAAAAAGTTTAAACAATACCTTTAAACCAATATATCAACGCATTACCCTTTCAAACTCACACGACGTATTTAAGAGAAATATTCAAATCACGAAGGGGTTAAGCGGTTTCGAATCGAACAAATTTCAAGAAACAATGGCTCAGTGAATCACGAAATTCCGCAAGCGGTGCTAAATAAAACTCCGAGAATGCACCGTCCAAATTATTGGAGATACAATGAGGTTAAAGGGGCGATCCCGAATATCACAGCTGCCGACTGCGATTTCTGCATTGCGACTTTAAATGTCAACATTATTGCTTCGACAGATAGGACATTTTCCAATCTAAGTTTGTATACAGCTTGAATGGTCAGCTTAATCTAGTTGATATCAGTAGCTTAGGCATAGATACCCAAGGTATAAGGTATTCCAGGGTCCGGGCTGATACTAAGTATTTCTAAATAGAAAATCCAATATCACTTTACCCGGTAATCGATCCCGAGACCCCAGGACAGCAGTCGTAACGCATGCGAAATCAAACTGCGCCATCGAGGCAGTCATTGCAAATTTATACGTAGAAGAAATTCTATAGGCATCCCTCTAGAATAATAGGTTATGGTAGTAATCACTTACATAAGTAGCTTACCTACCGACCTACGCGACAGTATTACACCAATGAATATAAAAAACAAATTAAAGATTTTTTATTTGCGTACCTAATATTAAAAACTCATAATGTGATTGCCTAGTTTTCGACTCTAAGATAATGATTTAACTAACTAACTAACCTATATGTTTCATTTGTTAATCTGATGTGATTTTTTTTATCTTATATAGCATCACTATAAACCTCAGTGGTTTTTAATGCATGTATTACCGATTGTTGTATATAACACAAATAAACAAATAAAAAAAAACATAAACCATTTGCTCTCTCTGTTATAATTGTCGTTGCGGTAACATTCAGAATCGCACCTTAACATACGCAGGATGTTTGAGTTACTTAACCCAGTTTTCTTTCGAATTCTTCCGATAACTACGACTGTTTTAGTTATATATTTTTTTTTAGCCAACAATCGAACTCATTCAACTGATATTGGATCTCTGAGTAACATAAGAGTCATGAATGTCCTGAAGTTTTAGGGTGAGGCTTGGAATTGAACCGCAGCACTGTGTTTCCCTTCTTGCTATGATCCTAGGTCCTTTAGGCGTATTGTGAAGAAGCTAATCAGCAGGCCGGCATGATTGTGTTAGGTAACGAAGGATAGATTGTCTCTCGCTACTTGACACTCTAACTGAACGGCACTGCGCCTACTATCAGGTGCAGTACTAAAAAACTCACTCGCTGTACGAAAAAACAGAGCCACCTCTTCTCATAGTTCTTGGTAGTGGTACTTCAGTCAAGGCAGCCCGAGTATAATAATAATAATGCCAGCCCTGTATAAAACATTGTCCCACCGCAGGACATGTGCCTCCTCTCCTAATAAAAAATGAATATACGCGTAAAAGGTATATGCCATTTGGGTTAGTTTCGAACCTACGACTTGCATCTCGACAGTTCGTACTCAAGAAGGCTGCCACTACTTATTTTTGAAAGCCCGTGTATGCTTTAGATACCATTATTTACAACGTCCCTATCTTTTTTCTAGGTTTGACTCGTTTTTAACAGTTTTTATAACCTTGTTTATAGTTTTAATGATGTAATAACTATTATTAGCTATGTAAACGAGCGTTTACGATCTTGTTTTCATAATAAATTTTTAAATGTAACGGCCAACATGGTTAAAAAAGTAATAAACTATTTTTTTTATTCTGACGTGGCAAAGACTACACTGCAGTTGATGGTACTGTACTGTCTGTCCAAATAGAGTCTTAAATGGCCACAGACAATCACCTCACGTCATGATGTACCCATGAAGAATGAATAAGCATATTTTGATAGCATTTATAGAGCTACCGGCAAAATTACTGGTTAAACAATAATAACAACAAAGCGTCATCTATCTATAAAGTTTCCACATTATGTTGAATCACTGAGAGAAACCCCACCCAACAACACAATACCAATACAATACTGAGAGAAACCCCACCCAATAACACATACTTCTTACTGCACACAAAGAACTTGCATCGTAGGTATCAAGAACTACAAGGATCTACGGTACCACAACACCCAGACCCGAATAAATATCTGTCTCACAAAAATTTGTCTCGGTGCGGGAACCGGACCCAAGGCCTCTCGTTTCACTACTCACCCGCTGCGCCACGGAGACTGTTATTCGACAATACAAATTTTGTAGACTAAACTGACCACAGAATACAATAAAATAAAATGTAGTCATGATGAATACCGTGGCTTCCTTCACACGACTTGAAAGTGTAAGGCACAAAGAAGCCATTATGGTACTTGACGTGATGCATGATCATTCAGGAGACAATGCGCTGCGTTTATAAATCAACTGCGCGTGCGCAGCGCCCGTCGTACGTCATAATTTACGCTCCCCTCGCGAATCATGGTAAACTGTACTTAATTTGGACGATGAAAATTATGAAAATAAATGTGCTGGTAGAGAAAGTAGTAAGACTATGGCATATTTATCGAAATTCAATAAAAATATATACATACATATACACTCACACATGTAACCTCCGAAGGGGTAGGCAGAGGTGTAACCAGTACACCCACTTGAATTTATTACGGTCCCACAATGTGATAGGTGTCGAGCCTATCGCGATACCGGGCACAAGTCCAGACTCCGGTCTGATACTGAGTATTTTTAATAGAAAAACCCAATATCACTTACTCAATTAAAAATATATCTAAGGCGAAAAAATTAGTTTCTATTCTCTCGGCTATTAACTTTTCTAATCAGTGCTTTAAATTGCATTACTTAAAATAGGTTATCACTGCTTACTTGACTTATTAAAACCTCATTTTTATTGTATATTCCAACAGATAGGCTAGGCAGGGCATTCTTACCGATGCTATTATCCTCAACGCTTGCTGCTATTATTCGTTCAGTTCAGTTCATATCTCGTACTTCCTCATCAAATCATCAAGTTGCTTTGCTTTTGCGTTATCAAGTTGCTAGAGCAACGAAGCAGGTAGTGATTACATTTTAAACTCTGCTACACACACAATCTATTTTATCATCTTCACATCATCACACTCTATTATGTCTTACATTAAGTATTTATTACAAAATCATAACAATCCTGGGTCCTTTAGGCGTAGTCTGAAGAAGCTAAACGGCAGGCCGGCATGATTGTGTTGAGTAGCGAGGGATAGACAGTCTCTAGTAACTTGATACTCTAACTGGACGGCACTGCGCTTACCATCAGGTGCAATGTGGTCACTTGCTGTGCCAGAATAAAAAAATACAAACCTCAATCTATATCAAAAATATCGCTGAAGAACCTCGGTTTCCCTTGACGTAAAACATTCATAATTCTATTACAATACTACGAAGGCTCGCAGATCCTGTCACCGTGAATACATTACAATACGTTAGAGTACTTCGCGAACGCTATTCCGTTTATATTCATCGACCAATAGAAACCGCACGTGTATCTCCAAGGGATATTAATAACTGATTTATTGTATGAATGCAAAAGTGCCTTGTATGATGGTCTTTTATTTGCCAATCGTGAGGAGAATCGTGAATAGTTGCAGTTATTTCAATGAAATCAGGATTGCATTCATTTGTATGACATACTGCCAGGCAATTGCCAGGTTTATACACAACACCAATGGAGGGATCTGGATGGTATATACATGGCAAAAGAATTTTGTTAATGTCTTCGTGCGGAAAGTTTCCAGGCCAAAAAATATTTTCCTCCCTTTCTGTTCTTTAAAGTTCCCCAATACACCTACATTCAATACAATTCTTTAGACACTCTGGGCGTTTAATTGTCACGTTTAAGTTTCACATATCATGAAGTTCCCCAGTATCTTTATTATTAATTAATTCGGTTATTAATCTTTTACTATCAATTCACTTTAACAATTTTCATAGAAATTGAACTGAAAATACTTTTACGCGATATACATTTCAATTCTCTTCAGCTATTCTAAATTTAAAAATGACATAAAAAGTAACAATGCCTGTTTAGATAGATAAAAAAGGACTTTCGAAAAGAGTTGCCGTTGAACCACATAAAGTAATAGTTTCAATTCAGAAATCATTGTCACCCAAAATGATAGACTTTAGAAACATGAACAAAAAGCAAGTTCATTGACTTTGGAGTTTAGTCATTCTTCGTTAGCCAAACTGCTTTCATATTATTTGGCCTAAAACAGAACAGAATGAGGAAATGAGTGACTGCAGCAAAAATATATTTAGAGGTTAAACAGTTAGTTGTGGAATGTTAACTGGTCAAGATCACGGGGTCGCGTAGACGTGTAAAAATAACAATATCGAAATATTAGTAATTTCATGAATTTAACTTCAAAAATGACGGATTTTCATACAAACTTTCTACCCCTATTTAACCCCCTTAGGGGTAGAATTTCCAAAAACCCTGAATTATGTGTTTTTAATTGTTAACTGTAAGGCCAAATACCAAATTTCATGCGTTTAACTGCAAAAATGACAGATTTTCATACAAACTTTCTTCCCCTATTTTACCACCTTCGGGGTGGAATTTCCAAAAATCCTGAAATATATATTTTTTATTTTTGACTAAAACGCCAAATACTAATTTTCATAAACTTAACTTCAAAAATGACGGATTTTCATACAAACTATCATCCCTTATTTTACCCCCTTAGGGGTGGTATTTCCAAAAACCCTTCCTTAGTGGATGCCTACGTCATAAAAGGTACCTACTGTCAAAATTTCAAGTCTCTAACCCCAGCCGTTTTGGCTGTGCGTTGATCGATCAGTCAGTCAGTCAGTTTCTTATTTTATACTAGCTGTTGCTCGCGGCTCCGCCCGCGTGGAGGTCATGTTTGGGAGAAAAAGTATACAATACAAAATACTAATATTCATGTGTTTAACTTAAAAATGACGGATTTTCATACAAACTTTCATTCCTTATTTTACCCCCTTAGGGGCGGAATTTCCAAAAATCCTGAAACATATATTTTTTATTTTTAACTAAAATGCCAAATACTAATTTTCATGAATTTATCTTCAAAAATGACGGATTTTCATACAAACTTTCATCCCCTATTTTACCCCCTTAGGGGTGGTATTTCCAAAAACCCTTCCTTAGTGGATGCCTACGTGATAAAAGGTACCTACTGTCAAAATTTCAAGTCTCTAACCCCAGCCGTTTAGGCTGTGCGTTGATCGATCAGTCAGTCAGTCAGTCAGTCAGTTTCTTCTTTTATATATACAGATATACAGATAGCCTTAAAGCTAGCTACTAGCCTAGTTGTAGTGGCCCATAAGAAAATCCATCCACTATATACTTTGTAAATAGATGATGCATTGTAAATTCATACTTAATACTCACTGTTAGTCCTGTCGAACACCATCTCAGCACAGCGATCGAGTGGCCGCTGGGAGCCCTCCGAGGAGTAGGCCCTTCGACCTGGCTCGCAGCGGTACACTGCGCCAGGGCGTGAGATGTTGTAGTTCTTGGGAGGATAGCGCTCATCCTCTGGTGCTCCCACCAGGATCCTGCAGACAATGAAGAGGAAATGTATTAGAGCATGTTAGTTTTTAAACAATGTCATTTATCCTAAAAAAATAGCATTGCCCATTCGTTTACATCCAACTGTAAGAAACAAATATGGTAATTGTGTTTTTTTAATTTCCTTTAGGAGGTTCTGAGGGATTTCCATCGACCTTGAAGAACATCAGCAGGCCGGCATGGTTGTGTTGACTAGCGAGGGATAACTTGTCTCTCGCTACTTGACACTCATAACTGGACGGCACTGCGCTTACCATCAGGTGCAGTATGGTCACTTTGCCGTGACAGAAAAAAACACGACTTTGGCTACACCTCTTCGTTCTTTGGCTCTCGTCATCTTTACCCTACACTTTTTACCATTACTTTCGTTAAATCATTTCATCTACTCTCTCCTAATCCAATCCTTTAATCTATCGATACCAGGGAGTAGACACAAAGCGAACACAACTGGAAACAGGTCAGATGCGGACGACGCTGGCGCGATGCCAGCACGCAAATAGCGCGGGTTCAAACCCCGCTCCGTGCTCGCCAAAACGTATTTCTATGACTATGACTAATGTGACGTTTTGGATGTGTATACTGTGTTTTCGTATCGACACATCATCTTAGCGGACTTAGCGTCATCGGTGTGAACCGTAATCAACTTCAAATTGATTGTTGATGAATATTGACATAGCTTTGTATTATGAATTCATGCTGGATTTAAACATAACTTACGTAAATGTACTCATAAGATCTCACATTGAAGGAGTCCTAAATTACACATGGATACATGACATATTGCGGGATTAAATTAAAGTGCTTTGTACATAATGTCTTCTTATGTTTACGCGAATATTATACATTGAAACGAAACTAATTTTACGGATTCTATCGCGGCTTATTTAATTTTGTTAATCCCGAGGTTTCGGCGTCTAAAAATGACGACGACGATTAAAAAAGTTAAATGAACCGCGATAGAATCCGTAAAATTAGTTTTCAATGCTTTGTACATATTTGTCCCCGACTATAACGCAACTGAGTCCGCTGGATACGGGTGGCGCAGGACCGGTCATTGTGGCACTCTTTGGGGGAGGCCTATGTCCAGCAGTGGACGTCCTTCGGCTGACATGATGATGATGATGATGATAACGCAACTCCTCATGGGAACACTCATGGTGAAAAACCCTTCTTATTATCAACTTGGTCTGATGGGTCGTTTTTTGTATATAAAACAATACTATACCTTACCTATTCATTAAGGCTGTTATAATTTTAGCGATATTAAACTTGGACCTCACTATACTTACCACCAGGTTGGCACGGTTAGGTTTTTCTATTTAGAAATACTCAGTATTAGCCCGGAGTCTGGAATTGTGCTTGGTATGACGATAGGCTCGCCCCTATCACATTATGGGACCGTAATAAATTCGGCGAAAAGTGGGTGTGCTGGTTATATCTCTGCCTACCCCTTCGGTGATTACAGGCGTGAGTGTATATGTGTATTAATTCGGTCTGTGGCAGGACATTTGCACGTGGCCACTTAGCATATAAATTGCTGATCTCATACTTACAATACAATAACAAAAAAACCCCAGCCGTTGTTTACATTTGCAAATATTCGGTATCGGATTTCATATCACATCTCAGTTTACAACTCACCAGACATTGTATTTTCGGAATTATTATTATGGGTTTCTTTGTTACAATGCGAATATCGGATCTAGCAGAACTATTTATAATCTAGTAATGGACTTAGACATTTTTGGATTTGACAGACATAATATAGACGGAAAGCGAAGTTTCTTAGTGATCCAACCATTAAAATTGAATTTTCCGCATTTGGTGAACAAATTGACATATTATTAAGAATTTAGAAATCAAACTTTGTGGGACCGTAATCCCTTGTAACTATTGAGACCCACGATGCAGGTTTAATTTAGTCTGGGATCAGAACTATGTGTGTGAATGATAGGTGTATTTATTTATTTAAGCTTCTCCACATCTTTGGGTTTGAAAATTTCAAGTCCCATAATATCCAGGTAAAAAAAATATGTTGCTAGCTATTTTAACATCATTGGCTCCTCATTTTCTAACAATTTAATTCAGACCGGCATGATTGTGTTGAGTAGCGAGGGATAGATTGTTTCTCGCTTCTTGATGCTCTAACTGGACGGCACTGCGCTTACCATAAGGTGCAGTGTGTCACTTTGCCGTATCAGGATAAAAAACATTGCTTGAAACATCCTTCAATTTATTACTCGCACAACGGTCACATGGAATTTATCAACTTAACTATTTTTAGTAACTTTAGTGACAAAGTCGTGAGCGGATGTTTCGGCGCACGCGTCGGGAAGTGGGCCTATTTCAGTCCTTACCTCAGATCCAGCGATTTGTAAGAACTTTGAACCGTGTTATTTTGGTATTAATGACGTGGCGGCGCGTTAATTACTACCAGAAACAAAAAATGCTTTTGGAAACCGATACCTTATTAGGAATATGGTATTAATATAAGAGATAAACGAAGGATAATATTATACATATATTGTAGCGTAATAAATAGTTAATTGGTCCTTCGAACCGGATAAAAGTTCAATAATGGAAGTAGTTTACATCCTTGATTCAAATCAAATAGTTATTGAATCCATGAAATTTTGATTCAGTTATTTTTTTTACTCTACCACCAGTTCGGAACGCAGTTTCGCTAGAGAAGTTCGGGTAAGAAACTCTAGCGTCGCTCTTTTCGAACACCAGTTAACAATATTTGGTCATACAATTAATATACGATTTAATTTTATTACATTAAACCAGAGCAGCTCAATGTATGTTAATATTGTAAAATAAAACTTAACTTAGATTAACACATGTGCTACTTTTTAATCGGGATTCTCGCACCGGGGCTAAAATGTTTAATATTTATTAAATAGAACACAGCCCTTACGATACAGATAAATTTAATAAAGCATACGAAGCTGTTGCCGAAAACTATCAACACAATAAACAAATATCCACGGCAATAGCGCCAGTTGCTATTTATAAAATCCCGACGACCGGAACCGTGACCACTCATATCGTATAACGGGTTGCGAAAGTGGCCAGGTGAATCACATGTGGCAGGACGCCAGACACACCTGCACGCATTTTCTTACTTTGAGGATGTGCATCTTCATTACTATGTAAATATTTTAGCGCCAAAGAACTTTATCGTGGCCTGTGGTCTAAATCTGATATAAAAAAATTACGAGCCCTGTATTAAACATTGCTCCCCTACATATTATACTACTGAATATCAACCTTATATATTTGTAGTTATTTAATACAAAATGTAGAAATCATAAATATCAGAAATCAGCTTGTATACACTGCTTTCATTTAAATAAACACGGTATTTCTCAATTCATGTATTTATAGCGACCCGACCCGGTAGCACTAACGAAAACTCTAATTTTGTATAAATTTGTATAAAATATATGAAACAAAATAACCAAAATGGCAAAAAAACTGTTCCGATGAATACCACAGTTCACTGGAACACCCGCTGTAATAATTTAAAGATTACCTACAAATCTTATTAACATCGCCCCAGACGTTTTGGAGTTTATAGGGAACATACTATACATACACACATCGATTTTTAAATCCATGTATTATTGATTGACAGCCTCCGTGGCGCAGTTGGTGACTAGGCGGCTGTGAAACGAGAGGCCGTGGGTTCGATTCCCACACCGGCACTATTGTTACTGTGACAGACAGATATTTGTGTCCGGGGTCTGGGTGTTGTGAGACCGTGCGTCTCTCGTAGTCCCTAATACCCACAACACAAGACTCGTAACTTAGTGTGGGGTCGGGGCTATGTGTGTGACTGTTGGGTGTTATTTATTTATTCATTCTAGTACTATTGCTCAACTTGCAACAAAATAGTAAACACGTCACGCACCGGAAATCGAATATTCACCCCAACCTTTATACATTACGTGGCAATATAACTACACGTTGGCAACACTGTTTCCCCTTAGATTTGTGTACGTGTGTGAAATTGTACAGCTATTAGGGATTTCCTGAGGCATAAGGAAGGGCGGAGTGTGACCAATAACCGTGAAATGGAACAGTTTCAGATGTATCGACGTTGACTTTAGCTTCATATGTGTTGATTTCATCTTGGGTTATTAATATGATGTGGCATTTGTAATTGCATTGTAATATTGAAGGCAACATCTGGTAATATTTATGACTTTATTTCAAATACTTTATACTTTTATACTGTAGTTGTTATAATGAGAGATTACAACAAAACGAGAAATGGACAGACGAAAGGAGATAATTATACTTTAACAGATAGTCTGGCAGCAAAATTAGTCGAAGACCTAGTTAGGATCGCTGATCAAACCTGAATGCAAATGGCTCAGAGCCGTGGTAAGACGCATAATATGAAGAGGCTCAATCCAGCAGTGGCCCTACAGTGGCCCAGCAGTGACCCTACAGGCTGTGGATGATGAGTCTACAGCTCAAGAAGTTGATTAACAAAAGATTATAGAAAAAAATAAAGAAATATATTATTCGTTATATAAAAGAAAGAAAAGAAAGAAAGAGTTTATTTGGTTTTTCACTAAAAATAAATGAGAATAAATTAAATTCAAACTAAACAAAAAACACAACATGCTTACAACAAATACGGCCTCAACTCAGCGTATACTGGCTTAAACACCAGTGGCGGTATTACGTTGGGCCGTTTGGTGAAGTCACAGGCAAAAACCCTTTTTACAAACAACAACAGCGTTCGCCGTGATTCACGTTTATCGCCATGCAGTCGCAGTTTCAAGATAATGGATGCAAACTACTCAAGGATGGCCAGCATGCATCATGGCATGGATTCTTAATATTCTACAACTAGATAAGTCTAATATCAAACAGTCGCTTTGATGTAAAAATTAAATCAACAGACCTGATATATTTAATCGTTGCATACTAAGCAACTCTGCAGAAACTTAAATCTAATAAGAGTCAATTTATGCCAAACTGATAAATCATCTGATTACACAGAGAGCAATAAAAACACTTAAAGGCACATACAATCTGGTCTTATTAAACGCAGTCAAAGTTCATTAGGGCTGCGTTATTTAGTCTTGTGGTGTTGGATCCAACGTTGGGCACGAAAGTTTTTTTAATATTTGCCTCATTCGGCAGTTTGATCAAATTGTAACTCGTGGACGTTTTAGAAGTATTGCAAGGACTCTCTATATGCGATTCGTAAAAATCTGCTTCCAATTTTAAACGTTCTGAGGTTTACATATTTTAATACCTCGTGCAATTATTCCATATAAAGTTAGTAAATATTATTTTGACGACAGAATTCCAAAATCCATCCCTGTTATTTAAATACGACTTAATTTAATTTCTAGAGCTAATACCATCGTTAACATTTTCGGTAAATATAAAAGCACACATGATTTAATTAATGTAGAATACCAGAAAGTTACCAATTTCTTTTATATAAAAATAAACTTGTCCAAATATTCGTCCAACATTTGCTTGTGCAAAGTGGTCATGCACGTCGTCAAATGTAACAAAGCATTGAATCTCATCAGCGTTCATTGTCCTACATCAGTAATAGATCTTAGTTATAGAGTACATAGGCATTTAACTGTTCTTCATATTATACAGTCTTTCATTTATTATTTTACTGCGACTTTTGCACGTTACTTATAAAAATGTTATCAGAATAAATTTGAAAAACCAAATGTTAAAGTTGTTGCAAAAAATACTGTTGCTATTTTTAATTGCAGCTTTACAAAAAATAGATTTTTGTATATCATGTTAATTAGTATTCAAAACATCGATTTCTTGAAGTAGCTAAACATCGTTACCAAAAATCTAAACCCTAAGGTCATGTTTATAGCATTTTGAAAAGTTTTCTAATAACAAAACATTAAAGTCAACAAACACTTCTTCGCCATGAATGGACAGAAATCCACATAGTAACAAGTTTTCTAAAACTTTCACTACTTCCTCATTCTTATCGAAATCTATTATGACCAGTCGTCACGTTTTTATCATACCAAAATCAAACTTTACCAAATCGGCTGGGTGCAAGTTCACTTTCCTTATTTTAGCAATAAAACACCGGAATATCACGCTTTTCTACTTCCGCTTTCAGAATTCTAATTTTTTTGGGATGTCAAGTGAAAGATAATAAAGTTATTTATAAACATTAATAGACATTATTATATACAACTAGATTCCTTCCTACACCAGAACACTACAGTGCATTTGCATTTACCAGTAGACATAATTTCCCTAATGTATAAGCCATGCTTTTATATTAATAACATCAACGGTTGGCTGGCTATTTGACTTAAGCGACATTTTTGAAAAGTTACAGGAGAGAGGTTGAAAGTATTTTTGTGTTTCGGAAAATTCACTATTAAAAACTATTGTGTGGATTTCAGTAAAATTAATATATTACTTGTAAGCACGTAATGCATCTTTATGACTTATTCCCATGCATTTATGAGCATTATTTTCTAAAATAAATAAGCACTGACAAAAAATGAGCTCTGGTTTACCAGTTGATTTGAGCTCCAAAAAAGTGCACGACATATAAGGCTGAAAAGATGCAGAAAAATTTGCTAATTTTGAATATAATAACAAATAGCTCGCCAACCGTAGATGAATTTGAAAAACAACATAAAGCATGAAAAAAGCTATGTTTAAATGCAGACTTGAATAAAGGAACACGTGCATCATTGTATACACTAAGGAAGAACATGAGCCAATTTGGAGTGTGAAATTCTACAATGTGATATGGAATGATTCATTCGGCAAGTGGTTCTCTCAGTGTAGTTAGCTCGCACAATTAACGGAACCAATTCACTTGTGTACAATATTGGACACTTGCAAGCTATATTTACTTATATTCTGTAAAGACGTCAAATCAATATATTTCGGAACTAAAGTTGTGCGAACTAGGGCGTAGTGTAAATAAATAAATAAAATCTTTATTCATCATCTGTATATATAAAAGAAGAAACTGACTGACTGACTGACTGACTGACTGATCGATCAACGCACAGCCTAAACGGCTGGGGTTAGAGACTTGAAATTTTGACAGTAGGTACCTTTTATCACGTAGGCATCCACTAAGTAAGGGTTTTTGGAAATACCACCCCTAAAGGGGTAAAATAGGGGATGAAAGTTTGTATGAAAATCCGTCATTTTTGAAGATAAATTCATGAAAATTTGGATTTGACATTTTAGTTAAAAATAAAAAATATATGTTTCAGGATTTTTGGAAATTCCGCCCCTAAAGGGGTAAAATAAGGAATGAAAGTTTGTATGTTTGTAAAATCCGTCATTTTTAAGTTAAACATATGAATATTGGTATTTTGTATTGTATACTTTTTCTCCCAAACATGACCTCCACGCGGGCGGAGCCGCGAGCAACATCTAGTGTAAGCATATAAAAGGCACTTATGACAGGTCATAACACGAATGGAAATTCTCCATACAGAATAAGTAATTATACTTAATGGCGAAGGAACTTGGAATCCACCGTCAAGGGCTGGTGGCACGGATACAACGACGAGGATAGGACTGGAACAGGATAAAAGAGGATGACTGAATAGCCAACTGATGTATGTATAACCAACCAACAATCACAAGGCGATATGGTGAGACTAACCCACATTGGATCAGTTTCGAAGAATTGCAGATAATAGATAAAATAGGGCAATCAATCACTGATGAGAAAATGGTTTTCAAATTTTGAATTCGCATTTTGAAATGCTAAGAATCGTTACACCTCTATTTTGTGCACATATTTGTCTTTTCATGTTCCTTATCACTGTAATATGGGTGAGTTTACAGTGAGATATGAAATTTTCCAACGCAACGTCTTGATAACAGTTTTAATTGTTTATTAGTTTTCTCGTTTTCACACTTTTAACCATTGACTTATATTCTATAGACACGAACTGTCGAAGAAAAAAGACGTTTCAAAAACCTTGTCCGCCCACTAATACCATCTATTCATTTTACTAAGAACTATTTGGAAGTTATAAATCCCGCCACTTTCTCTCGAAAGGGACTTTCGCGCGCCAAATCGGGACAAACTATATAATGAATTTGTTATGAAATATAGACTTCCCGTATTCAGAATTGAAATTAATTAATATTTATTGATATTACCATCTAAACGTTATGAAATTATGTTATTTACCTTATATACTATTTACAGTTTCACTATAAATCAATTTAAGGCAGATTTGGTCGGGAATGTCGCTACAAATAACTAAAATTAACTGGTGTGCATGCGTAGGTGGCATGAAGCATACTAACGTCGGTGCAGTGTATACACCGCGACTCGGTGGAACATAATGTTTGTTCTGGTCGCCGCGTCTAGTACGTAGTACATAATAATATAGATCGCTGTTTTTAACTAATAAAATCTACTATGGTCTCCTATCTCGGTCGCGTAAGAGAAACTAGACGTTGCAGCTAAAAATTTTGGTAAGACTTTTTGCTATTCCATACGCATGTCACAGAATAAATTACGCATTCATCAATAGATATATTTTTACCTCCATTCATAATGGCACGTTATTATCTTGCAATCTCTTTGTCTTCGACCTATATTCGTTAAACTTGGAGCCTTTGTCTAACCGAAACACGTACCTCGACGTGAAGTGGAATATGTAGCGCTGTTTTTGCATTCTATAATAGTCGATAAATCATTGAATGCCTTCAATGGCAGGTAACGAAAATTATCAATAGATGGCGCTAAATATATATTGTTAGGGTAAGACCCATTTATTGGACATATCGAGGGTATTTCATAAATATCTGTAGCTAGATTGATAATTACCAGCTTAGTGGGGGTGAATGTTTGCAATAAAAGAGAGCTCTCGGGCGCACCAGAGCACAGTCCATTCTGGGACGGTCCATGGTACGGACGTATGGTGTGCAATCAGTTCGCATCGTACTATACTACTATTGGTCTGGTGGCAGTTCAGCATAGAGGGTTATGCTGTACTGGAGATTAATGTTAACGGTGCGCACTGAGATGTGTAACTGTGATCATTAATTGATCAATACAGTGGTAACCATCGTTTATGAGCCATTTAAGGTATCCGCCTTAAATAGCACTCTGTTATGTTTCTAACAATATATACAACTACAGGCGCTACTATCAGGCGTAGTGTGGTCACTTTACCGTGCCAGAATAAAAAAAACAAAAGCCCTGGCCTGTATCCACGAAGACGCAT
Source organism: Laothoe populi (assembly GCA_905220505.1). Taxonomy (NCBI): domain Eukaryota; kingdom Metazoa; phylum Arthropoda; class Insecta; order Lepidoptera; family Sphingidae; genus Laothoe; species Laothoe populi. The sequence goes on along the minus strand of HG992152.1, from coordinate 20,243,128 downwards.
AATTAGTATTCTCGCAATTCGTTGACCTTTTTTATAGGTAATGAACCACCAAATTGGACACAAATTCAATCATGGGTGTGATTATTTTTTCCAAACTTAATCCCTAATTATGAATCGATACCTAGAATCATACGACATCATCGGTTTAACAGCCGTTTTAACGGTGAAGGAAAAAATCATTAGAAAACCTACATAGCTAAATAAGACACGTGCCTAGTAACATTATGAGTTAGTACTATCATTAATACCAGTTAGAAACTTATAAATAATAATGATATGTACTCTTAGAGTATTTCACACGGGAGACGCCATTGAGCGCTTACCCCGTTTGACAAATGTAAGAGCACGGTGCTCATACACGTTCTATAAAACTAGTTGCGCTCCGTGATCCGCCACTAAAAAAGTGACATCACGTGCGAACGGAGCTCCGTCAAAATGCGAGCCTGTAGCGGTATTAACATGTAAAAATAGATCTGACACATCAAACTTACAAAAATACAACATTATTTTTCACCTGGACGTATTTTTTTAAAGTAATATTATCCTTAAAAGCAACAAAACAAATAATTTCTAAAAATTATACCTAAACTAAAAATAAGTAATAAAACGCTTTCCCCGCGACAGCAAACAAAAAGCACAGCTTGGTGGTGCAAAGATATAATTTTGCGAACCTCTTCGTTCGGGCTAAGGTAGAAGACACCACGAATCTATAACTCCGTAAGCCAGTACCCGTGATTCTAATATGGAAATAGGATGGGATAATATTAAATAGTTCTTCGGAGCATTCCGTAACTAAAAACTAGAAAATTTTATATTTTATTTAACCTACCTTTCTTACCTAGCCGTACACAAGTAAAAAAGGTACTAGCATTTTTAGTTTTAAGTTAAGCGACACCAGAAACGTAAAAGACATACGCCTTCACACTGTACACAATGGGAGGTGGGCAGACAACTCAATCGTCACCACCTACTACGGATTGTTAGCATTTTAAACAGTTGCCAAATAAAGAAATGATGTCAAAATAATTCATGATGTGTCGTTCTCATAAAATATGCAATCCGGTTTAATCCGGTAGTAAACTGTATAATAAAAGCCAGTGCTCGCTCATAATTGCTAGTTAAATCAGGTTAATGCATTTTATTTAATTGAAAGGCTTCTCAAACTTATAGGCAATAAAATGAAATATAAGATTATCACTTTTATAATACTATAATTAACCGACTTTCAACAATATAAGATTCCTTATTTGCAGCCGTTTTATTCTGCTGTTTTATGAAGATATGATTTCTGTGATGAATGTGAACCGATTTATTGTTTGCTTAATATGTGGTCCCCATAACTGCTCTGATATATAATTTTTAAGCTAGATAGCACTGTCATTGTCTATTTGACTAAACAAGAGATGAAATGCTGAAACAAACTCAGTTTACTGTCTATTCAAGCCCAGATATGTATAAAGCCCCTTCAAAATTAAATTGAACATTGAATACCCGTAATTAAGGTCCACATTTTTAAGGTTTCTTTATATTAAAATTATTTTGTAAGTCTTCCTTGACGGTCGGTTGCACGTTTGGAATTAAATCTGTGTAATTGAGCTTATAGCACCCATAGTATCCTGTTACATAGGAATAAAAATTATGCTAGGTTGCAAATAATCTGACCCTACCACTGAACTAAATTATGAGCTGGTTTTCGTTAAAGGTCGATAAGGTTGCGGGTTCGAAACCGGTGGTGGAAAGTGGCAGAACTTACATCCTGACAGCTTGTGTCACTTCCAACTAGGAAGTAGAGTCCAAGTTAAATTTTCATTAACCTGCTAGAATATTGGCTTCTCCTGAGTAAATGTACTTTTTTGGGAGGTTAATACCTCTTTAGTTCATCATTCATCTCCCGCTTTGCTATGGAGGGAAGTGGTCAATTTATATTTCCAACTCCTCCCTATATTTCTATTTGATTCATTTCGTTGCGGGATAAAAGACAGTTAAGCATACCCAGAGACTCACCGAGTTCCATTACTCGGTGTTGAAATTGCGTGCCATTGTCGATTCTGGTTGAACAGGAGTTACAATGGCGGATGTGTGGGAGCAGGATATTCCTGCTAAAAATTCCCAAGATTATATTGTATATTGCTGTCAGGTCTATCATAAAATACGCTGTATCGTGAGTCGGCATTCTCACGGCCAGATTAGCAATGAACGAGTGCAATCTTCTCATTGAAACAATCAGCAATTCAGAAGATACCGCGAGGGTGCGCCATGCGGGTCCTAATTCACAGCTATTCTATACTATATATAAAGAAATCCAAAGATTTTGCACTAGTGTAGAATAAAGCAGAGATAGAAGAGAAGCCTATAACATTGGTAGACTACCGAGAAAATCAGCATGCCATAGAACATTTTCGTGTGTGTTCAATGTTTGTTAAGTATAATATACGCCGAGTTACGATCTGCGAAGGTGAAACAACTCACTTTACTCAATACTATCAAGCCTATTGTCACAAGTTCAAATGGGTATGAATAAATCGAATGTAGACCATTATAATTGATCCTGGGTCCTTTAGGCGAAGTGTGAAGAAGCTACACGGCAGGTCGGCATAATTGTGTTGAGTAGCGAGCGATAGATTGTCTCTCGCTACTTGATACTTTAACTGGACGGCACTGCACTTACCATCAGGTGCAGTGCGGTCAATTTGCCGTGCCAGGATAAAAAAAATTGCATTTGAGTTTCACCCTATTTTCATATTAAGTGTCTAATACTTTTTCTGTATTTTAAATCATTGAAGATAATTGCTTAATAGTTTATCTGGTCAAAAGTGATTGATCTACTAAGTCATTTCTGATTCTTGATCCTTGAAATCAAGCAGTGTTTGTAAAATTAGAAAAGTATATAAAATTACACCAAATTGTTTTAAATCATAAAGATACTTTTTCATTGATCGTCACATTGGTCTAGTAAAGGCTTACAGTGTACATATTGGCGAGGTCCAGGGTTCATATTTAAAATTCATCGCAATTTATGGTTGAGTTTTTTAATTGTAAAGTATATTTCGTGATATTTCTGGGAGTGGAATTTAGCCGGATATAGACTTCTCAACTAAAAGTCAGACCCGAAATAAACTCAGCAAAACTAGTTGGTTGTTCTAGTTCCACTTGTGCCTACACTTTGGGAATACAGGTTTGAACTTATATGTAAAGACACTGAATATTATCGCAACAAATCCAATTATGAAAACTAACAAGATGCTATCTAAAACCAATTACGAAAACTAATAAAAATTCCACATATCTAAATCAATTTCAAACTAAAAAAGACGTAAAACAATTATTCCAATTTAAACACAAACTTTGACAACACTTTAACGATCAAAGAGATGGGTCGTGTTGTCTTGAAATCGATACATAATCAAACTGAAGAACACCTGTTTCCCAAAAAGAATAGTCTCAAGTATCGATAAAACGGAAACATCAGAGTAGAGATGGTGAACCTTTTGCTCAACGTCTTTCAAATTTAAATTGTTGGCAACAGAACCACAAAGTGAAACTGATGCAAACAACCAAACTTTTACAATGGCTAAGTTCGTGCCTTGACATTTAGATAGCTTTTGTTTTTAGACAAGATCTGACTTAAGTACAGACGGGCATACATTAGAAGTCAAGGCCCATTTCAGGGCATACATTAGAAGTTAGGGCTCTGGAACCCTAGGCTATCCCTATCCGAAGATGGCCACCGCGGGGTTTCTGTTGGTATTGCCGTCGGGTATGGTAGAGACCGCGGCATAACGGCTATCTAGATATTTCCGGCTCTACCAGGCGTTTCAGGCTGGGTCATAACTCTGGTGAGTCCAACATAACCAGGGTGGAACGGTAATGATAAATCGTTCTCCGAACAAAAAAAACGGAAAGGAAAATTAATACCTTTTATGTAGAAATACAAGAATAGCTTCCAAATTTAAATATAAATTGTTTACATTGCTCAAATGAAGATTTATAAACTTTTTTATCCTCCTATTGGCAGTTGTTATGTTTCGGTCATAACTATATGGTCATGACACCAAAGGTTCCCCACCTCTGCGATGCATAGCACAATATGTTACGCAACACACTTTGGGTTGATCCCAAATGCAAATGATGGTGAAAGTAAAGCGTAGGTTGTCGGGTGCAGACTCGTCGGCGTGAAGGTGTGGTGATAACTCATTATCAGTAGAATTCAATAAATAGACTTTATCTTCAATTGATAAGAGAGATGTAGATCTAAAAAGACAGACCCCACCTGCGATACATTAACTGTTAAGTTAAATTTCTGAACTTATAGGGCTTGTTTTTCTCTTCAGTTAATTGCAAGTGGACAATTAATACTTCCAACTGCCCCTTTATTTCTATTTGATTAATTTAGTTTCGGGATAGAGACGTTAGCGCATTCCTAGAGACTCGCCGAGCTTCAGTGCTCGGTGTCGATGCGTGCCATTGTGCTTACAGATGTTACAAAGGACGGTGTGGGCAGGATAGTCTAAACATAAAAACACTTTGTCATCAAATCTAGCAAAATGAGACTACTCTTGAGGTCAGCTCTATTAATAGCAAAAACAATTAAATCTGTTACATTTAGAGTAAATATCGAGTAATTTACAAAAGGCTAAAATATGCGCATAGATATATTTATCTATATAAAAAGTACACCGACTTCAATAAAAAACAAATTATCCGACACTATAAAATGTTAGGGTTTCCCTTGATTTTTCTGAGATCCCATCATCAGATCCTGACATGGTGCCAATGGGACCACCTGGGAAGTATACCCTTTTAAAAAAAAAAGAATTTCTCGAATCGGTCCAGGCGTCTTCGAGTAATCAGGTAACATACATAAAAAAAAAGATTCCTACGAATTGTTAACCTCCTCTTTTTTTGAAGTCGGTTAAAAATAACAATCATTGTAATTATATTTATCCTCTATGAACCTCTAAACTATTCATCCGACTATGATGAAACTTTAGTGTATCGAATGACTTTCTATCGTAACAAGAAAAATTTGCAAAATAGTTTGATGAGTTGTGAACGTCACCTTAGACCTCCGAACCCTCCTTGTCAAATCTTGTCACAGTAAGCGATACCCCCTCCCCCCATATCCGATATTTTATGAACGGTACCTTATCCCGATATAAAATTGGTTAAAAATCATTAATATCAAAGTTAGTATATTACTGGCACCTGTGTATTTAACCAAAACACATGCATTATTCAACAGGGTGCAGATGGTAACTAGTGACCGTTAGTCGCCAGGTGGCACCTGCGACTTCCTTTGATACATAAATTCAACTACATACGATTATTTTGATGTCAAACTACTTGTCTTTTTGTGGATTGGGCACAGATACCATGCAGAACATCTGCATGATTTCAACTTAACGGAGTTAAGATTTGCATAACACAAAGAAGATAAGAATGACGCTTATGACGCCGACCCGGTTCAGCTCGTTCTATTACAATTCTCCTAACACAGATATCTCACAAGACGTACATAGTAAAATGACTCTACCGAATAGTTAAGATAATCAATTTCAATAAAAGTTGGACGATGCAAGCAAACATGGATATTAAGATAACCTCGAAATTTTGACAACGCGTCGGATAAACCTTCATTAATACCTTATCTAAATTAGGATCAACAGCGCTACTCCTCGCTGCTCTTATAGAATAATTAGGGATTTGCTCTCGGTTGAAGTAAATTATAAGCTGTAAGCGATTAATTAATAATTTCAGAGCTTTTGCAGCACTGTGGAATGCATTTGTTAGGGTAAAATATTGATTGTTTTATTTACTAAGAATTTTCCATCAATACTGTGAGAACAAGTACATCAGAAATCTGTGTGTAGTAGCAAGGCTTGAAAGCTGTGCCGCTATGGCGGGTTTTACACCTTGTGAACGATGATCGATATACGGGCGATAGCTGATACCCACACAGGTTAGACCTAGTGTGTTGTTACTATAAGTGTTGTATTATTTATAAGAATATATATTTTATATCAGTCAGAATATAATCCGGTGCTCAGCGGTAGACTGCTCTAAGAAAACCGCCAAGATCTCCTCACATGGATCGAAACCATGTGGGACTTACCGGTGGTAAAGTATGTGAATTTACGGCTTGCACGGACATTTGATACTGCATCGTTTGTGTACCGGCGGACAGACCACCCGCGCCTTTTATACTGTGATATATAGCAGGTCATGTGATCCCTCACCACACCGTACTAGACGTGAGGTAATTGGTGCTGGATTGATACTAATGAAGATTGCCTCCGTGACGCGCCGGCTGTGAAATGAGAGCTCGTAGGCCTGAGACAAAGGTTGTGTGACAGATTTTTGTTTCGGGTAAGGGTGTTGTGGGATCGTAATCCCTCGTATTTCTTCATACCCACGATACATGTTTGAAGAGTGTGGGGTCAGGAATATGTGAGATTGTTGGTTGAATTTGTTCATAAAGTTTATAATTCTTTTTAAGCCATAATATTATAATAACAATTCTAGCCCTATATTAGACATTGTCCCCCTGCTGGGTCTCCTCTACTTATGAAAGGGGTCAGGCCTTAGTCCACCACGCTAGCATAATGCGAGTTGGTAGACTTCACATACCTTCGAAATTCTTATAAGAATTCTGAGGTATGCAGGTTTCCTCACGATGTTTTCCTTCACCGTTAAAGCAAGCGATAATTAACAATTAACACACAAATAACTTTAGAAAAGTCAGAGGTGTATGCCATTTAGGTTTCGAACAAACGACTTTCGTCTTGATAGTCCGTAACGCAACCAATAGGCTATCGCTGCTTATCCTTTAAGCCATGTCATACATTATATCCTACTTAGCAACCAAGGAACGTCAACAGCTTCTGTTCAGTCTTGGTGTAAATCAGTCGTCAGTCGCCACCTGCACCGTACGCCGCGCGGGCTGCGGGGCCTGAGGGGTAAGGGGAAGGCGGCGGGTCGGCGAGGCAAAGGATGCGCACGCGCCGAGATCACCTTTCGTTTATTGTGATAACACTTGAACGGGAACTTACCCGCCTGAATATTAACTATCCGACTATAGTTAATCCTACTAATATTATAAAACCGAATTTTTGTATGGATGGGTGTTTGTTACTTAATCACGCTACAAAGTCTGGAATAGCACATATGATTTGCCTCTTTAGGAGAAGGTCATTTATTTGATCGGCAAAAGAAAAATTATCACAAACACATACATTCACTCATGCCTGTAACCCCCGAAGGCGTAGGCAGAGGTGTAGCCAGTACACCCACTTTTGCCGAATTTCGGTGCCATAATGTGATAAGGGGCGAGCCTATCGCCATACCGGGCACACTTTTCAGACTCCGGGCTAATGCTGAGAATTTCAAGATAGAAAAAACCCAATATTACTTTACCCGACATGGGGATCGAACTCGAGACCTCGGCACAGCAGCAGTCGTATCGCATGCGCAATTACAACTGCGCCACCGAAGCAGTCTTACAAATTACTTAATTAGTCTTACTTACAGATTATGTTCCCTTTAAACGATAGACGAAGTCGTGAAAGATCCTACCACCGTTATAGGAAGTATGAAGTTTATTTTAAGTAACATAAAGTAAACACGTGTACACGATTAAATAACTTTATGTTCACAAACGTGTACTTTATTATGAATTAAAACATTGTTACTAAAATTATGGACCATATAAACTATGATTATAAAATAAACAGACGTCAAAGAAAATGAAGGTTTAATCATGTTATTAATTTCTTGTGTTATTAAAATTTAAAGGCTACATTTTTATAAGCTGTATAAATCAGCTTAACCTGTATCTCTTTATTTATGTAATTCAACATAATTTTAACCTTCAAGGGGTTCGATTTACTTGAAAAGTTACGTACCAAGGACCGATGACAATACAATATTGTCATAACTTTGGTCTATATTCTAACCAGGATCACCAGGATAATAAAACATATGATATTCTAATTCGGCTCATATTTAAACTTAGTAATGACAGAGCTTGTAGTGAAAGTAAAATTGAGAAATTCGCCTAGACAATTTGTAAATTCTGGAAAAATTTAAAGTGCTTTTTCTATAGTATATAGTGCCGTACAACGCGCAAAACCGCGGCTAAAAGCTGGTTCCTAATAAAATCCTTTTTAACCACTTCAAAAAAAGGAGGAGGTTCTCAATTCATCGGTTTTTTTATGTATGTTACCCGATTACTCGAAGACGCCTGGACCGATTCGGAAAATTCTTTTTTTGTTTTAAAGGGTATACTTCCCAAGTGGTGCCATTGGCACCAAGTCAGGATCTGATGATTGATCTCAGAAAAATCGAGGGCAACCCTCAAATTATGACTCATAATTTGTTTTTTATTGAAGTCAGTGTACTTTTGAATGTTTTTTTTTTTGGAAAATCCATTCTTCCTCGTTAATTCTTAATTTTCTAATCAAGCGATAGACCATTAACTGGTTATCACCAGCGTGGGCATGATGTCAATAAACAGCTCACCTCGGCACCGATCCGCGGTTAATATTAGAACGTTGCGTACCCACGCGGGACCCTGGACGATCATTCAGCTCCATCTGCCTATATTAACGGTGTCATCATAATAAATAGTGTTTGGCTAAGAAACTGGGGTCATGGTACACTTCTCGGGAAATTAGGAAGTATTTATTATGTGTTTCAAAAACGTATATGATAAGATTAACATAAATAAATTTTAATTAGAATTATTATTAAAATATAATTGTTGAGTATTTCGGTTCGTATCCACTTATGACCAAAGTTTTGCGATAACCAATAATCGTCCATGCTGATCTCACGATAGTTTTGCTTCCTATCACATCATGGGACAGAAATAATGATGGTGGTATGTGATCGGGATTCGACGGCTTCCATATAATGGCATATAAAACTTATGAGTTCCTGCCTTATGAGTAAACCCTTGCTCGTTTATTGCAAAAACCGCTCCGTTTTCAAACACTAGTACAATAATCATAATAGATAGATCGAGACTCTGATCTGAGACTTGACAGCCTCCATGGACAGGAATCTGGCACAGCACCCGAAACCAGTGGATCGGCAGTGTCTGTGCAGGAATCGAATCCATAGCCTCTCGTTTCAGTTGGCTGTTAGTCCGCTGCGCCAAGGAGGCTACCAATTACTAATTTACTAGCGCATTTAAAATTTACCTTGACATAAAGTTAAAATCCACTACTGATTACGCAGTTAAACCCACATATTTAACCATATACCCGCACCTAGTTACAGTTGTGAGTTAGCACCTTTCACTGCGTTTGTATCACACGTTAGCGAGGTGCGGAACCCTTTGGCTAATGTTATTAACATCTGAACACAAACTGCATTTAGTACATTTTCCTTTTTATCGATCGACTAACGCCCGACATAGTTTGCAACACTTCTTAAATTTCCATTTTTCTTTGTCAGAAACATTCACATGCGCACTTTTATCAAATCGTCGCAATCTGTTAATGGTTTAAATGTTTATAATAATATTAATGTTTATGTTCGAAACCCAAGTGGCATACACCTCTGACTTTTCTAAAGTTATGTGTGTATTAAATGTTAATTATCGCTTGCTTAACGATGAAGGAAAACATCGTGAGGAAACCTGCATATCTGAGAATTCTTAAACGAATTTCGATATGTGAAGTCTACCAACCCGCATTAGGCCAGCGTGGTGGACTAAGGCCTAACCCCTCTCACTAGTAGATGAGGCCCGTGCCCAGCAGTGGGACAATGTTTAATACAGGGCTAGTATTATTAAATGTTTATATAACAGATAAATTCATACATGACATACCCAAATCCTGCTGATTAGGTATACCTACTCGGAATTCCACTTTCTAAGGACTCACTTAACTCACTATTACTTCATTAGAGTAATATACCCAAGGATTAGAACTCCAAGTAGTATAATGAAGCGGATCAGAACTATCAACTGCTAACCATAAACCAATAAGAATATAAACAAGTTACATAATATTTAGGCAATCTTATTAGATATTTGTTCTAGATCAGACAATTTGATAGGTGTAAAGGTCTTACCCGAAAAAGATAGAATTTATTTTGCAAAAAAATATTAAAATTGTTTAAATCTGTGTCGAAAACTGTATAAAACAATAAAGTACAAAATAAATATGTATGTAAACTAATTTAAATGCGGAAATGTGTGTTCAAATGATATCTCTTGCAAAACAGAGATAAGTGTCCGTTGACACGGGTCTAGCCTAATCTCTGTCGGTTTTGCCTGTAGTGTTGGCCTAAATTAAGTCCTGGAAAAAATGTTCCACTTAACAATATTTTTGGACTAATAACATAAGTCAGATATTCACATCAAAAATATTCCTGATTCATTCATATCATGGGTTTCAGGAGCTATGAGACACATTATACAAAATCACTGTGCGGGGATCGAATTTACGACTTTACATTCTAGAATCAGCTACCGACCGACTACACCATGAAAGCTACAGAATAAATGGTTCAGTAATACACCCAACAGACACACAACCATTTGTTTCGGTGCGGGAATCGAACCTACGACCTCTCTTTTCACTGTCGACTATACTACAGCTGCGTCACGAAGGCAATTGCGTCCGGGATTTTATTCTCAAATGGAGCAATGGGTTATACAAAATCGTATTACACCATTTACTTTGGTTTGAATTTGTGGCCAATGCAAGATTTAAATCTTACTCAACGCAATCCATCAACAACGTTCTAAGGGTGTATTACATGGAAATAAACTAGAAACCTCAACGTGTGCAATATAAAGCCGCGTTAAATGATGTTTACAAGATCTGAATCCGACCATATGGTCGCACGGCACGCGTGGGCGCGACAGATCCGTGCTGCAACATTTCTTAGAACAACACCTTGGCACAGGCGCGGATCGAAGGGAATGGGGGCAGGGAAGTTTAAGGTTACCTACTGTAGTACTGATTGACGTCTTTAGAGGTTAAAATATAGTAATAATTAGACCAGTTCTCAGACCAGTATGCATTTCTGAAGCACCGGTAAAGTTTTGTAAATGTTAATAAATCTGAGCTGTGTAAAGTGCCCATAGTGGCTTAATTTACTATATATTTGATTTGCTTAGAGTCAGTAACATTTTAATATAGAAACTACATATAATCTTAGCCTGAAGTTAACTTTGCGAGTGAAATGACTACTTAAAAGCAGCCATCGCGATGTTCACTGCCATAATTAGGGATCAATTTGTGAATTTTATACCAAAAATTCTGATTCAATTGGATCTGAATGCAAGATAAGATGTAAGCCTGACCACACCACACCACAACAGAATCCTTTTATCAATAATGTTTTCCCACAATAATTTTCAAAACACTAATAAGGCTATTGGGGGGTCCAGCACTCCATTCGCGAATGCCAACTCCAGCTCTGCAGTCCAAATATGACGAATAGTAGCCGATCACGTTCGCTCACCACATAAAGAAGATTCATTGTTTGTTATTACTAACACCACGCACAGCTTTGCGGTCACAGGGACAAAGAGCTGTTGACTCAGGAGAAAACATCAAATTCTATTTATTGCCTTCTCAAATTTAATTCTATTACGAGGATCCTCCTTTTGAAAAATTACAATCACGCGATATGTTGTTTATAGCATGAATGGATCATCTCGACGGGTAAATACCATCACCTATCGAAATCTCTTACATCATAATCATCATCATCTTCAGCCTTTAGGGGTCCACTGCTGAACATAGGCCTTCCCTACATATTTACAGACCAACCGGTCAGAAGTGGAATGCATCCAGCGAGATCCTGCGACCTTTACGAGATCGTCAGTCCACCTTGCAGGAGGAAATCCGGTACTAAATCCAAAATCCCTTTACCAAATAATAAAACCTCAATTCAATATTCACTGACATCATTACCGATGACTCGAAAACCTTTTATAGAAATGTAACGTTCTTTACATTTTACGTCATGAAAGTGCTTCGGTCCTCAACCTGCCCTAATGTGGTATGCCCACGTATAGCCCTACGCCCTACAGAAGGACATACGCTTCTACATTCAGAACGCGTGGAGTAGGGATTGAATGGGTGACGTCATGGCCGTAGGCGCGCGCGTACAAGCCATATGGTCGACCGATTACATCTATTACAATGTTACGCTATAAATTAATTAGTAGTTTTGTATGAATGCTGTTCATAATATTTTATTAATAATAATGCGGTTAAAAGATAATGAAGGGCAAACAAGGAAAGTAAATAAATATTTATTTTATTGAGAATTTAAAAATAATAATACACCAACAGTCACACGTATACGCAGCAGGGTTAGTCTAGACACCTCGATTCCAATTTAAAATTGGGATTGGGATCGAAAACTGCACAAATGGCACTCTTGAACGCAACACCAGCGCACGATTTAACTGAATACGGCGGATTTTTTTGTAACTAAATGAAATAGACACTTCAATCCAATAACAAACTCGATTCTGTCAAGAGTGCCAATATCTGTTAGACTGGAATTGAAACTGTATCGAGATTGAGATGGGAATTGATTTCAAGAGTAGGCCTACTGACCCGTACAAAGTAAAACCAGTATCACGGGTATCAAAAACTACAAGGGATTACGGTCCCTCAACACCCAGATCCGAACGAATATTTGGAAGTTACACAAACATTTGTAGCTGTGTGGGAATCAAACCCGCGGCCTCTCATTCCTCAGCCGGTGACTCGTCTACTGCGCCACGGAGGCTGTCTAAGGAAAATATATTTATTTATAAAAAATATGTATATTATTAATTATTCGCTTTCTGGGTAAAGGAGCAGTATACACTATAGTGGTAGACAGTAACTGAAAGGTTACATTTGTATTATAATCCGGGATTGGATCCTAAATATTACGTATAGTTTGCAGCATATTAAAAACCATGTTTCCCTAATCCCATATTAGAGTGTTACCACAGGAAATAAAGAACTTGATAATACTAATAATACTAGCCCTGTATTAAACATTGTCCCACTGCTGGGCATGGGCCTCCTCTACTAATGAGAGGGGTTAGGCCTTAAGTCCACCACGCTGGCCTAATGCGGGTTGGCAGACTTCTCATACCTTCGAAAAATTCTCAGATATGCAGGTTTCCTCACGATGTTTTCCTTCACCGTTAAAGCAAGCGATAATTAACATTTTAATACACACATAACTTTAGAAAAGTCAGAGGTGTATGCCACTTGGGTTTCGAACCTACGACTTTCGTCTTGGCAGTCCGTACCGCAACCAACTAGGCTAACGCTGCTAAAGAACTTGATAAAACATCAATAAAAACAATCATTTTCTAAGTATTATAATCTATGTACTTCACATATTCTTACAAATATGAACACATTTCCTTTGCATTATCAACAGGAAAAAATAGCTTTATTCGGTTTTATATGATAACTATAAATTGATCAGTGAAATATTGTATGGTTTTCGTTGTATGAGAATTATAAACTTAAAATGTATTTCTTTACTTCTTGTAATGATTTAAATGCGAAACTTCCGACGAATTAATCGTCAAAAAAAATATTATTTTAGGTCTGGCACCAGACATTATTTACACATTGAAAAGGTGAATCCAGAACCAATTTACTGAATTTATTTACTCAGGAGCTCTACTACGTAGAATCTAGTGGTAAATAGAGCTCGCTGTGTTTTTTCGTCAGATCTTTGTTCGCGAGTCTGTCGAGGCACTTTAAAATATCTTTTTTTAGTTTATGGTATAGTATTCTATACACACACATATTTATTTCAAATAGAAGAGTGACACACGGCAAAAGACAATCGCATCTTACCGGTCGGGAGTATGTGTATGATAAATGAGAATTCAGTATCATTTATTTATTTAGATAAATAAATAATAATGGCCGCATTAGGCAGGCGTAGCGGACTAAGCCCTAACCCCTCTCGTTAGTAGAGGAGGCCCGTGTCCACCCGTGGGACAATGTTTAATACAGTGCTAGTATTATTTCGATTAGTTTAGTACATATAATAAATCCATAAATTATAAGTATTTTGCTGTAAGTTGTTCTGTTTTAACAAAGTAAGACATCTCAGACGGATGCACAAACAAGAGTCTGTGTCATCATGTCAAATAATGATCTAACTTGACTTGACACACGGTTTCTAAGAACTATAAATAGTACCAATGACTCACTTCATTGATTTCATCATTTTCGTCATTAGGCTAATTGAGAATATTCGTCAACGTAATACAAAATGAAGCGATGACAGCTATTGGCACAGTTAGCAATTGACGTGAAAGAAGCTATGAGTTTGATAATCGTCAAAAAGCTTTGTGTAAACACAAAAGTTGGTTTCAGATTTGGTTGTTGTGGACTTTATTTCATCGTGATTGCTGGTTCCCATGGTAAAATAATAACTTTGTGTGAGATCAAAACTACGAATATGATGCTTGGATTTTTAATAATGAAGTTGTTTTCTGATCTTTTTCATCAGATATCAATGTTTCTATGCACCAGCTCCAGCCTAATCTCAAACCTTACATGTAACCTTGACAGCCTCCGTGGCGCAGTTGGCGAGTAGCCGGCTGTGAAACGAGAAGCCGTGGGTTCGATTCCCACACCGGGACAAATGTTTGTGTGACAGACAGATATTTGTGTCCGGGGTCTGGGTGTTGTGAGACCGAAAGTCTCTCGTATCCCTGATACCCACAACACAAGACTTTTATCTTAGTGTGGGATTGGGTCTATGTGTGTGACTGTTGGGTGTTATTTATTATCTAATCATTCGACTAGATCTGACTCTGACATCTGCCTGCTACTGCCAACGAAAACGGATCGTTTCGGTGAGAGAATTCTAGAGTCCTGGAGAAGGCCTTATCCCCATTACTTTTCTTGAAGGTTGAAAATAATCCATAATTCTTCTTTTATATTTATGGTCGGTGGAAATCATATAAAGTCAGATAGCCGACCTGCACATTAGCATTTTTCTTATTATCAATATGCTACATCCCACTACCAGACAAAGACCTTTCATGTAAGAGATACGGACCAGTGCACGATAGACCAGTGTGAGTTAGTCGATCATCATAATATATATCAGTAGAGCATATCATGAGCAAGTGAAGGTTGCATGACTTTTAAAAAAATACTGCCCCTGGGTCCCTTAGTTCTTGAGCTCAATAATTTTAGTACTATTCTAAAAGGAAAAAGACAATACGTCAAGCAATAAATGTATTGACAACAATGAGTCATTCATTGATAACTTCTTTCCACATAATATGGCATATAATGGCAATAAACTAGTAAATAAATGAGTAAAACACTACGCCCTCCATTGATCAGTTGAATTCGTCATAGAAAAACCCCGGCTCGCGTGACCTGCGAATGTCAACAAAAGTAATGATAAAACAGAGTGCATTTTACAGGGAAAACCTATTACATGGAAGAAACCTATTACATATACATTTCATGGAAGATAAAGGGTTTAAGTTATTACAGGAAGATATACTTTTGTTATGGATGATACACAAGACTGAACGAAGATCAGACCGAAGAACAGACCAAGAGCATGCAGAAATAACTAGTCTTTGCAAATACTAGAATCACAAAACAAATTTACAAGACGTATATATAGAGAATGAAGACCGTAATATTATTTCTAATATACTAACTATTAACATTACTGCTTACATAATGTTCTCTCTAATGCATTAACTGGTAACATAAATGTTGACGTAATATTCTAAATCAAGTATCAAATGGGACAAGAAAATAATTAAGCCAGATAAGGTTATCGTGCAAACATTGAACTTTTAATTGAAACGGGTCGCCCGTCGCCACTAATCTATTACCGTTTGTACTCAGATATCAATATCTTGTGTAGGAATTGCATTCAAATGTCAGTCTGACAATTTGATATAGTTGAGGCGTTTTCGAATACAAGGCGAGGAGAGTTTGAGATGTGCACTGCTTTGCACGTGGACTCTACCATGAGATTGACTAGGATGATGATGATTCTTCAGTGTATAAACTCATAGGTTCTTTAAGACACAATCAAGATCAAGCT
This sequence comes from Laothoe populi, assembly GCA_905220505.1. Taxonomy (NCBI): domain Eukaryota; kingdom Metazoa; phylum Arthropoda; class Insecta; order Lepidoptera; family Sphingidae; genus Laothoe; species Laothoe populi. The sequence goes on along the minus strand of HG992152.1, from coordinate 20,227,051 downwards.
GTGCAACCGTTTACCAGCTCCCTTGTTCCCTCCTTCCTATGATCCTGGGTCCTTTAGGCGTATTGTGAAGAAGCTAAACAGCAGGCTGGCATGATTGTGTTGAGTAGCGACGACGAACTATCTCTCTCTACTTGATACTCTAACTGGACGGCACTGCGCTTACCATCAGGTGCAGTGTAGTCACTTTGCCGTGCCAGAATAAAAAAAAACATATGTACTGTTTGTGATTGCTTACTTTGTAGCCAACTCTACCACTTGCAATGAATACATAGTCTAAAACCTGTCATAGTGGATCATCAGAGTAAATCTTGTTCCAGTATACAGCTACTTTCATCCATCATCCAACCATCAGCCTGTTCATCCACTGCGGGCCATAGGATCGTCCTACCACCTTACCTCTGATTTTCCTCTGCCTTTCTTACGCAGCCGTTCTTAACTTTTTTATGCAACATTCCTCTATGGTCGATTATATATTTGAATTATCTTATATCAGGATAAAAATAAACAACTCTTACAATTACATTAAAAAGCAGTTATGTTTGATTAGTAAACTCTAATTAAACTAAAATTACTGTCGTCAGTTATGTTTACAAGGAATAATATTTGGTTACTAATGACTTCACTGATTAATTAGGCTTAAATTGCGCTTGTTATAAGTAGCAACAATACAAAGATTTGTTTTATTTCGAGTAAAATCTAACATACTTTGGATTATTTTAACCTTATTAACAGCCAATTTCAATAAACAATCTCAAACTACATGTACAGATTGATCCCGAAAATAAACCAATCAAATAATGACGTGGCATTGAAACTTTATTCTTTAAACTTTATTGGCTCATTTCTGGAAACGTTAGACCAAGATTAAAATTATGTATTGAAACTGGCCGTAAGTGGCGTCAGACGCGAGTATCCTTGACGCAGAGTGTGAGTATTGTTCCCTACGTAAGACTATGACGTCTGGCCGCACGTTCGCTTTATCTCTCCCACATTTTTTCTGTCCGTATTCACTTAATAGCTGAAGAAAGCGCTCAGTCCATTTTCTATGTCTATGAGTTAAAATTAAAATATGTTTAATATTATAAATGCCGGCCAGTAGAGTTCAACAATCACTTTGCCGTGCCAGGATAAAAAAACTTCCTTAGACCTTAATTTATTACACGTAACTGGGGGATTATCTAAAATTTATTAAAATATCAGTTTTTTAATTCAGTATTTTTACGATCAACCAAGTATTTTTATGACATATCTCATTAGTCATTGATGGACATAAATTTCGCGAAATAGATTGAACGTAATTATCCAAAATGGTTTTAATAATATACTAAACTTGTAACTCGTGGTGTCGTAATTCAAATTGCTGAATGTATTATAAAATACTCGACCAAAATAAGACTAAATTAGCCATGATAGAAATACCTATACTATATATGTTGATCACAAATCTGATCTATACTAATAAAACTGTAGAGATTGTTTGAACGCACTAATTTCTGAAACTACCAGTCAGAGTTGAGAAAATCTTTTTGCATTTTATACCCTATTTATTGTAGAAGGTTATAGGCTATTTAACATCAGATTATGACCCACGCAAAAAGGTAAACATCCATAATAAGCTAGTCAATAAAAACACTAACTGTCAGCAATTTCAGTTAATTTTATATGTATTTGATAGTAACTAAACATTGACAATAATACAATAGATGTCAATCTATGAAATTGCATTTCCAGCTCTTTTGGTTGTTTCATTGTTCCAGAGTAGGAGTTCTGACGTCAGCAATTCGTTCGAATGGCATCACACAATCCTGTATCCTATATGTATCTATCTGTATGCTAGAAGCGATAATGATAAGTGGGTTGAACTAAAATCTGCAAGTCCTTTAAGATCGAGACATTACATTAGTAATAACTTAATCAACCTATCTTCTTCTTCGGAGATCTCCTATGAATGAGCAGTTCTTGCCGTGATCCTTCCTAATTACCATTGCCTAAGGTTAGACTAGAGTCTAATATACACAGTCAGGTCATAAGTATTGTCACACAGTAAAAACTTTTATTTTAGAATGCTGGCCACAAAAAAGTTTATTGAATTCGAATTTCAAATTGTTCATGAAAATAAAAATGTATACTTTTTAGAATTTTACTCATTTTCAAATATGGAGTGGACGCTTAAAGAAGACCGTGTTGCAGCAATTGCGTTGCATCGTTGCGGTTTCGCGCCAATTCTAATTTTTGACATACTGAAAAATTTGAATATAACCAAAAGATTCGTTTATCGTACCATCAAACGATACAATGAAGACTCTAGTGTAGATGACAGGTCAAGAAGTGGTCGCCCTCGGTCTGTTAGGACTCCAGCAGTGATAAAAGCTGTGAAGGCGCGAATTCAAAGAAATCCCAAACGTAAGCAGAAACTGTTGGCCCTTCAGATGGGCTTAAGCAGAACCACGGTGAAAAGGGTGTTAAATGAAGACTTAGGGCTTCGGGCATATCGAAGAAAAACAGGACATCGTTTGAATGCTCGTCTAATGGACCTGAGACTGAAGAGATGCCGCGCTTTGTTGAAGCGGTACGCGGGAAAAAAATATCGGGAAATTCTTTTTTCAGATGAAAAATTTTTTACCGTAGAAGAGAGCTACAACAAACAAAATGATAAGGTGTACGCACACAGTAGTGAAGAAGCGAGCAACCGTATTCCGCGTGTCCAACGAGGTCATTTTCCATCCTCGCTCATGGTATGGTTGGGAGTTTCTTATTGGGGCTTAACAGAGGTACATTTTTGTGAGAAAGGTGTAAAAACGAAAGCAGTTGTGTATCAAAATACAGTCCTGACGAACCTTGTGGAACCTGTTTCTCATACCATGTTCAATAACAGGCACTGGGTATTCCAACAAGATTCGGCGCCAGCTCATAGAGCGAAGAGCACACAAGACTGGCTGGCGGCGCGTGAAATCGACTTCATCCGGCACGAAGACTGGCCCTCCTCCAGTCCAGATTTGAATCCGTTAGATTACAAGATATGGCAACACTTGGAGGAAAAGGCGTGCTCAAAGCCTCATCCCAATTTGGAGTCACTCAAGACATCCTTGATTAAGGCAGCCGCCGATATTGACATGGACCTCGTTCGTGCTGCGATAGACAACTGGCCGCGCAGATTGAAGGCCTGTATTCAAAATCACGGAGGTCATTTTGAATAAACTTTAGTGTCATAAGAATCTATGTTTTGTTAAGTTCATTTTGGTATATAAATGGTTACATAATGAATAAACTTGTTTCAATTATTTTATATTAAACATGTGACAGAATTTATGACCTGACTAGGTATATTGACGGAATCCTCATCCAAATAAGAAAACTAATTTTACGGATATTATGGCGTTTTGTTTTTACGTTACAGTGCTGACGTTACGAAAGCTTTTTTTCTGTCACAGCAAATTGACTACACTGCACCTGAAGGTAAGCGCAGTGCCGTCCAGATAGAGTACCAAGTAGCGAGAGACAACTATAACCTCGCTACTTGACAATTATGCCGGCCTGCTGAGTAGCTTCTTCACACTACGCCTAAAGGACCCAGCTTCACGGGGCGGACTGAGTTCTACGTCGTCACAAAAGGATAGTTTAATTTCTACCTTCAATTGATCTTACATTTTTAATCTAATCCTTATAATTCTTATTGGCAAAGAGTTCTGTAGAAAAGATTTGAAAAACTCTATATAACATAAATCATTAAAAAGGCTAAGTTATTCGTCATCGTTTCATATCTCCATGAATATTTTAGTTATAAGAATATATTTTAAATATTTCTGAAGCTACCTGCCCATGACAAGATAATGTAGGACCGACATGCCGGAGAGCTGATGTCACCTTGCGCCTGTTTAGACGGTTATGCCACAGAGAAAGTTTATAAGAATATTGTTATTGGGTTGCAAATACAAAAAATATACGAGTATGTTAAAATACGAATTAATGTAATAATAGAAATAAATACATCCAACAGTCACACACATAGTTTTGACCGCACATTAGAGAAAACCTATATCGTGGGTATCAAGAACTACGAAGGACTGCAGTCCCAGAATACCCAGACCCGAAACAAATATCTGTCTGTCACACAAAATTTGCATCGGGAATCGAACACGGCGGCTGTCTAATACTACTTATAAGCTGCATTTACAAATCCCAATGATGTATTTGTTTTAAATCTGATAAGACTTTACGACTACAATTCTACTAAGATACACATAAGTGAAATTCTAACAGTTGAAAATTCCTACTTAATAAGGAAGAAAGAAATGTGTGTAAACGAAGCCAAGCCAAACCAGACACCTTAATATTAAGATCTTGTATTACCAAAATGTGAAGTATTTATCAAACACATAGATATTGATATACTTTTGGTTTAATTTCGTTTACACGCTGTTTTTACAAGATTTTAATGAAAATGCAATATTATGGTGAGCTAGACTTGATGCTGCTGCTAGGGCCACCTGCACACCACTCAATAGCTTACAGCAGCCATGTTTAGGGCCGTTATATTTGTCTTGGCTACTCACTATTTTCTTCTTTTAGAGCATTTAAATAAAAGCTCGTATAAAATGTTTAGTGAGTACAACATAATTTTCCCAATAAATTAAAATGAGTTTCACACTGTTAGAACTACAATGAAAATATATCCTACCGTGACCCAATTCGGCAGCTAGAGATAACATCAAAAATCTAAACAGATGTATCTGTTTAGATTTTTGATTCAAAAGAGCACCTGATAGAATTAGCACATCCGATTAAACCACCGTTAGAACATTTCAAATTAACCCCTTTACGTAGTCAAGGGAAGCGTCTGTTGTGGTTCCATTTAAATATCAATTAATTTATAATTGGATGCAAGTTCCGGCGCGCCGTCCGGTGACGCGCATGCAAGGCGCCTCGCATGCCATCCGGTCGAGCCTTTGTTCCAATAACTTAAGGGACAGGTCAGTTGTTCACTTCAAGGTGTGAGGAAAATGGGACAGACCATCTTTATTATGAGACATCTTCAAATCCAATGGAAGTTAAGAAGCAATTAGACAAGTATGCAGTGGATAACGCTACTAAACTCCTTCCAGCTTTGATTGATTGAAAGATTGACCAAAAAATTATAAGATTTTGCGCAATAGTCTAAAACTAAATATTTTGATAATTTTTACGGCTAGCATCATAATAACGCCCGTCGGAAGATATTAAAATCCTGCCTTGATATAATACTGCACTGCACTAGCTTATTACCAGATGATGTAGTAACTATTCCGCGCCTGGATAAAAATAGATATATGAGTTGAATTCTTTGCGATTCCGATTGTTTGGTTCTTCAGTCCGATATATCGTTCATTTTCGCTATGTCTTTGTTTTTAATTTTTATTTTTAGATTGATAGTAAGCACTATACCGTTTTTGATTCCTTTTAAGTCATTAATTTTTATTTGTATTTAAATAATGATCATCAACTTATTGAATTCAAGAATTATAATTAAATACTTATAAGTATATTTCGTAATTTATGTCACAGTTTTAAAGTTTAATTTTTGTATGAATTGTTTCATACTGTTAATATTTTTGTAAAGTGTGTTTTGGCTGTCTTAAGTAACAATCTCAAAAACACCTGTGACATTCACATACGCTTCCCGCCGTAGTCCGGTCATAACTTTAAACTCGTCATTGTTTTGTATTCGGCGCTAACATATGAAACTAAACCGAATGACATTGGCAACGATCATTCCAATGACATAATACTAGCGGCAATTGTATCCAATCCTGTCCAATAAAATTGAAACAGGTTGTGGCATTGTCGAACGTTTGCGTTTAATTTTAATAAAATTTAAGAATTGATTATGTCTTTATAGCAGCGATAGCCTAGTTGGTTGCCGTACGGACTGCCAAGACGAAAGTCGTATGTTCGAAACCGAAGTGGCATACACCTCTGACTTTTCTAAAGTTATGTGTGTATTAAATGTTAATTATCGCTTGCTTAACGGTGAAGGAAAACATCGTGAGGAAACCTGCATATCTGAGAATTCTTATACGAATTTCGAAGGTATGTGAAGTCTACCAACCCGCATTAGGCCACCGTGGTGGACTAAGGCCTAACCCCTCTCATTAATAGAGGAGGCCCGTGCCCAGCAGTGGGAGAATGTTTAATACAGGGCTAGTATTATTATTATGTCTTTTAATTGTATTATATTTTAGTTATATTAAATGTATTATTATTTTTTTTACTATTTTAACATGAACATTACCTTTGAGCTGTGAATTATTCTCATACATCACATCAGTCGGTATCACAATGCATAATTAATAAACATTTATGTTTCAAACATACATACGCACTCACACCTGTAATCCCCGATAGGGTAGGCAGAAGTGTGACTAGTACACCACACACACACACACACACACCACATTTCGCTGAGCTTATTACCTTCCTGTGATGTGATAGGGGACGAGCCTATTGCCACACAGGGCACAATTCTAGACTCCGGGCTGATACTGAGTACTTCGTGATGGAAAAATTTAGTTACATTTGCGCCACCGAGGTCGTCTTTAATATGCCAAAAAAATTAATGAAGTTACTTTTGGGAATATTTATTTATTATGATATTGTATTTACGAATCGATCAATAATGTCGTCTTAGTCTATATATTCATAGCTATCAAGGCTCTACAAATAAAAAAGGTATTATATTTTAAAAGCATGTGGCACCTGCGCCGCGCCACCTTGCATCTCACCTTGACTCATCTACTCGTGTCATTACAATCTCTACATGACATAATACTTCCTCGTGTGGGCTGTGTTACTAATCTTTATTTTATAACGGACGATGAGTAAAGTTCAGGAGGGTTACTCTTGATACTCGATTCCAATTTAAAATTGGGATTGGGTTCGAAAACTGTAGAATTAGCACTCTTTAACGCAACACCGGTGCACGATTTAACTGAATACGGTACGATACGATCGCTAGTTTGTAAATACTCTATTTAATTTAGTTCAGTGAGTTAGAGTTCCAATATCTTCTACATTGGAATTGAAACTGTATGGAGTTCCGAGATTGGAATTGAGATGAAGAGTAGGTCTATAGTCGGCAATAATTAAGAATCATTTTAGACTTTCGCAATGTCTATACATATTATAAAATTAGAGAACGGGTCTTAATGTCGCGATATTTAATGGCATAACACCAAATTTATTTCCCGACGTTTCAACCGAGTTGCATCGGCCGTGGTCACGACAACTAACGGTAGGCAGCGGCTCTGCTGTGCTCTGGCATTGCAGGAGTCTATGGGCGGCGGTGACTACTTACCATCAGGTGGCCCGTCTGCTCATCTGACTATCAGGCACAAAAAAAAATCTGACACACTTCTTTATACATCCCTCCCATAGCAAAGATTTAGGTTAAAATTAATTAAAACAATTTTCAGAGACGTAGAATAGGGTATAAGTAAATCCTAGCGAGAACTGTATTAAGACAGAAATGATGGCATAAAATAACCTTAAACACCTTGTACGTGAAAACAAGAATGTTATATCATTACATACTCGGGTGAAAGTCAGCATGAATAATGTAAATCAGAGCATTATTGTGAAACTGATAATTTGAAGTGATAGCTATTAATTGCGGTGGGAGAGAGGCAGTGTTACTAGTGACATTTACAAAATACACCATTTAAATTTTATTAATTGGCAACCGGAGCAATCAATTACCTTTATTAAGTTGCCAAAACATATCGATTAATGCCGTAATAAAGTTGTAATTTTTACAGTGAAAGGTCTGATTTAACACTAAATAGTAAATACACATATCCTAATGATATACTAAATAAATAAGTTCATAATATATAATGTACCAGCACGTTGGAAAGATAATTCGTAAATATATCCCAACAGTCACACACACAGTTCTGACGTCACACAAAGTAATGGACCTTGCCTCGTGACTGTCAACTACGAGAGACTTTCGGCCTCACAACACCCAGACCCGAAACAGATATCTACTAATATTCGTGGATGTTTTTTGCCAACTTTCGTAAATATAAAAAAACACATGATGCCTCCCTATACATTTTTTGGGTTGCCCTCGATTTTTCTGAGATCCCATCATCAGATCCTGACTTGGTGCCAATGGGACCACGTGGGAAGTATATCCTTTTAAACAAACAAAAACTTCTCGAATCGGTCCAGGCGTCTACGAGTAATCAGAGAACATAGATAACAAAGATTCCGACGAAATGAGAACCTCCTCCTTTTTTGAAGTCGGTTAAAAATCATGAAAGCACCAAGTCATCATATTACTGCGTGAACGCCAGTTCATCGTTACGCGATACCAGGTCGAGGCCACATTTTGCTGGAACGTTTAAAGGAAAATACATTTCAGCATTGACCTGATTTATAAAATCTTCGAAGAATATCACATTCGTAAATACATTGTGGCCAGTACAAACAATTGCGTCATAATTATTACTGTATAAGGTAAGATTGTGTTCCAACATCAAGGTAATGTTAATTTGCAAATATTCATAATAAAGTTTTTGAGACACGTTTGCTAGTCACATGACCGGATCAAGCAATGTATGACGTAATCTTATGTTCGTTGAATTCAACATCTAATGTTATGGAATATTTCAATTATATTTTTTTTTTTAAAAACGGGGCATCTGCCACACCAAAGTGCTTGCAAATGCGTTGCCGGCCTTTCAGGGAAGAATATGCTCTCTTTCTGAAGGTTCCCAGGTCGTAACGGTTCGAAAAGACCGCCGGCGACAGCTGGTTCCACAGAGGCAATGCCGTAAAAATAAATTATTTTAATGCTCTTTAAAACATTGTTATATCCACGCAGAATGGTAATTTTTAGTATAGGTATAGTGTGACTTACTCAACTATATCTTCATACAAAAAATAAGTAACGATTATTTATATATGTTAAGTACAAATAGCTATAGATCCCATCCTCTCCCTTCCACACCTGAACCACGCGTACTAGCATACGGAGCCACAGCTTCGTGGTGGTGTCTACTACCACGGCCCGAACTAAGGCTCGCAAATTCGTATTTTTGCCGCACCATCAAGGTGTGGAGCAGTTTGCCAGCTACCGTGTTTCCTCCTTCCTATGATCTGGCCCCTTTAGGCATAGTGTGAAGAAGCTACACAGCAGGTCGGCATAATTGTGTTGAGTAGCGAGAGATAGATTGTCTCTCGCTACTTGATACGATAATTGGACAGCACTGCGCTTACCATCAGGTGCAGTGTGGTCACTTTGCCGTGCCAGAATAAAAAAAATATAGTACAACTCATTGTCATACATGCATATGAGTAATGTATTTTTAATTTATTTAGACACAACACAATCACATATTGTGCTTTTTCATTCTTAATGAGTCTACACTTATTAATACACAGAAAAGTTACTGAAAAAATTATATAATAATATATAATTATAAGGTCCGCTCAATAATTGTTATAAGTCATCTGAATAAAGTTAATTGACCAAGCAAATCAACATATTTAAAAATCCACGCACAAGTATGAAACAACAATTCCAAATTCGCCATTTCCACGACTGTACTAAAGTATACTTATTATATTATTTGTACCTGTATTTTATTTCTTAAATCATTACTAAATTATCTAAAACAAAACTTGCCCTCCAAAAACCTAGGTAGGTACAAAAAACTCTCCGAGCGAACATCTATGTAAACACAAGAAACGGTTCATTTGATTTTGTAATTCGGACACAAGGTTAACGCTCACGGAGTTCATATCATAATTAGCCACACTAATTGTGCAAAACACGTACAATTAGCGTTAAACGATCAATTTAAACCGATGCGGACGCCTTCACTCCGACTTTAAACTTATTTTCTCTACTTTGTGTTATTTTTATGATGTAAAGAATAATCGGATGCATATATTGTAAGCTCCCAGAAACACAAATAACCCCAGAGGCTACATTGCTTTGGACCTTCGAGTAACAGCTAGGTATTAGTAGTGAATTCTCAATCTAATAATAGAGAATTATGACGTTAAAGATGAGAAAATAGATAGTGCCAGTGATAGTGTTAATTCTAAATTTTAAAATAAGGAAAGTATAAACCAATGACGAAAGAAACCTATAAATTTTTTCGTCATTGGTATAAACTAGAGTTTATACCAATGACGTAGATGTCCTGGTTTTTGAAGCAGCGTCCTGGGTTTTAAGCAGCGTCCTGGGTTTTTAAAGCGCCCTGATAAGGTCCTGTATTTTAAAATTAGCACACCACTTTTGCAATCCTTACTTTCGGCGTCTCGGCTCGCAAAAGATGCGTCCTGTTTCTAAATTGAAATGTCCTGGTTTTTCTAACTTCAAAAAATCCTAGTATTTGAATTCCGGGGATGGCAACCCTAGTATAAACGCAATTCTTCGCCTTTCTAGTTTTGGTGCATGGCAACCAACTAGTTTTATTGTTCCTTTTCTTAAAAATAAATGCTACAACATATATATATAGATCTCAACAGGCTTGGCAATAAGGGCACGTACCAAAGATGCTGTTCAAATGTTTGTTCTTAAGAATACATATTCCGCATCTTTTACACGTATATTAATACTTAGAAACGACATAATAAATCTACCATTTTGTCGAGACAAACACGTGTGTATTTGTAGATATTACGACACTGGCTTCTTCGTCACCTATTTATATTTGCATTTATTTATAACAGTACTTCTCGGAAGCGCATAGTGATATAACTAATACATTTATATACAAGAAACCATTTACATATATATTACGTATATATTTGTTTTATCTTAAAATTCCATCCCATAAGTGCAAGGTCAGATGTCATTAGAGGTCACTTTTGCTGTAGACAGACAAATGAATATGTCGATTAAAGATACAACCCGTTGCGCGCGAAAGATTGATGAACCAAATTTGTAAGAGAATCATAAATTCATGTCAAGGAGAACTGAACGTATCGCCAGCCCACGGACTGTGGACTGTTGGATCAGTTTTTAATTTACCACGCATTCATTCATGTTTTTTATACGGTTTACAGAAAATTTAATTTGTATCCAACATGTCAAGTCATTGGTTGACTTTGTTTATCTCTTAATGGGCTAAGTGATTGAGATTCTTTAAATATACTTCTTAGATTTAAAAGAAATAACATAAAAGTGTCAAAACAAATATCAATTATATTGGTAGACGTTAATATTAAGTAAAATGAGTATAATACATATGAATTTGAGCGTCAACTTTTCGAAAAATTATCATACCACACAAAACTGACTAAGACAAGTTCATTCCTAACTCTCTAGGACAAAGTTAAACATAACAATACGTTGCATTAGCGATAAGCGATTGCCTAAATGCTTAATGTATAGAGATAACATAAACTTCACATTTTAAATAGACTTTAACAACCAGGTTCTTAGGCAACCTCTGACCTAGCTAACTAATCATATTATTGTGTTTAATAAAATTTTATAGACACATCTCGTCCAACCTAATCTATTGCCCATCTTTATCTATCTTGGCAGGGTGCATCTTATATGTTGGAATCAAATTTTAGACCCTAAGTACATTGCACTTATGCGACAATTTAATTTCAACATTTTATACACGGTAACCTAGTGGTAGAAATTCAACCGAGACTCAAATTTTGTTAAGGTTGAACATTTAATCTTTTACCCGTTTTTATCTTTATCTATCTTGGCAGGGGGCATCTTATATGTCATACTCGTTGCAAAATAGTTAAATATATGATTTGAAGCGGGCTGGGCACGATCGGGGTCACGGGTACGCGCGGCGCCGGCGCCGAGACGCGGTCGTAACGATCACACATCACTTCTTATGGATGACTGGCGAACAGTACACAGTACACACAATACTCGTATAACGTTTCCTTTCTGACTTTCACACAAACTTCACTTGTAGACACTGTTTACATTAGATATTGTAAGGACCTACGAGAATTAACAGACGATGTTAAACTTCTTTTCTAAATCGAATAAATAACACCCAACAGTCACACACATAGTAGCCCCGTCCCCACACTAAGATACGAGTCTTGCGTTATGGGTATCAGGGACTACGAGAGACTTTCGGTCTCACAACACCCAGACCCCGGACACTAATATCTGTATGTCATACAAACATTAATCCCGGTGTGGGAATCGAACCCACGGCCTCTCGTTTCACAGCCGACGAGTACGCGAGTACGCCAGCTGCGCCACGGAGAATATCGACAATACCTCGATTCATCGATAAGTTGCTGTGTGACTTTATTTGTTTGCCGAGATGTTGCTAAACACATTGATTTAAACGTGAAGGAATATCCCATGTCATTTTAAGTCTTTACAACCACCCCAAAATATAAATCAAATTAGAACAAAAGATTTATTTGTAAACAAAGGTCTATACCTAGTGCCTAGACTGCCTCGGTGGCGTAGTTGTAATTGCGCATGCGTTACGACTGCTGTGCTGAGGTCTCGGGTTCGATCCCCGGGTCGGGTAAAGTGATATTGGGTTTTTCTATCTAGAAATTCCTCAGTATTAGCCCGGAGTATGCTAAATGTGCCCGGTATGGCGATAGGCTCGCCCCCTATTACATTATGGGACCGAAATTCGGCGAAAAGTGGGTGTACTAGTTACAACTCTGCCTACCCCTTCGGGGATTACAGGCGTGAGTGTATGTGTGTGTGTATATAGTGGTCTTATTAAATATTGCATAAGTTAGCCATTCTTTGCCGTTTATTCGGCGTACAAATATAAATGCTTAGGTGCGTAATATTTCGTATTAGAGGAACCCGCGATGTGAAATAATAAAGTTATCTACAGCCGCGACAGAAACAAGGCCATTAACCGACTTTGATATAAATAATTAGTGTAATTAGGATATTTCCCTTTGTATTACCGCTGGCAATGTATATCCAATATTTTAGAATTTGAAGCGTGGTAGTGTGTTCAATTTTGTGTCTTTCTTCGTCTGATCTTTGCCTATACTAATTCCAAATATGTATATAACTCAATATCGCAAAAATGTCGGTTAAATCAAATAGACCGCCAACCGTCGAATTATATAAAATTAAGCTTTCTGTGCTCCTTCTCCACATAAACATGAACTATACTGATTCTCACATTGGTGTGTGCCCAATATGCAGCGATCTATATGTACTAAATGTCAATGGCAATGTGCTTAAAATATGATTGTATAATATACCATTTTGTTTTCTCACAATCTGTCTGGTCTCAAGCGCCGCATACCTAGCAAGAATGCCTCGCTATCAGACCGATGCCGGTGCAGGGTGACTCGTGGAGCGGCTGATAACCCGTGACCCTGGCGTCTTCGCTTATCACTCACATTTCTCACTACTCGTATTTTTAGACCTCGTGAAATTGAACTTCGCGATCGGTTAAAAAGATACTCTTTGTTGAAAATGTAATATCAGTGTATGTCTTACTTTTTTAAGAAATAACTTAGCGATAAGTTAACAGTAATTCCTTTCTCGTACTTTTTGGTATATAGTTTTTCTCTATAGATGCTGTCATTTCAGAAATGCTAACATTTTTTGTATCTATAGCTCATCTGATTATAAACATTATAAAACTGAATAGATTGCTTTTTGTGTATGAACGCGCTAATCTCTAAAACTACCATTCAGATTAGAGGAATTCCTTTTGAATTTCGCAGCCTATTTATTTTTCCTTTATCCTAGGATGTCTAACATCACGTTATGCCCTAAGAGAGAAGCGCAAATGACTTTCATGGGGCGACGCCGAGAGCAACATATCATCCTTAGAGAATGCAAATATCATCCAACAAATAAATGAAAATACTTAGATTTTGGAAAAAAACAAGCACAAGTGTGGATTCAGAGGGAACAATGTACCTAAAGTCCCCTAAAATAGAGTTAAAGTTGTTATAGGGCATAATATAGCTCCCATAAGAGAACTCCGTCATTTTATTGAAATGGATAAAACACTGGATGCACGCCTGAATAATGCTCCTCTTAGAGTCATCAAACCACTCCACTAAACAGACATTTACAGATCAATAATGAAATCAATGAAGTGGAGAGCATCTGCGTCACATGCGTCAGTTATCTGCATAAAGGCCCACTTGTGCAGTCAGTACAGTGACATCCGAATAAAGCAGTCTGTGTAAACGAGTGTTGTAAATCAACCGGAAAGCATTCGCACCCCGCATGCCCCCGCGCACTAAAATAACCCTCGTGACTAAATTGAACTGTAGACACCGCATACCGAGGGCAAGGTTCTGTATATATTTTGTATTTTTTCTAGTACGGCAAATTGACTACATTGCAACTGATGGTAAGCGCATATTTAAAGTATCAGGCAATAAGACGCAACTATAACTCTTACTTAACACAATCATGCTTGCTAAGTAGCTTCTGCACACCTCGCCTAAAGGAGCCAGGATCATAAGCTGTAAGGAACATAAGCTGTTGTTTTTTTGTACTAAGTGTTTTAACACGACTTACGAAATTGCCATTAAGCAATAGGGTAGCTGACTCGATTTTTTAAATTAATTTAATCAACAATTTTATGAATCCGAACAAAAATAAGTAAATTAGACGTCATTCAAATCTTCTGGAAGGGGTAATTGTAAAATGTCAGTAAAATGATGCATGATATGTACCGTGTCGTCACGGTTCTCAGAATAGCCATTACTATGCCGTTGTTCGAGGGAGACAGCCATATATTCCCAATACGCAACAATTTTTGCTCATGCCTCTGAATATATGCTCATACCAATATTTAAAATATATATTGTGACCTCATTTTTCAAGCAATTTTGATTCTGTTTTCGCGAAAGCGTTTCTTTTGCCTATTATATTCGGTTGCATATCACAAAACTAAACACAGGAAACTACCCTATTGATGAGTTAAGGCAAGGTTGAGGCAAAATTAATTATTCGTAGTTTTTTAGCATTCATCTTTAAAAAAATTATAAATTTCTTAATGATCAAGATAAACCAAAATCCTTTGAAATTTAATTAAATTAAAATCTATGCAAAATTATTGCCGGAACCCTAAATGTATTAAAAAAAAGCTAAAAAGGCCCCAGAGCTGCGTCGGCGCATGTGTTGCCCATGTGACGCGCCCGGCATGCATTTCCGGTTGGTAAATTGAAATTTGCCATTGTCCATAGGGTTGGTGTCCAAGATAAAAGGTTCAAAGTCAAGTGAGATAAGCATGTGTACGATTGGGTAATGTCTAACCATTACGAAATAGTTGTGGTCACATATTTCGAAATACCGGAAGCAAGTTGACTCATTCTTATAGAGAAATGTTTCTACGCGTAACAACTAGTGACGATCTAAACTAAATACTTTGAAAGAATGTTATGTCACTTTATTATTCTTACTATCAACGGCGCGCCGTATGTTTTTTTTTAATTATGTAAGCAAATTGCAGTCAATACGATGTAAAAACTGTCTTGTCCAAAAACTTATGAGGATTCACTCTCGATTATGGTCGATTTTTAATACATCATATTAAATGTATCCATATCAATATATTTTTAATCTAACTTGTCTATTACTGTCTGCCTCAGTGGTTGTAGTTATAATTGCGTGGCTACGATTGCTGTGCTGAGGTCTCGGGTTCGATCCTCGGACCGGGTAAAGTGATATTGGGTTTTTCTATCACGAAATGCTCAGTATCAGTCCGGAGTCTGGAATTGTGCCCGCTAAGGCTATAGGCTCGCCACCTATCACATTATGGGACGGCAATAAGCTCGGCGCAATGTGGGTGTACTGGTTACACTTACACCTCTGCCTACCCCTTAGGAGATAACAGGCGTAAGTGTATATGTGTTGTCTTGTACTCGACACATTTTCAATAACTTTATGATGAAGACATCTCCACGTGATTCTCAAAAGATTCCTGTTAATTTTCAAAGTGGGATTTGTTAATATAAATAATAATAAATATTTATATGTGTGCGTATTTAATAATAAAACTTTATTTTTATCTTCAAATAGTCAAATCTGCATTCACTCCTTTCATGCGCATCTCTTGTTTGGTCTCCCACGACTCTTTCGTCCATCCACATTCATATTACACATATTCATATAAACGGTACATGGCAAAAACAGATTTGTTATACGCGTGTGCAACTGCTACAATGAGAAATTTATTATATATTACATATATTTCATGAAAAAATACATAAGTTCCGATCATTGCTCTGTAAAAATGTGGATCAACTAAATAATAAATGTATTTTTTGTTTTGTTTTATAATAATAAGGATTGTTATCTATATTTCTTATTTTAGTCAAACGATTTTTTATTTCGTTTTAATTTTCATTTTTATTGTATTTATAAATTTTGTTTGTGTGTTTCAAAGTTTTTGTTTCAAATATTTTCTTAGTTTTAATTTTAATATTGTATACTTTGCCGACGAGGGCTGTATTTGTTTTTTCTTTATTGTTGGAAACTTTATTGGTCCAAGATTTAGTTATATGTATCTTTAATTATTAATATACTTAATACTGTTTGTTTCCTGTACTAAGATAAATAAATAAATATTGACAATCATTCTTGACATGCCTTACAACTCTCATCACATGCCCGTACCAAGCTAATCTAGACTGTTATAAACAATAATAATATTAAACATATTAAATCAGTGCGTATGAGTCATATCATTTTAAGGTCAAGAACAGCATGACAACATATTTTCTTATATTTATCAAGACGAAAACAAGAAATATGCATCATCTGTTGTTTTGCTGCATGTATATAATCAACGTGACAGCCTCTGGCGCAGTGGGAAGCGGAGAGGCCGCGGGTTCGATTTCCGAGACAAAGGTTTGAGTGACCCACAAATAATTGCCGAGTGTTGTGAGACCGAAAGTCTTTCATAGCTCCAGATATCCACGGCACAAGACTCGTAAGTGGAGTCAGGACTACGAGTGTGACTGTTAGATTATTTAATATTATTATTATTAGTGTAGTTAATAGCAACGATAGCCTAGTTGATTGCGGTACGGACTGCCAAGACGAAAGTCGTAGGTTCAAAACCCAAGTGGCATACACCTCTGACTTTTCTAAAGCTATGTGTGTATTAAAATGTTAATTATCGTTTGCTTTAGCGGTGAAGGAAAACATCGTGAGGAAACCTGCATACCTGAGAATTTTTCGAAGATATGAGAAGTCTGCCAACCCGCATTAGGCCAGCGTGGTAGATTAAGGCCTAACCCCTATCATTAGTAGAGGAGGCCCGTGCCCAGTAGTAATATTATTATTATTAGTGTAAAAAGAAAAACAAAATCTATAGACGATAAAATTATTCAGTTTTCGTCTAACACCATTAATTAAAACACCTAACTTTATTACGTTTTTCGTTGTAATTCCCTGAATTAATCCACCATTCTAAACTAAACTCAAGGTTCCACAAACAAAAGCTGTACGGTATAACTAAAACATGGGTATTGGCGGGCGCTAAAAATCTCACTTGTGGCGATGATGTCATGATATAACAGTGCAAGATCTTGAACGTTAACCTTGCCGTACGTATATATATGGCGGTTTGAAACTTGTGAGATGAAGTTGACTCGATAAGGTTTTGTTGAGGTCAATACATATAGGTTCATTTCTCTTCTGCCTTAGTTATAGATCTTGTAAGTTTGACAGTTTTTATACTGCTTAATCCTAATAACTGTGTGGACCAGCCATCTTACCAACCTTGTCTATTAACTCCCAAGCGTTTTTTTTTATATCATTGTCCAACAAACAAGCCAGTGGGTCACCTGATGTTAAGTGATCTCCACCGCCCATGAACATCCACAATACCGAAAGTATCATGTATGCGCTGTCGGCCTTAAAGGACAGGAATAGGGATTAGGGAAGGGAAGGGGGAATCTGGGCCTCCGGATATCTCACTTACCATACGAAACGCGACAGTAAACTGTCACTTTACGTTGGTTTTCTGTGAGACAGTGGTACTACCCCGGTCGAGCTGGCCCATTCATGCTGTAGACAAATATGTCTACAGCGTGGCTCTACCACTACTAAAAAAAATGCGTTTGGGAAAACAATTGCATATTTTATATTAGGTAAGCAGTATGTCAAATAAAGTATAGATGTGCAACATTCATTTAATTCAATCCATTTAGTGAAATTCCTTATTAATTACATACATTTAGCTAATATTACGTAATGGGGCATAGATATGAATAGATAAATCAACCAGTATTAGAGAAATTTGTAATTGATTACATACATTTAACTATTTTGCGTAACGGCGCGATAGAGACGAATAGTTGGCCGTCATTATGAATGGAAAGGTTAAAGGCACATATTTTTACCGGTCTCTCTTAATGCCAGAGCAGTAATGTCAAGGCGGGTGGCAAATAGTAAATCAATTTATAAGATATAATTAATCAATTCTTAAAGACTGCCTCGCGAGCGCAATAATTGCGTACGCGATGCGACTGCTGTGCTGAGGTCTCGGGTTCGATCCCCGAATCAGGTAAAGTGATATTCGTTTATTATAATATTTTAAAATACAATTAAAACAAAGTATAATGACAATGATTTCTATTAATGTTATCTATTCTTTATACGCGCATTCTTGCATTTCCACGAAAATGGATCAGGTAAAGTGATATTCGTTTTTTATATCACGAAGTATTTATTATCGGCCCGGAGTCTGGAATTTTGCCTGGAATAAGCTCAGCAAAATGTGGGTGTACTTATTACAGCTCTGCCTATCCCTTCGGGAAGTACAAGTATGTATGTTCTACAATACGACAGTTAGTGAAAATATTATGAAAGTAAAACATAAAGCAATGTCAAATTTATCGTCCACTTTTTAAATATGTTGCAAAATAATTATAATTTTATGACTCTACATCCTGGAATCTTGAGGTCAAGCCTCGGTACAACCTCTTAAATATTTTACCGTTCATATGTTCCAATTATACTAGTGAAATATGACATTAAGTCCCTTCGTCGTGCAAAACAATTATTGTGTCGAGAAATTCCTAAGATGTCTGCAAAATCAATTGCAGTTTGAGATGTCTACAAAGAATATTTCTATCTCAATATAAGAGTTATCAAATAAACTACAACAAATGTTAATAAGTTGATTTTCAATGCAAGTTATCTGGAATACTAGAAAGTTTATTCACTTGTATATACAAGAAACGTTACGATATCTCAAAAGTCGAATGTAACTACATTATCAACTTGTCTAACAAAAAAAAAATAAAAACGCTGCACCTCTAGCGCCTGAAAGCTCCGCTTTAGCTGCTATTTTTCAGTGCAGCATTCAAATAGTCGAGGCGCGGGGTTCTCTTAAAATAGTGGAAAATCTACGTAGTCTTGTCTGCAGCATAACAGAATCAAGAAGATACCAACGGTATGCAGCGGCTCTGCTGTGCCCAGGCATTGCAGGAGTCTATGGGCGGCGGTGACTACTTACCATCAGGTGGCCCGTCAGCTAGTCTGCCTATCCAGCCATTAAAAAAAAAGCCAAACATAAAAATGACGCAGTGACAGCTTGCTGTTGCTTATAGTCAGTGAGATTTGTCGAGGTTCGAATCCCTTTCCAATCCCCAGTTTTTTCCTTTAAGATCGACAACGCACCTATAATTCTGGTAGTGTGGCTGTTCAGAGGTGATTGATCTATTTATAAATAAATATAATATAGTAATAAATACACTCAACAGTCACACACATAGTTCTGACCCCACACTAGGTTAAACTCATATCGTGGGTATCAAGAACTACGACTACGGCCCCACAACACCCAGACCCGAAACAAATATCTGTCTGTCACACAAACATTTGTCTCTGTGCGGGAATCGAACCCACAGTCGTCTCACAGCCGGCTACTTACCCGCTACGCCACGGAGTTGCTCTATTTATTAAGCAGTATTGACAAACTTAGCTCTACTATCTCGTAAATGCAATTTTATGACTACGTCTTGTTTTAATGAGGTCAACACTCACTAAAGCTATACCAACTCAATGGCAAATAAGAATAAATAAATATTTGTTAGTGACGTGTTCAACCTCGCTGACTCAGCCGCCACCTTTTCTTGAGAACTGCACGATTGACGTACCCATGTCTTAATCATAATATTACACATTACCGAGATTTGTAATACTCGTTCCTATAATTTATTCTATAATTCTATGAATTGCCGACCTCGTAGCGTAGTCCGCAATTAATTGAAAACTCCCGGACCATATGTTTAGTGATCCGTAAAAATACGTGCCAGGTCATATAGGGCCAAGGTTTTTGTGATTTCTGATGCTTATAGTATACCAAAACAGGAAATTTTAGTGCGAAACCTGGATATTAGATATAATCCTTAATTGTTGTATAAGATATTTAATTAAAACATTTTATATTGGACATGCAACTGGAATTTAAAAAATCTCCACACATTTATTTCACTGCTCTGCCAAGTCTGAATAAACATCATTGCCGGAAAATTACGTTACGAGTCGTGCAAAAAACTTCAATACCTTATGTTTTACGGAATAATAAACCGCGAGTTAGATCACGACTGCGATAACTCGTGTCTTATAGATGACTGAATCAATGCCCTTCGCCATTATATTAAAAAAAACTTACATTTTCTGATCGCCTTCCACATGCGCCTGAACGGTGAATCCAAACATAGAATTCTCATTTCCCTTATACACAACCCTCGATGGGATGTCCACATTAAATCCGGCGACAAACGCGCACACGCACAAAAATACACACAAAGACAAAGCCATTGTCGATTACGCGTCACAACACAAACAGAAATTAATTATCATACACTATTTATATTATATAATTCGTCCTCATGATTCGTTCGAAAACTTTACGAGATCGTAGTCGTGGAATGACGACCGGCGAAACGTTCTCCCCACACGACGGTCGACGCGGTACTGAGCTGTTCGAAATTCAAAGTTGACGCACAAGGCCGCGATGAGGTAATGCCGTGAAAATAGGAAAATGGCCCGTGAGTATGGATGATGCTTTCGCGCGTATTTTCTTATTAATATGAGCTGTTTATATGTCTGCATGAATATTGTAAATAAGTGAATGATTTCACTCAGTACTGGAGATGTTGACTGATACAAGTCTATTATTTCTTAAAGATAGCAATTTCATTAAAACGTATTTAACAAATACCTACAGTTAATGTTAAAGGCTATTTATAAGTGCCTTTATATGAAATCGAGTGCGTTAAGTGTGGAGGCATGCATTAACATCGTGTTGTTTTTTCGTTTCTTTTTTTTATACCTACCTACTTTTAGCTTATAGTTGCTTTTACAGCTTCACCTAACATTGTGGCAGGCGCTTATGGCGCTCTAGCCAGAAAACATAATATTTGGCAACGGCTTAGCTCAAAGACGCCTTCTAGAAGATCTTCATTTGAGCCCTCGCGTCGCTTGGGATAGTAACAGGGGCCATCTCGATATATTGTGTCTCGAGAATCTATACGCCGACTGAGTTCTTTGGGATCATTAGGATCTCCCAAAACATGTTTTGGGCGACGACGGAGGGAGGAGATTCCTGCGATACTCGAAAGCGCCCTTCTATAATAATATGCGAATTTTAGTGGACTTGCTTTTCAGCTATGGGGTACGAAATTACGAAAATTTACGGATTAAAAGTTACAAAACTACATACATATAAACACACGTATACCATACCATACCGTGCACCCGGTGCGGGCGTGAGCTCGGTATTGGGATATGCTGGCCACTATCACAATATGGGATGGTAATAAATGCGGTGAAAAGTGGGTGTACTGGTTCCACCTCTGCCTACCCCTACGGGGATTACAGGCGTAAGTGTATATGTATATTTATTTACATCGATCCCGCTCTGCATCATACCATCACGTGATAATGAAGTAGGCAAATATCAATGCAATATTATCATAAACTGGTTTTTACCAGTGAAAATAAACAGGGATACAATACTGTGGCGATTATTAATTTTAATTATATTTAAAGACATACTTAGTGTAAGGTACTGCTAAAATTTCAGAATCCATCACAAAGGTGGAGAAATAATTATGTAATTAATAATTAGTTAGTGTGTTAATATATTTTACGCGAAATACATTACTTAATGTTCGTTCTATTACGCCTTTATAAAAAATAATGACCCAATATTAAGCTTCTTGAGAATATACTTCGTTTTATACCATAAATTGACATTAATAGACGGCATCAGTGGCGCAGCTGTAATTGCGTACACGATACACGGTCGAGTAAAAGTGAGTTTTTCTATCGCGAAATACTCGTATCAGCCCGGAGTCTAGAATTGTGCCCCATCACATCACGGGACGGTAAAAAGCTCGGCGAAATGTGGATGAACGTTACATCTCTACCTACCCTTTCAAAGATCACAGACGTGAGTGCGTATGTAAACTATTGTTAAATACAAATAATCAATTTTTCCTTACCAAAAATCCTATTATATCAAAATATTTACGCCCTTAGATAACGGTTAACTAAAACAAAACAATTGCATCAAATCGATACGTTACGGGTTACGAGTTGATTAGTTTTTATTTAACTCGAGACGTGCGGTATCGTAAAATATGGAACGTCGAACAACTGGTTTCGGCCGAAACAATGCGCATAACGAATTTATTATTTTCAACATAGGAACATAACGTGTGAATGTATTAATTCACCAGCGCAATCTGTTGTTTTGGTAGCAAAGGTTTTATGTACATTATGTAAATTTTTAGATTATCTGCCTTTTTACGAAGATGCTTGTGATGTATAAAAAGTTTTTCACAATAGGGTAGTTTCCTGTGTTTAATTGTCAAAAGAGAATCAAAATTGCCTGAAAAAATAGTTTACAATATTTATTTTAAATACTGATATGAGCAAAAATGAGTGTGTAGTGGGAACATATCACTATCTCCCTCGCACAACTGCACAGTCATGGCCATTCTGAGAGGTGACGTCACGCCTCATATCATGCATCCTTTTACTGTCATTTGACAATTACATATTCCGGCAGATTTGAATGACGCCTAATTTACTTAGTTTTATTCGATAATAGTATTTAAGTAATGTAACTTTTTGAATAAAACAATGAAAAAAAACGTGTCCACTACCCTATTCCCATGAAATCATGCCCAGGAACTCAATAATTTCTAAATAAAATATTACGTTAAGATTCTTACGCTAACGGTTTCAAATATAATTTCAAAGCTAGCTACTCTCCCACTGTGGCACAAAGGATGTGCATTAAATTGCTATTATGGCCTAACAGCAAATATTTAAAACGTAACACGCTTACATTGACAACAGACATGTAATATATGTAGTCTATAATGTATGTATGTGGCTTACTGTTTCAGGCATGGCTTTGGCCTTTTAAATTGTAACTATTTCAGACATGGCTTTGGCCTTTTAAATTGTAACTATTTCAGACATGGCGTCGGCCTTTAGAATTGAAAAATATCGGACATGGCTTCCTCCTTTTAAATTGATAAAAACCTCAAACATGGCTTTGGCGTTTTGAAATGGCTTCTCTGTCTTGTCAATTATAGAAACCAGAGAAGACAAAGACCAGATTTGAAAAATAACGACAGACAAGACTGCATGGTGGTAAACCTTGGCCTTCTCTTTTGTAGAAACAAAGAGAATGAAACAAAAAAAATGACTGTGACTTGCCATAGATTGAAGTACTTGCGATATACATTAAGACCTAAGTCTGTGGTATGTAATTTGTGAAACAAGATCCTGCAATTAATTAGGACAAATAAAACTCCACATAAATATGATAACATTTAATAAACGCATTCGATTAAGAATTCCATTACACTAGTGTACATACAAGCTTATAAAAATAGCAGGAATTAGTATAAAACTTTCGCTTACCTAAGTCTTTATTATTATTTAAGCCTGACCTGATATATAGCAAAATATAATTAACATCAACTAAGTTGTATCAGATCAAAATCAGTTATTAAGTTATTAGTATAACAAAAGAATACAGAACCGCACTTAAGGCAATCTGAGGATCACAACCCCCCAACCAAAGCCTTACCGACACAAGTCTACATTTAAAATATGATACAAGTATTATTTTTGCTATAACTTATCAGTTAGACAAAGCTTAGCACAGACACTCTATTTAAACCGCCACATGTTTAAGGTAAAAAGTTTATTTATAAATACCAGGCCAGGCTAAACTATAAATAAAAATACTGAATGCACTATTTCACAGCATTACGAGTATAATAACTGTTAAAATATTTTATATTGTATTTAAATAAATAAATGTAATCTTATATTTATTATACGTCTTTAAATAGTCTTTTAAAATTCAACATAAAAGCCAACATAGCCTTTATATATATATATGTGTTTCTGTGTGAACAGAAACTTAAAGTATATTAAGATAAAAATAACTCATTTCGAATTGTTTTAAAGAAACTATGTCTGTTTTTTTTTTATTAAAATCGATGTTTTGATACGAATTAAGTATACTTAGGCGATTATAATTTGATTGTACGATTTTAATAATTTATTGTGACCCATAATCTTACATTTCATATTGCCAAATCCGGCCCTGCGTATCACTACATTAGATACATAGTTAAAAATCGCATTAATTATTAAAACATTCCAGTGTTTAGGAACCAATTTAAGAATTCATAGTACAGATGTTTAAATAATTGCATAAATATATTATAGGCATTAAATAGTTAGAAATTTTAACTATTGAAAAAATACAAAGTATTATTGAAATAGGAGTAGATTTTTTACTAA
Source organism: Laothoe populi (assembly GCA_905220505.1). Classification (NCBI taxonomy): domain Eukaryota; kingdom Metazoa; phylum Arthropoda; class Insecta; order Lepidoptera; family Sphingidae; genus Laothoe; species Laothoe populi. Next base: position 20,202,264 of record HG992152.1, on the reverse strand, counting down.
AAGATAAAAAATAAAAAAAAATCTAGATAAAAATTTGTTCTGAGCTTCTAACATAAAAAGCGTAAAAAGCTGGTAACACCTAAAATAGATAAGAGTGAAAAATATTAATTTATACACATTAATCCTGCGGTTTGCTTTCTGTAATTACAAGTCTGTTAAATTAGTTACGAGCACCATTATATTACTTATTTTATAGTCTATGGATACGGTAATAAACTTTATAATGTATAGTTATGCAGTTTATCTCGCTTGCTCTGACGGTAAAGTAACTGAACATACCGAGACAAAACACATAAGTAGACGTATATAGCGTTTATTGAGGTATGTAGAGGCATAGCTCTTATCTGAAATGACGCGCCTTCAATCAACACTCAATATTGTATGCAGTAAGGTTCAAAATCGAGTAGCGGGCCGTATCTTTTCAATAATGCGATGCCTTTTGATTAAGGTTGTATAATGTTGTTTCAATTGTAGTAAATTTTCACTATTATTAATATATTAGTACCAGCCCTATATGAAAAGTGTCAAATTGCTGGCAACAGGTCTCCTCATCTAATGAGGGGCTTGACCTCAGTCCACCACGATCGACTAATGCAGGTTGGTAATAATTGTTTTTGACTAGAATTGAAACAACAGGGCCTTAATCACTTAATAACATTTGTATTTTATAAACGCGAAGTCTATCGAGGCATACCACTGGATTCTACTAAGAAACAATAATTGAACTAAATCAATACGATTGACAGACTTCCAACGAGTTTTGGTCAGTGACGGATTCAGAGAATATTTTGGGGGAAATTGCCAGTGGGGCAATAAATCGTCTCAATTCAAGATTGAGCTTCTGAATACGGTAATGGTATATATATATCGTTTATTGGAAAGTCTCTATAAAATTAAAAAACTAACTAGAATGTGTTTCGTGAAAATAATATAGATAAATTAAATTCCTTATATTTTATAGGTTAATTTTTTATCAAAAAAAACTTTCTTTCATACTTAATTATGATGAAGAGTCTATGTTTAGTTTTTAGTTTATATTAAGTCTTTTCCCGCTATTCAACAGTACGAATGCCTAATACTTTATCGACAACATTCAATATTACACCAATGATATGAAAACTCACTCATATTTCGAACTCCTATATATATACAACTCTCAGATCAATCGATATCATTGTTTTGTCATTCCAAAACAATTATCGACTAAAATTAAACTTTAACTCTATTAACATAGATTACATTTTCCATTACCTCCGTGGCGCAGTGTGCGTAACTGAAAGTGCTCGTCCAAGTATTGTAAGCAAACTATTTGTCATTTTGAACCCTTTGTCAGTGAAAGTGTGCAAAGTTCTTACCAAGATGCTTACTTAAGCATTGGTATAATTTTAACAAAGCCTATGATTTAAGACAAGTACGATTGCTATATAAATTCAAATCGAAATCTACTAAATAAATAAACACATACTTTTTTGTTCCATTCTCTTTTAAAAAAAAAGATGGCAAAGGTTCTCCACCATGCCGCCTTGTCTGTCAATACCGATAACTTAATAAATAAATATTGCTGATGTAATCATTATTCAGACCCCAATGACCCCATGTCATCACAAATAAGCAAAGTAAAGACTACCCCCTTTGGTACGTAATACTTGAACGGCTCCAAACGAGAGGTCGCGGATTCAATCCCGCACCGCGATAAATGTTTGTTCGACGTATATTTATTTGAAGTCTGTGTTGTGACCATGATCATAGTTGACACCCACGATACAGGTTCACCTTATATGATCAGTTTGTGTATAACTATTGAGTAGATTTATGTTAAACTGTCATCGAAACTTCATCAATACAATAATTATTACAATCAATCCACGTTTCGCCAAAATATCGCAAAAAAAAAACTGAAAATCTGCAGTCGGTTGCAAATTAAAGCACAAGAATGTAGACAACATCCATGAATATTTACCAACTAATATTTTCATTTAAAATTTTTCTAAATTCAGTCGTTCTTGAAAATTACGCCTTGTTACTGAACGTAGACTAATCTTAAACTAGGTTTATATCAACTGGTTGCCATGACAACCCATAGTATTTTAGACCTAGTTTAGTTAGTCTGTGTTTTATAATAAGACCCGGAAGTTCCGCTGGTGTTATATTATTTCTTCTTAGTAACCGATTGCTATGATTTTGAAAACTTGAAGACACTGGGCGTGCTTTTCTTTTGCGGTTTACTCTCGGCCACCTGCGGACACATATTAATATTATTTTCAGTAAATGCAAATACATACATACATATACAGTCACGCCTGTAATCCCCGAAGGGGTAGGCAGAGGTGTAACCAGTACATCCACTTTTTGCCGAATTTCGGTCCCATAATGTGATAGGGGCGAGCCTATCGCCATGGCACAGGTTCCAGACTCCGGGCTAATACTAAGAATTGCTAGATAGAAAAACTCAATATCACTTTACCCGACCCGGGGATCGAACCCGAGACCTCAGCACAGCAGTCGTAACGCATACGCAATCACAACTGCGTCACCGAGGCATTCAAAAATAAATGCAATTATTTTTCCTTATTATTGTATTTAGTTGTATTGTTTGTTTATATCAGCGCGGAGTCTGGGAATGTGTCTGTGTTTTATATGTAACATTAAAAGTATTCCCCATTAAACGTTAGACATATTATGTATATTCTCGGAATTCATCTCACTGACGCACTGACGTACGTGAGTGGATCAAGGACCCCCCATTACCTGACGTTCATGCGTCAGGTCTAAACTAAACACTTGTATTGCACTAAGTTGCCGTGACCTAATTGGATTTACACAGAATGTGACTTGTTGTTTTAGAAAAACCGCAGAGTAACTTGTATTTAAGGAAAATTAATTGTACCTAGGAAAAATGTGCAAAATGTCTTTAAGTGAAGAATATATTGAACACCAATAGTTTCTTTTTTAAGTTATTTTGTGGGTTGAAATTACGGAATTACGTGCCTTTCTGAAAATTCTTTACCAATAGGAGGTGCATTATTTCTAAGTCCTATAACACTTTTTTACTGTGCTACTGGCAAAGGATAGTAAATAACTTCAGTTTTGTGTTATATTCTTTACCTACTCCCCTCCCCCTTCCCCCGCCTTCTGCTGGGTACCCTAGCCTAGTTTACAAATGAAAAGGGTTTAGGTCTATTCACCTAGTTTACTATGGATTGGTAGATTTTTCTTCTCCGTTCCAGCGAGAGATAATTAATGAATATATAATATGTGTAATCGCACCTACTTGTGGGTGTAGACAGTCGCAAATTTACCCTCACTCCGACAAATAACATAATGTACCACCAGTTTTTCCTTCCACTCTTGTCAATTGTCATTTGTCAATATGAAAATATGTTGCAATGGACAAGGAGTCACAGTACATTTTAGGTTACAGTAGAGTCAACACGTCTCAATTAGTAATACTATCGTTATGCTGGCGTGTATTGTTACTGTAGGCTTTCATCAAATGTAACTTCTAAAAAATATTAAGGCAAACTAGCCATTTCTGTATCAAAAGGATATTAAAAAGGTAATATATAGTGGTAGAGCCACGCTGTAGACATATTTGTCTACAGCGTGAATGGGCCGGCTCGACCGGCGTAGTACCACTGTCTCATAGAAAACCAACGTAAAGTGACAGTTCACTGTCGCGTTTCGTATGGTAAGTGAGATATCCGGAGGCCCAGATTCCCCCTTCCCTTCCCTAATCCCTATTCCTGTCCTTTAAGGCCGACAGCGCATACGTGATAATTTCGGTATTGTGAATGTTCATGGGCGGTGGAGATCACTTAACATCAGGCGACCCACTGGCTCGTTTGTCGGACTATGCTATAAAAAAAGGTAATAAGTAATGAAATACAAGCCAAAATCAATTTTATTTCCATAACACTAAAGTTAAAAATAGCATGACATACATGACCGGCTAGACAAAAAAATATCTAGATGTAAATAAAACGGTAACATACGGTCCTCTCGCCCAGCAGGAGTCGTGCCTTGTCCTCCTCGTGCGGCTCCGGCGCCGCAGCAGCTCGCCGGTGCAGCTGCAGCTTCTGGCGGATGGCTTGCGACAGAATCACTCTACATAACACAAACGTACAGTCCGCACATTAAAACTGCCGACCTACCACCATCACTTAGAGCAGTCTTGTTGTAATATTACAATGAGATTTTATGCCATGAATTCGCATTGTAAAATTACAATAACACTGCTCTAAGAGGTCGTGGTAGGCCCCCAGGACACAATGTTGCCAGATTTCCGACCACAGTGGGATTTTATTTATAAGTAAAAATTCGAGACAACAAAAAAGGAATCAGTAGTATTTTATAATGTGATTATTTTTATGGTATGGGTGATTCAAAGGTAAACTCTAACATGAAACAAAAAAAGCCCTGATTTTTCATTCATAAAAAGCACACCGACATCAATAAAAACCAATTATGCGTCCCTATAAATTTGATGGTTGCCCTCGATTTTTCTGAGATCCCATCATCAGATCCTGACTTGGTGCCAATGGGACCACCTGGGAAGTGTACCCTTTTAAACAGAAAAGAATTTCTCGATTCAGTCCAGGCGTCTTCGAGTAATCGGGGAACATAATTAAAAAAACCGACGAATTGAGAACCTCCTTCTTTTTTTGAAGTCGGTTAAAAATCAGTCTCAATATTCCAATAATTTCATTAGATTCAATACTTTAAAGTTGGATCATTTAACGGAAGGCAGCGGCTTTGTTGTGCCCTGGCATTGCAGAAGTCTATGGGCGGCGGTGACTACTTACCATGAGGTGGCCCTATATCTATATCAGGTGGCCTATCAAGGTACTAAAAAAACATAAAGGTGCTTACATACTTGGAAACGTTACTTACTTCCTGGTGTCATTCTTGGTGGCGAGCAGCAGATCCAGCCAGGTCCACGTCACGTTGTGGTACTCCAGGGTCGGCAACACCAGCGGCAGATCCCGTACATCTTCCAGGTTCTTCTCCTTACTGCCTTTGTACGACACTCTGACAGGAACCTCGGGGATCTTGATGTATATGAATAATTTGTTCTTCTCAGCTCGTTCCTGTTAAAAATAATTACTGTTAAATGTAAAATAGAACAAAACTGTAAATAAATTGGGTTTGTTATGGTTACTATTTATCAACGATTGACTTATCTAATGGAATTGACATCCAATACTTGGTCTTCTGGGTTACATTTCATAATAAATACCAGTAAATCAACAAATCAATTAACTAAATACTAGCACAGAAAATAAATTCCAGAAGACGTCAGTCGTTAATATACTTACTGAATACTAAACTTGTGAAAGTTACTTAAACCGTCACGGAATCAAACTAAACCCTAAATCATGGCAATAAAACGTTATAAGCGCAACACTTAAAGGCTGGAATGATTTTGGTATTATTAAATCATTAAAAAATAGAAAAATTCTCCGGAAAATTGAAACATTCCGGAAACATTAATTTTTTTCTAGGATATTTCAATCTCTTAGATTATCGATAAATTTTATCTTCCCTTCAAAACTATGGGCTAAAGATAGTTTGTTATATATCAGAAACCTTCACACCGGCAACCCTTATCCCAACTTACCTTCATTTTCTCGACATCGTCCTTGTCTCTCTTATCCCTCTTCACGTAGAAGTTCGAGTTGGAGTCCTTGCTCTTCTTCTTCACTTTCTTGGACCCTGAGGAGACGAGACTGGCGGAGGAGGAGGGTCGCAGGGTGCCCTCGGCCTCGTCCTCGGCATCGTCGATTGCGTCCGGATCACGTTCAGGGAAGCAAAACTTCAGCATAGTGTTGAAGAACTTCTTTGTAAGACCTGGGGTGAGAAAATATATTTTATTGAAACACCGAGAACTGTTTGGATGGGTGGATGTTGTATTAGTTAACCCAATCGAATACAATTATCAAAATTTCTGTACATTTGGTGCAGATAACACATTACATACAGACCCATTGAGTATGTACTTTTTGAAGTCGATAAGAAAAAGTTTTTTGCAGTGCATGATAGATAAACAGTCATCTGTTCAGATTCCCGGGCAATGATCTACTATGCAAAGCGAAATCGCAACGACCTCAAACAAGTAATAAGCACAAACAAATATTTAATATCTACTTTATTATACCGTATTTACGCAAGTGCTGAAATTATTTCAGTCGGTATTTTAATTCACATTTATACAATTTATAGTGTTGTTTTGCAAGTCATTTTAAATTAAAAAGACGGCATTGCAGACTCTGAATACGGGAACTCCATTGTATATCCGATATCGATTGTATGTCTATTTGGAGTCGAGAGTTATGAGTCGGTTCTGTACCTGCACTTGTTCTGGTATTGAGTGTGATGATGAAATAGTGGTGAGGTGTGGTGTGGGGTGGTGTGGGGTGGTGTGTGGTACTGACCGATCCGTATGGGCACGATGTTGACCTCGAAGTGTTCCTTGACGGCGATGCCTCCGACGGGCGGCCGGTCGCGACAGAACACGCGCAACGCTGCGCGGCGAGCTAGTGGCGCGCGACCCGACGGCTCCTGCGGCACCAGCACCTGCACACACACAACACATCATCACAACAACATAACACAGACACATTCAATTCATACATGTACACACACATACACACACACAGACACGCTGAGTTCATTCGATCTGTTAATGCAAACATTAACAGATCGAATGACCTAAATTTATTTTATAATTCATTTCAAAACTAAATCAATAGCCGTCGTTACTAGTCATCTTATACAGTCTATTATTTTGATATAGAACTTATAACTTTAAACGATAGATAGCTCATAGCTGAGTACTAACGATTATCGAGGGAAGGAAAGGAAAACTTCCTTATTGTTATGGTAAATTTGAAATAACGTAAAAAATAGAAAACAACGACATACAATTATTTTTAATTCTGAAGAATTTTTGAACTGTTATTTACAGCCTACAACACTTTTTCATCTTGTCCCCCATAGGAGCGCGGGAACGTCTAAGTGAGAAAAGACGTTCCCGCGCTTTCCGTCGTTTATAAATGTAAACCGAGTTTAAAATCAGTGAAATGTGACGACAATGAATAAGTAAATGGCTTAATTAAAGCCTTGTTATTGAAGAGTGAAGATTTTATACTGAATACATTATTTGAACAACATAAGAAACCTATGGGAAAGGAATGGAGAATGGCGGGAATAAGAGACGTGGCTTCGGCCGGAGAATTCATGATAAATTCTTTTGATAAAAGAATAAATAAATGGCTTGATTGAAGTGAGAGTAAGAGTGAAAATGTTATACTGAAGACTATTGAACTATTTACAGTGATTTGATTCGTGTGAAATACAATTATTACAATGTATCCGGCTGAAGGACATGTATCCATGGCCATGAAAATAATATTAAAAAAAAAAAAAAATTGTCCCCCATATGAGATTGTCCTCCTTACCTCTACCCTCCATACTAACGATTAATGATATCTGCTGACTGAATACTGAAAACGGCTGTAATATAAGACAGTACATACCTCCGGGAAGGGTTCGTTAGGCAGTAGGTTCTTGACACTCACGTACCCCACCTCGAGTTGATGTTCTACAGAATCGTCAGACCTAGACGTTTTCGTGTACCTGAAATCATTTTTTTTATTATTTTCGTCCGCAGCTTTGCGAGTATCGATTTATATCATTCTGTAATAGTTTACTAACGAATACCATTTCAAGTTGTATCATGTGTACAACATTCATGACCATGCTCAATGGATTAATTAAACTATTATTGCTATTGTGCCAAAAACAAAGGTTTTTTTTTATTACATATTCCGACAATCGAGCCAGTGGGTCACCTGATGTTAAGTGATCTCCACCGCCCATGAACATCCACAATACCGAAAGTATCACGTATACGCTGTCGGCCTTAAAGGATAGGAATAGGGATTAGGGATGGGAAGGGGGAATCTGGGCCTCCGGATATCTCACATACCATATGAAACGCGACAGTAAACTGTCACTTCACGTGGAGTGAGATATCGAGGGATCGGTTTCGGCACTCAGATAAATGTTTGTGTGATCAAATATTGATAGTGTGAGAGTGCTATAGTTCCCGACACCCCGTCACGCGTGCCATAGGATAATTGTATGTTATTGTGGTGTTAGGGGTGTGTATGACTGTTGAGTGATCAGTAAAAGGTTATGTCATACAGGAAGTTGGTGAGCAGCAGGTCGGCAATCCCGAGCTGTCCGTCTGCGTCGGTGAGTCTCCAGCGCGCGCTCTTGAAGCAGATCTCGTTGTACCGGTGCGGCGTGGGTCGCGGTGCCCGGGGGGCGGGACCCCCCGCGCCGCCCCGACCCCCACACGTCGCCTCGCGCCACGCACGCACCATCGCGTCCAGCTCCTCGCCCAGCGACCACACGCACTCCTTACACTCGTTCACCTGACACGTATCGACTATCGATAAACCACATCTACTACTATTTAGAAATCTCACTTACTGGTACTCTTAAAAAAAGCGAGAAGTTTCTCAACTGATCCAGCATAATTATGTTTGACACTCTATTTAGACAGCTCTGGATACTTTATTTGGGAAACTCCCATCTTGCATAGGTGGCAAAACAGTGACTTTACGGTGTCAGGATACAAATATCGATATTTTTTTGGTGCATTACACATGTTACAATCGTTAATTTATTAGTACTTTAGCATTTAACTTTTTTCAAAATATCAACTTTTTTTTTACAACTAAAATGACTAGTAAATGACATAACAGTACCAAATATCGAGGTATGTAAGATTATTCTAAGAACTTAATTATATTATCATAATTTAAAATAATTATATTACCTCAATTATTTGAATTAAAAAAGCGGCACATACAAGTCGATAAAAAATATACCTGATCATCAAGACTCTTCAACTCGGCAATAGCGACAGGATCGTTGCCCGTAATCGATCTATTCTTCAAGTAGTATTCCTTCTCCAAACGTCGTAATCTGGCTAGTGATTCTCTGACCTAAGAACCATACACGGCAGTTATCGATACTTTATCATTATCGATACATTTTTGAAATGAAATCGTTTATTTATCATGTAGGCAATTACATAGCTTTTATGACAAGTTAGAGAAAAAAAATGAATGCATATCAGCTTATGTATACATAACAAACATAGCATCATCAATACACTAGCGATTTCTTTCTTCATTTACAATAAAATAATTAGTTTTAGGTTTACATTGATATTACATACAGTCATTCAATAGAAGCTCACTGGAAATTCAGACAATACACATGATGCACTTGCCAAAACAAAGGCAATAAATAAATACAGTGTAATGAACACAGGACAGCATTGATTATATGACAATACTAGATTTTGCATGCAGCTTCGCCTTCGTTTGGTAGTTTTTTTTAAAGAAAAGGTATAAAATCCACGAAGACATCTTAAATTACATCTATTCCATAGAAACCATCCCATGTGTGTTTTTCCAGACTATAATTTATTTCTGTGCCAAATTTCAACCAGATCCGTCCAGCCGTTATATCGTAATTGAGTAACAAACATCCATCCATCCATCCAAATATTCGCATTTATAAGAAATTATGAGTCAAGTAAGTGTCCAAACTGTCATATTAGAACATCGTCCCTGCCTTGTGTTGTGTTGTGGTGTGGTGTGGTGGGGTGTGGTGGTTACCTGCGTCTGCAGCTTGTGTATGAGGTGTCGCGGGTCCTGGTCCTGGTGCAGCTGCAGCTGAAAGCGCATGCGCGCGCGTCTCTCCAGCGTGCGGCGCCGCTCCGGCTCCACGTGCAGCACCACGTTGTTCACCACGTCCAGGAGCATTGCGTACTGGCGTATTGACAAACGACAGGATATTACTTGACCATTGTATAGAGCATAGACAAACACATAGTCGATATTTATTATTTAAGTAGATCCAATGTACCCGCTCGGTTGTCTAACCAAGGCTAAGATTCGATTACAGTTTTTTTTTTGTTTGGACATACATCAATATTAAATTTTTGGAGCTTGTGTGGTAACAGTAGGCAGCAGCTTTGCTGTGTCCTGGCATTGCAGAAGTCTATGGGCGGCGGTGACTACTTACCATCAGGTGACCCATCTGCTAGTCTGTCTATCCCGGCACTTAAATACGACGTATATACAGCACTACGTACTATGTACTGACCTGCAGCGAGTTGGTGCACACGTCGAGGTCGTGGTGCATAAGGGTGAAGGAGTCGTAGGGCGGATGCGCCTGCGGCCAGCCCGTCCCCCCTCCACCCAGCGGTTCCGCCTCCTCGTGCGATATGTAATGGAACTCGCACGCACAACGGGACACGATGCGTTGTAGCTGTACCAGCGAAATTACATTCATAATTTACGTTATTGCTTGGAAATATCGTACCCAAATATGTCGATAAAAAGTTCATCTCATTGCCAAATTTATCGACTCGCATTACAGGACAAATTAATTATAACGAAGCGTCTTTGGAGCGCCTTTCTATGAAAAATATATTAGTCTAGCTGTTGGCCGCGGCTCCGCCCGCGTTGGGGTTATTTTCTGAAGAAAAAGTATACAATCCATGGACGCATCTTAAGCGTGTAATAACACCTTTCCATATTTTGCTATCCCATAGGAAGCGTGCATTTTTCCCGAATAAAGAGTAGCCTATGTGCTATTCCAGACTGTAATCTATCTCTGTGCTAAATTTCAACTTGATTCGTTCTGCCGTTCTGGCGCAATTGAGTAACAAACATCCATCGATCCAAACACTCCGCATTTATAATAGTAGTAAGATTACGCTAAGCTTAACATAATCTTCTCTAATTATTTGTATCGATAAATATATAAGAAAGCTTTGTACAAGTCACCTGAGCAAGTCCAGTATCGGCACTGGGTCCAACGGTGCGTCCAATGACACCGCCAGCAGAGTGACCACTACCGACCAGCCGGGGTACATCAGGTAAGGTGCTGATCTCCGTGCCTTGCCATCGCTCTTCTATCTCCTCTACCGATACCCATTGGATGTTTTCTGTCGATAGAATTTTAGTTTGTCAAATTAACTAAATTATACATTTGATCAGTGCGAAGAGATAATTAAAAAAAAAAGGGTTGGGTGAGCAAATTTAAGTTCATATATCAATAATTCAATGATAGAATATCGACAAAATATGTGTCGAAATTATGTGGCGTTTAAGGTACGGCAAGAATGTTATTTATAATGTGTTGAAAGGAGTCAGTTGCAAGATTTTGTTCTTGGATATGGAGTGTGAAATGATGGCAACATTATTGCAAAATTATGCTCTATTTATAAACACCTTTGGCTATTCTGTCTGTTTTTAAATGCCACCTATTGTGTGACCAGTAATTGAGAATTCATTATAGTGGTCTATAAGAGGTCTCACCACAGATTCATGTTACAAATTAAATTAAAAGCATGTTATAGATTTCATTAAGATTATATAAAGTACACCGACTTCAATAAAAAACAAATTATACGTCCCTAAAAATTTGAGGGTTGCCCTCGATTTTTCTGAGATCTCATCATCAGATCCCGACTGTGTGCCCATGGGACCACCTGGGAAGTATTATACCCTTATAAACAAAAAAGGATTTCTCTAATCGGTCCAGGCGTCTTCGAGTAGCCGGGGAACATACAAAAAAACTGAAAACCTAAGAATGAATTGAGAAGCTCCTCCTTTTTTTGAAGTCGGTCAAAAAAGATCCTGCTTCAGTTGTATATACCATGCAACCTCCGTGCGTCAGCCGCGAGCGCTGACACAGTGGCGTAGTACTGCATGGCCGTGAGCGCTCCCGACCAGGCGCTGGCGGGCGGCGTGCGTCTGACGCGCTGACGCACCTCGGCACGCGCCGCACACACCACCACGTACCCGCCGCTCTCGCTGCCGCGCAGGGCCACTTGCGAGTTCACCAGCTCGACTATAACATATACAGATAAAATAAATAAATAACACCTAACAGTCACACACATAGCCCCAGCCCCACACTAAGATACGAGGCTTGTGTTGTGGGTATCAGGGACCTAGAGAGACGCACCCTCTCACAACACCCACACCCCGGACACAAATGTCTGTCTGTCACACAAACATTAGTCCCGGTGTGGGAATTGAGCCCACGGCCTCTCATTTCACAGCCGGCTACTCGCCAACTGCGCCACGGAGGCTGTCTCGATGACAGGAGAGATGCTCGTTAGTTATCGATTAATTATGTTATTCAATTTGATCTATAAACCAGAAGTCGGCCAGCATGATGGTTTCAAGACTTGATCCCTTTCATTAATGGAGCAAGCCCATGCCCAACAGTATGGCAATATTTTCTTATCTAAGAATATAATTCTTTTTTTTAGTGCCTCGATAGGCAAACGGGCCACCTGATGGTAAGTAGTCACCGCCGCCCGTTGTTTTATTTAATAACAAGAATTCCTATACAGGTTTTTTAAAACATATATTTTATATGTAATACCGAATTTGAAGCTTAGTAGTAGTTATAGTATCATTGTGTAAAGACATTTCTTTAAAATACTATATATGAGTTTGAAGACTATATATGAGTAGTTCATAGATGTTTACGTAAAAGTATACGTTTAGCGAACAGCGTGTACTGACTGAGGCAGGCCGTGTGCGAGTTGTCGTCGTCGAGCAGATGCCTGTTGTTGTGGTGGTGGGGGGCGGCCGGCTCGGCGCCGCTGAGCTCGTCGCTGAACACCACGGGCGCCTCGCCCCCAGCCTCCGCCACCAGCGCCGCCAACATGCCGCCGCCGCACCACCCCACGCCGGCGTTCATCTGTACAGAACACATCGACATAGACATCATAGGCATCGATGCACTTACAAAACTAACACTAACGTGGTCTTTTTATACTATGTGTTTATTAAAGTCAAATCAAATCTAAATCAAATGTTTATTCAATCCATAGAATGTTACACATTATTTAGATTCACTCAATTTTTGTACTAAATTTTCAACAACAAGCAAAAGAAGAATGAAATATATCGATAAATTTTGTTAATAGAAACATCGACATTTCAAATATAACTGTCGATGGAGTATAATTAGATATTTACTTGAGAGGACGTAGAAGGCGGTGGTGATATAACATCTGCTTCACGTTGATGCTTGGGAGATGTGGTCGGCTGCTCTTCCTCTTTCAAAGCTTTCGTCGACAAATTTTTCTTTAATTGCTGCAAATTAACAACACATTTTATTGTAATTACACTAGGTCGCGCTATTGGTAGGTATTCGAGTAAGAAGAACATTTTCTATTTCATATCATACATGATATCTGGGGCCTACGCGTTAACCTTTTTTTTATACCACGATGGTGGCAAACAAGCTTACGGCCCGCCTGATGGTAAGCGGTTACCGTAGCCTATGGACGCTTGCAACACCAGGAGCATCACAGGCGCGTGGCCTAATAATAACTATATGATATATCTGATGTTATTATCGATAAAAAATGCCAACACATCAAAAAAGCCTTTTTCTCGCTATTATACGAGTAGAGCTGCGGTCAAATGTTAATCTTATATAAATGTACTCTCGCTACTTGATACTCTAACTGAACGATACTGTGCTTACCATCAAGTGCAATGTGGTTACTTTGGCGTGCCATTTTTTTTAGTGCCTTGATAGGCAGACTAGCAGACGGGCCACCTGATGGTAAGTAGTCGCCGCCGCTCATAGACTTCTGCAATGCCAGGACACATCAAAGCCGCTGCCTACCGTGAGGATAAAAAAAGATTACAAATGTTCGATAAATCACCTGCGTCTTGATGTAGGTGTCGATGAGCGCGAAGGCGAGGTCCCTGTTGAGCTTGGTCCAGGCGCCGCGGAGGTCGTGCACGGCCAGCCGGTGTGCCACGCCCCCGCACGCCTCGCGCCCGTACGACACGCGCCGCACCGACAGGCAGTAACACTTCTCCATCGTCGCGGGGCTCAGCGCCGACAGCTGCGGACACAACCATACAGACTTGACTGGGAAATACGAGTATGTACTATAACATAAACTCGCGTTTTTATCCACGAAATGATAAGAACAAAGACATGATAAGTAAGTGAATAGCTATTACAGACAGAAAGGAGAATGACCAGGAATATATGGACCACGGTACAAGTTTGCGTCAATTCCAAAGTTGTTTTAAATAGTTTATAAAGTGTCCAAATACTATCTAAAGTATACATTTTTTTAATTGGAACGCGAGTTTCCATGTTTTTTGTGTAATAATAATATTTTTTGTGTAAACTGTAGGTATATAAAGATTTAAACGTAAGACTAGGCAGTATGGTCGATTGACTATAGCCTGTCCTTTGGACGAATAAAAAAAACTGTAGGTATTACGTCAATTTAAATTGGTAGTCATTTTTAATCAACAATATGTCTTATTAAGTTTTAAAAGAAATCCCCTATACAACACAGACACTCTGTTTGCCAGAAGACTTCAAAAATAAAGAAATTAATTTAAATATTATTTTATCTTGAGGCGCGAGAAAAAGCAGTACCAAGAATGGGCATTCTCCTTTAAATCCTACACATAAATATAATAAATCAACAAAAACATCAATAAAAATGTGTAAAAACTCACATTAAGCACACTAAACTAAAAAAAAAACTTTAACGGTTTCTTTCATTACTAAAAATGTTAAATCGCATCAAAATATCGACTATTGAAAATCTAATTACAGTTATCGATACATCGATAATACAACTTACCTCATCCCCTTCCCTATCGTCATTAACGGTGGCAAGCGTCTTGAGCCATATCTCAGCATCATTTATATCACAGTTCATGTACACAGTGGTCCAGTTGGCGCGTGGTCGACGCACGAGGCCGTCCGTCGTGGGCACTAAGGTCAGCTTGTGTTTGGACCCGCACGTTACTCTGGCGCCTAGCACTTCGATGCCACGTTGGAGTGATGATGATGACCAGTAACACACCTGGAAAGAGGAGATAGTTTACTATACTGAAAAATTCTATTGTGTATAAGAAAGTCGATAAAATATTTAGAAACAAGAAGTAATGGGAGTTCAAGATTTAGAATTATGCACTTTTTATAGCAATGGCTAGCTAATAAGCAAACGAGCTACTGATGGAACGAGATCTTCATCGTTCTTTAGCATCCAAAATACTAAAAGACCATGGGGGTATTGCTGTGGGATAGCAACATAAAAGAGAATGGGAATTGGTACTGGGAAAGGCATTTGAGTCCCGAAATTCACCACCGTACATAACATAACAAACTGTCACTTTACGTCGGTGTTCTGAAAGACGCTGGTACCAGTACCAGCGTCTTAGGAGGTATTATATTAATTTCCGCCCGGATAGCGACCCCCGTACACAGGGTGTAAAACCTGCCATAGTGGCACACGCAAGTGTGTCGCGTTCCGGGATCAGCTAGTGTACATCCGATTTTTGTCGGGGGTCTATAGTTGGGGTACGATGTTTGGCCGTTTAGCAGCCTTCTGAGTACTCTGACACTAGACCCTCGACTTTCTTGCAACTGATATATTCTGTCTCACCTGCAAGTTATGTAGTGTGACAGAGACGTTGACGCTGCGGTAGTGTCTGGAGAGCTGCGGCTTGCGCGGCCGCACGTTACCGAACAGGCGGCCGCGACGAGTCGGACGGGTGATGCCCGACAGGATCAGCTTCAGGCTCTCGAACCATCTACACAGTACACACATCGACGAGAGATTAGGACATTATGAGCCGCCACTGCAGCAAATAGTTTAAAGTACAAAATGTCATTAAAGTCGAACCGCACTCGGCTGCCCGGTTACCTGTTACCTGATATCCTTATCAGGCAGTGTGACGTGCAGCGTGAGCTGCAGTCTCTAAACGTCCGGAAGGCCAGTAAACCTGATAGTATCCCAGCGTACGTTCCTAAAAAGTGAGCAGCGGAGTTGTCTCCTGCACTGACTCGCCTATACGTCATCTGATTGTCCTACCTCTCTCCCCAAAAAGGGTGAGCGGTCAGACTCTAAGTGTAAAGTCTGTGTAAAGTCATGGAGCGACTGATAAACAGCCCATTGGTCCGCTACCTAGAGGATTACTCGTTTATCGATGACAGACAATACGAGTTCCGTCATAACCGATCAACGGGTGATGTTCTTCTAGCGTTTGTATTACATCACTGGCGGGAGGCTATTGACAGGCGTGGCGAGGCTCTGTCGTTTGATAGGTTGTCTCGCAGTGCAGTGCCGTCCAATTAGAGTATCAAGTAGCTCACTACTTGATACTCTAATCAACGCTTACCATCAGATGCAGTGTGATCAGATGCAGATGTTTTGCCGTGCCAAAACATAGAAGATCACCCGTTGATCGGTTATGACGGAACCCGTCTGTCGTTGATCAACGAGTGATCCTCTAGGTAAAGAACCAATTGACATTGTTGTATTATATAATTTTGCAAATGGTTTTTTGAATCTTTCACGTTTAAAATAAGCGAATGCTCATGCGCAGATTTTGCAACACAACTTATTCATAGACGTCATAAATAATTTTGTACTATATTCATAAGTGAGCTAAGATTACTATCTTAGCTTAGCACTTAGTTCGGGATAAGTACTACCTATTCCGCAGTAGTAATGCAAAATACATATCAAATATTGTAATTACCTGAGAGTACTTCCATACAACAGTACTACCGGCCCGTGAGAATCTTTATCGTTAGGCTTCGTCTCGAAACTCAGATGCAGATCCAGTCCTTGAGATCGAAACGCTCTGTACGAGTCGTGCTCCTGTTATTTAAAATCGAATATTAGGAGATAAATAAACATTAATATATGAGAATCAGAGGTAAATTAAATGTGCGTGTGTGTATGTTATCGAGTTTATAGGTCAACAAATATGTCGAGAAATACAGTACAGTTAAATGTGAAACAATTTACAGCAGAGCCTAGCAAACTTTCTACTATCGCACCGCTCGCCATCGACAGGGAGACATCCACAGACATTGGAACCTAATGTGCGCGACCAGAGGAATATCCTGCCGCGAACGCTCTGGATGTGAAATGAGCTCCCTGCCGAGGATTTCCAAGGGGACTACAGTATTGGGGTTCCTCAAGAAGAGAGTAAATAGATTCATGAAGGGTCGGCAACGCGCATGTGATGCTCCTGGTGTTGCAAGCGTCCATAGGCTACGGTAACCGCTTACCATCAGGCGGGCCGTAAGCTTGTTTGTCACCATTGTGGTATAAAAATATGGATTTTTAAATAATGCTATTTTTATTAATGATACCGAATTTCTTACTAAAAATAAATAAGTTCCCAGGGTTATTGTGCCTTCAATACTATGTATGAATGATTTTCAAATAAGCTGACTTTCAAGTTTTAATTCAAAGTTTAAAACAAAATTTTACTTCTTATCATATAGCGAGCGGGGGTTTGCAATCTTATTCTGGCTTTTATACGTGGGGTGGGGATCCACAACGAAGTTGAAGTTCAGATTTAGTTGTATATTTGGTGGGTGGTGGTTGTCAGATGGTGGTACCTGGTTGCTGGAGTACTCCGGCAGCCTGGTGGGAGCGCACGGCGCCACGGCGAGGTGGTCGCGTGCGTCCGCCACAGTCAGCCAGCCCAGTTTCACAGCCAGCCGCAGCGCCGGCACCACCACCACGCGGCAGTCGTCGTACTTGCTGGCCGTGCGCACCAGCACCTCCAGCGACCCCAGGAACCCCAGCTTACCTGCAGTCAACTCACTCTTCGTTTTAACCCTGTTTGTCTCTATAGTTCGCCGTATCGTGCACCGACGAAACAGACCAAACTAGCCCTTATTGACCAGCGATTTAAAACATTGACTTTAAGGAAATAAAGTTTATTTTGGCTTGAATTTTTTTCACTATTTATTACCTGATATATTTTAAAAGCCTTGCAACCCGTAAAACGCAGACAGACAAATGTTAATCCGCAAATATCTGTTTCAAGTCTAGATGGTGTGATATCAAAAAGCAGGACTGATTTATTTACAGTACACGTCGATTTTCGAAAGTCAGGCTGACATGACATCGTTGCGTTTCATACGGTGACATTTCTACAAACAAAACTTGCCGCCTTTTTTAATCCTGGCACGGCAAAGTCACCACACTGCGCCTGAGGGTAAGCGCAGTATCGTCCACTTAGAGTATCAAGTAGCAAGAGAAAGCTATACCTCTGTACTCGACACTATCAAAACCATTTTTATGCCCATTTTATACGCCTTCTTTATCTTTACGGTTAAAAACCAATGCACCATTCTTCTGTTGGTGTATATAAGCGGACTCTTACTATCAGGTGCCTCACTGGCTAGCTTGCCGGCATGTATTATGAAAAATCCTTACCTATAATTTAACTTGGCCGGTCTAAAATTAGTGACTTCACCCGCCCCCTACGTTTTCGTCACCATGTAATCTTAAAACCGATAGCTGTGACACCGTTCCGGACTAACTTCAGATCGGATAAATTAGGTTGCAGCTATTTTAATTAAAGCACTAAAATTAGAGAAAACAAGCTAACTATGATTGTCATACTCTAGTCCCTCATTTATTTAGAGGACCCGACACTGTATCTCACAACTAAACATGAGAGGTTCCTGTGTAAGTTCCATAGTGAAGTTTACCACAATTAGAAATGCTATTAATCATCCATGTTACCACAGAGTACACAAGCTATCTACTACACCCCGTGGCCTGGTTCTTTAGTTTTATCTACTCACCATTAGTCCAATCCAGCACCAGGTCGGTCCAGGTGACCTCCATCTCCTCGGTGGTGTTGTAGGGGTCCAGGGACACGTGCAGCAGACACGTGAACTTCGCGCAGTTGACGGTAAGTCGCCCGTGCATCAGCAGACGGACCTTGTCCCACCACGCGAGGGGAGCTGAGGGATCCAGTGACGGTCGGGATACTTGGTCGAACGCTGGGTGGATAAAAATACGTAGTGTCCTTTAAGATCCTACTTTTAACCGACTTCAAAAAAAGGAGGAGGTTCTCAATTCGCCGGAATCTTTTTTTTATGTATGTTCCCCAATTACTCGAAGACGCCTGGACCACCAGGGAATATACTTCCATTGGCACCAAGTCAGGATCTGATGATGGGATCTCAGAAAATCGACGGAAACCTTAAAATTTTATACAGGCGCATAATTTGCTTTTTATTGAAGTCGGTGTACTTTTTATGAATTAAAAACATTTTATAACAGTAATTTTACACCAGTCCAGTCCGGGTTTTAACGAGTGTTAATTATATCTTAATTTAGGGTTGAGCGTATTTGTATAACTGTTAGGTATTACTAATAGGTATTATTATTACTATATTAATTAAAAATTGTATGACTGACATTTCACTCTGTACTGGTAGCAAAAAAACCTTTAATCACGTGACATAGTTTTTTTTTAAACATTAAATTTTAATCAAGTTACCTCACTTCTAGAAAATAAAGTACACATTACGACTGAACATTTCGGATCCTCATAGATAAAACATCAATCCATTTGTACTCTTTAGAATCGAAATAGTTATAAAGAAAAAATAGGCAATCATGGGGACTGCTGACAGGAGTGAAAACATAAATCTTTGGTATTACTGATTACTTTTTTGGAACAGCGTCCATGAAGTAGTAACTTTTTTAAATAGGCGTGTTTATGTCAAAAGTAAAAGAACGGTTAAACGAAGTATAGCATGTCGGTGACGCGAACTCATAAGTTTTCCCCCTGCCAACCACTCTACACGGCTAATGAAGTATTCACTTCAAAAATGTACTTACACAAGTTACAATGCGCTATAACAGGCTCCCAACAGGGTCCGAACGCGTAGCTGTACTCTGCCATCTCGCAGCAGAGGTCGTAGTACCACTTGAGCGGCATCATACTGCGCTCCAGCTCCACCTCGCCCCAGGGCGACCCCTGTTGGATCACCACGCTCCTCACAGCTGCACACAATTACATCAAGCGTAGTGTGAAAAAAATGGCGTGTATCATAGGCGCAGAAATCGAGGTTCTAAAACCAATAACATTACATTTTTATACGTTTATTTATTTTTAATTATGGGACAACAAGCAGTTCAATTTATCTAAAACGTCCAACGTCCAACGTCCAACGTCCAACGTCCAACGTCCAACGTCCAACGTCCAACGTCCAACGTCCAACGTCCAACGTCCAACGTCCAACGTCCAACGTCCAACGTCCAACGTCCAACGTCCAACGTCCAACGTCCAACGTCCAACGTCCAACGTCCAACGTCCAACGTCCAACGTCCCACGTCCAACGTCCAACGTCCAACGTCCAACGTCCAACGTCCAACGTCCAACGTCCAACGTCCAACGTCCAACGTCCAACGTCCAACGTCCAACGTCCAACGTCCAACGTCCAACGTCCAACGTCCAACGTCCAACGTCCAACGTCCAACGTCCAACGTCCAACGTCCAACGTCCAACGTCCAACGTCCAACGTCCAACGTCCAACGTCCAACGTCCAACGTCCAACGTCCAACGTCCAACGTCCAACGTCCAACGTCCAACGTCCAACGTCCAACGTCCAACGTCCAACGTCCAACGTCCAACGTCCAACGTCCAACGCCCAACGTCCAACGTCCAACGTCCAACGTCCAACGTCCAACGTCCAACGTCCAACGTCCAACGTCCAACGTCCAACGTCCAACGTCCAACGTCCAACGTCCAACGTCCAACGTCCAACGTCCAACGTCCAACGTCCAACGTCCAACGTCCAACGTCCAACGTCCAACGTCCAACGTCCAACGTCCAACGTCCAACGTCCAACGTCCAACGTCCAACGTCCAACGTCCAACGTCCAACGTCCAACGTCCAACGTCCAACGTCCAACGTCCAACGTCCAACGTCCAACGTCCAACGTCCAACGTCCAACGTCCAACGTCCAACGTCCAACGTCCAACGTCCGACGTCCGACGTCCAACGTCCAACGTCCAACGTCCAACGTCCAACGTCCAACGTCCAACGTCCAACGTCCAACGTCCAACGTCCAACGTCCAACGTCCAACGTCCAACGTCCAACGTCCAACGTCCAACGTCCAACGTCCAACGTCCAACAACCCTCGTTTGTCAATTTGTTAATCCTCTTAGTAATTACACATCAGGTCGACACATATAAAACAGTATGTGCTTACCTCTGGGCGGCGGCATCTCCTCTGCGCCCATGAGTGTGCCCCACATGCGCAGGTCGCTCATGTTCAGCAGCGGCTGGGGGAAGTCCCTCAGCAGCAGCTGCCACTGGGAGCACGTCAGGTTTATACTGCGGCACCACAGCGTCGAGAACTCCACGCCGTCTTCTGGCCAGGGGCTGGAACAATGGTGAACTAACTTGTGTTGTATTCCATTTCTAGTTGGAATGTAGGAACCCTGGCTGTTTAGTTTAGTTTAATAGCGAGGGTCAGAACTTGTGGCATTGTTAATAAATTTTGTTATAAGTTCGTATTTCTGTGGCATCATCAAGCTGTAGGACAATTTGCCGGTCCTTGCCTATTACCACATACCACATGCCACACAGACTGTACGATTACACTGCTTACGAACTGATGATAAAACTGACTGGCGATAGACTGTCCAGCAGAGTGCCACGGCGCGCTCTTTTATTGCAATGCGAACCTTCTTCACCCCGCTCAATTTACAAAACTTAATAATCTTCCCGTGGTTACTTTTCTAAAATACTTTCGATATACCTTCGGTATTACTAATAAATTGGAGCTACCCTAACACTATAATTATTACACTATCATTGACCAGTGAGGTCGCTGCTAAAGGAGTGTGGTAAAAAAATATGAAAACCATAAAAAGGCCGCATTTCAGACTTCAATTGATTTTTGTAACGGTAAGCAGCGGCTTTGCTGTGCCCTGGCATTGCAGAGGACTATGGGCGGCGGTGACTACTTACCATCACGCGGCCCGTGTGCTCATCTGCCTATCCAGGCACAAAAAGAAGGTATGGAACGGTGGAGTTAGAATCAAAAGGTGACATACCCCGTTAGTTACCCTCTTATGTAAAGTAATCGGTGGTACCTGTCCACATCGATCTCCCGCAGCCGTCTCTTGGCGTTGCTCGCTCCGTGCAGCACGGGGTCCGCCAGCGCCAGCAGTGTTAGTCGTGACAGGGCGCAGGCCACGAGCCGCGTGCGAGGCGGGGGCGCGGCGCGGGACCGCTGCACGTAGATCTGTGCGTCCTTGTGTCGCAGCGCAGAGTACAGCTCCTCCACCTTACCCGCCGGCAGGAACAGTTGCGGCGCGCACAGCTCTGCCACCTGACACACACCACACGTACACTACACGCACACGAGACGACACGCACACGACACGTGCACGTGCACGACTCGCACACGAACGGTCGTGGGGGAGTGACGGGTATGCTTGGTTGGTTGGTATATAGCAAGATATTATTGTTCTTTGAAATAAACACTATGTTGACGCAATAAATCCCGTTTAGTAAATATATCAAAAATAAACTTTGGTCGCCTGTAAATTTTTGTTGTTCGTTTTTCTTTTGTACATGAAACCCATTGATATGTTAGTGAAGGATCAAACCCAATACATTCCATTTATGAAAAAGCGACATCATTTAACTAAGCTGATATTGTCAAAAATAAGTCAGACTAAATCGAAGTTTACTTTATAAATATCGACTTAAAAATGCAAGCTAAGATAAAAGTTTAAGTCTGAAAGTCTGTTGATTTAATACTCCTTGATGTCAATATTTTCAGACATAAAACAGTATCTGACAAAAAATCTACAAGAACATTTCACAAAAAAAAAACAACTACAGAAAAAATCTGATCATTAAATAAATGCAGACATACCTTGGCATCCAACATGGTCCGTCGTTTCTGACTCTCCTTGTACTCATCCTCCAGCAGTTCGTAATTGTCGCGAAGTTTAACTTCAAACGGATCGTCGCTCATCTCTATCAACAGTTCTTCAATCTGAAACAAATTGGACCAAACATAAATACATTTGTTTTTAATACAGACTATTTTTTTATATCTACAGTATGAAATGTCCTGCTTGTCCACGGTAGTCTCGCAGAGAACTGTGTGAACTGGCATCTTGCTTTTAGGAAGCCCATATCTACAACACCATGTCTATTCCTTTAAGATCGACAACGCATCCACCATTCTTCTGGTATTGAGAGTGTTCATGTGGAGATTATTCACCATGTTACATACTCGTTTGTTTATTATTAACCTCTTTTAAAAAAGCTATGTTGCTAGAGTAGTTAGATATATAGTACACACATTCATCAATACCAATACCTGTAAAGATATTGTACAAGATAAATAAATAAATAAAATGTTTTTTTAAGTTTTTGTTTTTTTTTTAATGCCTGGATTGACAGACGAGCAGACGGGCCACCTGATGGTAAGTAGTCACCGCCGCCCATAATCTTCTGCAATGCCAGGGCACAGCAGAGCCGCTGTCTACCGTTTGCATACCTTAATACAAAGGTATGCAAACCCTTAAAAAACACCTTACATACCTTAATGTGCAAATCACTGGGCAACGGACTGTCGGCAGTAAACGGTTTCTTCTTGATGCCATGCACCATCTTGACCCACTTGAACAGTGACACAAAGTCTCCTTGCACCGCCTCCGCGAATCTGTGCTTGTACGGGAATATCACCCGGATCGAGTCTATGTTAACCGCCCTGAGGAGTAATATGTTTAACGACACAGATAAATAAAGAAAATCCCAAGCATTTTCTTAACAGATTAACAAGTCGTAGACATAAATCGATTTTTACACTGATTTCCAGTCATTTGAACCCATACAAATAATTTTGTTACATAAAAGTGGAAACCACTATAGTTTACCTTCTTACTCAATAATCTTAAGGCAAGTCTCTGCTTATAATTTATTTAACAGGAGAAAATAATGTGAGCGCTACTTTATTGCCCTTATTTTACTAAATGATTAGACTTTTTCACATCTTGCTGGTGGTAGGATATTCATATCCGCCCGGATAGCGACCACGGTACACAGGGTGTAAAACCCGCCATAGTGGCACACGCAAGTGTGTCGCGTTCCGGGATCAGCCAGTGTATATCCGGTTTCTGTCGGGGGTCTAGAGTTAGGGTACTATGTTTGGCCATTTTGCGGCTTCTGAGTACTCTGACACTAGACCCTCGACCACTTCTTCACCTTCTTGCCCATGGCGTAGTGTGAAGAAGCAGGCCGGCATGATTATGTTGAGTAGCGGGGGATTTAGATCGCCTCTCGCTACTCGATACTCTAATTAGACCGCACTGTGCTTACCATCAGGTGCAGTGTGGTCACTTTGCCGTGCCAGTATAAAAAAAAACATTGAATAACTACCTATATTCTTCCCTATGAAATTCTATCGACTAGGTAAATCTCATTCTATTCGAGCTGGTAGTCCTTGTTTATGGTTTTTCTTTTCCCTCTCAATCATGAATCCTTCTCTCCATCAAGTATCCATCCTTGGTGATCCTCCTATCTCTAGTTGGCACCAAATATTATGGTTTATATTATCGATAGAAACCGATAACATTAAACTAATTTATATTTCCTAAGCTTGCCTGTCTTCGATCAACAATACAACTAGATATCGGGTCGGCGCACCAAAAACGTCTCGGCAAATAACAGCTCACTTTCGAAGTGAGCTCTTATTGTTGTTTAGTTCGTTCCAAACAGAGCCAACGTGAACACGTTTCACAATGCCGCAGTGTGTGTTCAAAAATTGCAAAAATAATGCCCGAAAAAACAATTTATCAGCCGGAGTGTCTTACTTTCGGTAAGTACATCTAGAATAAGTTATATTTTAAGCTTAATACTAACAATTATTATCAAATTTTGAACAAAATTACCGATTTTAAGCCATTGCAATTACATCGCTAAGAATGGATGGCCAAGGTCAGCCAATACACGTGCTAGTTTTGTTCAACAGAACAGTAGATGCTTGGAGTAGATTTGTATTGTAATTTTTTTTATATCTTGTTAGCAGAACTTCAAAATTTATTATCTTACTTTTGTGTCTGTTTGTCGGACTCTCATTAGTTATTTGCTTTCAAAAATATCAAACAAATTGCAATAAACTTTCTTCTACATTAGATGAAAGTCCATCTTCTAGTGTTATGCCGCAAATAGTAGGATATATTTCGGGATTTGTTGTCAGTAAATTGGTAAAAAACTGAAGTGTGACCAGTGTATAAATAACTTGTGTGCAACAGAAAAATAATTCTTTAACAAATTAATAGACTTAAGAGACATGGGAGGATCATTCTATGCCTCTACCGATGTATTTAATATCTGCATGAAAACTGAAAGCGTGATTAGAAAATTTATTCGCGTGAGTGGAGGTAAATCTTTACACAAAAAGTATGATAGCAACTTTATGTGTACAATAGTTTTAAAATTATATATTGACAAAAATGTGTTTCCTGGGGGAGAAGAACACAATCACGAAATTACTTTACTCAAATCAGTAGTCGAAACATTTACTAACGTAAGGTTACATTATATATGTAAAAAAGAAACGGGAGATATAAAACACAAATCAAAACGGCAATTATACAACAAACTCAACCTATTTAAAGGAAATTAATTAAGGTACGCAGAATGTAAAAATCTTCATTGTTGAATTGTTACTAAACATTTAGATTTTTGGTTTGTTAATTGCACTGAACTGTACTTTTATTATGATTAAGAGATCATAAGATTGTAAAAATGATTATAAAGATGTGAAATTTTGTGATATTTTTAATTGTGACATCCAGCGATAGACACTCTGGCCAGCCACTGAAATTACATAGGTTTAAAAAACAACAAGCGTACTTACATTCTCTTTACGTTTCACTTCTAGCAAAAATAAATGTATATTAACAAACATAGATGCAACAAACAAAATAAACTTAGTAAATATTTGACGTACACAAGTACTTAAAATGTTATTTTAGAGTTCAATGCGGCTCCATACCTCCTGTAGTAAAATTCAAAGAAGCAAATAGAAACGAAACAAAACGACGTAACTCGCAAGACAATTACAGAAAAAAGCACTTTATTTTTTGCCATCTTAGGTTGATTTCACAATAAATGTTATTTAACCTATGTATTTTCATTTCTATGTAGTTTATTGTTTTGCGATGAATTATCGTAAGTATAAGATAATATTTTAAAGATTTGTAACTTTATTACTAGGTACTATGGTTGCGATTACTTTAAACTTAAAACGGTTTTAAAACTTTTATCTCAGTTCGTTAGTAAAAAAATATAGATGTGTAATAGCGCGTGTGTAATAGTGTGTGTGTATTCACGCGGACAGATTTTAGCTTTGATTTTATATGTGACCCGTTATCTAGTTGTATTGTTGATCGAAGTTGCCTCTAGTAAATTGTTCTCACCCATGATACATGATCCATGATTTTCCTAGTTTCTGGGCTTACATGGCCGGTCATGACACATACCACCAGGCTGTCAGCTAACTTGTTAATCCGACATTATAAGAAAATTACAAATTCCATCGACTCACCAAACCTTATTCCATGTGAGTTGGAAGCCTTCATTGGCCTTCCTCTCCACGCGCACCTCGTGGTCATCCTTCGCCCGCTCCATGGAGTATCCGTCGATGGTGATCATCTCATCACCATTCAGCACCATGTGTAGTTTGCTCCAGATTATCGATAAACCGGCTTCATGGTCGTATGATATTGTCATGTCATCTGAATATATTAATTACATTCTGCAGGGACTTAAGTTTTAGGGCTACCATCGACATTCAAGTGGTTACCCATATTAATGGCTTAGTTATCAATTATCGATGAACTTAATAAACAGAAGGAAACCATGGTTTTTATCGATAAAATTAATTCCTACTCACCAGTCCCAAATAGCATGTTATTCTGCTCTGACAAAATCAACCCCAAATTTGTTTCACCTTTAAAAGAGACTCGCCAATCTAGCGCTCTCTTTTTCAACGACTGCGTTTCGATGCTGTCTCTTTTCATCTCTCTCAACTGGTCAGTAAAGCCCCTTATAGCCCTTACAAGGGTCAATATCTTGAGATGTAAGTTCGCACTCCATTCAAAATCTACATTTTCTATGAACTGAAAGTCGAGGAGGGTCGAATGCCTCTCTTTGGAGGGCACGCGTTCTATTCTAGCCAATTTGACGTGGAAAAATGTCGTCGGTATTTCGTCTGATCTTTGGCATTGCATATTACCTTTAAAAAATAAATAAAGTTTAAAACATAACGTCGATAATATGCACAGAAATCAATATAGATAAAAGAACTTTGTATATTCTTTCATTTTTGAAATAGCTTTTTTTAAGTTATTAATCAGTCAGGCCCTAAAATGTCTTGATTTTGTACGAAACATATAACTTCCAAATACAAAATAAAGAAATGATTCGTACAGGTAATGAAATTACATGGTGTAATACAACCCATAGACTATGAACCTTATGTATTTATATCTATCTATATTATTATATCGATGGTGGGCGGGCTGTTTGATTTCAGTGACTTTTTGAAAAGTTTCAAGAGAGATTATGGCGTAGATTTTAGTAGAATTAATATATTACTCGTGTAAGCACGTACTGATGTACTAGTAATATGTTATTAATCATAGTCAAGTCATAGAGATGCACTCATCTATATGACTTATGTTCATGCATTTATGAACATTATTTTATTGAAAATTATCGTTTGCCCTGTTTTACTAGTTGATTTGAACGCCAAAAAAATACACAAAATTTTAACCAGGCTCAAAGATGCAAAAAAAAATTCAATAATTATACCGAATATGTATAAAACTAAATATCGCAAAAAAACATTGCTTAAATAGCCCGCCAACCATCGATATGATTTGTCCATTTTATTCTCGAATTATTTGACTTAAGGAAGAATAGAACGAAACAGTGATTAAAATTGCTCATTAGTATATTTTGATTTATTTGTTGCTATTTACATTACCTCTATAAGGCACCATATCGACCACCTTCAGCCCAGACACCACCGCCCCGGACTTGCCAACTGTCTTCTCCAGCGTCACAGCATCTATCCTGGTCATCAAGCAGATGTTCTCATTCACTATCAGGAACAGGTTGATATGAGACAGCGCGACATTCACTGCTATATTCAAGGGTGAGTCTGTAGAGTCGATGGGGGGGTGCGGTTTGTGGGGGGGAGCAGTCTTATACTGCTGTAGGCACTCGACTAAAGAAATCATTGTTTCGGCGATGGTCGAACTCCATTCTAGACGGAGGCAGTCCATCATAGCTTCCACCTGTAAAATAATGTTTTATTGCGCACTTACTTCCCTTAGAGCTATAAATTATAACATTGTTTTAGCTACTGAATGTTTTGTCATTTTCCATCTTGGATTGAATACTATAAGAACTGAGAAAAATATGCTATAATTAAAATTCTATTTAAAAAGGTTATGTATGAAGGAGTTCTTACACCATATATTATTATAGTATTATTAAATAACCTATTTATATTTTGTACTATGAAGACACGTTTTAGAGTTTTCAGGTCTATAACTGGTTTCTTACTTCGTGGTAATGTGTTCTCTAGACATCCTGGACCTCTCAATAAACGAGCCAATAACACCACGTACCTTAGAGTCTCTGGGTCCATGACTGCCCCACTTGACAAGCGCCACAGCCAGCAGCGCGGAACCCCACGCATGCTGCCTCCGTGGTGGGGCGTCCTTCAGCTGGAGACACCCTGGTCCTGTGGCCAGCCAGCCGCCGTCCACCAGCAGTTCTGTACTCCAGTGTCGTGAGCCCACTACTAGTCGAGCCATCGAGGATTTGTATGCTTCTTCTGGACATATTAATATTACATCAATTGTCATAGTAGTAGCAGGCTGGCAAACACGCAAGCGAGTCACCTGTTGGTAATTGATCCCTACATCTCATGAACTCACGGTTTTAGAAGAACCACGACTGATAGCTGATCTTAAAAAAAGATGGACTGAAAAAGGTTCGGTTATCCGGAATTTCATAGATCGTACGAAACAATCAAACCCAGTCGACCCGTCCCATTAATACTGCAGACAAAACTGTACAGCTTGAATCTACCGAGTTATAAGATATAGCAGATTTAACTCCAAGCATTTTGTAGTTATTCATCGGCGGTGAAGATCACTTATAATGAAAGAACAAGAAAATAATTTATGACGTCACAGGTCGGTACTGCTATCTCTTTTTAATACGAGTTTATCCTTTTATCGTCATTATTATATATTAATTCGACAGTAATATCTTCTTACTGTCGAATGTAATCGATAAATCAATAATAAGAAATGTAGTATAGTGACTGCCTCGGTGGCGCAGTTGTAATTGCGCATGCGTTACGACTGCTGTGCTGAGGTCTCGGGTTCGATCCCTGGGTCGGGTAAAAGTGATACTGGGTTTTTTTTATCTAGAAATTTATTCAGTATTAGCCCGTAGTCTGGAATCTGTGGCTGATATGGCGATAGGCTCGCCCCCTATCACATAATGGGACCGAAATTCGGCGAAAAGTGGGTGTAATGGTTACACCTCTGCCTACCTCGGGGATTACAGGCGTGAGTGTATGTGTGTATAGTATAGTGATGACTCACCCCTCGTGTCAAGCAGCTGGTCGAGTTTGACCTTGATCCCCGCGCATCCGGCCGCCAGTGGCCGCTCGTGTTGTGGCGTGGCGTGCGGCGTGGCGTGCGGCGTGGCGTGCGGCGTGGCGTGCAGCGTGGCGTGTAGCGTCACGTGTCGTAGTTCAGCGCATCCTTGCACCACACACGACGACACCACGCGAGCACCCCATACCGATAGACCACCTCCTGAACACATGGGTTTATCTCCATAGAACAAGTTAAGGCTATACGTCATGCAAATCGTTAAAATTACGTCAACTTTCAAGAACTTGAAATCTGCTAACCGAATCGCTAAATTATCTCAATAGAATATTTATAATCGTTTTCAAATTATGTAGAAATCTTAAAAAGCAGATAATGGCTTTAAAACTAACCCTAGTCGTGTCCTATGCTCATATAAATGATATGATAATATCAAGATGCGATGTATCCCCTTAACAACACTTACGCGTGGGCGTTTGTCTGACTTGCAACGGTTTACTTCTCGCCATTTTCTCTCTAAACGTCGTGTACCACTTGAACACGTTCTTGTGATTGTAAGTGATGTTCAGCGTACTAATTATTAAGTACAAATTCAGTACTGCTTTCTCGAGCTGAAAAATCGATCATAATATTTTAACTTTTTTTTAAATTATTTATTTTAAAAGAGCAAAAATACAAACAAGCAAATGGTAAGGTGATGGACAAGCGATTAAAAAGACATGTAAACGTATAAAGGTATATTCATAGCCTATGTTACTACCCTGGTTACGTCGTCACATTTATATAAACTCAACCACACATGAATCTCCATCCCATTAACCGATTTTTTAGAACACTACCCGATGTAAGTGACCGAAACAAAACCTCATCCAAACCAAACCATTCCTAGTACTTATAAAAGCTTATTTTTGATACTACTGAGTTCAATGAAACTGAACTATAATTGATATTAAATCAATAAATAAATATCAAATTAAATACATCCAACATTCACACACGTTTATGTTTCTCGAATATTATATTTATAACCTGGGTATCATCATATCATGTCAAGAGTTAATAGGTATCTTCTAGGCAAGCGTGCTCTACTGTAGACCACATCATCACTTACCATCAGGCGAGATAGTGGTCAAATGCAAGCTTATTTATGTAAAAAAAATGCATAGTTCTGACACCACACCAGGTCAAACCTGTATCATGGGTACCATGAACTATGAGGGACTATACTCTATAGTCTCACAACACCCAAACAAATATTTATAAATTAGTCTTGATCCTAGGATCGAACCCGCTTTTTATTTCACATTTCACTCGCTCAATACATC
Organism: Laothoe populi; assembly: GCA_905220505.1. Lineage (NCBI taxonomy): Eukaryota > Metazoa > Arthropoda > Insecta > Lepidoptera > Sphingidae > Laothoe > Laothoe populi. The sequence goes on along the minus strand of HG992152.1, from coordinate 20,171,342 downwards.
ATAGAGGCTGTCTAATAGGGTAGTTGACAGTAAGTGAAAACCTGATAGAATTTTGTTTTTTATAATAGATTTTAGTATAAAAATATCGAGATTTTTTTATATTTTCAGAAAACAAATATGTAAAATAAAGCATTTTGTCACGTGACATAAAACATAAATCAGTCATGCGTGACGTCACCGTTCGAAGCATCTATCAAACGCTGAGCCAAACGTCTAATAGTTTTGCGGATGGTGACGTCACACGAGAGGCCATGACAGTTGGTAGCGTTTGGGTGGCAAAAACAAAGTTGGTTTATAAAAATGCAAATTAAATCTTGAAAACTTATGGTTTATTTTTATTAATGATAATATTTTAATAATATAGACCATGAAGAATAAAATATAAACGGTTTCCCAAAAACAGTCAACTAGCCTATTATAATCAGATAACCCAACCTTGGCGTCCAGTTTGAGCTTGTTCAGGAACAGAAGCGAGTCATTGTCTGTGAGGAGGTGGTACTGGTCCATCTGGAAGGCGACGTACAGCTGCGGCACGCTGACCACGTGGCAGCCGCCCTCATCCACCTGCACTGACGACACTGACGGCACTGACGCCGAGCTGAACCGGGAGTTCACCTGGAGACAAAATATACGCCGACAAATGGATATACAGGGTAAAAATAAAAACACTAGAAACTTTTAGTATATAGAAGAATAGCTTTTGCCCGCGGCTACGCCCGCGTGGTGTTTATTTAAGGAAGAAAAGGTATAAAATCCATGGAGACTTCTTAAGCTATTAAATCTTCCTGTATTATGCTATCCCGTAGGAACTGTGCATTTTCTGATATTAAATGCTCTGTCTAAAACAAAATCAAAACTATCCCACGGGAACCGTACATATTTTCAGGATTAACGTAGACTATAATCTATCTCTGTGCCAAATTTCAACCAGACCCTTCGAGACGTTTTAGCGTGATTGAGTAACAAACATCCATCCAACAAACATTCGCATTTATAATATTAGTAGGATTATTGATAAACACCCGATAAAAGAGTTCATACAAACTTTCTTCCCCTATTTTACCCCCTTAGGGGTGCAATTTCCAAAAATCCTGAAACATATATTTTTAACTTAAAGGCCAAATAACAATTTTCATGCGTTTAACTTCAAAAATGACGGATTTTCTTACAAACTTTCTTCCCCTATTTTACACTCTAGGGGTGGAATTTCCAAAAATCCTGAAACATATCTTTTTTATTTTTAACTGAAAGGCACAATACCAATATTCATGCGTTTAACTCCAAAAATGACAGATTTTTCATACAAACTTTCTTCCCCTATTTTACCCCTTTAGGGGTGCAATTTCCAAAAATCTTGAAATATGTATTTTTTATTTTAAATTAAAAGACCAAATACCAATTTTCATCAGTTTAACTTCAGAAATGGCGGATTTTCATACAAACTATCATCCCCTATTTTACCCCCTTAAGGGTGGTATTTCCAAAAACCCTTCCTTAGTGGATGCCTACTTGGTAAAAGGTACCTACTGTCAAAATTTCAAGTCTCTAACCCCAGCCGTTTAGGCTGTGCGTTGATCGATCAGTCAGTCAGTCAGTCAGTTTCTTCTTTTATATATACAGACTAGCTGTTGCTCGCGGCTCCGCCCGCGTGGAGGTCATGTTTGGGAGAAAAAGTATACAATACAAAATACCAATATTCATGCGTTTAACTTAAAAATGACGGATTTTCATACAAACTTTCATTCCCTATTTTACCCCCTTAGGGGCGGAATTTCCAAAAATCCTGAAACATATATTTTTTATTTTTAACTAAAATGCCAAATACCAAATTTCATGCGTTTAACTGCAAAAATAACAGATTTTCATACAAACTTTCTTCCCCTATTTTACCCCCTTCGGGGTGGAATTTCCAAAAATCCTGAAACATATATTTTTTATTTTTATCTAAAATGCCAAATACTAGTTTTCATGAATTTAACTTCAAAAATGACGGATTTTCATACAAACTTTCATCCCCTATTTTACCCCCTTAGGGGTGGTATTTCCAAAAACCCTTCCTTAGTGGATGCCTACGTGATAAAAGGTACCTACTGTCAAAATTTCAAGTCTCTAACCCCAGCCGTTTAGGCTGTGCGTTGATCGATCAGTCAGTCAGTCAGTTTCTTCTTTTATATATACAGATAAGACCCCACGGCCCTTCCTCTTCATCACAGACTTAAATCTCACACAACCAGCAGCGAAAATCTTCAGTAAAAAAATCTTTTAATACGTTATTCTTTTTTTAATGACCAAAACACTTGATGATCATTCCATTTCTCGCTGGCTTTTCCTCCACATTCTGAAGATCGCAGCAAAGATAGTCACTTGGTTTTAAAAGTGGGTGATAATTGTAAACACTCACTTGCAAACTCTGTAGAGACATTTCGAAGTTCGTGCGTGAAACTTTGTCGCAACATCCAATTTTTGTTTTGTCTATTCTTAAACTAAAGATCTGAAACAATAATTAATATTATTTAAAATGACGCAGTCGGGTAAAAACGGAAATAATCTTAACAAAAAAAAATACATATGGCTGAATTTATTGGTGCTAGTTAGTGGTAGGCATTCCCGAAGCACCGGTAGATTTAATATATAAACTCGATGTGTAAAAAATGGCCGAATTTCATAAATACATATATGATTTGATTTCTACATTATAAGAAAAATATACATAAAAAATTTCAATGATTATCCCATTCAATTTAAAATATACTAGCGCTCTAGATTTACATAATAATACCAGCCCTGTATCAAACATTACCCCAACTGCTGTGCCCAGCCAGACTCTACTAATTGGAGAGGTTAGGCCCCGGTAGATGAATCTTGGTGTTGGTAGTCTTCACAATTTTTGAAATTCTTATGAATCATTCTCGAATATGCAAGTTTACATGCTTTACTTTATCGTTTTAACGATAAAGTAAAGCATGTAAACTTGCATCAAACAAATAATAAACAAGCATCGCTTGCTTTAGCAAGCGATAATTGACAATGGGGTAAATTAGATGCTGATGGATATTAAATTTACCTTTGGTATGACAGGCGACAGTCTGGGTATGAGTGTGGCTGTGTGGTCCTCTGTAGGCTGCACTAGAGTGGCCTTGCTCCGGTGACTACCCACCAACTGGTACAGCTCGTCTTGGAATGTTATCACCGTGTTACTGATCGATGCGTGAATTTTCTGACAAATATACAAAAAAATTTGTTAAATATATTATTTCGAAATTAAGCACTTGAATTTATTTCCAAAATTCAAATGCCGTATTTCATAGAGATCACAATGTCGTTGGACTCATAAACAATTAGGTATCATCATAGCATCATCACATTTCAAACTAAGAAAATAAGAAGTACACTTACACTTACACTTTAAGGGCTTACTGCAACTTCCAAATCTAAACATACAATGATTTATCGGCCTTCATAGTCCCTTAACTAGCTGCAAGCAATCTCTCTGAGGTACTCCACACTCCTTAAGACCCTAGTGCCCCCCACTACCTTGATGATGACGCCATGGGTAAATATACCACCTACCTCGACATTCAATGGTCCATCAGCCTTCACAGTCCCCTCAATGAGGAGGCTGCAAGCTGCCTCTCCAAGACATTCTCCATTCCTGACAATCCTGGCAGTGGCCTCCACCAGTTTGGTGCTGAATACAAGAGCCCGCGCCGGCCCACCGGCAGCACCGTCCGCGTGGACTTCCAAAGCCATGGCGTGGATGGAGAATGGGTTCACTGAGTCACCATTTTGTATAATGACTGATGCGTTGAATATGTGTATGCCCATGAACTGGTTGGAAAATAATGAGTTATAAAATATATATAAATAACATAAATAACAAATTTATATATAATTTTTTTTTTATAATTTCATATATCTTCTGTATATATAAAAGAAGAAACTGACTGACTGACTGATCGATCGACGCACAGCCTAACGGCTGGGGTATTTTGACAGTAGGTACCTTTTATGACGTAGGCATCCACTAAGAAAGGGTTTTTGGAAATACCACCCCTAAGGGAGTAAAATTGGGGTTGATAGTTTTTATGAAAATCTGTAATTTTTTAAGTTAAATTCATGAAAATTACTATTTGGCCTTTAAGTTAAAAAAAATATACCTAGTCAGGTCATAAATTCTGTCAAATGTTTAATATAAAATAATTGAAACAAGTTTATTCATTATGTAACCATTTATATACCAAAATGAACTTAACAAAACATAGATTCTTATGACACTAAAGTTTATTCAAAATGACCTCCGTGATTTTGAATACAGGCCTTCAATCTGCGCGGCCAGTTGTCTATCGCAGCACGAACGAGGTCCATGTCAATATCGGCGGCTGCCTTAATCAAGGATGTCTTGAGTGACTCCAAATTGGGATGAGGCTTTGAGCACGCCTTTTCCTCCAAGTGTTGCCATATCTTGTAATCTAACGGATTCAAATCTGGACTGGAGGAGGGCCAGTCTTCGTGCCGGATGAAGTCGATTTCACGCGCCGCCAGCCAGTCTTGTGTGCTCTTCGCTCTATGAGCTGGCGCCGAATCTTGTTGGAATACCCAGTGCCTGTTATTGAACATGGTATGAGAAACAGGTTCCACAAGGTTCGTCAGGACTGTATTTTGATACACAACTGCATTCGTTTTTACACCTTTCTCACAAAAATGTACCTCTGTTAAGCCCCAATAAGAAACTCCCAACCATACCATGAGCGAGGATGGAAAATGACCTCGTTGGACACGCGGAATACGGTTGCTCGCTTCTTCACTACTGTGTGCGTACACCTTATCATTTTGTTTGTTGTAGCTCTCTTCTACGGTAAAAATTTTTTCATCTGAAAAAAGAATTTCCCGATATTTTTTTCCCGCATACCGCTTCAACAAAGCGCGGCATCTCTTCAGTCTCAGGTCCATTAGACGAGCATTCAAACGATGTCTTCATTTAACACCCTTTTCACCGTGGTTCTGCTTAACCCCATCTGAAGGGCCAACAGTTTCTGCTTACGTTTGGGATTTCTTTGAATTCGCGCCTTCACAGCTTTTATCACTGCTGGAGTCTTAACAGACCGAGGGCGACCACTTCTTGACCTGTCATCTACACTAGAGTCTTCATTTTATCGTTTGATGGTACGATAAACGAATCTTTTGGTTATATTCAAATTTTTCAGTATGTCAAAAATTTGAATTGGCGCGTAACCGCAACCATGCAACGCAATTACTGCAACACGGTCTTCTTTAAGCGTCCACTCCTTATTTAAAAATGAGTAAAATTCTAAAAAGTATACATTTTTATTTTCATGAACAATTTGAAATTCGAATTCAATAAACTTTTTTGTGGCCAGCATTCTAAAATAAAAGTTTTTACTGTGTGACAATACTTATGACCTGACTGTGTATATTACAGGGTTTTTTCGAATTCACCCCTAAGGGGGTAAAATAGGGAATGAAAGTTTATATTAACTGTTTTATCAGGGGTTATCAATAATCCTATCCTACTAATATTATAAATGCGAATGTTTGGATGGATGGATGTTTGTTATTCAATCAGGCTTCAACGTCTCGACGGATCTTGAAATTTGGCACAGAGATAGACTGTAGTCAGGAATAGCATATAGGTTACGTTAATCCCGGAAAAATGAATGGTTCCCGTGGGATAGTTTTGTTTTTGTTTTACACAGAGCAAGGGATCCACATGATTTTTTGCATTGAAAATTCACGGTTCCTACGGGGTAGCATAATACAGGAAGATGTAATAGCTTAAGAGGTCTCTATGGATTTTATACCTTTTCTTCCAAAAATAACAACCAAGCAGCCGCGGGCAAAAGCTAGTGTATTTATATGTATCTTTACAAGGGCGATATATTCACTTAAGTTAAAAAAAGACTTAATAAAGGATTAAAAAAATACATTTCATTTCTCTTGTTATTATAATTTTAAAATTATTATTAATATAATTATTTTTCCTAAATAACAACAAAATAAATGGCTCATTAAAAATTGATTATTATATAAAATAAAGACATTTTACTTTGCTTGTTCATACAAAGGTGAGTATAATAAACATAATATATTGCACAAAAATAAATTAAAGGCAAGGCAAGTTTATCCTTGTATGTTTATAAATTTTCCATATACTATAATAATTATACACCCAACTGACATTTACACACATAAGGTAATACCTGTCTTCTGAGTATTATGAACTGTGAGGGACTATGGTCTCACAACACCCCCAACAGCCCCAAAACAAATATTTGTGTATGTCACAAATGTTTGTCGCAGTGCCAGGATTGGACTCTGGGCATCTTTTTACACAACTGGCTTTGCTACACCACAGAGTTTGTCGACAGTGATATAATTAGATATATGCTCAACAACTCATAATATAGTTACTAATGTATAGTCTGTATATATAAAAGAAGAAACTGACTGACTGACTGACTGACTGATCGATCAACGCACAGCCAAAACGGCTGGGGTTAGAGACTTGAAATTTTGACAGTAGGTACCTTTTATCACGTAGGCATCCACTAAGGAAGGGTTTTTGGAAATACCACCCCTAAGGGGGTAAAATAGGGGATGAAAGTTTGTATGAAAATCCGTCATTTTTGAAGTTAAATTCATGAAAACTAGTATTTGGCATTTTAGTTAAAAATAAAAAATATATGTTTCAGGATTTTTGGAAATTCCGCCCCTAAGGGGGTAAAATAGGGAATGAAAGTTTGTATGAAAATCCGTTATTTTAAGTTAAACGCATGAATATTGGTATTTTGTATTGTATACTTTTTCTCCCAAACATGACCTCCACGCGGGCGGAGCCGCGAGCAACAACTAGTATGCAATAAATACAATAACTTCAGCAGGCATGGCTGTGTTAAGTAGGGAGGTATAGATTGTCTCTTGCTACCTGATACTCTGACTAGACAGCACTGTGCTTACCATCAGAAACAATGTGGTCACTTTGCTGTGCCAGAATAAAAAAAACTCAATAGTTCACTCTGACAAGAGAATTAATTTATTATTTAAATTAAGTATATTATTCATAAAATCATACAGGTATTCTAACAAGGATAGGCAAATATCTAAATAGTACACCAATGGTACACTGAGGCTATTTCCATCTCATGATGTGATAAGTGGCAAGCCTATTCCCATACTGGGCACAAACCCCAGTCACAAACAAAATTTGTAATTAATAAAATAACTCATACCTGTGCAAACATAATTAAACTAGGTGGCAGTTTTTTGTCTCTAAAATCCAGCAGTTTTGTTTGAGCTAAGTCATTAAGGTCTCTGTCAATCATCCTGGATGTGACTTCTTCCTCAATACTATCTCTAGAGAGTGAGTTCTGCTTGGACAGTAGGGGCTTGAGGATTGTCTCCACAACAACACTCCTTTTCTCCTCCACCTTGTTAGTGACTTCTAGACCTCTGATCACAACCGACACAAGCTTGTTGATTTCAGAGTTGAAACAACTGCTTTGGAATGATATTTCATCTATATGCTGTAAATAAGATAATTATACTAACACATACGCACTCACGCCTGTATAGGGTATAGGGCATTATTGCGTATTTTATAATTTTATATCTATTTATATTTTTTTTTTTTTTTTCATTAAACACACAAATGATTAAATGTCTACATCTGGCTATGTTAACATATGGTACATCCAAAAAAAATGGACTACTCTATGAATTAGAAGATTGCACAGTTCTTTTTTAAATATGATGATTAAAAGCCCTAATATACCTACCGAAACACCAAAAACACTGAATAATTTTCATAACATTTATTTATTTAACATTATCGATTTCGTCTGTAATACTTACAACAGAATATCTTTCTTTGGACAGGCTTACATCCCTCAGTATCAATTTCGGTACAGCAATCCTCCCTATCCTCAACTTTATGTGGTATTTTCTCTTGAATAACCATGCCAACCAAGTCGGCAGTAGCCTGTAAATACAACCGAAATAAATTGTAAACAAAACAATAATAGAAATTAGCAATGGAAATCTATATGCTACACTTACCAAGATACAATAAAATATACGCCTATAAAAATTAAAAATAAAATCAATAATACGTTCATTTTCGTATTCCTTTAAGAATATCGATCGGTATTTTGCTAATAAATTGCGTAAATATGTTTCATTGTTGTGTGTATCTGAAACATAACCTAAAACATACGTCTTAAATGTCAGATAAACTGTCAGCTTTATTTTTAATTTATTTAACGGCCTTGGAATCAGGATAAACTGCAACTCAGCAGTGTGGCCAAATTATATAAAATAAATATAAAAATTCGCACTTGAGAACTTGGAAACAAACTCAACGTGAACTTCATGTACCACTAAATGGACTCTAATTCCTAAGCAGTGTAATAGTGTGACTGCGATTTAAGATTTTGAAAGTCCAGCACTGCACTGTTGAAGGACTGCACTTAGATTCTGTGGTGGCCCGGATATTGTAATAATTTCTCTTTCGCCACACTCTCATGCGACTTTCCCAGAAGAGTTAAACATTTAGTCACTTCAGTGAGCTTATTTTATATCCAATTGAATGATTTATAAAAAATAGGTACCTGTCCCACTGAAATCGTCAATTTTCCAGTTACTATGCTGCGCAGTACCCGCAACAACAATAGAGCTATACCTACAGGTCACTATCCCCAGCTCAAGTATTTATAAAGGCCGCAAATCCCCTACTGAACAGTCGTAACTTCCGTGACCCCTGTTAGTCCCTTTTACAACAGGCAGGGTACACCATGGCGAGATGGCTAGACAGGTGCACGGGTCGCCTACGTTCCGACTGACGCAGGTATTAACGGACCATTGTGTTTCGGTTCGTTCCTGTGTCGGTTCGGAAAGGAGGTGCCCGCCGTGTGCCACCACTGTGGCAACTGCCGCGAGGAAACGGCCCAACATACGTTGGAGGAGTGCCCAGCCTGGGATGAAGAGCGCTGCGCTCTAAGAGCAGTCGTCGTAGGAGATCTCTCGCTGCCGGCCGTGGTGTCATCCATGGTCTAGGTCGAGGTCCTGGCGTGCGGTGGCACACTTCTGCGAGAACGTGATCTCGCAGAAGGAGAGTGCTGAGAGGGATCGGGAACGATATGATCCCTCCCGCCACCAGAGAAGACGTAGGAGGCGCCGGGTGGACGACTGACTGGCATCTCCCGCCCTGTCCCAGTGAACACGTTTATGTAAATATGACATCAGTATGATGTCGTTCAATATCATGCTTTACATAACATAAGACTAAGGACTGACTCATAAGTGACTCATTATATCGCACTTAGTGACGTCAGATAGTGATGTAAGTCACGTGACATAATTATGATGTCCACCTGACATCCTTATATACTCAGTTTTACGTACTACTGACGGAATAATGACGCTTCATTTATTTAGAAATTACATTGATGTCGCTTTTTATTTTTAGGGGGCGTTTGAATTCCACCACGGTAACCCCTGCCTGTTGTACAAGGCGACTCGACTCGACCATCGGGGTCGCGGCCGCGCAGCGGGCTATCGATATCCCGTATCGATGCACTCCCAAATTCGGAGCATCGTGCGACCCCGAGATGGACGACAGCGCGGGTGATAAGGCCTCGTTCGCTGTCGTTGTTCGATGCGCGGGCGATCCTTAGCCCCCCATGGAGATGGGCTGCTACGAGACACGGCGCAGGGGCGATTCCGGCTTCAATTCTAGCACTCCTTAGGGTGGGGTGGGGTGTACATAAGGGGTAGGGACTCGGCCCAGCGGCAGCACGGATAGCCATCATCCGGGCGAGGGGGATGCTGGGTAGTAAGACTGGCTAGTCCAACATACACGTTTTACTCTTGTTCCGCTTCCCCCGGAGCGAGCGGCAGTAAATAACGCTTTCCCCACGACAAAAAAAAAAAAAAAAAAAAAATCTATTTTTTTAAAAATTCTTCAGAGCCCCAAATCCTCAGGGCGGGAACTATACGGGTATCTGCTATAAAAACAGCCTGTAATATATCCATAGCCAAAATTATCCATTGTATAATGTAAAAATGTTGAGAATTGCGTTCTTTCCTAGCAGTGAGTGATATCAACTTAACAGACCATGTTAGCTCGACTGTCATTACCTACATCCTTACATGGTGCAGTATCGGACTTTATTTAGTAAATTGTCCATTTGATCTCCTCAAGAAGGATTCCCAATAAGTCTTACTCACTCAGCAATGAAACTACTTGCAGTAGTAAGTAGTTCGAATTCAATCAAATCCAATTAGTAAATTGCTGGTGGTAGAATATTCATATCCGCCCGGATAGTGACAACCGTACACAGGGTGTAAAACTCACCATAGTGGCACACGCAAGTGTGTGTTCCGGGATCAGCCAGTGTACATCCGGTTTTTGTCGGGGGTCTAGACTTGGGGTATGATGCTTGGCCGTTTTGCGGCGTTCTGAGTACCCCAACTCTAATACTAGACTTCTTCTTCTTCTTGCTTTAATGGCCTCTGCGGAGGAACAACTCCACAATTTTGCCAATGTCACGTAATAAAAATATTAACTAAGTAAATAAAATTTATATGATGATGATGATTGATGACATGATCGAATTATCTAATACTAGACCCTCGACAGCTTCTTGCCCATGGCGTAGTATGACCCTCGACAGCTTCTTGCCCATGGCGTAGTATGAAGAAGCAGGTCGGCATGATTGTGTTGAGTAGCGGGGGAGAGATTATTTCTCGCTACTCGATACTCTAATTGGATGGCACTGCGCTTACAATCAGGTGCAGTATGGTCATTTCGCCGTGCCAGAATAAAAAAATACAAGTCAATATAGCACGTTACCTTTTTCAGATTAGTCACCAAAAGATCTGCAAGTGCGTGCGCTTATATTATAGTCATACGTCGCATATTTGGCGGTTCATAAGTACCAGCGTTTAATCGCAGTGAGTGCTAAACATATTTACAATAGAATAAATGCCCATATGCACCAGTCAGAATATTAAAAATGCTCATTTGAAAAGAAAACACTGCAAAGTTACTATTTTACATAATTTTACACAAAAATATATGATGTACCTATATTCTTTTACATGATATCGAAAGCAAATAAAAAAAGGATTTTTTTTTACATTTTATTTTGTACTAACTAAACTGAAACATACAACTAAATAACAAATTAAGGCCACGATCTTTTGGCATTGTATCCTTCGTACTTCTTGCGCGCCTTCAAACCGGTCACAATGGTGGAACTCTTTGGGAACGCCGACTTGCCATTAAACAAGGTGTCTTTATCTGAAAAAATAAAAACAATACGAAATAAATTTCTATTAAAATATATTTTCATCCTGGCATGACTAGCAACTACACTGCAACAGATGGTAACTGTACAGTATCTCAACCATGACTTATGTCAAAAAGTTACGATAGGTAAACGAAGTCGTTGAGGCGACTAATAGGGGCATCGGTGGTCGCGGGCGCGCAGCGGGGGGCTGTCGTAGCGCCCTTTCCAGTGTGTCTAAATTTGTTTGTACATAGTTTTATTTTGTATATACTTCGTCGGCACACCGGGCGACCCCAGGATGACGGCAGCGCGGGTGGTTGGCCTCGTTGCTGCCGTGGACGCCGAGGGTGTCCTTCGGTGCGTGGGGGCTTCTGAGCCCCCTCCACATGGAGACGGGCCGCAAGGCGGCACCGCGCAGCGGCGGTTCTCGCTTCGTGTGCCCGGGACCGTCTCTTATGCCACCGCGGGGTTTTTAGTTGGTATCGCCGGTGTAGGGCATGTGTTAGGGACTCGGCTCAGCGGTCGTCCGGATGTCAACATCTCTCCCGGACGGCTTAACGCTGGGTTGTAAGGCCGGCGAGCCCAACATAACCGTCCCGCCACCCCGGCGGGGCGGTAGTGATAAATAGCTTTTCCCCGCGAAAAAAAAAAGGTAAACGAAGTCGTTGCAGCCACCGCTGCGTATGTATGTATGTGCGTATGTGTATGCTGCTGTATGGCAAAATGTACAGCGCCTCTAGCGGTTACGTGATAAACTAAATTTGGTACTATAAGAATGAAACATTCACGTCATACAAATATTTTACGTTGTCGCTAGCGAATATATTTGAGAAATACTCATGTTGGGCCACAGTACAGTTAAAATATAATGACGACCATCAAGAGACGTTGCATATCAGTTGTTAGATTATGCAGGCCTGAAACAACCGGGGAAGACTTGAACCCAAAAGGCCACTCGCAGGTCATCATGTAATCATACACTAGAGTGGTCAAATATATATTGTACAAAATGAATGGGATGTTCTTTGAGGTACACTTAGTACTTTGATATGAGCGCGCGCGACCTTTGATGGCTTAATTTTACTGAACAATTAATATTAATTAGTAATAGGGTACTTGACACGATATTCAACTAATTAATGTTATGTTCTAAACCTATGACAGAAAGATTTTTATAAAACCACTCAAAATAAGTTAGAAGCCATTTAAATCTATTGTATAGGGTACTTGTCAAATGACAGAAAAAGGGTTCATAATATGGCTCATGACATCCATTCCCCATTCCTATTATATACATTCCTCTACGCCATTAGCTTGCAGTTATTGCTATGCGAGGGAGATAGTGCAATGTTCCCACTATGCACAAACTTTTGTCCATAGCAATGATTAAAATAATAATTTAGGTAAATACAGGTCTTTTTTACGATTTTGTCTTAATTAATACTTTAATATTACTCACCAGGGTGGAATCTAACATAATCCTCTTGCACATGAAGATTTTTTGGCAGGTCCATCTGTTTAAGGGTGTCGAACGGTGTTCTTGTATCCACAGGAGTCATGTAGAACTCTTTCAGATCACCTGTAAAATAAAAAATTATGCAAAAATGGGTTGCCACTTAGGGACTTTCCATAAATTATGTCATATGCAAAGGGAGGGAGAGGGGGTCGACTAAGTGTGACATTGACAAGTGGTGGGAGGGGTCCTAATATTCGTTAAGTCACATTTAAAAATGTTTGTTTGACATTGATTTTATAAAATAAAATAAGTTCAATGCCAATGAAACTAATTTTCGAACTGTATTTCAATTTAATAATTTCTGGGTGTAAAATTGCCGAAATTTTGTGACGTCACACTATGGAGGGGGGAGTTGCACAATTGTGACTAGGAATAGGTGGGGGGACAAAAATCATTACATTCCTGTGAAGTAATTTATGATAGGCCCCTTATTAGCAATGGTGATTTTAAAAGTTTGATATTTCATTCATAATCAATAATTAAAAGTTATTTATAGTTTATTAAATTTGTAATATTATAATATTTTACTCAGATAGTATGTGTTCTAAAAACATAATGAGTATCATAGATAAGACAATTTTATATAGTCTTAAAACACCTCAACAACAACTATAAATTGATAGGTGTGTGCTTTTAACTAGTCTCTAGGCATGATATTAGTATGAAACATCTAAATAAATTTTATCTATACTAATATTATAATTATAAAGAGGAAAGATTTGTATGTAAGTATGTTTGTAACGAATTGGCTCAAAAAGTACTAGACCGATTTTAAAATTTCTTTCACCATTTGAATGCTACATTATCACAAATTAATATAGGCTATTTTAATTGCAAGAAAAATTACACTCTGACATTACACATGACCTCCTCGCGGGCGGAGTCACGAGCAACAGCTAGTAAATAATAAATACACCCAATAGTCACACATATAGTCTTGACCCCACTGTCAATTTAGAACTTAAAATGATGTAGATATAGATTTTAATAGACATTGCATATTTTTTGTGTTAATATAAGATTTAGCAAAAACATAATCAGATTTAGTCTGCATTCAACAATATCACAGTAACACTTATAGATTTATTTACATTTTTTTAGTTAATAATTCAATAAAAGCAAAAATGACATCAACTTACAAACTGACTCAATAGTGTACAGCAGTGAATTTGGCACACTATGGCCTGTTTCTTCGTAACATGCTTTCAGTACCGTGAACTTGGAGTCCAGGCCATCAAATTCAGAATCAGCTTTAAGACCATTATCTGTGCATATCTTCAGGATTGTTTCCTCAACGTCAGCTGGGGGATCCCATGGTTTATTTGGGCGAAGAAATCTGGAAGTACAATAATAAATGTAAGATGTAGGCAATCAGCAACCCTATTTATAGTTATCCAGCCATCAATGATAATATAATACTGCATTTGTCTAGTTATCCTAACCTGGCATCACCACATACACAATAGGCATTTAAAAACATACTAACTGCAGTGAAGGGTTTATTTAGGAGGCTAAAACAAAGTATAAAGGGAAAAGTTGTATAAATCATGCCGCTTAGTATAATAAATAGTAGTTAGTAGGAGTAAATAATAGTAGTTATAAAACATTGACTCAACCACACTCTTGAAACAACTGATCATATACAAGTATATACAATGCATTTAGCTACCGTTACTATGGTAGTATACAATCCTACGCGAAAAAAACTTAAAAGTTAAATTAAGCCCTAATGGGATTAAACATTACCCTCTGGCTGCTAGGGATTCTGCAGCCGCTTGAAGCTTTTTGCCTACTTTAGGATATTTCTTTTGAACATTTCTCACAGAAACAACCTGCAAAGTTTGTTATAATTATATAATTTAATTATTAAACACACAACACATGAAAATAACATAACCAAACATAACCTGTAAATTTGTACGCTGCAACGATAACAATACGTTTCTTAGCATATTGCATTAAATTAAAACTGAAATGATTAAGATATTTCGAGTTAAATGATTTAAATAACAAATTCTATTCGTTTATTTTCTTTTCATTTAACGTATTTGACAGACATTAACTTTATGGTTCATTGTAAGCAGTACGTTTACAGAAATTATATAAGTTTACATGCCGGCAAAGTATGGGTATGGATTATTATATGGGTACATTCAAAGAAAAACTATGTTAAAATATATTCTAATATTATTTAGTTTATTGTAGTATGATTTATATTTTAATTGCACTTTTAGTTTTATTATGTAACCTAAAAAGCAACCAACGTAAAATGGAACGCTCTAACATTTCTGGACGAAACTAGTTTTTCGCTATTGCCGTTGAGTGCAGCACTGTCGGCTTGGGTTGTTGTTTCCTATCCGCCATTTTCCAGTCGCCATTGAAAGGTGAAAACTACACTAAATGTCGGTGATGATTTTAAGATTTTGAGTGGTTTCTTTAAGATTACACCAGTTTTTAGTGTTGTGAAATGAAAATGAAGTGCCCGGGACTACCATGACGCATCAAAATCACCAAACAAACGGTGCAAGTCTCGAGGATTGCCATACAAACTTCTTCGCCTTGGTAAGTCACTTTTACATTGATGAAAGAACTCGTATGTACTTTTCTTTCGAAATCATTACGTTTTCCGTGATACCTACGCCACGCGCTGTTGTTTAGTGTTGATAGGTGGTTCATTTAGGAATTGGTAAATAATGAGACCACGACATCTAAGTGGATGATCTGATTATCGTCATCGGACGCTGATATACAAAATTCACCTTATTGCGATTCAGATGCCAAATCGATCTATTGCGTTAAAGTATTTGTACGGGACAATTTGCGCCGAGTCGAACTAAGACGCTCGCTTGTTAGTCATCCTGGCATCATTCTCGCCTCACTACACAGTATTGTTGAGTTGCTAACCCACAAAATGTCAACGCATTCAGGCGGCGAGGCCGCAAGAAGCCATCGGCCCATAGAGGTCATTTTGAATTCACCTGGCCGAACCGCGAACAGTAATGCGTTCGCAAGACTAGTTTCGCCAGGTCGAGGAAATAACTTTCTTATTACATTTTTTGAACGTGCCGATCGGTTCGATAATGCGACACGACGCCAACAGTCGACAGTATACACGGAACCGCCGTGTTTATGTACGAGCGTGTCAAAGAAATCGTCGGGGTCATTCATTATCGGCGAGTTGTAGTGTCGAGTAGCTTTGCGTAATGTTCATAGCTGGCGCGAATTTTATCAGATTGTGTTCGGGTGAGGATTAGCGGGCTGGCGGGGTGGCGTGCGGAGCGCCGGGGGCGGTCGCTCGTCCTCGGCGAGAAGCGAGAACGGAACGAGCGCCACTTCCACCTGACGCGTTGCCATATCTCCGTGCCGCGGCGGCGCGCGCCTGCCTGCACCCGTCTCCCTCTGCGCTCCGCCTATCTCGACGCGATACAAATTACCGATTTCTTGCCTTGCCTGCTTATTGTCTAATTATTTATGCGTCGTTTGCGGACACCGCGGCTTTGTCGCGTGGAATGTTACTGGTTCAAGTCGCGCGGGCCGCGGTGACGCATCAGAGGCTACTTACTAGTCGACGGGTTCATTACACCACCGTAGTCATCAGTTTGTTACACTAAATTCGAGCATTGAGATTGTAAGGTTTATTTTTGCTTTCCATCGATATGTAGCAGCGTCTCGACTGTTTACTCCGGTTTATTTAGGAGTGTGTTCAAGTTTAGCGCGCGGTAACTGCGCGGCGACAGCACAGATGTCGCGGGGTGGCTGCGCGCGCGCACCGTGCCGCCTTCTTGCGCTCATTCAACCGTTTATGAATGGTTGTAAAGATCGTAACATTCCCATAAGCGGGCCTCCGCCTTCGCTCTGCCATCACCCGCGCGTGCACAGATTGTCTGACTTGCACTGGCCTTTGTTCTCTTTTACCTGCCAGTGGATGCTACCAACGTAAACATAATAACATATTATCCTCACAAGCCCGATGTAATCACGATTTCAATTCGACCATGTTGTGTCATTTCTAACTTTGCTATTCAGATTTTTATTTAATTTATAAATCTGTACAAATTTATCTAAAACATTTTACATTATGGTTAATATTTCGGTATAATTGTTCAGTGAGTCAAACAATGTTCAGAAAAATTTATCTCGTCTCGTCGGCAATTTATCCACGGATCCTTCGACGTAGATGGACGGCTAGATGTCCATTGAGTGTCGAAATTCCTTACTTAGTTATTCATGGCATTCGTGGCGCAGGGACCGGCCGGCGCGACCTGGCTCGGCCTGCTACCCCCCTTATCGCCCTCTATGCATACAGAGCACGACTTCAATTTTGCCCTGAATGTGTTCATTTCCCCAGTGTTATGAATCCTTAGTGTTGTGGGTCACGACTTGCTTGACGTATGCGCCCCGGTTGTTTATGAAGGTTTTCTCTCTATACATGGAAGTCAAATTGCCTGGCTAATTGCCTGACGGTGTCTTCTCGCCGCCAACTAGTTAATTGTAATGAATTGCTTCGACTGCTAATTTCGAGACACTATTTTCCTACATTCACATATAAATAAATATAGGAGAACTTTTTCAGTCGTTCCATACAATATAATAATATCAAGCGTGTTTAGATATCAATAAAGTTCTATCTACGTTTCCAAGGCAGCTGTGTATAATATTTGCTACATGTCTGTCATATGTTATGAAAGAGTGTGTCAAACATCAAATAAAGTAGTTATGGGTTATACGAATAATAAAGCCTCGTAAATAAATAAATAAATAAGCAATTATGGCCAAGAACACGGGCAACTTGCTTTCGTCGCTTGCTTCAAGGTCGTTGAAAAACTACCTGGCGTTATGAAATCTGTGCCTTACTCGTGCGGCGGTGTTGGCGGTCTTTGTATCATATGCTAACGTGTTTAGGTTGTAGTTAGCGCGGTCCTTGGCGTATGCTAAGTGAGGTCGCTGTAATGACATCTCACCAGTTATGCGCCGGTACGGGTCACTTGTCGAATGTGCGGTACAGTTGTGGCCACACAAACACAACACTCCACACTAAACTTGTGCTTCTAAAGATAACAATTCTTTATTTATATTTTATGTAATTCCCAAAGTACGCATCGCTTACGGTTTTAGAGTACTTAATGTCTTGAGAGGTTATATGTAGTTTGTTTTATGCATAAATTAGTGTTTGGTTTTGTTATAACGGTATAATATTCATATCGCCTAAATTATCACACGAACATTGTAATCTTCAGATCTCAGTCTCATTCATGTACATAAATGAGTGCTATTAATTGTGAAAAAACGGATGTAGAGGCCTATATTAAACAAAAACAGCCTGTGGCAGTGTGTGGCGCAGTGGGCGAGTAGCCGGCTGTGGAACGAGAGGCCGTGGGTTCGATTCCCGCACCGAGACAAATGTCTGTGTGACAGACATATATTTGTTTCGGGTTTGGGTGTTTTGGGACCGTAGTCCCTCGTAGTTGTTGATACCCACGATACAGGGTTACCTAGTGTGGGTTCAGAACTATGTGTGTGGCTGTTACACGAAAAAAAAACATCTATGACTGTAAATTTAAATTGTTTCTTTTTATCCTTGCATGATAATGTGACGACACTGCATCTGATAGTTGATACAGTGGAGTCCAAATATAACTTCGACAACATTAGATCTGCGTCGTCGGGCAAAACTAAGTACATAGCTCATTCTTATTAACACACAATTTAATTGTTTTTAAAATACAACAAAATATGGAATCGCGTGTCAGGTTTGTTATGCCGCGGGGGTTCTTATCCGTCAGCTGATAACGTTATCAGTGGCACTATAAATATCAAGGTTTGAACCACAGTGGCTGGCTATCGTTTATCGACATCGCGCTAGAAAACTACCAGAATTTATAGTTGGAGTACCTACGAAATTCGAATAAAAAATAAAAGCTATATAACTCAGTTACAGAAAAGTTACGAACATTTGTTGTAGATCGAATTGTACATCTTAAACTACCAAAACGTACCATCAAAGGATTCGTAATCGATAAACTTCCGGTCTCCCGTGACGTTTCATTTACCTTGCCCTCTATTATCTTATTCACAAACGAATTTTTCGCTATTTTTTTATCCTGTCGGGCAAAACGACAACTCGACTTCCCAAGATTCCAAAACACATGTTGCCATTTTATGAACATTAGTTCGGTATACTTACTCTAAAAGTGACTTTCGTTCAGGAAGTGAAGTCAAAATCATCGTGTCGTAATTTTAGTTTTGGTATACGATTTACAATCGATTAACACGCGAGGCGCAGTGACAAAAACGCGAGTTGTGTAACGTTAGAGATTAAACACGTATTCGTGCTGTCGCCGACACGTGACTTGCATCACGTAGCGTGATGATAGATTCCAGGAACCGATGACACTGACTCCAGGAGTATAAGATTCATTCCGTCAGGGAGTCACTAAACGACTTTTTTTTTACTATAAATAGGCTTACGTTTGACCACTATCTCGCTTGATGGTAAGTGATGATGTGGTCTACGATGGAGCACGCTTGCCTAGAAGATACCTATTCACTCTTGACTTAACTTGACTTTGCGTTATGAGGAAATACAACTCGTATAGTCCTCATACAAAAGGATTCAATGTTTATAAATATGTTTATTGTTATAAATTCTCATTCAATATTTAGGGCAGTACAAAAATCATTATCAAATATATTATCATTGATTGTTATTATCACCCTGGTCTATAACTAAGCTGAATTACCACATAAACATATCCCCAACCTAAAAATATGAAACAGCAATCTATAATTTCTTAACTAACCGATTACGAATAGTTCAATAAACGCAATTAAAGATAAGTTTAGATATTATGAAATGGTAGGAAATGTTTTCCATCTGGTTCATCGATCCCTTATCATACTATCAATAATGAGCATTAACTTATGTTTTTGTACATAATCTGAACACCACTCTGAATGCTTTAGATGTTATGTTTTATTGTAACAATACAATGTGCAAAGAATATTAAAATAGAGCAAAACAATATTGTTTTTTTTTTATCCTGGCTCGGAAAAGTGACCACACTGCACCTATGGAGGGAAGTGGACAATTTATATTTCCAACTCCTCCCTATATTTCTATTTGATTAATTTCGTTGCGGGATAAAAGACAGTTATTAAGCATTCCCAGAGACTCGCCGAGTTTCATTACTCGGTGTCGAAAAAAATGCGTGCCATTGTTGATCCTGGCTAAACAGGAGTTACAATGGCGGGTGTGTGGGCGGGATAGTCTCTCTGCACCTGATGGTAAGCGCAGTGCCGTCCAGTTAAAGTATCATATAGCGAGAGATGATCTATCCCTCGCTGCTCAACACCATCATGCCGGCATGATGTGTAGATTCTTCACAATACGCCTAAAGGACTCAAGATAGGAAGGAGGGAACA
Organism: Laothoe populi; assembly: GCA_905220505.1. Classification (NCBI taxonomy): domain Eukaryota; kingdom Metazoa; phylum Arthropoda; class Insecta; order Lepidoptera; family Sphingidae; genus Laothoe; species Laothoe populi. The sequence goes on along the minus strand of HG992152.1, from coordinate 20,151,098 downwards.
CGGTAGCTGGCAAACTGTACCACTGGCACTCTTGGTTCAGGTCGGGGTAATCGACACCACGAATATGTGGAATCGCAAGCCACCACGCATGGTTCTGTGTGGAAGGGAGAGGATGGGATAAGATTAAACAATTCTTCGGAGCATTCGCCGTGATACAGACGGTAGAACACGCTAACCGAGGAATCTCTTCGCAGCTGTTGCGTTTCTAGGCTGTTGTTACTTACGTCTCACATTGCATCATTAACCGACCACCATGTTAAAAATTGATTCGCATAGGATATAACCATATAAAATTCGACATATGATTCCTGGTGGTAGGATATTCATATCCACCCGGATAGCGACCGCCGTACACAGGGTGTAAAACCTGCCATAGTGGCACACGAAGTGTGTTGCGTTCCGAGATCAGCCAGTGTACATCCGGTTTTTGTCGGGGGTATATAGTTAGGGTGCGATGTTTGGCCGTGATGCGGCCTTCAGAGTACTCTGACACTAGACCCTCGACCGCTTCTTTACCTTCTTGCCCATGGCGTAGTGTGAAGAAGCAGGCCGGCATGGTTGTGTTGAGTAGCGGGGGATGATCATCTCTTGCTACTGGATACTCTAATTAGACGGCACTGCGCTTAACATCAGGTGCAGTGTTGGTCACTTTGCCGTGACAGAATAAAAAAAAATTACACTAGCCACTACTCAAATCACATTTATGAGTAAATGTCATATTCTCAACCGTCTGTTAGTTCAGCATGTAAGTGATTGTGTAATAGTACATTGCGTAAGAAAAAAAATGTGTATAATCATTATTAATTACAATGGGGAAGCGTATGAAACAATATTGGTGACATTGTTGACTGTGGAATGGCGGTTAGCGGTCGGCGGTCACGTCACGCACTATCACTGACTGATAAACAGCACGTATGTGGAGTCTATCTGGCCGCGGTACTTCAATATTATAATTTTAGATGTGTTTATACTACTTGCCCTTGGTAATAATTAGGGATTAAATTATATTTCTTCGTAATAATATTATATCTTGTCTGTTATACACCTCCGGTACTAACAGGGGGCTAGGTTTTTCGTCCGCCACGCTAGGTTAGAGTTTGGTTGACTTGAAATACTGAAATATTTATAATTTATATAGCTGCGTAGCGGTGATTTTCGCTCTCAAAGCTAGTGATAATTAATGGAAGCTAGTTTTTTAGTCGAATTCCTGTCCTTTGGAGCTGGGTTACATCCGGCGACTTCCGTCTTCACAGTCCGAGCCACTACGCTATAGACAATTATCTTATTTAAAAGATTTTTTTTTATTCATTAAAAGTACACCGAATTCAATAAAAACAAATTATGTCACTATACAATTTGAGGGTTTTCCTTGATTTTTCTGAAATCCCAACATCAGATCCTGACTTGGTGCCAATGGAACCACCTGGGAAGTATACCCTTTTAAACAAACAAAGAAAGAATTTCTCGAATCGGTCCAGGCGTCTTCGAGTAATCGGGTAACATACATAAAAAAAAGATTCCGACGAATTGTAAACCTCTTCCTTTTTTGAAGTCGGTTAAAAGAGACAATAGCTATAGATCTAAAGAGCTTTCAAATCCTTCAATTTGTTTGCAACCAAGTGTGTTACATTTTCGATGCCTACTGTAGGCCACAATAATTATAATAAACACTCTGGAAACACCTCGAAAACCTTTTAGCGTTGTAGCATTTTCCACGTGTATGCCTATAGTCTTCTGCAGTAGCGTCGACTGCAGACTAAATCAGATTACGCTTGTGCAAAATGTTGTACTAGATCGAATACTTCGTCTCAACATGCGAAGTAGGAACGTTCGTGATATCTATTTAAAACTATGATACCTTTGAATATTGAAATTGTGACGAGGATATGACTGATAAATATATTGACCTCTATGGTGCAGCGGACGAGTCTGATGAGAATCTATTGCAGATGACGTCAATAGTTGTGCAATCCAAAATATGAAGACAAACGACCCTATTCTTGGAATATAATGTGTAACGCTTTGTTTCTATTGAATTCGTTATAGGTGCTTTCAAAACATGAACTAACTTATCGAAATGTAAATTTTCCTGCTTGATGAAAAATTCAATACATTTCATAAGTTTCAATTTTACCAAATCAAAAAATTGGAGACACTAAAATAAAATGTAATCATATAAATAAGTGGTTATAGTAACCCATAGTAATTGGTTGACCAAGAATAAAGATAGTCCAGGTTTTATAATCATACCTTGGTGAGTCTGATTTGTTGGGCCTAGCCTCTTTCTAAGAACAAAGATAAATTCTTTATACATCGTAATTATCTAGTGTTTACCTATATGGAATAACCTCATTACAAATGTTACTTCTATGTATTATCCATTAGATTCTGTTTACACAAACAACGATTTCTACATTTATAGTTGGGCCTTATTAATAAATGTATACTTATGTACATCCGTGCAGCGGGCGAGAAGCCGGTTGTGATATGAGAGGCCGTGGGTTCGATTCCCGCACCGAAAAAAATGTTTGACAGATATTGGTGTAAAACATCTAATGCGGCGGGTCAGACCGGCTGATGGTGTGGCGACGCGTCGTCACGATATATGATAATATGAAATATCTAATACGGTGTGGTGACGACAGAAGTCACTGATAAAAAGAATTGAGTGAAGTGGGAGTGAGTGTGGATCATCTTTTTCTTTAAAAAAATCTGAATATTATATTTTAAACTAGATGTTACTAGATTTTTTTTGGAAGAAAAGGTATACAATCAATGGAGGCATCTTAAGCTTATTACACCTTTCTATCCTTATTTTTTTCTTGCAATTAAAATAGCCTATATTAATCAGTGATAATGTAGCATTCAAATGGTGGAAGAATTTTTAAAATCGGTCTAGTACTTTTTGAGCCAATTCGTTACAAACATACATACAAATCTTTCATCTTTATAATATTATAGTATAGATTGTTATATTTATTTACTTTCATAAGCTATACTTTTATGCTCATTATTTGTACAAAATAATTTTGGTGTTTCACATCTGCCAGACGCCCCACGACGGCTTCATTTTTTTATTTGGGTCTAGGTGTTGTGTGACCGTAGTCCTCGTAGTTGTTGTTACCCACGATACAGGTTAACCTAGTGTGGGGGTCAGGATTATGTGTGTGACTGTAGGGTGCGTTTATTATTATGATATTTAAAATAGTTAAGCAATGTTTCTGGCTTTTTATGTTGAATGGCATTCAAGGAATAAGACGAAAACTGTATTAGCCGTATACGATTATTAGTAGGGCGCTAAATATATTGATTGGCAAGCAAGCAATTACTTGATTTTCCGTAAAATAATGTCATCAAGGAAAACCAGTATTTTCCTTGGGAACTTGTGTGACGTGTGTACTTGTATGACGCACGCGTTGCTTTATGGACATTGCGAATAAACTGGTTAATGGAGATTGCTACTTTTTTTAAAGTATCAAGATGTTGCTAAATTATGGCGACAATTTTACATAATCGCTCCCAATATTTTTGAAAACACCGAAATTCGAAAATATTTGATTGATTTATTTCGGTGACGTCATGGTATTTTGCATGACTCGCCAATTTTAGTATTATATTATTATGATGTATAGCAGCGATAGCCTAGTAGGTTGTGTTACGGACTGTCAAGACGAAAGTCGTATGAAACCCAAACGGCATACACCTCTGACTAGGAATGTTGATAAAATATCGATATATCGAAATATCGATATTATTATTTGAAAATATCGATATTTATTACTAATATATTTTTGGACGATATATCGATAGTTCGATATTGAAATATAGATATCGAAGGTCGATATTTTTTTAAATATTTTTACTTTTAATTTTTTCTCGTAAATTATTGATACTACTGTCCATAATTTTTCTAGCATTTTTTCTGTAGTTAACCACTCGCGTCTCAAAGGATATTAAAAAAGTAAAGTAGTAGTAAAAAATATCGATATATCGAAAATCCGATATTTTTAAAAATATCAACATCCCTCCCTACCTCTGACTTTTTTAAAGTTATGTGAAGTCTACCAATCCGCATTAGGCCAGCGTGGTGGACTAAGGCCTGACCCCTCTCATTAGTACTGGAAGCCCGTGCCCAGCAGTGGGACAATGTTTAATACTATATATTATTATGATGTATGTTATTACTTCTAAAACTATGATTTACGTTGTGTGTACACTTTAAAAGAAATAAGTATTGAGGTCGCGTGGTCCTTGAAGTTGCTGCAATCTCTTGACTACGGACGGTGTCCTTCGCCCAATGTCCTTTGATAAGTGCTTTCGTTTAACCTACTTTAAATGAAAAATGTACATTTAATTTATTAATACATACATACATATACAGTCACGCCTGTAATCCCCGAAGGGGTAGGCGGAGGTGTAACCAGTACACCCACTTGAATTTATTATGGTCCCATAATATGATAGGGGGCGAGCCTATCGCCATACCGCGCTCAATTCCAGACTCCTGGTACTTCTAAATAGAAAAACCCAATATTTAACCGACCCGTGAATCGAACCCGAGACCTCAGCAAACGGTCGTGCATACGCAGTTACAACTGCGCCACCGAAGCAGTCTTAATATTATTTCAGTATTATAGTTCATTCATTATATCAGTTTTATTATTACAAGCCATATAATTTACTTGAATGATAATTACTAATTTTTTTATGATCATAGTAATTTCAGTTGTTAACTGCTACTAATTAACTATTCGTATTTCCCTGCTACATGGACGTTTTTGTAACCCGATAATATTTGTTTCGGGTCTGGTTCGTTGACCTAGATTTCTGAAATTCCTACTGTGATTCGGAACTACGTATGTGACTTTTGGAAGTAATTTTGTTTCTATTTGTATACGCTGGTAAATAGAAACGGTTTGATAATATAATTAGTAGTAAATACTATGAGCAAGAATTGTGAACTTTATTAAATAACCTATATATATTGTAATAAAATGATATTTAACAATATTTTCTGTAACTCACGACATAATAATGACTTCTTCTTCTCCTAAAAGGGCAAATCAGGAGTACCTCCAACCGTCGAAAATGTATGAGAAGATGTAAGAATGTGGAAGAGGCGATGAAGTGTGTCAGGATCGTAGCTTGTGGCACTACATAGTCTCTGCCTACCCCCATGGGATATGGGCGTGAGTGTATATGTGTGTATGTCGTGACATAATCATACGCGGGAGCGTGACACAGCGCCATGTCGATCGGTGAGCCGCTGCGCTCGTCCTTTCCTCGTTTTATTACGAGCCACACATACCGGGTCAAGGTTCTGTTTTGATGAGCAACGTCTCGAGGAAAACGCCCGTCCGCTTTCTCGAAGTGGCTCGTTCGTTTTTGGACATTAGATCTGACACAACAACCTGTTCTGTTATCGATGTTACGCGAGGTGAACAAGGATGCGGTTGTGACTGTTATGATATTTTTGTCTTATATTTTTACTGTGAAAAATAGCTTCGCAGTAAATTCCCTATTTTATCCCCTAAATTCTGTATTGCAATGTAACATAGCTTCAATCTTGCAGTATTCACTTGATATTTAGTATCTCATGCCGCCGGGCATATTCCATCGGTGAGCAATTATCTTCCGCTACAAGAGCGACAGCGGTGGCCGCCAGCGCGGTCACGATATGTGGGTCAAGATAACAGAAGAGTGCTCGGTGCCCGCATACGTCCCACATTCGATGCCGCCTGTCGACCATCCAATCCACACCGCGTTTTGTGTCCCACCTATGCACTTATATTTTATAAGTGCCCCCTCAACGTATTTATTTATTTTTATAAAAGTCCTCTCATCTAATCGTCTAGCTGCCAGTTCCATATCAGTCGCAGAATTATTTTTTGTTTATTTATGATATATACATATACACTCACGCCTGTAATCCCCGAAGAGGTAGGCAGAGGTGTAAACCAGTACACCCACTTTTTGATAGGTGGCGATCCTATCACCATACCGGGCACAGGTCGCCACTCCGGGCTAATACTGTGAATTTACATACATACATATACACTCACGCCTGCATCCCATGGGGGTAGGCAGAGACTATTGAGTGCCACAAGCTACGATCCTGACACACTTCTTTCGCCTCTTCCACATTCATACATCTTCTCATACATTTACGACGGTTGGAGGTACTTCTGATTTGCCCTTTTAGGAGAAGATCGTTTATCTGATTCGTAAACGTTCTCCTTGGGCGCCCTCTACCCACTCTTCCAGTGAGTCCAATTCTACTGAGAATTTATAGACAGGAAAACCCAATATCACCTTACCCGACCAGGGAACGAACCCGTCACCTCAGCACAGCAGTCGCAACACGTGGGCAATTACAACTGCGCCACCGAGGCAGTTATTTATGATATATTTTTTTTATAAATAGAACTCTGATTTTTGCCGATTTGCTGTCACGTCACGTTTTAATATTTCACAACCTTCCAATATCAAATGTAGGCGAAACCTAAATACATGACATTGTTCATTCAAAAATTACTCATTTAAGTTTATGCCATATCGATCGACGCGATTCTTCGGTAGCCTTGTGCTCCACTTTCGCTTTTGTCGGCCAAAAGTTGTTCTATACTCTTGTTACATTGTTTTCAGTGATGGCATGTACATAAGGAGTGTACTGTGCGAAAACTCACAAGTGTACGTCTAATGGGATTATATTTTGTTATGTCAACATGTTTACGTGGCTGTGTTGACTGTCCCGCGCGGACGTGTGGCCGATTTGTTTCGAGGTTTATTGTGTGCCTAGAAGGTGCCTATTAAATATTTATCGACACCCCTTTCAAGGAAGTAGCTGTGTAAACAGCGGGCTCTCGTTTGATGACTTAAGTGGTAGTAGGCAAGTTACCAGCTGTGAAACGGATCTGGAAATATTATGGATAGTATTTTTGGTCGCTATTAAATCTGTATATATAAAAGAAGAAAATGACTGACTGACTGATCGATCAACGCACAGCCTAAACGGCTGGGGTTAGAGACTTGAAATTTTGACAGTAGGTACCTTTTATCACGTAGGCATCCACTAAGGAAGGGTTTTTGGAAATACCACCCCTAAGGGGGTAAAATAGGGGATGAAAGTTTGTATGAAAATCCGTCATTTTTGAAGTTAAATTCATGAAAATTAGTATTTGGCATTTTAGTTAAAAATAAAAAATATATGTTTCAGGATTTTTGGAAATTCCGCCCTTAAGGGGGTAAAATAGGGAATGAAAGTTTGTATGAAAATCAAGTTTTAAGTTAAACGCATGAATATTAGTATTTTGTATTGTATACTTTTTCTCCCAAACATGACCTCCACGCGGGCGGAGCCGCGAGCAATTATATATAAAAGAAGAAACTGACTGACTGACTGACTGACTGACTGACTGACTGATCGATCAACGCACAGCCTAAACGGCTGGGGTTAGAGACTTGAAATTTTGACAGTAGGTACCTTTTATCACGTAGGCACCCACTAAGGAAGGGTTTTTGGAAATACCACCCCTAAGGGGGTAAAATAGGGGATGAAAGTTTGTATGAAAATCCGTCATTTTTGAAGTTAAATTCATGAAAATTAGTATTTGGCATTTTAGTTAAAAATAAAAAGTATATGTTTCAGGATTTTTGGAAATTCCGCCCCTAAGGGGGTAAAATAGGGAATGAAAGTTTGTATGAAAATCCGTCATTTTTAAGTTAAACGCATGAATATTGGTATTTTGTATTGTATACTTTTTCTCCCAAACATGACCTCCACGCGGGCGGAGCCGCGAGCAACAACTAGTTAAATTATATGATTTCAACGGTAGGCAGCGGCTTTGCTGTGCCCTGGAAGTCTATGGGCGGCGGTGACTATTTACCATCAAGTGGCCCGTCTGCCTATGGAGGCACTAAAAAAAATTATAACAACACATCCACAATGTTGAACATTAAAATGATATCGAAAAACGTCTTGGTGGCGACGCGACCCTTCGCTCAACAAAACGAGTTTCGCTCGTCGCAGTGCGTCGCTTCATTTACGTACAACTACAGGCCCAGCACGATCCGAGCGGCCGCGGCGCCAAAGCGAGGCCCGAGTTTGTTGTGGACATTATGTGGGTCACAATTATTTCATTTCGACTTGTATGTCTCTATTTTTCTGTCTACGTACATTGTTTGCTTTCACCGCATCGGTGAATTGGTATCGCATGGTAATTGCTTTTTTTTCTATGTTGCAATTAGTCATATTTTTAATTTCATTTTTTTTGTGGTATCATTTTAATGTCTTTCGATGTTTGTATTTATTAAACTAATGTAATGAGTCTATACCGGACATACACAACTCGATTCTCCGGTTACATATTAAAATGTAATTTATTAGATTTGTTATTCAACTTGAAGCTCTAGAATCATATCATTTTTTGAAGAAATAGATAAGACACGAACCGGTGAAGCTATCATTGCTTGTGTATCAATTGTGAAATTCGGCCAATTAATGTATGTATTACATAAGTCCATTTACATAGTGATCTATCGGTTTACATGCTTGACCTCATTTACTGAGCCACCAACATATGAAATGTCGAAGACGACGGCGCGGCGCAACAATATACTCTCATCCAACGCAAGAAAGTGCTCGTTCCGTTTGTAAATCGTAGTCAAAGCAAACAACCAGTTAGATTTCGCAATGTGGTGCATTAGATGTTCAGTAAACAAGGGCCTCTGGTCCGCACCCGTAGTTCGAATGCAGTATCCGAGGGTATGCTGTTAAATTTAAAACGCTTTCACTCAATGTAATCCCCCCTTCCCTCCCAGAGCGGCTCCCTCCACCGCAAAGACGCTGAGGTGCGAACTCGTTCATTGCGGGTGTTGACGCTCGCCGACCGTTCGACGGATTTGCCTAAACTGTGTCTCGAAACAAATCTCCGGTCGACTATTATTTTAATACATAAACCATGTCGCAATTCAGCAGACCTTCGATTGAATATAAAGTAGAATGACGCATCTTGTGAAGGATACTCGGTTTCGGCGCAGACTAGCATCTTTATGTTTTTAAATTAAGTTTATGCTACGTGCTTAGACTGTCCGTATATATGTGTAATTAGTAGAATTGGTCGGTGTGCTGGCGATAATCTGTTGTGGTACCAGTCGGAGTCGCGTTCTACTTAGTAAATAGTGCACGGCGCGGGGAGACGACGGCAGCAGGGCGCGGGTTACGTGTCGCCGCCGCCGCTGAGGCAGCTGTGCCGAGACGCGCGTGAGAACACAAATGTACATAGAACACATTGACATTTAAAAAAACACCATATCACTGATTTTACACTCCGTGTCATCGGTCTCTTAGCACTCAGCTACATTGTCGTGTTCGCTCGAGGCACGGTCGGCGCAATTTTCCAGCGTCCTTTGTATGCATAGAAGCTTTGCAGCCGCGAGCCAGAATCTGCATTCTGCCAGCTCACAGCGACAGCGCAAACGCTCCTAATCTTCAAATTGAATTGTTTATATGCCGGCATAAACATGCAGTTATAAAATTTGCTAATGGCGAAGTTGTACTATATATAGCTTTACTCTAAATAATAGCGTGTGTCCGATCGAAACATTGTTGAATGTTACACAATCTGTTTGTTTTAAAAAAAACTAGGCCAGACCCTCAAATTTCTAGGCTAGACGTAAGGTCGTCGAGTTCGTTGACCGCTGCCGGCGCGCGCCTTTACCGTTAGCTGCGTGTTGTACCGCCGCGCCGCCTGCTTGCCGCACTACCCTTTTATCCTTCACAACGATGCTCTTGCTAATTAAATAAATAGGTTCTACAATCACAAATTGTGATAATGTTTATTCCAAATTGGCGACAAGAAAACCATTTCCTCAGCCAATCTGTTTGTTAATTTATTAAGGATATTTAGCCCTAAATCCTTAACATCTATTTTAAATCGTAATATATATTTATGGTACCTACGATTAATATTTATATACACATTGTGTCCGAATCTGTATAGTCTCGTTTCTGGTATTAAAACTACTTTCGAAACCAGTTGAAAATATCATAACGCCCTCGTATTAATTGGCGGGTGGATTTTTTCAACAGTTCCAAAAGTTTTGTGATATAATGTTGTTCTTGTACCTGTTTGTGTCGACCTTCCGGAGGTTGCTCAATCGGTATCTGGTTGTACAGCTGCGGGTGGCCTCGAGCTTATCTCGCTCTGTTATCATAACGCCTTGCCCCTTTCAGGGTGGGTACAAAGGACGAAAGTTGCCTTTCCTCAAAAATGTTTTGGAGTAAATTCTATTATAGTTTGTATTAAATGCAATAAAGATTTTGGATTATTTATGTACACCTTTGAAAGTCAAGACCATCACCAGACCATTGCCATCGGCATATAATTGATTGCTGCATAAGTTATCCCCTTTTGACCCTATGCACAAAGTATATTTGTTCTTCTCATGATGATAATTCGAACGGGGAACATGAATTGTTTTAACTTTTCTCGGTTCGAATAGATTTCGAAAGTCCTTCAAGCTCTTTACCCAGATGATATTCATCATAGTTTTTATACGTGTACATCTTTTAAACACGTCATATGTCAACGTACCATACTATAGACTCGAATCTATCATTGTTGCATTACCATAAGAAGCCGCTGAACAATGGCTGTGTCGATGCCAGCCGATCGAACAGAAAAAAATCTTACGCGGACGCCATGTGGCCTGATGTCACCGCTATAGTGAATTCTTGTTACGGGCTTTTTTTATATCTCGTCATTTTATAACTCCAGGGTCGTTTAAGTGTAGCGTGAAAAAGCTAATCAAAAGGCCGTCACAATTGTGATGAAAGTCTCCGTAGCGCAGCGGGCAAGTAGCCCGTTGTGAAGCGAGAGGCCGTGGGTTCGATTCCCGCACCGAGACAAATGTTTGACAGACAGATGATTGTTTCTGGTCTGGGTGTTATGGGACCGTAGTCCCGAGAAGTTGTTGATATGCACAATACAGGTTTTACCTAGTGTGGGGTAAGAATTATTGTGACTGTTGGGTGTATTTATTTATTATTGTGTCGAGTAGCGAGGGATAGTTGTTTCTCGCTATTTGACCCTCCTTTACGGCACTGCGCTTACCATCAGTATGCGGTCACTTTGCCGTGCTCTGCACTATGTTTGCCATGATGCAGTGTGGTTATTTTCATGCGATAAGTTACTTCGTTAAATTTTGGTGGTAACCTTAACAATAATGCATCCTGCTTGATACAGGCACGCAACACGACAATATTTTCTTATTCTCATTGTATCACAACACGTAATGTTTACTGTGCCATTGGCGTACTGATACAACGCCGGTGGCCTCTGGGCCGCGGCGCGCGCCTGCTTGACGCGCAATAATAGGGCCAGCGCATACTAAGGACAGGCACTAGTACAAATAACTATTTGTTACATACTTCTTAAATTTGTATTGTAAGTTCTGAGTTCTTGCAAGCAAAGATAGTTTTAAGATCTAATCTTAGTTACCCCCTTGATAAAGTACGGTGTTAGTAGTTTCACAAAATATTTTTCTCATGCATATTGCATTCCTTTATCTCTGTTCTGTAAAGTGTGTCGCGTTCCGAGATCAGCCAGTGTACATCCGGTTTTTGCCGATGGTCTAGGTGTTGGGGTACGATGTTTGACCGTTTTGCGGCCTTCTAGCTATGAAGAAAAGAAACGATAAGAAACGGTCAAGGGTCTAGTGTCAGAACACTAGACCCTTTACCGTTTCTTCACCGTCTTGCCCATGGCGTAGTGTGAAGAAACAGGCCGGCATGATTGTGTTGAGTAGCGGGAGATAAATTTTGAACGGCACTGCGCTTACCATCAGGTGCAGTGCGGTCACTTTACCGAGCCAAGATAAAAAAAACCTCCATCACACAGAGGGTGAGTAATCGGTTGTGAAATGATAGGCCGTGGGTTCGATCTCTATATCGAGAAAAATGATTGTGTGATCCACGAATATTTGTTTCGAATCTGGGTGTTGTGAGACCGAAAGTCTCTCGTAGTTCCTGATACCCACGACAAATATTAATCGTATGTGCTAAAACTATGTGCTGGATGTAATTTACTTATCATATATCAAACAAAGGTCTAGAAACTAACCGCAACATCTGTACTGTCATAGCCTTTACGTAGGACATGTTTATCATTACATTGTACGCTCGTCCTCGCCCTTGACGGCTGGATGCGCCAACTACACTGCCAGGAATTTAAATCTCTTTTAAACATACGTTTTCCTTTGTTATATCACGGGTTTGGTGGTATAGAATATGGATGTAGTTGTATGTGAGATGCTTTGCTGTTGTGATTTTACTGTAATAAAATCTCAGTAGACTTCTGCAAGAATCAACTTTTTTGTCATTACTAATGTTGGCAACATTGGACGCCTGTGATGCATTTGGAACTTTCTGACGGATAAGCAACCGGATAAAAGGAAGGAAGGCGACGTGGGGATTGTTTCTTTGTGATTCGCTACAAACATCTTTATGTAGAACATTATATTAATTGATAGAGAAGTATAGTTTGCTATTAATAAGGGTAGAGTCATACAACGACTTTGAAAATTATTCTGCTTCATTATAGGAATGTACGGCCTTAAACGCTACACGGTATTTTCATTGCGTGGTGTAATAAACTTGAATCAACATTATAAACAATTATGAGAACCCATTAACCAATCAACGTCCCAACAAAGCGTAACTACAATGTCACAGAAGAACAAAACAAAACCACAAAGAAGTTCTCTGTTTCACGTTGTATGCTAATTTCTGCGAATCTACGACATCCTATTACCACCATTCCCGAAGTAATCATTTTAGCATTCAGCTCCTACGACGGCCGCTGTGCTCATCCCGCTCTAACGTGTGTACCGTTGATAAGACTGAGTGAGAAGCACCATGTGCCATTTGCCACCGCCCACACATGCCCGCAGTTAAACATGCCCGTGTAGTAAGTAGAGTGTGCGCCGGTGTGCGCGTTATGGCAGAAGTTATGGCGAATAACTGTTGTTCTATGCGCTCGGTTATATTTCATATAGTAGTAACTGGCATCTTACGAAAGTGACGAATGTACGGTTTGTTGGTTACTTCTCGGCAATGTTTGTTAAATTTCGACTATATTGTGATTCGAACACACAATGTCTATTTTTTTATTATACTTACACGGCAAATAATGGCCACACTTGCTGGTGGTAGGATATTCATATCCGCCCGGATAGCGACCACCGTACACAAGGTGTAAAACCCGCCATACTGGCACACGCAAGTGTGTCGCGTTCCGGGATCAGCCAGTGTACATCCCGTTTTTATCGGGGGTTAGAGTTGGGGTACGATGTTTGGCCGTTTTGCGGCCTTCTGAGTACTCCGACACTAGACTCTCGACCGCTTCTTTACCTTCTTGCCCATGGCGTAGTGTGAGAAAGTAGGCCGGCATGATTGTGTTGAGTAGTGGGGGATAGATTATCTCTCGCTACTCGATATTCTTAACATCAGGTGCAGTAAGCCACTTTGCCGTGCCAGGATAAAAAAAACTGCACCTTGATAATTTACCATTAGTCGATCCACTTGATCATTTGTCTCGATAATCAAATGATGATATAGGCGATGAGTATATTTACATCTGGTACAAATTTCAAGCAAGTTATTTTTGATTTTAAGGTCCAAAAAATTTCAGACTTAGATTGCTGCAATTGGAAATGCCAATAGAGCAATAAAAAAGTTCTCGAAGATAAGCCGTGCAGTTAGATATGGCTGTTTCTTGATAACTCCTAGTAGACAATAACGCGCTACCACGTTGTGTATACCTCAGATTAGATATCAGGATTAGTGATATGAAAAATGTTTGTCAATAAAGATTTCAAAATCTGCTTCTGAAACTCTTTGCGGTTATTGAAATCTTACTACATTATAAATGCGAATGTTGGGATGGATGGATGTTTGTTACTCAATCACGCCAGAACGGCTAAACAGAGATACATTATAGAATGGAATAGCACATAGGCTACTTTTATCCTGGAAAAATGTACAGTTCCCATGGGATAGTTTAGATTTTCACAGAACAAGGGATTGACATGATTTTTGAATTTGATGAAATGGACTCTTCCTATGGGCCAGCAAAATATAGAAAGGTGTGGAACCTCCACGTGTGCGGAGCCGCGGTCAACAGCTAGTAATATATAAATACACACATGCAAACGCTTGTATCGCCAAAGGGGTAGATAGATGTGTAAGTATTGAGCCCATGGTGTGGCGAAGTTATTTCCGTTTTATAATGTGATAAGTATATCGGGCACAAATTCCTATCTCATGTGTAACTGAAAATACATGATGTATTTTTGCCTGACCTACGATTAGAATCCAGGACCTGACAGACTTCTCAGCCCAAATACGCTATCAGTGGACTAATAAGGCGCACAAACTAATTTGTAACAATCTCTTAATCTTTTTTTACACAGAACTCGTTAGCCATAGGGAAGCATAGATTGATGTTTAATTCTCCCTAGGGGCTACATGAAAGTGGTTATGTTCATAGGTACTGACTGGATTGGTAGTACGCCCAACAATTCGACCCCATTCTCAACTGGTGCTCTTCTGATTTATAGAGAGGGACCTATAACCGAACTAGAACTACGATTTTTTTAACCTGGCACGGCAAAGTGACCTCTCTGCACCTAATGATAATCGCAGTGCCGTCCAATTAGAGTATCAAGTAGCGAGAGACAATATATCCCCCGCTACTCAACACAATCATCGTCAATTGGCCTACTCCTTCTCTACTCCTGCAGTATTACTCCCTGTGTACGGCGGTCGCTAACCGGGTGGATATGAATATCCTACCAATAGCTTAAATGAGCTACTGATAAGTATATTGATGCTTCTTCGCACTACAAGTGGCATTTCTGAAACATTATTACAGTCTTTCTTTACACAATAAACGTCGCCAGTGTTTACTTACTCGATCGTTTTGATTTTAAGAAGTTTAGTAGGTATGGGGTTCTTCAAGAAGGGAAATAGATTTTTGAAGGGTCGACAACGCGCATGTGATGCTCCTGGTGCCGCAAGCGTCCATAGGCTACGGTAACCGCTTACCATCAGGCGGGCCGTAAGCTTGTTTGCCACCATCGTGGTATAAAAAATTTAAAAAATGATCTTTATTAAAGAAGAATTAGCGGAACCCCTGCCCAGCATTGGGACAGTGTTTAATATAGAGTTATAATCTTATGCCACAGACTGTTTCATAAGTGACGATTACAACTTAAGTATATCCGCACGTGCGCTGTAATCTTGCACGATGTATCGGTTGCAAGTAGTGCCTTTACGCATGCAATGGCGTGTCAATTAACAGACGGCTCAAAAGGCTTATAGCAAATGCCCGGTAATCCCTAAGACACACCTATGAGATATATACATACATATACACTCACGCCTGCAATCCCCCAAGGGGTTGGCTGAGATGTAACCACGTACAGCCACTTTTCGGCGAATTTATTACGGTCCCATAATGTGATAGGGGGCGAGCCTATCGCCATACCGGGCACAATTCCAGACTCCGGGTTGATTCTGAGTATTTATAAATGGAAAAACCCAATATTACTTAACCCGACCCGGGTATCGAACTCGAGACCTCAGCATGACATAGATGTGTTAATTCATAGTACTTATATATAGTATTTAATGGCCTATTTATTTAACGTAACCCGTGTACTAACTTGTTAATTAATTATAATTATTACCCTTCTAATATTTTCAGTATCAGATTTTAATATTAACAAACAAAAAACTTGTTTAGTGTGACCACCGAACGGTACTTTTGGTTATTTCTCGGTACGTGCCGCAGGTTGTAATAGTTTTAAATATTCCGTGGTTTCATCGCACACGGACGGACGGTCATGGCAACAGCTATGTGACATAAGGTGCACGTAATCCATAATAATGACGATCGAGGAAGTGGTTGGTGCTGGACACACATATTTTGGTACTGGCTGTGTATACTATCATTGTTTATTAGGTCCTTTAAAGGCAACAAAAAAACTATGCGTTGGTCCTAACAGTATATGACGTACGTGTGTAAATAATTCCATAGTCTCTCGCTAATCGGTTTGTGTATACTTTTCCGGAAAATTTGTGAAACATTAATTTGTGTCTTAATCAAGGACGTGACGTTGTTTATCAATTTAATTCGCTTATATCATGTCTAAACATCAAACGAAATGTACGGGTGCTGTATTTATGAACTTTATATATATCACATACAACCTTGTCAAATTGAATAACATAGTTATATATTTCGTTGAATAACTTGACCTACTTTAACATAACGCGCTTGTAAGTTGCGTACGCCAATTGCTATCAACATTGTTAAATATTTGTATCAAACTAGCATTCCACGGAAAACTGCAGCGTACCGTGCGGCATTCGACATGTGCATGTGTGTGTTTACAAACAAGTTTTATCTAAACACTCGTGCGAATTTATACATCATTAATGTGCCATGAAGGGCGTGTATAAATACATCGCGAGTGCAGCGCGAATACAACCCCTCCGTGCTCGGTGCAAATCACAAACGTATCAAGTGACGTCACACGTCAAAAATGCAGTAGCGAAGTGCAGGGCCGCGCGCGGTGCGGTGCCGGGGCGCACGCCGCACGCGCACCGAGCCCGCACACTCACATCATCCTCGATTGTTTACCCCGCGCTCGTAACGTAACCGCGCGCGACGTTGCCGCTCCGCGCCTCGCCTCGCCTCCTCTCACTTTCGCGCGTCCCGCCCCGCCAACACCGCCCGCGCTGCCGTCGCGGTCGTCCCGCTCGCACGTCTAGCGGTGCTCGACTTTTTTGGACGTGCAGTTTTTTCCGTTCTAGGTTATGATCGCTTTACGGGAATCATTGTTTACGGGTAAAGCTAATTATTATGTTACGTAAGGATTTTCCAAAACGATGTCGGATTGTAGAGCGCAAAACTGAACCTTTATTTTTTTCAACCATAGACACTATGGTACGGTATTGTCGACGAGTGCATTGTGCGAGCCGATAACGGTTTAATTATTGTCTGTGGTTCCCGCGTATGTCCAAATATAGCAATGCAAAAGACATCAACGTGAGGATGCGGTCGTGTATTGATCGTAAGAGTGGGCGGTCGCAATAAAGGGAGCCGCCCGGGAAACCACTCGTATCATCATCACCAATTCCGTACCTTGCTCATCTTAACAATTATTGTACTATAGCGTCGAATAGTGAAGTATTAAAAATTTAAAGTCCCACGGCACGCCTGCAGCGCTAAGCTCTACATTCATATTTGTGAACTTCGAAAGCTCGCATCGAGTGACGTAACAACGGCATGCAGAGGGCGGAGGGCGGAAAAGTCTTGAGTTTGGGCATCCGGGTGTTATCGCGTCCACCCGCTGTCGGTCGGTTCTCACTTTAAATTCTAATAGTCGCAGATTTCGCCGCGTCGCGTCGCCGTCGTCGGCCGTGGCAGCATACTCGTTCACACCAGGCCCGTCTTTGTGGCGGAATATGTTTGCGTAATTAATAGCTCTGGTGGTACGCCACGCCAAGGTGCAGACACTTGAATTTCGATCGCGAACCATTGACCTCGCAGCGTGGGTGTATCATCGATACATTAAACTGCCCGCTTATTCATAAACATTCCATTAACTAGCACTGAATGTTTTGTCGCTTTCTTCTCTGGTTTGAATGCTATGCGAGCGATAGAGACAAATTTTGATGACATTTACTCGTTATGTACCGGATAACAAACTAATTCTCTGTTACACTTCCTGTTTGGCTAGCGCTTATTTATCTCAAGTGTTACAGATTATAAATGCAAAAGGCTGAATGGTTGTTTGTCAATCGCTTTGTATGTAAGGTTTGGAGAGATCTGTTTGGCTGTAATCGCAGGACAAACGAAGGTTAATAATAGTCCGTCTTTCATTAGACTGCAGTAATTATCATCGCGGAAAGGACATATTGATGTCAGCATAGTCTTCAACACGCGGAAAATTAGCGCATATTATAAACATAGAGTATTCTCCTTTCAATGTTGTTAAACTAGCTTTATTGGTCATAATGACCCTGTCTACAGTCTCTACATCATCTATGAGAATAGATGTAATTGATGAGGTGGCATTCAGGCGGTTACAGGACTTTTTACCTTGTGTTTTATCAGCCTTTCTTAACGTTGAGAGACCCATAATATTAAAACCCCAAACTGCTGTAGTGTGACGACAGAACATGATAGTTTTTAAAAAACTTAATAATTTAAGTCATATCCGGCCACATTTGGTGTAGATAACGCGGAACATACAAAAAGAATTGACAACCTCGTCATAGTTGTTGACATCGTTTTAAACAATTCAACTTCAAGCTCAATTCCAAGATCCATTATTTCCCATTTCTGAATGTGATAATAATATTGACGAGTTGTATTCAAGTAGTCTTAGTTGTCTCACTGCAAGTATAACGGAAGAATCTTTTCCGCTGTATCAGTGTTGCGTCTTATCTTCGGATTATCAACTAAATCTTAATGCGCATGAGCATGTTTGTTTTGGTGGAGTGGAGCTCACCGAGCGCCGTCACGTCGCACAATAGAAAGTGAAGCGATCGGGCGCACTGCGCGGGCGCATCGGCCGTTAGAAAGCGGACGCGCTCGCTGATAAAGCTGGTTTACACCGGACCAATAACATGCGACATTGCGGCATGCTACATGTTGTGGGGTGCGTCGTCTTTTGGTGTGTTTTTTATCACCATAAGTATTCTTGAGACAGTCTATTTTAAGCCGTTGCCATGGCGTAAAATAGATGTGCATGTAATGATTAAACAAAAATTGTTCATAAAATAACTTTGGCAACAGCTATAGTACTAGTCCATTCAGCGAAAAAGAGGAGGAACTATGCCCCACGGTTTAGTTTACCAACAAGATTAAAAGTGGACCGAAGGTAAAATGTAAGCTTGACCAAAATCCGGCATAAAGCGAGCTGTAAGCATCGAAATACCGCATGTGTAATTCATTGTTTCGATTCACAATGTGACAAATTTGTACACGGTGCAGGACTCGTGCTACATTGAGCAATATGTTTTTATTATTGTAGCATGCCGCGTAGTCGCATGTTAATGCTACGGCGTAAACCAGGCTTTACTGTCACGGAAATTGAGATGTATGCTTTTGGGGTAATGAGGATGGTGATTAGGTGGTAAGGTGAGGATGGTGGTAGAGGTGGTATTCGTTCGAGTTTTAGAAGATCCTGGTGTTGTTTAATAATAATTATAGTAATAGCTTAATTCAATTCAATTTCTGGGACTAAGATTCGTTTTGGATGCGGCAATAGAAGGTATTCATATCACAATATGAAACGGAAATAGAGCAAGGCAAGAGCACAACAGTTACGTCTCTTATTTTTATGATCATGGAATCCTACTTGCCGTTAAGCTCTCCTAAACATTTAGGAAAGCTTGACTCAGTTCTTGGCTTTATCGGATAGTCTGCTCACATTGTTTTCTTGTCTTCTGTTTTAATTGGGCGCTTTGTAGCTAATAAATACAGCCAACAGTCACACACATAATTCTGACCCCACACTAGGTAAAACTTTTATCGTGGGTATCAAGACCTACGAGGGTTTACGGCCCCACAACACCCTGACCCGAAACAATAATCTGTCTGTCACACAAATTCGGTGTCTCGGTGCGGGAATCGAATCTACAGCCTCATATTAAATGTATAACTGATTCTTGCACTACTCGCATCATCTACATCAATGGCTTCCATGTCTCAAAAAAACTTTATTATACCTAACCGTATGTCACTACGTAAGGTCAATGCTCTTTGTATTAAATAATCCAGCCTTCAAAGTATTCAAATGAAAAGTAAAAGTTCGTTTTGACATTAGATCAATGACTTAGAGGCTGTGACTGTTTGGTATCCGCCATCTTTTCTTAACGAACATTCTTTTATTTTTCTACAATTTTCTCCCTTCAGCATACGGATACAGTTTAAGTGGCCACACTTATAATCAAATTCATGCCCTTACAATGTCCTGTCTGTTTACATTATGTTTAATTACAAACAAACGGTTGCACGTCGTTAAGTTAACCCGTAATACTCCAGCGAGCAATTGAATGGGCAATAAAATTACCAGCATCCCTGGCGGCCATCAAAGTCCAATAAGACAATACCGGTCACAGTAAACAATTTCCAATAAAACGTCATAATAAAACCACAAGCGACAATATGTTTCTTGTAACGTCTAAACATCGATTCAACAGTATCGAAAGCGAGCAATAACCCCTCGTTTGAAAGTTAATACTGAACTTGTTTGGAGGTTGGGCAGGGGACGCGGCGACCCTACGCGGGCCAGGTGTGTGCCGCCCTTCCGCTGCAGATGCCATGCCGTGTGCTGAATTAGTGTTAGTACCGGCTATTTTGGGGTACAATATATCCCGATAGATTGGTTTTTGATTACGTACGCGTTGGTCGCGGCGGGTTTAGTGTTGATTTTAGATGTAGATAGATTATTGTCTCTTACCGATTCCAACAGTTGAGTCAGTTTTCAAGAGCTTCAACTATTAGATCGCTTTCGTGGAATGTAAGTAGCCAGTTGTAAAACAAGAGGCTGTGCGGGTACGATCCCCAAAGGTCATCCAAAAATATTGGTTACGGATCTGAATGTTGTATGTCCGTAGTTCCTCGTAGTTCTTGATACCCACGAAACAGGTTTGATCTAGTGTGAGGTAAGGACAAATTTGTGAGTGTTGGGTGTATTTATTTATTTAAATATTTTTCTATAAAAGACATATCCAATAGATTTGCTTTTGAATATGAATAGTCGCGGCAGGATTATGTTTATCTTGGATATAGATCCTATTATTTTACCGATTCCAATGTCTTCAAAGTGTTCCAATTATATGGAAATATTTTGTTTTGGAGTTAATTTTACCTCACCGATATAAAATTAGACGTTTATTTTTGATATGTGGGTGGAATGTTATAATTCTGTCCATTCAGATTCAGGATAAGATGTCACACCGAGTGTGCCGTTATTGAAATTATTTAATCCACCTGATCGATCATTTGCATGGTCTGGTATAATGTTTTTTTATTTATGTAAAGTCTGTACTGTATTTGAGCAATCGAAACAGCTGTGTGTAATAATCTACATATTTGTATATTATGGCGGCCGTTAATTTTCCACTCTAAAACTGGTGAAAACTAATAAAACAGGTTTCGTTTGACCGCGAAGTTTTCCCGGGCGCGCGAACTCGCCGAGTGCACACGAGGGCCGGTAGGTGTTTGACCCGATATAATATTTGCATGCCCAAGGTCGATCTGCCACCTGCCACATGCCGGCGATCTCGCACCCACTCGTCGTCTACACAACCTATTGGTGTTAAATTTTTTATAGACGTAACAAAACAATTTTGAGATCTTTGTATTAGTGACTGCCTCGGTGGCGCAGTTGTAATTGCGCATGCGTTACAACCGCTGTGCTGAGGTCTCGGGTTCGATCCCCGGGTCGGGTAAAGTGATATTGGGTTTTTCTACCTAGAAATACTCAGTATTAACCCGGAGTCTGGAATGGTCCCGGTGTGGCGATAGGCTCGCCCCCTATCACATTATGGGACCGAAATTCGGCGAAAAGTGGGTGTACTGGATACACCTCTGCCTACCCCTTCGGGGATTACAGGCGTGAGTGTATATGTATATGTATGTATGTTGTATTAGTCCTGTTTCTTTTAAGACGTGTCTATCTTTTAACTACTCTATAAAAATATAGTATTAAACATTAAGCTTCTATTCAAGCCGACACTATGCTATAACATGCATGTCAATAGAAATCTACTTCATAGTTATTACCAAATGAGCCATAGAGAAGAACAACTAGAGACGTACCTAAAATTGCGTATTTTTGTGTTGTCCATAATCATTTTGATCATTAGAAGTCTGCTATGCTCTGCAGCAGTCAAGCATGTAAGAACATGTCTATAACGACCAAGTAAGTCTATGTAAATAATTGTATAATTCACGCACGCGGGTCATTAACCTGTTGACCTGTATTTAGAGGGTACATCGGCTATCTCAGACGCGTCTATATTTACTATGTTGATGTTGAGAGGCTTCGTTACATGATAAATAGCTGGCTTGTTAATAATTGTATAAGAGGATAAAGGGTATGTATGTTAGGTCATTAGGTCCCTCTGCCTTTGCCCTTGGGGAAACAATGTGAGATTAATGTATGCATCCTCAAAATATCCACCTTCCAACATTAAAATTGGGAGCGTAATTGGTGTAATTTGGGTGCATCAAGGATTAAAGTACATCGATTTATGAAGGTTGATCTATTGGACCCTTTAAATAATATATTAAAATCTTATTTACCTTTTTACTGGAGTCGGATATGTGTCATACTACTGTTATACAACAGCTGAGTTAACAATTTATACATGTGTGTTGATTTAAACATAGGGACATTGTTAATAATAATGATGTAGTCATTCAAGTGGTTGGTTGGCGCTTGGTCTAATATAGAAATTTACATATACTACATATACACTCACGCCTGTAATTCCCGAAGGGGTAGGCAGAGGTGTAACCAGTACACCAACTTTGCCGAATTTATTACGGTCCAATAATGTGATACCCGAGCCTATCCCTATAATGGGGTCTATTGCAGACTCCAGGCTGATACTCTAGTATTTCTAAATAGAAAAACCCAATATCACTTTACCCGACCCGGGATTCGAACTCGAGACCTCAGCATAGCAGTCGTAATGCGTGTGCAATTACAACTGCGCCATTGAGGCAGGCAATATCGTAATTTTAGGAATTATACTGTGGTCTCGTTCGACCATGACAGCGTATGCAATAATAGGGTAGTTGACTTGTTTTTTTTTATTAATTTAATCAACAAGTTACATTACCTAAAACCCATTATCGAAAGAATTTTATGAATCCGAACAAAAATAAGTAAATTAGACGCTACTCAAATCTGCTGGAAGGGGTAGTTGTCAAATAACAGTACAAGGATGCATATCTGATACCGTGACGTCACGGTACTATGAATCGCCTGTACTGTACCGTTGTGCGAGGGAGATAGCGATATGTTCCCAATACGCCACCGTTTTCGCTTATGCCTGTGAGTAGTTGCTCATACCAATATTTAAAATTTCATACAAACTTTCTAACCCTATTTCCCCCTTAGGGGTGGAATTTCCAAAAACCCTGAAATATGTGTTTTTAATTTTTAACTGTAAGGCCAAATACCAAATTCCATGCGTTTAACTGCAAAAATGACAGATTTTCATACAAACTTTCTTCCCCTATTTTACCCCCTTCGGGCTGGAATTTCCAAAAATCCTGAAATATGTATTTTTTATTTTTGACTAAAAGGCCAAATACCAATTTTCATGCATTTAACTTCAGAAATTACGGATTTTCATACAAACTATCATCCCCTATTTTACCCCCTTAGGGGTGGTATTTCCAAAAACCCTTCCTTAGTGGATGCCTACGTGATAAATGGTACCTACTGTCAAAATTTCAAGTCTCTAACCCCAGCCGTTTAGGCTGTGCGTTGATCGATCAATCAGTCAGTCAGTCAGTCAGTTTCTTCTTTTATATATACAGACAGAAGATAAATATTGTGACCTCATTTTTCAAGCAATTTGGATTCTGTTTTCGCAAAAGAGTTTCTTTTGCGTATTATATTCTACTAGCTGTTGCTCGCGGCTCCGCCCGCGTGGAGGTCATGTTTGAGACAAAAAGTATACACTACAAAATACCAATTTTCATGCATTTAACTTCAAAAATTAAGGATTTTCATACAAACTTTCTTACCCTATTTAACCCCCTTAGGGGTGGAATTTCCAAAAACCCTGAAATATGTGTTTTTAATTTTTAACTGTAAGGCCAAATACCAAATTTCATGCGTTTAACTGCAAAAATGGCAGATTTTCATACAAACTTTCTTCCCCTATTTTACCCCCTTCGGGGTGAAATTTCCAAAAATCCTGGAATATATATTTTTTATTTTTGACTAAAAGGCCAAATACAAATTTTCATAAACTTAACTTCAAAAATGACGGATTTTCATACAAACTATCATCCCCTATTTTACCCCCTTAGGGGTGGTATTTCCAAAAACCCTTCCTTAGTGGATGCCTACGTGATAAATGGTACCTACTGTCAAAATTTCAAGTCTCTAACCCCAGCCGTTTAGGCTGTGCGTTGATCGATCAATCAGTCAGTCAGTCAGTCAGTTTCTTCTTTTATATATACAGACAGAAGATAAATATTGTGACCTCATTTTTCAAGCAATTTGGATTCTGTTTTCGCAAAAGAGTTTCTTTTGCGTATTATATTCTACTAGCTGTTGCTCGCGGCTCCGCCCGCGTGGAGGTCATGTTTGAGACAAAAAGTATACACTACAAAATACCAATTTTCATGCATTTAACTTCAAAAATTAAGGATTTTCATACAAACTTTCTTACCCTATTTAACCCCCTTAGGGGTGGAATTTCCAAAAACCCTGAAATATGTGTTTTTAATTTTTAACTGTAAGGCCAAATACCAAATTTCATGCGTTTAACTGCAAAAATGGCAGATTTTCATACAAACTTTCTTCCCCTATTTTACCCCCTTCGGGGTGAAATTTCCAAAAATCCTGGAATATATATTTTTTATTTTTGACTAAAAGGCCAAATACAAATTTTCATAAACTTAACTTCAAAAATGACGGATTTTCATACAAACTATCATCCCCTATTTTACCCCCTTAGGGGTGGTATTTCCAAAAACCCTTCCTTAGTGGATGCCTACGTGATAAATGGTACCTACTGTCAAAATTTCAAGTCTCTAACCCCAGCCGTTTAGGCTGTGCGTTGATCGATCAATCAGTCAGTCAGTCAGTCAGTTTCTTCTTTTATATATACAGACAGAAGATAAATATTGTGACCTCATTTTTCAAGCAATTTGGATTCTGTTTTCGCAAAAGAGTTTCTTTTGCGTATTATATTCTACTAGCTGTTGCTCGCGGCTCCGCCCGCGTGGAGGTCATGTTTGAGACAAAAAGTATACACTACAAAATACCAATTTTCATGCATTTAACTTCAAAAATTAAGGATTTTCATACAAACTTTCTTACCCTATTTAACCCCCTTAGGGGTGGAATTTCCAAAAACCCTGAAATATGTGTTTTTAATTTTTAACTGTAAGGCCAAATACCAAATTTCATGCGTTTAACTGCAAAAATGGCAGATTTTCATACAAACTTTCTTCCCCTATTTTACCCCCTTCGGGGTGAAATTTCCAAAAATCCTGGAATATATATTTTTTATTTTTGACTAAAAGGCCAAATACAAATTTTCATAAACTTAACTTCAAAAATGACGGATTTTCATACAAACTATCATCCCCTATTTTACCCCCTTAGGGGTGGTATTTCCAAAAACCCTTCCTTAGTGGATGCCTACGTGATAAAAGGTACCTACTGTCAAAATTTCAAGTCTCTAACCCCAGCCGTTTAGGCTGTGCGTTGATCGATCAGTCAGTCAGTCAGTCAGTCAGTCAGTTTCTTCTTTTATATATACAGATTGCGTAGAGAATAATGTAGAAAATTAAACACAGGAAACTACCCTATTTACATAACATTATTTCGTAAACATAGATATAGTTTGAGACAAGAGGCCGTATTCGTACAATCCGCAATCATTTAAGGTCTATGTGTTAAAGGTCCGAAAGTGTCTTGTACACACGCTCATATAACACAACAATCGTGTTTTACTGTGTCGTCAGCACTGTGTGTGACTGTTCGGTGTTATTTATTTGACTCCACATACCAGCATGAAGTTACTAACTTTCAATGGCTAGTTATAATACACATTTGACCTTAATCTTGACACCATTGAGACAGAAAATCTGTGTGTAAACAAATCCCAAATATAATACACAAACACTCTGTTACCTTTCATGTGACGGATTTATAATCTCAAAGCTGGCGTTAAATTATACAATAACTTCAGTGGCATATTGTGCGGCGAACTACAAAGAGAGAGCGTTTTAAAATATTTAACGGCATTTCGTACTGATCGCAGATGGGGTCATCTTGTTATTTAGTGGAATAAACTAGAATTCGCTAGTCTACGCAACTCTATTATAATTTTCTCCTCTCTATGGCTGACTCTATTGCAATCCTCGTCTCTACCGCCCATGTTGAAGAATAACAGTGGTTTTTGCGTAGATTTCTGCATACGTGATTGGTCAATTTTTGTTTACGAACGAAAACTGACCAATCATAGGCTTGGTTCTTGAACACGGTCGTACGTCTCGTCTCGTATCCGTGTCTCAATGGGAAGACTAAAGCAACGCTCGCAGCATCTTCCGGGTGGCTCAAAACATTCTGCTCATCAGTTTTGCACCTCCACGCCCCTGGCCAAGTGCCAAAACACTTTTAGAACAGATTTCGAGGTCTCCGTGCAATTTTGGTCCTGTTTGACTCACTTTGTTAATGTTCATGATCTCCTCAGTTTTACGACTTGCAATAAATTGCCTGCAGAATGCCGTACTCGTTCCATGTCGTGACATCATTGTCGGTTTACTAACTGTGATTCACGCGTTTGATTGCTGCGTTGCCTATAGTGGTTCAGATGCGCGTATGACAAGGAAAACGTAATGTAAACATGTTTGATGTCGTTAAAAATTTCATTTAAGTTTGAGGTCCTTTATTGTTCAAATGCTATCTTGTCTGCCCACTAATAATACATCGATGTTCATATTGATCATGATTTCTTGACTTTTAGACCTATGCTAGGCTTCCTAACTTGATAAAAAATTTGTAGTTTTATGATGTAATATCTTTTCTTTACAGACGGAGTTGTATGGCATAAAATGGCGTAAGTTAGTGTGGGGCGAGACGAGCGGCGGTGGTGGCGGTGGCGCTGATGGCGATGAGGGTTCAGCGCCGCTCGCTGACCCCGTCATCAGCAGCTACGCGCGCTGCCTGGCCGGTGACATCCTGTGCGTGTGGCGGCGGGTGCCCTCCCCGCAGCCGGTCGACACGCTCGACTACATGGCGGTGCCCGCGCCACCCGCACCGCCGCCGCTCTCGCTCCGCGCCGCCAAAGAACTCTGGATCTTCTGGTACGGCGAGGAACCCGACCTGAACGGGCTCGTCGCCCCTGAGCTTATCACCAGCCGTGAGTACATTGATCCTTTATTTAGAATTACGTTAGTTCTAAAAACTGTGATAAGGGACGCGCCAATGCTTTAATATTACGATGAAATTGTAGTTGACGCTTCCGAAAACTTATAAGCATAGACAGTCGTTCATTGTAAACACTCGGATATGTTGCACTTTTTAATAAATCTAGTAAGTATGAAAGCTGAATCATCCAAAACAAACATTAAACGTATTAACACACAGTGGAGTCGACATAAGTCAATCCGCACTGATAAACTAGTACGAAAAAAACGTCCCATAAACACTGACTGCTTCACACAATGGTCTGTACTGAACAACTCGTTAAACAGCCGCCGGTGTACGCTAACAATTAGCTTTAAGATAAGGATCTGCGGACGACGAAGCGACGCGATTGCCGCAGCGTCCCGACGTTCCGTCTACAACGGCGGCGGATTGGCGTTGTAAAGGAGTAATCATACTAATGTACAAGCACTCGGCTTTCAGCAATTGTTCCAACGGTGCGCGGACCGAAATTAAGGCGGACTCTAGGGGGCGGTTTATTTGCGTTTTTATGCGTAGTCTTCTTCAAGTATTTTCCACGGACTTGATTTTTTGTACTAAATTTGTCTCCGCCGCTTGTTGTAAAGAATGGTAGTGTAATTAAAACCACTGAATTCCGCCGGCACGGCGCGGCGGAAGAGAAGTGATATCCAAGTGTTTTATGAACAGTAAATCATTTTGTGATGTGAATTTTTATGAGAGTAACCATTTTTATCATTTATATTTTAAACAGTGTTCGTGTAGTAATGTTTCATTTTACGGCGATTACACGTTTCATACTTAAGATTCCGAGGCTCAAACAAAAAGAAGTATTGTCGATTCGTAGAAGACGCGCAGGCTGTTGGCAAGGCGCGGGGCGCGGCAGCTCGGCTCGGCTGAGTGTGTGGGAGGTCGGGTGGCATCAAAATGTTGCCATTCCCACTGGCCACTGCCGTGACCTCCCCGCCGGCTATTGTTACTACGATTTTATGGCTACACCTTTAAAACTAATTGAAATGTTAGCGTCGGGAATAAACGCTTAAAATAACTTAAGGGTGTAAACTTTGTATTTTGCAGTGTGCCTCGTGATTCTAATCAAAGCGGTGGATATTTAGATACTGATTATTATTTGGTGACAATCATAATATCTACTTCAATACTGTTAACAAATCAAATTACCACCGAAAACATCGAAGTCAAATTAAAACTGTATATTAAATTTTCGAACAATAACCGCATACTCCCATCGCGATAAAAACACACTTTTCGCCGGCTCATTTACTAAAGGAGTTATCGTAAAATTTCATTACTCAGGCAATCTGAGAGAGGATGTTCGTTTATGACCTCCCGCCCTTCGATGCGACACTCCACCCGCGCTGTTCAACCGCCTGCGTATTAAAGGACGTATCTGACAACAGAATCACTACAAATAGGTGGAAGTAACCGCATTTAACAGTAATGATGTACTAGCTGTCGAATGGGCAAAACTTTCGTAAAAACTGCGATGGCATGCCATAGGCCATTTTAAGTTACATGCATGTGGAATACGAAAAATAGGGAATGTATTGCATTTATTTTATTATTAGCTGTTGCTCCAGGCTCCCCCGCGCCGAATTTATTCATGTAACAAAAGGTGTATAATCCACGGAGGCATCTTAAGATATTAATTTTTTTTATATCTGCCTAGTAGTAAATTTTTAAAAATCCAAATGTTTTTCTGGGATTGAAACATATCCTATGTGTTAATCTAGCTATTAAACTATCGGTATGCCGAATTTCATCCAAATCCGTTAAACCATTTTTATGTGATTGAGTAAGAAACATCCAAATATACAAACCTTGCCCATTTATAGTAGTAGGACGCGTAAAAATCATGTTTTTCAAGACAAAATTTAACGTAGATGAGAAGTATGCGCGCCGCATACGGTGAAGCGGGCGTAGAGACTAGAGTCGTCGCATCGGCCTTCTTAGAGGACCCGCCTAGTGCCTATCTATATTTACATCTGTATAAATAAAAGAACAAACTGACTGACATATCAACGCACAGCCTAAACGGCTGGAGTTAGAGTCTTAAAATGTTGACAGTAGGCACCTTTTATGACAAAGCCATCCACTAAGGAACAGTTTTTTGAAATACTACCCCTAAGGGGATGAAATCCGTCATTTTTGTAACGCGTGAAAATTTGTATTTTGTATTTTATACTTTTTCTCCCCAACGAGAACTCCACGCGGGGAGAGCCGTGACCAACAGCTAGTTTTTGATATGTAGAAGAAAATTCATAACGTCGTTATTGCGTTTCGCTTGAAACGAATCTCATAATCTTACAATATTTTGTATACATCATGCATCAAGTTTAATATCCCGCGTTCCAGTTGCAATGTTTACTATTTATTTTATTTACTTTGTCGCATTGAGCATTTGGACGATATTTGATATTATACTTTAGCACTGGGGAATATAAATTATAAGTTTAAGCCTAATGGCAGTTTTATAGCTCATCATCATCTACAGGCAAATATGGGATAAGGTGCTCTGATTTTTATTGGAAGTCGTAATTTTTTAATTACTCTGAACATTGGCGAAGCAAACTTAATTTTGTCTAATTATTATATGTCTGAAAAAGAAAAAGGTTTGCTATAAAAAAATAAAATATATCTGACATTAATGCAAGAGAAAGCCTAAGGCAATCGTGTGGATTCGCCACTTTTGTGACTACATACTTTATTATTTATTAAAACAATTTAAAACAGCAAGCGTGGCAACCGTCTGTTATTGAATGTAAAGATTGATGAAATACACAATACCCTAACCTACCCTTTGCTGGTGGCAGGATATTCATATCCGCCCCGATAGCGACCACCGTACACAGGGTGTAAAACGCGTTCGCGTTCCGGGGTCAGCCAGTGTGCAGCCGGTTTTTGTCGGGGGTCTAGAGTTAGGGTACGATGTTTGGCCATGTTGCGGAAGAAGCAGGCCTGCATGATTGTGTTGAGTAGCGGGAGATAGATTGTCTCTCGCTACTGGATACTCTTATTGAACGGCACTGCGCTAACCATCAGGTGCACAGTGGTCACTTTGCCGTGCTAAATTAAAAAAAAAACATTAAATATGTAAGATACGAACAAAGACCCCATTTGTAACCACTCCGATAACACGGAATTGTTAATTGAGAGAATATTTTTGTGTTATGTAATTTTGATTGAATTATTATAAATGTATTTAAGAATCTGTTCACCTTGATTTACGTGCGTGTAGCGATAAGAAACTTCTTATCCTTTTGGCTAGAGCAATGGGTTTGGGTCCCGGTTGAGGGAGATTAGATCTTTTAGATGACAAAGAGCGTTTACATTTCATTTCATATAATATAATAAAGTCATATCAATTATCAGATGTCAAATAAGAATTCAATAGGAACAAATTCCATAAAATTGCAAAGATTCATTAATCCCTTTAGAGCCGAGGTAATGCTCTATTTCTACGTCATTTGACGTAAGCAAGCTCTTTGTAAAACGAGTTTGGAGCGGTCTGTGGTCTAGTGACATAAAGTTATTATATCAAATAAAAACTACCGACAAATAACGTGATGAACTCGGTTTCTCTTGTGCAACTTTTTTGCTGTTATTTTATTTATTGAAAGAGGTAATAAGTAGCGGTTTTGAAATTTGTAAATAATGTATATGTTGTGTATTTACTCAAACCTTTTTAGATTTTATTTTAGATAAAATGTGGTAATATTAATACCGTTCTCTATATTAGGAATTAACGTAAATAATTAGTTACAAAAAAACCTAGGCTTAACACAAAACTATTCCGCTAGTTTTCAAAAGTCTTTTGGACTGAATAAAGTCAATGTGAAAACAAACGCGAAGGTCCACAGATCAATCTGTCTCTCAACAGGTGGTCCTGTGTCTAAGCACAAACTCGAAGATCTCGCCGCGTTACAAATGGCTTTGCCCCACCTCCCCGCAACGCGCGCCGTACCGCCTCCCGATTGAGATATTTCCCCTCGAATTCTATTGATTTTTACCGGATTTTATTTACTTATTCTTCACTTGAATCGAGAGATTACATTACAATACGATGTGTATTTACATACATTTTGAAGTCAGTGTTTTTGCGGGGTCAATGAGTCAGCACTATCGTAAAGTGCGATCGAAAATTAT
Organism: Laothoe populi; assembly: GCA_905220505.1. Classification (NCBI taxonomy): domain Eukaryota; kingdom Metazoa; phylum Arthropoda; class Insecta; order Lepidoptera; family Sphingidae; genus Laothoe; species Laothoe populi. Next base: position 20,119,709 of record HG992152.1, on the reverse strand, counting down.
GAAAAGTTATTACTTTACACTATTGTGTATGTACACTGAAGCATATGACTAAGTAACAAATTGGCAATGGTCGACTATAGGTTCCTTGAATCGTAAAGTTTTCCTCTTATTGAAATGTATGCGCGTGCGCAGCGTCGCCGAGCGCCCTCTGTCGGGCAAGTTCACGCGCCACCGGCCGTGTACTGAAATAGATCGTGACATAAATCTACATAAACTGTCTTTATTTTCGGACGTGATCATTGTTTTGATCCTATTGCCGGCCAATTTGAACGCGACACGCCATAACTCTATAAGGAAATGTTTTATAACATAATTATTCATGTATGTTAGCGTAATAGTTGCTAGTGGCCCTCCCACTAGTGACTTGTGATACAAATTTGTAAATGACTACATACTGAACATTAAACACGGTGAAAAGCCCACTTTAATGACTCGCTTCGGTAAGTCCCTTTCCGAAAGTAGCCGTTGTATATCCAGCTGGCCTACCACCAACTCTTAGAGCAGTCTTGTTTTAATATTACAATACGATTTTGACCTTCAGGGTCAATACGCATTGTAATATTATAACAATACTGTTCTATAAGGTGGTGGTAGGCCGGGAGTTAATACTGCCGACCATAGAGTAGAAGCATAGAACGGTAGGCAGCGGCTTTGCTGTGCCCTGGCATTGCAGAAGTCTATGGGTGAAGGTGACTACCATCAGGTGGCCTGTCTGCTCGCACTTAAAAAAGCATCTCGAGAGTTGATATTATATTGACCGCGCTGTACCAAGTTTAAAAAGCGTGCCACTAAAATGGCTGTGGAAGCTGAAGTTATGTAAATCGAATATCTGTCTAGACGTCTGCGGCACGTGTGCCCGTAGTTTGTGCAGAGAATGTTTGAAATTCTCGCTGTGTCAAAAACAGATGTCTTCATTCAGTCTAATTCGAAAGCTTCGGCGCAAGTTTCTCGCAATACTTGAGTTATTTATAAATCTCTGCGTTTCATTATAAACGTTTATAAATTTCCGAGTTATAAGGTTATGATAGTAAGATTGACATTGGACGGATACAAGTGCGTATAAAAACTTCTGGAAGATTCCATACCAAAATGTAAACAAACGTCTGTATGAAGAACGTAATGAGTTTGCAATCAATGTAACTGCGTCCTGACATTTTTTTTCTATAATCAACAATTGCGTAATCACTTCTTAATAAATGCTTTTCATACCTTAAGCTAACGTAAACAACCCTTTATCACCGGTGACACTAATAGCTTTAGTAATAATTTTATATGTGCCAGTGGAGCATACGGTTAGTGGATCATGCAACGATTCCTATCCGTATTATTCCCTACAGTCAACAATATCGATACTGAGTATTTATCGATTAGCTACAACACTAGTAGTTGAGTACTTGTTAAAATGAAACATAGGCAGTCATGGGGACTGCAGACAGTCGTGATAACCTAAAACTTTGGAATTACTGTGTTCTTTCTGTCAAACAGCGTCCATGAAATAGTTAGTATCTATTTTGATGATTGCTTGTCAATAATTATAGACCTCCATAGGCGTGCTTATGTCAAAAGTAAAATAATCTGAGCGTGATGGTCACGCGAGATCAGTACTTTCCCATCCAAAAGTGCCCAATTAGCCTAAAGAAGTTTTCACTTTAAAAAATATTAGAGGTACTATTGATACTAAAGTGTTTGGTATCGATGACGGAAATAATTGCCACGGCCGCGCCTGTACACCGTCGGAAGGTCGGCTTGTTGTCGACATTGACATTGTGTACGCTCTTGGTCTTCCCTCTGCCTGTGAATAATAATAATAATAATACTAGCCCTGTATTAAACATTGTCCCACTGCTGGGCACGGGCCTCTACTAATGAGAGGGGTTATGCCTTAGTCCACCACGCTGGCCTAATGCGGGTTGGCAGACTTCTCATACCTTCGAAAAACTCTCAGATATGCAGGTTTCCTCACGATGTTTTCCTTCACCGTTAAAGCAAGCGATAATTAACATTTTAATACACACATAACTTTAGAAAAGTCAGTGGTGTATGCCACTTGGGTTTCGAACCTACGACTTTCGTCTTGACAGTCCGTGCCGCAACCAACTAGGTTATCGCTGCTATTGCCTGTGAATAAATGGAATAAATACATAACTATTACCAGACTAGATTTATAGTATTTTATACTAGACTAGATAGACTCAGGCCGGCATGATTGTATTGAGAAGCGAGGAATAGATTGTCTCTCGCTACTTGATACTGTAACTGGACGGCACTGCGCGTACCATCAGGTGCAGTGTGGTCACTTTGCCGTGCCAGAATTTAAAAAATATTTTTTTTCTGTCTGTACTTAATACAACTCTAGGGCTAAATGAATCGTTTAGTGCTGATTTATACAAGACTTTATTGCCTATTTATTTGCACATGGTGTTCTGTTTTATTTATGTACGGCTGGATAGTTGAATAATTTCTGACCTTATGTAGTTAAAGCTTCTAAAATAACACAAATATTTGTAATTTTTTATGCACCATCTTGTATTATTATTGCATGCTATAACTTCAAACTAAGTAAGCAGGTGTTGATGACTTGCCGATATTCAAAGCCAAAGTTACTAATATGCCTTCTGCAGTAATGTTAGCTAAGTTACAACTTAACTAGTAATTCCTAAGTTATCTTCAGAATACTCAAACGGTACTCAACTGGCCTACCGTCTAACGGCTACTTATTTTGTAATAACGCCATACAACTATGAAAAATAAGAGGGTCTTAAATATTTAACACCATCTTAAATGCATGAGTTGCATATGACTATAAGTATTAGGGCGTTACGAGTGCTAAAAATCACTAATTTAGACGTCTGCTTATAGTCGATTGGACACATTTTTATGGCTAAGTGCGTACTAGAAAGTTAGTCGTGAACATAAAAGGTATATAAAAACTAGCTGTTGCTCGCAGCTAGTTTAGCTACCGCGTGGAGTTTATGTTTGGGAGAAAAGGTATAAAATACAAAATAACAATTTTCATGCGTTTAACTTCAAAAATGACTCATCCCCGATTTTACCCCCTTAGGGGTGGTATTCCCAAAAACCCTTCCTTAGTGGATGCATACGTCATAATAGGTACCTGCTGTCAAAATTTCAAGTCTCTAGCCCCAGCCGTTTAGGCTGGGCGTTGCTATGTCAGTCTGTCAGTCAGTTAGTTTCTTTTTCTATATATGCAGATTGTACTGATAACGCGTAATATACTATCCCCAAGCGGTGCGACAATACTCCCGACCTTGATCAGCTCAATCGCTTCAACCTTGCGATTCTATTAACTGGACGGTTGTAGATGGGTTAGGGACAGCATTATAAATTTGATAATCGATGCGCGACTCTTCCTACGAGTATCGTCCGCGGGGTCGCCGACCTCGCGATAATGTACCGAATGCGCTTATCGCATTTAACTATTTATGCGCAGCAGCATTCAGACGTTTGTTTCGGCAATAGACTGCGTAAAAAATTAAGACGTCTATTTTCGATAGGGACTTTCGGAACCAAAGAACTGCAGGGTTACTCTTGACACTCGATTCCAATTTAAAATTGGCATTGGGTTCGAAAACTGTACAAGTAGCACTCTTGAACGCAACACCAGCGCACGATTTAACTGAATACGGCGGTTTTTTTTGTAACTATATGAAATAGACACTTCAATCCAATAATAAACTCGATTGTGTCAATAGTGCCAATATCTTCTAGACTGGAATTGAAACTGTATCGAGTTTGAGATTGGAATTGATTTCAAGAGTAGGCCTGTTGGACCTGGCGATCCGCGGTTATATTCCAAATTTTTTCTGTTAAAAGGAAATGCGACTCGTTCCACAAAAGGATATAACAGGCCCGTGAAAAACATTCAATACCGTGATGCGACGTTTACATCATGCGTCGCGTCTGTTATGTTTATTGACCCACAACAAACGTTTTAATACAACAATCTGCGGGTCGAGTGCCCTCCAGCGATCTCGATGGCGCGGTTGACCTTGAACGGAGATATTAAACGGTCTCAGCCGAAATGTATCGCATACGAATTGACCAACTAGCGGTCTTTCTCGGTAAAGAATAATTCGTCGTAGCGATGTTTAAAACTGAATAGTCAATACTTTACTAAAAACATTGTACATTTCTGACACACTTTATTGGTTTTTATAATAATGCATCTTTGATCTACATACAGCTTCTTGATCCGTATCTACAGATCGTTCCCACAAATGAGCCAATAGTAAAGTTTGGATGCCACGCCTACAAATAACATAATTTGATTGGTTTATTTACTGGACCGACCGCGACGGTTACGTGCAGATTGAGGTTATGACAGACTCCGTGACGCAGTAGGCGAGTAGCCGGCTGTGAAACGAGAGACCGTGGGTCCGATTCCCACACCGGGACAAATGTTTGTGTGACAGACAGATATTTGTGTCCGGAGTCTGGGTGTTGTACAACATAAGACTCGTAACTTAGTGTAGGATCGGAGCTATGTGTGTGCCTGTTGGGTGTAATTATTATTTATTGAAAATGATCGTTTAATACCTACCATATAATTATAGTAATGTTACTAAAGGGTGAAATGAGGTACGATTAGCTTTATGTAAAATAATATTATTCTCGACAACCTCTTAGGATTTAAAGTTTTATAGGTAAATGTAAAGCGGGCAGAAACGAGCGAAAAACCCAAAATGTCTTGAAATCTGCAAAAACTAGATCATAAAACGGAACAATTTGTATCATATAAAAATCAGTGGCGATAACCCGTCATAGGAAATTGTGTAATATCACACCTACGTGTTAAGTAGTCGTAAAAATGTTACGCGCCCGCTTAGTTCTCCACTGAGCTAGTACGTAGCGCTTGGCCGCTTGTTGAATGACGCTGTGTCCGTGCTAACCGCGCGTTTACACCCTAATGATCATAATTCACTGGTAGTTAGCTGTAAGATAAGGGCTCGTTACGTTTTGTGGGTAAAGGGCGTTAGTTTTCGGGTTGTATGATTTTTGCTTAGCTCTACATCTGTCAACTATTGTATAATCCTAGCTATTGCGACCGATGTTCAGTTATGCTCAATCACTCTTCACAGTCACTCTTCAAAGGTGTGCTGATTGTCTCTAGAATTCGTTCGCTTATCTTATAAAACTCCGTCGGCATGATTTATTTAGTAATCTTTAATACGCTGTAGAAATTCACCTTAATTTATTACTTTGTTGTTATTCCTTGTTTCGTACTGGGGCATTATATTATAAGTCCTTCTAAACACGTAATGAGGCGCGTTACGATAACTGCATGCTATTATGTAATTACCCCATAATCTCTCAACTTTTTCCCCTGTTCCTTTGTACCTATGTGCTATTTCTCGCCGTGTGATTTCGAAGACGTCTAACTTACGCTACTTTTTCTTAACCCTACCACGTCACTGGTCATAAAAACTCAGAAGCGACCCGGTTAAAATTGTCTCTTTGTAAATACGAATATATTACTAAACAAACTTTTTAATAGACAAATTACGGATCGTACAGTCGTGTTTGCGCGCTTTGAATTCATTACCATTTTTGGAGCGATATTTACCGAGCTATTTATAAATACACGTTACAAATACTTACAGTATTCGAGTAGTAAAACTATTCTGCGTACGTAATAGCTTGTAATCTTCGGCAATGGAACCTTAAAGGAACACGGGTGTTCACTAAATGCTGGTTTTATGAAGTCTGGGAATTTTCATTTTAATCGTATCCTTGAATTGTAAATTTGTACAAAAACGTTACTTGTTATTATATTTGCTAACGTAACATCCCTTCGCGTAAAGGCACGGATACTTACAAATTACAGTTTTGTTATAAGCCAAATTTTGTTACTTAATAATATCTTGAGGTGTAAATGACTCGAAATGACTATGATGGTTATCTTGAATAACAGAGAAAGAAATGGTATGCAGCAGTGGTATCCCACCACTGCTTTCTGGCATCACGTGATGCTGGATACGTATCCACGATACTACTGCTTTCTGTCATCACGTATCACGTTTCTGTTATCACTGTTTCTGTTATATAAATTTTTGATAAATAATTTTTTGTCAAGAGCTTGTAGAAAATTAATATTTTTTGAGTAGTTTACAGTTAAATAGAAAGAAAGAGTTTATTTGGTTTTTCACTAAAATAAAAAGTGAAGACAAGAAATACAAAAACACGAAAAACCATAAAGGATCAAACTCAGCTTAGTGCTGCAGCATATGCTACAGCGCTGATTTTCAGTTTGACCTTTTTTTTTTTTTGACATTGCTTATAAATAATAAAAAATAAAACAAAAGTACCTGCTTCAATAAAAATTAAAAAAGACATACCTAATACAAAATTACTGATCCAACAGAAAGGCAAACTCTATTGCTAAAAACTTATTTACTATCGACATACTACCACATCACACTTAACTAAAACTAAACCAAAACTACTACTACTTATGTTCTATCTATTTATGTTTTGTTTCTGTGAATACAATGAATGAATTTTTGTTTCGCTTTTTACTATATAAGAAGTTTTAATTTAATGTCAGAGAAAACCTAAATGTTGTACATATAGTTTGAAAAGCGAAGGCGTACTAAAGGCGTAGCACCGCCTGTGGCTGTCGTTCTAGCGTGTCAGAGTTCCGACGAGGGAACAATCGTCGCGACGAGCGTGGGAATTCGGCATTATCTGCTACCGTTCCTCTATCGCTGTATGCCGATCGATAACCAAACACCCTTTGATAAGTCTATAAAATGATACAGCGAAACAGAAAATGCTTGATTTTGTGGTGCGAAAATAATTCAGTTTTAATGGCATGGTATAGTACCTAGTTTCTACAGAAGAAAAATATGAATATGCGTATATTCAGTATTGAAATATTTACCTTGCCGCACCAACAAGCTGTGGAATAGTTTGCCAGCTACCGTGTTCTCTCCTTACTATTATCCTGTGTCTTTTAGGCGTAGTGTGAAGAAGCTACTCAGCAGGCAGGCATGTTTGTGTTAAGTAGCTAGGTAGCGAGGTTATAACTATCTCTCGATACTTGGTACTTTAATTGGACGGCCCTGTGCTTCCCATCAGGTGCAGTGTGGTCACTTTTCAGAGCCATAATAAAAATAAAAAAAATCCGGTTGGTTCGTTAGAAACGATAGTTCAATTTAGCAAAATCTTAATTTAAATAGATATACTAACTCGTTTCAAAATTGTTCAGCGTTGAACACGGAAGCGTCTTTTGCCTTAACTTTTTATCGAGTTTAATAACACGCCATTCAAAAGAAGTGTTGATTACATAGATATCACTTTCTAAAATGTTCGTCAAGTTAACTGACGATCGTTTGACCGCAGCGGGTCGCTTGCGCTGATGAGCGCAACGCTGTCATTTATATAATGTACACCAGATTAAATTCAACCTATTTGTTGGCTTCTTAGTAAATATTTGCCATAGAATAATATTTTTTATGGAGGGTCACTTGTGTAACAGACCGTGGGGTTTGTGTCGAATGATACTGAGGAGTCTCAATAGGGTAGTTTCCTGTGTTTAATTTTGTACATTATTCTCTACGCAATCGAATATAATACGCAAAAGAAACTCTTTTGCGAAAACAGAATCCAAATTGCTTGAAAAATGAGGTCACAATATTTATTTTAAATATTGGTATGAGCAAATACTCACAGGCATAAGCGAAAACTGTGGCGTATTGGGAACATATCGCTATCTCCCTCGCACGAAGGTACAGTACAGGCGATTCATAGTACCGTGACGTCACGGTATCAGATATGCATCCTTGTACTGTTATTTGACAACTACCCCTTCCAGTAGATTTGAGTGGTGTCTAATTTACTTATTTTTGTTCGGATTCATAAAATTATTTCGATAATAGCTTTTAGGTAATGTAACTTGATGATTAAATTAATAAAAAAAAATCGAGTCAACTACCCTATTCGCAGTCTCTATATTTGCTGGCAGAGGTTTCGCTTATTACAATTACAATGCAAATGAATATTCGTTACTGTCATACTGCGACTTTTATATGGTTACGTTACCATTTATAATTATAAAACAACCAGTATGTAGGAATTCTAAACTAGTTTGGATACATATCATTTTTAACCGACTTCAAAAAAGGAGGAGGTTCTCAATTCGACTGTATGTTGCTTTTTTTTTTTTTTATGTTTGTTACCTCGTTTCTCTGTACTGTGTGAACCGATTTCGACCATTCTTTCTTTGATTGAAAGCTGGTGCTTGTCATTTGGTCCCATAAAAATATGGTGAAGATCTGATGAATATCTTCGGAGCTGGAGAGGGTAACTCCTTAAAATTAAGTAGTATTCCAGTGGTTCTTTTTGCATTACGTTCATTATAAAAGTTAAGTTTCAGTGAGAGAGGGTAAAAGGGGTGGGGGTGAGGGAGGGGGGTGATAAAATTAAAATACACGTAACTTCTAATATCTTCAGCAGCTTTTAACCGATTTTATATAATTTACCACTAAAAAGCAAAAAATAAATTATTACTTTTTAAATAAAAATTAAACCGCCTTCAAAAAAACCCAGACACAACTAAAAAGCAAAAAATAATTGGTTACATTTAAATCAATTAGTTATATGCAATTTAAATCAATTATTTGGAGTCGGTGCCAGCCAAAACATGGAAAAAACAGAATAATCAGGCATACAAAAAATATAAAATAGATCCAGACTTGGTTTTTATAAATCTAAAAGTAAAGAAAACAACACCGGCACCGACTCCAAAAATAATTGATTTAAATTGCATATAATTAATTGATTTAAATGTAACCAATTATTTTTTGCTTTTTAGTTGTGTCTGGGTTTTTTTGAAGGCGGTTTAATTTTTATTTAAAAAGTAATAATTTTAATAAATATTATTAGACTATTTCCTTAAAACATAAAATATTTAGTATTACAATATACTAAATATTTTATTGTTCTTTACTTGGATTATTTAGTATTACAGTATACTTGCTATTAATAATTAAGTAAATAATAAATGAATCAATCAAGAAAATTAATCAGAAGAAGGAGACAAGAGGATGCGACGTGTTTTGTATTTGCATCATCACCAGCGCCGGGTGTCAGTCGCTAAAACTTGCTACCAAATAATTTCGATGGTATGTAAATCAAGCAACACTAATTAGACCCAACCTGGTCGACTATAAGCCTTAACCATTATTAGAGGCTCATACCGTCCCACAGCTGTGGGACTGTATAATAAATAAACTGACTTAGTACCACTACCATCTCATTATCAACATCTCAACAATGAGTATATGTCTAAAGTTACGATAGGTAAACGAAGTCGCTAGCGTTGCGGCGTTGTTTTTATGTAACGTTTCGTACTTATAGTGCCAAATTTAGTTTCTCACGTAACCGCTAGCGGCGCTGTATATTTTGTCATATTAATATTTTACGATGTTCTTAGCTACTGATCTGCCTGTCATGTCTAGTGTGATCTCTTACTCCACTTAGTTGTATATCGATGTGTCTCATATTGATTATGTATACACTAGGTAAGTAATCAATGGCGAAAGAAAAAAAAAAGAACGAAAAAAAATTTTATTTGGTCACACAACAACACTTTAGATAACATACAGATTAAAAAACACAAGGAGAAATACAACAAAAAAAACATTATAGACCCTACAGCCGCTACTCCTCATTTCGGAACACATGTGTCCAAAGTATGACCAAAAAGGCCATAGGCTCATTTGCCAGGTAGTAAAGTACTGCCTGGCGCTGGTATTCTTTGGTGGTATTAAATGGCGCATTGCATGCACAGCGTCATGTCCGCGAATCGCATCGAACTCTAAATATAGTCGCGAGACTTTCCCGGTCACCCAGTTTCCACTTATATGGAAACGGGCGTCGCAAGGGCAATTGTTGACATGATGGTAACATCTGTATCGTTACTGCATATACATACATACGCACCCACGCCTGTCATCCCCGAAGGCGTAGGCAGAGGTGTAACCTGTACAGCCGTTCGCCGAACTAATTACCGTTCCATGGTGTGGGGCAAGCCTATCGCCATATCTGGTACAATACCAGACTCCGGGCTGATCCTGAGTATTTCATGATTAAAAATCTCAATATCCCTTTATCCAACCTGAAGATCAAACCCGAGACCTCAGCACAGTAGTCGTACCGCATACGCAATTACAACTACGCCACCGACGTATGGACGTATCGACGCCTTTTTGCTTTACAACACATTGGACAATTTATTAAAATAAAAAATATTAATGGGGTTATATCTCTTTGGCCTTTCGTTGACATATCACATGTGGCATTTGTAAGTGAAAGCCTCTTTTTGTTATATAACAAGATAATGTTCACTATAATTGTATTTAATTTTAGCCATGGCGTTGAAAATGCGTAAATAGAAATTGTCTAGTAATTTCATAATCTTATATATTAAAACCTATCTGTCCACATAATATATAAATAGATTTAGATTCCCTATGGACTCCAAAAAGGCTGGAGTGATTTTGATGAAATTGTAAGACAATATTTTGATTAGCCCAGCGGGAATCCTGTAAAGTTTGCTAGCGACCGGATATTTTTTTTATTTATTTTTACCTTTGGTTATCGCACTTGGTAATTTTGGTGTCGCATTATTTATACAAATTCCTATAAAATTAAACACTAATTAACAAACAATTAAAACCCATATTGAGGTCGGTAGCTAGTATAAGATATTCGTGAATGATTACAGAACTTAATAAGAAACATTAACACAAATCTTATTCGCGTTAACCTTAATATTTACTTAACATTGATTAAATATGACCCTAAAATAAATTATACACGTATAAATAGTACATTAACTGTGATGTACTGGAGTGTAGTAGTTCCTTGTGCATGCAATGCTATTTATAACTTGGCATTAAGCCTAGAATACACGTGACATGAAAAAGCATGCATTTCGCTACATCAATTAATTTGCTGTCAATCTAGCAATGTTCCTTGACCAATTTGGTAAGCGTTAAGTAAAATCCCGATTTTTGTCGAGTATAGTCAAATTAACTCGCTTATAAGCTTTTGCCTTACTACGTCGCATGTGTTTTCCGGCCATTGTAAATATGGAAAATAAATAGTTTATTGATCATGTAGGCAATTATGATATCTGCTTATTGAGATTTAAGGCTAAATGAATAAATAACACCCAACTGTCACACACATAGCCCCGACCCCATACTAAGGATACGAGTCTTGTGTTGTGGGTATCAGGGACTACAAAAGACTTTCGGTCACAACACCCAGACCCCGGACACAGATATCTGTCTGTCTCACAAACATTTGTCCTGGTGTGGGTATCGAACCCACGGCCTCTCGTTTCACAGACGGTTCGCCAACTGCGCCATGGAGGCGTGGTTTAGTTTAAGATACTGTTGTATGAATATGAGGCTTTAATAGAGTAACACATATGTATATAAATAAAACAAAATGAGTGCACACATGGAGTCAAACGTGTTAGTTGTGAGTTCCGGCCGGTTTGCAGAACTAGACGCGCAGCGGTCGGCGTGCTTGAGTCGAAGGTCGCACTCGACGCGACTGTGTGCGGACACTCGGAAATAACAGCGCGTATTGCAATTTCCCGTACACTGCATACAGCATACAGCACACACTGCGCATTATTGCTTACAGTACTGACGATACTTTATCCAATCGTACGACTTGTCTTATTTCATATAGCTCGAAATTGTCGCCTAGATTGTTATTTTATTCATAATGTTCTTTTGAAAGGACCAGTTTTGTCTGGCCTTTTATTTGTTATAGGTATTTTGGTATATTTATTTGCTTATTATAGATGATATGTATATTTGAATAATAAAACCACAATGCATTTCCGGTTACGATGTATAACTTGATTTTACATTAAAAAAACAACTGGAAATTTATTCATCGTCACAATGAATTCATGCAGATATCTGGTTTTATCAATATCAAGCAAAGTCACTTTTTAATTATCGTCGTTTAGTCAAGTTTTGCAAAACTTGTGCATATTGTGTCTCACATTTCCAATACCGAATATCGGAAAACCGAACAGCGATTACTGGCCACCGGTACGCGCCGCATATAGTCCCTAATAAAATAAAATATTAACATATCTCCAACCCCTAATGATGCGATCTCGGTCGGCGTTTAACAGACAGCCTCCGGTTATAATTTGAGCGCCTCGCCGCCGCCCCGACGTCGCAGTACGTGCGCCTATTTGCGCGCAGATTAACGGCTGACCCGCCAGCGGACGCGCCGTATAATCTGTTTAGGCCAACGCTGGGAGGCGAAGGGTTTGCCCACTGCGCCACGCCACACCACGGGAGTAGGGAGCAACGATTTGTGGATGCAGATCGCCGGTCGCTGTTCTTCCGCTTGATTTATTGTTACGCATTTTGTAGTCTCTTATTTTTACCATTAAGGGTATTTCAATTTAGTAATGATAATAGTGAGCTGTTGATTCGAATGTGTAACAACATTCGAGTGTGTTAACGGTAGGCAGCGGCTTTGCTGTGCCCTGACATTTCAGAAGTCTATGGGCGGCGGTGACTACTTACCATCAGGTGGCCCGTCTGCTGTCTGGCTATCGAGGCAATAAAAGAAATGTCTTTTGGAGGTGGTAAGGAGAGTTCAGACAAAATACTATTTCAAATGTCACGTAGTGAACAAATCAATCGTATGCTATTGGAAGCAATTTGATTCCCATGCAATCGTATCAGAGGCGAGAACGAAAAATATTCGCGACGTAATGAGATTTCCTCGTCGCACGGCGGTGGAGGCGATTCGTGCAGACGGTTGCATGTGAGTGGTCGATGCTCTTCCCGTAATACGGTTTTCCTTTTCCACGACGGTCGTTTGTCGAATGTGCTCGACCTGGGTCTTCAACAAATACCGGTATTTGTATACCACATACATAAGCCACGAGAAAGTGGTAGAGTAGTGGCACGGCAGAGTGCGAAAACTGTAATTACATACATAGCAATACACTCACGTCTGTAATCCCCGACGGGGTAGGCAGAGGTGTAACCAGTACACCCACTTTTTGCCGAATTTATTACAGCCCTATAATGTAGTAGGGGTCGAGCCTACCACCTTATCGGGCTTAATTTCGGACTCCGGGCTAGTACTGAGTATTTCTAAATACAAAAACTCAATATCACTTTACCGTACGCGGGGCTCGAACCCGAGACCTCAGCACAGCAGTCGTTATGCTTGCGCAATTACAACTGCGCCACAAAGGTAGTCAAAACTATAACTGTTACACTTATATTTGTTTACTACGAGTTTTAGCGAAGTTATCGGCCGTAATGGAAGGTCGGTCGACACGCGTTCGGGCGAGGCACGTGGGTCGAAGGGCGCGGGGGTGGGACACCGGTGCAGGGCGGGGGGAGGACGCCGTTGGGGGTAAACGGGTGAGACTTTAATGTCACGTTCCCCACCCTATGTGGGCGTAGGCATGCTCGCGGCTCAGATACAAGCAACCTCTATCGCTTCACCAATGAAATTAATAAATGATAATACTAGCTAGCCCTGTTTTAAAAATTGTCCTACTGCTTGGCACGGGCCACCTCTACTAATGAGAAAGGTTAGGCCTTAGTCCACCACGCTGGCCTAATGCGGGTTGGTATACTTCACATACCTTCTAAATTCTCATGAGAATTCTCAGGTATGCAGGTTTCCTCACAACGTTTTCCTTCACCGTTAAAGCAAGTGATAATTAACATTTAATACACACGTAACTTTAGAAAAGTCGGTGTGTGTATGCCATTTGGGTTTCAAACATACGACTTTCGTCTTGACAGTCCGTACCGCAACTAACTAGGCTATCGCTGCTGCTAATATGCTGCTAATGAATAAAGGTTATAGTTTAAATGTCTAGATTTCACAGACCTTATGAACCACCCACCTTCCGGAAGGTACTTGTAGTTTCCGACTAATTGCGCCAATTTCCCTTAGCGAAGGTCATGCGCGATGCATTTTTTACAGGGTTAAAGGTCAACCCTTTTGGCGTTAATTAATTTTATAGTTATTAAGTTTACACACCTGCATACGAGCAGCAACCACTTCAGACTTAATGTGACATATTTATCTTCCAGCGGTTTGAATGAAATTGAATGATAGCTGTTCCTAATTGCATACTAAAAAGATTTTAACGTGAAAGCAGCTGGACGGATTCCGACGCAGATTTCTCTATTATATCAAATATTAAGTAATAATATAGGTTAATAATAAGCAGTGATAGCCTAGTTGGTTGCGGTACGGACTGTCAAGACGAAAGTCGTATGTTCGAAACAAAAAAACATGCCTTTGATTTCTCATAAGAATTTCGAAGGTGTGTCAAGTCTACTAAACCGCATACTCCGGCATGTTGGACTAAGGTCTAACTCCTCTCATTAGTAGAGAAGGTCCGGCCCCAACAGTGGGACAATGTGTAATACTAGGCATCGTGTTTTCAACAATAAAATACAATGGAGACCGGTTTGTGGACTATAATAATCTCAATTATCTCTACTAATGTGGAGGAAAGTTGTGGCTTCGTTATCGTGTCGCCAAAAACTGTACGCTGGCTAAACCTTAAGACATTTAAAAATTATGTAATAAAGTAACACTTCCGTATAGATAACACAAATATCTTAAAAATAATGTATACTCAATTGACCTATGCACGTTTAATTGCATCAAACCCCTGCCCGCTGTTTTCAAACTGTGTCCGCCCAACCCAAAAGAGTTGAGTCACGTCTATCTCAGTGTCGCGGTGTCGGATATTTGTTCAGCTTACAAAACATTAGCCACGAGTAGACGCGGTGGGCTGTTGAACCTCGACCCACGCTCTGTGGCCCACAAAGCCTGCATTACGATCGCACCTATAACTGTTTCTAATTGATATTGACCGATAAAATGTGACGTCATCTGTGATACTGATAGTCGTTGGCACGTTTGGATTTATGTCAAAGTCAATTTATTGCCACTTACAATTATTTCAACGAAACGTCGGTTAATCGATCCTGAATCGCGGTAGCAAGATTTGATAATAGGGTTCTGAATATGAAATTCGAAGAGGCCACGGCCGTTCAGTTGTATGACCCGCCTGACTGCGAATCTTCTTTCTATTCGTTAGAGTGACTACCACCTATATACATACATATATAAGATGTATATTGTCAAGCCTATTTGTGATGAGAGGGTAAACGAACAGGTGGGTCACCACCGCCACACATGAATTGGGAGAGCTTTATTAAAATAACATTAAATTACATACTCATATATTTTAATCCGAATGAGTCAGAAAATTATTGAATGTGTCGGATGTTTTTCACATGTACGCACCCGTACATCTTCATGAGTCAATTAAACAACAGCCAGCCTACCACCACTTCTTCGAGCAGTCTTGTTATATTACAACAATAATTCTCTAAGACGTGGTGGTAGGCCGACTGTTCACTGTATATTACGAATTGTACAAAAGTTCATGTGAATGAACCATTACAAGTGTTTTATCTGCCGAGGAGACAAACGTCTTAGTGTTCATAAAAAGTAAACGGTGAATTCGTGAAGGATCACGCTACCTTTGAAACTTTTAATTGAGTCACGTCTATTACGTTTTCGGTCAAATTCTACTTTTGAAAGTTACACTAGATAAATATGGCTCTATAATTTTTTATAGAGCGATACCGCATGATATAATTGTTACTTAAATAACCGGTACTTAAGTTTTTTTTAATGCGATAGAGTCCCGTCTACTGTTTTGTTAACTGCAGACGTTAACGGCTGGTGGTGATCATTTACCACCATTTAACTCACTTGCATTTTCGCCGGGCGTTGCTACAAAAAATGCATAATTTTTATTTACATAATACTAGAACTTTTGTAAATGTTTATTCCCATTACGCAATGAAGGATAAACGCGCGACGTTATTGTACAGCGACGACATCTACATAGTCGCCCCACGGCTCATCCCTTCGCGAACACTCGACAACACGACGCAAGCAACATCGCCACTGCATCTCTATCGAGCTTAAGCTGATTATACTGTGCGAGCGGGTGCTGACGCGGAGGCGGGAGCGGGTAATAACTATCGATCCGACGCCCGCCACTTGCGGATTGGTCGGCCGAGTGCCGCGTCCACACCACACGCCCCCACGCGAAAGCTCCAGTTTACGCACCGGCCACGTGTCCTGCGACCTTCACGCACCCGTGTGAACGTTTGTAATACCTTATGAATAAATACTTACATGCTACGAGACTCACCTACCGCCACATCGTTTCACGCAGTTAATTATTATTAATGAGATGTTTTATACGCCTTTAGTTAGTTTTTAACTCACTTTCTCCATCAATTTGAGTATGTTAGTTGGTTAAATATGAGAAAGTTTGTCTAATATATGCAATTTCTTTACGGACTTACATTTATGTAGCGCATTAAGTATAACCGCGATGTAAACAATAGCACGGTGGTTAAATAATAACAATGATGTAATTGTTATCGCCGAGACGCGATAAAAGAGCATAAAAATATGTACGCAAAGGCGGGGTGGCATCATAAGCGCTGTATACAAACATCGGCGTCGATTGCGACACGCGATAAATTAGGTGTGAAGACTGCGATAAGTGGCACGTAGCAGGGCGGCGCGCACTTTCCGCTCCGCGCCACCGCCGCACCGCTGCCGTACCGCCTCACCACCGCCGCACGACGCCCGCTGATCGATACGGCCCCCGCGCGGCCACACTGCGATTTGTGTACCGAGTACCGAGTGCCGAGTGCCGCCGACCCGCGCCCGCAACCCTCTCGCTACTCGTCTTCAGATTACGCGCCCTTATACTTCCGATACGACACAAACCGCCATCTGTCGCACTATACCATGAAGCTTTATGCCATTTCGTCAAAACATCACCATTGCAATTTTCTAAGGCGATATTGAATTCGATGCAACAAAATCTATTTATATTGTACTTAAGTATGTGCGGAATGTTTCGCTAAACACGGCTGTATGAAGCGACGGCCACTCAATTATGTGGAACGTCGGCGAACAATAATAATTGATAGGTACGCGCTATTGGATATGGCCGTAACATCCTCATTTGTGATCGTTTCGTGTCACCGTTGACCAATCGAGTTCGCCATCTGGTGGCGCGAGTGGCGTGCGCCTTGGATCGCTGCCAGCTCCTAGTAAGATGTCCCAAGTTCATTGAGCACCTCATCGAACACTACTTTGTGTTATTCTTCGGAAACTTTCTACTACTACTTTGAAGGCGTGTACGCTAGTTTCGCGTGCGTCTCTTGTTTTGCGTACAAACTTTCAATTATTATGTTATTGGCGGTAGAGACAAATTTTACGAAAACGTAAAGTAACAAACTGCAAACAGTTTGTTACCTTATTACCATCAATCCGGAATAAGTCCAGACAATGTAAATCCGTCGTTTGCAAGAGTCAGACTGCTAATTAGCCGATTAATGTTCCCCGTAAAATGGATGTACAGCTTCTCTAAGTTTAAATGACGCGCGTCATCAATCCTCGCACCACTCAATTTTGTGTGCAATAAGATACAAAATTCAGTGGCAGTTGGCATAATTTTAGATCAGACAATGACTCCTGGCGAACGAGTGCCGACGGCGACACGCGTTGTTTTAATACCCCGGGATAATGTAGGCTTACGTCTTACACAAGACGAGTTGTTGCTACATACTTATAAAGGGTTTAAATGTATGTAATAAGAAATGTCTAAACTAAAGGCAAGTAGAGAGTTGACGGAGCCAAGTTAGGACGTTTCATAACTTTTCTGTAATTCATATGTTTTGATAGTCGTCGATGTGCAATAGACTAAGTAACCAGTTTAAGACGTTTGTAATATTTTACACAATAACCCTGACAGTTCATACTCGTTCCCAGGGCTTAATAATGTTGTAGTGAATACGCATTCGCGGACGTGCGACATTTACTCGTGTACGCTATGTAGTATATCAGCGGACAATCCCCGCAGTCCGTATAAATCACGGCTTGTTTCTCTCTTTTAAACGGTTCAGTAATGCAAACGCAACAGGTCGTTTTGTGGGCTAATTGTGGACGCAATTAAATCGTTTCTTTTCGCGTTCGCCTCGGAGGACGACTCGTTATCCGTAACGAGCCTCACTCTACATCTTTTTGTCCATGCAACATTGTTCACTTTAATTCTAATTGTCTTATCGTTGTCGTCCGGTTGTCGTGTTTTTTCATCGTTTCCGCCTTTATCGTGGTTCGCGATCTCTAAATCTTCCCCGTTAATTGGCGCTCGAATTTCGCCGGTCCATATCGGTAGCGTTTGATGATACAAATACTTAAATAGTTTTTACTTTCTGGTGTCGGTGGCCGACGGCGCGGCGGGTGCGGGCCGCGGTACCGGCTCGTAACCCGTCGCGCCGGGTTTGCCCGCGGTCAGTGCGTCGCGACACCTGATCCTCACTGCACATGTCCCCCTGCACCATTATGTCGACAGATGTCCAAGGACTGCGAGCCAACTGGTTCCAGGCGGTAACAACATCGTAACAAAGGCTAAAACTGTTGTAAGGCACCTTCAGAGTCGATACAAATGTTCGGGTGATAAACGGATAAGGCGCGCGCGGCTCGGTCGTGGCGCGCCGGTCGCCCGAATTCCTCACAATGGGTTCGTTTGACAACTGTTTACGTGCCGCTGTCACTGAACTCTACTGTTTTAAACGTTAACCGACATGCTTGTGGTTTACGTCGTATTGAAAAATATTTTGAGATTATTATCCATAATTAATATACATCGGTGTTTTGAAAACTGTTTGTCATTGCAAATTATTACTATGATTACACATGGCTGACACAACAAATAATCAAATATGACATTTAGAGGTCGGTGCCGCCATCGTTTTTACATGCATTCGTAACTAGTGATATGTGGCCGATGTTCGGGGCTCCTTGTGCGTGTCGAAACTAGATGGATGGGTATGCCGCGTGCCGCAGGGAACAGTCGTTGACCTGGCGCCCGCCCGTGCCCCTTACAATCAGGGGTACGACGTGCACCCTTGAATGACTTCATCTCTACACTCGTAATGTTTCCATTAAGTACGCATCGGCTGTCTCTCGGTATCAATGCAGTAAACTTGTGTTTTATTGAATTTCTGATCGTGTCTTTATCATTATGAATGAAGAGGGAAATAATATAAAATTGATAGTTGCTAGTTAGCTAGTTGCTTTAATTTTCTAAAAGAATAAAAATGATATTTATCATAACGTCATAACTATACGCATGTTTCTTTTATCACGCACGTTTTCCATGCCGATGCAATTCACGTGCGTTATCTATCGCTAATATTATCTCATCACGGATTATGTTCGCGATGCTGATCACGCGTACACTTTCCGCTATGTAGTGTGTAACTTAGAGTTGCCAACCGTCCTGTTTTCCCAGGACATGTCCTGGTTTTGAGAGTGTCCTGGGACGTCCTGGATAGTTTTTAAGCAGTGTCCTGGGACAGCGTCCTAGGTTTTTAAAGCGCCCTGATAAGGTCCTGTATTTTAAAATTAGCACACCACTTTTACAATCCTGGGGCAAAAGATGTGTCCTATTTTTAATAGTGTAACTTATGTTATGGGAGTGTTGGAGAGTTTATGAGAATCTGACGTTGAAAGACAAAGTTGTTGATCAGCTTTTCATTACTTTTAGCGGAGTAATCGGGCCATTGGGTCACCTGATGGTAAGCGATGTTCGCTGTCCGTGAATAACCATAAAATGAAGGGTATCGAGGAGAAGAATAGGGTATTGATTGATTTGGCCTACCGGAAATTTCGTTCACGGTACAAAACGCAACAGCAAACTGCACTATCATGTCGCTTATCTGTGGGACAGTGACAGTGTTTACAGAAGCTAAGGTTTAAAAATTATTTCGTAGATAGACCGATTCAAAATCATGCAAGTTCATAGATAATAATTTCATTTATGGCTAGCTGTACCCACCCATATGCAAAATAATAACATTGAGGGAAATTTCAATAAGCTTACTGATTTTAATAATATCAGTAAATGGAAGAAATTTAGTGGCACTGATGATAGCGTTTCTTGTTTTCTTCCCGATTGGACCTTTACTTGTCAATATCTAACGAGATTTAAATGGTTTTGCAACTGGTAATAGTAGAATGATGAAGTCACTAAAGCAGTCCAATTTCACCATATCACCACACGTTTCCGCTCAACTGAACACACGAAGAGAGTGTACCAACCCGTTAGCTTTATTAATTAGCAGCCAAGGCGTTTGCCGGTGCTGGTTGAATGCGCTCAACCCAACCCACTCATCGTGGGTGACTCGCATCGACCTGCCCGGTGAAACGCACTGCGCCGCTCCGTAGCTCTGCTTTCTACACTACGCACGGTTTTCGATGGTGTAGCGAAGATAGCGTTGTGTCAACCCTAATGTATATAGATATACATTTACTGTACAATGACATGAGATATTACGCAGTAATATTATGTGGAAGGGTTATAATAGTAGGGTTGGCACACGATTTTTTTATAGCAAATGGTAGGCAACCGAGGTTACGTGAATATGATTTTACAGTGACAAAACTCCAGTTGTATATATGTTATTCTTAGCACTTTAACACGCTGTAGATATCATGTCTTCAGCATGAATGTGCAATCTCGACGGAAACAGTACCCCTGTTACATAGAAAACTGACGTGAAATAATAGCTTGGTCTTTACGTTGAGTACGCTGACTGACTGGTATAGTGGTTGTTTGTGGATGATGGAAATCACCTACCATTAATTATTAATCCATTTGCTCCTTTATCGATATCAGTTATAAAAAAACAATTGTAAATTACTAACGATAAACAATAATTTAGAGCAATCACGTAATAACACTGACATTTGGCACAATAATTATACGTTTTCGTAGTTTCACACTTTAAAAGTCAATTTAAAAACATAACAGCATCGACTTGAATCTCTATTACTAATTCGCGAAAAAAAACGACTTCGATGCTAACAAGAATAACGCAGTTGTCGAATTTCGCAATTGGCGGGGCGGTGGCTGCGGGCCGTGGGAAAGATCGCCTACTCTCTTCCGAGTAGCGATGTCGTGTTGTCGCGGGGTAACGGTGCCGCCGACGACGATATCGAGTGCCGACTGCCAGTGCTATCGTAAATGGGTGTACCGTTTTTTGTAAAATCAAAAATGGAATAAGTTCTCATTTCGAATGTATTCCTTTTTTGAATGTTTCTAATATTTTTATTGCGGAAGTTTATAATATGTTAAAAAGATCTTTCGGAACTTAGTATAGAAAAATACTAAAAAAGTATAACTAGATTCACCCACTCGCCCTTTATCACCGTGGGAGATTATTGCTGCCAATCCTCAGGTGGCGCATCTGTAATTGCGAATTCGTTACGTTTGCTGTGCTGAGGTCTAGGGTTCAATCCCCGGGTCGGGTAAAGTGATATTGAGTTTTTCTATTTAGAAATACTCAGTATCAGCCCGGAGTCTGGAATTGTGCGCGGTATGGCGATAGGCTCGCCCCGTTTTACATAGTTGGACCGCAATAAATTCGGCGAAAAGTGGGTGTACTGGTTGCACCTCTGCCTACCCCTTCGGGGATTACAGGCGTGAGTGTATATGTATGTATGTACAGCGAAAAATCTGAATGTAAACCCCTGTATTTGACTAATAGATTTAGTATTATAGCGCTAGTATCTATAAACGAGGTAGTTATCGTTTTTCTGAGGTTGTTTCTTTGTGGCCATAAACTAAATAAAAAGAAGATCATCCAAGTATAAACGAGTAGCGCTTTTCTGCTTGAGTAACAATATTTGTTAGCAATGCGCGTCACGTAGTAGTAATGGCTGCCATTTCTTATTGGACGTTTTATTTTAATCTTATAATAGATTTGTCATTATCAGCGAAACGATCGTGGAAAATTTAAACTGATCTCTATGCCGCCTTCATTGTGAAGATTTCCAAGCTTTATTGGCGACAAAACATGTGCATTTTTCGCATATGCATATTGATCCTATTTAAGTTAATTGCCTGTTTTATAAAAATGCACATTTAAATATGACAGCAATTATCAGCAAAGTTCTCAATTCTACCATTACTTCTAGCATGTATCACTTCTCGTTAATGTTAATAGCTTAATTTTCTATTCTAAAAATGTTTGCAATTATTTTCAATTGCCTAACATATCAATAGAGTACAACAAAGTAGAGAACTTGGAGCGCGTATTATATCTAACGAAAATTGAAGTCAGAAATATTCCCAAAACGGAAGGTGAAAGTAAGGAAGATCTTTGTACCATTATAACTAAAACGGCTAGTGCTCTCGATATTACACTACAACGCCAAGAAATAAAAGATATTTTTCGTATACCTAGGAAGGATGGCATGTCTTCAATTATGGTTGACTTCACAAGTGTTACAACTAGAGATGGTATATTACAAAAAGTACGCCAATATAACCGCAAGAATAACCAGCACAAGCTAAACACAACTCACATTAAACTCAAAGGGGAGGAAAGACCAATTTATATCTCTGAAAGCTTGACTCCGAAATCACAACGCCTTTTTTTCTTGGCTAGAAAGTTTGCAAAAGAAAACAATTTTAAGTTCTGTTGGACTTCGTATGGAAAGGTGTTTTTACGCCAAAACGAAGGACAGAAGTATACTATTATTAAAGACGAAGCAGACCTTAAAAATTGCCAGGAAAAATGACTAGTTTCGTATTTATGTTTGTTTTCTTTTTTGATTTTGTATTTGTATTTCATGTTACACAAAAATTATATAAAAACTAACTACGCGCACAAAACAAACAATATCACTCATTTTACACCCATAAATTACGCATACAAGAATACTACAATACATATACACACATACAACTACACTTATACACCACAAGTACATGCATCAATATTAAAAGAAAGGCTTAACTACTCACTACAATATCTTTCAGACATGTGTAACAAGTTTAACTCATTTCTGTCACCCAGTTCACTAAATTTACTAATGGGAACTTGGTTTTTAACTATCAAATTAAAATTATTTATCATAACCGTAATTTGTGACAATAATACTAATGCATTTTCCGATGGCTAATACAGCAAGTATATCTAATAATATAGATGATCTAAATGTGGCGTCGGTATACTACTGTGACACAATGACATGCAACACGATAATGGATAACTCCACGCCGTCCCTTAAAGTAGTGACTCAAAACATACGTAGCATATACAAAAATTTAGATAGCTTTCAGGCGCAATTGGCTAGGCTATCCTGTGATATTGATGTCATTGTTTTAACGGAATGCTGGCTCAGTGATCGTAGACCGCTACCTACCTTAGACAGCTACGTAACCTTCTCTAATAAACATTGTCTAAACCAAAACGATGGAATCGTTATATATGTAAAAAATCACATCAAATGTTCGGTTGAAGAACCAGAACCAGTAGGTGCTAACTTTCTTCTTTTAAAAATTTATCAACAGACATTTATTCTGGCTGCCTATAGGTCTCCATCGAACCACAACACGGACAGCTTCCTCAACTCTATCGAAAATATAATAAGCCCTCTTAAAGCCAATAACATCATTCTTGTTGGAGACATTAACATAGACATAAAGCCAAACAATAGTGATAGAAATAGTGCATCATACTTGAACTTAACAGCCGAATTGGGTCTTCTACCAGGTCATACACATCCAACAAGGCTACATAACTGTATCGATCACATTATGCTGAACACTTCTCATCCCGCGACAATTTTTGTAATCGATTCCACTGTGAGTGATCACGCATCAATACTACTCTGTTTAAGTACTGCGAATCACATAGTCACTAAAGTAATGCTACGCAAAAAAATCAACTTTGAAGCTGCTGTTGAGCACCTTAGTACTCTAGACTTCTCTTTTATGAATGATACAACCGATGCAAACGAGGCCGCATTGCGTTTTGTGGAAGCTTTGTCCACTGCAATATCACTCAACTCAAAAATGATTCGCGTCCCGAACAGGAAAAGAGTGCTAAAACCCTGGCTAACACCTGGACTACTTCGATGTATACGCCACAGGGACAAACTCCATAAAAAGTTTTTCAAAGATCCAAATAACATTGTTAATGAGTTGTCGTATAAGAGATATCGTAATTATTGCAACGCATTACTTCGAAAACTAAAAATTAATTATGAAAAATCATTATTAAAATCGTCAAAAAACACAAAAGAGACATGGGATGTAGTGAAATCTATAACGAACTTAACAAAGATTAAAGCTGGAGCAGATAACTTGATATCTACACCAAACAATAAAATTAAAACTATTCAAGATATTAATATATATTTTTCTAATATAGGAAAACAGTTTGCAGATAAAATTATACAAGCCCGTAGAAATCGTGAATATAAACCCGACATAAGTCCGGCCTTGAATTCGATTGTTTTACTCCCTCCTGATGAGGCTGAGATTGAATCCCTAATTATGACCCTTAAAAATGACTGTGCAACCGGCTGGGACTCTATCCCCGCATTATTCCTTAAACTAGGAAAACACATCATAGTCCCACCTTTGACAAAGCTTATGGAAATGTGTTTTACGCAAGGAGTGTTCCCAAGAGTGTTCAAAAAATCTCTTATTACTCCTGTCCACAAGGGTGGGAGTCACGATGACGTCAAAAATTATAGGCCTATTTCAGTGCTGTCTGCAATGTCAAAACTATTAGAAAAGATACTAAATACAAGATTACTAAATTTTTTAGATCATAACAAGACTTTGTCAGACGCTCAATTTGGATTCAGGTCGGGGAAAAGCACCGAAGATGCAGTAAGTCAGCTTGTAAATTATGTAACAGCAAAAGTAGATGCTAAACAAAAATGCCTAGGTGTTTTTCTCGACCTGGCCAAGGCATTTGACACCGTCTGTATTCCCTCTCTTGTGAACAAATTAGATCACGTAGGTATCCGTGGCAAAGCGCTCGATATTTTCAAAGACTACCTAAACGACCGTACACAGAAGATAAAGATCGGTGAACATACTAGCCCTGAGGCTCGAGTTGCTTATGGTGTTCCACAGGGGAGTGTGCTTGCCCCAAGTCTATTCTTGATTTATATAAATGATCTGTGTCAGCACTCTCTCACAAATGGTAAAATATTTACGTACGCCGATGACACAGCTCTAATATTTCATGGAGATACTTGGGAGGAAGTACAACGCTGCACTGAAATTGGGCTACATAAAGTCAGCCTCTGGCTGCATGCAAATCTTCTCACTCTAAACTTAGGGAAGACTACATACCTTAAATTTTCCTTTGCCAAAACCAAGCAACCAGAGGTTACCATTAAAGCACATGCATGCAACCTTTCGACCAACAACCCACACTGCTCATGTCCAGCCATTAATCACTCCCCCACAGTTAAGTATCTGGGAGTTCTCTTGGACGAAAAACTCAGCTGGCGACCTCACATAATTCTTCTCACAACGCGCGTCAGAAAGTTAATTTGGGCATTTAAAAGGCTAAGACATGTAGCGGATTATGATCTCCTTCGCAAAGTGTATTTTGCGCTAGCACAATCAATATTAGGTTATTGTATTGTAGTCTGGGGAGGAGCTTGTAAATCTGTAATGATCCTAGTGGAAAGGGCCCAAAGGTCATTGCTTAAAGTCATGACCTTTGGACCTTACCGGTTTCCTACGATAAGCCTTTATGAAAAGTGTCAAGTCCTAACAGTAAGACAACTATATTTCTTCCATCTTACAAGTAAGCAACATCTTATTACTCCTTATAAAAAAGAAATTACTAGGAAACGCACCATAACAAATGTTTGCCTAGCTATTAAATTTAAAACAGCATCTGCAAGACGACAACAGATATTTTTAGCTCCGTACATTTATAATAAAATAAATAAAATCCTGAACATAAATCCTCTCACGAGTAACGAGTCTAAAACAAAAATAAAAACATGGTTACAATCATTGGACTACGCTCAAACTGAAAGATTATTGCAAAGCCTATGTTAAACACACACACAACACACACACACACACGCACGCACTCACACACACTCACACACACACACACACACACACACACACACACTCACACCCACACACACACATACACATCCACACAGACTAACGCACATACCTACTTTTATAATGTAATTTCTATAATTTTCTAAGTTTTATAGCATAAACTAACAAAAATGGGAGAAGACACTGACTCCTGTAACACAGGTTTTACCTAGCTCAGGAGTCAGGGCTTCAATTACTCTTTGTAAAAACTTTCTTATGCCAATAAATATTATTATTATTATTATTATATACAATAATTGCACAAAACAACAAGTTGTTTTGCGAAATGGTTATTTTCGTCTATTGTGTACACTAACGGACGCCTACGCAAGCGTTTGTTTCATTAGTGTATGTATAACTTTTAAATTATTTTCACACCATTTAACCGCTATAAAATTCTAATTCAAACTTTATTATGCGCTAGTCATTATGTAGCTATTAATCAAATCACCATAAACATAAACGACATTGTTTTTTAAGTATAAAATTTATTTGCAAATTCAAATTCTTGATTAGATTTTGAATCCGTGGGAGAGTGTACCATACCCTTAAGTAATAAGGACTTTCTCACACTTAAAGGTGTGCACATAAAGTATCAAAACGAACTACATATCGTCGGTGATACTGCAATACGTTCCATGTCAAAAAAATATATTTTTATTTGTTTTGTTAAAATGATCGAGATCCTGTATCCGATCGCATCTGTTTCCAGGATTATTTGCATGTTATTATATAGATCTTATTAGCGTTATATCTTTATATGCATGTCATACACTTAGCGAATTATTTAACAACAAAACAAAACGTTTTTTCTCTCTGCTGTAAAATTAGTTTTTTGTGACATAGCTCGTTTTGCAGTATCACCGACGATATGACGAGTCTACCACCAAAACGAACCTCCTGAGTACATTGCCATTGTGTTCGTACCATCACATTCGCACTAATATGCAAACGTAGGACGACATAACAAACGAATAAGCACAGTTTTAACGGAATTTTACGCACATCAAAGCCCACGCTTTAACAAGCCAGCATGGTTGTGTACTTGATACTGTATCTGGACAGGTGCAGTGTGGTGGTGAATAACATATGAGTGATCGGTACTACACGAATAAGGAAGCCTTCATTACACTAGATTCTCGTTCGCTCGTGATAATAAGCGGCAGGCAATAATAAGACAATGTTAGGTAGCGGCTTTGTTGTGCCCTGGCATTGCAGAAGTCTATGGGCGGCGGTGACTACTTACCATCAAGTGGCCCGTCTGCTCGTCTGCCTCTCGAGGCGTAAAAAAAAGTTAAGGCTGACTCGCGGGCTCGCGATTGTGCGCGTGATGTAACCGTTGCAGCGTATGCGGCGCGCGTATGGAGCCCTCGCCGCTCGCGGGGTTGTTGCCCGTGGCGGCCTGTTCGCGGTTTTATTAATAACGTCGTCGCCGTGACGTGCATCGACGGATCGAGCTATTTATCGACGCGGCACGCGCGTGCGCACCTACGAGCTACAGTCCCGTTCTATGGTGTTTGCGACAAACTATACATCGACGTTATTGGAGAACGGTGAACAGGCGCATTTGCTAAATACCTATTTAGTAGAGTGTTTCATAGATCAATTATACACATAAGATTGTAGTTTTAGTAATGTTGTTAAATTATATATATAACAGACACAAAATATAGTAAAAAAATATTGGCAAATCTTCGATCGAACGCTCTTTTTCAAGATTTTTGCATAACTTTGGTGTGGTCGTATAAAACATTTGTATAAAATGCAGATATAGAGACAAAAATATTTCAACACAAAACACTATCCTTGATTTATTTGTTCGTCAACCAGAAAAAGGTATTTCAGATTAGCGCCAAAACAGTTCTATTTATCTTTCCTGCCGACCTACCACCATCTCTTAAAGCAGTCTTCTTGTAAAATTACAATGAGATTTTGCACCATGAATTCGCATTGTAATATTACGATAACACTGCTCCAAGAGGTCGTGGTAGGCCCCCTGTAGATCATTTCAATAGTAGCATTTCATAAACTAAAGATCGCGGTGCAACCGTCAGTCCAATCTATTATTACACATTCGATTCGGTTAACGCCATGTCCGACACCATGGTTGCGTTGTACCACAGTTGCGAAAACTACACCGTTGTTCGTGTGTTCACGGACTTTACCCCTTCTTTGAGTTGTGTCATATCACTGCATTCAAAACCGTTGCTTTGGAGCTATATATAATGTTCAGTACTTGAAATGTTGAGCAGGATATCTTGGATTTAAAAACTAATCCGTGGATGAAAATTGTATTGTTGTTTATTTGTTACTAGCTGTTGCTCGCGGCCCCGCCCGCGTGGAGGTCATGTTTGGGAGAAAAAGTATACAATACAAAATACCAATATTCATGCGTTTAACTTAAAAATGACGGATTTTCATACAAACTTTCATCCCCTATTTTACCCCCTTAGGGGTGGTATTTCCAAAAACCCTTCCTTAGTGGATGCCTACGTGATAAAAGGTACCTACTGTCAAAATTTCAAGTCTCTAACCCCAGCCGTTTAGGCTGTGCGTTGATCGATCAGTCAGTCAGTCAGTCAGTTTCTTCTTTTATATATACAGATATTGTCGTACGCGGTGTATAGTTGTTTTCTTCTGATCACACATTCATTCTACCATATTTCTATCAGCGAAGACCTGTCATTAGCTTTCTATCTATCATAATGTATCTCTGAAAGTGTTGAAATAGCTGTTGGTTTTCCAAATAAATAATAAATAAAATCACTATTATAAATGACTAGTGACCCGCCCTAATATCGATTTTAATTGTTAATGTTCAAACATTTTAGAAATATAGTATGTACTTTTGTATTTATTTGTAGAGAAAATATGACACATTAAGCCACCAAAAGCAAAAAAAAATTGATCATATCGTTACCTGGATAAACTTCACAGGATCACCTGGGCTAATCTGAAGGTTGCCTGAAAATGTCATAACTTTTTTATATAGAAAAGAACATCCATTCTTATGTGGTATTTTTCTATAGTCGAAGCGGCAAATAAGGGAGTCGTCTGTCACTTGTAAAAAGTGATTTCCACCTCATGAAAACCACAATACCAGCAAATCATGGGTGCCTTGTCGGTCTTAAAGGAAAGGAATAATGATTGAGGGTTTTGGGTCTTCGGCAATCTCACGCACAACTACATCATGCTGTTATTTCATATCTGTTTTCTATAAGACAGCGGTAATAACCTTGTCGACTTATAGATAAAACTGTCTATAGCGCGGTTCTACCACTCTTATGAAGACCTAATGAAAATCAAAATATGTAGCCATATCGTATATATAATAATAATAAATAATAATACTAGCCCTGTATTAAACATTGTCCCACTGCTGGGCACGGGCCGCCTCTACTAATGAGAGGGGTTAGGCCTTAGTCTACCACGCTGGCCTAATGCGGGTTGGTAGACTTCACATACCTTCGAAACTCGTATGAAAATCCTCAGGTATACCATAGGAAACCTGGTTCCTCACGATGTTTTCCTTCACCGTTAAAGCAAGCGATAATTAATATTCTAATACACACATAACTTTAGAAAAGTCAGAGGTGGTATGCCCTTTGGGTTTCGAACATACGACTTTCGTCTTCACAGTCCGTACCACAACCAACTAGGCTATCACTGCTTTTATATCGTACATCCCACACGTAAATTCGTTCTTACACCATAGTCTAAATCTCGTCCATGAATCATACATACAGATTACACCAAGCATATTAATGCATTCACCTCGCAACATGGCGACTAACCGGCGCGAGGAATGACTGCAACCTTGAGTCTACCGCCCTCTTGTTACCCGCTGTGGAGTTTGTTTATTTTAAGCTCGAACGCTTCACTCTTAATAAGCTTGTCATTGTTACTTCAGTTTAATATACTA
Source organism: Laothoe populi (assembly GCA_905220505.1). NCBI lineage: Eukaryota > Metazoa > Arthropoda > Insecta > Lepidoptera > Sphingidae > Laothoe > Laothoe populi. The sequence goes on along the minus strand of HG992152.1, from coordinate 20,089,698 downwards.
AACCTGGTAACCACAATGTAAAGATTGCTTACTAACAAGAGGCGTGAACGTATAAGTAAGCCTGTTTGTTTGATTGCTTCTTCACACTTGTTTTAATGTGCAATGTGGCGATTATAAATAGATACAATTAATTCTTGCTATGTGGTTACGGTTGTCAGATCTTCGAAGTTGACGTCTTTTTTATGATGTTTTAGTCTCTTTGATTCGAAGCGAGTTACCATCATTAAGATAAATTGTGCTCTTAATGATGGTATAGATGTTTGGCGTGTTGATCTCATATTTAAACTTAACATCATGACGTTAATTTTTAATTGTGTTTTTTTGGGTTGAAACACTATCTCATTCCACATTCATTCACTGGTCCGAAAATTTACAAATCAAATGATGTTATTGCAATTAGAGTTTTATTCATCATTAATAAACATTGTCATGTATAAGAATAATCTGTAAGCTCAGGTTATAATTGTTTATTCAAACTGGCGGTAAAATGACTGCTATTCAATAATTAATATATTTTATTAAAGCCATAACTGGCTCACCCTATCGTTCGTTCGCCATCAGTCGATAGTTAACTAAAACAAAAGTGTTGAGAGGGTGGCGCGGCTACGGGGCGGGCAGCTGCGTGTCTCGGGCCGCGCAGATGGCCACCGGAACCACCCGCGCCGCGCGTCATGCGGTGCCAGGACCGTACCTGATCGAAAGTGGGGAGGGTATTGCCATATGTATTGGTATGATCCTTGATTTGAGTTTCTTATAATTTTAAATGTAGCCTAAAGTCTGTTGTACCGTTTATTTATAAATGATATAATAATACGGCTTTTGAACTTTAGTCTTTTGTGGCCAATCTTTTATTTTTTTATTTATTTCCATGCTACTATTCTTATAATATAATCTAGAAAGTCATCTTATGAACAAAGGTGCAATTATATTATGTAATGAGAATGATTTAAGTTTAAATAAATGTACCAAACCCTAATATTATTATCGTAAAATGCCATCACATCAAATTGTCTATCAAAATGGAGCAAAAGTGTAACCCCATTCTCGAAATTTCTTTTAGAGAAGTTCAGTTAAAAGTTTTATCGCGATAATAAACATGTGAACAAGTTGCAGATAAACTTTGCCTCGATTACTTTGCGCCCTTTTCGGAGCGACTTTGTCGGGCGCTACTTATATTTGATGCTCCAATTTAGAGCTTAGTTCGTCCCTGTGCGCAGTTTTGTATCGCCGTAGATGCGAGGGCAGGCTTTATGCGCAATATTGATAATCAAATAAACGGTGATAAACTTGGGGTCGTGGTCTGTCAAATGCACGTTAGAATGACCTTCTTTAACATACTTCAGGAAAAAGGGGAGGTTTTATATTCGACACGTATCTTTTTTCAGCTTTAAAATAAATCTTTATACCTCATAAATTTCAATTCACAGTAGTTTATACAACTATTATGAATATAATGTGTTTAGATCTTACAAAACACTCGATGTAAAACTATTATGATTATCAAAAGTGCTTGTACTCTTGTTCAGGGTTTGTTTACGTTTGTATTTCCAGTGAGTTACAGGTCATTTAACTGCTTCCAATTAAGCGCTAGCTGTAATTAAAATAATATTTCAATGTTATGAAATGATCTCGAAGACAAACTACCCGTATGAGATAGTTTCGAGTGTTGAAGTGTTCCCTCTCGTGCTCCCCCGCCCCGCACCCTCCCTTCCGCCTCACCGCGTCAGCCCCCAACGAGGCGAGGCTCTCGGGCGGTCCGTGACGTCGGCGTGACGTCACACGCACGTGGGCGGTGGGTGCGCGCGACAGAGACGGGACGCTCCGTCGCGGGCGCGCGCAAATTCAATACTGTGCAATCTTGTATAACAATATCGGACGGTGCTCACCGGGTTAAACACTTTAAGTATGTCAGAGATATTATCATTGTAATGATAGCCTCCGTGGTGCAGTAGGCGAGTAGCCGGCTGTGAAATGAGAGGCCGTGGGTTCGATTCGCACACCGCGCCGGGAGAAATGTTTGTGTGACAGACAGATATTTGTGTCCGGGGACTGGGTGTTGTGAGACATTACGTCTCTCGTAGTCCCTTATATCCACAACACAAGACTCGTATCTTAGTGTAGAGTCGGGGCTATGTGTTTGACTGTTGGGTGTTATTTATTTTATTATTATTAACGATGGCGGTAACGTTGATTGGCAGTGTGATGTTTACCCTGACCGGGGAATCCTCTTCTATAATTTTAATTTTATTCTTTTAAAGTCTTCAACGCATCCTTAGTTCCATTGATCATGGGCCGTAGTGATCACTTATTTATTAGGCGAAGACCCACAAGCTTGTTAGTCAACTCTACAAATGTCGCTACTGTGTCACAGCACCCGGTGACACGCGTCTGCACTGTTTGTCACGGCTCGGCGCGGTGTAAATTGTAAATAAACCGCCAACAACGCCCGCCCTCTCGCGCCTTCCACTTGTTTTAATTAGTTTCAACTAACCTAAACACTTTTTCTTTGAGTCTCTTTATATCCGTCTTCCAAGTAGTAATGTGCTCTAAGTCGTAGATCAGTATTCACTTCTGCTTTTTTTCCTCGTTCTGTCGCTGCCCTTGTTTTCTATTCATCTGTTAGTGTAATTTTCCTTTGCCAAAAACTAGTTTAATGAAGAAAAGTAAGAAAGAAATATTTATTTGCAAGCACGTGTTTACATAAAGATGTTAAACATAGTGTATAAATAGGTTCACACACTTTGCCATACTAATTGTCATGCAAATATACATAATTTAAGCCTTGTTATAATAACAATGTCAAAATGTCATAATTGAATTCAAATTGACCCCTCGACCTTTTAATCAACAATAACTATGTGACAAAAATATTTTAATGGTCAATACAGTATTACATAATTTTGTGCTAAGTCCTCGATATACATCTATATTATCATATAGATATTCATTTAACATAACATTTTTCGTTTAATGGCTTTAAAAATATTTCAATTGAGTTACATTAAATTCTTTTATTTTATTCGATAATTTATTGTATATGTTTGAATGAATGTAGAATGTATGTCAAAGTTAATAGATGTGCTTTTTATGGGCGGGGTATGTCTCTTTTGACCTCAACGTCCAAAGCATAATAATTACGGCCAAAAAAGGCTAAGCAGGACCGGTGATGGAATATTAATATTAAACACTGTGTGATATTGTACTGTCTGGCGTATTTAGTTAACTAGTTATAAATTTATAAGTTAAGAGTTATAGTTGTTCAGGATTGTATATTATATTAATATTAGTTAAAATGGAGCAGCTGCGCTGCTGAATGCATGTACTTGCTAGTTCATACTCGTTAAATATTGTCCGCGCGTGAGATTACCGTGTGGTACGGTCTGCAATGCAATCGACTGACGACGAAACATGTTCAATGAAAGCTTTCATTTCAAGTGATTAATGACTTGACTGTACTTAGCGTCAAACTACACCTTATTATAGACACTCAATCAACTGAGATCAATATATAAAAACATTGTAGATAGATATAAGTATGCACATTAGTAAACGTAATATATAGATCATAATAAGTTTGTGTTAAATTATGACAGAAAAGTAAATAACCAATGATTTTTATATTTCTTATTCGTAAGAGACACCTGTGGGGAATGTTCCCACAGTCAGAAGTAAAGTATCACAACATATTATTCAATTATCATCGGACGTGTAATAATGTCGGGTCGTTATCAGCGCGTTATCGGCGACATTAACCGCAGCGCTCGCTCCAAACAAACAATAGTGGGTGATAATCGCGCGAGATCGGAGCGTGAGCGCCGCCCGTACTACCCGCACCGCGCGGAGAGGGCGCGGCGGCGCGCGGCGTCTACCCGCTATCGATCCCGGCGCAAGGTGGTGCCGTCACCATCGCGGCACCACCGCATCGTCGTCGTACTCCACCCAACAACACCCCGCCCCGCCCCGCCCCGCACCGCACACACCGACCTTGAACCTTACTATTGTCATATTTAATTGGTCGCCGAAGGATGCGCCCGCACGCATCACTGTTGTACCCCAGCTTATATACTTTCGAAACTTTTCGCGAGTTACATTCTTTTGCGTAACAGGAAAATTCATGTTACGTAAAGCTGCGTATTAAGAATGATTTGACATTGACATTGACGATGTTTTGAAAAATTACGTGTAAGTCAAAGGACATGAAACTTTGTACAATTAAGTTCGTATGTTGCAAATACTCAGTTTCTCGTGCAACTACTAAAAACGTAAGAGCAGGCAGTATCGACGTTTGAAAATACGCGCGTGTAACTCGAGAATGTGAAATGAACGTAATTATAATATCAGCCCGACTCGTTCAACTACGGCACATACTCGTATGTAAAATTAACATGATCTCTATATAAAACAGAGGCTGTATGTAGTTGTTACCGTCGAAGGGAGTAACCGGTTGCGAAATAAAACAGGCAATGCAAATCGGAGCAGTGTCGAAATAATTTCGTCGTCGCGTAAAACTTACAATCACACTGACCCGCGGCGCGTGGGATGGCCAGCGTTCGTCGTCCAATGCGTCGTGTGAACGGTGAACGATGGTGGCCGGCGGCGGTGGTGCGGCGATCGATGGCTGGCACGCGAACTGGTCGCGATGGTACTGCTCGGGTCGACTCGTGACTTGTTCCGAGTGTATCGGCACTGTAGTACGGTACGGTTACCGTTGTTGCGCTAACGGCCTTGGCTGATGGAGCCGACTGCCGATGCCGTCTGAACGGTTCGGTAACTGTGTGATAGACCACTTTGATGCACTACATAAATCATTTTACATTATAAGTGCATGCCTCCACGAAATACCTAGTAATTCTACCTATTGAAACATGTACTAATCTAGTGGATATGTGATAGGCTTTCCAGTTGTACTATAATATATAGCATTGTACTATATTTTAGTTAATCTTACTAATATTATTAATGCGAATGTTTGGATGGATGGATGTTTGTTACTAAATTACGCCAGAACATCTGAACGGATATGCTTGATTTTTGGCACAGAGATAGATTATAGTCTTTAATAGCATATATGCTACTCATCATTATGGCAGAAAAAATTACCAGTTCCTATGGGATAGGAAAATATAGAAAGATGCGATAGCTTAAAATGACTCCGTGGATTTTATACCTTTTCTTTCAAAAATAACTTCCGCGAGAGGAGCCGTGGGAGCCCACCCGGCTAGTTGTACTATATATTATAGAAAAATTATGAAGTACGAAAAATACTTTGTTCGCTAATTCAACTAACGCGCTTTTTGTAACTGGAACGCACCCGCTTTTCAAAAGCACCGATACAAAAATGAGCTTTCTTCTCTCCATTCCTGCAACTAACGATTTTATGGAAGTACATACATACATATACACTCACGCCCGTAATCCCCGAAGGGGTAGGCAGAGGTGTAACGAGTACACCCACTTTTCGCCAAATTTCGGTCCCATAATGTGATAGGGGGCGAGCCTATCGCCATACCGGGCACAGGTTCCAGACTCCGGGCTAATACTGAGAATTTCTAGATAGAAAAACCCATTATCACTTTACCCGACCCGGGGATCGAACCCGAGACCTCAGCAAAGCAGCAGTCGTAACGCATGCGCAATTACAACTGCGCCACCGAGGCATCTTTTATGGAAGTTTCATCATGAATGTTGAATGCGCGAGAAGAAAATAGATAGAGCATCTATTAATTTTGTAATTTTTTTTATGTCAATACAAATCTAAATTGCTCAGAATCTTATAATTATTTTAGAAGGAATAGAACCTTGATGGCTTAAGCGTAACAAATACAAGTGGAAAAATAAATAATGATTAAAAATAAATGTGTAGGTACTATATTTTCCTAAATTTCCCAAAAGTAGATTTATGCAACTTTTTGAAAAATATATTATTTACTTAAAAAATGTTGGATCCCTAATATGTCTTACCGTACATTACGTTTTGCAAATCGTAAAAAATATGTTGAGTTCAAAGTAATACAGAAATCAACTGACCCAATCGCTACATAAAAATGTATGTTAAATACGGTTTCATCACGAAATTAGCAATGCTCCAAAGGTTTTCTGTGCCCAATAAATTCTTAAAAAAGCAGATGATATTGGCTTTTAATGCAAATTGTATTTAAAACGGCTGATTTAATTCAAGTGTGCCTTTTACTAAAAAAACGTCTAGCTACGTTTCAACATTCCTAATAAAATGTTGTAATAGCTAATACAAACCATCAAAAATGCTACATTTCGAGCGCCTTGAAGCACTTTTAGGTACTCTTTAATGTATGACAGCATGTAGACACGATGCATACCGGTATTTAACGCTACAGATATTTCTAAATAGAATAATCCGCGCATCGAACCCGTGACCTCAGCACAGCAGTAGTGACGCGTGCGCAATTACAACTGCGCCACCGAGGCAGTCGTCGTTTTCTCTTTTCTCGTGATATATATTTCATTTAACTAAAATTTACTCTTTTTATACTAAAATCCTGGCATTTTTTATTTCATTATTGAAAGTTTTAAAACTGTTATCCGTATTCATTTGTAAAGAGAATTTACGCTGAGTCAATGCTTATTCATAGACTCTCCCCCAATGAGTCGATATTTATTGTTTTTATTGTAATTGACTTATACGTGTGCACTCGCCGATTGAGGCCAGTGGAGTAAAAATAAATTTAATAACATTAAAATTGAATATCAATTTAGCCTTGAATTTCAAGTATACTCTATTATTATTGCGTTAATATTTTCTATATTATGTTTCCAATTGATATTAACCCTAGAACTAAAAATCCATTTTACCTGTAAACTACAAACCGGAGTAAATATTTACCCCATGGGTTTTGGCTCGCTTCTTCATCATAGGCCTTACAGACCAGGGTGGGCCTTAGCCTGGTCCAGTATGTTTTTCCAGACAGATCTGCCTTGGCTTGGATTTGGCACGTTTGTCTGATATATAATTTTATGAATTGTTCAATCCATATATGGTATCCATACTAATACTATAAATGCGAAACTAACTCTGTTTGTTTGTTTGTTACCTCTTCACGACTAAACGGCTGAACGGATTGTAATGAAATTTGGTAAGGGATAGATTATATCCTGGAGAAGGACATAGGCTATCTTTTTTCTCAAAAAACAACCTTGAAAGGGGTCAAATAGGAGTTCAAAATTTGTATGCGAAATCCATAATTCCTCGACTTAGGGATCTGTAAATTCATATTTAGGTTTTTGGTAGGAAATAAAGAAATACGTGTTTCAACGTTTTTGAAAAATTATCCCTAAAAGGGGCAAAGTGAGGTTAAACTTATGGGGGTATTCTTTAGATGCCATCTTCATTCAGATTCAGGCACAACACCTGAGAGGCTGGACAATCGCTACAGGTGCCTTAGTGCAGAAGACAACTCCTTGGATTGTTTACTTCTGCTCCCGAATATAATCTCCACGCAGGCGAAGCCGCGAGCAACAGCTAGTTACTTATATGTTTATAAAACACACACATAATAAGAACATGTTTTTGATTATATTTACTTCCTTAGTACTGGGCTTGAATTTTCTCTACTAATGAGATGGGTTAGAGTCGGTTAGACCTTAGACTACCGTGCTGGCTTAATGCAAATTCTCGTATAATATGCAGTTTCCCTCACGATGTTTCCTTCGTTTTAAACTAATAACGACTATCAATATAGAGATGTGTGGCCGGAGATTTGGTATCGAACCCCGTACATATTTCTTAGTGTCTTCCCCATTTTTGTAGCCTAATCGGAGATTTTAAACAACACGTGACTGCCAGGGCCCTCGAGTGGTTGTTGTCCAAATCAACCTGCACTCGGCAGCCACTCCATATTGATTAACACTCCTGTTCGATATAACTTTGGGAGTAATTCAAACATAAAACCATTAATTAGTTACATTGTTAATTGTGTTTGCGCATTTGGAAAATTGAGAGTATAGATGATATTAAAAGTTTGTTATGATTTAGATTTTTTAAATTAAATTGGTATTTTATTTGAAACATAATGATCGTCATCATTTGCAGCCTTTTTCATTCCACTCCTGGCATAGGCCACTCTTTTTTATGTGTTAGCAAACTAGTCTGAGGTGTACTTTTCTATTAATTAATGACTACTATGTTTTTCAGAAAGATTGGTAGAGAATCACTAAGACTCAATGCCCGCGTCGCCTGGGCCCTTCCTTTTATCCCGCTCCTTATCGGTCAGAAAGTTTTAGTTGTCGACTCGGGTGTCCAACGTTGCCAAAATATGTCATTATTAGAATTATTTGCGTCATAATGGTTTTGTTCCGTAGATGGCGAGGTAGGGGTTGTAAAAAGGTATTCAGCAATGACAAGAATTGTTCAAGATAAAGCTCTCAATTTTTCTTTGACCGCTTCATGCTAGAGTCCGATTAATTAGTGAGATAATCTTGTTGATGCCTCCTTGTAATTTATTAAGGCCTCAGGACTAATATTTGATGAATCTCCAAAGTACATTTTAATTTCAGAAACAGATAGCGACCAGTATATCGCTATTATTAATCATATCAACGTCTGATAAGATTAAAATTGTATATGGTAGTGTCATGTTGTCAAATGATAAGTGTAATTAGTATGGAATTATTGGAGAGATCAATAGAGCCTGCTAGAGTAGTGGAAAGTTTCTGAGTAATCTTCTAAACCGATCTTTTTTTTCCTGGCACTGCAAAATCACCACACTGCATCTGATAGTAAGCGCAGTGCCGTCTAGATTGAGTATCAAGTGGCGAGAGACAATCTATCCCTCGCTACTCGACACAATTATGCCGGCCTGCTATTTATCTTCTTCACACTACTACTTCTTTCCATGGGGAAAGGACGTGAAGAAGCGGTTGAGAGTCTAGTGCCAGATCTATATATAAATAAAAAATAAGTGATTTTCTTTGGTAAGCTCATTACTTGAGAACCGGCGGGTTTTAAAGAAAGTGATTAGAAAGAGAAAAATTTAAAAGTTGCTCGAAAAATTCGGGAAATAATGGAAGTGATTTTTTATATGGGCCTACCGTCTCCTACGATGACGATAAATGTAATCACGCATATTAAACTACACTCGTGCAAATGCTGGGTATCTTTATTACGAAACCTTTCTATTCAGTAATAAGTTGCAAGTTAAAATTTTGGATGAGAATACTAATGTAATAGAATATTGTCCAGTTTCCGAAAAATCCAATCCAAGAACAAAATCAAAAGTGCCCAATCAATAATTACATGATTTTAAAAAAGTTGATGTTGGGCTACCATCATTAGCAAACTAAAGAGCTTTATTAATATGAAGTATTGGAAACGTGTACACTTGCGAGATCTGTTAGATTTATGTCTGTGGTGTCAAATGAACCAAAGAATTCTTATATTATACTATGTCCAGCATAGTCTGAGCTATGTGGACGTAATACCTATAAGTATAGTATGTGAAGTATGCAATAACCAGAACATTTATAAGTGGTTCTAATATGATGGTATGTGCATTCCGTGTGCGGGCGTTGCACACGCGTGTCCGAGAGGTGTCGCACCTGGAGGGAGCTAATGTCAAGGCTGATCGTTTGGAACCGCTCCAGCGTGGCCGTCGCCGCTCGTCTTTGTGCGATCGATGCGCTCTAAGGATATGTGGTGGAAATCGTCAAGTCATCCGCCTATGTACTTTCGACATCCGCTGTATTGGATGGAATTATCTACCTATGTAATAAATAATAAACAGCTATCTGTTTATTATATATGTATTTCTAGAAAACCTTGTATTATTTATTCCGCAATTCAATAAAATAATATTTTAACAAAACAATTCAGATACTCAGTATTGTGGTAAACCGTACACGGGCACAGCTTTTGACAATCTTGGACAGTTACCGCACCGGTGAGCTATATACATTCCGCGCGCACCGTATCTGTTGGAACACACATTTATTAATGTATCCATTAAACTGATAAAGAACACGACTTTATCTGTGATTAGAGAATCAAGTGTCACGTCGTCTCATTATAATATTGTCCGCGTGGAAAATTCAATGTCAATAATTAAGTAGCGATCACGGGCGTTGTCGCTAACTACCGCTGTTCGCCGCCGCGGCTCCGCGACCAACTCGCATGTGTGCGGTGTCGCGGCGTTGTGGATACAAACACAAGCACGTGCGGCACGGTCGCCACCGCGTGACGTCACTCATCACATCGCCGATCGCGCCGTGCGAGCGGGACAGCGACACTGCGCGCCGGAGCGGCAACGTTGGTCGCGCGCGCCGCCTTGTTTTCGCATCTAACGTTGTTGATACGGCGAGTTTATCTCGTGATGCGAATGCAACAACAGCTATTTGTAGCGTTACTTGCTGCCGTGCATCCAGCCAAGATTTTATCGTTCCTCCATTCCGCTTTATTGTGCACATTTTCATTGTCATAACGACCTTGAACGGGAGGCGGTGCGGTGGGCGCCCGACCCGGTGCCTATGTTGTAAAATACACTAAGAATAAAATGTCTAGGGAAATGCAGTCACTGCCAAGGTGACATGGCTGATAGCGCAAAACGTTCAATGTTATTGGTCTAGACCGAATCGGAATAACTACTGATAAGCTTTTAATTCGACCATTATTATAAACAAATGTCGACGTACACATGTGGATTCCTTTATAATTAGTGGTTTGCTAGTGAATGACAAATAAAAATATCTAACGCATGAGTCTAATATCATGTTTCTTTGTTTACAGAAGGCGAGCAGGGATCGTGGGAGAGTGGCCTATCATACGAGTGCCGATCACTGCTGTTCAAAGCCCTACATAACCTCATTGAAAGGTAAATAATTATCAAAACATGGCATAACACTGATTGTAAACCATTAAAATCAAACTTACACGTAATGCGAAAATTATGGCGCCACATTATTTCGCCGTATAACCAAATTTCAAACCACATCACCGCAAACCATATCGATTGTCGATTAACGATGAACGATCGAAAACAATTTGGAATCGATGAAGCGTTACGATTGACGTCTCGTGCGAGGTTGGTTTCAATACGTCCTGCGAATTAATTCACCGTGCTCGGTTTAGAAATCTTCGATAATTAATCAATCGCGGTGCTTGGGTAGTTCCTGTCGTGTGTAACGATGGTAGGTCTCTACTACTGATAGTGAGAATTGGGATGTGTGCTATTCTATAAGAGGTTTAAATTTTCTTTTGCTTTTTTTTTCAAGGTTATTCAAGGGAGTAAATAGGTTTTTGAAGGGTCGGTAACGCGCATGTGATGCTCCGGGTGTTGCAAGCGCCCATAGGCTACGATAACCGCTTACCATCAGGCGGGCCGTAAGCTTGTTTGCCACCATCGTGGAATAAAAAAAAGTATCAATCTAATCTAATACAATCGTTTATTAATTGTATGACCAAATATTGTTAACCGGTGTATGAAAAGAGCAACGCTAGTCTCTTACGCGTTCTTCTCTATCGAAAATGCATTTCAAATTGGCAGTAGACTAAAAAAATTGACTGAATCTAGATAATGTATAACATTTCATGGATTCAATAAAAAAAATGATTTTGATTTCGATGCATGTTGATAAAAAACAAAACCATATTTAAGACGCTTGATGTTTCTAACGTCACGATTGGAGATTAGTTATCACATCTGAACACACAGTACTAAAACAAACTGATGTACATAAATGTCGCCACGGTTTTATTTCTGCCATTCATTCACCTTGACTTGGTAAATTTGATTAAAGTAAAAAGTAGGTCATCCTAACTAAAAGCGACTTTGTTTGTTCAATAACTAATAATAGACTCGTTTGTTTTTCTATTCAATTTCGTCTGCATATTTATATAAACATTCCATTAAACATACATGACTATATTACTTTTATTTGCCAATACTTGTTGTACAAAATGATTTTGTCTATATTTCGTACTTTTCCACTGATAGAGTTACTTCTTGCAAATAAAAACATAATTATATTAGTTAGTTAGAAGTAATATAGGCCCGGCGGATTGGCCGCAAGTAGCGTCTGCCGGGTGCGCAAGCGCATCGGCCGCGGCCGCGACGTGACCATATCGTGAAGGTCGCCGCTCTCCGGGACGTTCTAATGTCGTTTTTTGCCGAGCCGCCCTCCGCTTCGAGCCCCGGGCGAGGCACGCCTCTCGTTAAACTGAAACGATTCTTGTAACGTGTCATTGTGTGCTGATAATTGAGGTGCGCACCGCCGACCGATGGTAATGATTGACTTTGCCCGTTCTTGTGATGTATCACGGACTGAATTCCGACCGGTTTTCGTATTGCGAATAATATATGTCCGCTCCATTAATTGCGCATATTTAAGTGTTTGGCTCAAAGTTTATTTAAGTTAGATATAAATACCTGTTGATTATACGATCAAATATTATTTGTAAGAATTTCATATTAAGTAAGTTTTATAAAATACTTTTGCAAAGTTGAAGGAATGCGGAAACCAAATAAAATAACTTGCTGAAATCGGCCTAACATCTGTGACGCAACATACGAACACTACACAAAAAGTTATACACATTCGAGTAATATCAATTCATAAAAACTCGTCGAACTTTTATGTACACAAATATTGGCATTCAAATAAAGTGACACGCGCGCCGAACTAGCAACTGGTCTTGTCAAAGTCGGTTAATTAAAATCTGCACATAATGAGCGCCGCGCCGAGTGCCGCAGAGCAAACACAACACTCGTTAAACAAGCCATATAATCAATTGTAGAGCATGACGCAACGGGCGCAGCCACCGGCGGCCGCCCCGCGCCACAGCACCGCACCGTGCATCTCAGCGCCAGAGAATCTCGGAATATGAACGAAATCCAGATGAGTCGTTGACCCCGCCGTCGGCTGGCGGCATGTCAAAGAAACAATGCGTTCCGTCGACGCGATCCCGCCGCCACTTACGATACGCACACGCCGCGCCGCGCGCCTCGGCCATACACTACAAAAAGGATACCACATCCTTCGGGATGGCTCGTTAATCTCCGCCATTTGATCGAGTCAATATTTTTACGGTCGGTTTTATAGTGTAAAGATTTGTTTGTTAACTGCCGCGTTATTGTTATTAGTTGATCTGAATTTGATATTTTGTTAGTTCTCTTACGTATTAATGTTTACTGTTTCATCGAGTTGTGGTAAATTATAACGTATGTTTTGAATGTAAACTGTTGACGGCTTCGTGTGTTATAAAATAATGTAAATATATTAAAATATTATATGTAATTTTAATAGTAACAAAAATCTATATTTTTTCCCTTTTTTAAGTTAAAATTTAATATGTTGAAATTTAATAGTCTGCACGCCTTATTTTTACCAATTCCAATAATATCAGCAAACTATACCTATACTGCAATTAGTACGTACCTTATGTATGTATAATTCTAAGTAGCAAGAAATGAAATGGCAGGCGATGGAGGCACAAGCTCGACACGGATTCACACCTGTTTAGTATATTGACAGCGTTTGTGCACGCATTCCGCACGACGCTAGCACCTGCGTTTGCCAACCCCTCCCCCCATGTGGCGATGTGTCGGGTACTGTACTGTGCGAGGAGTTTGCATGCGCGCGCGCCAGTCGGTACGTTACGACGGTAAGGGGACATCCATGAATTACGTCACACGAATTTCATGTATTTTTGATGCTCCCCTCTCAGCTGGTCACATTTGTGAGACCCCCCTCTCTAGTGCGACTTTACATAATTTTACAATTTTACATCTAGAAATAAGACATAAGAAAAGGTGTGACGTAATTTATGGATGTCCCCTAAGTGCGCATGCACTAGCAATAGCGTTCTACACTACTTGAGCAGCTTGCAAGTAAGCAAACGTGAAATAACATGAATAAATTATTGCTAGCATTATTAAAGTATCAAATTTCATTTACGAATATATTAATAGTATTTTTAATTATTAATAGTCAAGCATTGCAGTTTGTCAGAAACTTGACGGCACATTATTAAACATTAATGATATAAAATAAATGTATTGCATTATAAAATTGTATCCAAAATACCTCAATTCTACTCTTTCAGATATTTTCTTTATACTGATATTTCGGATTATAGATAATTAATTTATTACAATAAATTTATTGAAGTTACGATACTTTTGATGGGATTTTATTTAATTTCTGGTTTTCATGTCTTGCAAATGCAATCTTCATTTCCCGGTTTTATCTCTGCTGTAAATTCCCGGTACGAGACACGTCCAATTTTATTTGTTATCACAATCATCACGTTAAAGATACTAATTATAAAACTAGAACGAATCAGCTTACCGAATAATTAACAAACGATCTTACCAAGTAACAACTTTAAACTTTTGAACAGAAAATATCTTAACACAATAAAATAAGTTGTGTAAAACTTGAGGTCACAATGTGAAAGTTTTTGTTAAACCGTTGGTATTCAGTTGAGTTATGTAACGACTTTACTGTTTTAATTACACTCACATACAATGTCACGCCAGTATTCCATAGTGATAGGCAGAGTTAGTCTCTGTGTATCCATTATATACGCTCCTGACTACTGCACGGACCATTTGAGCTTCATCTACTTTTATTGATCTCTACGGTTGAATGTTTTTTATTTATTGAAATGTATTTTTGTATATTTATGTATGTTAGTATATATCGTCTTGGACACTATATGAAACAAGTGGTTGGTGTAATTAACAAAATAAATATTTGAAAATAGTTTTTGTCCAAAGCTTCGCATTACGTTTATCAGTAATTTATTTGTAGGGTATAGAAAACTCCTTAAACGCTTTTTGTTTTTCTGAAATTTAAATTATCCGAATATAGTTTCCAAATTTTCTTTACCTATAAATCAAATAATTTATTCAGTAAATTAGGCCACTAGGAGCATTTTTACATGTTATAATAATATTAAACCTTATAAGTACTATTACGAGCATTAAAAAAATTAAAGTCGAGCCATTCACAAGTAATGGCCCTTACCGTCAAACAGCGGTAGGCAGCGGCTTTGCTGTGCCCTGGCATTGCAGAAGTCTATGGGCGACGGTGACTACTTACCATCAGGTGGCTCGTTTGCTCGTCTGCCTATCCAGGCAGTAAAAAAAACAACGTATAATTTGATAATATAGTGAATACAAATTTATACTTGTGAGTGGTGTGGCGATTAGGGTCTGGGTGTATTTTTTTGTCTGTGAAACCTCTGTCTCTGGCAAACCAACATTACGAATATTCATATCGTTCAGTTAGGTATATAACTACAAGACCGCGCGAGGCGAGACAACGATACCTTCCTGTCATACTCGAGTTCGGCAATTCTCGGCATGTCTCGTACAGTATGTGAAGAACAGTATAATGCGTGTGGAATTCATTTATTTATCCGTCTCTTTTATAAAAGTTATAAAGAACGTGTAATATTTTGTTGTATTTCATAATTTTTTTTTATTTATAATGGCTCTACATTATTACGCCCAACCATTGACACATTTTGAAAAAAAAAATAACGGAGCATTTCACAGTCGAAATACATTATTATTTAATAAAAAATGTTAATAATTTAATAATAAGATATAGATCTTATAAATGTATTAACTTCGTTCTTAATCGTGATAAAAGATTAGATCTTGAGAGCTTGAACTTTGACCTATGCAGAATAATGACTAGCCAAGTTCAATGCTAACAGGATTTTATTGTCTCCACTTATCACGGGAAGATTATTATAATGAAACACGACCACTTGGTCTTCGTTGGTGGTCCAATGATGGCAACTTCCGGCTTAAAGTTTTCACTCTAAAGGGTCCATCCACTAATTACGTGAAGCTCCTTGGGTCGAGTCAAACCTCACCCAATTTCACAATTGCGTAATTTTTGTTCCACAAGAAAAGTGTAATATTGTGAGAAAACTGGGTGAAATTAAGTTAAAAGAAAAAATTTGGGGCTGGGTCGATAAATCGCCAAAATACCCTCACGTAATTAATGGATGCCCCAAAGCAACTCTGATTGCACTGTACGTGACAAGGTCTAACAAACCTTGGTCACATCTCTGCCTATCCCTATAGACTAGAGGTTATGTTACGCAACAACAGGATTCATCTCGTGCATTAGTAATACTTTTAACAAATACATAATGATTCAGTGCGCGCGGTGCGGTTTGTTTACAACCGGCCGCAGTGTAAGTTAAAGATAGTTCCACGCTTGCCGTCCCGCCCGAAATACACACCGTGCATAGATTACATCGGTCTTTGTTTACTTCGGCGACGCGCGACTCTACCGCGGTACACGGCGGGCGGCAGTTACATGTATATATGTACCATATAAATGTATGTACCATACTATAGAACAGTTTGGAATTTCTACTCCTTGAAGGACATTATCAATATATTTTTTTTATCACGGTGAAGTGTGGTCACTGCACCTGATGGTAAGCGTAGTGCCGTCCAGTTAATCAAGTAGTGAGACACAACTATTCCTCGCTACTTGATACAATCATGCCGGTCTGCTGTGTAGCTTCTTCACAATACATTTAAGGGGCCCAGGATAATAGGGAGGAGAGAGCACAGTAAAACATTTTTTTTTATCCTAGCACGGCAAAGTGACCGCACTTCACCTGATGGTAAGCGCAGTACGGTCCAATTAGATTATCGAGTAGCGAGAGACGATCTATACCCCGCTACTCAACACAATCATGCCGGCCTGCTCCTTCACATTACGCCACGGGCAAGAAGGTGAAGAAGCGGTCGAGGGTCTATTGTCAGAGTACTCAGAAGGCCGCAAAATGGCCAACATTGTACCCCAACTCTAGACCCCCCAAAAAAATATAAAATAAAGTTGCGATCAAAGGAAATGATTTCAGTATATTTTTAAGCGAACAGTGAAAATACCAAAGTTCAGTCATATAAACGTTGATACAACAGATACAGATAACTAATCTAGAATTGCGCATATGATTCGCATTTCATTATTTTTTATCGCGATGCGAAATAATCCTGTCGGCGACTCGGCGGCTTGCAGCTTTGCTTATTATTTAGATACACGTCCACTATGACAGGTGGAACGTTCGAACGCCCGCACCACTTCAAAGTCAATTGTAGCTGTTTCAAGCATACTGGTTCATATAAAACATAGCATACGAATCGACATGCTCGTGAGCAAGCGATCGGCGTCACCGTCGGCCTGAAGATATAATCAGAAATCGTTCTATTAATACGCGTTATATACTTAGACTTGGTTCAATACGTGTACTGTGCATGTTACCTCTGCACACGCTGTTAATACTCCGCTTGGTAACGAGCATTCTATGCTATACCATACACACAGTTGTCGTGTGAAAGTGTTAATGTTGAATATTTTTAGCGCTAATTGGGTACTTCGAAACTACAGAGAAATGTCATGAAATCATAATGTCATTGTTATATTTATGCTTTCAATACATTTATACCTTGTAAGAGAACGTACCCATATTACGTGACCCATTCAGGGGGGGGGGGGTAATACCAAGCTTGGTCACAGAGTCGTAGGTTTTCGTCACGTAGTCAATATCCTATGGGGAAATCTCGCACTTTTTCATGCTATATTCAAATATGGCGCGCAGCGTGAAGCGCTTTTTAAACTCACAGGTGACTCTGACGCACATATGCTGTTTTTTTTTACCTTTCAGTTTACAAAAAAAAATACAACCCATATTTGTGAATCACCACCTGAAAACTAGAGGGGGGTCTTGACATGTACTACGACTAGTCACAGAAGGGAGGGAGGGGGTACAACATTGTAAAAACTGGGTCACGTAATATGGTTACGTTCCCTAAACTAGGTGTATCGTACGGCGTCGCTACCGTGACAACCTTTTGCTCCGCTCTCGAGGCTCGTAACGTGATGTTAGACACCCTATAACCTTCCACAATAAATAGGCTCTAACATAAAAAAATATTTTTTAGATACAACTGGAACTATCAGAGATTGGCGCGTTCAAACATACACACTGCAGCTTTATGTTAGATTCTCCTAATCGAGTGTGTACAACAAACAACTTTATATGGTAACTACTAACTAGTAACGAACGTTGGACAAATGGTAACGTTATAAATGTCCCATTACGCAATGAGTTCGCATACGGCCGTGCGTCGACTGGAAGGCGATTACTCATCGAAGTGTTGCGCGCGACGTTGTTGTGGCTCGAGCGAGTTGCTCGACTACACAATGGCGCAAACCGTTCTCGTTAATCCTTGCACTTCAACTCACTTGAATCGATACGTGTTGGTCACACTTACGTTCAATTGGGCACTGACTCGTTAAATATGTACAGATATCTTTATGTAACATATATAGTATAAACTCACTCCGGAATAGGCAGAGGTGCAACAAATACACCCACGGTTTGCATCTTTTCTGTCCATGATGGGATAGATAGCTAGCCTATCGCCATATCGTGCACAAACTTCTGTGTTGACCAACTCACCTGTGATTTGATTGTGCTCAGATAAAATTAACTTGTACATTATTCATAAATGGACCGGCTCTACCGAAAACCACACAGAAAAACAATGTCAAGTGTTTCTGTTGTGTTTTGTATGGTGAGTAAAATTTCCGAAGGCTTTCTAAACCTTTTCAATCCTAACTCGAAACCCGGCTATCGAAATTTCTTCTGGTTTGTGGGCGTTAAAATAAATGTGAAAATAAATAATAATAATGTTATCAAATTGACACATCGCCTATTTCAATTTACAATTAAAAAAAACCATAAGAATACTGCCCGAACACAGGGTGTAAAGCCCGCCATAGTAGCACACACAAGTGTCTCGCGTTCCGGGATCAGCCAGTGTACATCAGGTTTTTGTCGGGTGTCTAGAGTTGTGGTACGGTGTTTGGCCGTTTGCGGCCTTCTGATTACTCTGACACTAATGTCAGAGTAATCAGATTAGACCCTCGACCGCTTCTTCATCTTCTTGCCCATGGCTTAGTGTGACGAAGCAGGCTGGCATGATTGTGTTGAGTAGCGGAGTATAGATTGTCTCTCACTACTCGATACGCTAACTGGACGGCACTGCGAAAATTACATTTCTCAGACGATGTTTCTCTATCGATGTGCGTTTATTGTGATTCATAAAACCTACTTTGATCTAGATCTTACAATTCGTTAAGCATTGGACACGCACTAAGTACTGTCAGAAGTTTTAAGCCGCTTGCCCGCTTAGCTGCTATTCAGGGCTTTGAGATTAAAAACTTTCACGTGTAGTGAATGTTCACAGTTTATCGTAATTTAGCTTTGAAAATGTATTATTCTCTGAATCCTTTGATAGATTATATAAATAGAAATATACCACAATTTTTTTAGGATATATAAATTCTTTATACTGAATATTTGTTTGATTAAGGCGTTCGCTAAAACTGGAGAGCCACGACCAAATCTAATTCTAAGTTCTAATAGTTTAAAGATAAACACGTATATAATCCGGTACATAATACGCGTCAATAAAACGAACATGATACACAGTCGTAAAGTCGGAAAATGTTTCCCAGCTCTCGTGTCATGGCTTGCACAGAAGTGCAGTGAAATGATATAGTTTATTGAACACTTTCGAGTCTTCACGGCTGCATGCAAGCTTCTTATGTTACTTCGCACTGGTTAAAAATAGAAAGCTAAAAGAAGACGTAATATGTTGCCGATCCGGCTCGAAGGACCAATCCAGAATTCCTTAACGAGGAAATGAATTTCAATTGCCCGTGTAATATATTGTTGAGAAGGTACTTTAAAGGTGTATTATCACCAAATGAGAACACTTCAATGCCAAAACGTAGGTATGTTAATGAACTTTTGGCGCTAGGAATGGAAGGTTAGGGGAATTAGTCTGCGGCAAAAACTGGTTGTTAGTGGATATATTGTAATGCGTTTATGTTTTCATTTCAGATGTCTCCTATCGCGAGATTTCGTGAGGCTCGGCAAGTGGTTCGTTCAACCGTACGATGGCGACGAGGAGGATGTTGGGAAAAGGTGTGTATGTAGACAAATAACACTAAATATAGTCCACCCGCAAATGCTATTCACCTGCGGTATGTGCATGGTAATGTCACGCGTACACCATGTATTCCCTGGGACCCTTATACCGCATTAATCTCTCCTTGTTGAGTTGAGAGTAGATGACTACAGGAGACGATGAGAATTGATCTATAGATAAGAACTGGGCAATATTGACATAATTTAAACTTCATATAAATGTGCTATGCTTGAATAGCTACAACACAATTTTTATTTTATTTTTATTTGATCCGGTATATTCATATTTCCCATGAATGAATAATTGTCGAACAATGATTGATATTGAACTGGATCAGTCTACTAATACAGTAGTCATCGAAATTTCAAATTGAGCTGAATAAGTTGATATCACAGTATATAGCGAATAGGTATGTAATAAAATTTTAATATGTATATTTCTAACGGAAGATAAGTTTGAAACAATTCTTTCAATGGATTGCTGTCAAACGGCGTGTGTGGTAACACATGGCGCTCTTCCTATAGCAACATGAAAGTATCTGTGTTGTGCTCGTTAAGATACTAGAGCGTTACTTCGTTCCCTTTCATACATTCTATAATAATTACAAGAATTAATTATAATGAGTCGTATATAGCTTTGGTAGGAAAATTTACGATTAATATTAGAGAAACATACACATTTGTCCCAAAATTACGACGTAAGGTTTATAACATCAGCATGTTAAAGGCTCATAGTATTTGTTACAAATCTATCTACCACATTAGTGATAAGGCGTGCATGGGGGCCGAAGCAAACACGTAGAGGCCCGTTGGGCAATTTTATTCTGATTTTGTGATGTGACACCAGCGGACTGTCATCTCTGTATACACTTTACAAGTGCACCCAAGGACAAACCCCGATTGGTGTAGGACTATTGTATGGATGGATAAAATGTATGCTGGTCTATTGGTCTATCGAGGTGAGGTGTAAGTGGATTGGGTAATTAGACCTATGGGGTGAACTACGGCATCTGCTTGACCAATGTTAAAAAAACACGGATAAAACAGGCAGATGGTGACTCGCCAACTTAGGGAAATGGGCTCCCCAAAAATAATCGTTATAAAAAGCTACAAGGGAGCAACATTATTTGAGCGGCGACTCCACTTTGACCAGCCTGTGAAGGCAACCTAGGGGTGAGGTATCTGTTCCTCGTCATTGTTTACTCCAACCAGCCGGTAAAGGCAAGCTAGGCATATTGACTGCATAACACCTTATATCTAAGTACATGTCTTAACCTATGCTTACTTACTACACATACACACACACATCACCACAGATTATTATAGCAGTATTAATGTTGATGTTGCAGCCCGTGGCACCTGTCCTTCTCGTTCGCGTTCTTCCTGCACGGCGAGAGCACCGTGTGCGCGTCCGTCGACGTGCGACAACATCCGCCCGTGCGCACGCTCACCGCTAAGAGGCTGGCCAAGATCAACTCGCCGGACCACGCAGGGGATACTAAGGGTAAGTACACGATCCGACTGACAAGGATATAACGGGGGTGTGGTCAATAGACACCTATTTAAGGGTTCCGTGGTAGGGTTTTGCGTATACGTGACAATTGATAGGTTTTTTATCCTGGCACTGTGAAGTTACCACACTGCACCTGATGGTAAGCTCAGTGCTCATTAGAGTATCGAGTAGCGAGAGACACTATCTCTCGCTACTCAACACAATCATGCCGGCCTGCTTCTTCACACTGCGCCATGGGTTAGAAGGTGAAGAAGCAGTCGAGGGTCTAGTGTCAGAGTAGTCAGAAGGCCGCAAAACCGCCAAATATCGTATCCCAACTCTAGACCCCCGATAAAAACCGGATGTACACTGGCTGATCCCGGAACGTGACACAATTGCGTGTGCCACTATGGTGGGTTTTACACCCTGTGTAAGGTGGTCGCTATCCGGGCGGATATGAATATCCTACCACCAGCAGGTTGAGAATAAAGTGGCGTATGTTATAGGTGTGTTGTGTGTTAGTTATCATGGAAGTAACAGTATGTTGTTGTATTGTTGTGTTGCAGTGATCCTGGCGCCGTTCGGTCTGGAGGGGAGGCTGACGGGACGCGCGTGGGACGACGCCGACGCCGCCACCGCCAGGCTGCTCGACGCCTGGAGGCATCTGTACCCGCTGGAGCAGGGCTGCGGCGCTGTCGAGGTACACACACGCACACACACACACACACACACACACAACTATACTGTAAAATTAACATACAGATAGAGTTGTTGGCTCCTTGATGCATAGGAAAAAGAAACAGCTGTGAATATGCATGGCTGTTAACTAATACTATGTAAGAGAGTGGTAATAAAATTTTAACTAACAGTGTATAAATAGCCCGACTCAAAAACGAAGTATTATTTTTTGGTAATAAATAAATAACACCCGACAGTCACTCACATAGCCCCGACCCCACACTAAAATACGAGTCTTGTCGTGGGTATCAGGGACCTAGAGAGACGCACAGTCTCACAACACCTGGACCTCAGACACAAATATCATTTGTCCCGGTGTGGGAATCGAACCCTCGGTCTCTTGTTTCACAGCCGACTACTAGCCTACTGCGCCATGGAGGCTTTCAATTGTGTGTCAATGTAATTAAACATATTTTTGTATATACTGCGCTACATGTTGTGTTGTTTGTATTGTAATGTATGAGTGTTTACTGAGTGCGTGTTTGTTTGTTTGTTGTGTGCAGGTGGTGTGCGGCGGGTCTCGCATGCGGTACCCGGCGCCGTACGCCCTGGTGACCGACATGGAGGGCGGCGCGAGACCTCCGCCCCCACGTATGGCGCCGCGCACGCTGCACGCGCTCACCACGCCTGCGCCGCACCAGGTACACACATACACACACAAACACACGCATACACACACTCACACCACGCCAGCCATGCCAATTACCATACCAAATTATAAGTCTCACACTCATCACACCACATAAATCTCTCCGTTGTTAATGTCACTCCTTTTATTCTGTCAGTTTGCTGCTCTGTTGACAAAAAACTGGTTTGATTCGAAATTTATCTACATTTGGAAGTTGGAAACGGAATTGTTACACATATGGAACAATTTCGAGTGTACTTCCAACATTATAAAGAAGATTTAGAAGTATTATTTTTATATAGTGAAAAAAATAATACACATATTAATAAATGTCTTCATACATGTTTTTATTGATATACGATCCTAACAAAAAACCGTTTTCAGTGCCAATATAGAAATAAAAAAAAAATGTTGTCATCAGACTAAATGTATTTAATTTTTTTTAAGAAGTCTAGTTCAAAATGAATAAAAAATAATTTAATTAGACTTGTGACGACAATTTACACCATTATGTACACATATTATAAAGCATTGATGGAATGTTCCAGAGCGCAGAGCTGTGCTTCAGCGACACGGCCGCTGACAAGAACGAGGACTTCGTCGACCCCACCAGGAAATCACCCTGTACCTGCACCAAGTGAGTACCACATAGTACCGAGTGCCCTGAGCCGGTTATATAGTAGTGTGCTAGTGTTCGTGCCAGCGCTATGGAAACTATTTATAATAATATTGAGAAAAAAATACTACCTTAGCTACAAAAACACATCCTGTATAAATGCTCTGAGCTATATTTAATCAAATCAATACATCATTATAATGTTTCTGTGTGGGTGATTGGTTACAAATAAAATGTTGTCTAATTAAGTATATAGCCATCTATTTATAACAAACAAGTTACTTATAAGTTGTTCTTAAATATGGACTGTAGTCCATTTGAAGTGGTCATCCTGTTGTGGTATCTTAACTCAGTTGATAATAATGGATGTACATATTTTGTACATGTTTTAGTCAAGCCATGGTCCTATGAAATTATATGGAGATCTAGGTCCAACATACTATTTACTGATCCACAATAACGCCCTCTATTTATATATTTTATATAGTGTTATTGTTTTTCTCAGATATTTTATAGCTGACATAAAATAAAGTGTTTTTATGAACCATGAAATTGTAATATAATCTGTACAGTATGACATTGTGAGAAATCGTGCAAATAATGAACACGACGTACAATTACTACATAGTTTCCGCAGCGCGCGCACGAACGGTCTATATACATACTATTATATACTATATAGTGATATTTATATACTGTAGATAGGAAGCAGTACGGCGGTAGTAGATGTAGTTGTGTTTGTGCTACCGTATCTATGTATCGTATGTATGAAATGAGTTTATTTAATAATGTTCCTCAATGGATATACATATCGGTGGGACCACAGTCAATATCGAACTCTATTCCTGCGATATAAGTTTCATAATGACTCTGATCCGATCTGAAGGTTTAGAAGCCGTGTAGATTTGATAGGTAGATGTTATGTATGCGAATGTGGTTTTTTTCTTTTTAATTTATATATATTTTTTAGTTTTTATTATGTAGTGTTAAGCTGTAGAGGGTTGAAGCTTTACCAATGTACATGCTAACATGTACTTTGGTATGTAAAGATACGACGAAGGAAACTAAATGAAAAAAGGAGTATTAAATAAATAAATAAATTTGGATTCCTTCGTCGTGACCGACGCAGACTCTTGTCACACTTTGATATCTCATAGCTGTCACGTTCGAAGACGTTCCGTTGTCGAGTTGTAAATGTGACATTGAACTAGTGACGCAGTATTGCGCGCGATAAATGTAGTTAAAATGCACGAAATATACGCTTTTGAATATAGTTTCAAACGCTGGCCGGTTTTAAAAATATCTCTTGGCCAGTAGTCGATACGTCAACGTGTCACACTGTGTCAGACTGTGTCAGACTGTATCGGACTGTACGTGTCCGATGGAGATGTGTGCATTAGTTTAAACAACCTCCTAGTACGTTGAGTGGGAGTCAGAGATGATGGGCTATAGTACAGTTGGTCTTGGTTGGGTGTGCGTGTGGCTCGCGTGTGTGCGATGGCGCTATGGCGTGATGGCGCGGAGAGATAAAGTGTGAGGAGCTGTGGGCTGGGGGCTAGCGTTGTGTGGGTGCAGGTGGCGGCGGCGCCGTGCCCCCCGCGCGCCCCCCTTCCACCGCCGCGCCGCACTGTCGCGCCACAGACACGCCGCGCACACACAGCACCCCCCGCACACACCGCACCCACCGCCACCACCGCCCACACGGTGAGTACACCACACACACCGCCACACACACTACTATGTGTCACAAAGCACACATACCATTACTAAGCAATCACTTGTAACATAAACAAAATCTCAAAATTCTAAAGCTGTGATAAAATATCATGAATCATAAACATCGATGTATAAAAGCCGCACACATTTAACAACACATTCACTTTGTAACACAAAGTGACACGAAAACGAGCCACAAATAATGCAATGCTTGTTGAGTGCATGCCGCGATGCCTGGTATCTATTGCATTGTAGAACAAATAGTGCATGAATTATATATGAATGGATATGTAATATGAAATTGCATGTTTTGTGCCTTCTATCCTATTTAATATATGTTTAACTGTGAACGTATTTATCGATATTTCTCGTGCTGTGTTTGATAACTTGTTTATCGATATATCAGTTATTATCCACATTTTTGTCGATAATAAGGTATCATTCGCAGTAAAGCCATCACGGTAATACATTTGGTGCCATACCACAAATGTTATGTATGTATATGCGATCATCTGCAGTATTTTTCCTAACACACGGACCATTGCCGACCGCTCGTGTACGGGGGTCACCGCGCCTTCACGTTGTCATCGCTGTACACTCGCTGCTTATAATGTGTATTATATTTATAAGCGACGAAACAGTACGTTACAATACTATCGACAATCACGTATAACATCTACCTTTCATCTCTATCGATCATTGTTGGTATATCGTGATCATTGTTTCATGGAGTCAAGAAGCAATTCAGACTTCATTCATTTGGTCATGTGTTGTCATTTTATGGGTTTTGCAAGTCGGAACTGATCGATCGCTCCAAAACTGTATTTTTCAATAAGTAATATCTGCGTCGAAGTATTAGTCGTTTTGCGATATATGGACGATAGAAGAGGAGAAATCAAATTGTATTGGTATATTCCTATAGTATACACTTCGTTATGTCTCGCACTTATCGTATAACTTGACTATTACTTGTGTACGAGCCTTAGTAGAGCCGATATGTAAACACTATCGGTAAGAGTAATTATAGTGAGGTCGATCGTTCAGTTCCGTCCTGTAGTCGGTGTTGTGTGTCGTGTGACGTGTGATGTGATATGAGTGATGGTGCAGAGGTCCGCTGTGTGCGGGGTCGCTGGCCGGCGGCGCGGGCGCGGGGTCAGCGGGGTCGGCGGGGTCACCGGGGTCGTGCGCCGGGTCACCCGCGCCTGGAGCGTCGGCGCCGCCCTCTGCGGGTCCACCGCCCCCCTCGCCGGCGCACCACGCCGCCATACATCACCATCAGGTATGTACAAACATAAATTGATTACATACAAAGATTTATTGGTTTATAATTCAAAAAGTGTATAATAGGGTGTTTGACTGGTGTAACCAAAAAATTTAAAACTGCACTAGGAGAAAGGATAGTGGGCAAACATATTTATAAAATACATTTTTTTTTATTTTAAATGTATTATAAACATTTTATTTTCGTCATTAAAATTTAGAATTTTTAATCTGTATCTCTCGGCGCCAAAAACGTAGCAATACCGGCCGCCATTACTCGTGACGACATCGCACATAAACATTGCATCCTACGACAAATAAAATTGTAAGGAAGAACATATTTTTCGATGTGTAAACGTGTGGAAATGTGTTAATTTCGACTTCAAGTCTTCTATAAGAATGGAAGAAGGCATTACAAGGGCTGATAGCCGAAATCTGCCACTTCTTTCTTAAAACATTTGATTTTGGCACATGGATGAACAATTTATCGGGATTTAGTGTCGAGTTTTTACACAAAGGCATTGAACAATATTTATATGCTGGCTCATTCATTTTTGCGGAAAAACTAACAAATAAATGCAAATAATAATATGTTGTTAGGTGTCACATCGGTCTCGAATGTTTGTATATGTGCGATGACGTCACATAGAGATTATGTCACGTGACAACGCGTTTTAGCGCGAAATTATATATGAAAATATTAAATCAGGGATTTTATATAAATTGAGTATATTTCAATAATTAAAATATTACGGGGGCTATAAGTGAAGAGTCCTCTATCGATGTCCATCAATTTTAAAAAATTGTCAAATACCCTATTATACGAGTTTTAATTAATAATGTTTTACTTAAGTTAAGGACGCTCACTCAGATTTTACTTGATAGAATTACATATGTGTTTAGAAATATTGATAAGTTAGTAGAGTTGTTGTAGTTGGTGTAATAATGTGGATGTGATGTGTTGTTGCAGACGGCGGGCGCGGTGCCCACGACGCTGCACACGCCGGCCCCCACGCCGGACCCCCACGCGCCCCCCACGCCTGCGCCGCCCTCCTTGCCGCCGCCCAAGCTCTACAACCAGGTAATATAATAACAATATACTTGAGGTGACAGTACTGCGAGTAACGTGATATACCTTATTGGATATTTTGCATTAGGGAAAGCTTATAATGATGTTCCTTAAACACTTGATTTTCGAGTACGACAATGTGTCGTATTTCAAAGATTTTGATAATTCTCATCAAGAATAGTTTCTTTTTTCTAGTTTGAGAGTTGCACTGTAAGTGGAATACCCACGATACAGATCATAGTGATGTGGGATCTGGACTATGCATAAAAAATATTAAAGGTAAAGAATATGAATGCAACATGTGTTGTGTTGTTCAGGGCGAGTCCCCCGGCTGGTCTGGGTGGTCCGGGTGGTCGGGCTGGTCCGGGTGGTGCGAGGGCTCGGAGGCGGCGCGCCGGCCCGTGCTGCCGCGACCGCCGCGCCGGCCCGACCCGCTCGAGGACGAGACCGCGCTGCGCATGCTCTACGACTACACCACCGTCTACGCATGGTCAGTACTCACAACACACACCAACACACACCAACACACACCAACACGCACCAACACGCACCAATTCGCACCAACACGCACCAACACACACCAATACGCACCAACACTCGCCAACACGCACCAACACACACCGACACGCACCAACACGCACCAACACGCACCAACACGCACCAACACGCACCAACACACACCAATACGCACCAATACGCACCAACACTCGCCAACAATCACCAGTCACCACCGCTTATACAATATAACAATCCATGTGTACACACATACACGAATGGACTTAATTTTTATAATTGAAAAATATTAATAACTAGTTTATATAAAAAACATAACACATGAATTAATCACGTTATAACGCCTCAGAGTGCGCTGGTTTGTAATCGTTAAAAAAAGTGATATGCCGTTACAAGTCGCTTCCAAAACGCTCCAGCAAATATCAATTAGCAAGTTCACTTTGATTATAATCACTTAATCTTAAGTACGACAGTTGTATATTTTTATTGATATCGAATGTGCCCGCGAGAGTGACGGCCACGTCAACACGAGCGTACGTTGACGTGAATCTTTCAACTCGCTACATAAACACCACCAAGTAGCGCAGCAACTAACTATCAGTACAATTGTGTTGTGTTCAGTAATTGGTTACATTTTCCCAAATATTTAATGCTTACCTGTGACAAACTTAATCGACCTTCTTTTTATACCACGATGGTGGCAAACAAGCTTACGGCCCACCTGATGGTAAGCGGTGACTATAGCCTATGGACGCTTGCAACACCAGGAGCATCACAGGGGCATTGCTAACCTTTGTATGTTTTGATTTAATCAATATCAAGTGATATTTTTACTGAAACAGAGCGAACTTGTGAACATCAAATAATCTATTACTTTCCGTCGTGTCTGACGCCGTTTCACAGCGTCTGAATCTGTTTCAAATCGATATAATCAAATTAAAAACTGTCTCGAATGAAAACTGATTTGTCAATTTTGTTTTGCAGGTTGGAACACCCTGTGAAACGTTTCAAAAGCGATGAGAACTGCTTTCGCGAGGAGTTGGCGCTGGGCGCGGCGTCCGGCGAGGATCTGTACGCGGGCCACGACCACACCAGCATGGCGGTGATGCTGGACCACGCCAACATCGAGGTCAAGCAGGAGCGGCCAGACCAAACGGTTAGTAACCACACACTCTTCAAAGGATCTCTATATATTTTCTTATAAGTTTTTTTTGTCGGAACGCCAAAAATTTACTGAAGAAAAACTCATACGCATTGAAGACGATGTTTCAACTAAACTTATCGATATTTTTTATGATCACATTCATGTATATTCTTTGTATATTTACTTTTTTTTATATACCTTTGTATTACTATGATCAGGATGACAGCAAGGAGTACAAGAACCTGTTCACGTCGGACGGCCTGTGCCCCACGTTCAAAGACCTGGACCAGATATTCGACAACTCGGACGACGCGGCGAGCGGTGATGAGACGGTAAGACTTGTGAGTGTACACCCTTCTTTATATACTGCACGCTTAGATTGTATCGATATTTTTTGTTATTTTCTACTATCGATAAATTGGTAAATGTTCAATGAATGAATAATCGATAAATTAGTGTGGAGACGGATGTAAATACAGTAAGTGTGTCTGTGTGTGATATTCTAGATGAAATGTGTATTAAGGGCGCGATCAGATTATTAACTTACATACATACATATACAGTCACGCCTGTAATTCCCGAAGGGGTAGGCAGAGGTGTAACCAGTACACCCACTTTCGCCAAATGATTACGGTACCATAATGTGATAGGGGCGAGCCTATCGCCATACCGGGCACAGATTCCAGACTCCGGGCTAATACTAATGATTAACTTTTCGTACTGTTATAAATATTTTCAATACAGCAAAGAGCATTCACACGCAATGACCACGCGGTTGTACATACGGTACGAGCCTAATTCTATGTTCGCGGGGCACTTACATACTTACTGACAACAAAGCAACCGGTATAGGAGTAGATAATTATTTTGTCCAGTCAGTCCTTGTACACACACACATACACTCACGCCTGTAATCCCCGAAGGGGTAGGCAGAGGTGTAACTAGTACACCCACTTTTCGCCGAATTTCGGTCCCATAATGTGATAGGGGGCGAGCCTATCGCCATACCAGGCACATTTTCCAGACTCCGGGCTAATACTGAGGAATTTCTAGATAAAAAAACTTCAGTCCTTGTATCCTGTAAATTTTTAAATTAAAGTAGCCCCATAAAGTGTTTTTTTAAAGGACCCACAGCGCGACATCGTTATAGATGTACTATAACGATGTCGCGGTTTTTCATTTTGATTTTTCATTACGAATTGATTGCTATGAAAGGAATATTCTCTCGAATGAAAGAAACGTGTTTTCGTGTAGTTATGACATGGCTTTGTATGTATTGTTTGCCAACATGATGAGAGTCCACTGTAGTATGTTTATAGATTTGTCACAAACGACTAAAAATTTTGGCTTGTTATTATTCGTATTTCCATGTGGACGTGTAATGGATACAAAAAAGTAAATGTTAACCATCCATGGTTATGGTTTTCTGTGTATGATATAATCTAATTTAGCACGTTCGAAGTTAATTATGAATGGCTTAAATTTTCAGGGATTGATCGAGTGATGTAGGGGATGGCCAAGTTATTTTGTGCATGTCGTATAATTGTATGGTTGGTGTTGTGTTTTTGTGTATAAGTGTGTGATGTGTGATGTGTGTTGTGCAGATGCAGGTGTCGTGCGGCGATGAGTCCCGGTGGGCGGGGCGGTGCGTGCGCGCGGAGGAGCTGAGCAAGATGTTCCCGACGCCGCCCAGCATGGAGGCGCACGCGCAGCCCTCGCCGGGGTTCAGCCTGCCCGACGACCTGCCGCCGGCTCGTCTGCCGCCACCAGCCGGCTCCCCACCACCAGACGCCGCCATCGAGGTACCACTCACTACGGTCCACCTGATGGTAAGTAGTCACCGCCGCCCATAGACTTCTGCAAAGCCGCTGCCTACCGTACTACGCAATATTTACTGTTACGTCTCATGCGGTGACAAACTTAATCTGTCTTTCATATCTTCGAAGCACCTACAGTTAGTTACCTTGTAAAAAAATGACTTTCGGCTGTAGTTACTTAAATAAATACACCCAACAGTCACGCACATCGCCCTAACCCCACTCTAGATCAAACCTGTAACATGGGTATCAACAACTACGACGGACAACATGCAGACCTGAAACAAATATCTGTCTGTCATACAAACATTTGTCTCGATGCGGGAATTGAACCCACCGCCTCTCGTTTCACAGCCGGCTATTCGCCCACTGCGGGACTGTTTGACTCATGCTTTCAGTTTTTATATTCAGCTATCAAAAATAAACCTGTTCAATACGCTTATTTATATTTAATGTGTGACATGTCACAGGACTGGTCGTTCGTGTTCAAACCACCCACCGTGTACAAGTACGTGGGCTCGTCGAAGTACGCGCCGCTGACGACGTTGCCGAGCCAGCTGCTGCCGCCGGTGACGCTGCCGCCGCAAGCTGTGTACCGGCCGCGCTGCCACCGCGACCAGAGCAAGCGGGACGCCGAGACCGACACGGACGAACATCGGACGGGTCAGTCGATACAACTACACTACACTGTCTGTACACCGCTTGTCCTCCTCCGCTTGTACAAACTAACAATAACTTTGATATTTTGAGTATTACTAAACCTACGATTGCATCATACAGTTTAATTTTAGTGTCCAGTATAGATGGGCTATCATCCACAGGGTTTCATCCCGGTGCATTGCCCGTAAAATACGATATACACCCGTAAACACGATATGGGCTAACTCACACTGGCGCAGAGTGGAAGCGTCGCGTCGCGTCCTGTTTTTCAACTATAACGCATGGCGACTACGCTTGGTATTACTGACGTGTCACTGCGCGCGTGTAACGCACGGCAACGCGCGAAACCGCTCGACTTTAACCAAGCGCCGCCAAACATGACGCGACGCGACGCTTTGACTCTGTGCCAGTGTGTGTTGACCCTATCAGCTAACGTCTTATAATATGGAAAGCCAATGCTAAGCCCGTATACATTTTTATAGGTAGATGTGTGGACAAATAAATTTATATTTTATACAAAAATAACATAGTTAGGAAAATGTAATTAAAAATTATTTCTAACTGAAAGGACAATGGCGAAATCGTAGTTACAAAAAAAAATCGCGTTTAGGAATTTCATACTTTGTAATCTAAATATTATTATTTTACATGATTTTTCAGCATACTAACAATAGCTGTGTAAGTATAGATAAGTTGTATAATTTATTAAAAATCTCAATTGATTTTTTGGAACGTATTATGGCCGTAAGATTTTTTTTATGAATGGCTTAAGGTCTTTTAGGCCAAAGAAAAATATTTTTCATAAGAATTCTATAAGCCGTTAAAAAAAACTATAAAATCAATGCAAGTGTGTGTGTCCCTACAATTACAAATAACAAAAAAAAATCAGCTTTTTTCCAAAGCATAGCAGACCGATATAATATGCTATATTTGCCGTGAGAACGTACCAAATTCGACAAACACGTTCCTATTATGGTGAACATGTACGTTTCCACGGTAGTTCTATAATTGAAGTGTGCAAAGAAACAATTAGTTCATCTTAATTTAATTTAAGAGGCAGTTCAGATACCTTATTGATAAGAGGTAAAATAAAATCACACCATGTTTCAAATAAACAGTATTATGTTTAATTACTAATTGAAAATAATGTACCTGGTCCGACCAGGCTGGTCGACCAGCATTATAGAATACTATTGTAGTTGCTTGGTTGTGCGTCGTACAGTGGGCTGCTGCGCTCATACCATGATAGTAATCTGGTATTTGGGACGGGTCAGACATAAGACATATCTGCCCCTGCAGCATTTTTAGATATATAAGATAGGATAATTATGAAGATGAATAAACATTAAAAAACCAGTGTTTTATTTTTATTTAGAACCCGTTTTATTTTCTGGTTTCATTTCTAAGTCCAGATTTAGGGTCTGAAGTTATTTTCTGCACAACTATTGACAAACTCTGTGTCTTCCATTCCAACTTAGCTTGTATTGAAATAAATTATATGTGGCTTATGTTACTTTTGGTATAAATCTAATGGTGAATTATTAAAAACGGTTCAGCAGTTTATAAGTTTAAAGGATTTATCAAAAAATAAACAAATTATTCCTATAATTAAGTATAATGTGTTCATATCTGAACATGTAGGTAAACGTAAACACGAATGTAATCACTTGTGTGTAAGTACCTACGGTGTGGCGGATATTGTGGGGAAGGCCCACAATAGTTATAAGTCACGTTCAGTAGGTACATGTTTAATTCACGACCCTGCCTCAGGTGAAATTATAATGCACTTTGGAAAATAGGCAAATAACATTTTTATCAGCTTCATAGATAAAAATATTTTATACAGAAATGTCAAATAGATTGTAGAGTTTAAGTAAAAGAGTATAGCTAGTTAATTAAGTGATTTATTAAATGTCGAACTATGTCTAATGTAGATGAATATATAATAGCTAGATGAAAATGATAATAATTTGCTTGCTGTGAGTACACGCGTCGCGGGTGACAATCAGTTGCGTACTAATGACATAAATGGCTAATAACCGCCGCGGTACTCAAAATGCTGACAATGAAATGTACGGTGCTAGCCCGTACATCCTCCCGAGGGAGACAAAAATAGGTTAATGAATGTAGTATATCTAGAATGGAGATGAGACAAGATGAAGGGCATTAGTGCTTATAAACTAAATACAAATTAAAGACTATACATTTTAAACATTCTCACTGATGCTAAACACTGGTCTACTCTGATCGGGCATTGTGCCACGATCTTGCTTACATAAACGCTTAATTTTAAGTTCACTCTCGCAATTACACGGGTCCACAGACACACACTTCACATGTTCACTTGCACTATTTCCACTGCTGCTAGCCTCATTCTGGTTAAGGCTCCTGGAACACATCACTGGTAGTTCTAGGGCTGCTTCGGGCGACGGCACGTGCCATCGATGACGACCGTGGCGCCACACCAGCGTCGCTACAGCGATGCTTACCACTACCAACATGGTGTAGATTGCTACGTAGTGGTGGATATCATGGACAGAGATATCCTCTGGATATGGTAGTTTCTTCATTTCCTGGATGCTGTTGCCTAGTTTCGCTAAATCTTCCTTTCGTTTCTCCACGTCAGAATCATTCATATTAAGCATTGGAATCGTTAAATTCAGTATATGATTTATAGGGGGTATGTCTGTGATAGTTATCTCTGGTCGTACATAAATAGTATCTGGTCGCATCAACTTGTGAGAATAGATAAAAATGTTATCGGTTTTGACCATACAGTCGCTCGGTATAACTGTTATGCCCGCTCGTGCCAGCTGATAGGAAGTAACATGATCCACTTCACAGTGAACTCGTACGGTGCATGAATGACAACAAGAGTACAGGTATGTATTAGTGTTATGTAAGGTGACCCATCGATTGTTACACGGAGCCTTTGCTAGCCGACAAGACGTCCTTGTTTCGTCAGCGGATTCGCACAGGTCATAGTCGCCTCTCAGCTGGTTTATAGGAGACTGTAGATAACATAGGTACGTATCGGAATCGTGACGTAGACATTCACTTATTTGGTGCTCCGTTACAGTTAAGTACGTATCTTTCCGTAAATTGATAGCCACATATTCGGATTTAGTTATAAAAGTTATCATTGAATCGTTACCGGCTTGCTGCGGTATCGCTATGAGTTTATATAACTCGTAGGTATCGCGGCTAGTGAGTGGGATTTTTATTTCGAACATGAGATATTTTTGTAACATTCTCGTCTTGATTTTAAGTATTGAATATATTTTACGTAACTCATTATGTATATCCCCAATGGGTAGGCTTAGATCGGACGGTAGCTGTGTTGAAATGATACTGAGCTCGTGCAAAAGTTGTTCTGGTGTAATAAGATGCAAGTCAAACTTCCCGTGATATATATCAGTAACTTGGTCCAATAACATATTTTGGATTCCCCTTAAGTTATTCAACATGTTGGTGGCTGTAAGAGCTCCAAGGACAAATTGATTTTTCAAATTACTTATGTTGACTTCACTTACTACGGTGTTCAATGTTTTGCTGAGAGTATATAAGTTTTTGTGCATAGATTCGTGCTGTGTATTTATCGCTTCTTCAGTCCGCTTTAGAATGTTATATTCAGCTTCCACAATTGAAGTCTGGTTTTTCCATAAGCTCGCTAAATATTTTTGATTGGTACGGATTTGAGTTATGTCTCGTTGATATTGTTCGGCGAATCTTTCGTCTAATACGCCGAACAGGTAATTTGATAGGTATCCGACCCCATTGACCAGTCCGCGACGCCGTCGCGGCTGGGCGCTATTGTGCTGAGTGAGTAATATCTGATTAAAGTATTGCAGCTCAGAGTGACCGTGACGTAACTGAGTTGATAATGTATCGCAGTATGACGTATCATTTAGTTTTGAACAGATTAGTTCAAGTTTTTTGGTGTATTTATTTAAAGCCAAGCATCCTTGCCAAAACGGATCCATCTCGTAATACACCACTAGTTTCCATTCATCTCGAGCCACTTGCAGGTTCGAGATCTTATCCAAGTATAGGCTTTGATTGCGATGAAATTGGTTAATATAGAGTGCGCATTGTCCAGTTGTGAAAATATTTAAAAATAGTATTATTGACAACATCGTCGTCGCGAGACTGTTACTCCTTGGTTTCTTATTACCTGTTACAGGTGCTGAGGTTGCCACTTTAGTCGAAGATGGCTCAGTTGAGTCGTTTTGATGAATGGGAAGTACAGATAGTTTTAAGACAGGCCGTTTCTTATGGCCGTTTTTCGTTTTTAGTGTCACTACCCGCACGACTCCATCGCTACCAGGATGTAACTCCACCACTCGTCCCAGTGACCATTTCGCTGGAGGTAAGTTTTCTTCATGGATGCAAACAATGTCACCGATATTAATGTTTGGTTGTCGCTTGAACCATTTGCTTCTCACCGTTAATTGGGTTAAATATTCCGACTTCCATCTTTTCCAGATATTTTCGAACAGTTTTCTTATAAGTTGCCATCTAGTTCTCGCATCATTTTCCGTCTCAATCACCGTTAAGTCTGCTCTGCAGGTAAGAAAATGAGCAGGTGTTAACACATCGAGGTCTTCAGGATCTTCGGTTAATGCACATAGAGGTCTAGAGTTAAGACATGCTTCAACTTGAGCCAGAAGTGTTGAGTATTCCTCGAAGGTCAGTTTTTGCTCTCCGATGACCGGCTTTAAATGGCTTTTGAGACTGCGAATTGCTCTTTCCCACAGTCCGGAGGCGCTAGGCCACGATGGAGCCTGAAAGTGGCATTCGATGTTCATCTCGGTGATTTCTCTCAAAAATTCCTTATCCATGATTTGTTGTAGCTCAAAGTATTCTTCTTGTAGATTTCGATTGCTTTTAATAAAATTGGTGCCATTATCACTATAGACATGATGAGGAGCACCTCGTCGTGCTGCCATCCTTCTCAGTGCTGATAAGAATGCTGCACTTGACAGATCTGATACTAACTCGATATGTATAGCTTTGGTAACCATACATATAAATAAAACAATGTACCCTTTCGTGGTTTTAACGCCCCGGCCACGACTGACTTTCACATCTACAAAACCTGTCAAATCCACCCCTGTATGGAAGAAAGGTGGTGCTTCATTTATTCGCGGCTCTGGCAGCGATCCCATTAATTGGTATTGTTGCTGCGGATTATGCTTTCTACAGATGACACATTTTCTGATTTGCTTCTTAACTGCTCTAATTCCGCCAATAATCCAAAACCTTTGCCGTAATCGCGTAGTAGTAAGTTTGGCCCCTGCATGAAAGGCTTGTACATGTGCCTCTTCAATGAGCAAGGTAGTCAAACGGCTATCATGCGGTAGTATCACTGGATACTTTGCTTCAATTTTCAGTTGAGATTTTTCTAAACGTCCACCAACCCTTAGAATCCCCTCCTTATCTATAAAGGGGCTTAAATTTAATAGCTTGCTGCTTGCTTTAACTATATTATGCTTTCTTAAATGTTGAATATCGTCGTAAAATTCATTTGTTTGTACATGTTTTATAACGAGTAATTTTGCCTTTCGCAATTCTTGTAACGTGAGATAGCTAGGTAGTTGTTTACGTTTTATGTTCACCGCGCGTAGTATCCATGCAATAATATAAATTATTTTTTGCAATGAACTATATTTGTTTAAGAGCTCGATAATTATGTTTGGTTCCGTAGAATCGATTTGAGTGACGTTTGCTTGCTTTAATCTTATTTCGACTTCTGTGGTAAATATTTCTTGTATTTCCTTATGGTTAAATGACGTCAACCAAGTCGGTCCTTGCCACCATAAAATGTTTTCACGTAATTGTGAAGCTAGTTGTCCCCTACTGGCACAGTCTGCGGGGTTTTCCGATGATTTTACGTATCTCCAACAATTAATAGGTATAACCCGCGTGATAAGTTTTACTCGATTGCTGATGAAAGGCTTCCATCTGCCTGGATCGCCTTGTATCCAACCTAATACTACTTTGGAATCACACCATCCGAAAACTTCAATTTTGTAGCTGGATAAAGTTTGTGTGATTTTGTCCATTAACTTGGCAAGTAATTGCGCTCCGCTTAACTCAAGTCTGGGCAATGTTATTTCTTTTGTATGCGGCACGAGTTTAGTTTTCGCTGCTACCAATACTATTGTTGTTTTGCTAGATTTTTGTATACGCGCGTAAACTACACACGCATAGGCTCTTATGGATGCATCGCAGAATCCATGTAACTGTATACAATCGCCCTCACAACTTCCAATCCATCTAGGTACTTTACAATATTTAATGTTCTCTATATCTGCTCGTAATTTTGTCCATTCTGCTGAGATGTCGTTTGGCACCGGGTCATCCCAATTGAGTTCAGCTTTCCACACGTTTTGGAACAACAATTTTAAACTAGTTACTACAGGGGCAAGCCATCCTAGGGGGTCAAATATTTTTGAAATTTCACTTAATAAAACTCGCTTTGTTGGTTTCACTATAATTTTTTCGGACAGCTGATGCTTGAAAGTGAAATTGTCTTCCTTAATATTCCAACTCAAACCTAAGGTTTTTGTACTTTCAGTTTTGAAATGAAATTGATTACTTTCTCGTTTTAGGTTTTCTTTTAAGTTTTCAAGTAGTAGCTCGTTATTTGACGCCCACTTCCGCAACATAAATCCGCCTGATTGTAATAGGTTGCTAAGGTTTGCCACCAGTTTTTGACCTTGTTTTATAGAATGGAATCCTGTTAGTAGGTCGTCCATAAAAAAATCTTCTTCCAATATCACCGAAGCTTCCGGTAAAATTGCTCTTCCATCTTCTGCTAGCTTATGCAACGTCATCATTGCTAAAAATGGCGCAGATTTAGTTCCATATGTCACAGTGGTTAACTGGTAAGATTTAATTGACTCGTTAAATGAGTCTCGCCAAATAATCTTTTGTAAAATCTGATCGGCTTGATGTACTAAAATTTGACGATACATTTTCTCGATGTCTGCTGTTACTACAAATTGATACTGCCTCCACCTTATAATTAGTGATTGGAGGTCTTTTTGCAAGTTCGGCCCGCGAAGCATGACGTCATTAAGGCTGACTCCCGTCGAAGTCTTAGAGGAGGCGTTGAAGACGACTCGGAATTTACTGACGTTCGCTTCCCCTGGTTGCCGTACACAATGATGAGGTAGATAACAATCCTGTGTTGTGCCTTCCTGATTGCTGCATTCCTTCATGTGGTTTAAGTTCTTATAATCTGACATAAAATCTTTATATTGCTGAGCTAGTTGATTTTGCTTGCTAAGTCTTTTTTCAAGGTTGCAAAATTGCGCTGTAGCTATACTTTTAGACGATCCTAAAGTATGGATTTCGTCGTTCTTCATCGGCAACCTGACTATATACCGACCATCCTGTTGACGTTCCGTTGTTGACTTGTAAAATTGTACACACTCCTGATCTTCGCTAGTCATATCTGTATCATTTTCGATACCCTCTACTTCCCAAAACTTTTTCATATCCTCTATATTGTTTAAAATTACATTACATTGAAAAGTATGGGACATAGCTCCACATAAAATCCAGCCGAGATGTGTTTGCTGTACAATCGGTTGTAAATTATTTTCGCCTTTAAGGACACCACTTAACACTATTAGAGAGTAAATATCTGCTCCGAATAGTAGGTCCACATGGCGGCTTACGTTGAACCCTGGGTCCGCTAGTTGAATACCACTTATGTGTGGCCAAGTTGGCTTGCTGAAAGATTGCGTGGGGAGGTTTTTAATTAAGTTATTCATTATTAGTACATCCGTATTAAAAATGAAATCGCTATAAATTGACGAACATGATATATTCATCACTCCTTTGCTGCTATTTTCCTTTTCCCCAACGCCAATAACAACTCCGCTACATCTCCTTCTTTGGATACCTAATATTTGGGCCGCATTTTCGGTTATCAAAGAAATTTGTGAGCCCTGATCTATTAAAGCGCGCATTGTATGTTGAATGCCATTCGCTGCTGTAACTCGGACCAGTGCTGTTGCTAGAAGTACTTGCGACTCATCATCTTGAGATACGTGCGTATTGCCCGACACGTGTTTCGATGTATCTACCGCGGATGTAGACGGTTTTGCTTGTAGGTATGCATCGTGCAATAATGTGTGGTGTTGGCACTTACAATTGTGACATCTTTTTGTAGAAAAACAGCTTTTTCCATTATGGTCAAATAAGCAATTCTTGCAAATATTCAAGTCGTTTACAGTTTTCAATTTCATATCATGCGGCATGTTTATAAAGTTTTTGCATTGATATAATAAATGGTCGGCATGTTTACACAAAAGACATTTGATGCCATGTCCGCTGAGTGCCTGAGGTTTAGACTTCCATGCAGGTTTCGTATTCATGTTGTTATTGTCCGATGTATAGAAATATTTCTGGTTAATATTATTTGATTTTACATTGTTATAATTCGTTTTAGGCGTATTTGTTTTAGGTACTTGTAAATCGTGCTTCCTTTGCGAAGTCTCTAAGGTAGTAAATTGAAAGTTCAAAAAGTCTATAAAGTCTTGTAAGTTTGGTATTTCACGCGAGTTCTTTAAAGATTTTATGTAATCAGTATGAGTAACCGAATCTAGCTTTTGGGATAAAAGATGGACCAAAATAGGCCCCCATGAGTTTGTGTCTATCCCAAGATTTTCTATTGCGTGAAGATTTTCTAGAGCAGCATCATGAATTTTTTTGTAATAGCCCATAGATTGTTGTGGAACGTTCGGCGTGCTTAAAAGTAAATTCATATGAGCTGTAAAGATCCGTTTTTTGTTGTCGTACCTATTATTTAATATTTTCCAGCATACTGGATAGTTTTCTGCACTTACAGTCAAATGACGCACCAAACCCTCAGCTTCTCCTCTCAGCTTAGCTTTTAAATGTTGCATTTTTTGTGCAGGAGATAAAGACGGATTATGGTGAACCGCTTCGTAAAATAAATCTTTGAAAGATGTCCATTGATTATAGTGGCCTGTGAAACTCGGGATATCCATAACTGGTGTAGATTTCTCCCTATGACTGACTGACCACATTTTCTTATTTATTTGCTTTTTTAAGTTAGAGAAGGTTTCCTCGTGCATAAGAAATACTCCCTGATACGATGGTTCATCGCCATTTAGTTCCGCTTCGATTTCCCAGTGTAGGGTGTCTATCGTCGACCAGCGAGATGTCAGATTCTTTAACGTATCCTCGAACTCCCATTTTTCATCTATATCGGATAAATCAATACTAGCTACCGTCCTGGAGAATGCCTTAAAATTAACATACTGCTTTCGTATCATGTCATCTAACTTACTTGATACTCCCCGCGATACCTGCTGCTGAGATGAGTCTCCATCTGACTGCTGACCAACGGGCGCTTGTTGCTGACGCCTATTAGTTGAAAGATCGTGAGATTCCTCACTGGTTGTTAGTTGTTTTGATGTCCCAGACCTAGTTGGGCTTTGTGCTCTCAATAAAAGCTTTTGATACTGTTCGCTAATAGTCTCTTTGAGACTTTTATAAAGTGACATAGTTCGGACATAATCCCCGTTAATATGATATGGCTCGTCACGGATATCGTACCTTGAAAGTTCGACGTGGTTGCTCTCAAACTCTCTCCAGTAAGACTCCAATGTCTCCAACTTACGAATAAAGTAATCTTTAGTCGATTTCCGCTCTGCTCCATCTTTGCTGAAATTAATGCCGAGTTTTCTGATGGCATCAATTATTGCGTTTTGGTTGTTAAGTAGATCCTCCATGGTTATTCAAATAAAAACGGAAAGATCTTACTTGGATGTAACCGCTGTTTGCTCCTTATTCTGGATACCAGGACCAGTGCACTATGATCCAAGATAACGCTAGTTCTTCCACACACGCGAAATAGGTCTCGCCTGTACGGAGGCTCGAAGGACCATGTAGAGTTTAAGTAAAAGAGTATAGCTAGTTAATTAAGTGATTTATTAAATGTCGAACTATGTCTAATGTAGATGAATATATAATAGCTAGATGAAAATGATAATAATTTGCTTGCTGTGAGTACACGCGTCGCGGG
This sequence comes from Laothoe populi, assembly GCA_905220505.1. Taxonomy (NCBI): domain Eukaryota; kingdom Metazoa; phylum Arthropoda; class Insecta; order Lepidoptera; family Sphingidae; genus Laothoe; species Laothoe populi. Next base: position 20,047,980 of record HG992152.1, on the reverse strand, counting down.
TGACAATCAGTTGCGTACTAATTACATAAATGGCTAATAACCGCCGCGGTACTCAAAATGCTGACAATGAAATGTACGGTGCTAGCCCGTACATAAATCATAACCTCAAAATCTTTAAATTGAAATATCTTTAGTATTAGACTTTTTCATCAGAAATCCCTAATACATTATTGTTTAGGAATTGCTGCTGAATTTTTTGATATTTTTTTCACTTCTAAACGCTACATATTTATGTCAACTAATTTCATGTATGGGAACCTGCCATTGTCCTTTGAGTTTCAACTCAATTACACTTATAAAACCGGGTGGTAAAGTGTTCATCATTAATGTGGAATATTCGAAGCTATATTACAATTTGTTTATTATATTGTTAGCAGGCGTGAAGCGGTCAGCGTCGCCCGCGAGTGAGTCGCGCGAGAGTCGGGCGCGGCGTGCGTGCTCGGGGCCCGGGTCGGTGGGGGCGGCGGCAGCGGCGACGGGGGCCAGTGTCGCGCGGGGGTCACCAGCTCCGCGGCGGCCCGCGTCCCCCGCGCCCGGCCCCGTGGCGGTGCCCTCCACCTCCAGCACCGCGCCCCGGCCGGCACACTCCGCCTGTCCGCTGCTACTAAACGTGCTGCTGGCCGACACCGTGCTGAACGTCTTCCGTGACCACAACTTCGACAGCTGCACGCTGTGCGTCTGCAACGCGGGGCCCAAAGTACGTAGCTCTTGTATTCTTATTACATTTAGCACTGTACAAATTATTATTGTACCATATAACTGTTGTTTACCTAATGAGAAACTTGCTTATAAACATATTGCACTAAGCAGCCCTCGGATATATGTCGTTAAAAAATTACATACGTAATAACACAATTTACATTGATTGAAAATTAGTTGCTTTATCCAACCACACCAAAATTGTAACTGTAACACTGCTCTTGTAACTAGGTTTAGGTTTGTCTAGTTAAATTATGCATATTTAATATGTACAGTAATTATTAAACCAAAATACAGCAGTGAAGAATTTGAGCGTAAATTTAAGACCTAAAATGGTAAGATATTAAATCGGCGCAGTGTATGTAGAATGTAAATTTCAGTTCTACCGTCGATTGTACTGTCAACATGTGAGATTGAATACATAATGTGATGATTGCAGGTGGTGGGCAACATCCGCGGCGGCGACGCGTCCACGTACCTGAGCCCGCGCGTGGCAGGCACCGGCGGCGGGGGCGGGGGCGGCGCGGGGGAGGAGGCGGACGGGGGCGGGGTGGACGACGAGCCCGCGCGCTGCACTTGCGGGTTCAGTGCCGTCGTCAACAGGAGGCTCGCTCACCGCGCCGGACTCTTCTACGAGGTGAATATTTTATCGACGAGCATTACGATCATTTTTATTTCATAGACTAGCAGACGTGCCACCTGTTGGTAAGTAGTCACCGCCGCCCATAAACTTCTGCAATACCAGGGCACATCAAAGCTGCTGCCTAACATTCCCACACCGAGACAAATGTTTGTGTAAAAGACAGGTATTTATATCGGGTCTGGGTGTTGTGGACCCTGCGTCTCTCTAGGTCCCTGATACCCACGACAAGACTCGTATCACAGTGTGGGGTCGGGGCTATGTGTGTTACTGTTGGGTGTTATTTATTATTATTTATCCTACGACTGAGTGACCACACTGCACCTGATAGTAAGCGCAATGCAGTACAATTACAGTACCAAGTAGCAAGAGATTGATCTATCTCAAGAGAGTCTATAATCATAAAATATCCATAAAAGATATATACAACCAAATATATGTGGATCACATTTATGTAATTGACAATATTTATGTTGTCTCTATGCGGAAATACCCACAGCCATTCGTTTTACAGATTACTCACCCGCTATGCCACAGAGGCTATCAAATTACTAGTGATGCCAATTAGCCCCCGTTATGTCTGTTAATCATATATCAAGTTAATGAATAACTGTCGAGTAAATAGTTGCTCGATGACATTTGAAAATATTGAACTGAATAAGTTGATATAAAATATCAAAACAATTGTATATCTAAAGCATGTGTTGTTTCCCAGGACGAGATGGAGATCACTGGCGTGGCGGAGGAGCCGGGAGGGCCGGCGAGCGGGGGGCTGGGCGACGTGGCGGGCGTGGTGGTGGCGCAGTGTGCAGCCCCCGCCGGCGGCGCCGCCTCCGCCCTCGCACGCGCCGCCTCACGAGCCGCGCACGCACACAAGCACGACGACCTGCGGCTCAACCTGCTCGAGTTAGTGCACACACATACACATACCACTTATATAACAACTACTATACATATGTGTTTGAAATACATATTTGTCATAGTTGTGAAATTAATGATATGGTTAAATAAAATTAACTCATGAGGTATTCCTACATTATTTGTCTGTCAGGTTGTTACATGTAACTCTGTAGGCAACATATCAGTCCAATTATGAGCTAGCAAATAGTAACAATTCGCCGCGGTTACCTCTGCTAGTCGTCATGTGGTAATGTGATCATAACGTTGTATATAATTAATTGTTATTCAGATACTCTGACGGCGGCGCGGCGGCGACCCGTGCCCTGCGTGCGTCCCGCACGGGCGCGCTGGGTGCTCCGCCCTCCCTGCCCTCCCTGCCCGCTCCACACAACACACCCACCACCAACACCAGCAACACCAGCGGCAATGGCAGCGCCGTACACCGCTGGCCCTTCATCAGCGCACGGGCACCGCGCTCCTCTAGAGACGTCGTTAGGTATGCAGTATGCACTTTATACACTGCCAACACTTAGTACTTTGTTAGGCTTTGTAATAAATACTACATTCGCTTATTGAGTGGTTCCAGTATTATTTGATGGTCTGAAAATTTATTAATCCCCACATTTCAACTGCACTTGGTAATGTTAAAATTAAATGATAATATAATTGTTGTATTTGCTTTGTTTACTGTGAACAGCAACTTATCTGTATCCTAGAATTAGTCAAGTCTATAAATAAGTGACCATTCACACAACATGTAGCTATATTACTGTATTGCGCAAACATTAAACAAATTAAACGTTTTAAGGCCTAATAGGATTTCAAAAGTTAGATAACTAAATAATAGCTGTATGTATGTTATACTATAGATGATAGATGAGAGCCTTGAGCATGTTTTTAGTGGTTAATAATGTATCCCATTGTATGAAACAGATTGATGCGTCGATTGCGGCCGCTGCTCCAGGACGCGATCCAGAAGCGATGTTGCGGCGCGCGCATGTGGGACGGAGTCACCGGACCTCTCACCTGGCGCCAGTTCCACAGGCTGGCGGGGCGCGGCAACGAGGACCTGTGCGAGCCGCAGCCGGTGCCTCCGCTGCTGGTGGGGCACGACCGCGAGTGGCTCTCTCTGTCTCCGTACGCGCTGCGGCACTGGGAGCGGCTGGCGCTGGAGCCCTACTCGTATGCGCGAGACGTCGCGTTTGTCGTCGTCGGAGCTGACTGCGAAACTCTTCAAGACCCACTACGCATGTTCTTCCGCGAGCTCTCCACCGCGTACGAGGCGTGTCGGCTGGGACGGCACAGGCCGGTGGGACGCGTCGTGCGGGACGGCATCGTGCGCGCCCCCACCGGCACAGGACCCGCGGTCTCGCGTGACGAGTGGGCCGGGGACCTACCTCCGGGCCGGCTCGGAGAGTACGTGCGCGCGTACGCGGAGGCCCTGCGGAACGTGGTGCCGCAACTGGCCTCGCTGCCGGTGGACCGGACGCTGTTCGAGGGCAGCGAGGGGTCGTCGCCCACTCGCACGTCGGACGGCGGGTCGTCGCCGACGCCGGAGCACGAGCCGGAGCCGGCGAGCGCGCCCACCGCCGCGCCGCTGTGTGACGAGGACGAGAGCGGCCCCCCCGCGCTGGTGGTGTACCTGGTGGAGCCCCCGGCGGCGCCCGCCGACCGCGCCCGCGCCCTGCACTCGCTGCTGCGACTCGCCGCCACCACGCACACGCATCTCATGCATCACAATCCACTCATCAAGGTATGTCGCCGTTTAGAATACTTGTTGACGATGCTATCTTACTGTGCTCATAATGAAGAAAAGATTTAGAGTTGGCACAATTTCTAAAAGACCTATTGTCGATATTATACTAAACATATTATATTTATTACTATTTATTACTTAGATTATGTATGTGACCCCTATTCATAATGTCTCTAGTTAAACATTGTGTGTATTCACAGATCGTGTCACTGGAGAGCGTGTGCGAGGTGTGGGGCATGGGCGGCAGTGAGGAGAGTGACGCGCCCACTGGCGGTGCCGGTGGTGGTGGTGGTGGTGGTGGCGGTGCCGGTGGTGCGGACGATGTGCGCGCGCTGGCGTTCAGCGTGTTCAGCGGGTCGCGGCGGCTGCTGGCACACAACGCCAACGGCAAGTCGCTCACCGGCTTCGGCACCGCCGCGAACGCCAACCTCTTCATGCACTCCAAGGACGTACGTACTGACACATCACGCCTTACGCCTTACCCCTCTCCTTATCTACATGTTTATACCCGTCATGTAACGCTACGAGGCTGCTCATATTTCTATTTCAATCACTGTGAAGTATGATAACTCAATTCTCACCAATATGGAAGGCCTAATGTCTACACAATAAGTAAACACATGCTACTTCTTTGTCCAGTCGTAGCTTCGTGACCGCCGCATTGATCCCTCTAACGCTGGATATACTGTATAAAGTAATGAATTAACTTCCCCCCTTGATTGCTTTAGTCAAAAAACTATTTACTTGTCCTATTTTATAGAGAGTGCACACAGTAATTATAATGTTGTGACAGGAGAAAAACCGAGCGGCGTACAAGCTGTTCTCACCGGCGTGGGTGCTGGCGGCGCCGCGTGCGTTGAAGGAGGTGGCGGAGACGTGGGGCCAGGGCGTGGGCGAGGGCGCGGTGCTGTTCGTGTCGTACTGCCTGTCGCACGACCAGCGCTGGCTGCTGGCGTGCGCGACGGACGCGCGCGGCGAGCTGCTCGACACCGCCGCCATCAACATACACGTGCCGCACCGGTCGCGGCGCAGGCGGAACGGGCCCGCGCGCCGGCTCGGACTCACCAAGCTGATGGACTTCATGCTAGGCGTGATGAGCCAGGCCGCGCAGCCGTGGAGGCTGGTCGTGGGACGCGTCGGACGGATTGGACATGGAGAGCTCAAGGGTGAGGCATTACAAACCTCACGCTTCTTTACATGTCTGTAACTGAATAGCATATGCTATACAAGTGTTAAAATTATAGAATTGAAGTATTGCACACCGGGCCTGCTGCAAAGTAACAGTGACTCAAAAAGCATGTGTCAGAGGCAGACGTTTGTTGAAGAGTGATAGCATAATAAAGCATCTTAGATAATTCTATTCAAACCATTTTAGCATCGTTTTAATGCAAAAACAATATTTTTTACTAGCTGTGATACTCATTATTCTTAATTGAAACGGCGATTCATTGAGTTCGTTGGACAAAATATAAATATTAAAGTATTTACGGAGCACACATAATCCCCTCACATGTAGAAATCAAAAAGCAGAATACAAAAACATAATAATGTAAAATAGAATAAAATATTTTATACAAAGTTAACTGACTAAAAACTACACGGACTTCCATAAAAAACAAATTATGCGATCACTATAAAATTTGAGGGTTGTCCTTGATTTTCCTGAGATCCCATCATCAGATCCTGACTTGCTGCCAATGGGACCACCTGGGAAGTATACCCTTTTAAACAAAAAAAGAATTTCTCGAATCGGTCCAGGCATCTTCGAATATACCTGCCAGTTATCAAAAACTATTCATGGAATTTGTTATTAAAATAAAACAATTGCTATGCAGGTTGGAGCTGGCTGCTGTCCCGCAAGCACCTGGACCGCGCGTCGAGCATGCTGCGCGAGATCTGCGGCAGTTGCTCGGTGCTGTACCCGGCGCACGTGCCCTGCATCCTGTCGGCGTGTCTGGTCTCCACCGAGCCCGACTCCTGTCTGCGACTCATGGCGGACCGGTTCACTCCCGACGAGCGGTTCTCGCAGGCCTCCATACAGTCTCATCTGCATACGCCGCGTGACGTCACTGCCACGCACATACTCGTCTTCCCGACCTCTGCCACCACGCAGGTAATTCCAACACATAGATACCCATATAGATACTAACACTAATACTACACACTAATTGATTATAACTTAAAAAATCGACCAAAAGAAGCAGTATGGTTCGTGTATTTCTTCATTTCTATGATTCATTAGTCTATTCTCAAGTTAAGCAGGGGTGAGTTGTAATTTTTGCTCCCTTTGCCAGTAAGTTCTTATTGATGTAGTGGCGTATTGACTGTGAATACTTCGTTTTAGGTCCTTAAAGTTGCTCACTATTGAAATAACGACTACATAGTGAACAAACAATATTGAAATGTCATTTATGAGTTCTGGTTACACCAATTATGTATTTTCCCCGCCTTGTCTATGCCCTTAAAGATACAGACTTAAGCTTTCCCATAAGTAGTTCTCACAGTGATGGTATATTCCGCAGTCCAACCAAATCCCATTCGAGCCGCCGATGGCGAACGGCGAGGACAGCGACATGATGTTCCTGGACGTGGACGTGGGCGACGACGACATGGCCGACGACAACATCAACGAGCTGCTCATCGGGGACATGTTCAACAACATGTGGGCGCAGGGCTCCCCGCGGCGCGCCGACGACGAGCCCGGGGGCTCCCCCGCGCCCGCGCACCACCCCGCGCACCACCACCACCACCACGACCAGCATCAGGAGCAGGTCAGAACAACTATCCGCCATACACACCGAGTATCGAAATATATATCGATAGATATCATAGTTTATCGATATATATTTTGTATGGTATGGTAATATAGTATATTGATGGTATAGTATATCGATAGATACAAAATAAAAGCAGTCACATGACAATGAGACCACAGCATACATACCACACATACCATATTGGAACGGTGCTCAATATTTTAGTTCTTTTGTTTTGGTTGGAGAACTGTCATAGGCTTTTTTTTATCGTCGAAAATGACCGTTTTGTTTTGTAGCTAAATCATGAGTTTTTCTCACTTATATTCTCTAAGGACAATGTAAACTATTTATATGATAAAATATACAACGCCTCTAGCGGTTACGTGAGAAACTAAATATGGTACAAGATCGAAACATTACAGACATCTAAATATCACTGCAACGCTGATGACTTGTTTTACCTATCGTATTTATTTAACATAGACTCGAGGTTGAGCTACTGGTCACCATTATCTAGTGCTAAAAGTATGTCCACATAGTCGATACTTTATCTCAAATAACAAATAAAACATCTATATTTACTATGATGAAACGCTACAGGTGGGCACGGTACTTCAACAACCCCTGGCCCTGGGCTACCTGGTGTCGACGGCGCCGCTGGACAACATGCCGAGCTGGTGGTGGGCGGGGTGCGGCCACCTGCGCGACGCCTGCCCCGCCTTCCTCAAGAACGCACTGCATCTGCACTCGGTGCACGCCGCTGATGACTTCACCTCGCTCACGCAGCGCCGAGACCACAACACGCATCCGCTGGACTCGCAGACTACCACCGATGTGCTCAGGTATAACATCTCACTACCTTACGCACTACTTTACTAACCCAGGATACCATAAACAAAGCTGAAGATGTATGAGAAATATAGCGAAAAGATACAAGCAACGCTAGAGTTTCTTGCACGTTCTTCTCTAGCGAAACTGCATTCCGGAATGGTGGTAGAGTAAAAAATTAACTGAATCTAAATAATGTATAACATTTTATGGATTCAATAAATATTTGATTTGTACATTTATAATTATCACTCATTCATTGTTATGACTTTGCCTGAGATTCATATTGATTTATAGAAGCTGGAGCTAATAAGCGAAAGACGACTTATCTGGTATCGTAAGTATAGCAGATGTGAGCATAATTACAATATGTTTTCTGATATTGACAGCCTCCGTAGCGCAGTTGGTGAGTAGTCGGATGTGAAACGAAACCGTGGGTTTCGTCGTGGGTTCGATTCCCATACCGGGACAAATGTTTGTATGACAGACAGATATTTGTGTCCGGGGTCTGGGTGTTGTGAGACCGAAAGTCTCTCTAGGTCCCTGACACCCACAACACAAGACTCGTATCTTAGTGTGGGGTCGGGGCTATCTGTATGAATGTTGGGTGTTACTTATTCTATACGATAGGTGCAGTGCGGTCACTTTGTCACGTTGCGGTCACGTGTCAGAATAAAAATAAAAGAAAGTCTAAAACTTGAGTGAATATTTCAGATACGTGCTGGAGGGTTACAACGCGTTATCATGGCTGGCTTTGGACGGAAACACACACGACCGGCTCTCCTGCCTACCCCTGCACGTGCAGATCCTTATCCAGCTGTACCACACGGCCGCAGCGCTCGGGTAAACACTGGCGTGACACTACAGGAACATTCGAACGGGACCACGTGGTCATCAATACCATCGACGTAGTTAAAGATCGAAGTGATGCCTCTGTACTTCGATACAATGCTCGATTGGACGAGGTTGATGTTTGTTGTTTATGGTTACCACTTAGATGCCAGGGATTATATTTTCGCGCACTTTTGACATAACCTTTGTTAGACGTCGATAAATCTAATGTTGAGGGCATTTCAGCGAATAAAATAGAATTGTTGTTATTTAATAATCTCATCACCTGTTGTGGAGAGGGAACGGGCGCGGTAATTGTTTTCGATAACAATTAATGCTCAATAGTGTTGTAATTATCGACTGTAGTTTATCGATTGTCGTAGTCTCTAATGGAGATATTCAAACCAAATCCGCGCCGGAGAGTTCTATCTAATGAGAAATTGTTGACGATGTTAGGATAGTATATAAGAAGGTCTAAGAGTAGTTTACAAAGCCTGATTCTCGCATCATCGATGTCTGTCACTCGATAATCTTGTGTCTCGTTCATGGTAATGTATAAGATATTAGTAAGACAAAGATAGACAACTGCGACACAAGTATCTTTGTGCGTTCCATCTTCAACACACTTCTTTGGTGTCTTTATTACTCAATATGTCATATCCGATACATTGTTAGCATATTTTAGTGGAACAGACAAGTTGGTATAAACCCAAGAAAAATATAGTTAAATATACAATATGTCTATCGGCGCGAGCGTCAGGCTCTTGTATGTAGTTATTATGTGATAAGGTAAAAGAGCCTCGATTTGAATCATAGACGAACGACGGCGTGGGTTCGCCCTGCGGAGGCGATGTTTTTTTTTATTTATTTGTACGTGTGGTAGGAACTGCGTGTAGTATAACTGAAAGTGTTTTTACAAATTGTCTATTCGTATATGAATACATTTCAAAACAGTATGTTGATACATCTAATAAGTTATAAGCAGATTTTTCTAAATACTGTTCAATCATTTTATTGTTGTCTGTTCAAAAATCTTGTCGCCATTTTGTAACAGTTTAATTTTTATAGATTTTTCATTTAAATAAATTCATTATATTTCAAATCAAAGTCATTATGTTATTAAATGACAAGTATAACCCATATTGTATTGAAATTATTTTGTAATTGATTTAAGATCGAAAGACAACTTGTAAAATCATTACATTGTTCAGATTGAGCGCCGGTATATTCTAAATAATTGATTGTTGAAGTATAGAAGAAATGTAGGGTGTAAGCCGGGATCTAGTTCTATAGTGTAAGTGTATCAAAGGATACCTACAATGGTCCAATTTGGCATATTTTGTGACCATTTCGATATTTAAATTTAGTCAACAGCGAGTGACGTATTTTATTTGACATAGTACCACTTTGTTTCTTTCATCGAATGTATTTGGTGTAAGTTTATATGTTTTTGAAGGATATCTTTTGCGATAGAACAACCAGTTTGTAGCATATGTCGTATTTTATGACAATGCGAAGGGTCAATAAATATCGTAGGCCTAATTATCCAAATTGGTAACTCCAAAAAATTCTATAATGCCATCAGTGCAGTTTTTCAACTATAACAATAGTTTATTCTCTCTCTTGTAAAATTTTATCGAAAAAGAGTTTGGTAATCATTCACACATTCTCTCTTTATTCTCAAGTAGCAAATCATTGATCAATCAAATCATGATTTATTTAGTAAATTAGGCCACTAGGGGCATTTTTTGCATGTCATAATAATATTAATAATCTACTGGTGCTTCGGAAATGTCCACTGGTCTAAGAAGTACCAAGGAACTCAGTGGTAGCACTTTGTATTTAACACATTAAATAAAAGTAAACAAACTCATGCCCTCACTTCATATATAGTTCTTTCTAGAAGGGCTTCGGACCAATAATACATCACCATGATACAGTTCGAGCTGGTATAGTTAGATTCGGTTATTTTAGCTTGCATTATTCTGAAAGATTTATACCTATTCGATGAAAGAACACACCACAATCTCATTTCACATAGGAAACAAACGAAATGACTTCCATTACAGTCTTGTCGTTAAGGTAACCCATCGATAACTTCCCGATGTCATTTTCCATGTTAATTTCAAACCTCATTTTCGGTAGTGTTACAATTAGTCAATCATACAAGACAGTAGAAGGAAAATATGTAGACAAAAGATACCACAGTGGTGTGAAGACACCGCAGCTGGGATTAAATGTAAATTTCCGAATGTTTTACCGAAGCTAGTGTAGATTTTGTAATACATTAAATATATATAAACCAGAACAGTAGATAGTGTAATTGTTACAGGTGACACCAATTTTGTATATTTGCAAGATGTTTTCTATCTTAGATTATTATCAATGCGGACAGATTCTAAAAATACTAATTTCAAGTATTCATGTATTGTGTAGACAGTTTATACACTGAAAATTATGTCAACATAAACACACAGGGCCGTATTTAATTGCTAAATGAGGGAGTCATTTTGTTCATACGAATAGCCTTATACTCGATTATATCTTCCAATAACAAATATTAAGCCAGAAAACTGCACTTATATAAATAGTATTGAATTTAAACGTTGAAAAGCTTTGTTTTGGTATTTTAAGAATCTGACCGCCATATTGTATTATGGCAGTTACAGATAAAGAGTTTTACAAATTACCGGCAAAGCCCGCTGTTAAATTTTATTAGAGTAGATCACTATTAATTATAAAATAAAATGGACGTATCAAAATATACCATGCTAATACTTCATTTTTTGACACATCGATATTAGGGCGGATATCCAGTTGAGCAACTGCACCCCGTTTTCTATCTTAAATACGGCCCTGTTCGGATTGTTCGAGCTTGTTCAAGACGGTTAAAGTTTTTTCCTGACCTACAATTAGTCACTAAACCAATATAATTCAGGTAAAGACAAATTTCTGACTACTTCAATCCAAATATATCTCAGTCACAAGTTGTTTCGATGATATGTAATTATTGCTTACGTTGTTGCGCTGTAATTATGTGTAATATATTTCGTTATTAATATATAAACCGGTATGAATTACCAAAGGAGTTAGATATTTTTAGTGTTTTAAATGTTTTATTATCAACGTTCAGTTTCCTTCAAAGAAAGTCCACACATCTTGTCTCGCGGTATCTATTTTCATCTCTTTACACTTAATTAATCACAATGTATTTACTCGTTAATTTAAACACTATTTTTGTATAAAACTTTTTTGATTGTTTGTACACTATGTTTATTTTCTATATCTGTTATATATTTTTTACTCGACACGATTTTTGATGCGCGAAGTTAAGTTATTGCATTTTAGGAACAAATTGTATTTAGACAATTCGACCATGGAGACATGAGTTGTTTACTCATATAATTTGTACGAGGGAACAAAGCTCAGTAGTTACTTGACAATAGTACACCGTATCACATCGCTGTCGCACACGGGGGGTCTGGCCCACAGTCTACACACTAGAGTTCGGCCCGTCCCTAACGTCTAACTTCCGATGTGACCGTGCAACTGTACAAGCGACCCATTCTAAAGTTACGCTAGCATAAAGTCTTATGATACGAGAAAACCTCCGCTCGTTTATTAATTACTAACACCAATAGTTAACGATTAGTTTAATAGTAATAAAGAGAGCCCCCTAGATGATGTTTGACGTAGCATTTGTATTAATTAGTTACACGTTTTATATATGGAGCCAAACTGAACAGCGTGGCGATGTCCGTCGTCGAATCTCCAAATATAGTAGCTATATATTATATTATATATATGAAATTTTCTATTTTAATATATTATTACACTATAAGACGTAGCGACAGATAATATGCTGTGAGAAACATTTGTAAATATGTCCGATCGTGTGTTACACTTATATTTGATTTTTATTCCATTCTGTCTTATTTATGTGGACTGATTTCCGAAGTCGAAGCAAAAAATCATAACCGTTTTCGTGTTGAACAAATTGTAAAAAAAACTAAAATGAATTTGTAAATTATTTGTTGCTTAGTACCTAATTATTATTGTACTGGCGGTGGCATCAGCGATGAAGCGGTCAGGTGATGTTAGGCAATTGTACAGGAGTTTTGTACGATAGAGAGCGTGCGAGCGGTGCGTGACGGTGTGTGACGTCATGACACGTCGTGTGACGTCACGCACGGACCCACCGCCCGCCGCCTAACTGAATTATGCCTAGTTGAATGTGAAATGTTTTAAATGTGTTACAGCATTTGAGAATATTTAATGATGTTGTATATAGTTTATATTTTGTTTTATAAAAGGACATATTGTACATACTCGACGTAGTGTCTTACACCGTTAACTATTTGCCCACATTGCCGATGTGTATGTGTAACGGAACACGTTTTTAAAGAAACCACTCGTAATATTTTGTACAGTTGTTAAGCGAGATTTGTAGTTGAATGAATTATTTTTAGGATTTTTCGTTTTCGACCTATTTTTTTGTTATTGTGAATTTGTCAATTTTTTTAGGGAATCGGGATGGTACTGTACATACACCTCACCATTTTGTCACATAGTATTGGTAAGATGTCGAATCTGATGATTGATGTGGAAATTAAATTTTCTAAATGGAGCAATCATTGGAGATTCGTAAATACAAAATTAGTGTAATAATTGATATTAATATAACTTTATAAATAACTGTGAAAATAGGTAATAATAATTATGAATAAAATATGACTTATTTAAAACATTGTTTTATTTGATATTTCTATTGTATGATGTTCCAGAACATCACGAATTTCATTTGACTGTTTTAGTGAAGTTATAAATTATCATTCTATGACATGAAAAGTTCTTGACCGTACATGACGTACCTACATGCTTTGACCTGTTTCACCACTTGCACATAGTGTTGACAATACCAGGCCATGTTTGAAAGCATATCCAAATTTGCACAAGTGACACATAATGTAGTATGGACAAAAAGATAAATGAGTCGTATAGAACCAAACTCGCCAAAGTAGGTATTAGGGCAAAAATGAAAAAAAAAATGATAATATAGGAAACTAAAATCTGCACCAACTATTCCAATGTTTTATAATTAAAAACGGCTAAAAACCCTTATAAAACACAAAAAACAAAAGTTGCTTTAGAACCAAAGTCGGCAATCTTTCACTATCAACCAACCATTTGCAAGTCCTCTGGTGTTGCAGAGTCTTGTAAAAAAAATCATATGCGTCTGTCAAGTCAACAATCCTATTTCTTATGAATCTAATGACCAATCAAAAATTACAAACTTGGCAGTACAGTAGCAAAGGCGGTCATCTTACCTTAGTTGGGATCAAACTCGGCAATCTATAAAATTTAATAAGGTTTTTACGGTTAAGCTTAATTTTTATCATTGTTGTTGTCATTGATCAAATTCAATATTTCCTAAGATTAAAATAAAATATTCAGCAAACTCGTCTTTCTACTTAAACAAAAGTTATCAGTTTTTTAAATTTTCCAAAAAAATAAGTCGGCCGTACTTCGCTAACTTTGGTTCTATAAGACTCATTTATTAATGTTTTTCCCACACAAGCTAGGCAATACGGTTGAACGACTGTAGCCTGCCACGATTAAAAAATCATTTGTTGTGTGAACTGTCAGAAATAAATGTCAAAATGGCTAAAAATAGAGTACATCTACATTCTAATCTTTAGTATTAGATTGATATGAATAACTGTTTTTCATGACTGTGTATACATGTTGTAAATCGTAATATGACCGTTTAGTGCGATAAGGAAATCGTAGCACATAAAATCGATATTTCTCAATGTCAATAGACGACGATCAATGTCAACAATAATCTAGTTCCTCCAAACAATATCGTATTAAATAGTGGGCCTTTAGCGTAAAAGAATTTAACGGATGACGATGAAAATAAACGATAAGAATTTGTGCGCGTTCGCGTCGTCGGCGACGCCTGTGGACCGCGATGGATGGCTGGACATGCGAGGTGAAATCGGCAAGAGCTACCAGCGACGGTGGTTCACACTGAAAGGCAACCTTCTGTTCTACTTCGACAAGAAAGGTGACAAGGAGCCCGTGGGAGTGATTATTCTAGAAGGATGCACTATAGGTAAGGACAAATTTGAGCGTACCAACCAACGTACAAAAATTCAAGAACCATTAGTTCTTGAATTTTGTGGCCACTATAACTGGTTTTTCTAGACGTAAAACGAATTTTAAGAGTAGATGCTTACATATATGATTAAACATTTTACTATACCTTTCTGCCTTAGGTCATTGCTTAACCATTGTGCTGGTATTTTTTTTTACTGCCTGGATAGGAAGACGAGCATACGGTTCACCTGATAGTCACTGCCGCCCATAGACATCTGCAATGCCAGTGCACAGCAAAGCCGCTGCCCTCTGTATAATGAATATTATCTTTAATTGCCTATTTGTTATAAGATCGACTACCTCTTATACAAAAGTAAAATATGTGTTGGTCTTTTTTAGTGAACAATAATAGTTCTGTAGTACTTAATAAAGATCTCTAAACTGACATCCTTCATAATATCTGTGCATCTTTTGTTGACATCGCAATGTTAACAGAATCTGTACAAAACATAGTTTTATTTCTATGATTAATCATTTTAATTACATAAAAATTATTTTATTATTAAACTCTTATAATACAAGTAAAACAAGACTTAAAAAATGCAAAAACAAAACTGAATATGTGTATAATTCAATATTGCAAAAAATGTTGCCTAAGGCCCACTTGCACGCAAATTAGGGTTAAATAAATAAATTTAGTGTTTATTAACCCAGGTTAGAATGTTAAAATGTTAACTCTTATTTCACCTTGCACCACTAAAAACTGACACTGGGTTAGCTAACCCGACATTTCTTTTATTTTAGCTGGAAATACTGAAATGTCGATGCACATCTGTTGTAGTCCGTCCAAGGATGAATGAATATACATAAAAACGAAACAATATTTCTGTCTCTTTTACACTACAGCACACTATATAGAGATGCGTATTTGTGTGTCCTTCATTCTATGACGGTTGATAACTTTTTAATTTGTTTGTTTTAAGATTGTGAAATTCGTGTTATTTGATTTTTTGTGGTGTTTTATTTATTTGTTGAATTCAGAAAGTCAGTGTAATGAAGAAGAAACCTCGATTATGTGCTCCCTATTTCACGATAAATGATAATATGCTTTTATGTAAATAGTTGAAAAATTCAAACATTGCCCCTCTATGTGTATTATAATATTCTGACCGTTTTGTAACCCTTTTGTCATAAAAATTTGAGCTTATATATTCAATGACTTCATCTTCATCGTCAGAGAATGACAATTCATGATCATTGTAGTAATATTTAAACTATAAACCACAAAACAGATTACACAATACCTACCAACAAAAAGACTAACCACAGGTTTGGCGACTTAACCTTCCCAAATCGGTGGGTTAAATATTTAGAAGTTAAACCCTAGGTTTGCTCGAAAATGTTGATGGCGCAAGATCAATTATTTATTTAACCCTGTGATAGCTGTTAACACCGAGTTAAATACGTTAACCCATGATCGCGCAAGTGGGCCTAATTCAAATAGCCTGCTAACCTTCTATATTTTATTTTAGAATTGACAGAAGAAGAAGCATACAGTTTCAAGATAGTGTTCCAATGTGAAGGTGGCCGTACTTACTACTTGTGCACTAACTCACAAGCATCCATGGAGACCTGGATGAAAGCACTTGCATGTGCCAGCTATGATTACATGAAGCTCATGGTTGCTGAGCTGCAAAGGCAGTTGGATGAGGCAGAAGGTAAACCTGGTGATAGTTCATATATTTTCATTTGTGTGGAATCTTCCACCTTAGAATCCTCAGGACCTAGTAACTTATTGATGATTCCTTTAATATTTTATTATTAATTTACTGTTTTGGGTCTGGGTGTTATTGGACCATAATCCCTCGTAGTTCTCGATTCTCACAACACAATATTTGTATTTTAGGTGTGTGCGTTTGCTGGTGGTAAAACCGCCATAGTCGCACAAGCAAATGTGTCGCGTTTCAGGGTCAGCCAGTGTACATCGTTATTGTCGGGGGTCTAGAGTTGGAGTACGATGTTTTGCGGCCTTCTCAGTACTCTGACAGACCTAAACCTTCAACCACTTCTTTACCTTCTTGCCCACGGCATAGTGTGAAGCAGTCCGCTATGATAGTGTTGAGTAGCATGGAATAAGATTGTCTCTCGCTACTCAATACTCTAATTGGATGGCACTGCGATTACATCAGGTGCAGTGTGGTCACTTTGCCATACCAGGACAAAAAAAACAAAAACCCATATCCTATCATTACAGTAAATGACTTAAGGTTTATGCATGTTGATGTTATTAAGGTTACTTTTATTTTTCAGCTGAAGCCGCGGCAGAAGCAGCTGCTCTAGTCACCATAACACCTCCTGATGATGAGCCCATAGCACCACCCAGAGGACAGCGGTACAATCCCTTCAACAGAGTCACAGAGAGTGAAGGAAAAACTGTTCCGGGAAGTAGACACCGTATGTATCTTTATTTGCTATACAAGGCCTGTTTTGATCATTCATCTATTCTTAGAATAGAATCTATTTTTTTTTTTTTTACCTAAATAGGCTTGCGTTTGACCACTATCTCGCCTGATGGTAAGTGATGATGTGGTCTACGGTGGAGCACGCTTGCCTAGAAGATACCTATTCACTCTTGACTTAAAGATACCCAGATTATAATTAGATAATAATAAAATCAGTTTATTGCCTTATTATTACATTAGCAGATAGATACTGTACTGTCCTAAGATATATCTTATATTATCATATTAACATATAATAACCAATAAGAAATGATTCTGTTCAAGCAACTTTGTCAAACGTATTGTCATATAAATATTGTGAGTAATATTAGAAATAAGAATTACATAATTAGTTTAGGAATTTAAAATAATAATTTGTTAAAAATAAATACATTTAAATTTATTGCTGACATGTCCTTACGTAGTCTAAATCTTTAAAAAAATTAGAAAAAAAATCACCTTTTTATTTTGTCCTGCTATAGCAAAGCAGAATGTAAATACTGAAATCACTCATGATGTACTAGGTTTATAAGGTCTCTTTAATAACTTAGGAGTAACTTATTGCATACTCAATTTATTTTATGTTACCTACCATATACTTTATAAATGAAACATATGTTAATATTTTATTATTTTTCTAGACAAAGAGAACGTCAAACCAGACATAACGCGTAAGAAAGTACCATTCCGAGACATTCACGCTGCATACGGCCGCAAGATACTAGCGGACAGAAGCGAGTGGCGAGTGAGATTAGCAAAACAAAAGGATGGACCACTCATAAATTTATAGTTCAGTATTCCCCAGCAAGTTCGGTATTATATACACGGAATATAAAACTGAATATTATTTATTACGTTGATTAGGGGCCATCCATAAATTACGTCACATGTTATGGTCGAAGAAGTATGACATTGTGTGACAAGGGACCTAATTTTCGTGACGTCACATTTCAAAATGTTTGTTCGATATTGATTTTATAAAAAAAACAATGGAAATGAAACTTTCTGAACTGCTATTTTAATTTATTAATTTCTAGATATGAAATTGCAATTGGGATCTAAAAATAAAATTCCTGTGACGTAATTTATGGATGGCCTCTTATGTGTCTTGGATGACATCTGTGGATAACTTCCGTGTGAAGTCTGAAGATACGCTCAGGTATCACATACGACATTGATTCCTATTTGCTCTATGGTTATTACTCAATGGACTATACAGTAAAATTTGCAGCACTTCATTTTGTGTGCCATAAGATTCAAAATTGGCTATTTGACAACATTGAAAATACACTGCAAATTGTGGTCATCCTGTTAGACAATAGCTTAAAAAACCATATTTCACTTAATTTTAAACAAAATAATGTATATTTTTTGCAAATTAAACGAAATAAAACACAACATTTATTTAAAATTTTATCTGTGATGTGAACGCTCTGTGATTGGTTGCAACTCTGGTGACGTCACACGCAAGTAAACATAGTAGGGATGTGACATTGAGCGAAAAAAATCGATTTTTCTCACTTGAATAATAATCGATTTTCTAAAATCGATTTTTTATAAGAAAAATAATCGTTTTTTTTTCTTAAAATTGTGCGTAATATGTTTTTCTCTGTAGTCAGAAATTAATATTATTAATTTATTAGGAGTCTTCAGTTTGGCATTAAAGTCACCCATTTCACTGCTGTAGGAAGCCTTGGTACGAGACATAGCTTTCCCTATGTCTTCGTACGTTGGGGCGTACACTTATATAACCTTCAGAGTATATTTTTAAGATAAGGTACGCCACTCGAGCTTATACGCTGCCAACTTCCACAGCGTTGCTTTTTAGTGACTTGTGGATAATAAATCCGACGCCACCTTGGGATGGTTGGTGTCCTTCTCGGAAGTAGAGTAACTGACCAGAATCTAGGGCCATCTTCTCCTCCCCCTGTATTCGGATATCGGATAGCCCTACGCTATGCCAGTTAATAGTTAATGTGACTTACCTCTTCTTCCAACTCAGCGATGTGCTCGTCCAACCGCAGAGAGCGTCCGTTGTACGTCGCCAATGCCTTCAATGCCAATGTACAATAGTACAAGGACACGGCGAATCGAGGGTAGGATCATTCGGCTATGGGTGCAGGAATCACAGGGGGCAAATGCTAGTCAACTTTTTCGAGACCCGGGGCCTCTTTTTGATGAATTCATTTTTCCAGAGGAAGTGGACTTGGCGAAGCCCCAATAATGTCACCAGGAATGAGATTGACTTCATTATGACTGATAAGCGCCAAATATTCAGTCTGTGATCAGTAGGTTTAACACCGGTAGTGATCACCGACTGGTAAGAGGCACTCTGAATATAAAAGTTAAAATTGACCGAGCGCGCTTAATGAAGTCGACTCTCCGACCAACTTTAACTTTAACAAAGAGATAAAGAAGCTAATACGGTGCGATATAAGACCGTATTGCTATCTAATTAATTTAGAAGAAAATCTGAAATTCACTTCACGTTTTCGGAGGGTTATTAGGTATGTTGATAAAATATCGAAATATCGATATTTTGTTTCGATTAATCAAACTCCGATATTGATATATTTAAAAATATCGGTATATCGAAAATCCGTCATTTTTAAAATATCAACATCCCTAGTTATTAGCTTGTTTACTTGCATGTGACGTCACACCAGCGCCATTACAGAAATAGCGTTTTTGCCGCGGTTTTGGAGATTTAAACTTTAACATTGATTTTTATTAAAAAATACTTTATATTTTCCTGAAATATCAATGTAGTGTGCTTATTATGTAATAAAGAATAGTTTTAAATCGTTATCGAAAATGAGTCAAATAGCCAATTGAGTGCGCGCGTGCGTTATTATTAGATCTGTAAAATGGATAGATTTATATTTTTAATCTTGTACAATAAATTATTAAATTTGATTTCATTGCAGTATAAACATTACATAACCCAATGTGGGGTGATTTCGCATTTGGATGAAATAGAAATTAATATTTTTGTTATTAGTGATATTGATTTGAGATTTTACAAATTGGTTTGATATAATATATTGAAATCAAATGGACATGTGACTGGAATTTTAGTTTGAATATTATAAGTCCATCAGCGTGTAGATTGGCCAAGTTAAATGACATATTGATCTTCAACTTGAATTCCAACATAGACCAATAAACTTAACGATACCGCAATTTTTTTTTACACGGAAATGGAATCATAATATGCCAACAGAAGACCAGAGTAAACGGTGTTTGATTGATAAAATACATGTTTTGAATGTTAAAAAAACAAGTGTGGTTAGTGACAACTAACAGGAGTGAGTTCCCGCTTAAAGTAGAGACTGTATCAGAGGTTTGCGAGTGGGGTAACCCCAAGTCTGTAATGTGGAATGTTGCAGGTTTATTTCTGTACCTTAGAGGTATATATAAAACGAAAAACACAAATTTAATAGGAAAGGCAAAAATTGCGCATAAAACTATGAATATAGTATGGGCAGGTTTAAAGTTATTGCAATGGTACTTATTCGTATTTTAAAGCCTTTTACTATTCACAACTTGGTTTTGCGATTTCATTGATGCAGTAATGGTAAAAACAAGATCTTGAAAAAAATGTATACTTATATATAGTACAGATTTGCCTTTGTCTTGAGACACCTTTTTTGTTTTATATATTCTGCTTCATTGGCTTTGGACTTCAACTTGTTTTGTTATTTAAGCTGCATCTTGTCTCTAGTTGTAATATATGTGAATACTCAGTATTATAGTTGCTTAGAATATATTTCAGTATTGGACACAAAATTATATAATTCTGCATTGTATAAAAATTTATATTATGATAAATACATTTTGTTTATTAATTGTCAATATTTGTGAGTTTTCTTTCATCAGTATCATATTTTTTTGATCCTGGCATGGCAAAGTGACCACAAAATCCATGGCAAAGTCAAAGATAAAAAAATTGTTCCAAAAAATATCCTTGAGGCAATGTGTAATTTTTATACTTCAAAATAATATTTAAATTAAAAAAAATAAGTCAGGTCATTTAGTTGGGTCTTTAACTTTGCCAGATGCATGCAAAATTAAAAAAATATTTTGCAATTTGAAATTCATACAGGATATTATTTAGCATTAAAGAAAATTAACGTATGCGTCTCGGGACGCTCGACAGAAGCGATAATTTAAACTAATCTAAGTTGAAATATTTAATATTGAAATTGTTTAACTTGAGAAAAGCTCAGGTTATTACTTAAACTTTATTTATATTCATATGATAATGTGAGGAATAGTTATTTATTAATAAAATCTTTTATTAATTATAAAATATATTTTACCCAATCGATCCCACTCAAATCAAATCACAACGATTCTAATGAAGTTTCACTTCAATAAAATATAGCACAGAGATTATGGAACCACAGAAATATAAATTAATAAATAAAACAGACAGTGTGGCGCCGTAACGCGTTACGTTACGAAGCGGTTTACCCTCCGATAAGAAGTTATCACTTCAAAGAATCAAGTGCCAAGTGATTGAGAAAATTGCGTGTGAGTGAGTAGTGCCATAGGCAAGCTGCAGAGTTAAAGAGACCGTTTATCGACAGCTATCGCCAATTACCATGAGCTACATAAGTATATGGCGAATATATAGGTATATTAGTATATATACTGTGTTGGTTTATATATGTAAACTTGATGTTGTGGTGATATAATTAGGATTCATAATATCACAGATGAAATGTTGGTTATGATGGTTGCGTTTACGTAATTTAACTACGAGGGTAATTCGTGAACTATCAGGGAAGAAATCGCGCAGCCCACTATTTAACCATCAGATCTGGTTTTGCAATCAAAAGACACCTCTGAACATTGGTGTCACCTGGGTCTGGTAACTGTACATCAGTATGATCTGATCTTTGAATCTAAACATAATGGCTTCATGCAATAACGAGAACCTTACTGCTTTACTGTTTAAAGGTCCTCTGTTAGTAACACAACTAAACACACACACTGAACTGAGGACAACTGCACAGTGATCCAAACCGAGCGAGACTAAGTCGAGAAAGCAGAGACGCTCCTATTTATAGCTAAACCACCGAGTATAAATTATGAATCTACCCGTACATATTTCGTAAGAGACCCTCGACATTTCCAATAAAAAGAGACTATCCTCACACCAAGATTTAATCGTTTGCTGCCTATTCACAGTTCGCTGTGTGCGTCCTCGATACGGGATTACAGGCGGGGCCGTGAGTATATGTATGTATGTATGTACGTTTGTATGTATATGTTTTAATATAATTATTGACAGCGTTCATGGCGCAGTCGGCGACCAGCCGGTTGTGAGACGAGATGCCACGGCTTCGATCCCGCACAGAGATAAATGTTTATGGGATATACAAATATTTGTTTCAATATGGTGATGTGAGGAAACTAATCATATTTTACTATATGGATTGATACAAATAAAAAAACAATTAATGTATTAAGTAATTTATTTTAAAAATCTTTGTTATATAAACCAACACTTTACAAATCAACTTGTACAGTCGTGCCGCGAGTGTCCGTCGGTGTGTGTGCGGTCTGCACGTACACGTACTCGTACACGTCACGTACACGTACACACTCGGGACACTCACGCCACGCCTCCACGATACGCGCACGAAATATAAATTATCTGATATAATCGAGTGCACTAGTCCGCTATATTGTATGACGTTTTGGTATCCCATATTATTCATAAGTTAACTAGATAACATTGAGCAATTAGATACAGACGGAAGCTGCAAGGCACAAGGCACAAGGCACAGGTCATACGCTCGTGTCACTGTACACAACAAAGTGAAAAAAAAACAAATTTAAATGCCCAGTGC
This sequence comes from Laothoe populi, assembly GCA_905220505.1. NCBI lineage: Eukaryota > Metazoa > Arthropoda > Insecta > Lepidoptera > Sphingidae > Laothoe > Laothoe populi. The sequence continues at coordinate 20,025,106 of HG992152.1, read as the reverse complement.
GACAGTATGGTAACAAGTTACACGGATTAAAGTTAGACGTAGTATTTGGAAATGTCAAAACAACTTTTAAATAAATGTTACGTGCCTCGGGTCGGGCGAACATTCCTTATTACTTCATAATACCTCTTTCAACAGCACAGGGTGTTGTGGAGCCATTATGAAGTACCAAGAAACAGGGGTTTCGCGCCCATAAAATTAGATATATTTTTTAAATAGATCTAATAATAATCTCTTTCGTGTTTCAACTTATTTCCTTCCTTAAATAAAGCCTATAAGAAATGCTAAATGTTTCGGAGTTGCGACGTATAGAAAAATAGGGAAAATAGCAGAAATAAAATTTATAACAAGAATTGATTCAAGGATAGATATCATATCGTTTTATCATAACAGCCATAGACAGGTCAATTTAGATTTTTATTTTTTTCCACCAACATGTAAAAGATATAAACTTGAAAAGAGAATTTAACAATAATATTATACTCTGGATAATGACACAAGAAAGATTTGTTCAAGATCAGTGAAGACAGTTTTCGCGTCTCCGAAACATCCAACGTAAATAATACACGAAAAATATTTGGTAACAATTCCTTAAATAATAAAAAAAACTTGCAGTATAAGTATACATAGTCGTTAGTATATACAGGGTGTAGAATATACAATAAACAAATCACTAACCATAGACTACACTACCGCCTCGACGCCTGTCGTCTGTCGTCTGTCGTCTGCCGTCGACACAAGCCATAGACTATCTAACAGCGTGAACATGAATTAAATAGATGAATATACAAAAAACCTTAAGATACGTAAGAAACAAACAATTTATATAATTTTATACATGTTGTGTGGTGGGTGGGAGTAGAGGCTGGCCACTTGTGGTTATACAACGTTATTTGGCCTAAAACAACTACCTTCTAGAAATATAACAAAATACAATGGAAGCAACACATTCAGTAAGTTCAACACATTAATACTGCAGTTCATTCACTCTTTATTGAACGAATGAAATGAACTGCCACTAAACTATGTATGTAAATATAATAATAATATATAACATATGTGTAAGTCGATAGGATTGCGGTAAGATTTTTTTAATATTAACTAGATACGATTTAATAGTTAATTCACAGTAACCTGGACCTCATTGGGCAACAATTCATAATTTATCGTATTTTTTTATGAATTACACAAAATATTGATACAAATTTCGTTTGCCAATCGATACGATGCATTTTAATATGCTTTTAAAAATAATCTTTTATTCTATTACGGAGATATGCTCTGTTTTATCGAAGGCCATTCTATCGACTTCCACTTTACCACTTTCGTATAACATAAGTGATATTACAACACACATAAATATAATTTCAACGCGTAACATCGGGATACAAACAAAGTGGCCAGGTGCTAGTGTGGTGGGAGTACGATATATGCCTTAATGTCGATATTTAGCTAGAGCTGCACTATTGTCGACACAAAAAAGCCAAAACTCAACCAAACATTCAACGATACTGCAGTTCTAGCGCTGAAGTCGATAACCCCGATGTAAAGTATCGACTGTAAGTCCGTTCGTCCGTTTGTTGTCGCTCAGAGCTCACAGCAGCTCGAAGCGCTTCTTCCTCTCTGCGACCATGCCCACGAGCGACGCTACACCGCTGCGCCCACGAGCTGAACAACGCTGAGTAGATGTTAGTTCTGGAAGATAATATTAGTACTTAAAACATGTCTAGAATGATGATTCCACTTTAGCGATCTTAAGTCGTTTGTCTTGTGCTCGATTTACGTCACTAGCAATTTCGATAGTGCGTTGACAAACGAGGACATCAGTGACATTTGTAAAATAACTAAAGTAGGAACTCGTAGATTATGTGTACGTTGTAGATAATCGATTATTACCCCACTCGATATTTTTTTCTTCCAGTGAGGTGAGGAAGTAATGACAGTAGAAAACTTTATTCCATATTAAAGGGGTTTCATACATTTTTCTTATACGATAACTATATAAAAAACGTCGACAGCCTAGTGGATACTGACACTAGGACTGACAAAACCCCGGGATAACACTACTGACTTATTTATGACACTATTTATGTGTGCATTCATTAATTAAATTAAATAAAAATTAATAGTGAAAGAAATTATCGTGAGGATAAATGAGTACGTAAGTGATGTGATGCCCATATAAAAATCGAAGTCAACCCGCATTAGGCCAACGTGGTTGACTAAGGCCTAACCCCTCTCATTAGTCACTACTAAAGTATATGTATATACTTTTGGGGGTTTAGTATTATTATATCATTAGAAAACCGAAATGTCGAGTAGCGAGGTATAGTTCTCGCTGCTTGCTGCTCTAATTGGATGGCACTGCGCATACCATCAGGTGCATTGTCGTCACTTTCACTAATTTTATCGACAACCATCGCGTGTAAACTTGTATATAATATTTCGTCAATACCTGAACGGGCGACAGCTGCATGTTTCTGGTGGTTTCTGTCTTCGCGTACTGTATCTTGGCGGGGCGGGTCGGCCTCGCCTCCAGCAGGCTGCTCGCTTTTGAACACTTCCCCTGCAAATCACATCAATAATGAACATTCTGTCAATTGTATATCACATTTTTCTACATATACAGTGTAAACTCCATGTAACGTCACTCTATTTAACGACAAACTCTCTTAAGCGTCGAAATCAATTGGCTTTGGTTGGTTTAGCTTGTTTTTCATACAATGTTTCACTCTATATAGCATTACACCCACTCTCAATAACGACAACAATTAAGTTGCTAAAATTAGTAAAAACTGCGCAGCTGTGTACGATCTATTGTCGCTTTATTATCCTAGCCCGCAATAAACTCGACTATCGGCATCATGCATACCGAACTTTCTAAGAAATTCATTCTTTTGTTTACAAATTGGGATTGCTTGCACGTGTAGACTGTTATTGACCATGATTCATAACTAGGAGTCATGGATTATCTATACCTTATCATATTCTTAGTTGCTCACAAACTTGCAAACTGTAAACATGGCTACTAAAAGAAAATCACTGTGTATTGACGAAAAAGTTTTACTGATACGCGCAATAGAAACGGGAGAGAAGATAAGTGATGTTGGCAAACGCTTTGGATTTAGTCGTTCTACCGTGTCCACAATATGGAAAAATAAAGAAAAAATCCTCCACGCTGCGGGCGAGGGAAAATCTTCCAAAAAATTAAAGAAACCTATATACGAAGATTTGGATAAAGCTGTACTATCATGGTTTCATCGACAGCGCCAGAATAATATGCCTATCTCGGGGCCGCTCGTGAAAGCTAAGGCGGAGAATTTTGCTGCTGAACTTGGTTTAACTTCTTTCAAAGCATCAGAAGGATGGCTCGGAAAATTCAAGCAGCGTCATCATATCAACTATGGTAAAATAAGTGGGGAAGCACGAAGTGTTGATACAAATGTGAATCTTCAAACCTACATTGAAGTGGACGACCGCCTGCTTACAACGGCTTCACTCACAGACGAAGAAATTTTGGATTCAGTGAGAAAAACTGAGGATCAAGAACAAGGTGATGAAGAAGATGAGACGGATGAGCCTGAGCTTCCGCCGAGCATTAAAGAAGCTCTGGAAGCAGCAAAATTATTGGAAAAATATTTCCTTTATAACCAAGATGCCTCAGTATTGCTAGATATTAATAAAATAACTAAAAAAATACAACAAAATTACTGGTGCAGCAAAAGACGTCAGACAAAAATAACAGACTATACTCAATAGCGTTCAAATAACATTCTTTTTTATGCACATAACTACTAACAATAGTCAGAAATAAACTTTTATTTTTCTAATTCTGATGTTTCTTCTCTCCATTTAACGACAACTCTCTATAACGCCATAAAATGCACAGTCCCTTCAGTGTCGCTATATAGAGTTTACACTGTATATTATATTTTTGGCTTTATCCCTTTTGTTTTTTAGTTCCTCGATAGGCAGACGAGCAGACGGCCCACCTGATGGTAAGTAGTCACCGCCGCCCATAGACTTCTGCAATGCCAGAGCACAGCAAAACCGCTGCCTACCGTTTGAAAATGCCATATAATATTTAAAATATCATGAAATTAATCAGAATGAAAAACATTTAAAGGTCTCCACCACCGGGTAGGGAGGAAACTTTGGGTTTGGTAGGTTAGGGATGGACCATATTATACGGGATAAAAAATTATAGGTTACAGAATATTAAAAGGCAAAAAAATAAATATGAACTATTTATTATTTAGTTCCAGATCCTTTAAAATTACCTGCATCGGTATGCCATAGAGTTATCATATGTTATATACTATACATAATATTTTATGGACTGTTCCAATTAAAAGTACCCAGTTGTTATTGGTAATTAATAATTAAATATGAACAATATTAGGATTCTGGAATGCGTTGTAAGCGTCATATTTGTGTTAAAATATTTTGTACAAAATTACAGGAAATAGCTGCATCACGGCCAATCTGTTGGGAATCATTCTATCTCCCTGTGTTTGCTTTTAAAAACATATTTTTACAAAAATAAAAATCTTAAAATTTACGTGCATATTAAAATATATACATACACAGTAGTTGTCATATGTAGCGTCAAATCACGTAGGGTTAATAAGGTACGTTACCTTGGTGTTTGTTGGCGCGTTGCCAGGCCGCGGCCAGGTGGCGCAAGTGGGTCCACAGCGGCGCCTCCGCCATCCCATGCTGTTAGTGCACCCGACATTATGTACCGACACGCCATGTTGCATTACATCAGGGGGACAGTATATACCAGTCAAACAACGCATCGCAACAATTGAGTACTATGTTTATAAAAATTATGAAAAACATTTTGAAACACTGACAAGTATAGTACTGTCCGCTAGTTTATGGATGATCCCTAACGTTTTAGTTATTTTAAATATAAATATCGTAAATTCTATAAAAAGATATTTAATTAATCTTCAGCATAATATGGAATACGTTGCTATTTTAGCTATAAATGACCGAATTGATTTGATGTAATTTTTTAGCCTTTGTAAATTATCGGGAAGGTTTGGGACTCTGGATTTAACGGGATCAAAGGAGCAAAATGATTTGAACACTAGGTGCATGGCTGTACAATGAAATTGATTCATGAATCCTTTGAATCGAATTACATCCCAATGATTTCAATAAAAAAGTATTCTAGTAATAATGTCATATGATTGAAATTGCATAAAAAAGATAAACGCTCAATTTGTGCGATCGTCGCCAAGAATATTTACAAAGAAACATTTTTACAAAAAAAAAGTTTTTTGAAAAAACATATATTTTGTTTTTTAAAATAATGAAAAAAATGCACAATGAATGGGTGTTACTGTCGGTACGTGCGTGTCATGCCAAGCGTGAGCGTCTGAATGAAGCGCTAGTAGCTGATGCCAAGCGTGTGGTCGATGTGCGGCGGTGTGTGTGTGAGTATAACTAGCTACGTACCGAGCCCGAGTCCTCGTACAGCTGCGACAGAGCCGACCCCTCCGAACTCTTCATCTCATTCGCTTCAGATATTATGTGTGCGCGTAGTTGTTTATTTCTGGAAATAAAAATATTGTATAAATTAATGTTTGTTAGACATGACTTATGGATTTGTGATAATGAAAGATAGTTAAATAAGCGTACGTGTACTGTGTATGTGTATGTGTATGTGTATGTGTATGTGTATGTGTATGTGTATGTGTATGTGTATGTTTATGTGTGTGTTTGTGTGTATACATATACACATGTATGTATATGTGTTTGTGTGTGTGTTTATATGTACGTGTACGTATGAGGGTGTATACGTGTGCATCTATGTGTGTGTGTATATACCTCGCGTCCAGCTGCATGATGTGGCTGTGCGCCTGCGTGAGCTGCGCGGTGGCGGACGCGAGTCTCTCCTCCAGCGCGGCGGACTCCACACACTTCACAGAGTACTTCTCCGACAGCGACAGGATCTCGCGCTTGATCTCCTCCATCTCTTGTCTGGAAATTATATATTCCATTGTTTTTATTCATTCTACAACATCGTCAAAACGGAGGGTACTTTCACTCTAAACAACATGCACAGAAAGATAACACATATAGATTATTATAAAGACTCAATAGACAGTTTGTGCCGATATTTCAATCAAGTCATTATTGGTAACCAAGATGAAGAAGAAGAATGGAGGCTATTATTTCGGGATCCTTTAATTGCTTCCACTCTTGAAATGTATGGCACCGCTTAAACATCAGTAAATAAATTTCTTATAATGACGTGGGTTCATAAAATCTTGACTATTATCACTCACTGGTGCCTCGAGCTGAGATGTGAAAGGTCACCGTGGGCGCCTCGACTGAGGAACTCCGCCTTAAACTTATCCACTTCGCGGCGGACCTCGCTCTCGTGTGCCTTGCGCATGGCGTCCAGCGCAGCCAGCGTCGCGCGCGTCTCCTCTGCAAGTGCCTGCTCCTTGTCTAGCCTGCGATAATTATAAAATCCTTTATTATTAATATTTCTTTAATTATTATATTTCATGCCTAGAAAGAAACGCCAGTATTCAGTAGTAGAATAGATTTAGGATATATAGGTAGTAGACAGTAAGTGAAAACCTGATAGATATTTGTTTTTTATTTATAATAGATTTTAGTCTAAAAATTTCGAAAAGTAAACCAACTTGTTAATTTATATGTGATTATTTAATATTTAAATAAAGCATTTTGTCACGTGACATGAAACACAAAGCAGTCATGCATGACGTCACCGCCACCGAAACATCTAAAACGCTGAGCCAAACGTCTATTAGTTTTGCGGATGGTGACGTCACACGAGAGACCACGACATTTTGTAGCGTTTTGGTGGGAAAAATAAAATTGGTTTACAAAAATGCAAATTAAATCTTGAAAACTTAAGTTTTATGTTTATTAATGATAATATTCTAATAATAATATATATACCCTGCAGAATAAAATAAAAAAACAGTCAACTAGCCTATTGTATATGTTCTGGACGTAACCTTAAGTCAAGACGCCGCTTCAAGCTGAGGCAGTATAATAATGCCTTAGCATGAGGCGTTGCCTCAGACCACAAAAAATGCCGCATGCGTCAAAAATAGAAATCAACAACTTCGCCGCATCGCCAGATATAGAAAGCTCAACATGTGCTCTACCTTAGAGTGAGCAAGCTTACTTTACATGAAGTCGAGGTTGCTCGCTTCGAGGCTGCATAAGTGGGTAAATATCTTTTGATAAAATAAGGCATGTGTTATACCTGAGCTGCTCTCTCTCGGCGCGATGCTTCTCCTCCATCTCTCGCACGATGCGTCGGTGCGAGCTCTCCATCGCCATCAGTCCCTTCTCACAGAGCGCGCGCAGCTGCTCGATCTCCTGCTGGTACCGAGCTCGCAGCCCGTCGCCGTGGGTATCGGCCGCCACCGCGCTCTGAACACGAACACTCACATTTAACATTTTTTTTAAGATTTCCGAACAAAATAAACCTTAAAATATCAGCACACTCTCGGGATTAATACTATCGTTCGAATTTTAATAAGATGTTTAAGGTTATACTTACAATACTGACCTGGTAAGCCGCCCGCAGACTGTCCAGTTGTGCGGAGTACTCGGAGTCTAGCGCGGCGAGGCGGCGCTGTAGCGTGCGCGCTCGCTCGCGCAGGGCCACGCGCTCGCGCTCGTGTTGCGCTTGGAGCTGAGCGCGCGCGCGTCGAGCGGCGGCCAGCGCGCCCGCCTGCTGCGCCAGCGCGCTCTCACCTCGCGCGCGTTCCTCGTGCAACCTGGACATTACACAGTCAGATGGTTCTTTAAAAGTACAACGTGGGACAACGAGGAATAAATATCATTATAAAAATCTTGAAGATATTTGAAAATTAGGAGTAAAAGATGTGTGGATTTACAGGATTTCTGGATCCTGCTAACCATAAAAAGTTCCACAATACAAAGAAACCTCATGCTTGAGTGAGCAACTCACCTGTCGAGCGCGTCCTGCAGCTGCTTGCAGTGCTGGCAGGGCACCAGCGCTTGCAGAGCCTCCACGCGCCGCCGCAGCGCCTCCACCCTTGCGTGCACCCCCGTACACTCGGCGCCCTCGGCCTCCGCCCCGCCTGCACCGTCAGCCTCGCCCTCGCCCGGCGCGACGACGCGGTCGGCCGCCAGACGCCGCGCCACCGCCTCCACCGCCGCCTCCACCCGCTCGAGGCTCTCGCCGATCTTCATCGAGTCTTCACTGTTACCGGAACAGTCACTGGAGAAGAGCGCGCGGCACTCGGTCGAGAAGCGCTGGAAGAGATAAACGAACTCCGCCTCACGGGCGGGGTCGCTCTCCAGCGAGGAGAGGGCGTCCTCTGCACTACGACGCGGCTCGTCCTGTGGTTCGGAGGCGCGGTACGTGCCCTCTAGCACGGCGACGCGCGCGTCCACCAGCGCCCTCTGCGCCAACGCCTCTGCCAGTTGTTGCAGCAGTGCGCGGCTGTCGGGCGCAGGCGAGCCCTCGCGGACGCGCCGATCGCTGGCGAGACACTCGCGATACCGTGCGGCGATGTCTCGTACGGCCGCGTCCATCTCACAGCGCAGGTGGTCGTGCGCCGCCTGCCACCACAGCTCTAGATCGGCGCGGTCTTGTGCGGTTAGCGTCAGTCTTCCCTTGCGCGATTCGTCGAGCTGTTCCTCGCAGACTTGTGCGGCACGGCTGAGTGCGCGCGCGACCTCTGCCTGTACGAGCTCAGCGCCGAGGGCGTCTCTCGCTGCCGCCCACGCCTCACGCACTCTCGCGGCCTCTATGTTGGCACGGTATTGTTCGAGGTCACCATCGGCCGCCACGTGGCTGAGGGTCTCGCTAGCCAGCGCCGAGCAGAGTTCGCCCAATTTCTCCGTTTTGTACCTATCGACCGCTTCTGCAACTTCCTTCTGGGACGCCTTCAACATTTCGAGGTCGGCACTGTAGATGATAAGTTCCGTCTTTCTAAGATCGCGCGTTTCCCTTGATCCGTTCACGATGTCGATCTTCCTCGACAATATCCGCGCGAGGTAGTCCAGGGAACTCCTAACTCCAGAATTGGTGTGCCCTTCGCCGTTTACCTTACGTTTTAGGTTTTCTATGAGTTGACTAGTTTCAATTATTTCGGATTTGATCAGTCTGGCGAAGAATCTGCTGCCATTAGATGATTCGAGCGCCTCTTGTATCCTGCTAACAAGGACCGCCTCGTACGCAAGTTTTTCCGCCAGAATCTCTAAGCTCTTTCTCTGCGTTAATTCTCCAGCCTCATACAAGGCAGCCTTTCTTCGCGATATTTCAAGAAGCTTAGCCCTCAATTGTTCTTCAAGCTGGACTACTACTTGTGCGACGCTGTCATTTACTTCTTGGTCTTGATTTTGATCGCCATCTATGACACATTTATCGAAACACTCCTGTAGTTTTTTACTGACATCAGTTAGACACTTTTCCATAGACTTGATGCTGTATTTCTTTTCAAGGCTTGGAGATGGAGAACGTCTTGACTTGGCCGCTCGCATCGCGCTCATCTGACAAAGGCATTCATTCACTTTATTTCTCGAGTGTATGACCACATTTTCGAGACTCTGTAGCCTGTCTAGAAGATGCCTCTGTGACTGTGTGCCGACTGAGGAAGTTTCAGGACTGTCATTAACGGGACTGTTTGTTGATCTCGTCACTTGACTTAATGATTCACATGAATTTGTAAGGTCTCGACGGTTTTCTAAAGCAGAGGCAACTTTGGTTTCTAATGAACTTAATCTTACTAGCATCTTCATTGGCTCGGAGCTTGTGGCGCTGTCAAGCGATTTTCTCCTAAGACGAGCGGCCAGTCTCTTCATTCGTTTCTCGTCTGTGAGGCTGTCGGATTTGGTAGTTTTTTCTTTGGCAGGCGACGCACTCTTCGACGGTGAATTGATCATGGGAACCGGCTCTCCGGACTCCAACATGGTGATTTTGTTCTCTAACTCTGTTAATTTCTCTTCTACTTCTTTTCCTAACGTCATAGATTCTCTCCCTTTTAATGACAAGCTTCGTCTTTTTTCTCGTGACTCTGTTTTTTGAATTTTGTGTTTTAGCGTCCGAACTTGTTTATCTGATGCCGTCAACTTCTGAGTTAAGTCTAATATTCGAGCTGCCATTAAATCAATTTCTGACCTGCTGCATTGTTCCCTTAATTTCATTTCATTCCTTAACTTCATGTTGGTTACCTCAAGTTCGTCATACATACTGTGAGACTCACGTAGTTCTTTTTTCATGGCTTTAATTTCCTCAACAGCTTTTAGAAACCTTGCTCTAATTTCTACATACTCCTCGATCAGTCTAGTCTTTTCTAAAGTTTCAGGATTTAAATCTTGGTTGAAGTTTGTAAGATCACTCAGCGATCCTATACTCTTTCTCTTCTCTTTAGTAGGCGACTCTGCCAACACTCGACCTTCTATCTCTCTTATTCTAGCATACAGGCTTTCATTTTCTTTGATGCTCTTTAACAGTTTTTCGTTTAATTCATTTAGTTCGCGCTGCAACTGTTTGATATTTTCTTGCGCGGACGTTAGCTGCTGTGTCAATAATTCACAATGGTCAGTGGATTCCTTTAAGAATTTTTGAGTTTCAGTCAACTTGTTCTCCCACAAAGCCTTATCTTGTTTGTAAAGTTGTTTGATTGTGTCAAAGTTTTCTGCTTCCTTCGTTCTAATCGATAATTCTTCTTCTTTCTTTTGTAAAGTAGTTACTAATTCTTCCATCTTATTTTCTCTTAATGCTGCTTCTGCTTTCAGTTTCTGGAGCCTCGCAAGTTCTGTCTCCGCACCGTGGAGGTCGTTTAAAGCCAGTTTTAACTGTTTGCGTAAATCTTCGATTTCTATCGATTGTTTGTCAATAGTCGATATGTAACTGCGTTTTCTCGGTTCTATCGGTTTTTCGTTTTCATCAATTTCAACAGAGGAGTGTTCTTTTTCTTTGGTGGAATCAATTTCGTCTTTAGGTGCATCTGTTTTTGGTGGCATTTGATGATTTATTCTGCCACGAACTTTTTCTTTAACTTTAGATATTGGTGTACGGTTTAGGATTGGGGATGGCGGAGGTTGTGTCCCCACATCACCCCAATCAGCACTATCTCTTCTGCCGCCTTCAGAAGCTGTTCGGTACTCCTCGTCTGAAGAAAATGGCGCTACTTTCCCAGTGACTGGTGTAACCGGTGTAATAGGGGACGTTGATGACTCTGAAACTTGATCGACTGAATCTTCCCTTAGTATTAGTGACAATGGTCCTGTATCGGGCAAACCTGCTGTTCTTCTCATTGCCGATACCCAGTTAGTTCTAATGCCTGCTGTTACTGCCGATAATACTATGTGTTTTCCATCCCATGTCTGTAAACGGAAAAAGGACCGTTAATACCATTGTTTTATAAATTTCATTTTGATTATTATTTTAAGAAGCCTTACCTCAGTCTCAAAAGCGTATCCATTAGTAGACGCCGATGTAGGCAATTCCACCACCCTCGATATTCCACTCAAATCGATGACTCCATCCATCAACCCCCGGTGTTCAGCATGTGGATCCCTGAAGTACAAGAGTGCTGCTCCTCTGAGCACAAACCAGTGCCGTGACCAGCCTCCCGGGCCTCTTCGTTGTAACCACCCAGCCCTGGCGTGAAGGAGCCTTTCTGCTGGAAGTTCTACTCTTCCCCCCTCACCACCTTCAGTTGCTTCTACTACGTCAGTAGGCTCGCTACCTTCACTTGCTGAGCTGGAGTTGCCTTCTTCTGGTGGCAATCCACCGTCTGGTGATCCACGGGCCTAAAATAAAAATACAAATTATGATTAGGACGGGTGTGGCGATATTTTTAGAATTTCCAGCCTCTCATGTGATAAAACCAGAAATCCGGAATATGTTTTTTTAGTTCAAAACTCATAGAAAATTGCATTGATTCTTTCCTTACAACATTTGAAATTGGTTTCAAATCCAATGTGCTTGATATTTACCGGGAGTCGATCTGGAGGCGGAAGCCTGGTTGGTCTTTCGAGTGTCGGTGGTAAAGCTCTTCTAGACCTGGGCCTCGTGAGTGATGCGGCGATGTCACGCAGTTGCTCGTCGTACTGCTGGTGTTGCTGCTGCAGGAGTGGTGACCGCACACCTGCTGGAAGTCAGAAAGAAATATTTTGCTGTGATACAACTGACAGATTCAGTAAAGAAATTTATATACAAGTAGTAAAAATATTAACGTGGAACACTGACATTATAGAAAGATTTAGTATTGATCGGGAAGATATTGAGTATCCTCTAAGTATTCGAGTAAAGTATTAAGTATCCAATTCCAATGCAGATATTGATGCTGGAACTGGCTGATTTAGTGTTTATTAAAAGCTACATGGTGTTTTTCTACAAACAATGATTGAACGAGGAACTCAATCTGATGGTAAAAGCGCCAGAGCATAAATAACAACATAACAAACGTTTGAATTATAAAGTACTGTATGGTACTGCATTTATTCGTAACTCAAGACATATTATGTTATGTATCATAATGCCAAGATTTTTTTACTGATTTCGAAGTCAATAGCCAAAACCAGGGTACCGATACTGCCAGATTCTCTCATAGGAGAGACCTTAATAGTTGCAAAGGAATAATTAAATAGATTCTGAGAAAATTTTCATTTAAATCCAGGAATCAAGCAGAAGCAGAGGTTTAACGGGCATCAAGAAACATAGTATACCTTCATCAGTGACAGGAGGCGCGGCTGGTTCTGTCCAAGGTTCCCTGCGCCGAGACCTCGCCTTCTCTTCCCCGTTGATCTTATCTCTAGTAGGCGGAGACGCTGATGACACTGGCTGGTCTGTGTATACTGTGAGCAAAAATGATTTCATTAGTATTAAAGTGTTTTTTATCCTTGCACGGCAAAGTGATACACTGCACCTGATGTTAAGCGCAGTATAATTAGAGTATGGAGTAGCGAAACACAATCTATCCCCCGCTACTCAACACAATCATGCCGGCCTACTCCTTCATACCACGCCATGGGCAAGAAGGTGAAGAAGCGATCGAAGGTCTAGTGTCAGGGTACTCAGAAGGCCGCAAAACCAAACAACGCAACTAGACCTACTAGACCCCCGACAAAAACCGGATGTACACTGGCTAATCCCGGAACGCGACACACAGTTTTACATCCTGTATACTGTGGTCGCTATCCGGCCGGATACGAATGTCCTACCACCAAGCTTAATGCTACCGAGTCCAAATTACATTTTATAAATGATGTGAGACATTTTAAATAGATGGGTCAAGCCTCGGTTTGGTAAAGGTTATTATGTGCAGAATAATGGTTTAATTGTGGTCTATAGAGTAACGATTATTAAACATTTAAAAGTAACGAAGAACGAGTATACATTGTTATATCCATAAGATAATTCGTTATATTCTGAATGTGTGAAAAATTGTTCAAAGTGTAAATTATGGTGATAAAAAGCCGCAAAAAACAATTAAGATTACTAAAGAATGCAGTGAGAGTAAAATATTTTAAAAGTACACATAATTTTCAAGAGCCTAGGTTCGGTTGAGAGAAATACATTTATAGGAGCCGAGCTTGAGTAGGGTGAGCAGACTTGTTTCGTAATTGGGATAAATCCCAGTCTACCATTCTTTCGAAACAGTGTGTTTATGTTGCAATTATAGTAACAAATGATACGGAGAAAGTACATTTTATCACTTAACAATTTAAAATTTTCAATTATAGTATTGTGCAATTGTGGCGACCGCTTTGCTTCTAATTAACCAGCGAATCGTATCCGATTTGATTAAATATTATGCAATTAAAAATGCAATAGCTATCATTTTATTACATGACCAGCGTATGTTTTACCACGGTCCGCCATTTTATTTTCTCACTAAGAGGTAGTCGCAATGGTCGCCCTGGTTGCATACAATGTCGCGCATGCAGTGGGTGTCGATGATTTACTCAACACGCACTCCATTCATATTTATGAAACTTAACAATTTTTTTCCTCTCTAAATCTCGTCCCGGCTGATCTACGCGACACTTTGACACCGCCATTACACACGTGCGAGCGAAAGTATTGTATGTATTATCGAAAATATATTTTTCACACAACACGCTTCTGAGTTCTGACGAGAAGTTATTGCCGATAAATATGTTAGTTCATGTCGGAGAAAATATGGTGTTCTTATTTTGAAAGTGTGATTTGTTGCTATCTATATTTATAAAACACAAAAATAGTTTTTTTTTTATTCTGGCGCGGCAAAGTGACCACACTGCACCTGATGGTAAGCGCAGTGCCGTCCAGATAGAGTATCAAGTAGCGAGAGACAGTCTATCCCCCGCTACTCAACACAATCATGCCGGCCTGAACCTACCTATGTCTGTTATAGACTTTAAAACTACTCAATCGATTTCAATTAACTTTTGTGTATATGTGTGGTTGGGCTTAAAATATAGGATAGTTTTAGATCTGATGGGTGGAGCTGTTGTCGTGATCTGAATTTCTTATTTTTTCAACGAAAATTCGGTCCACAGAAGACTCTCTATGTACCGAAGACTGAGCCTGCCATGAACCGCCTGATTTATGGCAGGACAACGTCTGCCTGGGACCACTAATAATGAATAATTGATGAATGTTATAGCGTAAGTGTTTTTGAGTTTTTAATACAACATTTTTGTACAGTTATCGTTAGAAGTAACATAATTAATAGTAGAGCAAAATATTCAAAATGTTATATTCTAGCAGGTTTAGTCCTAGATTCATTTAAAGATCAGACGAAACAACTATTTTATCGAAAATAAAAAAAACTTGTAATATATACCTTATTCACAGACAGAACATTACAACTATAGATTTTTTTTTTTTATTGCCTCATAGGCAGACGAGCAGACGGGCCACCTGATGGTAAGTAGTCACCGCCGCCCATAGACTTCTGCAATACCAGAGCACAGCAAAGCCGCTGCCTACCGTTGACGGACTACTCTCTTTAAGCCTCGTTTAAAGAAGGACATGTCATAGCGCTCAGGGAAGACCGCAGCAGGGAGTTTGATAATATTTCGATGGTAATCTGTATAGAGTAAAACAGCGTTTAACCACTTCGACCGATATAAATACTGATACCTCAATAGCAGACGAAGCCGCGTGCAATCTTACAGATCCAATGGGTTTATAAATTGAGTCATAGTGTGCCGACAAAGTATACGGCTACTGTGTTGGTTTTGTGGCCTTTTTGCATCAACAGCTGCTAATAATTTATTATCAATTTTGATTCAAAACTTTTAAGCAAAAGCAAAAATTGTGCTGTAGTCAATAAGAATTATTTTGCAGTTGAAGTTTGAATTGTATCCGTGGCACAGTTGCAATTGCGCATGCGTTACGACTGCTGTGCTGAGGTCTCGGGTTCAATCCCCGGGTCGGGTAAAGTGATATTGGGTTTTTCTATCTAGAAATTCTCAGTATTAGCCCGGAGTCTGGAATTATGCCCCGTATGGCGATAGGCTCGCCCCCTATCACATAATACGACCATAATAATTCAGCGAAAAGTGGGTGTGTATGTATATGTACGGACATCGCTTCTACGTTAACATTAACGACCTTGTAAACGGACTAATGTATCCACGACTAATGGACTCTATGGTGTAATCACATCATATTTGCCAAATCATAGCTTTTTAGTTGTATTGGATCTCGTTAACATTGCCTGGCATTTAGTATGAAGTGTCATTAAACAGCTGTTCGTAGATGGGAGATAGTACGAATGCCGACTCGATACCCAATTGCACACTGTATTGCTAATCATGTGGGAACAACAACATTACTAGCATAACTTTATACAACTCCAGTATCCGTGGCGCAGTGAGCTGTAATGAGAAGTGGGTTCGATTCCCCCACCGAGAAAAATGGTTGTGGGATAGATATTTGTCGGGTCTGAGTGTTGTGGGATCGTAGTCCCTCATAGCCACCCACGATACTGCTTTGACTTAGCGTGGCGTCAGGACTATGTATGTGATTGTGTATTTATTAACATAATGTTTTAACATTGGAAACTTTATTGGTTTAGGAGCTGTACGGTTAAAAAAAATGAAATAGTTGAATAATGATGTTAGGCCTTCTCATTGTACCTACTTAGATAAATGACCTAGAATGAAAATTATTGAAAAATAAATAAACGTGCACACACACACCTTCACTCACGCTTGTAATCCCCGAAGGGGTAGGCGGATGTGTAACCAGTACACCCACTTTTCGCCGAATTTCTGTCCCATAATGTGATAGAGGGGCGAGCTTATCGCCATACCGGGCACAGATTCCAGACTCCGGGCTAATACTGACGAATTTCTAGATAGAAAACCCAATATCACTTTACCCGACCCGGGGATCGAACCCGAGACCTCAGCACAGCAGTCGTAACGCATGCGCATTTACAACTGCGCAACCGAGGCAGTACCTAATAAACGTGTGTGCGTCAGTTTTTATATTTTGCATTCAAATTGCATTTTAAAAAGAAATCGTTGCTTTCGTGCACTCATATTGCGTGA
Source organism: Laothoe populi (assembly GCA_905220505.1). Classification (NCBI taxonomy): domain Eukaryota; kingdom Metazoa; phylum Arthropoda; class Insecta; order Lepidoptera; family Sphingidae; genus Laothoe; species Laothoe populi. Next base: position 20,008,579 of record HG992152.1, on the reverse strand, counting down.
TCAGACAACACGAGTTAACCGCTTTCAAAGAAGCCCTACAATTTCACATAATAGCACCACCTCATAACGTTTAACGTTGGGTATAACGAATAATTACCGCGATGTTTCGCGAATAACCTTTTTATAACTAGTATAAATTGCGATGGAAAATAAAATGGGATAAACGGTGTCATTATTGTTACATTTTTACTAGTGTTTATGGTCCGCAGTATGGTAAGCATATAAAGGCTGAAGCTATATAATATTTTTCTTACAAAAAACGATTTGATATCTAATATCGAATAGCTGTAATTTTTCAATGTATATATTTTTTTATCCTGGCACGGCAAAGTGACCGCACTGCACCTGATGGTAAGCGCAGTGCGGTCCAATTAGAGTATCGAGTATCGAGTAGCGAGAGAAGATCCATCCCCCGCTACTCAACACAATCATGCCGGCCTGCTTCTTCACACTACGCCATGGGCAAAAAGGTGAAAAAGCGGTCGAGGGTCTAATGTCAGAGTACTTAGAAGGCCGAGTAACGGCCAAACAACGTACCCCAACTCAAGACCCCCGACAAAAACCGGATGTACACTGGCTGATCCCGGAACGCGACACACTTGCGTGTGACACTATGGCGGGTTTTTCACCCTGTGTACGGTGGTCGCTATCCGGGCGGATATGAATATAACCACCAGCTAATATGTTTTATAAAACGCTTCAATGATTTTTAATAGAGTAAAAAAATACGTGAAGCGAAACGCAATTAATGAATATAAATTGGTCAATTATCATATTATTTAATAATACAACATTCATAAAAACATCAGCGAATCACATCGAATTAAACTTATTTATAAAATAAAATGGGAAATAACAATTTTTTGGTAATTTAAAACTGGAATTACAGCTCTTAAAACATTTGGCATAACACTTATTTTAGCATTTTAAATATACAGTCATTAAAGTAAAAAAGAGGTGTTTAAGTTAGTATTATATACGACCGAAGCCGCGGAATGTTGTATACACCATCGATGTTATTGTTTGCTATGAAAGTGTTTAAAACCGCTACAAAAAGATTCGTAGCCAAATGCAAGTTTCAAATAAAAAAATATAATCTTTAATTCCAAATTCAAAATCATCCCCGACAAAATTGTCGAAAATATTGTCGTTTCAATATACACTCTATATTTTATGGAATACAGCGCCAGATCACATAACCTGTTAACCCAACGTTTTAAAGGTTAGACCTTGGCTCAGGCGATACGCTAGTTACGTGATCCTCTCAATTACTACTGATGGTGTGATATGTATGAGATAAGTGAAGACATGCGCGCAAACTATGCACTGTAGCAGCGCATTGATACTTGACCTTGGTGCGTGTATTAAAATGGACTGGTTGTATTCACAGTTCCAAGACTTATCGGAGGTTATCGGTTATTCTCGAGGAGCTGCATAGTTAGGCATATATATCCTGACTTTGCACGGATCTATAAAATAGCTGCCGTACTGGTGATTTTAATGAACCATTAATTTACTTAATAAACATTAAGAATTGCAACACTCAGAGTAAAAATGTTTTAATTTTTTTTGAGTTTTTTTTATATTTTTGCGTTAATAGAGTTCTTTGAGTCAACGCATAAGTAGGTAGTTACCGATAAAGCTTGACAAAGATCGACGCACTATGCACCCTTAAATGTGAAGTAGGAATCAAATGTTGCCTCTAAGTGTGACCGTTTATTTAATTATGTCGATTAACTAATGGCTTCTTAAAGCCAATTTAATGAAGCTCTTCGAGGACGCCTGTTACTATTAACCTATTTAGGCTGAGAACTGTATGAGGTCCTGGGTTCTAATCTCAGTCGGGCAAACTCACATTGACCGTTAAGTACCACCTGGTCTTCATAAACCTGCCACAATTCCGTGGCAAGCTCAATAGATTCCAGTTAATGATGAATTGAAAAACGTTTCGGCGAAAGCGTCATTGAACCAATCACTAATGACTAACGGTCATCGACCCCTCGTGATGATTTATTATGTTTTCTTTTTTCACACACGTTATATTCATGAGTAAGTGGTTTTTACTCCAGCGATGATAGTCACTCTTGGAATTATTTATTAAACAACTACGTGGTAAATTATAAAATTGCTGATGATTAAAATAATCAAATTATAATTTGAATAAAAACATATAAATGTAGAAAATTGATTTAAATGTTTTTTTAATATCACGATATTTTTTTGTTTTTCGGTCATTGAACCGTACAGGTCATAAAGTCGCTGAATCCCTAGGAACACTAAAATCATTTGTCAACTGAGTTTAATACAGTAATATATAATAATACTTTATACAGTAATAAATAAGTAAAAGTTTTTTAATTCATAAAAAGTACACCGACTTCAATGAAAAACAAATTATGCGTCTCTATAATATTTGATATGAGGGTTGCCCTTGATTTTTCTGAGATCCTATCCTGACTTAGTGCCAATGGGACCACCTGAGAAGTATACCCTTTTAAACAAAAAAAGAATTTCTCGAATCGGCCTAGGCGTCTTCGAGTAATCGGGTAACATACATAAAAAAAAAAGATTCCGACGAATTGTTAACCTCCTCCTTTTTTTTAAATAAAAGTTTTTTAATTCATAAAAAGTACACCGACTTTAATAAAAAACAAATTATGCGTCACAATAAAATTTGAGGGTTTCGCTTGATTTTTCTGAGATCCCAACATCAGATCTTGACTTGGTGCCAATGGGACCACCTTTTTAAACAAAAAAAGAATTTCTCGAATCAGTCCAGGCGTCTTCGAGTAATCGGGTAACATACGTAAAAAATAAAGATTCCGACGAAATGTTAACCTCCTCCTTTTTTGAAGTCGGTTTAATTAAAAAATAACATAAAGTGGATCAAATCGTTCCCGATCTCTCTCGGCCCCTCCTTCTGCGAGATGACGCTCTCACAGGAGTGGGCCAGGATGCCACGATGCCAGGATCTTCGGCTGGAGACTATGGTCGACACCACGGCCGACAGCGAGGGGTCTCTTCCGACGGCTACTCTGAGAGAGCTGCGTCCAGGCTGGGCACTCCTCACTGTTCTACATGGACGGCACTACACGTACTATGGTATAGTCATTGCCGTGCCAGGATAAAAACTTCAGTAAACTCTAACTTAGTAACTTTATCTGGTGGCATTTATTCTAACCGTCATCATTGTTTCGAAACAAGTCTGGTAGAGCCGTTGCCTCATCGCCAATCCGCTTCGGGATAATATGACACTAATTTATAATCGTAACCTCAGAATTATCTGCTTCACGTTTGTTTGAACAATCTTACCAATTATGCGTTGACAATTTGTAAATTATACTCGTTTGTGCTGGCCTCCGATATCGTCTTATTATTTTATTTTGTTAAAAGTAAGCCTTAGACGGTCCAATATGTAATAGAACACTTATATTCTGTGCCCTTCATGAAATCATCTAATCATGCCAAAATCTACCTAAAATAAACTATTTGCATTGTTCACTATTTCATAAGATGTTACATCCATATAACACATTTTTTTATCGTGCCACGGCAATGTTACCACACTGCACCTGATGGTAAGCGCAGTGCCGTCCAATTAGAGCATCAAGCGAGAGACAATCTATCCCCCGCTACTCAACACAATCATGCCAACCTGCTTCTTCACACTACGCCATGGGCAAGAAGGTGAAGAAGCGGTCGAGTGTCTATTGTCAGAGTATTCAGAAGGCCGCAACACGGCCAAACATCGTACCCCAACTCTAGATCCCCGACAATAGCCCGATGTGCACTGGTTGGTCCCGGAACGCCACATACTTGCGTGTGCCACTATGGCGGGTTTCAGACCCTGCGTATGGTGGTCGCTATCCGGGCGGATATGAATATCCTACCACCAGCAATTACATTACAGTATTCACACTTCTCTTATACTTCTTTGACAGCCTCCGTGGCGCAGTCGTCAAGTAGCCGGCTGTGAAACGAGAGGCCGTGGGTTCGTTTCCCATACCGGGACAAATGTTTGTGTGACAGACAGATATTTGTGTCCGGGGTCTGGGTGTTGTGACGTATCTTGTAGTCCCTGATACTCACAACACAAGACTCTTATCTTAGTGTGGGGTCGGGACTGTGTGTGACAGTTGGGTGTTATTTATTTCTTTATATATTATACTGTAAGTTATGACCCTAACGCATCACTGCTTCTAGGTCACAGCGAATCGAAAGGGGGTGGTTCCCGATCATGATCAATAATTAAGATGGTGTAGGCTCCGTTAGATCAGTAATTAGAATGGGCCAGGTGCGTCGGCCCTAATCTGTGCGTAGGCGTTGTATCTGACATACACCTGGCCTTGCACACTTCCATATTGATTGCGTGATTGCCACCTGGTTTGTCTGCATGATGAACAGTCGATTTGTATTGTGTCTTCTTCCTCTTCTTCGTTAATCTGTAACGTGGGATACTGACATAGAAAGCACTTTATTGTCCTCGAGTTTTCCCGGCATTCTTTCCAAATATTTTTCCTTATCACCCTATTAGACTATAAAGAAAAAAGCCCTATCGAATGTTTAGTGATGCTATATAGATATGATTGTTTTATTACGCCTTTATATTTAATCTATAATAAATAAATAATACCCAACAGTCACACACATAGTCCAAACCGCACACTAAGGCCGTGTTCCGGTATACACTGCGCCACTGTTCAGTGCTCTCATACTGCCGCTGTATGAAATGACGTTATAAATCGGCGCCATTTTTGTACTGAAAGCCACTGGGAGCACTGGCGTTTTCGAGGTAAGGCGCTCTCAGTGCTTTGGTCACGTGATCAATAGCGTTCAGAAACAGTTTCTCCAGGTTATGTATATGAAATTTCCCCATTTCAGGTTTAAATTTTCCCTAAAAAGATATATTTCCGAATTTTTTCCCCACAATATTTTTCCTTTTTATCTCAATGTTACCACAGGAATATCGGAATAAAAAAAAGCCTATTTTACTTCCAGTAATCCACTTTTTTGTTTTATATCACGATGATGGTAAACGAGCTGGCGGCCCGCCTGATGGTAAGTGGTTACCGTAGCCTATGGACGACTTGCAACACTAGGAGCATCACATGCGTCATGCGCGTTCCCGACCCTTCAAAAACCTATTTACTCCCTTCTTGAAGGACTGTAATCCCCTTGTACATCTCGGCAGGGAGCTCATTCCACATTCTTTTCATACTAGTGAAAGTTCCATCAAAATCGATCCAGCCGTTTGGGAGATTATTTGGAACAGACAGACAAAAAATATTTTGCTATAGGTATTAGTTATGCTCTCATATAAATTTCTAAATAAGTGGTCATTTTGATATTACAAACAGACGCTTCAACATTATTTATTTGTATTGATTTGACATCTACTAAAAATAAAACACAGTTTTCATCTATTTACTTTGTTCAAAATTACACACATTCCACTATCTAACACTTCCCTCTGATTGGTACACGAGATGAGATGTTTGACTCGCCATTGGCGTGTGGCAGCGGCACGACCGCGACGCGCTGCAGCGGGCATGTTATCGAAAGAATACTGTTGGCAGCATTGTATTGTTTTACGCCTGCCGTTTCAATTACGACACAAAGAACAAATCTTAGATTTCTTTTATTAATTAGACACAGAATTAGTTCTCCCCAAACTTTCGCCAAAATAAAAAAACGCAAAACGGCCAACCATCGTACTCTAACTATAGACCATCGACAAAAAAAACCGAATGTACACTGGCTGATTCCGGAACGCAACGCACTTGCGTGTGCCACTATGGCGGGTTTTACACCCTGTACGGTGGTTGCTATACGGGCGGATATGAATATCCTAACACCGGCAAACAAATTGTTGGTTGGCCTTTACTGTCTTAGTGAAACAAATGTATGATTTTGTTTAATTTATGAGTTAAGGTTTATTATATATACTTTCGCTTCCTATTTACAGATTGCAGACTCCTCCTTTCTAGTTGCTTAAGCCCTAGGAAATGTATCGATACTTTCTATTCGATATCGTGTCCCTACAGTTCAGGGATTACAGGCGTATGTATTGTATATACTTAGTAAAAAAAAAACAATATTTTGTTAGTGGAAATTTTGGTGGTTATGTGTATATGGTACTGTATTATATGACAATTTTTGTTAGTGGTTTTCTGGTGGTTAAGTAGTTGCATCTGGGGAGAACTAGTTTAGTTGTTGGCAACACTGAAGAGCAGTGTACAGTGCTTCCAGTGTTTTTCGGAACACAGCCTAAGATACGCGTCTTGTGACGTGGCTGTCAGGGACTACGACAGACTGTCGGTCACACAACACCCAGACCTGAGACAAACATCTGTCTATCACACAAACGATTGGGCAATCGGGAATCGAACCCACGGCCTCTCGTTTCACAGCCGACTACTTGCCTACTGCGCCACGGAGGCTGTCGAATCTATGTTGTATACCTATCCAGTTGAACCAGCACCACGCACGTATATACTTAGCACCCTTTCTGCAGCACACACACTGCTTGACACCATATTTTTGGACTCTTATTTGCCATTTTTATGCATTATTTTTTAGTACATCGATAGGCAGACGAGCAGACGGGCCATCTGATGGTAAGTAGTCACAGCCGCCCATATACTTCTGCAATACCAGGGCACAGCAAAACCGCTGCCTACCGTTGAAGGACTACTTTTCTTAAGCCTCGTTTAAAGAAGGACATGTCATGTCATAGCGCTTGCGCATTTTCTGTGTATATATGAATAAATGTCTCTAATAAATGGCTGCCTCGGTGGCGCAGTTGTAATTGCGCATGCGTTACGACTGCTGCTGTGCTGAGGTCTCGGGTTCGATCCCCGGGACGGGTAAAGTGATATTGGGTTTTTCTATCTAGAAATTCTCAGTATTAGCCCGGAGTCTGGAATCTGTGCCCGGTATGGCGATAGGCTCGCCCCCTATCACATTATGGGACCGAAATTCGGCGAAAAGTGGGTGTACTGGTGGTGTGCTGATGTTACACCTCTGCCTACCCCTTCGGGGATTACAGGCGTGAGTGTATATGAATGTATGTATGTCTCTAATCTTCGTCTTTTCTCAATTGAAAAATTGAGTAGTACTTTCTTGAATATTCTCTTAAGGGTTCATAAAAACCAGTCACGTTGCAAGATTCATTAAGTGTTAATTAAAACGCAATAAAACGAATTACTCATAACTTAATACATATGTATCAGTCTGTATACTACTGCTCGCAAGGCATTTATAATTACCGCGGGAATTTAGGCAATAACCTCAAAACACATACCAAATAGATATTAAATTTTAACTGTGAAAAGATTTTATGCACCGCCGCGGGTTTACGATTACGCGTGCGATAACTTAAAAGCATTTGGAATTTCGGAGAATTCTAAGATATGCACGTGTGGAAATAAACAAATAAAAGTTAACTGAGGTTCAACGTCGCCGGATTAATTAAGGATAGGTCCATTTAAAACGATCAGCAAAGTCACTATACCGCACACTAATTAATTAATTTATTCTTCCATTTTTTAGTAGGCTACATTTTTAACTGATTATTTGTTTTTCAACCTTAAAACCAATATAGGGATATACTTGATTGGATCTATACATAAACTAGATTTGCTAACTAGAACTATAACTAGATGCTATCTCATAAGAACCGCGAATTTTCTGGGATAAAAAGTAGCCTGTGTCATTCATTTTCAGACCCCTGAACCAACACTATGCAAAAAATCATGTCGATCCCTTGATCTGTGTAAAACAAAACTATCCCACGGGAACCGTTCATTTTTTCCGGGATAAAAAGTAGCCTATGTGCTAATACAGACTATAATCTATTTCTGTGCTAAATTTGAACCAGATCCGTTCAGCCGTTCTGGCATGTTTGAGTACCAAACTCCATCAAACTCTTTGGTAATGTCCGGTTTTTAAATGCCCGTAATAGACCAAGTAGGACTTTTAGAAAAAGATTGAAAACAATAGAAAAGTTTCCCGGAAAATTTGGGAAAACTTAAAGCGTATTTTTCTATTAAATGTTATAATGTTTTTATGTTGTCGTTACGTTCTACGCTCATACGTCACCGATAAACGTAACGCATGCGAAGCCGCGAGCGAATGTTATATACCTTATGCATTTAGACAGCTGTTTTTTTGGTCATAAAGTTGATGCAACGTATTTTTATGACCAAATGCGTCTCAAAGTGTGCCGATAGCCATTAGAATAATTTTGAAAATATAGCAACCCAACCGCTGGAGGGTAGACAGCGCTCCTACATAGTTTTACAGACGTATTTATTGCAGTAACGCTGGTGGATTTAATTGACGCGGCGGAATCCGAGGAACGTCTTGTTTAACTTGTTGTTTTGACGCGTATACTTAGCACCCCGTGATTTTAACACATCGAAGAAAAGCGATCATTGCAACTATAAAGTTTAATTTACAAGATGGCGGTGTTTTGAAAGTGTTAAGAGCCTAGTGGGGAGAAGAACACACTTTTTATGCTGGCATGGCGAAGTGACCACACTGTAAGCAGTTCCGTCCAGGTAGAGTATTAAGTAGCGAGAGACTACTATCCCTAGTCAATCATGGCGGCTTACTGAGTAGCTTCTTCACACTACGCTAAAAGGATTGCTGAGACACTGGTCACCGGTTCGATCCCGATACAAACCTTTGACTTGTCGAAGTTACCTGTTTACAACGACTCCGGGAAACTAATTCCACCTGTTTAGTATCCGGCAGTTATAAAGCTAATGACGTTAAGCCGCCATTAGATAAACATTACAACCACAGTATAAAAAAGCTACGGTCTATCAATAGATTTAATGTTTACTATAAGTTTAACAAAAAAATGAATTCAAAATTCGAATCGTGGGTCCGTTGATTTACATATTCCCATTTTTCCTTATTCTCCCCCGCCTCGGATCTCGGACCATCGTTACTACAATTTAAAACGCATTAGAACAAGGTTATTATTACATGTTTTAGGTTTGTGGATTAATTTAATATTAAGTTTTAAATGAAACCTGCAAAAATTTAATGCTATCACTGAAATACAGAGTTTCCACTTAAGTGATTATTTTTGAAGGGTATGCTGGGGTTTCCTATGGAATACGGAAATACTTTAAACTATATTCGTTTAAAATTTTTCTTTGCTTTTTCTAAACATACTTTAAAATTATATTTCAAAAATTCAAAATTGTTTATTTCGGACATCAGCCCATAGTGTTAGTAACAAAGTAACTTAAAGCCTAGTGTTAGTAGCATACACACATTTTTATACATTATTACATTGTTTTATTACATATTTGTCTCAGCTTTTTCTTAAGACTGTAATATTGCGATAGTAAAGTTGGTTCCTAAGACCAGACTCAGAGTACAAAAATTGGCTTTTTTAACAGACTTCAAAAAAAGGAGAAGGTTAACAATTCGTCGGAATCTTTTTTTTATGTATGTTACCCGATTACTCGAAGACGCCTGGACCGATTCGAGAAATTCTTTTTTTGTTTAAAAGGGTATACTTTCCAGGTGGTACCATTGGCACCAAGTCAGGATCTGATGATGGGATCTCAGAAAAATCTAGGGAAACCTTAAAATTTTATAGAGACGCATAATTTGTTTTTCATTGAAGTTGGTGTACTTTTTATGAATTAAAAAAACTTTTTTATTAATATAAGGTGTGACCGCGCTTTAAGTCTGTCTATTTTTTAGACTGTGATCAAACCGTGCCAAACCAGTCGCTGTTATCAAAACTTACATTTCATCTGTTACGGTTAACAACATCAAAGGTTACTTTAGATTTACATATTTGAATATTTATGTCGTAATCACGCCTGTAATCCCCAAAGGGGTAGGCAGAGGTGAAACCAGTACAACCACATTGGAGGTTATGAATAAATAAAATACACCCAACAGTCACACACATAGTTATGACCCCACAGTCCATACTAGGTAAAATCCTTATCGTGGTTATCAACAACTACGAAGGACTACGGTACCACAACACCCAGAATCGAAAAATATTTGTGGATTATTTGTCTCGGTGAGACATGGAACCCACGACCCCTCGTTTCACAGCCGGCTCCTCGCCCACTGCACCAGCTAGGCTAATAAACAAATAGCTTTTACACACGCTTCGTCTCCCAACATAAACCCTTCCAGCTTCCACCATCTCTAATATCTAACGGGTTCTAATTAGATCTAACGCGCCTCGGATTGTATCCAGATTTATGGCTGGTCGGGGTGGCCCGCCTGCTTTTCAACCTGAACGATAGATGCTTAACTAATTAATGGGGACTGCTGACTTTAGAACTGGAATTAGATGTGGAATGTTTACAGTTTATTTAAAGATAATATGAATATGCCCAACAGTTACACATATCCCCGTCTCAATGGAAAGGTATACATTACCTTGGGGTATTGGGAACTAAGAGAGAATTTTGGTCTCACAACACCCAGATCCAAAACAAAGAGTCTGTCACAAAAACATTTGTCTCCATGCGGGAATCGAACCCACAGCGCGCTGTTTATCAAAAAGATATTAAAACGCACAACGTCCAGTATTTTCACTGGCTTCAACGTCCTTTTAACTAAAACACATGTGCTAAAACGCTGATGCTTGACAGAAACAGATGACGCGATGGTACCCTAACGGACTTTTACTAGAGAGTATGTTTTTTAAATGAGTTTCAATAAATATTGAACATTTTTATGTCTCTGCAAAGTTGGCTAGACATTCTAAAGAATCTCTGAAAATTAAGTGAACTAAACCTGAAAAAGGCTTTACTATATAAAAAACTTGTTCCTCTTTCGTATCGCAATCAGTAAAACGCTCCTTGAAAATTATACCCAGTTACGCCCTTAAGTGACCTTTCAGTGACCCTCACATTTCTCGAAAACGTATCCGTCAGTGCATATACAAAAAGTCGCACACGAACCGATGATTTACGAATATCGTATAATACAAAAATGTGATTACTTCATTCGAATGGCGAATAAATAACGCGTCCCGCCTCAGCTCCGCCCGCGTTTTATTTTTTAACGCCCAGATATTGTGCACGCGGCCTATTCCCACGTGGTCGACATTATAATATCACAATCGACAAATTGCCTTACCACAAAACACCTACACCGCTTTTGTTTTGAATTTGAAAATGGAATGGCGTTAATTCTCACAACGGTGAGATTAATGTGCATTTTGTTTGGTTGTGAGATTTATTTGACATTTCAACGGGAACGGATAATGTCTTAATTGTATATGGGCGGCTATTTAATTTATTGGAATTCACAGCTTAGTACCTTGAATATTATATTATGTATTATATACCAAATAAATAATATACTGCCTTAGGAACATAAATCTTGGTGTAATGTCAGGCCAGCAATTTGGTTACTTATGATGTAATTTTATAAATTTCAAATGTGTCAAAATGAATAGAGACCTCACAGTATGATTAGCCGATTGTGTTCGAAGGGTCGGTATAGGTCATACATTAGTACAATATGCAATTACACAATTATCTCGTCAAAGTAACAACAGCTTCCTAGTGTAAAGCAATTTTGTGTCTTTGTTAGTATTGGCTCGAATTAAAAACATGTAATTTAATATGTCGCAATATTCTAAACACGTGACTAATTTATTAATTTTTTCTTTATTTTTTAAATTGCAACCCCAGGCATAGACTCTGATATTTGAGGAGCCTTAGAAATGTCTATGGTAATCAAGAATAAGAGCACTAAAATTACGTCGGTGTGTAATTTGTGGTACATTGAATTCAGTTGAGTGAACCCAATCTATTCTATACATTTTTGCCGACTCCGCAATGCAACGCTATAATTTAAGTTTGCCATAGTTCGCGCGTGGGTGTTATGGCGCCAACAAATGTGGGGCTATAGACTAAAATTCCTATTTATTTGACATTTTCGATTAATAGTTACTATTATAAAATTTTAAACCGCATATCCATTTTTGGTTGTTTTTATAAAATAATTATAGCATTAGATATAGGACTTAGAATGATTTTTGAGGATTAAATACACATATAATTTTTAGTGATTGTATTTTGAACTATATAAGTGTTATATAATGACTGAACAGTGTTGGCGAAGTTTTTTTTATCCTGGCACGGCAAAGTGACTACACTGCACCTGATGGTAAACGCAGTGCCGTCCCATTTAAAATATCGAGTAGCGAGAGGCAATGTATCCCCCGCTACTCAACACAATCATGCCGGCCTGCTTCTCCACACTACGCCATACGGGCAAGAAGGTGAAAAAGCGGTCGAGGATCTAGTGTCAGAGTACTCAGAAGGACGCAAAACGGCCAAACATCGTACTCCAACTCTAGACCCTCGACAAAAAAAATATTAACAACTATTATTATGGAGGATACTAAACAGTATTGCTGCCAGTTCAGGGTGGCGATTCTACCTTTTCCTCAAGTCTTACCTTTGGTGTCGATCGGTGGTGGTGCGGCCAGACTCGGTATCTCAGGCTGCGGCGGCTGCACCCTCGGCCCAGGCCAGGTGGTGGCGCCTCCGGTGCAGTACCTGGGCCTGGTTCCACCACACCCGTCCGCCACGTCACGCAGCGTCGACGCGTCCGCCGAATATTCTAGAAGTACAAGTAATATTGATCAGCGTATCTAGACGCAAAACAATATTTGTTTTTGGGTGGTATGTCCGGAATAATCCATATTTCTACATAAAGCTACCACTGATTTGTATTTACAGATTTTAGGATTTTATTTTAATGAAAACAGTTTTTATGTTTCCTACTACACGACGTCTAAATAAATTTCATCTAGAGCTCATCTTTAGGGTTATCACTAACTTATATTACAGTAATAACACTCGAATACAAAAAAAAATATTAACGTATCAGAGCGTATTAAACATATGAGACATTCTTATCTTTCTTTATACTGTATGGTGAAGCAAACTAAAAAGCCCTTGAGGGCTACTTTAGTAGCCTCTTAGTAGTAGTTAAGCCCTGTGGTTTGACCCCCTAAGTTAGTTTATAACTATTGTGACAAAACGCAATGTTTTCGATTTTTATAACAGACTGTCACAATAATTAAGTGAGGCTGTGAGTCACACAAACATTTGTCTCGGTACGGGTATCGAACCCACGGTCTCTCGGTTCACAGCCGGTTACTCGTTGGCTGCGCCAGGGAGGCTCTCAATTGGAGTGGATTGGAGAGTACTAGTGTAGTTACTTACTTCTAGTTGTAGTTGACTGTAGCAGGCTCGCTGTCTGCCCGCCTGGAAACGTGGCGTTCCTCTTGTGTCGACCCTGGGGACAAAAAATACAATCAGTTTTTTCTTTATAATAAAATATTTTCGACGTGAAAAACATCTTCAGGCACATTTGGGATGAGGCACTGAACTCACGTAACCATCACGCTCACATAATTTTACTTTTGCCATAAGCACGCCAGGTTTAAAATTATCGATAAGCAATGATTAACAAGTTACTTCACCTAATATAATTAATTTAACATGTATTTTGAAATTTATCTATAATCCAACCTAAACCTAAATAAAACATGGATTCAAAAATTCGCTGCTTATCCCCAAAATGTGTACGCGTAATAGTATCTTGTTTTAATGAAACATATACTCGTAATTTACATACTCAGTGTACATCCGGTTTTTGTCGGGGGTCTTGAGTAGGGGTACGATGTTTGGCCATTTGGCGGCCTTCAGAGTACTCTGACACTAGACACTAGACACTAGACCGCTTCTTCACCTTCTTGCCCATGGCGTAGTGTGGAGAAGCAGGCCGGCATGATTGTGTTTAGTAACGACGGATATATTATCTCTTGCTACTCAATACTCTAAATGGGCGGCACTGTGCTTACTATCAGGTGCAGTGTGGCCACTTTGCCGTGCAAGTATCTGTATATATAAAAGAAGAAACTGACTGACTGACTGATCGATCAACGCACAGCCTAAACGGCTGGGGTTAGAGACTTGAAATTTTGACAGTAGGTACCTTTTATCACGTAGGCATCCACTAAGGAAGGGTTTTTGGAAATACCACCCTTAAGGGGGTAAAATAGGGGATGAAACTTTGTATGAAAATCCGTCATTTTTGAAGTTAAATTCATGAAAATTAGTATTTGGTATTTTAGTTAAAAATAAAAAATATATGTTTCAGGATTTTTGGAAATTCCGCCCCTAAGGGGGTAAAATAGGGAATGAAAGTTTGTATGAAAATCCATAATTTTTAAGTTAAACGCATGAATATTGGTATTTTGTATTGTATACTTTTTCTTCCAAACATGACCTCCACGCGGGCGGAGCCGCGAGCAACAACTAGTAAAAAATAAATGAAAATCTCCAAAGTCGTTAAAAGTTTATTGTGCATGACTAATAAATATAAGGTAATTTTACATTTATACACAACTGGCGTACTCTATCATAATATGTTTTCAATAGGGTTCATCTATTTCTTATCTATGGACATAAATCACTAACCTAAACAGCAATAGATCATAAACAAAAGATGCATTATTAAGTGAATTGCTGGGTAATGTGAAAACGCGTTTAGAAACGGTCGCGTATCGTTTAATTGTTCGAAAGCACATAGTTGTGAGTTGTTAACTACGACGGCGGTGGGCGCGCCTCCGATCAGGGCTGACTACCCTCTATTATTCATTAAGACTTCTAATAAATAGCCTAACCTAACCTAACCTAACCTAACCAGTCACAATATAGTCCTGACACTGCAAGATACTAGTGTTTTGTGTCGGGATATTTACGAGAGATTGATGCTCTCACAACACCTAGAGCCGAAATAAATATGGATCAAGTCTTAGTGCGTGGATCGAACTGGCTGCCTTTCGTTTCATAGCCGGCTACTGACTTATTGCATTAATTTTATTTGTTTCGTAATAAAAATGTTTTTTGTCAGTTGTTTTATTACGATCTGAATTGTGAAGGGCCGTTATTGCAATCAATTAGAATATAATTATATCACATTTTAAGTAGAACAATATATGGTTTATGGTCCTACGAACCGGATTAAAACTGCAATTCAATATTTCAACTGTCACATAGCAAATTATGTACTATCTTATGTAATTTATTTGGCAGGTTATTAAATATATATAAGTTACTAGCTGTTGCTCGCGGCTCCGCCCGCGTGGAGGTCATGTTTGGGAAAAAAGTATACCTTACAAAATACCAATTTTCATGCGATTAACTTCAAAAATGACGGATTTTCATACAAACTTTCTTCCCCTATTTTATCCCGTCAGGGGTGGAATTTCCAAAAATCCTGAAACATATATTTTTTATTTTTAACTGAAAGGCCAAATATCAATTTTTATATCTTTAACTTCAAAAATTACGGACTTTCATACAAACTTTCTTCCCCTATTTTACCCCCTTAGGGGTGCAATTTCCAAAAATCCTGAAAGATATATTTTTTATTTTTAACTAAAAGACCAAATACCAATTTTCATGCCTTTAACTTCAGAAATGACGGATTTTCATACAAACTATCATCCCCTATTTTACCCCCTTAGGGGTGGTATTTCCAAAAACCCCTTCCTTAGTGGATGCCTAGGTGATAAAAGGTACCTACTGACAAAATTTCAAGTCTCTAACCCCAGCCGTTTAGGCTGTGCGTTGATCGATCAGTCAGTCAGTTTCTTCTTTTATATATACATAGTTTTTAATAAAAAATAAATATAAAAAACATATATTCTGTTTTTGACTTGAAACCAAAGATAATATAAATACCGTTTTTTTAAAATGGTACAGCAGTCGTTCATCAAAAGTCATCTGTCATTTAAAAGCCTCATTATTGAGAACTTTTCGAAGATTTTTCAGCTTGATAAAAAATAATCTTACATAAAGTTTTAAGTCGCGCGTTGCAACCCTAGACCCCAGGTCCCGTAATGGATTAATTGTCGAATCGCGCTGGATCTAAACGGGTTGCATTTAATTTGTTGGCTTGTAATGAACGATGTTGACGAATGGATAACACCTACTAACTGGAAAGTGAAATGCCTTTACAAGGGGAAACGGATATAGTAAAAACTAGGATTCCGGGATGCAGTTCACGATGGTTTTTGACGAGTTATTTTTGTTTTTTTATATTGAATTACTGACACAATCGCGTAGCGGGCGAGTAGCCGGCAGTGAAACGAGAGGCCGTGGGTTCTGTTCCCCACCGAGACAAATGTTTGTGTGACAGACAGATATTTGTTTCAGGTCTGGGTGTTGTGGGACCGTAGCCCCTCGTAGTTCCTTGATACCCACGATACAGGTTTTACTTAGTGTGGTGTCAGAACTATGTGTGTGACTGTTGGGTGTATTTATTTATTTATACTGTTAGCCAATTTATTACGGCCTGATGTATTTTAAGGAAGCTTTTGAATTTAGCCTGATCAGTATATCATGGATTTAAGAGATAAAATATAATTATCTGTCTAGATTTTGTGAAACATCATAGAATTTTACATTTTACTAGCGACCAGCCCCGGCTTCGCAAGTTTAGTGTGAGTTAATCAATTCAAATCCATTGTAGATATATCTGGAAGAAATTCTGTAAATATTTATGAAAACCGCATGAAAATCCTTTGAGTAGTTTAGGATGCGGACAAACAGACAGACAGTTAGTTGCATATATCGATTTTCAACTCCTTTCTATATTTCTATTTGTATTAATTTCGTTGCGGGATAAAAGCCAGTTAAGCATTCTCAGAGACTCGCTGAGTTTAACTAATCGGTGTTAAAATATGCGTGCCATTGTCATTGCCAACCCGCATTAGGCCAGCGTGGTGGACTACGGCCTAACCCCTCTCATAGTGGAGGAGGCCCGTGCCCAGCAGTGGGACAATGTTCAATACAGGGCTAGTATTTATTGTCAATCCTGGATAAACAGGAGTTACAATGGCGGGTGTGTGGGCGGGATAGTCAAACAATACAGCGATTGTGTTTAATACTATTTATTAAATTCGCTGCCATTTTCTAGCTCAAGTAATTACAAGGAATAGTCTAGACAAGAATTCAATGTAGCATTTTAACTGTTGCATCAATCATTCTCACACCAAATTGATGCACCCATCAAATATAATTTCGGCACGGCCGGGGCGTTGGTAAGTTGGTATTTATAATTAAACCGCCATTTCTCAATGACGTAAAATATTTATAGCTAGTATATCTATAAAATTAACATCGATATTATAAAGCAACGGGTTTTTATTGATATTGTCATAAATAAGATTTATTCTAATGCCATAGATCACAACACATAGGATATTCACAGTTATTCATATTTCTAGATGGATTAATTGTGATTTAGTTTGCCTGCGGCTTAACTTGATTAGGTTTTGGAAATAAAAATCCGTATTAATTGCGTTCCGTATAATCACAAATAAAAGGTTTGTAGCCGATGTAGTGTTAGCTTGGAGAGTGGAATGTCAGGACAGATGTGGATTCCATACTTGCCAGGGCATGTAGTTCGAATTTCTAAATTACTTGATATTTTTAACCGACTTCAAAAAAGGAGGAAGTTATTAACCGACTTCAAAAAAGGAGGAGGTTAACAATTCGTCGGAATCTTTTTTTATGTATGTTACCCGATTACTCGAAGACGCCTGGACCGATTCGAGAAATTCTTTTTTTGTTTAAAAGGGTATACTTCCCAGGTGGTCCCATTGGCACCAAGTCAGGATCTGATGATGGGATCTCATAAAAATCGAGAGCAACCCTCAAATTTTAAAGGGACGCATGATTTGTTTTTTATTGAAGTCGGTGTACTTTTTATAAATAAATAACTTTTATTTGTTCATTCTCGCTCGCTTTAAAGTTGGTAGAGGTAGAGTAGTAGAGGCGTTAAGAATCTGCAATCTTTATTTGGCTGAATGATGTGACGAGCACTTCCTTCAAGCTGTGCAGTTGTGGAACAGACGTGGGTCTGCTACCAACATTGACAACACCTTCAATAGAGTAATGCATGACACTGCTACTGCCAGCTACCGTGTTCCTTCTTTCTATGATCCTGGGTCCGGTAGTCGTAGTCTGAAGAAGCTAAACAGCAGGCCGGCATGATTGTGTTGAGTAGCGCGGGATAGATTGTCTCTCGCGCCTTTATAATCTTATCTGGACAGCACTGCACTTACCATCAGGTACATTATGGTCATTTTAACGTGCCAGGATAAAAAAAAACGCACTGTGCTCATTTAAACTATTCGATACCTGCTATACTTTTCTGCATTTGCGAACTTCTTTGTTAATTTCTATTCATAGAATAGATACCCTGAAATCCACCGCAATGGCCGTTTGGCCAATGGTCAGGGTGCAAGATTCAAGGCATAAACTCTATTAGTATTGGTCCTTGTCTAACAGTGGGATAGTTCATAAAACAAGATTATTATCCTACTATAATCTTACTACTATTATATTTTATTTTGCGTGTTCTACCGTCTGTATCATGGCGAATGCTCTGAAGAATTGTTTGATCTTATCCCATCCTCTCCCTTCCATACCAGAACCACGCGTACTGGCTTGCGGAGCCACAGCTTCGTGGTGTCTACTACCCCGGCCCGAACCAAGAGGTTCGCAAACTCGTATTTTTGCCGCACCATCAAGCTGTGGAACAGTTTGCCAGCTACCGTGTTCCCTCCTTCCTATGATCCTGGGTCCTTTAGGCGTAATGTGAAGAAGCTAAACAGCAGGCCGGCATGATTGTGTTGAGTAGCGGGGGATAGACTGTCTCTCGCTACTTGATACTCTATCTGGACGGCACTGCGCTTACCATCAGGTGCAGTGTGGTCACTTTGCCGCGAAAGAATAAAAAAAAAAAAAACGAATGTTTGGATAGATGGATGGATGTTTGTTACTCAATCATGCTACAACGGCTTGTCGGGTCTGGTTGAAAATTGCCACAGAGATATATTATAGTCTGGAATAGGCTACTTTTTATCCAGGAAAAATACACGATGCCTATGGGATAGCAAAATATAGAAATAGGTTAAGATGCCTCCATGGATTACCTTTTTTTCCAAAAATAACCTCCACGCGGACAGAGCCGCGGGCAACATCTAGTTATTTATATATTCGTAGGTAAAATTTACTCTAACTACCACCACTAATTACCAATACTAAATTACCACTTACCTCGTAATTTTAACCCGGTCGACCCATACGGTGAAAAAAAAGTATATAGAGCAGGCGATTAATTTAAATAGTAATAAAGATATGCTGATTAATGGTTGTTTCTGAAAGGTTAAATGCGAAAATAACGAGTATCGGGTACATTAAAACAATCACAATCGTTGCGCCGGCGCCACATCGTACCGTTAATAAGTCGCAGTGTACAACGAGCGTGTTTTTATTAAACTAGTTATTTTAAAAATAACTTTTTTATGACAGAAGCAGGCAGATCAGCCAGTGGGTCATGTAATGTAATAAAACATAGTACTAAGTATATTTTATGCTGGCACGTCAAAGTGACCACACTGCATTTGATGGTAAGTGCAGTGCCATCCAAGTAGAGTACCAAGCAGCGAGAGATAACTTCGCTACTTGATGCAATCATGCCGACCTGCTGTGTAGCTCCTTCACACTACGCCATGGGCAAGAAGGTGAAGAAGCGGTCGAGGATCTAGTGTCAAGTACTCAGAAGGCCGCAAAACGGCCAAACATCGTACCCCAATTCTAGACCCCCGACAAAAACCGGATGTATACTGGCTGATCCCGGAACGCGAGACACTTGCGTGTGCCACTATGGCGGGTTTTGCACCATGTATACAGTAGTCGCTATCCGGGCGAATATGAATATCCTAACCACCAGCAAACCTTATTTCTCTTTATCGAAAGTCTCTAAAGTTTCGAGAAACTTAAATAATTCTGCTTTAAACTTAAAAACCCAAAAATTTTATTGGACTTGAGTAACATTTTTGTAAAATTATGTAAAGCATTTCTACATGGTTAGGTTAGTCTTCTCATATCGGAATATCTCTATATTTTCAATTAGGAAATACAATCTTCCTACGTAATTTATCCAAATTGGTTCAGTATGAAACATGACTCGTGTTATTAAGCCCAAATGTATGTCTTGCCTAGGCTGACCGAAAGTACTAGAAAAATGTTTTCTCCGTGTGTACGTGGGTTTATATCTAAAGCACGTTGTGCTCGGGTTATTGACCTGATAAACAACAGTTTTATAGATGATGAAGGATATGCTGTCCCGATAAGGGTAACGTGGGAACGGAAGCATTTGTGGCTGCACTGAGACTTAACTTTAATGAAAATGTACCGAAACTAGTTTTATTTTTTTAATGCCTGAATGGGCAGACAAGCAGATGGGCCACCTGATGGTAAGTAGTCACCGCCTCCCATAGAACTCTATAATGCCAGGGCACAGCAGAGCCGCTGCCTCCCGTTAGCTTAGCTGTTAAATATGAAATGTAATCAATGATTTCGGATGTCACTGTTGAACATATTTCTGTCAAAGATGATTTTCGATCAATCTTGATCAGTCTAAGAGTTGTTAAATATCAAACTCTTACTTAATATTTCACCAATGAGGGTCCATGACATTCGTACCCTATCAAAAATGACTTCAAATATAAATAAATAAATAACACCCAGTCACACACATAGTCTCGATGCCACATTAATATGGCGAGTCTTGTGTCGGTGGTTATCGGGAACTAGGATAGACTTTCGGTCTCACAATACCCAGACCCCGGACACAAATATCTGTCTGTCACACAAACATTTGTCCCAATGTGGGAATAGAACCCACAGCCTCTCGTTTCACAGCCGACTACTCACCTACTGCGCCACGGCAGCTGTCTAATATGTTAAAATACGTTATGGATTTTCCAAATCGTCCCTCGTATTTCTGTCAATTCCATAAACTTTTACGGAACTTCAAGGTTAGCTATACAACCACCAGTTGAAACAACCATCAAAATCACAGACATCGCGTATTGTAAAAAAAATGAATTGAGAACTTCCATTTCTGAAGTCGGTTGTAAGGTAAATTTTCTAGACTATGGTCACCGTGGTATGAGAACTGGTAACTACTCGGTATGTCTGTATATCGAAATAAAATTATTACATGTCCGTGCATGATGAGCTGGCTAGGGGTCGCTCGAGCTGCGTCATCGCTTCTCGTCACGCGCTTGACCGTAGTAATATGTGGACATGCCTCTAGCTATGAATAAATACGATTTATTTATTACATACTAGCTGTTGCCCGCAGCTCTCGCAGGCGTGGAACCTCCACGGTGATTGATTTTACAATCTTCGCCAAATTTCATTACGATCCGTTCAGCCGTTTAGTCGTGAAAAGGTAACAAACTAACAGAGTTACTTTCACATTTATAATATTAGTAGGGCTAAGGTATACCAACAGCGCTACATATTAAGACATTACAATGTATAATGAAAGGCATAGTTTCTAATATGTGCTACCCATAGGTGTGTACAGCATACACCAGACATATAAAATTAAATGAAATGTAAAAAAGAAGATAATTATATAAAATTAAACTAAACACATAAAAATTTACTCAAAAACACTTTTTGAGTAATGATAGTTTAGGAGAAAAATACAAAAAATTAAAGCAAATGAATTATGACGTCACTACCCAGAATGGCCAATACAGCGTAGGTGTACGAGGTAGATGGTGTTATATTCCCCAAAACACAGTTTAGCTTAAACCCATATTTAAAATGATGATTGAAGCCTCCCAACCACCGGTATTTTACGTCTGGCTTCTTTAATGTCTTAATGTTAGAGGGTATAATCAAATAGGGTATAATAAAAGAGGTATCTTCATTTCATATTTTGCTATGGATGTGGACAATTAATCTTTCCAACTCCTCTCTATATTTCTATTTGATTGACTTATTTGCGGGATATTAAATGCGTGCCATTGTCTCCTGACTTACAGGAATTATAATATTGTAGGCGGGATAGTGTATAATAGCTTCTTTTTAAATATGAACAGGTGTTCATAAATGCTCGTGAAAACCCACCCAGCAAAAAACCGGTTTGTTTCTACTACACTAAACGTAGATCGTACGACCGTAGACCCTCGTAGTTTTAGATACGTAAGATACAGATTGCAGTTTGCCTTGTGTGGAGTCAGGATTATATGTGTGACCGTTGGATGTATTATTATTATTGTTACTTCACCTTTGTCTCAGCTCTTCAACTGGTATTGATTTTGTTATTAATATTTTGCCGAGGGTAGGTCCACACTAATCGTTCTCATGTAAACCCCGGCATCGTATCTGTATCAAGCCGGCACGATAGGACGGCGCCGTGCGGGTCAATGCACCCAGCCTCCAAACTACAGCTTTTAGAGATCCTTAATGTAGAACAGAGACCCCTACTGTTTGTTTGAAAGTGACATGCATATTATAAGAGAAATATGGGGTTCATTCCTTTACAGAAAGCGATACATATTTACGAGCGCAAGGCTAATAAATATGGGATTCAAGTTTCAACTGTCATAAATAGCAATAATGCGCTTATATAATATATATATCCATGTATGGTCGTTTACATGCATCACACTGAAGATTATTGTAATCATAATAATATAATTATTCAATAAACACATACTTATTAGCTTAAGAAAGTAATAAGGTGTAATAATTCGTGTAGGGGGTTTTCCCGAAAACTGAAAGTGCAACTTACTCGAAACCCAAGTCTGCATACACAGTGTATCAAGTGAAATGTCATACGGAACCTGCAGCTTGTACTTTTACTCGAACTTGACCGATATTTTTTCATGCCACATATTTCTCCATTGTACGTATGTCATATAGGAAAAAAATATACGAACTACTTCGAAACTATTGTCCTTAGCATTTACGAGAGCAAAAACTTTCTGCGAATAAGAGGATAAACATATTACGTGGCACTTTTTAATAGACGAATTCATTTGATGCATATACATACGGCAATAGGTTAGTCCTCCTTCATATTATCCTGGGTCCTTTATGCGTTGTGTGAAGAAGCTACTCTGTCTCTAGCTACTTGATAATTTATCTGGCACTACGCTTACCACCAGGTGCAGTGTGGTCCATTTTGGCGTTCCAGGATAAAAAAGATGACTCAATATTTCAATAATCAATCAATGTTACATAAAACCTACTATCCAAATTATAAATCCGTTCAAAGATATGCAAGTTAGTAGCCATTGAAATCTGGTGGAAGGGGTGATTGTCAAATGAGAGAAAAGGATGCACGATATGATTTATGACGTCACTGCTCGGAACGGCCAGTACGATACCGGCGTGCGAGAGAGATAGTGAGACATTCCTTTTACGCATCCACTTTTAGAACATTTTGGTAGTCCAAACTGGGATTTGAACCCAGGACCTCACCAATGCTGCCACTAGATCAATGAGATCGATTTGATGTTCATCGTTACAATACATGTGTTATTATTAAATAATTTTATTACGTAACGTGACCGATTGAATCACACCGGCCGTTTTTAACTGGGCCAGTAAACGTTAACTAACACTCATTAACTCGTAGCAATCGATCCGACACGCCAATAACTCGATTATGTCCGATTGTTGCGAATACTGACTTTTTTTGTAACTCGATAGTAGTATAACATAACGAGGATTGTAGATCAGTTTACTAACAGGTTATACGTAGGACGTAGGTATATATAAATAAAAATCGATTTGTTTGTATGTTCCCTCTGGACTTCAAAACAGATGGAGCGATTTTGATGAAATTTTCAGGCAATCTTCAGATTGGCCCAGCGTGTGATCCTGTGGAGTTTTTTAGGCATGTTGGGCACTTATGGGATGGGGAAAAGCACTGAACTCGCGTGACAGTCCCGCTCAGATTATTTTACTTTTGACATAAGCACGCCTATGAAGTTCTATAATTATTGACATGCTATCATAAACAAAAAAAGTTACTACTTCATGGATGCTGTTTCAAAAAATAACACAGTAATTCTAAAGTTTTAAGTTTTCACTTCTGTCGGCAATCCCCGTATGCGATATCCGAATGCATATGTTTTTTTACGGTGCGGGTTTAAACTAAATCAACGCAGACTAAGTCGTGGGAAAAAGCTAGTTTTATAAAAACACAATATATTCTACACAGCGATAAAAATCTAACTCTAGAACTGTGTCCCATTTAGCGAATGGTGACGAGGTCAATTTCGCCTGTGTAGCTGCGCCGGCGCACGTAACCCGATCTTGCGCTAATTGTCCGCCACATTTGTTCTCAGCTGGGCCGAGCATGCAGCTGGGTTCACAGGACAGAATATGTAGTAGGACAACTAGCTTAATATTTGCAAATTTTTTTTGAGTTTATTATTGATAACTTTTTATTATTGGCGCCATGATTTTTTTCTCGTTTAACCATGAGTAAACCTGACAAATCAATTAACAAGAACGTCATCCAAATAGTCTTATATGGGATTTAACATGCTCTGAAAGTTCCTCGGCTGCCTGCCTGGCGCAGTTGTAATAGCGCTTGCTTTACGACTGCTATGTTGAGGTCTCGGATTCGATCCCCGGGTCGCAGAAAGTGATATTAGGCTTTTCTATTTGGAAATGCTCAGTGTCAGCCCGAAGTCTGAAATTGAGCCCGGTATGGCGATCACATCTATGACATTATGAGACCGTAATAAATTCGGTGGAAATTGCGTGTACTTTTGCATGTGCGTGTACCTCTGCCTACCCCTTCAGGGATTACAGGCGTGAGTAGTGCTCTTTTCACAATTAAACTAACTTATATCCAACATTTTCAAACTTCTCATTAGTAGAGGAGGCATGTGCCCAGCAGTGGGACAATGTTTAATAGAGGACTGGTATTCTGAAAGGGAGATAGTAGGTAGATTTTATGTGTTTGTATTAAGCTTCTCTGTTGATAAAAAGTAATAAGTAAAAATACCAAACCAGTCAGTTACAAAATTTCACTGAACCTACTGCGTCCTATACTGTAACCGTTACAAAAACATATAAAATTCAAAGGAATCGATTCGGCGACGATTACTCACAATTGAAAAATTGGGTTGTTCCCAATCCCCTAACTGAAGTCACCTTCTGAGAAACACTTAAGGTATTTAATTCTGTAAGGATCGGCAATGGCGGATCTTTCAGAACTTTAATTGCGCGTTAAATTTATGTCAAGGGGTAATTTACGTTGTTGAAAATTTGGGTACACAACAAATTTGAAGAATGTCTAGATCTTATATTGGCCACGATTCTTGTATCCACGTATAGGTAGAAGGGAGCTACGTATGTGTTTCTAAATATTTTTAAAGGCCCATTACATTGACTTTTCGCTGTAGATACTAGGACGAATAAAGCTAATTAGGTTTTCAATTAACAAATTGTAATAGATATGGAGTTGTTTGAAAATGGAACATCAACAACGTTCAGAAGGCCTAATCTCGTAATTAAAAATATCAAAGTTACATCCCGATGTAGTCTCGATCTCAAGAATGTAACAATTGACCTCAATCGTCACATTATATTATAATATCAGTTCAGTCAACATTCAGTCCCAGTGACGATATGTCGAGTGATACGAGAATTGCCCCCCTGATATGCTTCATTTATTTCGCATTATAAATTATGCGCTCATTATTGTCATTTAATACATTATACAATGTTGACAGCTAACCTTGTGCTCCCGTACACTCCCGTGCAGGGTACTGAACACTGAACAATAGTGACCAAGGACACTAGCGAGTGCGACGTTACGCTGTCGGGCACATTGTCACCGCTCCACTGTCCGCCGGGGTGCTATTCTTATAACCGCTCTATATTATGTCAATGAGTACATTTCGATCAAAATATTATTTCTGATGTTTATTACGTAATATGGATCCAGGATAGAGATTTATAACGACCCCAAAGTCCTCTGACATGAAATATGCATTCAATTAGTCTCTGGTTAGTGTTGTTGGACCGCAGTCCCTCGTAGTTGCTGATACCCACGACACAGGTTTGATCTAGTGGGGGTCAGTATGAACCATGTGTGTGACTGTTGGGTGTAATTATATTTATTAGTCTCTGGTGTAAAATAACAGATTATGATGAAGTTCTTTTATATTAAAACCTAATACAAGATAGAAGAAACTTCATAATTCAGGGTTTTCATTCTTTGTACGTACATTAATTTCACTGGACATGATGAGATGAGCCTTTTTTTGGAGATATCGTAAATTCAGACAGGTGTCCGGCACCGACTCCAGGAAGACTTCCAGTCTCCTATTGTTCTTGTAAGAAATTAATGTTATCTGTAACTTTTGTGTTCATTTCTTATATTATATTAAGACGAAAATTTAAAATATCACCGTGCGACATCATCTCAACACTCTGAAAATACACCCCAGTGTAACATATCGCACTCTATTCTATAATAAAAACTAGCTGCCACATCCTGTCGAGTTACTGTTCGGATAGACTCGATGTAAGTAATTAGATAAGCTATTCAGCATTCCTAGAGCATATGAGACGTATTGGCGACAGATGTTAGAGTTACATAGATGCTCACGCATGTAATCCCCGAACGGGTAGGCAGAGGTGTTACCAGTACACTGATTTCGTCGAGCTTACTACCTTCCATGTTATAGGGGGTGAGCCTATCTTCATACCGGGCACAATTCCAGACTCCGGAGTGATACTGTGTATTTAGTCATAGAGAACTCCAAAATTTGAGTTAAGGAAAATAAAGGAAAATCGAAAAATATATTGTATGACGCCTTTCCCATTGTTATATAAAAGACTAGCTAGGGATTTCTTTATCTAGTCTAGGGAACTCTAGGGATTTATTTCTATGGAATCTATTTATTTACTCACAGACATAACACATAACAGCAGCGATAGCCTAGTTGGTTGCGGTACGGACTGCCAATACGAAAGTCGTATGTTCGAAACCCAAGTGGCATACACCTCTGACTTTTCTAAAGTTATGTGTGTATTAAAATGTTAATTATCGCTTGCTTTAACGGTGAAGGAAAACATCGTGAGGAAACCTGCATACCTGAGAATTTTTCGAAGGTATGAGAAGTCTGCCAACCCGCATTAGGCCAGCGTGGTGGACTAAGGCCTAACCCCTCTCATTAGTAGAGGAGGCCCGTGCCCAGCAGTGGGACAATGTTTAATACAGGGCTAGTATTAATGTATTAATAACACATAACTAATAATCAAATTTCACTTAAAGAATTTGAAAAGTATTTTACCATAACATGTTTGTATGCTTTTCAAATTATTATTTTCTACATCATACCCATAATTTGCAGGTATAACAATCGGACGATGAATACCAGACAAACCGCACGTCTGAATTATTCAGCTTTTAGGACTAGCTCATTACGTAGGTAGAGCCACCGCGGCATTTCTAAAATTGCCCTGCCAACCGACAATTTGCGCACGCGCCGCTTTCCTTGCAGGAAGTAAACACGTCCCATTACCTGTCATTATTCATGGGGTTGGCAGGTACTAAGTGAGGTGGCAAATGTATTTTTTAAATAACGAGAAGAGTTTATCGCCTGGTGTTATGCCGCTCATAAGTAACACTATGAATTATGAAGTACTACATTACACTGCATTGTGCTCCGGATGCATGGTTACAGTTTTATGCCCAACAAATTTACTGGCTTCAATACCATCCAATAGTAACATAATCGTGTCTTTAAACTGCTGCTCAGACTTAGCAATACAACATACATATACACGCCTGTAATCCCCGAAGGGGTAGGTAGATGTGTAACCAGTACACCCACTTTTCGCCGAATTTATTACGGTCCCATAATGTGATATGGGGCGAGCCTATCGCCATACCGGGTACAATTACAGACTCCGGGCTGATACTGAGTATTTCTAAAATAGAAACATCCAATATCACTTTACCCGACCTGGGGATCGAACCCGAGACCTCAGCACAGCAGTAGCGTATGCGCCGAGGCACTCATTACAAATAGATAAATCATATTACAAATAGATAAATCATAGTGATTAATCATTTTTTACACAGCAGAGACCGGCAAATTTTGTCGGGGGTTTAGAATTGGAGTGTGATGTTTGGCCACTCGCTACTTGATACTCTAATTGGACGGCAGTGTTCTCCATCCAACACTGAGAATCTCAAACGAATCACATATTTGTTGTTTAATCATTACCTACACAACTCACAAGTATATCTTTAAATCCTTATAAACCCATCAAGCCGACGCAAACCAGCCACGTTATTTCTGGAATCGAACCGTGATCGATACAGCTTTGACATGAATAAACATGCGCCACTAAATGTACGGTCGTGTAGGCATTATTTATACGTAAGTGTATTCATTGCGGAGTGCAAGCTATTAAGTCGGTGCCTGGAATCAAGGGTTTTGACCTTTGTGTTTGAGTTTATCGCAATGTACTATTGTTTTTATTGTCATATAAAAACCTAATATTACACATTTTTTAATTTTACAGATTTTATTGCGGTTTATTTTACTTTACATCCGATGTTTCGAAAGGAGACTGAGTTTTTAGATCACATTATGATTCGTGACGACATAAAAAGTAAAATAAACTGCGATAAAATCCATAAAATTTTGCCATAAATATTTACAGTGTTGCAGACAAAACGTCACGTGTCTTTTCACTCTTTTTTTTTACAAAAACCAACATTATTTTGCCTTGGCATTGGATGTCATGTCTAATGTACAGATTTGTTGCTAATCTCCTTACCTTACTCCTCGGGTAGACGCTCAGCACGTCGGCCCACCAGCGCGCCTCCTCCCGGCAAGTGCCCTTGACGAAGGTGACGCGCTCCGGAGCCGTGATGGCGAGGCTGTGGGCATGACCCGTCACGCTGTCCGCCTCGCTGACTTCTAGCACTGTTGTCATGTCCACGCTGGCTTGCGGCACCGTGTCTGGCTGTCGAACAAAAATATATCGTAAGTCAGATGAAAAGACTTCATTTTGAATGTCAGGTAACGTAAACAGTCATTCAGGATTATTACCAAACGTTCAGAAAAAATATTGTTAACTAGTAATCAGCAATATTCCTATTGAACGTTATAACTATAGACATAGATCTAAACAGACACCGCAAGTACTTCAATTAGTTTGAAATCGAGCGTGACAGATGTTTAGCATCTGTAAGACCACAAGAGCAATTCAGTAAGGTGAAGATAAATTAAATGATTATTACAATTCTTTGTTTAATGTTGTGTATCAGCCCTGTATAATCTGTCCCATTGTTGGGCATGGGAGCCCATTACTAATCTAAAGGGTTAGTACGACACGAACAACTTTTCCTGTCGTAAGGTGGTAACATCGAAATCCTACATCATAATACGTTTGCGCAGGATGTTACACCAGATTCCGTACTTTATTTCAGCACGCAAAAAACTTATGATGTCTATACTTTTTTTATACCACAATGGTGGCAAACAAGCTTACAGCCCGCCTGATGGTAAGCGGTTACCATAGCCTATGGACGCTTGCAACACCCGGAGCATCACATACGCGTTGCCGACCCTACTGATACCCTGATGTTATGCTTAATCAATAACATCATGTCTCAATTAATCAGAACACAATGAGGAAAGTGCGCAGATTTTTCATCTCGAGCATTCGCCACGCAGCTTAGCGAAGTCTTATAAAGCACAAATCAACGTCAAAAATGCAACCAAACGCTATAATTTTGCCGGCTTATAAGCCATAGCTGTAAGGGACCGGTGTAATTAGTTCCAGGTTCATTAATAGCAGAACTTGGCGCATTAATTAAATAAAAAGGCATTGCACATCGCGTTAATTAAATTAGTCTTGAGTAGTTTTTACGGTGTTGTAAAAGCGTATTATTGAAGCACGCCGCGTTAATGAAGATGAAGACATGTTACACGTAAAAACTGATACACTGTACGAAACGTGAGTCGAATTTTAATGATGTTTATTAGTAACTTAATTAATGTCGGCCCGCTGAGTAGCTTCCTCACACTACACCTAAAGGATCCAGGATCATAAGATGGAGGGAACACAGTAGCTGGCAAACTGTTCCACAGCTTAATGATGAGACAAAGATACGAATTCGCAAACCGCTTGGTTCGGGCCGGAGTAGTAGACACTACAAAGCTGTGGCTCTGCAATCCAGTACGCGTGGTTCTTGTAGGTATGGAAGGGAGAGGATGGGATAAGATTGCACAATTCATGGGAGTTCAAGAATATTTTCACATCTATTTCAAATCACCTATCCAAAATTGCGGAACCCAGACGACTTTTCCACGGAACCCACAAGTGACGCTACTAAGATAACCATTAAATTTCGTCCAACAAACCCTTGATTAAAACCCATTAAAGACACCATTTAAATGACATAAAATTACATCAATGGATAATTTCGCCCCATTTGCCCCTTAACGTTAACAATACAGATCATACAATTAAATACATTGTCGGGAAGACCTTGGAGCAACTTGAACCTGATGGGTTTAATCACACGCTATTGGTCGTATAATTTCGTATTTATCAGTGCGCACGGGCCGGTGCTTATCCTAGCGGTATGCAAATGGATAGGCCGACGGTTAAGGTCTGGTTTAAGGTGCGAGATGAAGCGGTTGTAGATTTTTCAGCGGATGATGGGAATTATAGGTATAATATTGAGTATTATAGGTAAACTTGAGATTCGTATCTGCGCCGCACCATTAAGCTGTGGAACAGTTTGCTAGCTACCGTGTTCCCTCAATCTTATGATCCTGGCTACTTTAGGCATAGAAGTTAGCTTGTCATAAAACTTGTTGCAACTTTCATTAACCAATCAATGTTATTTTAAAGCATTTTTTTTTGGTTTTCATGTTCTAACCTAGATTCGCCCAGTAACAGACACTAACAGCATTATTTATCCCACACTTAAGAATCATTATAAGATGAGATACGGATATACTCAATCAAAGTAAAAAAAAAAACATTTTACGTAAAAATATGTATTCTCCCATAAAACTAGGAATTTTCACACATTTCTGGTGTCCTACACACGCTGCCGCCATCCAAATAATTTTTTGGGGGTCTAGAATTGGGGTACAATGTTGGCCATTTTGCGGCCTTCTGAGTACTCTGACAATAGACCCTCGACCGCTTCTTCACCTTCTTGCCCATGGCGTAGTGTGAAGGAGCAGGCCGGCATGATTGTGTTGAGTAGCGGGGGATAGATCGTCTCTCGCTACTCGATACTCTAATTGGACCGTACTGCGCTTACCATCAGGTGAAGTGCGGTCACTTTGCCGTGCTAGGATAAAAAAAAAACTTGTGAGTAAACACCGCTTAAGCACGTAACTTGTACCAATGGCACACAAGCGGACATCGAAAGATTGCAGTTGACGAGTGGAACGGCGAAATAGAGCGATCCGCCGGCATCGAACAACGGGATCGCTGTGACCGAGCGACCAGCTCTAAGGCTCATGTATATCCACACTGAATAGGTACATTGGTAACTCTGTAGCAGCGAGGGAAAATCTAGAAATCTGAGATTTCTTCATATTTTGAAAGAATCCGCATATTGGTGGATAAGGTATTAATACTCTCATCAAAGGAGATGCATGCCCAAATTGAATTTATTTATAGAGTTGATATTATAACATATTAAATAAATAAATATGCAACCAACAGTTCCACATATATTTCGGACTCCACACTAGGTCAAACCTGTATACCCATCAAGAACTACGAGGGACTACGGTCACACAACACTCAGACCCTGTCACACATACATCTGTCGCAGTGAATCGAACCCACGGCCTCTAGTTTCACAGACGGCTACTCGCCTGCTGCGCCACTGAGTCTGTCGAATATTAAAAGAATCTTATGAAATTAGCAGCCACAGTCTAGTTCGATGCGGACTGCTGAGAGGAACGTCGACCCAAGTGGCATAATCTGACTTCTCAAAGGTTAAGTGAGTACCTAGTCAGGTCATAAATTCTGTCACATGTTTAATATAAAATAATTGAAACAAGTTTATTTATTATGTAACCATTTATTTACCAAAATGAACTTAACAAAACATAGATTCTTATGACACTAAAGTTTATTCAAAATGACCTCCGTGATTTTGAATACAGGCCTTCAATCTGCGCGGCCAGTTGTCTATCGCAGCACGAACGAGGTCCATGTCAATATCGGCGGCTGCCTTAATCAAGGATGTCTTGAGTGACTCCAAATTGGGATGAGGCTTTGAGCACGCCTTTTCCTCCAAGTGTTGCTATATCTTGTAATCTAACGGATTCAAATCTGGACTGGAGGAGGGCCAGACTTCGTGCCGGATGAAGTCGATTTCACGCGCCGCCAGCTAGTCTTGTGTGCTCTTTGCTCTATGAGCTGGCGCCGAATCTTGTTGGAATACCCAGTGCCTGTTATTGAACATGGTATGAGAAACAGGTTCCACAAGGTTCGTCAGGACTGTATTTTGATACACAACTGCATTCGTTTTTACACCTTTCTCACAAAAATGTACCTCTGTTAAGCCCCAATAAGAAACTCCCAACCATACCATGAGCGAGGATGGAAAATGACCTCGTTGGACACGCGGAATACGGTTGCTCGCTTCTTCACTACTGTGTGCGTACACCTTATCATTTTGTTTGTTGTAGCTCTCTTCTACGGTAAAAATTTTTTCATCTGAAAAAAGAATTTCCTGATATTTTTTTCCCGCGTACCGCTTCAACAAAGCGCGGCATCTCTTCAGTCTCAGGTCGATTAGACGAGCATTCAAACGATGTCCTGTTTTTCTTCGATGTGCCCGAAGCCCTAAGTCTTCATTTAACACCCTTTTCACCGTGGTTCTGCTTAACCCCATCTGAAGGGCCAACAGTTTCTGCTTACGTTTGGGATTTCTTTGAATTCGCGCCTTCACAGCTTTTATCACTGCTGGAGTCCTAACAGACCGAGGGCGACCACTTCTTGACCTGTCATCTACACTAGAGTCTTCATTGTATCGTTTGAT
Organism: Laothoe populi; assembly: GCA_905220505.1. NCBI lineage: Eukaryota > Metazoa > Arthropoda > Insecta > Lepidoptera > Sphingidae > Laothoe > Laothoe populi. The sequence continues at coordinate 19,975,612 of HG992152.1, read as the reverse complement.
GGTACGATAAACGAATCTTTTGGTTATATTCAAATTTTTCAGTATGTCAAAAATTTGAATTGGCGCGTAACCGCAACGATGCAACGCAATTACTGCAACACGGTCTTCTTTAAGCGTCCACTCCATATTTAAAAATGAGTAAAATTCTAAAAAGTATACATTTTTATTTTCATGAACAATTTGAAATTCGAAATCAATAAACTTTTTTGTGGCCAGCATTCTAAAATAAAAGTTTTTACTGTGTGACAATACTTATGACCAGACTGTGTATTCATAATGGTCTCCTATGTTTACACGAATATTATACATTGAAATAATATTAATTTTAGTGGATTATTTTAATATTTTAAATAATCTATCTTGTTAGCAACGTTACTATCCTTTCGTGACGATATACTAGATGACGACAGCTTAGTCCGCCCCGTGACAATAAAGGCTGTAAAGCTTTCCAAACGTCAGCCTAAAAAGTAAAAATAAAACGCGATAAAATTCGTAAAAATAATATTTATTTTATTATGTATTTATTGTTAATTATCGTTTGTTTAACTGAGAAGAAAAATATCACAAGAAAGTATGTACCTGAGAATACTTTATAACAATTTCAAATGTGAATCTACCCGCATTAAGCCAGAATGGTGGACCAAGGTAATACCTTATTAGTAGGCCTGTGTCCATAATGAAGAACTAGTATTATTTATTATACGCTTCGATAATATACGTTAAACTAAATTCCGTTGAATTTCGGCTCAACACTCCGGGGTCCGATCACGTAACCATGGTGTAACTGTTGCTCGACAAACGTCGAAACGCGTTTCAGTAACAAAATTGATTAACGTCGATACAACAGTACAACGACGGCGGGACACGCACAAACGATTTGATTTATAATATTACTTTCGCTAAACGTACTGTATCGACATGTGAGCGTGATTGTCGGGTGTTAGAGATTATGTCGATCGTTTCTTTCGTTTGAGATGTTTAATTTAATAGAAGATGTTAGTCCGCAACCAAATTAATGAAGTAATATACATAAATTATTTTACATATTAATAAAAAATCACATTATAAGATTTATGTGTGCTAGTAAATATAAGAAATTTGTTGGTGTGAATCCAAATTTACTTTTAATATTAATAATACAAAATGTTGTCTTTCAAAAGTATGAAAATGACATGGAGGTAAAAAAAAATTGCGATATAGTTCAAGATCGAAGGTATGTGAAGTCTACCAACCCGCATTAGGCCAGCGTGGTGGAATAAGGCCTAACCCCTCTTATTAGTAGAGGCCCGTGCCCAGCAGTGGGACAGTGTTTAATACAGGGCTAGTTTTTTTCGGTTCGTATTGTTTTTTTATGAATATTAAACTTTCACTAAAATAAATACCAGGAGTAATGCTATAATAAATTACCAGTACTTAAATATTTATCTAAAAAATATCGACGTGCAGAGAATAGGGTGGTTGTACGCAAACGGTGCGCGTGCGCAGCCACGTTCCGTTTTACGTAAGATTACGCAACGCTCACCATAGTTAGGTGCTGCGACTGTAATTTTTTTGTAACGGAACATCGTGATAGTTATGGTACGACACTGCTATGGAAATTGAATGGTTGGAAATTGTTTATTCATTATATTTAATGGTTGTAACGTCGTCGTAATTCAAATGTAAGTGAATGGTATTACTTTGTAGTAATATGGGTATAGAACCGTCTTTATACTGTTATACTGCTGTGCCGTAAACACCTGAATCAAAAATATACTAGACACCAGTGCTTAATATTAAAAAATAAAATTCTAAATTCAAATTAACTTATGACTCACGCAAATTTACTTAAGTAGCTACTAATCTTTTTAGCCATAGAAGGGTTGCTGTTCTTGTTTATAAATAGTCCTATAATGACCTCAGATATATTTTAGAACAATTTATTATTACTTTTTTATAGGAAGCTAAGACATTCCCGTTCTGTCTACGCGGGGTTCTGTCTGTGCGTGGGGTCTAAGCCACGGGTGCGCAGCGAGCGTGGGCGTCGCTTAAAGCTCTAACGGTGCTACGATTGAATGAAATGTAACGCATTTCATGTAATGAATTCAGACTGTGCACTATTGGATAGTAGGGATGTTGAGTGTTGGGCTTTTGTGAAAGATTTTATTATGTTGTTAATTTTATTTTGAAAGTAAGTATATCAAGTAGTTCTATCGGAAAAGGCCTCTATATAGTATTGCAAGAGATGCTCCAATTTTTTATTCATTGAATATTAGATACATTAAATCAAACTTTAAACATTATTTATATTTTTGTGTATCATATTAGAAATTGGTAATCTAATATGTATATCTTTATATCCCACTGTTGGTCTTGGGTTTGCTGTAATATAACTTCAATCCATCTAGTTTCAGCCTACTTTGTATTATTTATAAATGAATTTTTCATTTTTATTTCCTCATAATTGTGACAATAATGTCACATCAATACTTATATTATTAATAAACAAAATCTAACTAGAATGAAAACTCACTTGGTTTCTCGTATCATGGTTGTCAGGGAGTTCCTGTTTGACGCCCACAATAAATATTCAAATGCTAACAAAATATCAAATCATTGTGGATTTACAATCACAAGATTTCCTTATCGCAAACTTATCACAGCTTTATCGAGGAATAATTTAGGTTTAACAAATACAAGGCTGGGTGAGTAAAAGCGACCGCAGCCAGAATTATATGCCTGGGGCGAGCACGGTGCAGAACATTGCGTGCATATCCGAAATGCATTTTATGCCTCCGAGCTTAAGTCCGGTTTCCAATACCCAGTTAGGTGAGGTGGAGCTGATCTGTTGCGTATATCGACCACTAATGTAAACAAAACCACAGGTTGGAGTGGAATGTCGTTTCTGTAAAATTGGGCTTGAATTGTTTGCAGTAGATTGCTTTCAATCGATAGAATAAAACTACTCCTAGATTGATCATGAACTAAAGAGACTATACATATTTTCTTATTGATCCTTAGCAGGTAGTAAAATTGCTATATTTATAATATTTAATCAAGTGTTTTGAATAACATTTAACACAGCTCAGGGAGTTAACTTACAGTTTTAATTTCCAATGACTCTACAATTGATCGCTGCCGTTTATGATTGTACCACAATGTAGACATTTTGAAGTAATTTTTTCGGCACTGAAAACTACCTTTTTACAATAGGGATTTTTATAAATTAAATGAATGGATAAATAGTTAAGTTAAAGTACCCAACAACAAGATGTCATAATTTTGCACTCAAAAATACAAGAGATCGCCGTCACATAAACCACTAATATGCAAAATCACCATTCACTTATCAACCAGATCTTTATCCAATTTACTAAAAAAACGGTACATGTTAATTTGAAACTAGCAACCCTGAACGGCTAGCTCGCTTGCAAATCGCTCAAGTGACACGAGCGACACCGCAATCTCTTATTAACACAGAACAGCTAATCTAAACGCGGACACGGTGTTGCCAGCGTAATGGATTACCCCGCAAATGGGTAACAAACCCAATTACAGGGCGGGCCGGTGAACCGGACCGAACCGGCCACGAGTACAGCGTCAGATATTAAACGGTGGATATTAACATACATTCACGCGGTCATAACAACTTAGGGGTTCAATAATATTGATGAAGCAGCGATAGCCTAGTTGGTTGCGGTACGGACTGTCAAGACGAAAGTCGTAGGTTCGAAACCCAAGTGGCATACACCTCTGACTTTTCTAAAGTTATGTGTGTATTAAAATGATAATTATCGCTTGCTTTAACGGTGAAGGAAAACATCGTGAGGAAACCTGCATATCTGAGAGTTTTTCGAAGGTATGAGAAGTCTGCCAACCCGCATTAGGCCAGCGTGGTGGACTAAGGCCTAACCCCTCTCATTAGTAGCGGAGGCCCGTGCCCAGCAGTGGGACAATGTTTAATACAGGGCTAGTATTATATTTTATTAATATTGATGACAGGCATATTTTAAGTAAATGGTTTGAAATTGACTAAGTTCGCATAAACTGTATATTAGTATAAAAGAACATTACCCTGGTTGAATTCTGACAAATGATAGATAGTAGATCCAATATCTTTCTTATGTAATTGGTCGGCAAGTGACCCTAAATTTAACATTATGTGTAAAAGAGTAATATATAATACGGAGTAATTTTAACTAAACCAAAGTAAAGTATGAATTCTCGGTATTATTATCAAAGAAATAATTTTGACAAAAAGCATTAAGTCATAAACCCCAATTCAAATGTAATAAAAACAGACATGGAATTAAAAACAAATAACAACCATCAAAACACTGAAACAAATAAATTTATTAATCAATTCAATAAAACCACTATCGATTACCAAAATCGAATAAATCATGAAGTAAAAAATCGAACGGTTAATTAACTTTCGTATTGCGTTCGATAAAAACTCGCATACATTATTGATACAATTTCTGAGATAGGGATCGCGGCGATCGATTCCCGAAAAGCCTCTTATAACATCTTATCCGGTAAATTATTTGGACGTTTTTAATCATTTTTTATTGTATATACGATCTCTGATTACGGTACGGCGAGTCAACTTGATTTATTACGCTCACTAGCTTATAACGCGGCTTTGCTTGAACTCAATCATACAGCATATATAGTTTAAATATGTTGTATTTTGTGGACTTCTGTGGTGCAGTTGTAATTACGCGGTACAACTGAGTTGTGGAGGTCTCGGGTTTGATTCCCGGGTCGGCTCGACTATCACTTCATGAGACGGTAATAAGCTTGACGAAATGTGGGTGTACTGATAACACCTACACCTTCGGTGATTACAGGCGTGAGTACGTATGTAAAAAAATCCGAGAGTTCTTGTTGGGCAGTATATGTAGTGGTCATCTTTCATTTATTTTGAAAATTGTACGAAATGCTAGTCTAACATTTAAGATCGTGTTAAATAGTTAAGAGCTTATTCTTTTAGTATTGTGTCACAAAATAGGTAGCCGTTAGATATTTGGCCAGTGAGATTCTAAGACAGCCTCCGAGGCGCAGAGGGCAGTTAGCCGGAAGTAAAACGATAGGCCGTGGGTTCGATTCACCGAGACAAATGTTTTTGTGACAGATGTTTGTTTCGGGTTTGGGTGTTGTGGGACCGTAATCCCTCGTATTTCTTGTTACCACGATATCGGCTTGACCTAGTGTGGGTTGAGGACTATGTGTTTGTCAAAAAATGTCATTGATGGCTGGTCGCATCTAACAGTCGCCAGTTGCTTTCCGCGTCGCTTATTAGATATATTGCCGTGACTTTCACAAAACATTCATTATATTTATGTGATTTACAAACAGAAAGTCTTATAATGTGGACATTTAGTGTTATTGCCCGCCATTACTGCGACGTAATTTGCAATTTTTTTTAACATACATTCATTACGATTATATTACATAGATATGTTGCAGACAAACTCTAAAATCAGCATATCAACATATTGGATATTAAAAACAATTATATTAGCAGCAATAGCCTAGTTCGTAGTTGACTGCTGAGACGATTGCTGTAATATAGGCGTTAGGTAAAACATTATATTATAAATGATTAATAATATTAAAAGTGGTAGAGCCACGCTGTAGACACATTTGTCTACAGCATGAAAGGGCCGGCTCGACCAGGTAGTACCACTGTCTCACAGAAAACCAACGTAAAGTGACAGTTCACTGTCGCGTTTCGTATGGTAAGTGAGATATCCGGAGGCCCAGATTCCCCCTTCCCTTCCCTAATCCCTATTCCTGTCCTTTAAGGCCGACAGCGCATACATTATACTTTCGGTATTGTGGATGTTCATGGGCGGTGGAGATCACTTAACATCAGGTGACCCACTGGCTCGTTTGTCGGACTATGTTATAAAAAAAAAACAATATTAATACTATTAGGACCTAATGGTTGCGAATATTACACATTGAAATACAACATTTTTTTCTGCGGAACCCAAAGACCATCTGCTAGACCTCGACACTGTGAGCTCCTTCTGCGTAGATCGGACTACTATAAATAAAATGTATAGCAACTATACGCAGGGTGAAACATTGCACTATACTTTCGAGATGACATACAACTCAGTCCGCCCCGTAACCATGAAGACTGTAAAGCTTTCGAAACGTCGGGTTAAAAAAGTAAAATGAAACACGATAACATCCGAAAAATAGTTTTGTTTTCAAAATATCAGCACTGTTTTAATGGCCCTACTGCTGGGTATCCGCATACTGCACTAATAGCAGGCTTAGACTGAGTCCACCACGCTGTCCTAATGCGTATTACAAATGATTGTTAAGTGAACATATACTGATAAAAAAGTTTATTTGACAGAATTAACTTTACAAAAGAATCCAATAATTATGGTTACAATTCAAGATATTTTACAAAACACCCTATTTTTCTCTTTCTATACAACATAAAGCATTATAGCGTTTAAGTTGCAGTATTTCAGTTAGCGCGGTGAAAGTACATTGTGTAATTCCATTTAATAATATATTTATTTTTACATTTGCCGTAGCAAATTAGATTAATTAAATATCAATTTTTCACGATTCGAAAGCTGGATTTTAATTAAAATGAACCTTTTTATTGGATACTTTATTACCTAGGTGCATTGCGTCATAAAATTTATAGTCACTATTTATGGAAAGTTTCCGAGAAAATTGCGTTTCATGTAAATTGTTCCGGGACCAGTTAATGTTTTGTGTGTGAGTTCAAATTCCAGATTGGAAACAATGATCGTTGTTGAAAACTCTCATTTTGGAAAATTCTATAAGCCTTTCGTCCTTAAACACGTGGTAGAGTCATGAGTGGGAAGTGAGAGTGGAACTCTTTGCGGGAGTCTACATTACCCGAAAATTATAACCTGGGTATCTTTAAGTCAAAAGTGAATAGGTATCTGCTAGACCAGCGTGCTCCACCGTAGACCACATCATCACCTACCATAAGGCGAGATAGTGTTCAAACGCAAGCCTAGTAATATTAAAAAAATATATGTTTGTCAGTTTTGTCTATGGTATAAATAGGACGGCCTATTGACAATGTCTCAAAGACAACGGACATGCCGTAAAAGCTTGCTGTTGCGTGTCGTACGGTAGATGTAGATTTTATGGCTTTATGGCTTTTCTAACACGGACAGATATTTGTTTCTGGTCTGAGTGTTATGAGACCGAGTCTCAAGTAGTGTCAGTAGCTCATACATGAGTTTTCTAACTAGAAATACTCAGCATCAGCCCGATATTCCGATAGGCTCTCCCCCGACCGTAATAAATCGGCGAAAACTGGGTGTACTGGTTACACCTCTGCCTACCGCTTCAGGGATTATAGACGTGAGTGTATATGTATGTATGTACATATTTATTTATTCATGGTTCTGCTGATATCATGGGCGGTGGAGATCATTTACCACCAGGTCTTTTGTTAAACCAAGTCCACGATCCCAAGTTTCTAATTTCAAATTTTCCAGATCTCTCTAACAGTTCAGGGTCCATATAACGATGTCATCGACCTGAAGCTTTGTTCACGCTTTTGAGGGCATGTCGTGATGAGTGAGGTACCCGCAATTAATAAGTGTGCCAACAATTAATGTCGCATTATTCGTACTTTGATTGCTCATTGTATTATAATTAGGGACCATAATGTTAGGGTGGCAACATATCGGGCGGGATAGTACCGGGATTTATGATGTAACAAATTAAGCGTAGTATGCAAAAGCTATTCAGCAGACCGGCATGATTGAGTCGAGTAGCCAGGGATAGTTATCTCTCGCTACTTGATACTCTAATTGGACGGCATTGCGCTTACCATTAGATATAGGATCACTTTGACATGCCAGTAAAAAAAATATATCTTTTTGGGACAAAAACTAGCAAGCTAATATAATCCGCCCTGTATACACTGCCCCGCTGCTGAGCATGGCCCTTCTCTACTAATGAAATGGGTTACACCATAAAGAAGCTAATATAGTATCATAAAATATAATTACAACGTATACGGAAGTCTTTTCCATGAAAGCAGTATAATGCGCCAGTATTTTCAATCTCAAGTTTTCCTTAAGTGTCTAATAAGCCTGGAAAAAATTGAAACGAGATTTACGACAACTGAGAGTGATCGAAAATAATATTACAAAGACGAGAGCAAATGAGATGTACTCAAAAATTTTACCTCATGTGACACTACCTTAACAGACCAATTTAAAGTGGGCCACGCAACAATGACGCCGCATCCGGCGCGTGTAATTACCCGCCTACAATAACCTATTGTTCGGCGACACTTCCGGACGCGCACGCGCTTGCGTTTCGATCGCTATCTGTGTTTGTAGCCTACGGTGACAATAGGGGCGTCGATGTATTGTTAAGGAATTGTTAACATATTTCGACCCTAAAGATAAAAGGGTCATCTTTGAGGATGATCAACGCTAGGCGTTAAGTGAACTCTGTATGGAAAGTAATTTAGATATACAAACATATACACCCACGCCTGTAATCCCCGAAGGGGTAGGCCGAGGTGTAACTAGTACACTCACTTTTCGCCAAGTTTTTGTCCCATGTGACAGGGGGCGAGCTTATCGGCAATTTAGATATATACATAATATACCAAAGGATTCCTTGGCAATATTATTATACTGTGAGACATCCCTAGGATCGAATTCCAGGTAAGGCTTAAGATGACTTTTAATTGTTCTAAGACTGATAGACAAGGTATCATAGAAGACGTGACGTCATATGCAACTTGTCCTAAAGACTTCCAATTTAACTGGAGCATACAAACGCGTCTACACGTATATATTAACAGCCTCCGTGGCGCAATGGACGAGCGGGCTGTGATATGAGAGTCCGTGGGTTCGCTTCCCGCATCGAAATGTTGGTTATTTGTGGCCGAAAATTTTGCAACATCTTTACTAATTTCTGATATTTACGACATCAGATAAACATATCTTAAATTATCCGACTATGTTATTTATTTATAAAAAATCATCGAAAAATTACCCGGAATCGAATCCACTTTCATCCGATCAACTAAAACCACTTCCCGGTTTACAGGCACTAGACAAAAAACAGACATCAATAACCTAAAAGCCCGGAGATACCAACGCTCCGATGTGGGTTACATTTTTCCATACAAATTCCAGTTAACTCGTGTTCTTTTGTAAACAGCGTTGTTAATGTGGTAAGATAAGGCTTATCGTGTGCGTGTGGTCTCTAAAAGCATGTTGTTTTACGTTACGAAACACGCTTGTTTCGTGTCGCTAGGACTTTTTTAAGATGTCAATAAATCTTTATGACAATAACATGAATACGAGGAAAGCTTCTTTAAAGAATTTTATTTAATTAGCGATCAGTGTTGCCAGCCCGAACTTTGACATGAAGGTAGATATCATTTCAAAAGTTGGTAGTTTTTAACCGCTCCTACTTTGAGAAGTAGATCTATTACCTACATTTTGTAACTTTTCAAAAGACTCCAGATTATGTCTTATTACTAAATAGTTTTTCTGTTTGAAATAAATATTTCATATGAGGGAACTAATAAAAATGCTAAGCTACTGATCGTTAATATTTAATATAGGAATCGAAAAAAATCGCAAAAAATCATGTCCATCTCTTGCTCTGTGAAAACTAAAGTATCCCACGGGAACTGTACATTTTACTGGGATAAAAAGTAGCACATGTGCTATTCCAGACTATAATCTGTCTCTGTGCCAAATTTCAACCAGTTGTAGCGTGATTGAGTAACAAAGTACAAACATCCATCCATCCATCCATCCATCCAAACATTCGCATTTATAATATTAGTAGGAAGTAGGATTATTCTTTGCTATCATTCTGTGACTTATACCGTAGCGCGTGCCTACACAGGGCAGTGGGACCGCCTTACGCCATTTCTATGACGACGTTTTAGCCGCCGCAAATCACGGTTTATCAGCCAGGGCTGTTATTACGCAACTAAACACATGTCTGGCAGTCTGGCAGACGTCATGCTTGTCGCACATTCCGCCAGTGACTGGCAAATCGCTGGCATACGCCTTGATGAATGGCGGTAGCGTTTGCCATGTCTCCGAAGATTTTATCTCGCATATTCAATTTGTTGTCATATATAAAGTTGGGTGGAAACGAACGATAATTTCGATTGATTTATGAATTGCATTTTCTTATGCATGATTGGTATGAATTATAAGGGATCTGTTTGGTTTAACAACGAAGAGTTTCATACACTCACGCCTGTAATCCCCGGAGGGGTAGGCAGAGGCGTAACCTGTACACCCACTTTTCGCCGAATTTCGGTCCCATAATGTGATAGGGGGCGAGCATATCGCCATACCGGGACAGATTCCAGACTCCGGGCTAATACTGAGAATTTCTAGATAGAAAAACCCAATATCACTTTACCCGACCCGGGGATCGAACCCGAGACCTCAGCACAGCAGTCTTAACGCATGCGCAATTACAACTGCGCCACCGAGGCAGACAACGAAGAGTTAATTTATATTAAACACAACAAACTATCCTTGTATACTATGTCAGAAACAAACATTAATCTATTCAAAATGATTGTAGCATTTCAAACTAATGTTAGTAGAGTAACAGTTAACCGTATAAGGCGAGTCGTGATACCACCGCTTATTTCCAAGTTCATAAAATTCATAAACAAATGAACAGGTTAGTTGTGTACGTACAAACGGACGGTAAGGCAACTTGCATTTTGTAGAATAGATAATCGCTTAAGGTAGACTTTCGATGGTCACTTCAAGCGTTAGAAGCTTCAATTACACAGCATTAAGGAAACGTCTGCATATTTGTACCGTGCAATATATGCATTATGCATGTATACGCTATTGGGTAGAGTAACTGGCACTTTGGCTTCTGATGCTTATCAAGAGCATCACAATGTCATCAGTGATGATGATATTTTTTATTTTATGGATCTAATAGGTTGATAAAATATTTATTTCTTTAACAAACTTAATACATTTAAGTAACAAAAATAAAATATCTATACCCGACAATGGAATCGTAGATCAATACAATCGTATACGTGCGTGGCTGTCTTGTTTGTCATAACATGGCGGATAAAATCCAGAAACATCGCTTATGGTATGGTCGTAAATGCCTCTGCCAGGTCGTAAATTGCCAATATAACTAAGATTCTTCTGTTATTGCAGGGTTTTTAGGGCGGAGGAGATCACTTAGCATTAGCTGAACCATACAATACCATATTAAAAACCTAACAAAAATAATATTCGTCATTCTCACATATTTAGCATACTGATCTCGCTATACGGTGACATTATTTAAGGAGCAGATAACAATCAAATACTGTAACTAGTCAGCGAATAAGGGTCTGCGTACATTAATCGATGCTGAATCTGCCGAGGCACAGAGTATAAGCCGATTGACGCCTATCGACTGTAAAGGTAGATTTTGAAATGCGAATAGAGAATGCGACGCGCGACGTAAGTCAGGCGACAGTGATACGTTCTCGAAACGTATCTATACTAGCGTTACCAACACCGAATTTCAAAAACTAGGGTTTTAAGTTGGACAAAACAGGGCCATTCAGTTAAAAGTAGGATGCGTCTTTGGTTTAGAACACTCGCTAGCCGTGAGGCCACCCATAATGTAAGGATTGCAGATTTTTAAATACAGGACCTTATGAAGGCGGTTTAAAAAACCAGGACAAGTCCTGGGAAAACAGGACGGTTGGCAACTCTAATCTATACTATAATGGCATACAGTATTCTCGGTATCAACGTAAGGATGCTATCAGTAAATCGGCAAACCATTATTTCGCCATCATACCGATCGACGCCGTTCACTCTTACCTAGTAAACATACAGTTTTTCTGATCGAGCGGATTCTATGTCGTTAAATGTGAGGAGACCCTAAACCCCCGACGGAATTAGCAATTCACTCTATAAATGGATAGTTCTTTTTACTGTGCTGTCCCGTTGCACTGTATTACAGATTATAAGCGCCCAGTTTGGAATTTGAAGCGATGCCGACTTGTTAAATTATTATCATTTGCATCAAGTTGTGAGGGAAGATAAGCTTGAATTTGCCGTTAGTTTGTAGAATTTTATGTTTACGATGAGAAGAGTAGGTATTCATGAAGTAAATCATATAATTAATGACGCTGGTAGTCACACCAGTGGGGACTTTTATAAGCAGAGAAGTCCGGTAAATTTTTATTAACAATGAAATAGCACTTGCAATATATTTCTCCTCCATGATAACCCAGAAGCGACGGTCATGTCAAATCGCGAATAGTCGACTTAGACACGAGATTTTGCAGTTGGATTTACGTAAACAATGACCTGGCGACATTTTTTTTATACCACGATGATGGCAAACAAGCTTTTTTTCAGTGCCTCAATAGGCAGGCGAGCAGACTGACCACCTGATGGTAAGTATTCACCGCCGCCCATAGACTTCTGCAATGCCAGGGCACAGCAAAGCCGCTGCCTACTGTTAAAAGCTTACGGCCCGGCTGATGGTAAGCGCTTACCGTCGCCTATGGACGCTTGCAACACCAGGAGCATCACATACGCGACTTCAAGTTCCACAGCCGACAACTCATCCACTACATACAGATTGTCAAATATATTTGTTAATGTTGCATACATATACAATTTACTCTTTTACTAAAATAAGACATTCAAATAAGAAGCACGTTTTAAAATCGTTAAATATACTAGCAAAATTCGCAGCGGTCTGGACGCTTTGTCGTGTCATGCCAACCGCGGCGGTGCGGGGAGCGGGCCAAAGAGCGTGGCATTGAGCGGGGGCGCGGCAGTGCGGTGAGGCGGCTGGGCCCGAGCGGGGAGGGGGCAGGGTGTAGCGTGCACAGACGCGTGCGGCAGGGCGGCGCGGGCGGCAGGCGGATCCAGTAGCGTTCGAACTAGCGTTGGGACTCGTCATGTCGTTCGAAGAAATTATAGCTCAAGTTAAAAACACGCCCGTAATATGGCAAACTACGCACCCCAATTTCAAGAAACGCAATGTTCTGAGCCGCACATGGGCAAAGATGGCGAAAACTTTGGATTTGGACGGTTAGTGTAATATTTTGTGTTCTAAATTCGAATTCACGCAGTGTTGCCAACGTAAGCCGTAACCGCAGTGCCATGTACACGTCACTTGATTTTTTAATAGACGGTTTAATTTGGCGCTGCAGGACGCTGCCGCATTTGGTCCACGCAAAATCAACCGCAATTATTTTAGTCTGATAACGTTGCTTAACCTTTTTTATTGTTGTGTACTGTTCGTTTTTATTATACCAATATTTCAGATAACATTTTTAATTCACCAAACATGCACACACCATTTCAATTCCATAAATATTTCGGGTCTGGTTTAACCATAAACGAACAATCACTCCTGGATACTTTCATAATAATATGCAATTTATAGTGACTTAGAGGGACGTAACGGCAACGTCCCCCAAAGATTGATTATTAGTGTATTGACTGCCATGCTAAGATAAAATAAGTCCAATTTAACTTACAGAAAACTACTTGAAAAAGCGATGGAAGCATCTCAAAGATCAATACAGAAAAGAGCTCAAAAAAGTACTGGCGAGCAACCAGCACAACCCCGACGAGGTAGAAGTCACATGGCACTACTACAACGACCTGAGTTTTCTTAGACACGAGATCCTTACAAGAAGAGAGAAGACAATACAACCAGAGGTCCAAGCATCAGAGGGTTCTGATACAGATCATGATAGTGACATCGACCCCACGGCTTCTAAAATAAGGAAACATTATGATGAAACGAAGACTGTACCAGATTATCAAGAAAGAACGGACGTGAGCTGGCAGAATGATGCAGATTATATGTTCTTGATGAGCATTCTCCCATCGATGAAGAATCTCACGGAGATCCAGAAACTTCAGTTCAGAGGCAAGGTGAATGATTGGTTGATTGAAGCGTACACTCAGAATTCTTTTGCGAATGAATATTCAGCGATCAATACGGACAGTAAATTCCATCTGCAGTGCGTTAGGAGAAGGCAAGATGGTAAAGAAAGTTCAGATCCTTTGAACGCTGAGTAAGAGTAGTTTTTGATCTAAGGCTAGGATCTAATAGTTTATAAAACATGTGCCAGATATATTTTATTTCTTCAAATTACCAATAGATTTGCTCACGATCCCGCTTGTATGTAAGTGGATTTCTTACAGAAGTCACTCTTATCAGAAGGAACTTAGCTTGCAGCACTTACGAATAATGCTGTTAAAGACACTTTGGCAATTGGTCTTGGGTCCTTGCGATACAAGCTTTGCTTAGTGCAAGGGCCAACGGCTACAAGTGTTTATTTTGCTACAACAGCTCTTGTAATTGTTATCATAAAAATGTTATTAGTTCGTAAGCAAACAGTTTTGTACTTAAATAAATAAAAAAAAAATGTGAAAGATTTTCAGAATCCATTTAGTAGTTCCAGAGATTACTCCTTACAAACTTGCAGACTTTACCTCCTTATAATTCTAATCTAAATTCAAAACTTAATGTTTATTATATTTTATTTAGGTAAATTAATGTCTACAGAGTATATTTTAATGAAGGCTTAGGCTGTTTTTCTAAGTTTAAGCCAGAATGTATTTTGAAAAAACTGTTATTTTGGCATTATTACACTAAAATGTTAAACAATTGCTAATAAAAATACATCAAACAATGAAAAATCTTTTATTCTATTCTTCTTCAAGACGTATTCTCTTCATGAACTTACATTTATTGTCGTCGTAATTTCCTGTATCTCGCATGACAGTGTTGCCGACATGAAAAATTGAGAGTTGTAAATTTAATTAAATTGATGCATTGGAAAGCGATCGCAATTCGCACGGGTTTTGTGTTGCGGCCAGTACGTAAGTGGGTGACCGACGGGGCGTGACCACAGACTATACGATTTTTTAACAATTGATCGATATGTCAATATATCAGTACAGTGAATGCCGCTTTTAATAAATGAACTCGATATAATTTTTATACCGAATCGATATATGGCCCTTACTTTCATTTAACACGAAAGTGTCGAGTTGTGATATTGGGTTAACGGGACGTGACTGGAAAATTTATTGTAGTGTAATTTAATGTACGACTGAATTCTGATTCTTGTCTCTAAGTGAGTATCAATCTGTTAATGTTACATATATAAAATAAATTAAGTGTAGGCTTAGGATGTCATTTTTTTTTGTGACTCGGTAGGCAGACGGGCCACCTGATGATAAGTAGTCACCGCCGCCCATAGACTTCTGCAATGCCAGGGCCGTTGTCTACCGTTAATCCCTCTAGTCAACTCTAGTGAATATGTATCTGGTTCTTTATCTATGGTCCATCTAGTGTATTGTTTAAATAAAGCAGTCGTCGATCGATGTTGGTCCATGCCCACATTCTCTGGTCGTTTTGATAATAAAATCTTCCGATGACACTCTAAAGACGACGCATTTTGGTTTTTGGCACGCGTTTTATGTACTTGCCAGTGGCAAATAAAATATTTTCAAGTTTTTATATAAATCTCGCCAAACACGTCAAAGTCAAGCAAAACAAATCATGCTCAATAAAGTGGTGACAAAACAACATGAAAAGACGTCACACCGCATCATCACTTACTCGAGAACTAATTTTCACCATTAATAATCGAATTAACACAAGTTTTAAGTTTTAGTGAAGCTTATGATTTTACTGCCTCGGTGGCGTAGTGGTAATTGCGCATGCGTTACGACTGCTGTGCTGAGGTCTCGGGTTCGATCCCCGGGTCGGGTAAAGTGATATTGGGTTTTTCTATCTAGAAATTCCTCAGTATTAGCCCGGAGTCCGGAATTTGTGCCCGGTATGGCGATAGGCTCGCCCCCTATCACATTATGGGACCGAAATTCGGCGAAAAGTGGGTGTACTCGTTACACCTCTGCCTACCCCTTCGGGGATTACAGGCATGAGTGTATGTATGTATGTATGTTATGATTTTAAAAATATTTAAAATAACTAGGCACATATTAAAAGTCATTGGGATAGTAAGATGAATCCAAGAAACAAACCAACAACTAACAAGTGAGGCAATCTCGCTGGCCAAAAGATCGCGTGCCTGCAGAGAAATTTGTTTTTGTGTTCTGTGTTGAAGTTGCATCACTAGACACAATAAAGCAACTCGTATCCCACTTACCACGTGTTTATTTTGTTTAATATATTAGGTAATATGTGCTGTTGCAAAAATATTTATTTCTCACGAAATTACGACCTTTTTGCATTGTCGGAAGACAATGACCTGAGTAATTCAAATGCTGCTCCTGTTACGGTTACTAAGTATGCATAAGTAGCGTAAGATATCTTTAATATTCTTTGTATTCTTTTGAGTTTACAAATGTATCCTCCTATTTTACGTGTCAAGCCCGAGCATTCTTTTGTCTTATGCCATTTTATTTTTCAAATTCCTCACTTTTTATTTAAAAAAAAACTAAAATAACCTGCCAGTCATCGGACCAAGAAGGCTCAATCAGCTGAGTGCCCCGCCATCTATTGTTCCTAACCCGTAATTACCTATGTTTTATAATCAAGAACTATGAGATTCTATGCTCTCACAACACCCAGACCCGAACCAAATATCTGTTTGTCACACAAACATTTGCCTCGGTGCGGGAATCGAACCCACGGCCTCCTTTATCACAGCTTCTCACCCGTTGCGCCACGGAGACTGTCAATCATTAAAAATAAATATACTAAAAACTATGAAACTTTACAGTATTTGCGTGAAATTGTCTCTGGGTAGTAGTTATACCAGCGAACGGGGGAGCTATCCGACCTTGATACCGTGCAGTCATTTGTAAACCTAGGATCCTTGATAGCCGCGGATAGTGACTGCGAAAGAGAAGTGATAAGAAGGGCTCAAATCGCAAAAACAGCGGTGAGGAGACTTGAGAAGATCTGGAGGAGTAGAGGAATCAGTAAGAGCACTAAATGCAAACTGATGAGAACTTTGATCTTCTCTATATTCCTCTACGCTTCGGAAATCTGGACTTTGAAGGCACGCATTCGGAGCAGGATTGACGCATTCGAAATGTGGTGCTGGCGCAAAATGTTGGGTATTCCGTGGACAGCGCGCCGCACCAATGTGTCAATTCTTTCCGAATTGAATATCAAATGCCGCCTATCGACCATATGCCTCCAACGGGTCCTCAAGTACTTCGGACACGTAGCCAGACGAGAACCCGATAATCTTGAAAAAGTTATTGTGGTAGGACACGTGGAAGGAAAGAGGAGCCGCGGAAGGGCACCGACCAGATGAACCGACACCGTGAAGGAAGTCTCGAAAAGCAGTATACAGACTTCCATCCGGATGGCCGAAGACCGTGCGTCCTGGAGAGCCTTGGTGAAGAAAGTGATGACCTCATATAGTCACGACCCTCAGTCATGAGGAGGCGACGAAGAAGAAGAAGTAGTTATACTGTACGCAGTTTTGTCGACTGGGTTGCTGCTACTGCTTCTCGAAAAACCGAAGTGAATAGTTAGTTGTGCTCTATACGATGACATTTCCCCAGTCCCTTTCCCAACCCTTTTTTTTTTTTTTTTTTTGGGGGGAAAAGCGATTTATCACTACCGCCCCGCCGGGGGGATGGCGGGACGGTTATGTTGGGCTCGCCGGCCTTACGACCCAGCGTTTAGCCGTCCGGGAGAGATGTTGACATCCGGACGACCGCTGGGCCGAGTCCCTAACAAATACCCTACACCGGCAATACCAACTAAAAACCCCGCGGTGGCCCTCTTCGGCGCATAAGAGACGGTCCCGGGCTCACGGAGCGAGAAGCGCCCCATTTTCGACCGAAACCGCCCCTGCGCGGTGCCGCCTTGCGGCCCGTCTCCAAGTGGGGGGGGCTCAGAAGCCCCCGCGCACCGAAGGACGCCCTCGGCGTCCACGGCAGCTACGAGGCCAACCACCCGCGCTGCCGTCATCCCGGGGTCGCCCGATGTGCCGACGAAGTATATACAAAATAAAACTATGTACAGACAAAATTTCGACACACCGGAAAGGGCGCTACGACAGCCCCCCGCTGCGCGCCCGCGACCCCCGATGCCCCTATTAGTCGCCTCTTACGACAGGCAGGGGATACCGTGGTGGGATTCTCCAAACGCCCCCAAACCACAGGGCGGGAGACGCCGGTCAGTCGTCAACCCGGCGCCTCCTCCGTCTCGACTGGCGGCGGGAGGGATCGGCTTGTTGTTCACGATCCCTCTCGGCACTCTCCTTCTGTGAGATGACGGCCTCACAGAAGAGGGCCACCGCACGCCAGGACCTCCGGCTGTCAACCATGGCTGACACCAAAGTCGGCAGCGAGAGGTCACCTCCGACGACTGCTACGAGAGCGCTGCGCTCTTCGTCCCAGGCTGGGCACTCCTCAATAGTATGTTGGGCCGTGTCACGCGGACAGTTGTCACAGTGGTGACACACGGCCGACCCTTCTGCGCCGGCTATGCGACACAGGTACTCGCCAAAACAACCATGGCCTGTGAGCACCTGTGTCAGCCGGAACGTCGCCGCGCCGTGGCGCCTGTCCAACCAATGGCTAAAGACAGGACGCACTGCCGCTACGACCCGCTGACCCGAAATCGGGTTCTCCAGCCTGAGACGCCACTCCTCCACGGCGGCTCTGCGGAGGGAGCCACGGATGGCCCTTTCCCAACCCTACCCTAACTCCCTTAAAAACTTTTGGTATTGTGGATGTGAATGATAGGAGATAATATCATGAGGTAGCTCACTTCCCGCTAATAACTATGTTTTAAAAAATTATTAAAGTTTTTTTTTCGTGTCCAATGTGTGCCGTTGTGTGAAGTTACCAAATATATTCTTTAGAACTGGTGTAACATTGTTAGGTAATGGTAAGCATTCCGAATGTAGTGTTGATTAACTAAAAATATATGATGTTTTTGTACAAGAATTACCCCGGTCTGACTTTGGATGTACACCGGGTAATGCCGAAACCCGACAAACTCTCAATAAATAGAGGTTTTCCAGTGTACGTACAAATTCTGCAGGCTTTTTTCGTAGTAAAGTAAATATTATGATTAAACTATTTTTTTCACAGGGACTATCCCGCCCACACACCCGCCATTGTAGCTCCCGTTTAGCCAGGATCAACAACGGCACGCATTTTTTTCGACACCGAGTAATAAAACTCGGCGAGTCTCTGGGAATGCTTTATAACTGTCTATATATCTGATAAAACTATTGCCAAATATTAAATGGCATTACGAATTTTAGAACTTAGAACCTAAAAGGCTCCAACCGGCGCGGCGGATGCCGTTTAGCAATTAGTCCATACCCACCTCTAGGGCTGTCGCTTTCGATACGATTTTAAATACATCAACAAATATAAACAATATTTAAAAAAAACTGTTAAACTATCCAACCATTCATAAATTGTAACAACTACACCTATGCTGGATAATCGACCCTTAATCGAAAATGATACTCATATAAATTGACCGCTACTTAAACGTACACACTTTTCAATATTTGCAATAGGACGATACTCAACAAGTCACATTCAAGTCCTTTTGGCCACAATGAAAAACTGACTAATTACTTATACAAATCCAGGTACAGGAAGAGCTCATTTAAGTAATGTTAAATAATAATATATTGAAGAAGAAGTTGAAAATCCCGAATACCTCATCTTTTTTGAGTAATAAAATCTTAAAACTAGTATGGTATCGCCCGTTTTATGATCCTTGAAGCCACAAATGCTGACCAACTATTTTTGCAGCATATATAAGTTTTTTTTATTATTATTCTAGCGCGGCAAACTGACCACACTGTACCTGATGGTAAGCGCAGTGCCGTCCAGATAGAGTATCAAGTAGCGAGAGACAGTCTATCTCCCACTACTCAATACAATCATGCCGGATTGCTGTTTAGCTTCATCACATTACGCCTAAAGTTATTTTAGTGCTTATTTTAGTGCAGAAGTTTATTTTAGTGCTTAAATAATCGGTTGACATTTTAGCAGGTGTTTTTAAAAAAAAGAGAATGACAACCCTACATAGGTCGAGTGTCGCTAAGTTGCACAACGCATCCGCCAGAGTCGACTTGTAAATAAATGTGTCAAAACGGATGCAGTTATTAGCAAACCTCTTTGGGAGTCAACGACCTATGGACTGTGAGGACTTATATGGTATATTTTAAAATACCTATTTGCTTTTAATTGCCTGCTTCCGTTGCGAGTAACCGACTGTGAAATAAGATTTGCGGGCTCGACACTCGTTTCGAGGCAAATGTTTTGCCATAAGTATTTATTTTAGGTTTGGGGAGGCGAAGTCTCTTAGTCAGGTCAGTATGACTGTGTCCATATCTTATTTATTCCATTACTAGATGTAGCCCGCGGCTCCACCCGCGTCTACGTTATTTTTGGAAGTAATGGTATACAATCCATAGAGGGATCTTAAGCTATTACACTTTTCTATATTTTGCGATCCCGTGGGAAGTGCAGTTTTCCGGGATAAAAAGTGGCCTATATCATTTTCTGATCCTTAAACAGCCACTATGCAAAAAATCATGTCGATCCCTTGCTCTGTCGTAAACTAAACTATCCCATGGGAACTGAACATTTTTCGGGATAAAAAGTATTCTATGTGATATTCCAGACTATAACCTATCAAATCTGTGCCAAATTTCAACCAGATACGTCCAGCCTTGTAGCGTAATTGAGTAACAAACATTCATCCATCCATCCAAAGATTCGCATTTATAATATTAGTATGATAATATTAATCATTATCGCTGTGCTATTGGGCAAGGGTCTCCTCTACTAACGAGAAGGATTAGGCCTTAGTCCACCTGACCTAATACGGGTTGCTAGAATTCATATACAAAATTCTGAAGGATGAAGGCATGATGGTTTCCTTAGGATTTCGATTGGCAAATTAGGTCCAGTGTGGTCACTTTGCCATGGCAGAAGAAAAATGCCACCACCATTGCCATTTACCGGATGCAACAGTTAGGGCATACCCAAATATGTATTTAAACTTACTTTACCACTAACATTATCGTTAGCGCCATACCAGTGAATAAAGTAACTAAATAAGAAAACCAATTTTGAGTAGGTACAAGCGAAATGCTATTTAAAATTGGAAGCTGGCAAACGAGTAAGAAGGGGTAAATGAGTTCCATATCACCCATATTATCAAATGGAAGCGTTGCCGATTTATAAGGAAAAGAACCATTATTTTTCTTTATATCAAAAGCAAATACATTTCACTTTCTAAACACATTAAAGGTTTTCCAACCAATAGGGCAACAGCAAATATTTGCTTTCAACAGTTTCACGATTACGTAAAAACACATTAACAACTAACCTAAAGCGATACAAAGAAAGTGTAAACACCACCTAATATTAGGCAAGGCGCACACGGAAGCGCAGTTCGTTGCGGGTGCGGCTGCGCGGGCGCATCGTCGCGCACAACGCGATGGGACGGCCGCATTCCGTATGTTGATACGGTAGGCGACGCACGTGCCGGCACCCACGTTCAAACGTTAATTGTACAAACAAATTTTTAAACGACGTTTTTTACAGCTAAACCTTAATTAGCTTTTGTTTGCTCAGTACCGGTGCTTGACACATTGGTCTATTTGGCCGGTTGGACTAAAGTTTGAATGCACGTATGAATACCATTCGTAATTATCAATGAGTTTATAAACGGATTTTATTTATTGCCACGATTTAGAAATGCAACAAAATTATATTTCCTTCAAAAGAATCCAATAATTACCACTAAATCTAACGCCAATTGTTCCACAGTGGCCGGTGCCTAGACTTCTGTATTTGGAGCTTTGAATAACAGATTATGTCTTACCGAGCCGATTGTATAATTAAAGATAACAATGTAAGTACACTAATTGCTCAACAATTACATAAATTTGTTGGGTAGATATTTATCCGCACAGCTGCCCACACAAAGGGTGTGCACCTTAAACCGTAGCGTTAATTGTCTAGTGCAATTCAAGGGACATTACTGGTAGGATAGCCCCCGGCCTCCAGTAGCTTTAACGGTTTAATACATAGAACCTTTGGAATTAAAATATATATGCTTTACTCCGAGCTAATTAGATCCTAGTGTGATCCTAGATAAAATCCATACTAAATAAATATAATATAAATCCGAAAGTAAGTCTGTTTGTTTGTTTGTTTGTTTGTTACCTCTTCACGACTAAACGGCTGAAGGGATTGTAATGAAATTTGGTAAGGGAGAAGATTATATCCTGGAGAAGGACATAGTCTATATTTGTACTCAAAAAACAACCTTGAAAGGGGTCAAATAGGAGGTAAAAATTTGTATGGGAAATCCATAATTCCTCGACTTAGAGAGAGAGAGAGAGAGAGAGAGAGAGAGAGAGAGAGAGAGAATCAACACAAGGACAACTCCTTGGATTGTATACTTCTGGTCCCGAAAATAACCTCAACAGCTAGTAATAAATAAATAAATACAGCCCTAACAGTCACACACATAGTTCTGACCCCACACTAGGTAAAACTTGTATCGTGTGTATCAACAACTACGAGAGACCAGGTTCCCACAACACCTAGACCCGGAAATCTGTCTGTAACACAAACATTTGTCTTAGTGCGGGAATGGAACCCACGGCCTCTGGTTTCAAAGCCGGGTTATTGCCAGTTGCGCCACGGAGGCTGTCAGATTGTCACAATGACGATCTAGTATAATTTTTCAAAAATAAAGCGTTGTTTTATCCAGTGTGATTGCTGCAGCATGACCGGCATCGGTTACAGTCTCGGTTTTTTCTCACAGAAAATTGAAGTAGTAAGGTTTCTGGTTCTCCAAACTCGGCAACGTATTTATGATTCCTTTAGTATTGTAACTTACACGTTTGCCAGGTTAGCAATAATTTACTGGAGCTTAAATGGAGCGGGTAGGGCTTACAACAAAAATATTTCAAATGAGTTTTGTGTTTCCTATGGCCAGTAAGATTGTCGGATGCCCCATTAATCCTCATCCCTTTGTTTATAGATCATAGGCGAGGCTATCCTCATGCTATATAGAAAATCAATAGAAAGCATTAAATCTACGAAGATATAACTCATTTACTAGTTGAAGATCCAGTGAATACTATTTCGGAATTATTAAAAGCATATCCTTGGTTGAGTATATTACCTAATATAAATAGATTTATAGAATATAATTGAATTTATAGCATGACAAATAAGTTACGTTTGCAATTTCGCAACATGTCATCCACTTCTAGGCCTTGTAGGGCGTCCTTTAATCCAATATTGAGTGGGGCTTCGCTGTGACGCAAACTCGGACTAGTCTAGATTGCTTCCAGAATGTTCGGTAAAACCATATGGTCAAAGAACATTCGGAAACAGCTAAGTTATATAATGACGCAAGGCGTACTTTGGTCACATTGCTGTCGACGACCACATAATTTAGATATTTTTTTTGTGGTAGGCAAAGTGGAAGAGATCCCTAGGCCTTAACTTAGCCGCTGCTGACATTCCGCCCTACTGCTCTAAAAAAAGCAGGTTTAAATGGAATCAACTCACAGAACTAGCAGCGAGAGCCTTTCAAGCACGCGACCTTCAGTAAAGAACTAGCGACAAAGACGTAAGGCAGACTAAGCTCGCATAGTTTCAAATCTCAAAATAAACTCATCAGTTAGTGATAACTCACAAGACGTGTTTTCAAAAGACAGTGGTCGACCCGTTCAAGTTGTAGAACATATATCTCAATAATCTATCACTTTATTTTAAACTAGAATGTATCAAAACAAAGTATAGCCTATATTTGGGATAGTGCAATTTTCTATTAGTGGAAGAAGTTAGAATTGGTTCAGTAGTTCCAGAGATAACCCTTATAAACAAACAAACTTTACCTGTGAACATAAAGTATAGATAGACATGCCTTGCAAATATTACAAAATAGAGTACTAGCTCCAGCAATGACCCAAATTAAAATGATTTCCGAAACTCGTCATTGAACCACTTAATTCTTTTATTATGGTTATAGCGCCTAAAGCGACCGCCCACATCTTCCGGCGACTGCTAAATGAGGCAACAACAGTTGCTGTTGACTTTAAATTATAATGTAACACGAAAACCAATTACGACCCTCAGATAAAAACAAAGATATACTAACATAAACAAGATATAGAAATTGGGAAAAAGATTTAGGATGTAATTAGAATTATAAAGATATAAAGTTTCTGATTTGGATGGTATGGTATGATCTGGTAGGGAATAAAAGATCACCAATAGAAGCTATTTTATCCATAAGTGCTAAAAGCTAAAGTAGTTTTTCGGTATGAATTCTGTACAGATGCGAGTCTGCGTGAAAAAGCTATTAATTGACAAGCTGCGACTGCATGTGATCAAGTTATGTAATAGTGTAGTTGAGCAAAAATAGGATTACCTAAGTAAAGGTAAGAGTTCAGAGCGTGAATAAAGACTGTTGAAAAACTTATTAATATTGGATTTAGTTATGATATATTTTGTCGTATGCTACGCATGTCTGTATTTAAGATCTGGTGATGATGTAAAGTACTTATTCAATAAAATTATTTTATGGATCCTGTTTATTTGATTTCTATCAAATCCTATTTAACAGAAAGCCATGTAATTTTGGAGACGACGGATATTCGGCGGGTCTCTAAACAAATCATTACAATACCGATCAAAATTATCTAACGTCAATTGCCATCGATTGTCGCCGATTGTTATCGATAAAAATGAACAGAGGATAGAGATCAATGGACAATTTGTCTCAGTGGTCAGTCAGTGGGCGTTGTGAAATACAACTGGCAATTTGAATGTTTATATAACACCAATTTATTATGCATCAATTATTTAAATTGGTTATATGTAACGGTTCGCTGTTTATATTCCGAACACCGTTAATAAAGAATTATTAGAGATGCCAAAATGGTATTAGAAACTGTGATTGGATTTACGGAAGTAGAAAGACCCATGGATGATATTCTAAGGGCGCCAAAATTCCAATCAATACATTTCGACCTGCAACCTCACTGCCTCGTGGTGGAACCTATGAAACAACACATGGGCATTAGTGACCTCGGTCACCGTTTTAGAGGATCGGCTGCACGTGCACGTAGAGAAAGGCTCTCTATGATTCAGGCACAACACCTGAGTGGCAAGATTATCGGTACATGTGCGCCAGTGCAGGAGACAACTCTTTGGATTGTATACTTTTTCTCTCAAAAATAACTTCCACGCGGGCTGAGCCGCGAGCAACAGGTATTTGTATTATAAAGAGGTAAAGTTTGTGAGTTTGGATGTAGGGGCTAATAGAACTACTGATGTAACAGAGATAAAATATTCATCAATTGAATACTATTTGATCAGTGAGTGCAAATATATTTTTATGTGGATCTAAATTATCAAAGAGGTAAGTAAGGCTTTCGCACCTATGAAATGACTTGATCCTTTTAACATGACTGGAGACTACAGCGAAGTCATAGCCCAGTATGTGATATATTCTATTGACCTACTGGAGACTAGAAGGCCCACTCTCGTGATTATATAGAAAATACCATTACAATCGGTCTGGGCGTGATGAATGTCACAAATGGAATACAACGTCAATTGTTTCAAAATATCATTCCAATGATCGTGACATTGAATTGAATATGGACTGAAACTTGATAAAAGATAAAACGCATATGACACACGCATGAATACTATTTTTTAGTTAATCCATTTAAGCTCAGTTTGGTCAACGATCAGTCGCAATGTCAAATAAATACGAGACTGAGTACTCAGATATCAGCGTCCTTCCATACATTTTAAATATAAAACCTATTTTTGTTCTGCCTGACTGCCTAGGTGGCGCCGTTGTAATTGCGCATGCGTTATGACCGCTGTGCTGAGGTCTCGGGTTCAATCCCCGGGTCGGGTAAAGTGATATTGGGTTTTTCTATTTAGAAATACTCAGTATCAGCCCGCAGTCTGGAATTGAGCCCGGTATGCCGATAGGCTCGCCCCCTATCACATTATGGGACCGTAATATGGCGATAAGTGGGAGTACGTGTGACACGCCTGCCTACCCCTTCGGGGATTACAGGCGTGAGTGTATATGTATGTATTTTTTTTCAGGGGAGATTCTATTCGCCTTAAATCTTACGTCAAAAATGACATCCCCAATTGACATAAAGGTACACCTATAGACTCCATAGAAAATCAGCACGTACACTGGATGCCATATTGCGCGCGCGACAGCTGGATAAACCGCCGCGGACCCAAGCGTGGGAAATTTAAAACCGCCTCGTGGACAGTTTATTATTTCCTCCCTAGAAGATCACTTTGTGCGTTTATTTATTAAAACGCAATGGAATATAAAGTGTCCCTCATGAGCGAGATATGGGGATGTAATGTGCGGGTGAAATAACATTTGAAATGGAGGGAAATAGAACATAATTTCATTTTACGAGATTATTATCTGTGTTGTGTGACAGTGTATATGAGTATCATTTAGAGTTATTACTGTGTAATGCGTATTTTATGTGACATAAAAGTGTGAATATTCTTCTATTTTCTATTTCTATTTTCATAATTGTAGCTTAAGCTTGTTTACAAAATACACCCCACCCAATGGTCACACACATAGTTCTGACCCCACACTAGGTAAAACCTGTATCGTCGGTATCAACAACTATGAAGAAATACGGTCCCACAACACTCAGACCCGAAATAAATATCTATCTGTCACACAAATATTTTTCTCGGTGCGGGAAACGAACCCACGACCTCTCGTAAGTTACGGTCTTGTAAGTTGATACATGCTACATTCATCAGAGATGTAGGCTGACCAACAAGTAGGTCAACCTTGACATCTTCAGTGGTTCCAATGTTAGAGTATAAAATTCTATTTCCAAAAGTTTCTCATATAATCCACACCATAATACCAAAGAGCCCAGAAATCTACCCGATCCTATGAAATATGTTTATTAACGACCACTCAAATATTTAAATTTATAATTCACGTAAAAATTATGCCGAATAAAGACTACAACACATAACTGTCAGCGTCAATCAGAATAGAGACGTCGGCTTAAATAAAATCATTTATAAACACCAATAAACACAGTCTCCGTGGCGCAGTGAACGGGAAGGCCCCGGGTTCAATCCCTCAAAAAAAAAACTTATATGATCGTAACAAAAATCGTGTCTTAGTATGGGGTTAATACAATATTAATATAACGATGAAACAGAGCGTAACACGCCCGCTCTGTTTACAATTAAACGCGACTTGTGTAATTTCTCAAAACAAATACAATATGCCCCAACAAGAATCGAACTCGCTACCCAATATATATATATATATATAGTATATAGGTCGAGTTAATTATCTATTCATAACTCGATTAGCTAAGGCCGCGCCCACACCAGCAGATTTCCGCATCTCTTATTACATTAGATAATTTGCGTTTGCATATGCATATCAGCTTTGTGTGTAGGAAGCTAGAACACACAAAGACTTACGAGTGAGACTTGAATTTGAAGGTACGGATGTCTTTAAAGGCTTTTATTACCTATCACTTTATTGACCAATTAGATTAAATTCGTAATTTGTGGAATTACCTTAGATAGGTCTTCAGTCAAAAAGCACTTAAACTCTAACATCTCAACTCTATGTCAGTTTATACGTTAACTAATGATAATTAACTGTCTGTTCTCATATTAGGATCTTTAAGTGACATTTATTTAGCTAGTGATTTTCTAAGGTTTTCTTTGGAATTTTTTATCAGCGAAAGATCTCTCACAATACAATTTCATCTGTTCAACACCTAAATGAAATAAATCGGCATCGAACCTACGACCTCCTACCCACTATACCATACACGTCTAATAGCCACAACACTAGTTTGGTACTTAACAACTGAACCTGTCCCGGAAGCGTAGGCGCGACATTCAGCGCTAAGTAGCGGGGTATGACAACCTGTCTTAGAATCCAGTCCAGTGGCTTCCAAACATTATCCCTGTAATAATTTCGCGACTTGGGGTCTATATCAGTTGGCGGCCAAGAGTGATGAATACTAAACATACCATCTACGATTTACACACATAGTTACCCCACAATATAGAGTCTTGTGTCGTGGGTATCAATACGAAAGATTTCATTCCTAGAGGAAACAAGTATTTATCTCGGTGCGGAAATCGAACCTACAACCTTCTGTTTCATAGCCGACTACGCACCCACTGTGCCACGGAAGCTGCCATACTATAAGGTTCAAATGATGAACGTTTACTGATATTTTGAAGTGGTAGAGCCACGCTGTAGACATATTTGTCTACAGCATGAATGGGCCGGCTCGACCGGGGTGGTACCACTGTCTCACAGAAAACCAACGTAAAGTGACAGTTTACTGTCGCGTTTCGTATGGTAAGTGAGATATCCGGAGGCCCAAATTCCCCCTTCCCTTCCCTAATCCCTATTTTTGTCCTTTAAGGCCGACAGCGCATACATGATACTTTCGGTATTGTGGATGTCCATGGGCGGTGGAGATCACTTAACATCAGGTGACCCACTGGCTCGTTTATCGGACTATGTTATAAAAATATATATATATTTAGAAGGTGGCATATCGATCGTATATGCGGCGGCACACAGCCCATCACACCCGATGAATAGCAAAGACGCCAGCCTGAATCGTGGTACTTAAAATTACATGAAGATTAACATAAATACAAGCTCCAAATATCAACGGTTGGAGGGCCGTGGCCGGTCAGGCATAACACCCACCTGACTGGAGATCTCTCCCTTCGCTAGAGGAACACTATCACCCGTTCCTCTACATATTTACTCATTTATAAACTAACGTCTACAGCGCCACTTACAAACCATCCGTAAACTTAACACCACAGTTTGAGAAGCGCTGGCAATCATTATAATTTGTATTGATATGCGAGCAGCCGACCGCCTCGGGTACACGATGTTAAGATACCAGAGATTAATAAATCAGCTGTGAGTGCTGTTTAAGCGCTTAATTACTACGGCTGTTGAGGAAATGGCGAGATTTTTATGTACATCATACTTGTTTCTATGTTCGCTAGTGCCAGTTAGATGTAGAGATTGTCCATTTTATTACATGAGTAATGAATATGCACAGAGGTCTAACAGTTAATAAACACATGAAAACTAGTATTTTCTTATCTTGGGGGATTATATGTTAAGTCATATAATGGCCATGTTTTTTATTGGCTTTAATTTAGTTCAAACTGGAACAAAATCGACCTCAGTGTTATCAGAAGGAGTTTCGCATACGAGAGACCTATCCCATGGACCTACCCACAATGGGGTTTGCCCTATCCCCAGCCATAACATAAAGCTAAAAATTATTCATTAAGTAAAATTCTAAATTACTAAAAAAGTTTGAAAACGAAATTTAGCCGGAATTTGCTATAACGCAAACTTATTGTGGAAATAAGGAAAGGAAGGTACTTAATAAAAACACATTTTCATATTTCTACTTATTTCCTTACATTAGCCCCATTCTTGAGGTACAGTCAGCAGCAGAAGTCGCTAAACAACCAAGGTGTTCATATAGTACTACACACTCAAAGTGACCAAAATTATCTACACACCAAAAGTTTCTAAATGTTGTGAGCATTCAATCTGTCAATTATAACTGAGCACATACATTGTCAAATATTTAGTAGCAAACTGAAGGCCGTTGTTATGATAAACAATTTGGTATCTAAGCAGATTTCCTTAACAAATTAAGAAACACGAATAATAAATTCTATTGTATATGTATTTAGACTCATAATTGTTTGGAATTACATGACATTACTATAATGCCATGATTTGTCAAATGGGTTTATTTCATCAAATACTAGTCAAGTATTGATTTCATTCCTTGTATGACGTCAGTGACGTATCTTTGTTTCGAATTACTTGAATACTATCAAAATTATATGAAATCAAAATAAAATATATCCACTGATATCTTTTCCCACGCGTACGATTCATACAAGTGCTCCTTAATCACCTGCCAAATCCAAAGCGAAATAATTATGAATTATATTTTAAAGATATAGATATCATAGCTTTCATAAATTCGTTTTGTATTATTATAATGTTAACATAATGTAACTTAAGATGTTTAATTATGTTTTTTTTTGTAAGATCTAAATTACTTTTTAAGATTCTCGTAATGTAGCATTAAATTATCCACATTTTTTTTTTTTCTCCTTACTATAATGAGCTTGGTCGAAATTCGACTATGCCGCTCCATAAATCCACAGCTTATATGTCAACTACTAAATGTTAATACATTTAAAATATTTTTCAATTAAAATTTTGGCCTTTTTTGAAATTGAATCAGAAATTTCTATTATGTCAGCTGAGCTCACAGCTCTGGTTGAAGCATTGTCATACACGGACTCAATTTCTCACAGTAATATTGTAATTTTCACAGACTCAAAGAGCTCCTTGCAACACATTGCTCGTTGTACTTCTACTTTTCGGGGCATTTCATCAGCGTATAGAGTTTTAGATGCAATATGTTTAATGAGAAATAAGAATAAAAATATTAAGTTGCAGTGGTTACCCTCTCATATTGGTATTCATGGAAACGAAACTGCAGACCAGTTGGCTAAAGAAGCGGCTACAGAGGGTATTTCATTATTCCCCATACCTCATTACTCCGATTCATTGATCAAAGTTAAGATTTATTGCAGTAATTTGTGGGAAGAGTATTTTGACAAACGCTCACGGGATAAAGGTATTTGGTACCGTACTATAGAACCTGAACCGTTACAATCTCCAAGGATTACTGAATGTGTTTTACAGAGACGTGAGCTGGTAGTAGCGATGAGACTCCGCTCTGGACACATTCCCACAAATAAGTTTAAGTTTCTAGTTCATGCTTCAAGTTCGCCCAACTGCAGCGCTTGCGGATTAATTGAAGATGTTCATCATGTTTTGTTGGAATGTGCACGGAGTGGGCCACATTCTCGATCTTTAAATATCGGGAATTATATTCAAGATTTAGTAGTTCCAACTTCAATTATCCACATTATTAAAAATTTCATGCATGCCTTTGATCGGTATGGTTACATTGTATTTTAAATAATTAGTTTAACAATATGTAAATTGAATTAATATGTAATCATTCTGTTGGTGCGCTAAAAAATAAAAATAAAGTGATTCGGTTTTGCCTTCTTCGTAAGTAATCTTTACTGGCGGACCCACATGGAATGTATCAATCTCTAATTAATCTCAGAAATATTCTTTTGAAGTAAAAAAATATTAAAATTATAAAAATTTCAAATCGCTGTGGTTACTTTTTTCATTTTGGTTTTTTTTATATTAGTACGTGTGTTAATACGCTTGTATGCATCTGTGTTGTAATAAAGCTGACTCGCACGTTACTTTCTCAAATTTTAGGTTTTATTGTGTTATTATGTGTTAATACGCGCGTATGCGCCTGCGTATTACAAAGCTTACTCGTATGTCACTTTTCTGAAGTTTTTAGTTTTTTATGTTAGTATCTGAATGCGCGTTTGCGCATGCATATTAAAAAGCTTACTCATAGGCATACTAATGCCATCGATTCCTTTTCTAAGCCAAAGACCAAAGAGCATCAAAATGAGCAGATGCGACAGTTCATTTCAATTTTTGAGGAACTATTCTGGAGATTGAAGAGTTGTGTATTATTATTATATAATTTAATTTTATTACCCAACAGTGGCAGAGCCCACAATAATGTATTTCGTCATCATGTATTTTGTTGAAACAAATTACTTTTATTTTAAACTTTTGTATTTACAATTATTTAGGTGACTCAAAGTGAGGTATTATTGGAGCCACATAAATAAATAAAAATAATTTAAAGTTTAAATTTTAGTGGAAAATAAATAAATCACTTTAAATCTATACTTATATATAAAGCTGAAGAGTTCGTTTGTTTGTTTATTTGAACGCACTAATCTCAGGAATCACTGGTTCGAATTAAAAAATGTTTTAGTGTTGGATAGCCTATTTATCAAAGAGCGCTATAGGCTATATAACATGACGCTATGACCAATAAGAGTGGAGCAGCAATAAAAAATGTTAATGAAAAATTTATTCCTTTTGAGAGCTTTCGTTGTGTGCGCTGCGTAAACGATTAAATTTACGTAACAATGATGTATCACGGAATTGTTCCTCTTAAAAAGTTCTAAAAAAAGGCCGCGACAGCATATGTCTAACTTTTCGGTTGGCTCACGGACCTTTTTAATGGTTATCGAATTTGTTCTGAAACTATTGTATTATTTGGGAAGGGGTTTTTATAAACATGGTATTAATCCTTATCCAAATAAATACTTTAAATAATGTGACAAATCACAAGTATTTAATTTTGAACGAAGTTACGTCTCTTACGTTATTTGATTTCAATGAATATATTAGGAGATATAACAGTTTTAAAATATCTCCGCAACAAAATTAATATTATTGTTTGTATGATTGTTTGTTACCTTTTCATGCCTAAACGGGTGAACGATTTTATGAAAATTATGAAATTCAGCAGAGGGATAGATTATATCCTGGGGAAGGACATAGGTTATCTTTTTAACCAACTTCAAAAAAGAAGGAAGTTCTCAATTCGTCGGAATCTTTTTTTAAATATGTTCCCCGATTACTCGAACACGCCTGGACCGATTCGAGAAATTAGTTTTTTATTTAAAAAGGAATACTTCCCAGGTCCCACTGGCACCAAGTCAGAATCTGATGATGGGATCTCAGAAAAATCGAGGGCAACTCTCAAATTTTATAGGGACGCATAATTTATTTTTCATTGAAGTCGGTGTACTTTTCACGAATTAAAAACTTTTACTTATGTCTCAAAAAAATATCTTGAAGGGGGTGAAATAGGGGTTGAAAGTTTGTATGGGAAAACCGTAATACCTCAATTTAGGGATCTGGAAAATCAAATTTAGGCTTTTGCTAAGAAATTAAGAAATACCTACGTGTTTCAACGTTTTTACCAAATCATCCCTTATTATATATTAACTTATGAGGTATTCTTCAAATGTAATTTAAAGCTTCAGGCACAACACCTGAGAGTCAGGACGATCGCTATTGGTGCCTCAGTGCAGAAGACAACTCCTTGGATTGCATACTTCTGCTCCCGAAAATAACCTCCACGTGGGCGGATCCGCGAGCAACAGCTAGTATTGTATAAAAACGTTTATTTTATAACTAATTTCCTTGAAACAAAATAAATTTGGTTAATTTATGATGTTGAGTAGTAGAGCTTATCGCCGGATCTACCTTTTTTATTTATAATTATTACTAGCCCTGTATTAAACATTGTCCTACTGCCAGCAGTGGTTTAGGGGTTAGGCCTTAGTTCAGCACGCTGGCCTCATACGGGATCTACCTTAGCCTCAAGTTATTACAGTAGATTTATTGTCATTTTTGGAAGTGTTTTTACAATAACGCTGTATGCGTCCTGACATTTCTACAAGCGGGCACTTACTCCTTTAAAAAAGAAAAATAGGAATTGTATAAAAATTATGTGGATAAACAACACAAAGAATGTGAAATAATACAATTCATCCTTCAAGTGCCTATTTTGCACCCTCTGATCGATTGATCTATGCCTGTTAGAAGCGTGATAACTCCGTCCCTTTTTGGGGACAAACTAATGGCCAATTTTGTTGTTAAAAATAGACTCTCCCATATTCAGAAGTGAAATTAATTAATTATGTCATTTACCTTACATACTATTAACAGTTGCACTGTACATCAATTTAAGGCTGACTTGTTCGGGAATGTTGCTACAAATAATTAAAATTTATTCGACACCGAAAGATGCATTGTGGCGTGATTACTTCGGTAGCATGAAGCAAAAATTATTACTTTTTAACCGACTTCAAAAAAGGAGGAGGTTAACAATTCGTCGGAATCTTTTTTTTTATGTATGTTACCTGATTACTCGAAGACGCCTGGACCGATTCGAGAAATTCTTTTTTGTTTAAAAGGGTATACTTCCCAGGTGGTCCCATTGGCACCAAGACAGGATCTGATAATGGGATCTCAGAAAAATCAAGGGCAACCCTCAAATTTTATAGTGACGCATAATTTGTTTTTTATTGAAGTCGGTGTACTTTTTATGAATAAAAAAACTTTTACTTATCAAATAAAAATAAACCGCCTTCAAAAAACCCAGACACAAAAAGCAAAAATAATTGGTTACATTTAAATCAATTAATTACAAACAATTTAAATCAATTATTTTTGGAGTCGGCGCCGGTATTGTTTTTTTTACTTTTAGATTCATAAAAACCAAGTATGGATCAATTTTATATTTTTTGTATGCCTGATTATTCTGTTTTTTTTCATGTTTGGGCTGGATATATATACACGTCGAATTGAGAACCTCCTCTTTTTTTGAAGTCGGTTAAAAAACACTATATTATTATATATAAGATATACATTAAACAAGTTTAGTCAGAAAGGGTTTACTAAGCCGCGACCATAAAGTTTCGGTGACAAGGATTACAATCGTGAATATCACATCTCTTAAAGGCAATATTTTTATTTTCATACAAAGATCAAATATTATTTATTTTTATTTTAAATACGCACAACCCTGTACGTATAGGTTAGAGAATTAAATCAATTCCTACTGTGAAGATTTGTTTACAAATATTTGAAAATCGAGTGTGTAGATCATTTTGACGCAATGGATGCTCACGATAATTTGACTACTTTTGTTGTGTAGATGTTATTGATTTTCTTGGGTGTATAGAATTATTTGAACACATGATGTGCTCATATATATCTGCTGCTGACTGTACTAGGCCCAAGCTACTAATAGAAAAATGAAGCTCCTTTTAATCTTTACGACTTACAGTAATTAATACCCATTTTCATCTATTAAATCAGCCTTTAAACAAATATGGTAATGAAAAATAGCCCACTAACGGCACTGGAAACAGTTAAAGCAATAGAAAACACATAAAACAGCAATAAACATCGCGTGCGCATTAATTTCAGACTTTCCCTTCAAAAAGACATTTACGAGGTGCCCAGTGTTTTATATCGCGACTGCACTTGCAAACGTGACGTGGTAACGAAGTGCGAACAGCTTCGGGGCTTTGTATACTAGTCCCGGTTCGAGAACTGTTTCGTACAAATTGTTTGTCCCTATTAGGATGTCTTTGATAATTGTTTGGCATAGTTTGTGGGTTTGTAGCGTGTTTAGATAATATAATACATGTTAGAAGGGCACGTTGCAAGTAAATGCGCTTGTAGGGAAGGCTCTGCATTAATAGAGTCAATAACATTTAATCTCGGCTGAAGTAATGAATGTACAATTAATATTATAAATAAAGTATACCAAGCAGCGATAGCCTAGTTGGTTGCGGTACGGACTGCCAAGACGAAAGTCGTAGGTTCGAAACCCAAGTGGCATACACCTCTGACTTTTCTAAAGTTATGTGTGTATTAAAATGGTAATTATCACTTGCTTTAACGGTGAAGGAAAACATCGTGAGGAAACCTGCATACCTGAGAATTTTTCGAAGGTATGAGAAGTCTGCCAACCCGCATTAGGCCAGCGTGGTGGACTAAGGCCTAACCCCTCTCATTAGTAGAGGAGGCCAGTGCCCAGCAGTGGGACAATGTTTAATACAGGCTAGTATTAGTATTATACCAAAGAAACGATTGTTTTTTAAACTCTTTTAAATGAATTCACCATGAAATGAACTATAAATCAAATATCAATACAAATGGGATACTTCAAATAAGAATATTTTATAGTAAATAAGTGTTTAAGCAAGTTAATTTTTAAAAGCAACGCTACCATGATTTATATAACAGCAGGTACCTCTTCTATAGAGCAAGCTGAAGCAAACGTCGCAAGCCTTTGCCCTTCTGCAGCGACGTCAGAACACTTCCATGCCCGTTTTAGACACTTTACTTAGGGTACCTGGGTGTCGCTGGTATTACTCAAAAACTTCAATCAACAATCAATTTTATTTGTAAGCATAGTAAGTTTACAGGTGTTATTGAAATACATAATATATTGTTCACAATGCTTTGCCGTTGCGTCAGCGTACAAATATATTAGTTTTATATTGACTATAACATCACAATTCAATTCTGGATTTCCTTCCATTGATCGTACAACAAGGCTCGCACATGCTAAAGATGTACAATTATGTACATATTAACATTCATGCGTACCTCTTAAATATCGGTGTCTATTAATATAAATATTTATGAATGCCACGGGTGAAAAAACAAGAGATTTGTTACTGATAAGGGCGATGGAATTTATACCCAGTTTAAAAACCACGCAGGCTGTTAGCGGTGGTGAAAAATTGGGAAATACGGTATAGTGAGGCATGGGACCAATACACATGAGTATACATAGTTTTCTTAATGTCCAATATTAACTTTTTAAGCGATCCAAGAGATGGTTGTAACTTGTAACTAAGACTTGGATCCAATAGTCTTATTTATGACGAGCTATGTTAGAGTTGCTATTGCCGTTGATGGTTGGATGTTGACAATCAAGTTCAGAGTAGAAGTATGCGCCAAACTATTGCCTCCGTATTTTGTTTTGAGTAAGAAATAAAAGATAGCGAAATAAATCTACGAACATATTACAGGCTCAGATTCTCCATTGATGTTGGAAGTTTAATAAATGTATAGCCGGTTTACAAAAAGTCCAGAAGGTATACAAATATAACATGGAGATGCACCAATAAAAGATTGACACCTTTAACAAATTTCACTCTAAGAACACAACGCACCCACAACTCATTTCGTTTGCAGTAAGATTAAAAACTGAATATTACTAATCTTAATTTAAACATTAGTCGATCTCTGATTAAAAAAAACAGATTTTCCGGTGAGTTCCAACCGTTTATAGATTAACGGTGCCTTTGCGCCAGCATCAAACGTGTTAATAGGCTGTATGGTTCTAAAGACTGAGTGTTTTCGTTCGGAAACATTCGTCGACATTCGGATCGCGTCGGCCACAAATATGGCGAACGTTGGTTTTTATCGCCCGCAATTAAATACGACAATTTATTAATATTTAGCAAAAAGTCTCATTATTTGTATAATTAATTAGTGTTTAAGAGGCTGAATGCGGTTTTGCAAGCTGTTAACCGGCATACGTGGCTCAGTGGTTGAAATGAACATTGTACGGAATCTATGAACCATCCTAATCAAGAGAGTTTATGTTCAATATGTTATGCAATAAAAAACACCAATAAGACTCATTCATTATGGACAAGGATAGAAAACCTGTAAAGGCTTTAGTTTAAAATTAATAATAAATAAATGACTCAGACTCAGGGCTCATACTGAGTATTTTTTTTTTTAGTGCCTCAATAGGCAGACGAAATTTTCTAAATAGAAAAACTCAATACACTATACCCGACCCGGGGATCGAACCCGAGACCACAGCACAGTAGTCGTAACGCATACGCAATTACAACTGCGCCACCGAGGCAGTCACTATATTTTGTGTGTGACTGTATGTTTCCTAAATAAATAAAAATAATAAAATAAAATGTCGATATTTGTTTTTTTTTATCCTGTCATGATAAAGTGATTACACCTGATGGTAAGTACAATACAGTTAAAATACTCTCAACTATCAAGACCTTGCATCTCTGGATATGACGTCAGAATCAAGCCGGTCTGAAGTAATAACATAAACTAACAAAATAGGGCGGGTTTTTCAGCATGAAAGCAACACGGAAACATTTCCTTGAAGATTGAACCCTGGGCTGAGGCTGTATGCACGTAATGGTATCAATACGAAAATGTTGTCAAACGATCAATAAAGAAGTGTTTTAATTTATAAAAAAAAAACAAATTATGCGTCATTATAAAATTTGATTAGTCGCCCTCGATTTTTCTGAAATCCCATCATTTAGATCTTGACTTGGTGCCAATGGTGCCAATACCTGAGAAGTATACCCTTCTAAACAAAAAAATAATTTCCCGAATCGGTCCAGGCGTCTTTGAGTAATCGGGGAACATACATAACAAAACTCTTAACTCCTTTTTTTGAAGTCGGTTAAATAAATATAAGAAAGTTTCTCTAATGGGTATGTAGCGTGGTCATTGGTGGCTGGTTTCCGTAACGACAAACAAGTCAATTACTGCGCAGTCGAAGACCATTGACTGCCGAGTGCCGACTAGCCCTATATGGGAACAGGTTCAAATTTGTTTATGCTATTGGAATACTTGAAGTTGGCGTTTATGTGAAATGACTATTGTCACGTACTTGATTAGGTGTGGTCAATATCCAGGCTAATATAGAAAGGATGGATGATGATCTTTAAGCAAACCAGCAGCCAGATAGTCAGATTACATTGTAAAGACTGCCTCGGGGCACAGTTTTAATTGCGTATGCGATCTGACTGCTGTGCTAGGGTCTCGGGTTCGATCCCCGGGTCGGGTTAAAGTGATATTTTTCTGTCACGAATTACCCAGTATCTGCCCGGAGTTTAAAATTGTGCCCGGCATCACATCAT
Source organism: Laothoe populi (assembly GCA_905220505.1). Lineage (NCBI taxonomy): Eukaryota > Metazoa > Arthropoda > Insecta > Lepidoptera > Sphingidae > Laothoe > Laothoe populi. The sequence goes on along the minus strand of HG992152.1, from coordinate 19,937,090 downwards.
CGGACGGTAATAAGTTCGGCGAAATGTGACTGGACTGGCTACACCTACCTCTTCGGGGTTTACAAGCGTGAGTGCGTATATATTGTAATACAAGTTGCGACATTTGAAAATAAGGAGTGCACAGGAGATGGTATTCCAAGGGCGTTAAATATAAAGTATTTTTAAAATAATCATTTATTAGACTTTATTTAACACAGCTGTAATGAACCATTCCCTGTAACATACCCAAAGCCCATATCAGCCAGCGGACATGTGAGAAGGCGGATTCGTTTAAAAGGCGAGATAGGAAGTGTAAATCCACATTTATTTGATAAAAAAACATCGACTTTACATCTTCATATGGTTAATAAGTGCTGACTAAAATAACTGGTGGATAGAGACGGATTTGGATGTTGATTTTTTATGAAATAAATTTTCGCCTGCGGTTCCACCCGCGAACTACAGTACGAACTATATATACCACTACATTTCTTTTCACCGTTAACACCAGGTAGAAAGAAAATCAATTACCTCCATGGAATAGGAAAAAGTAGGAACAATAAAACCTTAGAGTCATCACCACCACTACCAGTCACACACATAGTCCTGACCCCACAATAGGTCAAACCTGTATCGTGGGTATAAGTACGAGGGACTACGGTCCCACAACACCCAGACACAAAAGTATCATCTATGTGTCACACAAACATTTGTCTCAGTGCAGGAATCGAACCTACGTCCTCTCGTTTCACGGCTACTCGCCCGCTGCGCCATAGATGCTGTTAAATACATACGTACATATACCCTCACTATTATTACTATTATTTAATAATTCTAACACTTAGTGTAAAACTTGGGAAAATTAAGGCTTTTTTATTTTTATTTATTTATATACCCTCACGCCTGTAATCCCCGAAGGGGTTGGCAGAGGTGCAACCAGTACATCCACTTTTCGTCGAATTTATTACGGTCCCAATATCTGATAGGGGGCGAGCCTATCGCCATACCGGGCACAATTCCAGACTCCGGGCTGATATCGAGTATTTGTAAATAGGAAAACCCAATATCACTTTACCCGACCCGGGGTTCGAACCCGAGACCTCAGCACTGCAGTTGTAACGCATGCGCAATTACGACTCCGCCACCGAGGCTGTTAAATGTATATAATAATTCGTAAAACATGCGTTTTGCTTGAGCAATATTGCATTGACAGGGGGCAATCATAGATAAACTTCACACCTATGATTTAAAATTGCTCAACTCAAGTAACATTTAATTGTGACGAAATCTATAATTACAGTAACAGATTCAGATCCATTTGTCTTGTGGAAGCGTACATAGTTGAGAAATAAATGAATGGTATTCAAATCCCATTAAGTATTTTATAAAAGATCACAAGGCTCTTCGGGTTTGTTTCTAATGGCGTAAGTTTCCACCTCTATCATTATAGGACTGAATTAAGCACGAAGACCGTGGCTACACTGGTGCCTACCCCTTCGGGAAAGCATCAGCTTAACGATTTACATAAGTTACTGAAATAACGGTGAAATATAATAAAAATATGTGTACTTTATTTTATAGTTGGTTTATATATAGATTAATCCAAACCATAAGATGACTCCTGGATGTATAAAAGGTAATAAAGCTCGTCTTATCCAACTAATATTATAAATGCGAATGTTTGGATGGATGTTTGTTACTCAATCACGCTACAACGGCTGGGCGGATCTGGTTCAAATTTGGCACAGAGATAGATTATAGTCTGGAATAGCATAGGCTTCTTTTTATCCCGGAAAATGTACAGTTCTCGTGGGATAGTTTAGTTTTTCACAGAGCAAGGGATCGACATGATTTTTTGCACAGTGGCAGTTTAGGGATCAGAAAATGACATAGGCTACTTTTTATCCCAAAAAATGGACGCTTCCTATGGGATAGCAAAATATAGAAATGTGTAATAGCTTATTATGCCTCCGTGGATTGTTTACATTTCTTCCAAAAATAACTTCCATGCGGGCGGAGCCACGGGCAAAATCTAGTTAAAAATAAATGGCATTAAAAATCTCCTATTTTATGTTCGATAAGATACAAAATTGAGCAAAATTGTATATACTGGTATGGTGTAAGGCTTAGAAAAAAATTACGTCTGGAAACACATTTTGTGCTTAAAAACAACTTTATCACCTAGGGAGTCAATTCATCACTGAACTGATTTAGCATTTACTTTCAATATTTACATAATATTTTATGCATTCTCGTTTCTGTAGCCAGGCGTCATAATTTTAGCGCCACTGATTTCTCAACTAACGAGCTGCCTCTTGGCAAATTGGATCGAAGTTAAATGCACGAACAGACTTGCAATTTTAGTTGTAAATTTTTTTTATCCCTCGCCACTCAACAAACCAAAACCACGCGTACTGGCTTGCGGAGCCACAGCTTCGTGGTGTCTACTACCCCGGCCCGAACCAAGAGGTTCGCAAATTCATATTTTTGCCGCACCATCAAGCTGTGGAACAGTGTGCCAGGTACCGTGTTCCCTCCCTCCTATGATCCTGGGTCCTTTAGGCGTAATGTGAAGAAGCTAAACAGCAGGCCAGCATGATTGTGTTGAGTAGCGGGGGATAGACTGTCTCTCGCTACTTGATACTCTATCTGGACGGCACTGCGCTTACCATCAAGTGCAGTGTGGTCACTTTGCCGCGCCAGAAAAAAAAACATGCCTGCTGTGTAGCTTCTTCACACTACGCCTAAAAAGGCTAGTGCGGTGGACTTAGGCTTAACTCCTGTCATTAATAAGACAGCAATACAAGGCTGGTAAGTTTGTACTTACGTGTTCATCCAGGGAATACGACAATTCCCCATCATCGTACAGGACGAACCACCTCCGCTGCCATCTCTGAAACAAAACACAATATATGTTAAAAATGTACATTCAACTGGATTGCTATTGGGAAGTAGATAAAGGTGGGTCACCTCAATCTGATTGTATGTCTAGTATTTTTTCAGGCTTACTTTAGCGACTTTATAAAATGGTAACCAGCCAAATATCTTGCCCATGGCGTAGTGTGAAGAAGCAGGCCGGCATGATTGTCTTGAGTAGCGGGGGATAGATTGTCTCTCGCTACTCGATACTTTAATTGGACTGCACCGCGCTTACCATCAGGTGCAGTGTGGTCACTTTGCCGTACCAGGAAAAAAAAATTGTGGCTTTGCTTTGCATATTTTATACATTGGTTCACATGTTAAAAGTTACTTTACTCCCTGGATCAAAATTAACTGTTGGGGCTGCGCTAGGTCACCTGCATTGTTTATTTATATTGCAGACGAAGTTTTGAACCATCGCTAAGGGCTCAATAATCCATCAATTTTCTTAAGGCAATGCGAAGGATAAACTTCAATTGAATAAAGATTTTATTCTGATTAAATTGCCTAAATAGGTTAGGTTAGGATAGGTTGTACCAACACTACCAACCATTAAATGTTCCTAGGTCAAACCTGCCTTGTGGGTATCAAAAAGTACGAGGAACAATACCACAACGCAAAGACCCGAAAAATTGTTCGGGGATCGAACCCGCGATCTCTCGTTTCACAGTCGGCTACTCGTCCGTTGCGCCACGGAGGCTGTCATGTAGTAACAATTTTTTTCTAGGTGGAATTAAAATCTACCATAATCCAATTTTAATATTACGCCATCTCCCCTAATTCATGTAAGTAAATAAAATTCCGAAACAATGATTTCATAGTCGCATATCTACTGGTTGTAGTCCAAATGTCACGCGGTATCTGTTTGCCATCAACGTAATTATGCCCGTGTTCGACTTGTTTGCGCCGCGCCTAACACACAGATTGAATGATATCGAACGAATGTAAATGGTTTAATGAATGAGATAGATGGCTTTTTGCATGGGGCTTTGAAGCGATTTTGATGATTTTTATAAAAATAGGGGTGTTCTAATTTTAAAGTCTTTATTATGTAGCACATATACTTTTGTATCTAGTTTTAATTAGTTTATTCTTACTTACATTAGAAGAAACTCTGTTCACTCATTTTAAAATTATTATAGATATATTTCTTATTTTCATTACACCCATTATTTTTAATTATGAAAACAGTAAACATACATATACACTCACGCCTGTAATCCCCGAAGGGGTAGGTAGGGGTGTAACCAGTACACCCACTTTTCGCCAAATTTCGGTCCCATAATGTGATAGGGGGCGAGCCAATCGCCAGTATCGAAAACAGTAAAGTGACATTTATTATTTGTTTAAAATTGCGGTAAATATTATAAATACATAATATAAATTACATTGCATTAGGTCACCTTCTAAATTTAAAAGATCCAATCTATACTAAGTTAAAACGTTGTTTGAACGCATTAATCTTTGAAAATACTCATCAGATTTGAAAAAATATTTTTGATTTTATAGCCAATTTTTTGAGAAGGTTTAAGGCTATCTTAAATTACGTATCGAAAGTAATGGAGCAAATGGATATCGAAGAGCGCGAAGCACAGAGAAAATCGAGTACATATTAAGCACATACAAATTATAATGCAACAACTGTAATCATGATTACAAATTTACTACCAAACCAAACCTTGCCTTTACTCAAAGTAACAACCATATTGAATGCACATCTCCGCAACCACTATTCTCCTCAAAGCAATAACTCCGTCAAATGTCAAATTTCACAATACAACCGGCCGGCGTAAGACTCGCGAGTGGTAGGTTGACCCCGTGTGAATCGACCCCTGACCCCGCGGCCAGTTAATTGTTAACCATTACACACGTGTGTGCGAACTAACGGTAGGAATGTGTTACTACATAGGTAACAAGTTTTATGATAGTCCACACAAAACGTTGAAGCCAAACACTCTACCAGACGTATGGAAGAACGATGTAAGTATGAGTTTGTATATACGTTGATATTATTGGGCAGATTGTATTTGGCGCCAAAATTGACCAATAGCGAAAATCATTAAAATCGTGTTCGTTGTCGTTTGTGTCGTTCGTTCGTGTGAAATTCCTGACTCTGCTGACCCAATCGCTATCTATAAAAAATGTATGTTAAACATGGCTTTACGAATCTCTCTGACTGAAGAGAACTTATATGTATCCAGGACTTCCCAATTTGCCGGGCAGCGTTGCATGATGCTGGTTCATTAAGAAGTAGCACCGACATTTTTTTTAATTCTCTATAATATGGAATACGATACCTCCAAAACTTTTCCTTGTGTATAAAAAATCTAATTAAAACCTTCCAGAATTTTCCTGTGCATAGAAACTTCAAAAACCTATAAACCGACGGCCAATATTTCCCCACAGTGACTTGTACGACAGAATCTAAATCATGAACTAAAATGTAAATCAATATTCATAATATAGTCACGTATCAAGACAAAAAATGGGGTGGCGACACCATTCACTGACACATCGAACTGTAACAATACATCCATAAATGGCGGGCAAAATTGACCCCGAAATTATAACGTACACGGCGCATGAATCAGCGCAGCTTATTATATGCAATTCATAAATATGCGCGGGCGCAAGTGTCATTCGAAAGTAGCGTAACGGCTACGGTATATAGGTGCGTACAATCATAATAATGATATTCCAATGTGTTGCTAATGCGCAGGGCTTGTGAATGTTAGCTGGGGTGCAGGTTTGAATCACGGGTGTGGTAAAATACGTTTGGTTCATAGTTTACAGACTATTGTTTCAGCCTTGATGGATTATCGATGTCCATAATCCTTTAATAATTATAATTCATGGCATTTTTTAAATAACCTTTTTTTTAAGTTACGGGAAGTCTTTAAATTTGATTATATGAGTCTAAGTTTTATTTGGATTTTTAACTTAATTAAATTCCAGGTGAAATTTTAATGTTTTTTATAACGTTTTGTATGTGTTTGCGTATTTAAGAAGCGATAAACTTTGTGTCTGTAAACATTGGGTACACATTTTTTTTAATTTTATATAATTCCAAAAGAATCATATTATCCGATAAATGAAATTATATTTCGAGAATAAGAAAAGGTCGCCGCACAACACTTTTGATACAAGGCGAAAAATTATACTAACAAGCGAGATTTATCTGGACTTACAAACTGTCAGATAAACGTCTCATAAATTACTTTCGACCACTTTAAACATACGAACCAAAGTCATTATCTTAAATAAAAATCCACTGAAACATAGTAAACACAAAGCGAAAGCCGCTTTCAAAAATCACGGATAATTAAAATGGTCAGTTTTCCCAATAACGGTTCCGGAACATTATCCGGTCACACCTCATTCCTGCAGATGTAGTCGCGCTGCGGAGGACCATCGTCAACAATCGCTGTTACCCTACGGGGAAAGTCGGTCGGCAACTAATGGGACGCTGGCTGGGCTCAGATACAACGGTCAGATAAGATTGCCATTATCTGCCGGATAGTTGCATAGCCGGTGGCTGCGAGCGTATAAACACTAGAGGTGCAAACTTGTAACTCGCGCACGGGCCGACAACTGGCACCGACACCCTACTGAAGGATTTATTGGCAGCTAGCAAACACCGCTTAATAATGTATATGCAAATTACATTTAAATGAACACGTTTTGTAACACTTCATTTATTTTTAAAGCTTAAAATATTAATCGTCTAATTAGTCGCGTACTGACATTTACGACGTAGTTTTTCCGTTTTATAATTAAATATACGTCGGAAACGATACAAGTAAAAAAAATTGGAAAAATTTTAATGCTATAAAAGTCAGATTATAAATTATCGAACAACTACAGAACGGATCGGTTGTCATCATTATTCTTTATAAATAAAATACATAAAGTAATGCGACATTTCAATCGCATATTCGAACGCACGTGCTCGGTATCAGCCAATCGCGATGCGGGCTACCTGTTATCGTCCAATCAGATCGCGAGTGCGTTTCGCGCCGGCGCAAAGTGCGATCGGAGTATATGATTGCGCGATCAAATTCTTCTAATAACGCATTCATGGCTGAATGGACATGCCGTTTCCGCCGGTAGCTTTTTGAATTTTTTATAAGCCAACACAGACCAATTAGTAACAATGATTCGGTACATTTGTGTGGGCATCGTTAATCTTATTGGGTCGTCTAGAAGGATGATCGGTAAATAATTAAGTGGGAATTTGTTTTTTACCATCTAATACACACCAATTTGGTATAAGGGTTACATAATGAGCAGATTGTATCAATTAAGTTGTATGAGCATTAGAAACGTGACGGGTACATCGCTTTTTATCCATTACTTTTATTTAGGGAGTCCTAAATCAAATTTCAATGTAAGTAATTGTAGTGACTAATAACATTTTGAAGATACTAAATCTAATAAAATAACATTAAAAAGTGTAATTTATTAATTTTGTGTGTCAAGTCAAGCTATTTTAGATTGCATTAAATCTGTACTCGTATATATATAAAATCTTTGCGTGTTTGTTTGTATGGACTCCAATACAGGTGGAGATTTTTATAAAATTTTCAGGCAATCTTCAGATTAGCCCAGCGGCTGATCCAGTTAAGTTGAGTAGCTATCGGAACAACAGATATTTTTTTTGTGTTTTTGGTAATTTTGTGCCATATTTCCCTACAAATTAGAAAACTACATTTTTTCTATTTTTGTGAAAATTTTTAACATTCACGATTAAAGCGACAGTAGGTAAGGCTGGTCGCTAGTACATTAGAAATATTGTGAATGACGAACCTTCAGCCTTACATCCTTTTTCGTTCTAAAATGTATACAGCCAACTGTCTCATTAATTGGTATGCAAAAACAATGGTTAAACAACATTGTGGCAGTAATGCAAATAGCTGGTGAAAGTATATGCCTGATATAATGCAGGACATATTAAAATAATTATATGCTTTCAGAACACGGCCCGTTGGGATTGTCAGGGAAAATTCTCATCTACATTGTGTAGTTTTCACACAGTTTTATTAAATCGATTGTTTTTCCCTCTTTGTAATTACTAGGTTCGTTCCGGAGAATGTTTTGTTAATTTGTGGTGTTGCTTTCGATTTTGTCGTAGAAGTGATTAGTCTGTAGTGCAAGCGGGTAAGTAATTGTGAAACGTGAGACCGTGGGTTCGATACCGCACCGAAACAAATATTTGTTTGATCCACAAATGTTAATGTCGGTCCTAGGTGTCTTCTTCACCTTCTTGTCCACGGCGTAGTGTGAGGAAGCAGGCTGGCATGATAGTGTTGAGTAGCGGGGTATAAATTGTCTCGGGCTACTCTATACTGATCCTGGGTCCTTTAGGGGTAGTGTGAAGAAGCTAAACAGCAGGCCGGCATGATTGTGTTGAGTAGCGAGGGATAGACTGTCTCTTGCTACTTGATACTCTATCTGGACGGCACTGCGCTTACCATCAGGTGCAGTGTAGTCAACTTGCCGTGCTAGGAAAAAAAAAGAAATGGAGCGACCTCGTCTTTTAGCAAATGAAAAATAATTTGCCATCGATAACATACCAGGCGTGCACACCGAGCTGGTTACCAAATCAATAGAACAGTAATCGGTATCGAAACAATGCGACAAGTATTGCGCAAGATAGCATCGCTTCAATTGTAATATAAAATGTCTACAGAGGTCGGAGGTTAATTTCATTATATCAGCATGGGCTTCATAATTTCTCACAGATAATCATAACTTTAAAAATGCTTTAAAAAATCCCCGATTGTTGTTTACGTGTCAAGAAATTTCATCAGTGACGAGATCAACCGTGAAAAGGACCTTATCGAATACATTTTGCCGAGACATCATGTAACATAAATAAAAAAAAACTAATTGTGAACCTCTTTTGTGAAGTCGGTTATAATATAATAGGCAGTTGAGCGAGCAATTAGGACACAGTAAGTCATTATGCATGGGAATATTCAGTTCAGGGTTCTGATTAATCATGGGATTACTCAGAACCCTAGATAGAGGAGCTGTTCAATTCACGGTAATTGAAGAAACTGATCTGCCAACACATACAGAATATCAGAATTAAACTATAGCTTTGTGCATATATTACGCTAATATTGGAGTCTTAAATAGCAAGCGAGATACATGTCACCTGAGGCCCAGCTTATGCGTTTGTCTGCCTAAAAATATAGTAAGCCGTGAAAGAATAACTAGCAAGCAAGCGCCTGGTAACGACACATTAAAATATTGACCTTAGTTACGTTGACCTCTAACCCGACAGGCTTGACAAAACATCATTCCATTAGTGATTTTTGAGCAATTGTTCTCCATTTGGCGGTCTGTTAACAGTAGATTAACCTGCGGGGCGTCTGTTTATAAAATATTACTTATCGTTTTATGTACTAATAACATTTGTGGTGTAATTGTTTGGGATGTTGTGCAATTTGTTTTCTATACAACGACAACCTCCGTGGCGCAGCGGGCGAGTAGCCGTCTGTGAAACGAGAGGCCGTGGGTTCGATTCCCGCACCGAGACAAACGGTTTTTTTTTACTTGTGTGACAGGCAGATATATATCCACGATACATGTTTTACCTAGTATGCAGTCAGAACTATGTGTGTGACTGTTGGGTGTATTTATTGGGGTGTAATTTTTTTCGAATCGACCTATGCTGTTAGCTTACTACCGAAGCTTACTACAATTACAGCTTCAACTAACATTTTGGCTGGCGCTTAATGTGCCAGATATTTAAATTCAATTGCAAAGACGTATTGTACATTTAATTTAATGATCAGGGATAAATACAACCGACTAGCTAGTCTGGGGCTTAGCTGTCTGATCAACTGGAAGATTTAATGTAATTCCTATATTTCATTGATCTATTTGTTAGGAACATCAACAAAACTATGCAAGATGGATATTTAAAAAGGCACAAATACAAGTTTATGATTTTATTGATTGATTTACACAACACTGTTACACATCTCAGTGCTTAATATTAACATAACCGCATGTCAGGATTCACTTAAGGCTTCTCTTTATAATTAATCTACTCTAATCTCAATCTAATAAGCTCAACTACGCGGCCATTGAACTGTTTACACACTGATACACTTACTACCCCGCGAACGAACCACGAATATCCTGGCTATCACCTAGTCTACTTCACAAAACAACTGAACTGAACCCCGGAGCGCGGAAGGCACTCTGTTTTATATTAAACATTTACTACTCCCACTTAGGTTGTCATTATTCATGTACCCCCAACTAGTCTCCTAAATACCTCCGTTATACCTTCGGTATTGCTAAGAATAGAAAATACCCTAATATATTGGAATCCAAACTAAGCATGTGGGAAATGAATAATTGAGGGTTTATTTTTGGTTTCATGTTTTATGTGTCTTAAAAATACCTACTATTTTATTTCTAAATATTTCTATTTGGTAACGTTTTGAATCGAGCCCACGTCGATTGTACTAATAGTCGAATGATGTCTCAGGTGGCATTTGCATCAATGGATAACTATTGTGGCATACATCTTCGAAGTAATAAAGTATCTTCTATGTAGTATTCAATTTTCGACACAACTCATTCATACACTTCATTCAATAAGTTTCAACATCTTTTGGGCAGTATTCTGATATGTCACAACTAGTATTTCCATAGTTTTTTATTAAGTTATGGTTGTGGACTAGAAAATAATATTTTTTTAAGTACTAAGTTTAACAGGGTTTCGTATTTAGATCTATATCGTCACTTTAGAAAAGAAAATTACTACTAGTACGATCCAGGATTCAATTCTCGTATTTAACTGACACTGCCACTGAATGTTAATTGAACTGAGATTTGAAAAACAAAAAATTGCTATTCACGTGTGTTGTGTCAAAATGTTTAAGGTTTTCTTCTATTCATTTGCAATATGCACTCACGCCTGTATTCCTTGAAAAGATAGGCAGACGTGTAACCAGTACACCCCCGTTTCGTTATTACCGTCCCATGATGTAATAGGCCCATCGCTATACTTAGTATTTAGTGATAGGATAACGCTCTATATATTTTTTACCCGACTCGTGGATCCAACCCGAGACCCCAGCACAGCAGTCGTACCGCGTACGTTACTACAACTGGCTCACCGAGGCAAAATTTTATATATTTAAGGGAAAGTCACAAAACGCAGTAACAACGGTTTTAAAAATGCTCCATGGATCCGTCTCACTGCCTCACCGCATCTCTCATAAATCATTATGTGTTTTGATTGTTAGCTTTATCGGCACTAAGATGCGAGTGTTGTGAGCTCCGGAACTCTACTCGATTGGATAAATCGATCATTATTTAATCGATATTTTGTTCTCAAGGCGATGTGTCGTGTTGTAAATAATACACAAGTGTTAACTAGATTATATTTTGTGAACAACTTTTTTAATGAAATTATTATTAGATTATAATTGACGTGTTCCATTTAAAAAAATATATATGGAGTTATGCATCTATGCATGGCGGTCGGCGGATATCGACACACGGAACGAAAGATCGTTTCCCGCAATTTGCATGATCTAAAAATGTCAATTGTGTCACGTTATGAAAATAAATTTAAATATTTTTCAACCTCGTTAACTCTGGAACCATAAGAGACATTTATGTTAGGTACGAGGTTAGTTCAAAAGAAACACATTCTGCATGACTTGTAACGTCCATTCAGAAAATTATTCACCGCATAATTGTAAAACTGTTACATAAACATTACCTCAATTCACAACACCATGAGTTGCAAACATTTCGGAAGCCGAAACTGGGTTACAAACATTTCTTTGTATGACAACTTCATTTGACACGCGGACCGATGTACGCAGATATGCGCAGTATCAACCAAAACTAAGATAGCATCTTTTATTGCACGAAAAAATTATGTCTCTACACTGCATTCGAAACTAAACCTTAAAGTTTGTGACATAAGGTATTATTTTACTTTAACTTTGTGGATACGCAGTGTTGTAATTAAAAAATAATCGTGGCGTGTAATTATGGTTTAAAACAGGCTCCGCCGACGATCCGTCTATGGCCTATGGGTCGCGACGTCTGCGCGTGGCCACCTTTCGAAACCACGTATTTTGAAACGGCTACCTGAAAGGTAATGCGGGTCATGTGAGTTTAGTTTTTATAGTAGGTTTTATTGCATTGGAACGAAAAAAGCGATTAAGTAACTGCCATTTAATGTATGATTCGAAAATTCAAGAATTCGAATTTCAAAATGTTATAAATCCACCAGCCAGTTTTATCTACAGACTGGGCGAGAACTGACGTTACTGGAAGCTGTTGTGTTACGCACCGTGAAGAATATTTCCATAACTCCAAATATTATCTTTCCCTTAAGGTCGGTAACGCACCATTGATTCTTCCGGCATGAGTCTTAGTGGTGAAAATCGGTTATCATCAGATGAACCATTTGTTGACCTCTTATATAATAATATTATCAGGTCTTTAAGTCAACTAGTTGAAGGTTCCGAACAAGCTTAAGGTCAATTTAATCATTCTTGGATAAAGGTCGCTAAAGGATTTTAGATTACTCATGAATATCTTGGAATTGAACGTATTTAATTTTTTCTAACTGTAATAAAACATTCCCAAAAATAAGTTAAATACTAACACATGTATAACCGATCTACATTGAGGTCTAGATATTGAGGTCAATGACCCGACGTCGTGGATGATTAATTAGGTGTGGAGAGAAGGCGTGCTGGTTGCGAACATTCGTAAAACAACTGACAGTATAAAAACAACTAAAATCATTATGTATCATTGGGAAGTTCTTCTGCCCCGTGAACTCCGTGACTTGGTAATTAAAACTGATAGATATGTTTATATTATTACCCATAGATAAAATGAGAGACTGAGTTAATTAAAGTTTAAGTTTATATTTAGAATCATTATTCAATAATAATGATTCTAAATTTAAACTAATAATACACATACAACAATTTGTATGTGTATTATTTTTGGAAAATGGCTTCGGCCTTTCGTATGGAAAAATATCGGACATGGATTTGTCCTTTTAAATGGAGAAAAACTACAAACACGGTCTTAGCCCTTAACGTAGCTTTGAATTGTTGAGTTCAATTACAACTTTTTTTTCAATTTGAGCCCAGATTTGATAAAATAACGACAGACAAGGCTGCATGGTAGAGAATCTTTGCCTTCTCTTATTAAATGAAGCAAAAACAAAACAAAACATTTTTATTTATTTAAAGTTTTTTACTTTGTATTTAATGACTTCATAGTCATTAAATACAAAGTAAAAAACTAATTGATTGTAATGCGTATGAAAAAAGGAAAATTTTTATTATAAAATAATATTAAAATATTTTTGTTTTTATGATCTATATGTATATGTACTATAAAAAAGTAGTTTTGCAGTCTTATTGATAATTTGTTGGCGCATGGAATGAACGAATTTAAAGGCAAGTTTTACTAAAACTACTTTTTATCTTCACTTACAGGGGCGGAGCCGCGAGCGAAAGCTAGTAATGTAATTTATCAGTGAAAGATTAATTTATCCACAATTTCATTTCCATCATATTTTTTTGTTGATGCCCACACACGAATACCTGTTTTTTCGATAGCTGGAACGTTTTATGAAATCCATAATACATGGTGTTCTAATTAAAGACCAAAAATTGCATATTACTACAGACACTTTATAATGGAAAAAACAAAGCGAAAATCGACCGTATTTCTGTTACACGGAGGTTTCAATTAACTTGTTTTATACTTAAATGGTTAACCAACGAAACGTGCAATTACCGAAGTTTCCAGAAACCATTTGACGCGCCTTAATGTAACACAGAGGGCTTCACGGAGCAAGCGGGCAATTTGGACGGACTATCATCACTTTTGTGTTCTGATTGATGAGTTTAAAATTCCATTTTTAATTTATTAATCGTGCTTGCTGGTTCTTCAAATATTTTTAATGTGTTCAGAAAAATAAAAAAAATATGTGAGTACATTTTTTTTTTACTATAAATAGGCTTGCGTTTGACCACTATCTCGCCTGAAGGTAAGTGATGATGTGGTCTACGGTGGAGCACGCTTGCCTAGAAGATACCTATTCACTCTTGACTTAAAGATACCCAGGTTATAACTTTCGGGAAATATAGACTCCGGCAAAGAGTTCCACTCTCTAGCGGTGCGCATGATAAATGTACTAGCAAAACGCTTCGTGCGCACTGGTGGAATATCAACCATGTATCGATGACGCTTCGCCGAGTCTCTTGTCGTCCGATGATAGAAAGGGCTTGGGGGAATTAAATTGTGTAATTCCAAGGCACACTCGCCGAAATGTATCCGGTAAAAAACCGATAAACTGGCAACTTTACGTCGATGTTCAAGGCTTTGCAGCCTTGCCTCGACTATGGATTCGTTGCCTATGAGCCTCTTGGCGCGTCTCTCGATTGCCTCCAACGCCTCAAGCTGGTACTTGGCCGATCCATCCCAAAGATGAGAGCAGTAGGAGTACTGCATGGAGATGCATGACCGGACTTGCGCTTGATACAGATCGAGCAGCTGTCCCGGCTTAAAGTACCGTCTCACCTTCGCAAGGATAGCCAGCTTTTTGGCAGCCAATTGAGCTTTATGCTCAATGTTGGAGCCAAAACTGAGAGTTGGAGACAAAGTTACGCCCAGAATCTCTAGGTGGTCAGTTATCGGTACGGACACATCTCTGAAAGTAGGAGTCAGTTCGAAGGGACTCCGTTTAGCAGAGAATAGACAAGCCTGGGTTTTAGTGGCATTAAACTTGACCAGGTTGGCATCTCCCCAATCGGAGACTGCCTGTAAGGACAAGTTCAAGCGTGACAGCTGGACTTGGGTGGAATCCAAGTGGGTGGGTGGTTCGTGCATTAGATATATAACTTTCTACCACTGTGCTGTCGTCTGCGTACCCAAAAGTACCGGGCTTAAGCAGATCATTGATATGCAGCAGGAATAGAGTCGCAGAAAGTACCGACCCCTGAGGTACCCCGGCATTGATAGCCAATAGATCGGAGGAGCAGCCATCAATGACCACTCGAATCAATCGTTCCCTCAAGAAGTCCGATATCCATGCACATAACCCAGTGGGCAAGCCATATGAAGGAAGCTTACTTAAGAGGTTATCGTGCCACACTCTGTCGAAGGCCTTCGAGATGTCGAGTGAAACGGCAAGCGCTTCCCCATGCCTCTCGACAGCTTCACTCCAGATGTGAGTGGCATACGCTAGAAAGTCTCCAGTTGACCGGTTTCGGCGTACATGGTAGTTCTTTTTTCAAATCTTGTACATTTTTGTATTTTTATTTGCGAATATAAAATAAATCGCTTGACTGAAGACAAATGAATTCATAAAATTCGACATCACACATCATACTGTACACAGATTGTAGTTAGCAACACTCGTTCGCACATCACTCATCATGAGGAAAGATGTGTAATGGTATTTTAATTTGTTGCCACACTTAAATATTGTTTCTATGTGGTAGTTTTTGCTCATTGTTAAAATTCGCAGTTAGCGGTACATTAAATCACTTGTAAAATAATATTCAGAATAAAATGATGTGTTATTAGATGCGGTTTAAGTTTTTTATTATGTAAGTGTGTTGAGTTCATGGACCAGACTGGAGCAGATGGATGACCTCTCATGACATGTATTATATGCCGTGGTATACTAATAGATTATAAACAAATACACCCAAAGTCACACATATAATTCTGACCCCACAATAGGTCAAACCTGTATCGTGAGTATCAAGAACTACGAGGAACTACGGTCCCACAACACCCAGACCCGAAACCAAGAGGTGTCTGTCACAAAAAACAATTATATCGGAACCCATGGCCTCTCGTTTCACAGCCGGCTACTCACCCACTGCGCCACGGAGCCTGTCTAAGTGGACTATATGTAAATACTGTAAAACCAATGAAGTCCTGGATTCTCTAATAGGGCATAAACTATAAGTGTACTAGTTGGAAATATACATTTTCGAGGATACGCGCATGCGTGTATACTGTAGGGGAATAGTCTCCGGTGGTAATTTCTTTAGGTTTACTTAGAATCCTTACACATATTTTCATTTCGAAACCAATAACTGAGTAGCAGTATTTAATACGCCGAATCGGCTTTCGTTCCCGAACGCAGCGGATATCATACCTTTAAACTGACAAGGCCACAGACAAGCAAACAAAGAGATGTTTATAAAAATCTCAGGTGCATAAAAACCTTTTGAAACACTGACCTTTACTCAAAAAAAAAGGACTGACATGACGTTTTCAGTATTGCCAATACAAAAATAAACAAGCGTTAAAAACATTTCTATAATTAAAAAGTAAATATATATAAAGTGTATCGATAAAATCAAAATTACTTTTTTTATTTACAAAAAAAAACGCAAGGTTTATGGCAGCGCGCGCAACAATTAAATCTCCAAACGACCTCCACACATCTCGACCCGAGCAAATAAACTTTTATTTATTCAAATACAAACGATTCGTTACAGTTAATTGTACATGTAATTTCAATGTAACAGTTTCACAACGTTGTAATTTTTACTTGGTAAATACCAGCTTGCTAGGCCTCGCTGGCTATTTAAAATGCCTTTGAAACGCAGTAATTAAATTGACTTTATTGTTGGCTTGGATATACTGAAAACAATAAGTAGCGTTTGCATAAAAAAAAATTTACTTATAAAAAAAGACATAAATAACAATAAAGTGCCTAACAATGATAATATTTATCAAAGGAATAAAGCGTAATCCAAAAATATTTCACAATAAACACGAAACAAAATTAATAATCATTTCGGAATACCAATAAAAAGTGACCTCATACGTGACACGAGCAGCA
Source organism: Laothoe populi (assembly GCA_905220505.1). Lineage (NCBI taxonomy): Eukaryota > Metazoa > Arthropoda > Insecta > Lepidoptera > Sphingidae > Laothoe > Laothoe populi. Next base: position 19,920,316 of record HG992152.1, on the reverse strand, counting down.
ATTGTTCCACCCACGCAAACGTGAAATAAAATCGACCTCGCCTGACATTTCTCATTAGAATCATAATCTGTGTAATTCCCATAATCATGGGCCTTTGTCATAGACAATAGGGTGAGGTTTTTAATAAATCACGTGACGCAACGGCTACATGCAGGCAGCGGTTTTGCTGTGCCCTGGCATTGCAGAAGTCTATGGGCGGCGCTGACTACTTACCATCAGGTGGTCCGTCGGCTAGTCTGCCTATCGAGGCACTAAAAAAATGCAGCGAAAGCCAAGCGAGGCATGAGACGACACCAAACCCCAAGCACTAACTTTAAAAAAAATATTTTACTCGCTTTAGGGTCCAAGGAAAATACCACCACCAACTCTCATTAGGTCAACATCATGAAAAGATTCTACTGACTGTTTACACAATTTTTTTACCACGCCTAAATCTAGGACACATTTGGCCATAAAAATGCGTCGTATTATGGGCTGTCTAAATGCTTGGGATATATTATAATGTGAGCCAGGTAAGATTTGATTTACGATTACATATACAGACGGACATTTATTTTTCTCAACTACATGTTGATGAAATAACGCAAAACCTACCTTTGATCTTGACTTTGATCATAATGGAGGGTACATGCTATCTATATAAATATTTAAATAGTTCATATTTATTCCAGAAAAAATCGCGTATATCGTAATTTAAACACCAGTCGGTAACCTCGGAGCGATGCGTAAGAAAGATATAGCATGCTGATTTGCAGCACATGAAAATTAAATATCTTTTGGAAAAACTAAAACCAAAATATTTAATCAAAAGGAATAATTATTATTTTATAAATAGAACACGTATCGGCCAGGTATGTTATACTATTCTATTTTCAAATAGATACTGGCCAATATACCGGGCCGATTCTGTGACGTGACGTACGGATCTTGCGATACTGGTTGGTGATCGCGCGCCGGTGAGTCTGTTGGATTTCAGTTGCGCAATCGAGCGCAATTGTTCGAACTTCGAACAGCTGGCAGGGTTAAGATGAATGATATTTTTGTTAAAAAAAATGACAGATGGTAATACATATTTTGAAGTGTATTGGTAAGATTAATTTGACAGACTGCCTTGGTGGCGCAGTTGTAATTGCGCATGCGTTACAACCGCTGTGCTGAGGTCTCGGGTTCGATCCCCGGGTCGGGTAAAGTGATATTGGGTTTTTCTATCTAGAAATTCTCAGTATTAGCCCGGAGTCTGGAACCTGTGCCTGGTATGGCGATAGGCTCGCCCCCTATCACATTATGGGACCGAAATTCGGCGAAAAGTGGGTGTACTGGTTACACCTCTGCCTACCCCTTCGGGGATTATAGGCGTGAGTGTATATGTATATGTATGTAATTTGACAGTGTGAAGTGTGTTTGGCGTACGGTTGTATGTGCCTCTTATTTTTGTTAAGTAATATTATATTTAGGTATGGTGTTTTTTTCTTGTAAATCTGTAGTTATTTTTGGAAATAAACGTTTATTGTTAACATTCTTCATGTCCTCATATAGATCCTAGTACGAAGAAAAGCGCGGGGCCGAAGCAAACACGTAGTCTTTTACGATATATTTATGTTAATATTGTAATTATTGGTATATATTAATACACTATAGAAGTGTAAACACGGAGAACCCTATTAGTGCATTTGTAAGTTATTTTAAATTTACTATATAATTCCCATAATAAGCTGTCAATTTAGTGCCAACCCTAATTACATATAAAAATGTCAAGAACTAAGCCTACAGCTAAATATATTAATTCTAGCTTGTTTGATGGAGGGACAGCCTTAATAACTTTGTTAGGATCGCTGTCCACCAACACAATAACAATGTAGATTATTATAATTATATTATTTTGTACTTTTGCAGTCAATGTTAGAACATATTTGGCCGTGGGGCAGTGGCTTAAGAACTTTACTAAGGTTATTTTTGTACCAGAAGGTCACCGAACAAGTTAGTGGGGTCACCATAGGTTGAATAATCATAGATACGTTGCCATCACTGTCACTTCACATTGTTATTTTTAAAAGACTGGCTGTTGCCGGCGGCTCCGCCCACGTGGATGTTATTTTTTTATCAAATATATATTAACCATAATAAAAAGTAGACTATAGCACTCAGGGATAATATACCTTTTTAACAGTGAAAGAATTATTAAAATCGGATCGCTAGTACCGGAGATTACTGTGAATATTCAAACTCACAAACTTTACCTCTTTATATATGTCAACAAGTAATACAAGCAAATGACTTATTTACATAGCAGACGGAATAGAACAAAATTCAAAAAAATATACAGCATGATTGATATATAGTTATCTATACTTTTTAACAACGGAACCTCAATAAAGTTCAAACTTTGAATTTCGAATTTCGACCACTGGATGGGCGACCCCATTGGTCGAGTACATTAGTACGTAATCTGTGTAAAACCTGACCGTTATATCATACTCTTGTCTTACAGAACCATAGACAACGCACAGGCGGGCGGGTCAAGCTTTTCAAACGTTTCCGATTACAAAAAATACACAGCACACAAAAGATTTACAAATTGATTTTACAATTAAACACAACGACTGATTGACACGTACTGTTACAAAATAACACGAGTTTTTGTTCAGCTGACAATTCGCATGTAACCGAAGATTTATCGATACAGCCAGTTTGACAGATACATTTGTGCAAGAAAGTCTGGGTTGTAATATAATGTTTTTTTTTTATCCTTGCACGGCAAAGTGACCACACTTCACCTGATGATAAGCGCAGTACGGTCCAATTAGAGTATCGAGTAGCGAGAGACAATCTATCCCCCGCTACTCAACACAATCATGCCGGCCTGCTACTTCACACTACGCCATGGGCAAGAAGGTGAAGAAGCGGTCGAGGGTCTATTGTCAGAGTACTCAGAAGGCCGCAAAATGGCCAAACATTGTACCCCAACTCTAGACCCCCAAAAACCGGATGCACACTGGCTGATCCCGGAACGCGACACACTTGCGTGTGCCACTATGGCGGGTTTTTCACCCTGTGTACGGTGGTCGCTATCCGGGCGGATATGAATATCCTACCACCAGCTAGGATATAGCACCAATATATTTATATAATACATTCTATGTCTTGTATCGCAATATTGCTAGGTATTGAAAGTTTTTAAAGCCTAAGAGTAAATAAGCTACAAATAGGCATCGAGAAAACAGACTACCGGATCTGGGAATTGCTTTTTTTTATCCTGGCACGGCAAAGTGATCACGCTGCACCAGATGGTAAGTGATATATGATTTTACAAACCAAACTACACCAATGAGGCGATTCTAATTATTCTGTAATTATAACGAATTAACCTTAATGACCCTTACAAAGTGACCGGCGATGAGTTAAATGAGGTCACTTTAGTATCACTGTACTAACCACTAACACAAATCGGTCACAAATCGTGACAAACATTGTTTTGCTGCTCTAAGTCTCCGCCCAACAACAAAGTTCGAATTCTGACATTTGCATTTCGTATCTTTTAAACTAGTTAACCCTAACATTACTCTATAACAGCCTCCGTGGTGCAGTAAGCGTCTAGCGGGTGTGAAACGAGACTGCGGGTTTGATTCTCGCTCGAAATTGTTATGCGATCCAAAAATATTTGTTTAATTATTTCAGATTTCAGCAGCATCAGACCGCAAGGTCTTGGCAAAATTAACTCACTAACAAAAAATCAATGTGTTGTGCGCCCGCATTCGCCTACTATGACCGGTGTCCATAACACGAGGTAAATCTTTTTTGGACACCGGAGTTCAACAAATATCGTTTATTGCTTATATTCGTTGCTTTTGTATTGTCATGTCTATAATATTATAAAGCTTTATAGAATAATTTATAATAAATTATAAAATAATCATTTCTTATGATAACGCGAATTTTACACATTGAAATAAATCTAATTTTACGGATTTTATCGCGGATTATTTTACTTCTTTAACCCGACGTTTCGATAGCTTACAGACTTCATAGACACGGGACGGACTCTTTTATTACAACTTATAAAATTTTCTGCTAAAAATTGCATTTTAAATTTCGCAACTAATCGTAACTTAATGTCGACGGTTAAACTAATAGCAGTTGAAACAGCATTCCTGGTTGTTAGCTGAAGAATTCGGAGCCGGTTACTTGCTTAATACATCACTTAGCTTGTCTGTTTTTAGAATTAAAGTTAAATAATGAGTTATAAATTAAACACTGTTTGGACTATGTGCAACAGCGATTACGTTTTCACCGATATGTAACTTTAGTTGACTCATAAGTTATGGCACCTTACACAAAAATTGGCCGAGATCAGCATAATTTTGTATGTTGATTGATTTCTACTAATTATGTATACATACAGACAGCCTCCGTGGCGCAGCGAGCGAGTAGCCGGCTGTGAAACGAGAAGCCATGGATTCGATTCCCACACCGATATAATTGTTTGTGTGACAGACAGATATTTGTTTCGGGTCTGGGTGTTGTAGGACCGTAGTCCCGAGTAGTTGTTTATTTATTTATTTACACTTCATACATAAATTTATATGTAAAGGTGGACTTAATGCCTGAGGCATTCGAACCTTGGGTGATGCAGAGATAGAATGAAGTTGTTGATACCCACGATACAGGTTTTTCCTAGTGTGGGGTCAGAACTATGTGTGTGACTGTTGGGTGTATTTTCTTTTTGATGTTATAATATTTCAAAGGTATGTGAAGTCTACCAACCATTAGGCCAGTGGTGGACTAAGGCCTAACTAACCCCTGTCATTATAATAGATGGCCCGGCAGATGGACACAAGACACAGTGATGCATGGCTAATCTATTTATATCTATAAAAAACGATGTGTGTATGTATGTTCCGTATGAAAAAACTGCTGGAGCGATTTTGATCAATTTTTCAGGTATTTTTCAGATTAGCCCAGCGGGTGTTCCTGTGACACTTCACATCATGACACACATGGTAGCGATCGGAACTATTTTTTTGTTGAGATTTGGTAATTTTCTCTCATGTTACTTATTTATATTTATAGATCACGTAGGTGCGCTTAGATCACAAATGATCTCATCAAAGACAAGCAGCGTATGCAAATACCCATGTGAGAAAAGTAATTATCGCAACAAATACTTCAATAGTACACATCCAATATTTGTTCAAACACACTAACATTGGCGGCCAAATATTACCATAACAGTACAGTTCGATGACCCCGGATTCCGAGAACTTTACGAGGGGTGTAAAAGCTGGACACCTAAATTGGACTGCAAGATGGAGCGAAGTGCTAAAGGACCATCATTTCGGTAGTCGAAAACGAGCAAAACGAAATGTTATTAAGAGCCCGGTTAAACTTGTGTTCATCAAAGGAGGATTGAAAAAAACGGTTTACGAGCGCATGCGCACGCGCCCGCTTGCCTTTTCGCCATGGCTTTTTATTTTTATTAATCACTTAAGGCTGTCTGTCGTCTGTAAAATTTAGAGTTTTAACAAATTCCTGAGAAGAGAGACTCATTAAAAAATACATGTTAAATATGGCTTCACTACCAAAGTTCCTGCCGCAATAGAATTGTTTTGTATTTTCAAGTAATGTACTAAAAATCTTAAAAATAAATTGTACCGATTTTTAATAAAAAGTTGTATGGAAAACCACTGAGCCTATCTACGTGTATCCTATACTAAAAGGAATTAAGCCCGGTATGGCGATAGGCTCGCCCCCTATCACACACATTATGGGACCGTATTAAATTCGGTGAAAAGTGCGTGTACTGGTTACATCTCTGCCTACCCCTTCGGGATTACAGGCGTGAGTGTATATATTATATCTAGCTATATTTTCAAATTTCCTAACAAGAAAATCAAATAACAAATAAAAGTGAAAATAACAATAACATAGTCGGCTACTCATTCGCTAAGCCACGGAGTCTATAGAAAAGAAAGAAAGAAAATAAGTTTTATTTGGTCACACAACAACACTTTGGATAACACACATATTTAAAAAACACAAGGAGTAATACAACAAAAATAAAAAATAAAAAAAAACAATTATAGACCCTAAGTACACTCGCTACTCCTCAATTTGGAACACCTGTGTCCAAAGTATGACCAAAAAGGCCATAGGCTCAGCATTTGCCAGGTAGTAAAGTACTGCCTGGCGCTGGTATTCTGCCTAGGCCTTACGAATGTCCGTCGGATGCCAACAAACATTGACATTGAACATTCAGTCACTAGTTACGACGAACATAAATTATATCAAAATTAATTATAAACAGCATGGGTGGCGCAGAGGGTGAGTTGTTAAACGGGAGGCCGTGGGTTCGATTCCCTCACCAAGACAAATATTTGTTTCGGGTCTGGGTGTTGTGGGATCGTAGTCCCTCGTAGTTCTTGATACCCGCGATACTAGTGTGTAGGCTTAATGCGGTATTTTTTTTACTGCCTGGATAGACATACGAGCAGACGTGCCACCTGATGGTAAGTACACACCGCTGCCCATAGACATCTGCAGTACCAGGGTACAGCAAAGCCGCTGCCTACCGTTAAATCCGTGGTTACGCAATCTACGAATTCGTTTTCCTATAAATATAAATGTACAACAATGGACAAAGGCATTACCATAACCCAATAAGTTATCATGTACGTACAGACAGCTAACAATCAGTTTATACACTCAAGTACACATTATTTTTTTCAGCTGTCAGACACTGCCACGGACACGATGCATCGGGGGATCGGTGAGCGATTGCCAAAGAATTCTCGTCTAATTGTCCATTGACCCAATGGCGATTGCTTTTTTGTCCATCCTTTGGTGGTCTTAATAAATGGCGGGAATTCGAACATTCATGTTTTTGTAGGACGAATCCTTCCCGTTCCGATGTCACGTTTAAAGTCTTTATTTAGTAGTGTTACGTGTGTAATGGATATGGCGAGAGAGGCGTTACGACTGCTGTACTGAGGTCTCCAGTTCGATCCCAAGGTCAGGTTAAGTGGTATTGGTTTTTGTATTTAGAAATACTCAGTATCAGCCCGGAGTCTGGAATTGTGACGGTATGGCCATAGGCTCGCCCCTATTACATTATGGGACTGTATTAAATTCGGCGAAAAGTGGGTGTACTGGTTACACATGATGTACACCTCTGCCTACCCCTTCGGGGATTATAGGCGTAATTTCGGTCAATTAATGTGATAGGGGGCGAGCCTATCGCCATACCGGGCACAGATTCCAGACTCCGGGCTGATACTGAGAATTTCTAGATAGAAAAACGCAATATCACTTTACCCGACCCGGGGATCGAACCCGAGACCTAAGCACAGCATTCGTAACGCATGTGTAATCACAACTGCGCCACCGAGGCAGTTAGTTATATTTGTTTCCTAGTAATTACTAAGTCATGGACTCATTAAACATTTTGTTATAAACAATTGACACTTTCACATCAGTACCCAATGAATAATGATACAACATTCGTTTATTTGTGCTGCATCAATGATATTCTAATGTCTATAAAATCTGAGTTTAAAGTTACGTAGTCCTTCAACGGTAGGCAGCGCCTCTGCTGTGCCCTAGCATTGCAGAAGTCTATGGGCGGCGGTGATTACTTACCATCAGGTGGTCCGTCTGCTCGCATGCTTATACAGGCACTAAAAAAACCCTTATGAGGGAAAGCTTATTTTCAACGTTAACATAACCCAATTAATTGGCCGGTTCACGTTTTGGACCTCAGAGCAATTACCGCACATTTCGCCTCTCGTCCCGAATCATTCACGCACAAAATAACTGATACAGATGGTGTAGATAGTTCAACTAATTAATTTTACTCAATTAATTATACGTACACTTATTTGTTTTGGCCGTTTTGCTTCTCGAATACCTGTTACCCGCGGCTGAAGGAATCTACTCTTTGAAATAAATTTAAAAAAACATCTATGTTGAGGGTAGAAACGTTACACTATTCTTTTGTGAAGACAAACATATCAGTCCGCCCCGTGACCATGAAGGCTTTAAAGCTATCGAAACGTCGGGAGTAAAAAGTTAAAAAATAAAAATCTGTAAAATTAGTTTTACATCAATTAATTTACTCTTCTTATATATACTTGTCCGAATGGATAGCATATTGTCTTATTAGTAATAAACCCCGAACACTTGTCAATACCCCACGATCCATATCTCCAGTTTGACCAAAAAATGCAACAGACTACCAGGCAGAAGAATCTTTTATATAATCTTATTGAGAACTAATATAAACTCTGTAAACATTATCCAACTGCTGGGCCTCGTCTACTAATTCTATGCCTTAGTCCACGATGGTGACCAAATGCGGGTGGGTAAATTGAACATTTGAAAATCTAATGAGTTCGCAGATATGCAGGTTTCCTTCACCGCTATAGTAAGCGATAATTAACAATAAACACACGTAACTTTTTAAAAGTTAAAGGTGTATGCCATTTGCGCAGGATTCGAACCTCGCTTTTCGTCTCGACAGTCCGTGCCACACCTAGGCTCCATATTTATAACAACGAAAATATAATTTTAGCTCGTCTATACCAACTCGTTTGTGGCGTTCATGACTTCGGCCGCTTTGATATCGTAATAAAGGGTTTTATTAAATCAACGTCAGAGGTCCATTAAAGGTTGCCCCCGGACAAAAGACGGGCCATCAATCACGGGGAGATACCAGGGAAAAAACGAAAAACAGTTGACTCTTTGGTGCCTAATTTGAATGGTTGTTTAGACAAACTTATATTTGCTGTTGTAAATGTTGTTTAGTGTGTGATTGTCGTATCTTTTTAGTTGAGTGGGTGTAAATAAAGTTGGTGTTTCAAACACCACGGAGGTCGATATTGACATAACATTAATATTCTGTCACATATTCCCGGGGTTTGGGGATCATTTATTATTATGATGAATTTATTATTGAGAAAACGCCGTGGACATGTTGGTTTGAACAATCCGGAATATAAATTATAAAAAGAATAACCGACTTCACAAGAGGAGGTACTTTATTGCGTATTTGTTATTATTTTACATAGAGGTCCGGTTTTGATGATTTTTATTCTATAGGCTATATTATTTAATGTTGTCCAAAATCGACCAAAAAATGTTAAAGTCGTTCAATTCAATTTTTGGTAAATTAATAACGTTAAAGCTATAATAAGTTGCAATGCTATTTTTATGTGATTTTTGACTATCATATTCTAGAATAATCAAACACTCTTCACCTCCTCTCGACTGGATCTTTGCATTTTCTCTTTAAAATAGGGAAAATAAGATCATATGTATAGTGTATTTCATTACAATAGCATTATAATATATAGCATTATAATAGCATTCCAAAGGGCCAAGAAAAACCTGAACCCCACACGGGACATCTTGATCTGGCCGCATCCATCAATAACTACTCAACTACGCTGTGCTTATCTCATTCGCGATCTGCAGAAACAAATCAATTTCATAAAACAAATGATGCTCCTTCAATATACACGTGTTTTCTTCGGCGCAGTTGGAAATGAGGTATTTTTTTTATTTGGCAAATTATAATATAATAATACTAGCCCTGTATTAAACATTGTCCCAATGCTGGGCACTAGGTAAAGAGATAACTTTGGTTACAAGTTTTGTGTTTAAAGGTTTTTTGAATTCATAATAAATAAATAAATAATCATCTAACAAACACACACATAGTCCTGACCCGACAATAAGATACGAGTCTTACGGGTACCAGGAACTGCGAGAGACATTGTGGTCACTTTGCCGTGCCAGGATAATAAAAAGAAAAAATCGGACACAACACCTAGACCAGAAACACTTTTTTTATCCTGGCATGACAAAGTGACCACACTGCACCTGATGGTCAGTGCAGTGCCGTCCAGTTAGAGTATCAAATAGCGAGAAACAATTTTTCGTTCACGCAAGTATATGTCTCGGTGCGGCAATAAAATCCACCACCTTCAGCTTCACAGCTGACTAATTTACTACTGCAATTTTTTTTTTATATTATAGTATAGATATGGTTTCTTATAGCAGGTTGTGGACAAAGCTAAGAGACGCTGGTGTGTCTCCTAATATTATCTCAATATTTTCCTATTGGTACAGCAATCAGAAAAATGTTGTGAGGTGGGGAAATTCATATTCTAATGAGTATTATATGAAATGTGGGGTGAGACAGGAAGGTTTGACATCCCCTCGTCTTTTTAATATCTATGTCAATGACCTGATTGAGGAGCTTAGCAGCACACATGTCGGATGCTTTGTAGATGATGTTTGCGTAAATAATCTTAGTTATGCTGATGACATGGTGTTGCTGAGTCCTTCGATCGGGGGACTTAGAAAGCTTTTGAGGATCTGTGAGTCTTATGCTGTGTCACATGGTTTGAAGTACAATGCGAAAAAGAGTGAGTTTATGTTATTTAAATCTTACAATAAAGGGCCGTCCACAATACCACCACTCACACTTAATGCTGTGACTTTGAACCGTGTCGCACAGTTTAAATATTTGGGTCATGTAGTCACCGAAAATATGTGTGATGACATGGATATAGAGAGGGAGCGTAGGGCATTGTCGGTACGTGGTAATATGTTGGCTCACAGGTTTGCTCGATGTGCAGCCGAGGTCAAAATCACGCTTTTTAAAGCATATTGCCAGGTATTCTACACGAGCAGCCTGTGGGCCAGCTTTACACAGAAATCCTACAATGCCTTACGCGTTCAATACAATAACATCTTCGGGGCTCTGTTCCGGCTCCCACGTTACTGTAGCGCGTCGGGTATGTTTGCCGATGCCAGCGTGGATGACTTCTACGCAGTAATGCGAAAGAAGGTTGCCTCGCTGGTTTACAGGGTGCGGCGGAGCTCGAACCGAGTCCTGAAGATGGTGGGTGAACGACTCGATTCAGCCCTGGTTGGCAGGTTCACCGAGCTACATGTTGTAAAGGTTCGATGAGCCTGCCCATTGAGGTGTTACTGTTACTTTTATTTTCAAATTGTATTGGTATGTATACTAACATAGTCTATAAGTTATATTGTTACTAACATTCTATGGATCTCTGGTCTGAAAATAAATGATTTTTATTTTTATTTTTATTTTATTTATAGTCCGACAAACGAGCCAGTGGGTCACCTGATGTTAAGTGATCTCCACCGCCCATGAACATCCACAATACCGAAAGTATCATGTATGCGCTGTCGGCCTTAAAGGACAGGAATAGGGATTAGGGAAGGGAAGGGGGAATCTGGGCCTCCGGATATCTCACTTACCATACGAAACGCGACAGTGAACTGTCACTTTACGTTGGTTTGCTGTGAGACAGTGGTACTACCCCGGTCGAGCCGGCTCATTCATGCTGTAGACAAATATGTCTACAGCGTGGCTCTACCACTTTAGATTAATTTTTGTGTACTATAAGAATAGCGACTGATGGAATTACTCTTTACGTTTCAAATTATGTGTTTTTATTAGACTACAAGTTGTACAGTTTTTGTCAGCTGTATCAATATTCCTGTCTCACAGGAAACCGACGTTGAGTTAGTTGCTTTCAGGTGACCCACTATCGCGTTTGCCGGTCTTCTATAACATAACTTAGAATGCCCTGTTTTAAACGACCCTTCAACAATTTTATTATCAAAGAAAATGTTAATTACACATAATCGAAGTTCAAAATAAAAATGCCGACACATTCGAAAGAACCATTTTACAATATCCCTTCGACACGCATTTTCAAATCCTTTTACGGATACATTATCTAGGTAGCCATTAAAAAGAAAAATAGGCGGACTTTAGTGTGTTGGAATTTTAAATTATTTACGGTCACTGATCTAACATAAACGTTTAGACATGCCCCTTGTGTATTCAATTGCGCATTTCAGATAGTGATAGTGAGTGATATAAGAATAATATTCATGCCAAGTGAAGCATCCAATGTAATGAAAAAATTGCCGAATAAAATTATTTTTGCTACCAAACTTTATATGCGTCTTCTTAACAGGAACTTGGAATGAAATGTACCTGAAACCAACAAAAACATTTATTAAAATCATGCAATTTAGAATGTATTATCTTAATAATAATTTTTTGCTCTTAATTCTGAATAATTTCGATTTGTATTTTTTTTTATTCCCTTTAATCAAAAATTTGCTTTAAAGTAATAATTTTATCGTAGATACTATATTCCACCTTTATTACAGCCTGTAGGCCTACTCTTGAAATCAATACCAATTCCGAACTCGATACAGTTTCAATTCCAATCTAGTAGATATTGGCACTCTAACTCACTGAACTAAATGAAATAGAATATCTACGAACTAGCGATCGTAAATACTCTTTTTAGTTTTTAGTTACTGAAAATTCCGCCGTATTCAGTTAAATCGTGCGCTGGTGTTGCGTTCGAGATAGAGAGCCAATTGTACAGTTTTCGAGCCCAATCCCAATTTTACATTGGAATCGAGTGTCAAGAGTAACCCTCCTGGTGTGCGATGTAGGTTTTCCAAGAAAACCTGTGTTACAGATCACCAGGGCCCCACTAGGATATAATTAGTGATAACAGACCATAAGAAAACAATAAAAACATTATCATATGTAAACTATAAGACAAGTAAAAGTTATTCCTGGCGTTATGTAAAAAAATCTAAAAACACATAAAACAGGCGAACCAAATAGCCGTGACTATTTTTGTTAATACACACACCGTGATCCGAATTATAAACATCAAAATAGATACACATTCCAGGACGAACGCAAAGCCGAACAGTTTCATCCATTAGACGACATTTCTGAATGTTTTTACAGCGACATCGGCCGGGCCCCTAATTGCCGTGACTGTCATGGGGTAAAAAATGATACGCACTGTGGAGCGACTGAGGAATGTCCATTAGATCATATCGAACGCAGCACCGAACGAAAAAAGAATGAGTCCTGCGACTCTGGTAGTACATAGTAGATCGATGGTAGACTAGCATTAATTGTAATAATTATTAGCAGTTACAATACTTTATTTTTTCCATTTAGGGATTATGGTTCCTATATGTTTATACTCGTGCTTTTATTACCGATACCAACTCACGCAAATCCTTTACCATTAATTCTCTGTTCCAACTCCAGAATAGAATATCTGGTATTGTTATAATTAGGAAATTCAATTATATCAATACCAGATATTCTATCTGTTTTGACGCATCAATCACGAACTTCATTCTGTTCGAAAATCAAAATAAAATTGGTTCTAAGTTCAGTGTCTTGTAACAAAATAGTTGTACGCAGCTATCAATTTGTTTTCTCTTTATTGCCTGCATAGACCGCAATAAAGAAGATTAGGCAGGTGGTTTTATTGGAAAATTACTTAATCTTCCACAAAAAGAATATTGTGAAACTTTTTGCTTACTTTAACCAATTGATTAATCAATCATACAGGCAAATATTGTCGAACCGAGCGACCGCAAACAGAGGTCCGAACTTGCGCAATAAGCAAATACGATAGTTCACCGGGCGATGCGTTACCGCTGCGCACGCGCCTAAATACACGCACTGACTGACTGGGAACGGATTTAGGTGGGGCCTTTGGGCCCTGATTTAATGAGGTAAATTTAATTTGCTACGATTATCGTTAGAGCTGTCGTAGCAAAATCTAAGAAAGTTATGTCAGATGAAAATGTTACCTCTTAGGATTTACAATTAGACCAGAGAGAATATGCAGTAAATATCTACAAAAATTCTTGAACGTATTGGATTTGTAAAAGACAACCGAATATTATTTCAGCATATAGGTACTGTGGTCAATAAATGATGATTCGGCTTTCATTCCAACTCCCAAGGTGTTAAGGTGTTATACCTCTGACTGTTTGACATTGAGTGTGTATTAATTATCGCTTGCTTAATCGTCGAATAAAAACATCGTGAGGATTCTTGTATGATTGAGAATCCCCCATAAGAATTTCAAAGGTATGCAAAGGTTACCAACTCGCATTAGACCTTAACCCTTTCATTAGTATAGAAAGCCGGTGCCCAACAATAGACCAGTATACTTATGGGGCAATTTAACAAATATCTAGGAATTAATAGACGTACAGTCTAGAATTATATCTACTTCTAAATAATAATTGATTTTGCACATCGCAATGCGTTTGCTAATATCAAATATTTTAGTATTCCGAAATAATCGCATGTACTCTTGCGCAAAATTACGTGACTGCGCGACTAATGCGTTTACGATATGACACACAAATTATATTAAGGTAGAACTGAGACTAGTAAATACTTCTAACATATTCACATTAAAGATAAATAATTACATGATGAAAATAATCGGTCATACCCAGTCCTGACCCCATACTAGATCAAATGGAGGGACTATACACTCTTGAGTTTGTTTGTATATTCACAACACTCAGACCCGTAAAAAACATTGGGATTTTTAGCAATAATAGGTGAAAATACGGAGCAAGATTGTTTTAAATTTTACAGTTATAGTAAGAATATAGGTAAATAGCACGAGTTTTAAAGAGAAATAGAATTAAAATGGCTAATTAATTTGACTGCCTCGGTGGCGCAGTTGTAATTGCGCATGCGTTACGACTGCTGTGCTGAGGTCTCGGGTTCGATCCCCGGGTCGGGTAAAGTGATATTGGGTTTTTCTATCTAGAAATTCCTCAGTATTAGCCCGGAGTCTGGTAAATGTGCCCGGTATGGCGATAGGCTCGCCCCCTATCACATTATGGGACCGAAATTCGGCGAAAAGTGGGTGTACTAGTTACACCTCTGCCTACCCCTTCGGGGATTACAGGCGTGAGTGTATGTATGTGTGTGTAGAATTAAAATGGTTTTTTGCAAAATATTCTATTAACCATGATATATCCGTCGATCATTGAAATGAAATCATCTTTCCCCGCACACTTGTGACTCCCCACGTCGTCATCTGAATCCGCACCTGCTTGAACTATGAACCTGAATCCAATAACTATCGATCATTACCCGAAGATTGATCATTCCGGTACCACAACATAACCTAAGTAAGGTCTGCACTACAAATTTCGAAATAAATATTAATACAAGTTGTAAATATTTTATTGACATTTACAAATACGAGTATGCAGTTAGTGTTATAAATTTTGCGAGCTAGAAATATTGCTTTGAAATGTTATTGTTAATAGTTATACATAGTTTATCATCATGTTTAGCATGTCCAGCAACTCCAGGACCATGCAATACTGTGGCTTTAGAGTGCTGATTTATTTAATTTTTTACAAATTTGCAATAACGTGTAATTATTTATATTCAGGTGCGTGTCTTTACTTTTGTTATTTTTTTTCCCCGTTTCTTTGTGTGATTGGATTGTTGCAATTGCTAAATTTAATAATAAGTGGGCACAATTATGTTTTAATGTTTTGATTAATTTATAAGTTTATTATTGCTTTCTTTATGTTTTTTTTCCAGTAACATTGAGGTGTAAGACCAGACCCGACCCGACGTCCGCACGTCACACGAAGCCCCTCATCGAAAATCGCGGCCACGATTTCTGTAACATTTTTTTTGTGATTTACACAGGGTGTAAAACCCGCCATAGTGGCACACGTAAGTGTGTCGTGTATCAGCTAGTGTACATCCGGTTGTAGTACGGTGTTTGGCCGTGTTGAGGCCTTCTGAGTACTCTGACACTAGACCCTTGCCGCTTCTTCACCTTCTTGCCCCATGGCGTGGTGTAAAGAAGCTGTGTATGATTTGTTGAGTAGCGGGAGATAAATTGTCTCTCGCTACTGGACACTCTTATTGGACGGCACTGCGCTTACCATCAGTTGTAGTGTAGTCACTATGTCGTGCCAGAATAAAAAAAATATATTTAGGTTTTTGATACTAACGATCCAAGACTCTCTCATAAATATGTAATTGTGTGTATCGTGTAGGTTTAGACATTGACTGTGTGTTAATAAATGTATAGAATGAAGGATGATATTATTTTCACATAAATCAAAATTGTTTACCAGCAGCTAACGCACACATAGAAACACATAGAAAGGAATGCTAAATCTAGTTGAAACTGAGAGTAATGAGTTCTTAGGCAAATGTCAAGTTTAGGTCCTTCAAAATAATCCGATTTTTTAAGACAGTTAAGTCTGCATGGACCGGTTCGACTGGTTTAATACCACTATTAAATCCGCTGCTGTTCGTTTTGGTGGAAGATCTCCCCGAGGCCCAATTTCGGGAATTTTACAATCTCCATTCGTATCATTTAAAGCTGGCTACACGTCGCAATTGTAGGTTTTAGGCTTCTGTTATAAAAAAAGAACAAGACAAGAATAGTTACCACATACATACATACAAGTACACACTTGTAATCTCCGAAGGGGTAGGCAGAGGTGTAACCAGTACAGCCATTTTGCGCCGAATTTACTACGGTCCCGTAATGTGAGGACCAGCCTATCGCCATACCGGGCACCATTCCAGACTCCGGTCTGATACTATTTCTAAATAGAAAAACCCAATATCACTTTACCCGACTCGGGTATCGAACCCGAGACCTCAGCACAGAAGTCGTAACACATGCGCAATTACAACTGCGCCACCGAGGCAGTATAGTTACCACATAAACCATTTTATATTAACTAAGGATGTCACAAACCGATATTCAATTCCGCCAAACCACAAGTGCTTAAACACTATGTACATCGATATTTATACTCTAATTTCATAAAAACCCCGTGTGAACGTATTGGGATATAAAAAAATTAAAATAAGTCTAACGACATGAGAACTTTAAGCCATATCGAAAACCGCAAGTCTAACATTAAACGGAGATCCGAGAGCATACGACACTTCCTGCGGCGACCGCAAGAGGGCGTTATTAAAAAATAATGGTAAGCGCGAGTTGACTATATGTTCAAGGGTTCCGTGTATAACATGTGTGTCCAAATGCCGATAATAATGTATGGACTCCTTAGTTTCTTCAGTATCAAAGTCTCAATATTGAATTTATAATGCTTCTAAGGTTTATATTGTCCTTGCGCTATATACAATAAATCTGCATACCAGACTTATCTTCTAGAAAGTGGTAAAATAAACTTTAAAAAGAACGCACGAAAGTCGATTTTACAAAGTCAAGCAAGGAGGCTCGTTTCATACAGACCGTTAGTTTTTTTTTTTTTTTTTTTATAGTATAGTTCGACAAACGAGCCAGTGGGTCACCTGATGTTAAGTGATCTCCACCGCCCATGAACATCATACCGAAAGTATCATGTATGCGTTCCGACAAAGTGGTAAACGTAAAAATATACTATAAACATATATTGACACTTATATATCCAAAGAATTTTGACCCCAAAATGACCTAGACTAAGGCGAAATTCACTTTGTAAATCTTGAGTCGGTATCATAAAATTCTGTCTGAAAACAGTGGTAATTAACCACATAAATATATTTTATTACCTTTTTACGCGTACTTAAGAGGTTGTTTTCAATGGATAGAAAATCAAAATCTTAACACATTGATTTGAGCTAAAAAAAAGTTTTTGGATTCATAAAAATTACACCGACTTCAATAAAAAACAAATTATGTGTCACTATAAAATTTGAGGGTTGCCCTTGGTTTTTCTGAGATCCCATCATCAGATCCTGACTTGGTGCCAATGGGACCACCTGGGAAGTATACTCTTTTAAACAAAAAAAGAATTTCTCGATTCGGTCCAGGCGTCTTCGAGTAATCGGGGAACATACATAAAAAAAAGATTCCGACGAATTGTTAACCTCCTCCTTTTTTTGAATTCGGTTAATAATAGACGCTTGCAACTCCACGCATAAGATACAATTTTCGTTTAACAATTTGATTGCAAGATAAAAGACGGCTAAGCATTCCCAGAGACTCGCCGAGTTTCATTACTCGATGAGAAAAAATACGTCCTATTGTTGATCCTGGGAGTTACAATGGTAGGTATTGGCGGGATAGTCTCTAAGCTCAAAAAAACTAAAGGCTTTACGAGCTACACTAAGGAACCCCATTATACGTGAACCTTCAAGGAACCCGATCCTCGCAGGCTGGCAACCGCACCGTACGTGACGGGCAAAAAGTTTTTAACAAACCTCTGGACATTATACGCGTCTGCACCCATCCTGGTATAAAAACACCTTATATAATGTATGAATCCTTGGATATATATCCTGGCACTGGATATGTTAAATAGAATTTGGTCTAAAATGAGATTTGTGAGAGATTTAAGTGTTTCCAATTCTTATTTGTTCCTAGACAGGCAATGTTGGAAAACATTTCCATGTTTTCCTGTGATTGCGTGTGCTCATAGGATCAGTTACAATCAGGCGACCCACTTGTTCGTTTGCCGGAATTTTGCTAGAAAAACAATGGTAAATACGCTAGGTTCTAATTATCATTACTGTTTTTTTAACATTTCCCCGTGTTTACTATTTATTTTTCATTTGTTTATATCCATATTAATTATAATTCTGGATTTAAAAATTTCATTCTAATATGAAACATGTTATTAGAAATATTCCTATTATGCAATAGTTTAGTCTGTAAGCAAAATAACTAAATTAAGTAACTAGGTTAATACCAAAATATAACATTTTGTTTCTTGTTTTCAAAGTTACAAATTCTTAACCTTCAGAACAAAAAATACCCCAAAAACGCTCCAAAATTAATATCGCATACCATAAAATGGGATCAGATAAGACCTGTCAAAATTACCAGGAAAGCGCGAGACAAAAATAAGTACAAAACGGATCGAAAGTGATTTACAACACTGATCCACCGTATTTTCCTTTCATTTCAGCGATCGTAAAGTTCGTATGTAAATTCAATAATAAGGGTGTAGGGAGCGACGGGCACGGTTTTTGATCCTGTGAAGATGGGTCGTCGGCCTGTAATTACACTGGATACAAGCTGGCGGGGAGAATATTTTGAACTAGATGTTGCTCGTGGCTCCGCCCGCGTGGTTGTTATTTTAGGAAAACAAGGTATACAATCCATGGAGGCATCTTAAGCTATTACACTTTTCTATATTTTGCCATCCCATAGTGGAAGAGCGTATTTTTCCGGGATAAAAACAGGCCTATGTCATTTTCGGATCCCTAAACTGCCACTATGCAAAAAATGACGATCTCTTGCTCTGTGAAAAACTGAACTATCCCACGGGAACTGTACATTTTTTCGGGATAAAAGTAGCCTATGTGCTATTCCAGACTATAATCTATCTCTGTGCCAAATTTCAACCAGATCCGTCCAGCCGTTGTAGCGTGATTGAGTAACAAACATCCATCCAAACATTCGCATTTATAATATTAGTAGGAAGTAGGATAGTAGGATTAGTGGGATAGTAGCGACATGCGGTGGTTTTCGTCGTTGTTTGCCGTGTAACAGAGTAATTGAAGTGAAACTTTAGGCACGTGTAGAGTATTTGGTAGAGGGTTAAGGGTTCGCGTCACCGACATGCTATGGATCCTCCGTTGATTTTACTATGTAACGAGTCTTACAGCAGTCGTATATGATGTGTAACACCTGACATCTAATTTTGGTAATAAACAACATTAACATTAAATTAATGTTTAAAAAATAATCTAATTTGTTAATTTACATGTGATTATTTTCAAGATTTATTTATATCTATACTTATAATAAATCTGTAGAGAGGTCAATTCTGTACATGAAATATATTTCCAAAATAACTATCAGCGGGTGATTAGTGATCGATACTGACGCCAAAAATGCAATCAGTAAAATTTTTGTCTGTCTGTCTGTATGTTCGTTATAGAAACAAAAACCACTCGACGGATTTCAACAAAACTTGGTACAATTGTTCTTCATACTCCTGGGCAGGTTATAGTATACTTTTCATCACGCTACGATCAATAGGAGCAGAGCAGTGAAGGGAAAGGTTAGGAAAACAGGAGAACTTACTCCATTTTTTAAGCTTCCGTCGCGTGTGCAGCCTTAATAGTTAAAGCTACACAGAAATCATGTATGACGGAAATGTTCTCCTTAAAATTGTATAAAAAATATTCCACGACAGCAAATGTCTATATTTTATGGTTGACTCACAATAACACGTGTAACTCCCGATAGCTTAGCAGTTCGGAGATTTCTGATTATATTTGTCTACTCTTACGTTTATAACACTCTCAATCATCCCTAATTAATAAATGTTAACATTATTACCTATTTAATTTAATAAAAAAAGAATTATAGAAATAGGTACAGAAACACCAGGCTATTTTAATTGCAAGAAAAAATAACTTGGATTGTATACTTCTGCTCCCGAAAATAACCTCCACGCGGGTGGAGCCGCGAGCAACAGCTAGTAAAAAATAAATTGTGACATTAAACAACAATCAAAATGGGCCGGCCCATCGGATCAATTCAGTGACTATAATAACTTATATTTATGATTTCAAAAGGATATAAAACATATTTTTCTATCCTTTCTTTCCTCTACATCTTTCTCGCACATCCCCGTAAAGCCAGCATCTTCAATGTTTATGCAAAATATACGGTCGTAATTATCTCAGGAATGTGGTAAGACTGTAATGAATATTACCCGTCTGCAATTACACGGTCTTTGATTGGAGTCCTCTTCGATCACACACATTTTTGTCACCGTCGGGAAAATTAATCGCCTATAATTGTGACGAACAACAGCCGTGACAATCTCCGTGGCGTAGAAGAGCAGTAATGAGAAGCCGCAGGTTCGACCCCGAATCAAGGCAAATGTTTATGTGATCTAAAAAATATTTCAAGTTAGGTCTGTGGGACCGTAGTCCTTGATGACCAGGGCAGTATTTTTTTTTATTTTGGACTACAAACAGTCACATTCATCAACAAAATAGTATATATAGTTTGATTGTATGTATACAACTTACAGACTTTGAGTGCCAACACTTAATTAAATAATCAGAACTATATGTGTATTTAACAATTAATGAATTTAATAATTAAATAAAAAATATAAAATGATTAAGTTTGAAATTTTAAACATGCGTCCTGGTATACAGTCAAATTAAATTAAATATTACGGGCATCGTTTGATCACAGACCACACCGGAGTTTGACAAAACACAATGAGTACTACTAATTTCCTGCTGCAGATCGAACGTATAAATCATATTTTAACAGAAATAAAAAAAACCGTATTTTAATACTTATTAATGATGATAAAAATATTATTACCAATTGATCCTTTATTTCAATAACAGAAGATCTACGTATCGACAATAACAATAGATTTCAATCTAATAAATCCCAATCTAAACCATTCAATTACAAAATACATGTATGTTAATGGATGAATCGAATCCCCAACCTCTCATTTCTCAAGCCGTTATTACCCGGCTTCCCCGTGCACATAATTCATCCAATACTGTATCTTATAATTATACACCATTAAAACTAATTTTACTAACCGCATCGCCTGTAGCATCGAATAAACGCTTTAGTAACCAATTAATTAATAACTGTTACAGGGCCGCATTCAGAGTAGTGTTCAACAGCCCAAGCCCCCCACGAGCGACATCGCAGTTACGCCACGGCGCATGCGCACCTGATATTTGCGCACCTGCGCTTGCGCAACACGCCGCGCATCTCGAACTTGCGACACGGAATGCCGAGAACGGTGAGGTAATGAGATAAACATTGGGGAAATGAACGATGCTTTGAGAAAGGTAATGACTATGTGAGAGGTGCAGGTTGAGGGCGCGACCTGGTAACTCTATGATAATGTGGGTGAAATGTTAAAAAAATGCCCATCTATTATGTAATAAATAATATTACATTAGTAGATATATATAAATATCCGCCTGCACTTTTTATTAACACAATAAAATGACATTTCGAATGTTGCCAGTTTTTTGTTCAATAAATATAGTGCTGTGTCTATGTACTATTTCATTAGTTCATAATCTGAAGTCTTGCTAAAAGTCGTAATTCTTATATTTCGTTATAGGATGCACTTAGTCATAAAAATGCGGTACCAACCATAAGCGGCTATCTAAATGATATATAGATAAATATCAATGATATTTCAAATTTCTTGGGTAAACTCTGACTTTAGTGCAATGTTTAATTGCTTTCCAATATTACGATACATAGCCAATACCCAAATAAAATGCATTAAAAACACATCTGCTGCGAAAGATGTTAATTGTAAAATTTATAGTCCTTTTATAATTTATTTTAATGTTGCAACTTTATTGATTCTTTCTAAAAGAGTCTCCCTCCCTACTGTAAATTCAGTACTGGCCGAATTAATCGTTCTAACAGCATGTGTTAATTAAACGCAACACTGGCCGGTACATAATGGCACACGCATTGTTTATATTTAGAACGTTGCATTCCCGCGACGGATTTAATATTGTTATTAATACTCTGTAATTACAGTTATGTAATGTCCTCAATTTGTTTCAATATTATTGAATTTGATAATTATACGATTGTTTTTTTTATGTCAGAATATTTTTTAAATATTACTTTTATTACTGAATGCTACTTTAGCGACCTCTTTGCTGTGTGTAAATCTCTGTACAGATACGTCATTGGTTAATTTTGCCGCCAATTTTTTTTATTGCGTGTTTTATTCGCATAATTCTTAAGTGTAATACTGCTACTTGGCGGGAAAGTATAAAGCGGCGACCGAACTACAAAGTTTCTCATCCTGGGGACCCACCACATAGAAATTTTCTAGTTAAATATTATAACTCCCAGTTACCATAACAAAATATTACAATACTGATACCGCCTCAGCATAAACTTATTAAACAGAGAAAAAAAACAAATCAAACCGAACCGCAGGCACTTAAAAAAGCCATCATAACTTACCGTTACACCATAAAATAGGATTCCCTTCCTCATATTCAAAGATTACCCGTCCCGTGGGAGGGCATCCCGCAATCCCGGGAACGACGCCGCGTCTAATCCCGGGGATTATCTTCCGCGTCGGCGCTTTTGTGCTCTCTCGCCCGTCCTGATAATCAAACCCGCACGTAATGGGCCCACGAACCGAGACACCATGTTACACGCAATCGAGATAGCCGCCCGACGATTTCGTATAAAATCATTTTCGGTATTGGGCATGTGGGAACGCCGGACGAGCGTATTGTGTCTATTCCTTTGTTTATTTGGTAGGATTTGTAGTTCAAACTGTAATTAACTATTTTTTGGATTGGAGTTTATTTTGCCATTTTCACGAACTTTGGACTTGCACTACGCAGTCATTAGGCGTAGTGTGAAGAAGCTACACAGCAGGCTGGCATGATTGTGTTGAGTAGCGAGGGAAAGTTTGTCTCTCGCTACTTGGTACTCTAAATGGACGGCACAGGCGCAGTGTGGTCACTTTGACGTGCCAGGATAAAATGTAATGAATTATACTTGGTAGAAAACCGAATATACTAGTAACTTGTTCCAGCGAGACTCTTTCAAGAAGTTGCCGGTGTTTATTGTTACTTAACACCGGCACATAGACATATAGAATGGACTGAGCGTCTCTTTTAAGTGAATACGGGCAGAAAGATGTGAGAGAGATAAAGCGAACGTGCGGCCAGCAGTTGATCTTCATCCCAGACTTGCAGAAGCTCTTGCTTGTAGTCATAAATAAAGAACATTGCCATTACTAAATTCAAACATTTATCTATCAAAATTTCATAAAGAAATAATTGCCAGAACCGATATAGAATAATATTTTTAATAGAAATTATGTCTTTTCAACGTCAATGTATGTTAATTCCGAGACTGGCTGAAAAAGAAAGAAATAATTTTTATTTGTGGTTTTCTTATAAATTATTCACTACGTACATAATATATTAAAGTAATTACAACCAATAATAGGATCCCCCATTCAGCCACATGCGACACTACGGCAGGACCGTACTGCAGCGCTGATTTTCAATGGGGGGTCCGGGTGTGGACGCTATGTCGGCGGACTTTTTTACGTATTAAAAGTAACATTATTATTAGTATAAAAAAATTTATTAAGTGTTGCATATGGCATGTCGTGTTGGTCATAAGAAAACCTAAACCTACTGAGAGTCCTAATTTAGCAGTATCTGATGGTTTAGAGTACTGGTTTATAGTGCGTAGAAATTTGGTAAAGTGGGTGGTAACCTTGACAGCCCTGATTGCTTTGCATTAACCATAGATATATAGAATGGACTGAGCGTCTCCAGAAGGATGTGAGAGAGATAAAGCGAACGTTTCGCCAGCCGTGACCTTATTCTAGAATTTTGATTGGTCTATGTCACAGACTTGCACGAACGAAAAGAAACAGTTATTGGCAGCACAGTCGCTTTGTCTCTTTCTACAAAGTGGTGGATATTCCTCAGTCT
The DNA here is from genome assembly GCA_905220505.1 of Laothoe populi. Classification (NCBI taxonomy): domain Eukaryota; kingdom Metazoa; phylum Arthropoda; class Insecta; order Lepidoptera; family Sphingidae; genus Laothoe; species Laothoe populi. The sequence goes on along the minus strand of HG992152.1, from coordinate 19,895,985 downwards.
ATTCTCTATGTCTATGGTATTAACTTATCGGCTGAATGACATTTATGGCTATGAATAAGAAAGTTAGGAGTTGTCTAGCCATCTGGACAGGCACAACACCTGAGAGTCAGGACGATCGCTATAGGTGCCTCAGTGCAGAAGACAACTCCTTGCATTGATACTTCTGCTCCCGAATATAACCTCCACGGGGGCGGAGCCGCGAGCAACAGCTAGTAATATATAATATTATAAATGCGAAAGTTTGGATGGATGTTTGTTACTCAATCACGCTACAACGGCTGGACGGATCTGGTTGAAATTTGGCACAGAGATAGATTATAGTCTGGAATAGCACATAGGCTACTTTTTATCTCGGGAAAATATACAGTTCCCCTGGGATAGTTTAGTTTTTCACAGAGCAAGGGATAGACATGATTTTTTGCATAGTGGAAGTTTAGGGATCAGAAAATGACATATGTCACTTTTTATCCCGGAAAAATGCATGCATCCTATGGGATAGCAAAATATAGAAAGGTGTAATAGCTTAAGATGCCTCCATGGATTGGATACCTTTCCTTCCAAAAATAAACCCCACGGGCGGAGCCGCGTGCAACATCTAGTATACTATAAAAATACTAGATTGTACACACGTGTAAATGTAACTCATAAATTAACCGGTAAATGCTCACATTAATAAACACTCAAATGCTGTGAAAATAAGGTATTAGGTGAAATTAACACCATTCGTGAGCTCATGAAGTTAAATTACATATTGGTAATAAAATAATCGTTTATTCACCTTACTGCTGACGAGCTGTGTAATGAAAATTAATAGCCTACAATGAACGTGCCTATATACTCTTGGTTTTTAATGTAGCCTGAATAGTTATTTAGTCCACATGTATATAAAGTTAAGGCTTTGTGTTTTGGCTGATAATAATAATAAATAACACCCAACAGTCGCACATAATCCCGACCCCAGACTAGGTCAAACCTGTATCGTTGGTATAACTACGAGGGACTACGGTTACGGACTATTATTAAGCTGAATTAACAAAAATTTGGTTCCACAGCCACTTTAGATAGCCGAAACGAGGACCCGGCTATGACACGCGAGGCCGTGGGTTCGACTCCTCCACTGAGACAAATTTGCGACACACAGATATTTGTTTCGTGTCTGGGTGTTGTACGACCGTAGTCTCTCGTAGTGTGTATGACTGTTGGGTGTATTTATTTATTATTTACCAGTGAATCCCACAACCACGTTATTACTAACTGATCGATCAGTTGCTTAACCATGAGTTTATATAAAAAAAATACGACAGGTAGACGAAGTTGCTAGCGTTGTTTTTTATGTATGGAACGTTTCTTACAGTACCACATTTAGTTTCTCACGTACCCACTAGATGCGCTGTATATTTTGTCATATAAATATTGTACCTACGTTATCGCTAGCAAATACACCTGAGAAAATGATTTAGCTACATAAAAATGACAAACATTCCTAGAACACCTGTCCACATGCCTCATATCGTTAAAACCTACAAATTTATCTCGCAATAGATCTGTCAAAATAAAGAAATTAGAAAGTGCATGTGGACTTACTCCACAGCAGCCTATACGCGTGTAGAATTAATCGCCATCCATTCGCAACTCAATTTCGTGCTCATTAAGAATCAAAATCGAGTGGCATGTGGCATTTCTATTAAAACATTGAATTGACGACGGCCAATGAAGAATATCTCAATTATAAGAGTAACATGTGTTAAATGGGTCTTTGTTACATACAATACACCCACGAATTATATGATTAAGTTGGACGGTGATTGGTGCCTTGTTAACTAAGTAACTGTTGGATGGAATAAAGGCACACAATCATTCATATCCAAGAGTTATGGACGCGAACACCTTAATTATCACATCAGTGGTAGTTTATTATGTAAACTAGATTCAAAAGCATTTGAAATATATTTCATTTTATTCAAGAATTGAATTTGAGATCAGCTTATTGTAGTAATTGATCCCAAATTATAACCTCCATGGCGCAGCGGGCGAGTATCCGGCTGTGAAACGAAAGGTCGTGGGTTCGATTCCCGCACTGAGACAATTGTTAATGTGACAGACAGATATTTGTTCTTTGGTCTGGGTTTTGTTGGACCGTATTCCCTCGTAGTTATTATTAACCACGATACAGGGTTTACCTAGTGTGGGGGGCAAAACTATGTGTGTGACTATTTGGTGTATTTTATATCTCAACAAAACAATTAAAAGTAACATATACATTTTGCTTCAGGCGTAAGCTGATAGTTTGGTCGAAACATCGGTCTCTATTCACCCTGTTTTACGGTAGTTTTGTATTCCACTAGACATGTACTATACCTGAAAGTACCTACTTGTATCGATTCTATAGCAATAGCACAAAATATCGATACATCGAATCATACCGACCACGAGTCTGTACTTAACGCGGTGTCGGTGGCTCGAGTCAATCGCTCGGCCCGCAGGTGTCCTACATACGAGTGTGGGAGTACACGGGCGGGCATTGCGTACGGAAGCGTTGCATTTTAAATAAATAAAACAAGACATGTTTTAGCTGACTTTAATTCTAATTTACACTCACGCCTGTAATCCTTGAAGTGGTAGGCAGAGGTGTAACCGGCACACTCGCATTTTGTCGTATTTATCACGGTCCCATAACGTGATAGGGGGCGAGCCTATATCCTAATCGATGTTATCGCTATATCGGGCACAATCCCAGACTCCGGGCTGATACTGAATATTTATAACTAGAAAAACCCAATATTACTTTATCCGACCCGGGAATCGAACCGAGACCTCAGCAGAGCAGTCGTAACACATGCGCAATTACAACTGCGCCACTGAGGCAGTAAATTGTACGTGACACATAACCACATGAATATGTAATAATTATCAAAATATTTTAATACCTTTAAATGTGCCGTTTCTGGTGGCACAAACTGCTTTAAATTAGACTAAAATCGATGAAATTAAGTTTGTCTCTGTCAAACGACAGTACTAAAATTATTTTAGTATAACACGAGCTAACTTACTCAATTTAGTTGTTTCATTAATGTTTTTTATATTGAAACATTATTTTTTTATTGTTTAATTATTCAAGTACTTGTAATACTATCTTTATTAATTTTAATACAGTCAGAATTAAGTTTAGTGCTGCTATGTTGAAGCCAGAACATAATTCTATGGAATAACAGAATAGCTTGAAATTTCTAAATTAAAGTCATCTACATAGTGTCTTATATTTCTTGAAATCTGAGGATGAAAAGTAAACATAAACAATTTCACTTCCATGCCCAAAGCAAGAAATAAAACCGCAGCGTTCCAGTGCACAATTACAGTCCATATCTCAAGCAGGTCGGCGCAGTAAATCATTACAAATTGGATGAGCACCCAAGGAACCCAAGACGAGATAATTTCGAAATGGAAATCGAATTGTTGGTCGATGATGCGCGAAGTGGAATTAAATGGCTGTTACGAAAACTGTTAACTGTTTCCTGAGACAGTATGATGTAATGACGAGATCGTCTCATGCATTCAGTTCCGGTCTTTACTCCATCGCCTTGGGGTTTTAGCTGATGAAAAGCTATAGCTAATTTGGCATAGCGCAAGCGATTCTTCAACCGCCTCCGTGGCGCAGCGGGTGAGTAGCCCGTTGTGAGTAGGAGGCCGTGGGTTCGATTCCCACATCGAGACAAATTTTAGTGTGACAGACGGATGTTTGTTTCGGGTCTGGCTATTGCGGAACTGTAATTCCAAGAGTTGATATCCACGATACAGGTGTGACCTAGTGTGCGGTCAGAACTATGTGTGTGACTCTTGGGTATGTATTCAATTCAATATTGATTGTATTGTTATGCTATTGAAAAACTACTTAATCTGAACTATTCGAGTCTATTCAACGTGGGCCTAGCCTCTGTGTGATTGGGAAACGAATGGTTGCAGACGAATCCTCGCACCGAGATTTTGTGTTTAAGTCTAAGAATTTCAGATAAGTACTTCATAATATAGATATAATTAATTGACTTGAAGTTATCGCACTACAGTATTTTTTTTAGTCTTAACTTTGAGGTCTTTATGTTTTCAATTGTAATTTCCTACTTTGTTTATTATAAATGTTTTATCATAAACTTAATTTTAAGCAAGTGCAGTGGTTACCGCTTAAAATTCTTCTAAGATAGTTTTAAAAGTTTTTAATAGTACAACTAATGTGAAAAACAAAGAGCAAATATGTTTTATGACTGCCTTTGGCGCAGTTGTTATTGCGTATGCGGTCTTTTCGATTCTCGGATCGGGTTAAAGTAATATTAGGCTTTTATATCAAGAAATGCTCAGTATCAGCCCAGAGTCTGGAATGTATAATCCAGCAGTGGCATATTATGTACTGATATTATTATATATATCAACACTCACAAACACCGAAACAGAAATCGTCAATTATAATAAATCGGGTAAAAAGTCCATATTGTTTTACGAGGCCCTCGAGTAAATTTAAATCCCCCACTGTGAGCTTTAACTTGCCGAATAAGGTTCATTGCTTCAATATATATAGGGTGTTGTAGAAAGATGGTTCAAAATCATCCAGATTCTATTCTATTTAAATGATTGACAGCCTTCGTCGCACAGCATGTGGGTAGTATATGCGCCAGTTATGAAATGAAAGGCTACGGGTTCAAGTTTTCGTAATCCATAAATATTTGTTTCGGTATTTTGTGTTGTCGGTCCGAGGGGCTCTTGTAGATTTTGATACCCATGACACAACTCGAATCTCAATGTGGAGTCGTGAATTGTGTATGTGACTGTTAGATGTATATATTATTATAAGGTGTGGATGAAATGTCTACAAACATCGTCTGGGATAGAAAAATATGAAAGAAAGATAAAGAAAATCTTTATTTGGCCAATACTTTAGATCGCATACACATATAAGGAATAATACAAAAATAATGTTACTGAATCTAAGTTTACTCACTACTCATTTGGAACACCTGTATCTCAAGTTTGAGCAAAAAGACCATAGGCTCAGCATTTGCCAGGTGGTAAAATGCCTGGCGCTGATATTCTGTCTAAGCATAGGATGTAATGTCTTCAGAACCAAATACAAGTTGTGTTACGCCAGGGCAAATTCAAGGGGAAATTAAATGTTGTTTTTTCGAATCGAATTTAATTGCACGACTTGGGAACAAACCCAGGACCTCACCAGTTCAAGTATGAAATGTAAATATTGACCCACAATTTCAGTAACACCCTGTAGATTCCAGCGTCTGAATGAATAATTCATACGCAACTGGCGACCACTTTTCGGGCTGGCGTAATGATATTGTATTGGACTGATATTATCGGAATTGTTTTACGAGAGAGCGAAGTATTTCGCGACCCGATACAACCGTGTGTGGCTTTTGGGAATTCAAGTTTTTGTCGTGATTTTAGTAAGGGCAAGAAGTTATTAAGATTGGATTGATGGAATAATAAATTGTAATAAATATTATCGCAGTCAAAGTCGCTTTAATATAGTGTAACTACGTCGTCGTCGTCGTTTAATATAGTGTAAAACATACGAACACACGAATATGCCTTTGCAGACCGTACAGCACTGTAAAGACTCCTCTTAAATGTTTTTTTTTATCCTGGCACGGCAAAGTGACCGCACTGTACCTGATGGTAAGCGCAGTGCGGTCCAAATAGAGTACTGAGTAGCGAGAGACGATCTATCCCCGCTACTCAACACACTCATGCCGGCCTGCTTCTTCACACTACGCCATGGGCAAGAAGGTGAAGAAGGGGTAGAGGGTCTAGTGTCAGAGTACTAAGAAGGCCGTAAAATGGCCATTGTACCCCAACTCCAGACCCCCGACAAAAACCGGATGTACACTGGCTGATCCCGGAACGCGACACACTTGCGTGTGCCACTATGGCGGGTTTTTCGCCCTGTGTACGGTGGTCGCTATCCGGGCGGATATAAATATCCCACCACCAGCCATTGTATCCCAAAATTGACACGTTAACAGAGTGAAGTACTTGAGATATCTAATTAGATTTATGTCTATGGCTATGAACTATATCGTCTTAGGCCTTTTTTTTATAACATTTTTATTTCACTTTCGACTTTGCAATTTATAAAGTTATCAATAAAGAAGTATTATTTCGGGAAAAAATAAGTTATTACTTTGCACTTTCTGATTCCTGAAATATTTTACAATGTTTACAGCGCCCAGGTCATGTGTGTAATCCGAATTATTCGATTTGAATTGCAGTACCAGTCCTAAAAAAGAAGGCCTCGGTGGCGCAGTTGTAATTGCGTATTAGTGACAACTGATGTCCTTAGGTCTCGGGTTCGATCCCCGGATCATTAAACATAGTCCCACTGCTGGGCACGGCCTCCTCTAATAATGAAATGGGTTAGCCCTTAGTCCATCACGCTGGCCATTAGGCCAGTGTAAGCATTAGCTTAGACTAGGCTTGGTAGACTTCGCATACCTATCAAATAAAAAAAATGAAAAAGGTTAAATCTTATCTCAATAAAAACTATAATTAAGTATATTTATTTACATTTGACTACGAAAAGAAAGACCACATAATATTAAGAAAAATTCAACAATAAATGATTTACGATGAACAGTTAATAATGATACATTTATAAGAAAATGTAACCTACATTTCTTAGCAGAGCGTAGGCCGACACGTTGGTCAAAACATGTCAATAAAACAAAACTCCATATTCGTTAGTTATTTTTATAATCTAATTGATTTACGACATAAAACGTATCAATATAATTTAAGAGATTAGCTACCGTAAAAGGCAAATGGCGAAAATCCAAACTACTTTCAAAATAATGTTTCTACAATCCACGGAATCAATTCTGATATTGTGTTTCAAATAAATACGTGATGTTCAACCCAGGAATCGAACTAGTGTCTATCTATTATAATACCTTATATAGGCAGTAGACGAGGCCCTATAAGTTTGAAAGGTGCTGGAATGGTCGGCACTGCGCTTACTATCAGTGCAGTGTGTTTACTGGTGGTAACATATCATAACCTGCCATAGTGGCACACACAAGTGCGTCGCGTTCCGGGATCATCCAGTGTACATCCGTTTTTTGTTGGGGTCTAGTGTTGGGGTACGATGTTTGTCACTTCTGTGTACTCTGACACTAGACCCTCGACCGCTTCTTCACCTTCTGGCCCATGGCGTAGTGTGAAGAAGCAGGCCGGCATGAGTGTGTTGAATAGCACGGGATAGTTTGTTTCTCGCTACTCGATACTCTAAATTGGACCGCACGGCGCTTACCATCAGGTGCAGAGTGGTCACTTCGCCGTGCCAGGATAAAAAAAATATGCACTCACTTTGTAATCTGTAACCAGTCACCCACATTTATTACCGTTCCATGATGTCATAGGGGCGAACCCATAGCAAAACCGGGCACGATTCCAGAACCAGGGCTATCAGCAGGGCTGAGTCTTTCGTGATAGAAGAATGTCACTTTTACCGGTTCCGGGGACCGAACCCGAAACCTCAGCATAGCAGTCGAACCGCGTACGGACTTGCAACTTCACCACCGAGTCGTCCTGTTTTATCATCATTCAAATAACGTAGGCGATATAGAAAAAAGAATAGCATAGTCTAATTTAAATAATTTACTGCTATGTATGTATGGGCGGTTGTTATACGTTTTCGCTTTCAACGCAGGGTCTACGCGTCTTACTGCCTACGTGCCCATCTTTCATACCAAGACAGTGAATGTGAGTGGGTAAAGTGGTAGGTATACATATACACTCACGCCTGTTATCCCCGAAGGGGTACGCAGAGGTGTAACCAGTACACCCACTTTTCACCGAATTTCGGTCCCATAATGTGATAGGGGGCAAACCTATCGCCATACCGGGAACAGGTTCCAGACTCCGGGCTAATACCGAGAATTTCTAGATAGAAAAACCCAGTAATATTATATACAGCATTAATGGAATCTCGAACTCGACCGGCGTACTACGATTGTCTTATAGGAAACCAAATCCTATTACCTATAATAATTAGACCCAACAATCACACACATAGTTCTGACCCCACACTAGGTAAAACTTGTATCGCGGGTATCAAGAACTACGAGGGACTACGGTCCTACAACATCCAGACCTGAACAACTATCTGCCACACAAACATATGTCTCGGTGCGGGAATTGAACCCACTCTTGTTTCACAACCGGCTACTCGACCGCTGTGCCATGGAGGCTGTGAATAAAGTCAGCCTCTTCTATCTTTGTACTTCCATTGGTTGCTATGCCAGAAGTGTCAGACCGATTTTTCTTTCTAATGAAGCACTTTAAACAGCCAGACAATGCCAAGCGTAAAAACTAGACACAAAATTGAATTTTTAAACATCAGTCATTGTAACATTGACCCGCATAGAGATTATCTGTCACAGATCGCGGCAAAATGTAATATCGAGTAGAAAGTGTTAGAGTGTGGGCGCTTACGAGTACAACCACCTCTAAAGGTGACGTTCCGTACACTGCTACAGGACGCATATCGCCACTATCAGTTGCAAAAACAAAACAAACGGCTGAACCTCAAAAACGCACAGACTTCTACGAGAGGATATTATAACTGAGCTCAGAATTATAAATATTCTTAGTAGACAATAAACTTAGGTCAATGTTAGATCACAGTTGTGTTTCGAGAATGTGGGCCTTCGATTCCACATTCAAAGGGAATAACCGACGCAATATTTAAATAAATCTAAATCGATTGTATTGCTGTCTACAATCTATGATAAGCTAAATAATAAATAATAATGAAATTGATTCAAATGCAGCAACACTCATACAAGATAAAACCGAGAGCTATTTACTATGCGTTTATTTCTGTAGTCGTGATTGGTCAGCTTTTGTTTGGCGCCAAAATGAACCAATGGCGTATACAGAAATCTAGACACAAGAAAGAGCTAATTTTAGTATCATTCTTGTTACTTATATTGCCCATTAATGATATTATAAAATCGATATTATAATAATCGTAATCGATAAATCAGTGCTTTACCCATTGTGAATCTATGAATTTTTATCTGTAAAAAAATTTGAAGCGCTTCATTTTTTCCCGCCAAACTTTTCAATAACAGGGGTAACAGGGCTTTTGAAAAAAGATAATTAATACTTATGATCAAATATTAAACTGGAATTTGATTTAACTTTCTTAACTATATATGTCAGTCATATGATTCTAGTATTCTAGTGCAGTCTGCAGTCGCGATTGTGGTATACGGAACAACACCTTTCTGTTGTGTACATGTGGGCCCCGCGGCTTTTCCACACAATCCAACACTTTTACTTTTCGTGTTACAATTTCATTGATACAGTTACGAGTGCGTTCCGATAACGACTTTCTAATGGTATGATGACTACATACTGAAAATAAATCTTCAAAGAATGCTGCATCGAACTTGACATTAGACAGTTAATCGATGTTCGAAATTTAAATATTTCAAAGATGGAACATCTATCCCCTTTCTCCCTATCCGGCCGTTATCCAATAAAATCTCGAAAATAATTAAAAACTCGGCATCGATTAACGTTTTTAATTAAATTTCGAACGCGGACGGTAGCCGAAATTAACGTAAATCATGGAAGCAATTAAAATTGAAAGTAAATAGATTTTTATCTCGATGGTCATAAATATTCGTCGTCAGAAATTAAAACGGCACGACTAATGAAATTGTTGCGCAATTCTCGTTTTCTTTGTTTTGGTTCTATAATGTAATGAATTATTGTTTATTATAATTAACATATTGTTTAATCAAGTCTCTAAATAAATGAATTGAGGTAATAACATTTCAAAATCGAAATACATTCATCATTCGAAATTTATTCCCTTTCATCATCATAAATGGCGACAGATTTTTAATTTTTCTAGATCTATAATTTCAAAGTACAAGTATAATTAATAGTACAGAAATAATTCGCACTTAAATTTCGAATAAATCATGTAATTTTCCTAACGTTATTACTAACCATAATAATTTCACGTAAGACTAGGCAGTATGGTCAAAAGACTATAGCCTATAGGGAAAAATAAACTAACAATGACAACAACAAGTAATCTATCAACAACGTAAAGAAAATATTAATTGCTTTTAAATCGAAGTACCATACCCTTGTCGAACATTCGCGTACTCTTGCGAAATTTATCCGATAGTTACCTGAAACAAAAGATTTTTTATAAGTTGTGTCGTTATTTGTATAAGGTTATTTTATTATAACTATTGTCCCAAGTATTTATTATGTAGTCAGTGCCATAGATTTTATCTATTTGGTTTTACGAGCAGCCCTCGGTGGTCTGGGGATTCAAGACTGCATTTCTTTACTTTTACTTCGTTCAACCTCGCTTCTTAGTTCTCTATTTAGGACCATTTGTTGCTTAACTTCTGAAAATTATGTCGTTCCAAGAATTTTGGCTGGTGGTAGGATATTCATATCCGCCCGGATAGCGACCACCGTACACAGGGTGTAGAACCCTCCATAGTGGCACACGCAAGTGTCGTGTTCCGGGATCAACCAGTGTACGTCCATCTAGAGTTAGGTAGGTACTATGTTTGGCCGTTTTGCGGCCTTCTGAGTAGTCTGACACTAGACCCTCGAACGCTTCTTCACCTTTTTGCCCATGGCGTAGTGTAAAGAAGCAGGCCAGCATGATTGTGTTGAGTAGCGGGGGATAGATCTCTCTGGACGGCACTGCAGTGTGGTCACCATAAATATACTGAATGAACTGAGCGCTGTCTATCCAGCTATTAAGAAAAATTTGAGACAGATAAAGCGAACGTGTGGCCAGCAGTTAGTTGCCCTTTTCTATAAATTTGACGACATGCAGGAGCCAAAAATAAGTATTGGCCGGACAGTCATTTTTTCTCTTTCTACAAAGTGGTCAATTTTGTGAGAATGTTGCTCAGTCTATTCTCTATGTCTATGGAAGAAACCAATATCATCATCTTCTATACTTCAAGAAGTGTTATAGCATCCTGTCAAAATAGGTCTAGCCACATATTCGAGACTTGGAAAAAAAATTACAATTAAAAACCACGAAAAAGTCTACATTTCGGGTACCAGAAATCTCATCATTCAAATCGTAAGTCATTGATGTGGGGTATAATCTTAATTTAGCCTTTTTTATCCCCACTGCAGTTCAAGTTCTGTGTTTCTCTTCCGATCTTTTGTACTCTCGGATATGTTTTCTAGAAACCATCTGGTTTAATATAAATAATAATACGAGCCCTGTATTAAAAATTGTCCCACTGCCGGGCACGGGCCTCCTCTACTAATGAGAAGGGTTAGGCCTTAGTCCACCACGCTGGCCATATGCGTGTTGGTAGAAATCACGTACCTTTGAAATTCGTATAAGAATTCTCAGGTACGCAAGATTTCCTCAAGATGTTTTCCTTCGACGTTAAATCATACGATAATTAACAATGAATGCTGTATGCCATTTGGGCAGGTTTCGAACATACGACTTTCGACTCGACAGTCCGTACCAATACCAACTAAGCTATCGCTGTTGCTTAATTCACAGCATCCAGAGATAAATATTGTATGGACAGTTCCGCTCCAGAAATAAGCTTATATTCGCAGTTCTCAGTAAAGTCCAAACAACGTTACCATACAAATCTCATTCGAAATCATATAAGAATGCAGTCAGACGACATTTGAAACGTATTATCTATTGGTTTATATTAATGCAGTAAATAGTAATAAAACGTATGAGATATGATTGCGTGTGGCACGCTACTGCAGACCAAGGGCTGTGTCTCCATTATACCACGAAACTGTATTTAATATACATACATACATACATATACACTCACGCCTGTAATCCCCGAAGGGGTAGGCAGAGGTGTAACCAGTACACCCACTTTTCGCCGAATTTCGGTCCCATGATGTGATAGGGGGCGAGCCTATCGCCACATCGGGCACAATACCAGACTCCGGGCTAATACTGAGAATTTCTAGATAGAAAAACCCAATATCACTTTACCCGACCCGGGGATCGAACCCGAGACCTCAGCACAGCAATCGTAACGCATGCGCAATTACACCTGCGCCACCGAGGCAGATGTATTTAATATCTGATGGTATAAGTGGGTTAATTTAATACAATCATTTATTCTGTAAATCCGATCACTGAATATTATTTTACATGTCGATTATATTTAAGCTAGATGACGCTGGTATTTCATACTTGACTAACCCCGAGAAGAAAGGCCGACACAAACTTACAGATTATTGTATCTTTCAAAGTAGTAGATTTATGGAGGGCAGTTTTATATGCGAACAAATATAATGTAAAAAGAAACACTTTTGCCAAAATTTAATTAAAATTGATTCAAAAGAGGTGCCAATTATTAAATATTGGTATGAGCCAAAGTTGGTGCATAGTAGGCATGTATCGTTATCATCGCCATTTTGGGAGGTGACGTCTAGACTAGAGTTGCCAACGGTCCTGTTTTCTCAGGTCATGTCATAACATTTTTTAAATACATGTATGAATTATTGATCCCACTAATGACATAACAGTTGAACGCAGTTTATTAATTAGATAAGCATACGGTTTCCGTTAATCCCAGGATAGTCTATTTGTTCACGATTCCATAAAAGCCAGCTGAAAATGTATTTGCTTGAAAGAATTGCCGTGTCGTTTAATGTATATAACCATTTATGCGCCTTACCATTAACGGATAATGGTTTCCATTGAAGATAAAAGGTATTTATCCAAGGTGACGATTAAATTGGCATCCATTGCAATTGATTGCACATATGTATGTACATAAGTTACAGATGTACATAATATACTGTTTAATATTGGAGAAGTGTACATTAGTAGAATGTATAAAACCAAACTACAAACTCGACAAAAATATTTAAGTACATACAAGACCGAAATTACATCCTAGCAAAATGTTTAAAATACCAGTTAAAGGTAATAATTTAGTGTTAATATAGGTGGGTATGGTTGTTTTAATATCTGCTGGTGGTACGCGTTATCCAATGTAACTGGTATCAGCATGGAGAAATCATGGTCTAACATAACCCTTCCTTTCACGACATAAGAATAAAGAAGGGCTTTGCCCATTAGCGGTGAACCTAATTAGGTCAATATTTTAAGAATGTACCCGTGAAGGTTAAGTTTAGGAATATTGTCAATATAATACGAAGCAGTAAATAAATAATACAACAATCACACACATAGTCTCGACAGTAAGGTATATTGTGTCGTAGATTCAGAACTACGAGAGACTGTCCTACAACATCCAGATCCGAAAAAAAAACACTCAATTTTTTACGTTTGCGTTACATACCTAATTACGATGTATTTACTCTAGGAAATTCGACTTGACTCAAACATTGCTATGACATTGCAATATGTAGTCTAGTGACGTCACTAAATGAGAAGCCATTTGTATATACCGTGACATCTATTCGTGAGTCGTGTCACATGACGTTATCGTCTACAATGGAGATAGACAAGACTATTACGATGCTAATCTTAGTAGAACGGTAACCACGGATTGCTATACAGTAGATAAACGCACGACATGTGACGAGGGACAATATGACACTACACATGTCACGCCTGTCGTAGATTATCCTTTGAAAGATTTGTATTGAAGACCTCGCGAATTTAATTCAAACAATTTGTGTTCTAATAAATTAGACTAAATAGATTGCCTAGATGGCGCAGTTGTAATTATGCGCGCGTTACGACTGCTGCGCTGGTTGGGTTTTTCTATTTAGAAATACACAGTATCAGCCCGGAGTCTGGAATTGTAGCCAGTATGGCGATAGGCTCGCCTCCTATCACATTATGGGGCCGTAATAAATTCGGCGAAAAGTGCGTGTACTGTTTACACCTCCGCCTACGGCTTCGGGGATTACAGACGCGAGTGTATATATGAAATGTGTTTAGTGGTTACTATATAAGATCACCGTTTGCGGTTCATGATTTATGTTGGCACTGTAGGTATACATGTTTATGCCACGCACTACGTTACTACGGGCTGAAAAATATGAATGCACGTTTTGAAACAGAATTATTAATATGCAATGTACTTGGTATAACCGTAAACCTATATAAGAAAAGTCAAATTACTATAAATAATATAGGTTTATTAAACTAAACAATTTCTTAAACAAAAACATATCTAAATTATACTAAAAATATTACAAAACTTAAACAACAGTTATAATTACAAAAATAATATATTAAATAAATTATTCTTCGACGATAAAACGTAATAGAAATCCTTGTATATCTTATTCAGGCTGTTGTGCAGCTGGTTTCACGCGTTGCAGCTTCTTATCTGGCCATTTCCTCTTAATGTAATCAGCTAGATGCTTTATATCAATAGTTTTTGCCTTACCACCAATGGGTCCAGCAAATACATTCGCCATTTCGTTCAAAAGATCATTGTCTAGAGGCGCTCCCGTATCTTGGACAACTTTTATAAACTCATTGACCGTCATTATACCACGCTCACTTTCCAGTTGAAGAGTCACCAATGCTATGTCAATGCGATTTTTCTTCTGGTTCTGACAAAGGAAGTTGGATCTACTGAGCAGCAGGTCTTTAGGATCAGGTCCTACAGGCTTGAAACACCCAACAACGCCTCCATATATAATGACAGTTTGTTTTCTTATTTTCATTTCTTTAACCTGTTTTAGTATTGCTAAAAATTTCAAATTGACAAACACATTTTCCATTATAAGTCTCTGTACTTTGACAGTTGGTAGTAAGAGCATTGATAAAACTTTGACTGCATCTGCAGGCGTCATGGGGTTGTAGGGCAGGTCCAACGTTACCAGATTCTTTAGCTTCGTCATATTTGCTGTTAGATTGGTGATTGCGTCACCATTTAATCTATTGTTGCTAAGGTCTAAATTCCGCAAATTAGGTGAATTCATGAGTTTAGTAATAGCTGTTCCGATCCTAGATCCCGAGAGGCCGTTCCAAGCTAAGTTTAAGTCCTGGAGAACGTTGTTTTCCTGTAACCTACACAGAAGATTGTATGTACCGTTTCCCGAAATAAGAGTGTTCCATGAAAGATCTAATAGTATAAATTTGTTATTAGTTTCTAAAGCGCTTGCTAACAATGCAGCTCCGTTTGGTCCTATGCCATTATAACTTAAATGAATTTTTTGTATATCCATTCCTTCGCATATGGCCTTGCTGACATATACCATACCACCATCTCCTATTTGATTTTTATTCAAATTCAATTCTCTCAAAGTTCTGTTAAGAGGCAGAAAGTGGAACAACCTTCTTGCGCCTGTAACTCCGATTCGACAACCAGATTTTTTTTGTCGGGGGTCTGGAGTTGGGGTACAATGGCCATTTTGCGGCCTTCTTAGTACTCTGACACTAGACCCTCGACCCCTTCTTCACCTTCTTGCTCATGGCGTAGTGTGAAGAAGCAGGCCGGCATGAGTGTGTTGAGTAGTGGGGGATAGATCGTCTCTCGCTACTCAGTACTCTATTTGGACCGCACTGTGCTTACCATCAGGTACAGTGCGGTCACTTTGCCGTGCCAGGATAAAAAAAAAAAAAAAAAAAAAAGATAAGTTTAACTCCTGCAGAGCTGAGTTATTGACGAGCATCTCTCCTAAATGGAAACACGCATCTTCACTTAAAAAGCTATCCGTAAGGTTGAGAACTTTTACAATTCTGTTGTAACGCAATGCCAACGCCATGCAACGGACTCCCTTAGGATTGATTCCATAATACCGCAAATCAATCTTATCCTCTACCAACCCTTTGTAAAAAGTCTTAACAGGAAACTGATTCGCTTCATCACACAACGCCAAGTACATATCCTGGCCATCATCAGCGTGAATGACGGATATTTCTGGTAGTAATAAGGCGGCCTTTATGCCAGGATCTGTTGTAGGCGGAAAGGCGAAATAAGGGTGTCGGGCAACTATGCTGTCGGACATTGCAATATACTTCGCACACACATTACCGCTTCCTGGGCGGTACAGACCCTGTCCAAATAGAGCCTCTTTTTGACACAATTGGGATCTATGCAATATGAGAGAGGACCTTTTGTCAATTGGCGGCCCCTCAGAGCTGTGAAACTTATCCTCTGGTTCAAAGATCACCTCAATTGGTGGTTCTTCCCCTAGACACATTTCCAAAGACATATTTGCGTAAAAATAAAATATTAAAAAAAATGTACTAGAAAACGTAGAAAACAGATAACATATAAGACATTTGTCAATAACATATCAAATTGAAGTTGACGTTAAAATCATCAAAAACATTAAATTCTTTGTGCCAGAAGAGGTTGATGCAACTAAAGCTCTTGGATAAAAATAGGTTTTATATGTTTTCATAGAATACGCGTATATCCTTTTAATCGAAAGTGTACGAAGCAAAGGAGATTTTATAGCCGTCGATGTTTAGCATTTCGTTTTGCTTACTAAATAAAAACATAGATCCCATCGGCGCAACCTATTTAAATTTCAAAGAGTTGTGTTTAATGCGATTGAAACTGCGCACGTGAAGGCAGGCTGTAGCGCATGGACATTTTACGATGCCTTAATTACTGCGCTACTTATGTTATGGGAAATTAAATATGCCAAGTAATTGAGTATATGTGTGTTTAGTTTTTTATACCGACATGGAATTACAGTTTTCTGTTCGAGAGCCTGAAGCGAATACTGGTTTGATATAGTTTGTAGCATCACAATGGTAGTAAGAAAATATACACTCTGTTATTAGTGTGTTTATGACGTTATTCATTTTAAACAGATATGGTAATTCAAGAATTATCCTAGGGGATTTTTAAAGACTCGATGTGAAACAAAACATCACGGTTCAAAAGAAGATAATTATAAAAAGGATCCCCCGATATTCCGTCCCTAGTAATTTCTAATACCTACAACACTAGATAATCATATCTTACTGTGAGTTTTGTATGTGACTGTTGGGTGTCATTTATTTTAAGACAACGTACTAAGAGCTTCGCAAATTCGTATCTTTACAGCACCATCAAGCTGTGGAACAATCTCCATTCTACCGTGTTCCCTCCTTCCTATGATCCTGGGGTCTTTTTCTGGGATTTTCTCTTGGTACTTGATACTCTAACTGGTAGGTATTGCGCTTACCATCAAGTGCAGTGTGGTCACTTAGCCGTGCCAGAAGAAAAAAAAACTTCTATATTCCTAAACAATGTTTAATACAGGGCTAGAATTATTATATAGAATAACTACTTAGATATCATGAATTCCACAGAGTTTAGAACAATAAAGTGTAGATTTACAAGTGAACAGATTGAAATAGCTAGCGTGCCTTCGGAGGGCTCGAGTGAAAGTCCTCCCGGGGGCACGAAGACGCGAGGCCAAGGCCAAGATGCCGTACCATAGATACAGCTAACATTTACATGAGTTGGTATTGTTTATAGCTTCTATAATGGGAAAAACGAATTTATTTATTTATAATAAAATCTATACCTACAATAAATCTTTGAAGCGATATTACAGCCATGACGCAGTTGGCGAGTAGCTGGCTGTGAAACGAGAGGCCGTGGGTTCGATTCCCACACCGGGACAAATGTTTGCGTGACCGATAAATTTGTGTTCGGGGTCTGGGTGTTGCGAGACCAAAAGTCTCTCGTAGTCCCTGATACCCAAGACTCGTATCTTAGTGTGGGGTCGGGGCTATGTGTGTGACTGTTGTGTGTTATTTGGGTATTGTTAAAAAGCGAATACATCCTTACACAATTTACATCTTTAGTGAAAAAAGGATTAAATTTCGTCGCAGCGTGATCCTCACACAAGATATTTGATGATTAACTAATTGGTACTTAAGGGTAATTGAACAAAGCTGAGTGCGGCAGAAAGTGTTTTCCCTAAAAGGGACGTTTAACAACCCATCAGTCATACTTCAATGTGATACGATAAGCGGTGTGGATAGAAAGCTATATATCACACGTCAATCGATTTCGCGGTAATGGCGTATCATGCCCTGCGGATAGGCGTGATCTTCTATGAACCACTATTAAACCTATGTGAAACGAAAGTGGTAAATATTTACCTAGTTATATTGTTCCGTTTCCCATACGTTACAGTAAATACTTCACTTTGAAAGCTCTGGTGACAGAGTTATCATAGCGTTCGCGGTCCGCCTGCCTAGGTCTCGAGTTCGATCCCCGGGTCGAGTAAAAGTGATAATGAGTTCATCTCTCACAAAATACTCAGTATTAGCTCGGAGTCTGGATTTGTGCCCGGTATGCCGATAAGCGCCATAGGCGCGATAGGTGGGTGTACTGGTTGCACCTCTGCCTTTGGTTGTTACATATGAAATACCTACTGCAAATTCACAAGAGCAATTATAAAAATCATAATCAAAATATTTATTGAGCTCATAAATTGTTATACTTTATTTAGATTTCAGCAATATATTTACTCTACCCCCAGTTCACTGATCACACCAAAGATGCATGTGCATTTTGGGATAATATTTTATATCGTTAATATAAATTAAGTATTTTTAACCACTATTAAACAAGAATCTTCTACATTCAACACCATAAACAGCGTATCATTGTCAACGACATGCGCACGCGCAGGCCGTCGAACCTGAAGTTTAGAGATTCCGAAACGCGCCTTAATTGGCGCCAATTCGTTTTTGGTACGGAATTTTTATTCAAGCATACTTGCCGGTCCTTTTGCTGGCTTAGACACATTTCACATTAGAGTATCAACCGCGCGACACGGCGGCCACGCAATAACCATGATTGTGTTGAGTAGCGAGGGATAGACTGTCTCTCGCTACTTGATACTCTGTCTGGACGGCACTGCGCTTACCATCAGGTGCAGTGTAGTCAGATTCCGCCCCAAAATAAAAAAAACCCAAGCTAAATTACAGCGCCTTTGCCAATTACAATAAATATTTTTGATCATCGACACGCGATGCTAAATTGTTTTAATCCTAGTTCTACCGACCCACTGGTCTCATTACTAAGTATTACAGCCAGAGCTAAATTTCATGCGAAATCTGATTTCATAGTAGTTGTAAGTATGAAAAAATACAGTTTTAAGTCATGTACGTGAGATTTTGTTATTGCTACATTATCTGTGCTGTAATTCGATGGTACCTATCCAAAACTACCTCCTATTTTCTTACTACTAGTATTTTAATTCTCATAGTTTCAATCGCGACAACTTCATGTGTGTGTAACCGAAAACTAATATGTATATAAATAAATACAAGTCACACACATAGCACTGACCCCATTCTAGGTCAAACCTATATCGTGGGAATCAAGAACTACGAGGGACTACGATCCGTATACGTATCTACCTGTCGCACAAACATTCCTCTCGGTGCAGGAATCGAACCCACGGTCGCTCGTTTCACAGCCGGCTACTGGCCCGCTGCGCCACGGAGGCTGTCAAACAGGCTTTTATTTTATCAACCGGGTGTAAAGTTGATCTTATTCTTTCAGTACCTTGTACAAAACAACCGATTCACCAGTATAAATCAAAGGGTCCCTAAGACCTTATAAGGGCCTCGTCCATCACCCGACATGCGCACGCGCCGCCCTCTGCATGACGAGTGAACAATTAACATCGGCTTTTTCGACAATTCGGGAACATATATTGTCGAGGCAAAGTTACATTTCGATGTGTACACAATATGATGATTTTTAGAGATCCGTAGTTTTGAAACAATTGATATATAATCCAGTGAGGTTTAGATTTGTGAAATATTGTCTCTTTTAACGCATTTTATAACTATTCAATACAAACCACATTTACGATCAATACCGATAAAGCAGCAATATTGTTAATATAAGTCGATACGTCAATCGATATTGTTCGTAATATACAACGTATCGCCTCATTGATTTACTTGCAGCGTAGTCAGGGTAATTTTAGTGGACTTGGGATTAAAAACAAAATTGAGATTAAAATAAAAAGGATAATTTGTATTCAAACAAAAAACACAGTAATTGCTTGGGGTTGGAATTTCTGCCCTATATAGCGAAGGCCTTGGTAACTATCACATCATAGTGGACAAATAGGTTCGGCGAACTGTGACCAATTAATTGACCAACAGCCTCCGTGTCGCAGTGGCCCAGGAGTCGACTGTGAAATATTTCTTTAGGGTCTGGGTTTTGTGGGATCGCAGTGCCTCGTAGTTCTTGATACCCACGACACAGGTTTGACCTAGGACTGTGTGTTACTTTTGTATTTAATTGCACCTCTACTACCTTTACGAGGGTATAGATAGATATGACACATGATAATAATAATACCATGTCAATCCATAATAAATTTATCAATCTCACAAATCTTCGCAATATAATAAAACACGTGTTCCGTACAAAACGCACGGTGCTTGACGTTTTTTCCCTACCAGCGTTTCGTTACTTTGACAATCGAACGTCCGCTACTTTTATGGGAGTGCGTTCGGTAACTTATTACAGATTTCTTGCACATCATGATCGAATGAATTATCCATTTGTGCTTTTATGTGCATTCGGAACATTTTCTCACAACTTACGAGATATGGTTTCAGAAATGGTAAACTTTTTCCTGCAATTTTGTTTGGGTGAAAATTATCGGCTTTCCTTGGAGTACTGAACTGAATTAGTTGAGTTAAAGCAAACTGTCACTACTAACCAAAATAAAGCAAGGTTGAGGTAGATAATTATAGAAGCTAAATAAAATATATAACCACATATGTTACTACAACCCCCGGTACTAAATAAAACAGACATAAAAACTTACTGAAATTGATTCTTTTTGAAGGTTACAATGCCATAGAAAGACATATTATTTCCTCAAATTTAAAGTTAGGCAAAGATTATAGATAGTAAACCAGAGTACCCCCGGGATCCTCCCACAGGCGCTGCAGAAGGCTTCCGCGGGGTTGTTAGTCGGTATACCGGCCCCGATCTAGTAGTCCATAATAATATAACCATCTCCCCTCACCCGAGAGGCAGAAAGTCCGTAGCATGGATTTTCCCCGCACAATCTAAACATTTACCATTTATACATTCTAAGATTAACGAACTCTTGATATGTCAATTGATATCTATTTTACACCACGTTTTATCATATTAAGGTGCGCATTACTCACGAATATTTATCTCTTACAATGTAACCTTAAATAAGTCTTCAAGTACTGCATACACCGTGCGTTCCCACAAAATACATTCAATAAATCAAAGCGCTTTCTTCAAACATCAGCTTTCATTACAAAACCAAATACAGTTTATCTGGGCTCTGTAAATTTTCAAGAGAAAACAATGGCCAACGCCTTTCCATTTCTCTAAATCAAATACAATAGTGCAGATCATTGCATCTCCGTTTAAAACGAAACGCTTGGTAACACGCATTTTAAATTATAAAATAATAGGAACTAATACAATTTCTTCCATAAAACATTTAGTTCAGTATATTGAAATAGCATAATTAATCGCTGTGAATAGATATTTTATTAGATATTAAAGCATTAAGAATGATTTATTAATTATATGAATAGGCAAAACTACTTTTCACTATTTCCGGACTTCGGAACACCGAGGTTCTTATACCAATAATATCAGCGCGAATGAAAATTGGAGTTGGTAACAAGAGGCGTTGTCAGCACTGAGTTAGTGTAGTCAGAGTTTCTAATATCGAGAATCGTTATAGCGAGACTAGCATCAACGCATACCAGGTCTTGGTTGTGACAGGTGCTGTCTTCGTTCAGGCGGGCGTCTGAGTTATGATCGTGCGTCGGTTCATAATACCAAGGTTCGTTATATCGGGACTATCAACAACGTAAGCCAGGACTCGGTTATGAGAGGCGCTGTCGACGATCAGCCGCGCAGCTGAGTTATGGCGGGCTTGCACATGCAATTTATTGCTATTAGAAACAACCGATGCGGTTGCGTGTTCAGACCAAAGCGGTAAAATTCTAATTAATTTCAAACTATAGTGTACTAATTTACTACTTATTAGGTTTGTTTTTGAAGAATTTTTTAAATAGCTATTTGCTAGAGACATTTATTGAGACGTTGTGTTGCTCTTCTCAGGTTTCTAGCAGTTATAAGTAGACTATAGTAGGTAAGTACATACATATACCCTCACGCCTGTAATCCCCGAAGGGGTAGGCAGAGGTGTAACCACTACACCCACTTTTCGCCGAATTTCGGTCCCATGTGATAGGGGGCGAGCCTATCGACATACCGGGCACATGTTCCAGACTCCGGGCTAATACTGAGAATTTCTAGATAGAAAAACCCAATATCACTTTACCCGACCCGGGGATCGACCCGAGACCTCAGCACAGCAATCGTAACGCATGCGCAATTACAACTGCGCCACCGAGGCAGTATAGTAGGTAAGTATAATAATGAAATAACAATCTAAAAGTTGCTAATCAATGAGTCTGTTTTTATTTAAATTAATAGCAAATTAACAATAATTTAGTCAAAATACCAACGGTCAAGGCCATTTAAAAGCATAAACACGGGCGCAAAGTACCTCATCTTAACCGGTTGAATGCCGATCAAATTACAAACAATAAGGTCGTTTTGACCAATTAGCTGCGCAGGCGCACCCGGTCGCTATCAATTATAATGCGCTAATCTCTTATCTTTAATGGGTGGGCACACCAGGCCGCCATTGTTGGGGCTTGTGTAAGATCTGAATAACCGTTTAAAATATTTGTAGCTAATTATCTAACGTTAATTCGTTTTATGCGGAGATTAGATGGCAGTTGACGGTTAAATGTGGTGTTCGCGCCTTGTTTTTAGGAAGGGTGTTTTTATAATGCTGTTTGATACTGATCGCCTTCTAAAAAGGTCTTCCATTGGTGGCAGAGACGCTTTAGTTAAAAGTTTCAGGCCGGCATGATTGTGTTGAGTAGCGGGGGATAGACTGTCTCTCGCTACTTGATACTCTATCTGGACGGCACTGCGCTTACCATCAGGTGCAGTGTGGTCACTTTGCCGCGGCAGAATAAAAAAAAAAAAGTGTAACTTAAAAGATATGATCCTTGATAAATAGCAACTCAGCTTGGATATTTTAATTAAATTATTATATTTATTTTTATATATTTTTGGAGACACTCCAAAGTGCTATTTAAGGTGGATACCTTAAACGGCACATAAACGATGTTTGCCACTGTATTGATCAATTTAATGATCACAGTTATGCACCTCCGTGCCCATCGTTAACAATTCCATGTCAGAATGTACCAAACACCAATTAGCCACAAGTGCGCACGGACAGCATAACGCTCTATGCTGACCTGCCACCAGACCAATAGTGGGTATAAGACGATGGGAGCTAATGCTCACCATACGTCCGTACAGTACAGTACCAGAGCGGACTGTGCTCTAGAGCGCTCGAGAGCCGTCTTTTATTGCAACTCTCGCCCCACTCAGTTGATGTTTATCGTCAATCTACCCACGGATATTTATAAAACACTTTCGATATACCCTCGGTATCACCAATAAATGGGAACTGCCCTAACAATATATTAATTATATATATTTTCTGTGATAAATTCTTATGCATAGAGTAGTTTTTAATTATTGAACGTTTAATAGTCAGTAGATGACATGGCTTTGGCCTTTTGATATGTGACTATTTCAGAAATGGCTTTCTCCTTTTAAATGGATAAAATCCACAGACATGGCTTTGGCCTTTTAACTTATAAAAATCAGAGAAAAAGAAGACTTTCAATTTTAGCCCAGATTTGGAAAAAGTACCGACAGACAAGGATGCATGGTGGAGAACCTTTGCCTTTTCTTTTATATAAAAAAGAGAGAATGAAACAAAAAAAAGTCGGTAGATGGTGACAGTTATTTAATAAAAAAAAACTATTTTAAAGTGGTATTCACGGTGTAGACAGTTGTATGTGCATCATGAACGGCTCGACCAGGTTTTTACCTATGTCTTGCGAGACAGTGAAAACCGATGTGAATTAACAGCTTGATGTTGCGTTGTGTACAGTGAATGAGATTCTCAGATGTCCAAATCCAGTCTTTTCCTAATGCTGATACATTTTATTTAAGCATAACATCACTTCCATAATTCCCTTTTATTTATAGACTGGCAAGTGAGAACTGAGTCCATAAAAAATCAGTATATACCAACATTACTATCTAAACTGTTCCTATATTTACTTTTAAAAGCAATCAAGTCTCGTTAACCACTAAGCCACGAGTCAGTCAACCCGGCTGTAAATTTACCATCACAGCAACAGCTTAGAAAGTGATTCCGCGTATGATTTGCCAGAGGAAATTGATTTTCTCGTTGATCGATGAAAGTCTGGGTAATCATCGTCAGTGCAAGTGGCTAGTTTCTGGCGTAATAGCACCATCCATGTTCGTAATTATGTCTTCATAACTTTATCGTGCAGGTATTTTCGCATTCAGCCTATGAGCCTATGTTATGTATAATTTGTTTGAAAGTAACAAGTTTGAATACCGCATTTTTTTAAAATAGGCTTTACACTATATATATATAATAATACTAAGCCCTGTATTAATAAATTGTCCCACTGCTGGGCACGGGCCTCCTCTACTAATGAGAGGGGTTAGGCCTTAGTCCACCACGCTGGTCTAGTGCGGGTTGGCAGACTTCTCATACCTTCGAAAAATTCTCAGATATGCATATATGGTTTCCTCACGATGTTTTCCTTCACCGTTAAAGCAAGCGATAATTAACATTTAATACACACATAACTTTAGAAAAGTCAGAGGTGTATGCCACTTGGGTTTCGAACTAGGCTATCGCTGCTTTTTTTTACACTACATATTATTATTATTTAAAATCCAACTGTATATACAATTTTGTTTTTCCAAAAAAAAAATTCAATGAATCCCAGATGTTTAGTAAATTAGAATAAATCTAGTACAACAGTACGGGTGGCATTCAGTGCGTATCAGGCATTCAATGCATCTGAATATGTATTAGCATTCTAAACAATGAGTCACGAGTCATTGTCTACCAGTTGCAAACATTCATCCAAATATTAGATTTACCATGATTTTACACTGATATTATCCCATGTAGGTTCTGCGCTACGTTTGTAAAGTATAAAAGTAAAGAGATAAATGGTAGATTTCGTACAGGCCACTTAGAAAAAAGCAATTATCCGTGGTGGGAATTTTAAATTTAGAAACCATTTTGCTGTTTGTTCCCGCACTAGTTCTCACATTCAATGACCGATTATATGACACATGTCATCTTCTTCAGGCATTCGATTTTTAAATTTGATTTAACCACCACAAAACAAAAACATTTTTAAAATACAATCTAAAACCAACAAAATAATAATTAGCCGAAACAAACCACACATTAGCATTACAATCGCGCATATAATTAACAGATCAAAATTGCACAACCGCACAAAACATCTGTAGGTACGGTGCGCAAAACAAATGAATAACGTTCACACGGACCGACAACACCTGCGCTGTCCTATCACAATATGAACGATTGAATGGATTAGATCGCTTTGTTTTACGACCTTCAGTCTTTGTGTACGTTGGGCCGAATTATTCGGAATTAATAATGGGTTGGACCTGTCGAATATTTGGTAGCACGAGGAAATAAAATATTGTGTAATAAGAATGCTGTAGAGGGGTCATAGAATGTAACAAAATATAACAACCTTCAACTGAAATTAGCGGTATTGTATTTGCTTCCGAAAATGAGACCTGTTGAGGAATGGATGATAAAGTTCCTTTAGTGAAGGGGGTGATCCCCCCACTTTTAATTTTCGACTTTATATCGAACACGGCGTTCTATTGCTTTTAGAAGTACTAATATCCCTTAAATGTCATAAAATAGCTGCATCTTTAATAAATTTATATTTGAAACAAATCAACCACCATGTACCGCACTGACAGCCACACAACACTTGCTATTTAGAGCAAGGTAAAAATGTAATTACAAGACATATTGATTTCTTAATGACTAACATCTAATTACAGCACTAAACGCTCTTATCCCAATGGAATAAAGTATGATTTGTATTGGCCAGCCGCACGGCAATATGGCGGCTGGGCGTGGGACACTATTTTGAGGTTACAATCAAGTTCCCGCGAATTAATTGTCGATTAATTCTAATGTTCATGTCTACTACGTGTAAAAAAACATGAATGAAAGAAGTTGTTAAAGATATCTCTACTAATATTTATAAGTTACTTTCACTTGTGATGAACATGAGAAATCTTTTACAATATATTTATGATGTTAAATAATTTAATTTTGTTTCATGGCTTACCATCATAATTCACCTTTAATTACATAGAATATGTTAAAATCGAAAGTGATGAAGATGTAGATTAGATAATAAAAAGTAGGTCACTTCCTAAACCGTGGTATTTTTTTATTTTTGTGTGGGAATACTTGGACATACAAATTTAAAGCAGCTATAATAAAATCATTAGCATATGCCATGGAAGAACCCTAGCTGAAAAATTATTTGCCCTTTTTATAGCATCAGTACGGGAATAGAACCCTCACAACACACTGTACCACAGAAGCTATTATATCTTGAAATAAAACAATTTTTTTTACGGATTCTATCGCGGTTTATTTAATTTTGTTATCCCGACGTTTCGAAAGCTTTACAGCCTTCAATAACAAAATTAAATAAACCGCGATAGAATCCGTAAAAAAAATGTTTTATTTCAATGTATAACATTCGCGTAAACATAAAAAACCAGCTATTATATCATTTGAATTCCCTCACCTATACCTACCGGAGCCGGCCGCGGCAGTGACGACTCTGTTCCGGACACATTCCCATAAACATGTTTAAGTTCACGCATCAAATTCGCCCAACTGCAGCGATGGCGGAGTAGTTGAAAATGTACCACATGTTTTATTGTAATGTGTATGGAGTGGGCCACAATGGTTTTTTTAGTAACGTGGGGGATTATATTTAAGATTAGGCCATTCCGATTTCTAAATAGGCCAACTCAAAAATATTTAAGTAGAAAGTATTTAAATTAAAGCTCTTTAGATTAAGATAAAAAAAAACCTTGCCTATACAAATACTAAAGGAGTATACAAAACCGATTTTTCAATAGACATTGATACGATAAGTGGCTCGGCATCGCCTGAACAATCCATTATTAAACACGCCGTAATAACATTCCAGTCGGCTACCGACATTTTTCAACTCTTCAATTGGCAAAGATTTATTTGGGCATGGTGTGTTATTAGCAATTCTTGCATGCGATACCCGCCTGTTGATACGCAGCTGCGAATCTCGTGCGCCTTTTATCGAATGCTTTTTGTACTTTTATAATAGCCCCTTTGGTGGTTTAAAGGGCTGTCGATGTATGAGGGCATTTGCTTCGATGAGTCTTAAAACAAAATGGCGTAATTTTGCATTGATGTATTATTATCGGATTCAATGGAATAATGGAGAATGGAATAATATTTTAAAATAATACAACTGAAATCACGCTACAAGGGCTGGACGGATCTGGTTGAAATTTGGCACAGAGATAGATTATTATAGTCTGGAATAGCACATAGGTCACTTTTTATCCCGGAAAAAATTACAGTTCCCGTGGGACGCTATAGTTATCACAGAGAGGCAGTTTAGGGATCGGAAAATGACGTAGGCTACTTTTTATCCCGGAAAAATGCACGCTTCCTATGGGACAGCAAAATATAGAATGGTGTAATAGATTAAAATGCCTCCATGAATTTTATACCTTTTCTTCCCAAAATAACCTCCACGCGGGCGGAACCGCGAGCAATATCATATAAGTCTCTTGCAGTTCCTGATATCGACGACATGTTTTTTTTAGTGCCTCGATAGCCAGACGAGCAGACGGGCCACCTGATGGTAAGTAGTCACCGCCGCCCATAGACTTCTGCAATGTCAGGGCACAGCAAAGCCGCTGCCTACCGTTACCGTGTCTTGTCTTACGTGGTCAGGAGTCAGTGCGTGTGATTGTTAAGTGCTATTTATTTGCACAATCAGTTTGTTGCGATGCGCATTGTGAAACTTAATTGACTGAGCGTTTGATTGATTGTTTTATTAACATGTTTATTTCAAAAGTTGTCGATTAGTTATTACATATTGACTTTTACTAGTGGGCTACATTCGTGGGAAATTGACTTAGAGTGTGTTAAATACTCTAAGGAAATTGATAATATAAATAAATAATTGTTACACCGAAAGTCTCTCGTAGTCGCCGATACCTACAACACAAGACTCGTATCTTGGTGTGGGATTGGGGCTATGTGTGTGACTGTTAGGTGTTATTTATTATTATAATTTATCAATACACCCAACAGTCACATAGTCCTGAGCTCACACTAGGTCACACCTGTATCGTGGGTATCAAGAACTGCGAGGGACTACGGTCCCACAACACCCAGACCAGAAACAATAATCTGTGTTTTTTTTTAGTGCCTCGATAGGCGTCTGCCTATCGAGGCACTAAAAAAAAACACAGACGTCGTCTGACCAGACGGGCCACCTGATGGTAAGTAGTCACCGCCATAGACTTCTGCAATGCCAGGGCACAGCAAAGTCGCTGCCTACCGTTAAAAAACATTTGTTTGGGTGCGGGAATTGAACCCACGGTCCCTAGCTTCATAGCTACTCGCCCGCTGCGGCACGGAGACTTTCAAAGTTTCTAAATAGAAATAAAGAAGTATGTATTATTGCTAAGATGAGCCCACGAACGTGTCAGGAAGAAACCCGCACTGCCCTACATGAAATCGACCTCCACACACCACTCCACACACCTCCACACCAGAATGACAGTGCTCATAACTACTTAACCATGACACACCACGAAGGAACAGTCATAGGTCATGGCTGCTGTAATTCTGGTTGAAAATTATAATCTTGAAACAATAAAGCACGAGTCGTGATTTTAATTAAAAATAACCATGTAATTTTCGTTAGATGTTTGTGGCATTGACTTGTGGAATGGCATATTTCATAGGTTCCTGTAAATGTCAACTAAAAGTCATCTTTACGTCCGATTTTTGTATAAGCCGGTTAACCTTATAATAGAGTCGCCTCTTAATTTACCTCTTTAAATTTATGATTACTCAAAAAGACCCATTCCCGCTGTCCTGTTATTATTTCATCACACTACCTCATAACATTTTTTGTTAAATTATTATTGCTATTGACTCTGCGTTTCTAATAAATTAATAACTCACTGATCAACGTGCACAGCTAGGTTACCTGTAAACAAAATAAATATTTATTGTAACAAACTTTAAAACCATAATAGCTTCTTCTGTGCACACGAATATTACACATTGAAATAAAACTATTTCTCACTGATTTTTTCGTCGAGCCATCAGGACTAAAATGTTAAAATAAAACGCGATAAAATCCGTATAATTTTCTTTTAATTTAATGACCTTATAAACACTTAAAAATATAGGTCCTATAATAATACTTTTTTCATTAAGATTTTCAACAGCATGAATGGGCCGGCTCGACTGGGGTAGTACCACTGTCTCACAGAAAACCAACGTAAAGTGACAGTTTACTGTCGCGTTTCGTATGGTAAGTGAGATAACCGGAGGCCCAGATTCCCCCTTCCCTTCCCTAATCCCTATCCCTGTCCTTTACTGGCCTGGCCGACAACGCATACGTGATGCTTTCGGTATTGTGGATGTTCATGGGCGGTGGAGATCACTTAACATCAGGTGACCCACTGGCTCGTTTGTCGGACTATACTATAAAAAAAAAGGTTGCCTACCTATGACTTTGAGTTTGACATGGCTGCTATAGACTATAGGTAAACTTTGAATAGTCCTTACTCCTTGTATACCTGTTGACGGTTCATACATGAACGTTTGTTTTGTGTGCGTCAGCCGTCACATAATCACATCACGCACACAGCAACACGTGAAAGAATGAGTTGAACTGTCTTTTTTTATCCTGGCACGGCACAGTGACCACACTGCGTCTGATGGTAAGCACAACGCGTTCCAATTAGAGTATCGAGTAGCGAGAGACCATCTATCCTTCGCTACTCAACACAATCATGCCGGCCTGCTTCTTCACACTACGCCATGGGCAAGAAGCGGTCGAGGGTCTAGTGTCAAAGTACTCAGAAGGACGCAAAACAGCCAAAAATAGTACCCCAACTCTAGACTATCGACAAAAACCGGATTTACACTGGCTGATCCCGGAACACGACACAATTGCGTGTGCCACTATGACGGGTTTTGCACCCTGTGTACGGTGGTCGCTATCCGGGCGGATATGAATATCCTACCACCAGCAATATACGGAATTGATGCCAGTTGACCACTACTGTAAAAGAAGTACCCGTCACAATGATTCATTCAGAATTGCCTTTATGACTACATCACTGACCGGCATTCTAATAGCTATTATGGTCACCCTTTAAACCAAATCAATGATCGCATTCCCACTAGCAATAATTCCCCTATGCACAGTTTGGAAATCAGTTTGTCAACGCGTTTGATGTTGATAAAAAAGTCGTTACCGGCTACAAACTTCTGATCGCAGCCCCATATACTAAAACTTAAATAAAATGGATTTCAAAATACGGCTAAGTTAATTTTTAAATATTAAAATAAGCAAAGTTGGCGCGTAGTGGGAACTATCTCTCTTGCACAACTGCATCGTAATGAGTATTCCGAACGGTGACGTCATAAATCATATCGTGCATCCTTTTTGTCATTTGACAATTACCCCTTCCACTAGATTGGATCGGCTTCTAACTTACTTATTTTTAGAAACAAAAAAACACTGGCAGTTATGGGGACTACCGACAGAAGTGAAAACTTAAAAGTTTGGAATTACTATTTTTTTTTCGAAAAGCGTCCAATGAACTTTTTTTGTTTATGATTGCTTGTTTTTTTTTTAGTACCTCGATAGGCAGACGAGCAGACGGGCCACCTGATGGTAAGTAGTCACCGCCGCCCATAGACTTCTGCAATACCAGGGCACAGCAAAGCCGCTGCCTACCGTTGAAGGACTACTCTCTTTAAGCCTCGTTTAAAGAAGGACATGTCATAGCGCTCAGGGAACACCGCAGCAGGGATTTCATTCCAGAGCTTGCACGTACGTGGTAAAAATGAACGACGGAAACGAACCGTGCTAGACGGAATCGTTTCCAGGTGGTATGGATGAACTCTGTTGCGGTGTCGGGTGGTGCGATGATAAAATGGTGATGTAGGCACCATTTTAAACAGTAATCTGAGCGTAATGGTCACACGAGTTCAGTGCTTTTTCCCCACCCCAAAAGTGTCCAACGTATCTAAAGAAATTTCATTTCAAAAAGTTACTACTTCAGAGTCGCTGTTTCAAAAAAGAACACAGTAATTCCAAATTTTTACTTTTCGTTTTCGGTAGTCCCCACAACTGCCTATGTTTTTTATACTGTGCTTGCTAATATACCTGTTATTACACAACCAAATAACAATGGCTAATTAATTATCTTTAGAATTGACAGTAGCTTCAAGGCACACTCCATTTGAGCTTTATAAATAGATAGCAATGGAGACTTATTAAATATGAATTATGATTAAACTGCACGCACTTATAAAACTGTTTGTTTTAATAAACTTCTGACTTCGAAGTTACGCGTATACTCGTTATAATATAAATATAATAATACTGTATTAAACATTGTCCAACTGCTGGGCACGGGCCTCCTCT
This sequence comes from Laothoe populi, assembly GCA_905220505.1. NCBI lineage: Eukaryota > Metazoa > Arthropoda > Insecta > Lepidoptera > Sphingidae > Laothoe > Laothoe populi. The sequence goes on along the minus strand of HG992152.1, from coordinate 19,864,292 downwards.
ACTAATGAGAGGCGTATACTCGTATTCATTATTAATTATCGCTTGCTTAAACGGTGTAGGAACACATTGTGATGAAAAGTTTTTTAGCAGTTTCTGTAAGTTTTTCTTTCAATAAGAATTGCGATGGTGAGGGAAGTCTACCAACCCGCATTACTCCAGCGAGGTGGACTTAGGCCTAATCCCTCTCATTAGCTGGTGGCTCGTGCCCAGCAATGGGACACTGTATAATATGGGGCTGGTATTAATTGGGTTACTTTGCTCTATCTAGCAGGGCAACTGTGGCCAAATCGAAACACCTTTTCTAGGTACTTGTTCTAAGTTTAAATTTCCATGGACACAACGTCTCCAGATGACCGGTAAATTTATGTCAAACTGAAGCAGCTGGATATACACTGGCTGACAATATGGCGGTATTCCACCATGTATTCGTGTACATGTGTGTAAGGTCACTATTCAGTCTGGTACAAATATATATCAATATCCTCCCCCCAACCATGATTACCATTTTATTGATGATGAACCAAACAGTAGCTGCAATATATAAGACACTACATTCATAGCCTTGACAATTTTAGTGCTAGTTAAATGGTTATTTTGTGCATACATCCATAGAATTATATCTTCATGTATTTGTGAAATAACAAATCCTATAATCCTATTGTTTATTACAACACTTTTGGACTGAACTGTACCTACCAATAGACACAATATTGGCTATTGGATACTTCGATCAACAATACAACTAGATATCGGGTCGGCGCACCAAAAACGTCTCGGCAAATAACAGCTCACTTTCGAAGTGAGCTCTTATTGTTGTTTAGTTCGTTCCAAACAGAGCCAACGTGAACACGTTTCACAATGCCGCAGTGTGTGTTCAAAAATTGCAAAAATAATGCCCGAAAAAACAATTTATCAGCCGGAGTGTCTTACTTTCGGTAAGTACATCTAGAATAATTTATATTTTAAGCTTTATACTAACAATTATTATGAAATTTTGAACAAAATTACCGATTTTAAACCATTGCAATTACATCGCTAAGAATGGATGGCCAAGGTCAGCCAATACACGTGCTAGTTTTGTTCAACAGAACAGTAGATGCTTGGAGTAGATTTGTATTGTAATTTTTTTTATATCTTGTTAGCAGAACTTCTAAATTTATTATCTTACTTTTGTGTCTGTTTGTCGGACTCTCGTTAGTTATTTACTTTCAAAAATATCAAACAAATTGCAATAAACTTTCTTCTACATTAGATGAAAGTCCATCTTCTAGTGTTATGCCGCAAATAGTAGGATATATTTCGGGATTTGTTGTCAGTAAATTGGTAAAAAAACTGAAGTGTGACCAGTGTATAAATAACTTGTGTGCAACAGAAAAATAATTCGTTAACAAATTAATAGACTAAAGAGACATGGGATGATTATTCTATGCCTCTACCGATTAGAAATTTTATTCGCGTGAGTGGAGATAAATCTTTACACAAAAAGTATGATAGCAACTTTATGTGTACAATAGTTTTTAAATTATATATTGACAAACATGTGTTTCCTGGGGGAGAAGAACACAATCACGAAATTACTTTACTCAAATCAGTAGTCGAAACATTTACTAACGTAAGGTTACATTATATACGTAAAAGAAACGGGAGATATAAAACACAAATCAAAACGGCAATTATACAACAAACTCAACCTATTTAAAGGAAATTAATTAAGGTACGCAGAATGTAAAAATCTTCATTGTTGAATTGTTACTAAACATTTAGATTTTTGGTTTGTTAATTGCACTGAACTGTACTTTTATTATGATTAAGAGATGATAAGATTGTAAAAATGATTATAAAGATGTGAAATTTTGTGATATTTTTAATTGTGACATCCAGCGATAGACACTCTGGCCAGCCACTGAAATTACATAGCTTTAAAAAAACAGCAAGCGTACTTACATTCTCTTTACGTTTCACTTCTAGCAAAAATAAATGTATATTAACAAACATAGATGCAACAAACAAAATAAACTTAGTAAATATTTGACGTACACAAGTACTTAAAATGTTATTTTAGAGTTCAATGCGGCTCCATACCTCCTGTAGTAAAATTCAAAGAAGCAAATAGAATCGAAACAAAACGACGTAACTCGCAAGACAATTACAGAAAAAAGCACTTTATTTTTTGCCATCTTAGGTTGATTTCACAATAAATGTTATTTAACCTATGTATTTTCATTTCTATGTAGTTTATTGTTTTGCGATGAATTATCGTAAGTATTTTAAAGATTTGTAACTTTATTACTAGGTACTATGGTTGCGATTACTTTAAACTTAAAACGGCTTTAAAACTTTTATCTCAGTTCGTTAGTAAAAAAATATAGATGTGTAATAGCGCGTGTGTAATAGTGTGTGTGTATTCACGCGGACAGATTTTAGCTTTGATTTTATATGCGACCCGTTATCTAGTTGTATTGTTGATCGAAGATTGGATAAGCCTACACAAAACTCAAATTGGCACCAATACCCAAACACTTGGACCAGACTTGCAACACAAGTACAGTCAGTAATAAAACTCATCCAACATCGCGCATTCATGAATGGTACAATCGGGTACACTTGAATGACAAATTAATTCCATTCACCACCGTACTGTCACGAGCCCTATGCAACTTCACGCTTGCCGAATACCGATCTGTGATAGCTGCTTTCGTGCTCTCTTACACGACTAGCGAAAGTACTTGTTAGAGCGAGACAGACTCTCGCTAATGAGTAGGAGAAATGGCGCATTCTGGCGGTGAAATGTGGAGAAAGTGTCCCTTGCACGCGACTGTACTCGACAATTGTTCAAATATGAATGTTTATCGCTTATCAAATATTAATGTGATTACTTGGTACTCGTTTTGAATATGTTATTAGGTTTATCTGTGCGTGAAATTGTTATTAGTTGGTGTAGCTTACAACTTAAGGATAACTATATTGAGTATTAAGTTATTTTGATTTGAAACTAGTCTTGTACATTTATAACCTGTATTAAAAAAGAAGGACAACCACAAGGTGGACTGATGACCTGGTAAAGGTCGGGGGAGTCCGCTGGATGCGGGTGGAGCAGGACCGCTCATTGTGGCACTTTTTGGGGGAGGCCTATGTCCAGCAGTGGACGTCCTTCGGCTGAAATGATGATGATGATGATAACCTGTATTAAAGATAATTTTTGCAGTATGTATTTGAAATGTTGATGTCATGACACGTGCATACTTTCCTAACAATGGGAGCGTCTATATAACCTATAAAATTCACATAAAAACCACCACTATCTCTCACGCTCAATTGTTTCAAGTGACGTAAACCGATTAATCGATAATCCGATTTCGATTTCATTTATAGTGTAATCGATTTGCGTTGCGCGCAAACAAAACGTAACAAGAACGTCAAATCGCACCGTGAATCTTACAAATGGCATTTCTCACGAAATTTGATATATCAGAACCGCGTCAGATAAACTCTCTCTATTGTCTCCTATTATCTATGGTGATTTAATATCTATCGCGATGTCATGACGCCATTTTTATTGCACTTTTACTTTTTAAGCGTTCAATAATTCTTATCGATTCAGACTTCATGTTAAGTCGATCGATTGGACTAATAAGTAACAGATATAATCGTAATTGTTGTGCGCTTTTTGTTTTGTGTTTGATAATTCGTTACGCTTTATTGTTTGAAATGGACGCGATATAAATATAATACAAATGATAAGTGTCTGTTTCGATAAATATTTTCATAATAAAATAACTAGGTCAGTTAGTAACAAAGAATCGATTACGCGGTTGTATTAAAACTGGAAAGTAAACTTTCATAGATAACCATTGTTTTTATATGTAATAGTAATAATAGTTGTCTGCGTACGCGGTACGACTGTGCTGCGGTCTCAGGTTCGACTACGAAATACTCAGTATCAGCTCGGAGTCTGGTATTGTGCCGGGTATGGCGATAGGCTTCCCCTCCCCCCTATCACATGATGGGACGGTGTAATATCGGCGAAAGTGGATGTACTGTTTACACGGGGGTTACAGACGTGAGTGCGTATGTAATGAAAAGAGCATCGATAGAGTTTCTCGCCCGGTCTTCTTTAGCGAAACTGCATTCCGGACTGGAGGTAGAGTAAAATATTTACTGTTTTTTTTTTTTTAATTTGATTTGATTAGTATGCAAATGTAGTAGCGCCATAGTGCAAAAAAATAATTCTACAGGTGAGGCTCCCAAAGTTTATGGTACATTTTTAACACGGTAAAGTTTTACTAAAAAAATACTGAGTGTGCCCGAAGAAATTAGGATTTTGGTAAAGTGCTCGCTATAAATAGGCCGTAAAGAAGCAAAAGTCGAAATCACCAGAATGTTCGAATCATTTAGTTTGATCATTTGAGTTACAATATGCCATTCAAAAACAATTAGTGTTTATGCAGTTAGTTGGCAAATGTGACTACAAAGTCATTGTCAACCAAAACCGGTCAGATCCTAAGTTAATTTTCCAGTTTTAAATTTGGGTGGGTTAGGGAGGGATCGTGCCCGTCGATAGAATAAGCCCGACTAATTGTTGTACAAGCTCCACTTCTACCTACCCCTTTATGATGCATTCGTAAGCTTCATTTCCCTTAACAGGACATTAGTGCCACGATCCACCTTCATACTTGTCTTAATATACCTAACATAAAAAACAACCGTCGCTTTCATAAAACCACATCGCAAGAAACACTGAACTCGAAAACCGCAAGTACTCGATGCACGTGACGTAACAGTGATTATTTTGGCGGGCGCGGTCGTTCACACCAGTGAAAGTAGCCCGAGGCGCCGCGCCGGCTGCTACCCCAGCCCTAATCACCGGCTTATCACTGTACTAGATATTCGGGACTTGTGAATTAGTTTAGAGCAAATCGGGGAAATTACGTTGAGTTTCAAGAAGTTCTTGAGGTGTCTGCTAATTCAATCGTATGTAAAATATGGCTTCACTAAGAAAATATCTGACAACAGAATTTCTATAAGTGTATATCTATCACATAGTCATTACGTCTATTACTCTAAACAAACACTTTACGAACGAATGACTGCCTACCTGGCGCGGCGGGCGAGTAGTCGGCTAGTCTGTGCAACGAGAGGCCGCGAGTTCGATTCCCGCTCCGTGGCAAATGTTTGTTTAACAGACAGATATTTGTTTCGGGTCTGTTATGGAACCGTAGCTCCTCTTAGTTCTTGATACCAGAACAGGGCTCAGAACTATGTGTGCGACTGTTGGGTGTATATCATAAATGAGTTGTTACGATAATCCCTATTTTGCTAGAACTATATTATTATCATTCTATGTAAATGACACGTTGCATCTTCAGAATACATTTCTTCACATTTCGTCTGGATTTCCTGCTGCCGGACTATTGAATATGTCACGTTCACACGAGATCAGCGTGGTGCTCCGTGCTCTGCTCGTGACCTGGCATTTGAGATGCGCCACCGCACCGTCTCCCGATGATGTAAGAACGTCTGCCGCTTCCTGATCAGTCGCAACTGGCTGACAAGTGCTGTATAGCCTGTCTGAATAGTCTAGTCGGCTACCAAATCTTTATAAGTTCACGCTTTGCTAACGCACCCATTGTTTATCGAGTTCTATAGATAAACAGACCCTTTTCCATGTATTTTTACAAATTTAAATACTGGGAAACTCAGGTTTCTGTTTCAGATCGAAATAATTAGACAATGATTAATCGAACTGTGAATCAAATCTATGATCTTTGGACGCTTTCCCGCGACAACACAAAAAAGGATCTTGCCAGTTGCCCTCCTTAAATACGTTACTATAAAGCCAAGGAACGTAAGAAACATGGGGATCAATTATTGCTTCCTATTCAGCAGTTAGACAAGTTAGGCCACAGTCCGGTACAAACTGTGTTAGTATATCAAGCTAAAAATTAACAAAATTGATGTTTGTAATTTACAAGTAGTCCTGTTACACTTTCTAAATTAATTTGAGAAGATTACAGACTTTTTCGATATGCAAAGACTAGATTATAAGTTGTTCTTGTTTATTTTTCACATTTAATGGGAAATTCTGATATCATCACTAACTTACTGGAGTTTCTAGGAATCCTAAAGTCCCTCAAAACAAATAAAAAGTTTTAAAAGAAGAAAAAAATATATTTTAAACAATAAATAAAAATTTTTTTAAAAGGACGAAGCCTTTTCGGACCAGAAATAATAGCTGAAAAATTAAGCATTCAAAAAAGTATCAATTAATTACAAATAAATATAAATTTATTTGATCAGAACAAAAAATAACAAGAACAACAACAGCAACATAAATAAGTTACTTTTTTTCAGTGTCATTTAAAAGAACTGTAATGTTTGTGCAGTTCGTAAATGTAATATTCAAATTCATGGCGTTTTTAGATGAAACCTGCTCTAAAATTTCGGATCTTTCATTTTCTTGATGCATCAATTTTATCTAAATTTGCGTGTGCCAAGAATAATTTGAGTGCGACAAGTAAACTTGTCGCACTCGTCGGCAAACGGTTCTTTTTCAAACGTAACAGCGAGCGTCAAGATACTACTTTTCCCGCATGAGTAATACAAAAGTCAGTTATCATTTTTTTTTAGTACCTGGATAAGCAGACGAGCAGACGGGCCACCTGATGGTAAGTAGTCACCGCCGCCCATAGACTTCTGCAATGCCAGAGCACAGTAGAGCCGCTGCCTACCGGCTGGATTTTTTATTGCTGGATTACCATAATTAAATAGTGTAAATAGGCAATAAGGAAAGAAATTATTTTTTATAATTACGACATTAAGCACTTCATACTTTGTTACACAATACTCAGATACTTCATGTATCAATTCCAAAATTCAAACACAAGTAGTGATTGCCCGTCTTTGGCTTTGAACCTATGGCGTCAGTTTCTCAACCCAAAGCCTCAGCCACTTTGAGGAGATAATAATTTGTCATTCATAAGCAAAACGTGGATTTACTAATCCAGTATGTGTAAACATGTGGGTGTGAGAACTTAGAACTCATAATTAAAACGCTAGCGATAATTATTTACGCGGAAATGCGCTTGCAGTGTGTAATTAACACTTGTAATAAATCAAGCGCATGATCTTAAACTAGTCGTAATAAAACGGATATTCAGACGACAAACGAAAATATTCCATGGAATTAAATATATCCTACTAATTAAATATCAATTTACGAATTTTATATTGAAGCTGGGCGTCACCATGTTCCATAGCTATGTTAATCTATAGCGTCGTCTAGACATCATCACCTGCTGATCATATTCTAAGTGCTTAGAAATGTAGCCATTAATCCTCGTCTATATAACAGTTAGCTAAATCAAAGCTTAACTAACAAGTACTTAAGCTAAGTATCTAAAATGTTTGTCCTAATTAGAAATTAATGGTTGCCGCAACACATTTTGATGGCTAAGAGCGTCGTGACGAATTACTCGATACTAAAACATCCAACAGTATTACAAACAAATCATCGAATAAAGCGCAATCAAATATTCTCACGTTAAATCTCTCTTGAATAATTTAATCGTTTGACACACAAGCTGAGCTGACCTAGGCACTCCACACGGAATGAAGACATAAATAACCATGCATTACACAACTGAACATCTCGGCTTACATAAGCCTCTTCCTAGAGCAAGCTTTGTTCAGTACTCGGCCGGCTGCAGACAGAGAAATAAACTTGTGAGACGTATATAAATCATCAAGAATACGCGGGGCAAAGCTGTAAGAGGTTTTAATACCCCCTATACAATAGGAATAAAACTAATTTTCCGGATTTTCGAACCAGGAGGGTTACATACATTAAATTGGGATTGGGTTCGAAAACTGTACAATTAGCACTCTTACTAGCGCACGATTTAACTGAATACGGCGGAACTTAGCAACTAAATGAAATAGAAAAGATCGCTACTTCGAAAATTTTCTATTTCATTTAGTTGAGTGAGTTAGAGTTCCAATATCTTCTAGATTGGAATTGAAACTATATCCAGTTCGAGAATGGAATTGATTTCAAGAGCAGGCCTACAGGCCCGACCATGAAGGCTGTAAAGCTTTCGAAACATCGGGACTAAAAAAGTAAAAATAAAACGCGATAAAACTCTTAAAATTACTTTCAGTTCTCGTAAACTTATGAAATTGTTACGATCCCCAAATAAGTCGGGAATTGCATTCTGAGAAAGAATAGTTTTACTCATTTGAAAGATATTTGCTGTATAATTCAAGTTGAAGTTTCGGCGATTGCTACAGAACTTACTCCACATTAAGTGTATGTACAGCTTTACACAAGACAATATCTGGTAGGCTTGCGTAATTAAGAACAAGATTTGAAAATTAACACATTTCATTGTGTTATTGTATCATTTGATTGCAATGGAAATGCCGTGTTGTGCTGTGGGAATTCATTGTTACGAAACATTATTGTTTCCGGTAAGTTATGAACTGCCGACAGAACGTTTTGTTTCTGTTTACTGACCGATGTTTTGGGCTTGAGAAATTTGTAAACATTTTTTTTAAAGTTGTTGTGTGTACACGGCCTTAGTTGATCGATTGTCTATGACATATTAGGTGTTATGGAGGGTTTTTGAAAATCTTATTAGACTTGCATCATGTGGTGCATATTTAAATATTCAAAATCATTATGACTGATGTTAGAATTCGTACTATGATATCACACGATTGCAAAAAAAAATATTTTCATGTGTCGATTTGGGTGGTTGGGTTGAACTATCACTGAAAGGTATATCCTCATATCGATGTCATGTAAAGATATTATCTTCTTGCTTAGTTGAGCTGATGAGCTTTGTATGAATCTATGCAGTGTCAAGTAAATGATGAAGATAACAGATTGACTAGTTAAAAGTGTAGAGAATACCCCATGCGTGATATAATGTTCGAGAACTTAGAGAGTTTCTGCAACATATAACATGTTGTGTCGACGATACGTAATGGTTCATGGCTGATATACTTAGAGCTGATATATGATGATATACATCTTAAGTACACGTTTCAGTTCCTGGAAATGTATTTTCCGACGAACTTTGCAAGCGTTTAACTCAAGTTAGTTGGCGCTTCAATGGAATTCTCGGAACCTCATAAAATAAAACAATTCATAGAATCATTCAGTCGCATTTTATCGATAAAATCTATCGATCTCGATAAAAACAATTACAGTTTCCAGTTCAAAACCCGCCCCCAATCGGTCACGTCAATTTGCCCAATTTATAACGTGTCATAACTTATATTTGTTATCTGGGACCCGAAAAGAGTATTACCATGACAAATGGTGGAGGTGTCACGCTCGGCGCGGTCACGTATGAATGTAGAATGGGATAGCGATATGCATTGAGACGCAAGAGTGAGGAGATTAGAAAATAGATTTATGTTGAGAATATCGAAATCGATCTTGATTTGTCCACCGTTGACAAGTGATCAGTCAAACGGTGATAGTAGACAATGGAGGGATCTGGGAGGTAGCGGGGGGCTATGAAAGTAGCGGTTCAATGTCGCGTGCGATATACTATATCGAAAGCGTAAATTGACATTGAAATATACTATAATAATGAGCTTGATTTCTACAATGCCCGTCCACGCTTCGATAGGGTATGACAAAAGATCTGGTATGGTAGTGTTTATACTAGTCCCGTTGAAAGTTCATGATATAACTACATTATGATAACTAAGGCATTACAGTAATCAAATGTGTTTGGTAGTTCAGTTCGTGATACAGGACTTCAAATCCTAGATAGGGAATTAAATGAATGACAATTGTTACGGTTTATTTATTCCATAACACGTTACTATTAAGTACCGTCTAAACATGCTCTTCAGACCATCAGTAATACATAAATTTACTGGGATATGAAATAAATAAAAATATTTTTGTATGGCAAGCTGGTAAATGAGCAAGTGAGGGTACACGATAGAAAAAGGTTACCATCGCCCATAAACATACATAATACCATAATAATCAAGGGAACGTCCATTTTAAAGAAAGCGATGGAATCCTAAACGAAGGGAGAGGAAATTTTTCGCGCCATAAATCTCACGCACTTTTACGACTTTTCTTGGAAACGGTGGCTGTCCGGGAGGAGCCAGTCTATTCATAGACCATCTATAGAATGGCCCTACATCTTCGATCCTGGTCTGACGCACCACGAGCTGCGTATTAACTATTGTGGTTAGAAGTACTTGATTATGCGTTTACAAAAATAAATCGAAGGTTGTCTCGCCAAAACCACAAACACTACTAGCATGCATGAGGCCAGCACAATACCTCATAACAATTAGGAGTTATTACTATTCATTGTTTACGTTGAGCGTTGAATTTAATTTCCATAATTTTAGAGGATATTTCATTTTGCCTAACAAATTACTATACGCCTTTGTACTCTGTAGCTATGGTTTCCAAAGTTATGTGACCCAAAGATACTCGAGATCCTGTCCCGTAACTAACCTAAAAAAATAAACCGTATTTTGCTGTATTTTTTCATTAGTTACTTCATTAAACAACGAAGTAACTAATGAAGGTATTGTGAAGTCTACCAAGACCCTCTCATTAGTAGAGGAGTTCCGAGATCAATTGGACTGTAAGTATACTGGACTTGAAAAGTAATGTTCAATCAAGAGAAAAACTTCAAAGAAAACATCCAGTCGATCAGTCCGGCCGCCATGCTGTTCCTATCAATTCACAACCCACTAATCACTCGCCATAATTTTGAAAACAAAGCTCAAGCCCAGTTTACATTAAAATGAAGACTTTGAAATTACGAGTCTTCTATATATACACCAGCGGGTCACGAAATGAAAATCGAGCAAGGATTAGCTTATAAGTATTTATAAATAATTATTTGAACCGTGTGATCCGTGTGATGTTACTCTCAGGGTCGGACTATCAAAACTCGTGTGAGTTTTTTATCTCGAAAACTTTAGTGGGCTGTATGAGCCATCTCCATTGCCCGCCGTACGTTAAGGTGACAGGAGTGGCTGCTCCAGGCGCGAAGCTGTGGGAAAGTGAAAACGCAAATGTTTTTGAGGTCAGATTTTTCCCATACCACTCCACTTTAATAAATGAGGCATGAAAAAGAAAATATAACCGACACTGGTTATGTCGTATCACATTAGCATAGCAACAACAGATGGCAACAGACCCTGCATCTCCAGATTTGGGCAGACGCATCAATGCGAATGTAGTTGCAGTTTACCAGATTTGGGCAGGTGTATGCAATAAGGTCGCCGGGCCACGGGTCGAGGTGCATCAGTAATTAAATGTTAATTTCAGAGTGCGGGCGTCGTGCAACGCACGCCGTGCAACTATGTGAGTCAGGGACACGGCGTACGTGGACTGGCTTGCACGAAACACATAACAAATAATTCTATTTACAATAAGACAGCATTCATAAAATTTTCCATAGCTAGAACTGATAGAGCTACGTAGTACAGTTTTTTCAAATGGATCTGTTAGCCTGAAGTTGCTTGTACAGCTTCACCTAATATTGTGGCCTCTTAAGGCGCTCTAGTTATGTGTATGACTGTTATTTATATTTATTGTTTAATAATTTAATGCAAAATCTCAAATCCCAGACTGCATCATCTCAGATTTGCATAAGCCTTTCTCATATACTTGTAATCTGTCAGAGACAAACCGTATATGTGAATTCGATTCCCGCAACGAGAAAAATGATTACGTGACAGATAAATATTTGCCTTTGGTGTTTATCACCATAATGTTATAAGTACGACCAGGTGCTTGTATAATATCAAATACCAAGCTTTAGTCTCGTGCGAATGATAAATATATTCAAGACCACCCTACAATCAAGCCATCAGGGTTTAAGACTCATTTAACTACTTCTAAGGAGGCCTATATAATAATAAAATAGGAGTGTAAAATATCTTTTGTCTACGCCATTACCCGGTGCAATCGTGAACGGCACGAAGCGGGCGGGCCGCGAATGTTTTGTACCTCTGTATGTTTGTTCGTGTGATTTGTTATTAGATAACACGTCACGTAATGACGACCTCCGCGCCACGCGCACGTGACGGGTCGTGGGTTCGCGTCCCGAGCCGGGACACCGGGTATTGTCTATGCAATTTTAGCATCCAAAAATGTTAGGATTGAAAACTGACATAATTGTCGGGCGAATCAAAACCACATTGTTTTTATAAAGAGCACCCAGCTCTACGTTTATGAGTTGAACTGAGTGGAGTTTTATAAACATTTTCAAAGGTAAAATAAACCATGTAGTTGTTATATTAAACACATTAAAATACGAAGAATTTGAAACATATTACAAAAGTAACAAAATGATAATCATTCCTATTAAAATAAATAAGGAGTGAGGAATTTAACGAGTCTCATCAAAAAAAAATATTTCTTTAAACATACATTGGTTTAACCGCGACGGATAACCTTATGTCATTAAGAAATTATCCTCAGATATACGCACACAAAAACCCACATCTTAAAGCAATTTTTAACCAATTACAACCGAAAAAACGTTGATTTCCAATGTAAAACATTCCACATATAATTTGTTTGATGACCTTTGTTTATTGAAAAAAGTAAAGGTAAGGTATGTTTTTAAATCACGACATAAAACCTCCTTCGAGATAAAGAAAAAAAGTAACCCTACAATGCTGGCCGTACGGTGCACATTACCCGCCTGATTGATATTGCAATGTTCGTAATGACGTTACAAATTGGCGGGACACTGTGACAGTTCAGTATTTAGTTTGCCCGTATGAAAAATGACGTTTGCATTCCATGAAAATATTGAATATCGTTTATGGTAATTACCGTGGAATTAACAACGATTATACACGACTCTAATTGTTATTTTAAATTATTAAAATATATTAAACACTTTTATTGGAACTTATACTGACAGTCTCACCGATTGAAACGAGAGGTTTGAACATGAGACAAGTGGTCTATTCCCGCTCCAAGACAATTTTTTCTGTGATCCACAAACATTTGTATTGGCTCTGGATGTTGTGAAACCGAATAGCTCCCGTAGTTTTCCCATCCTCTCCCTTCCACAACAGGACCAAGCGTACTGGCTTCGGAGCCGCAGCTTTATGGTGTCTACTACCTCGGCTCGAACCACAAGGTTAGCAGATTTTTGCCGCACCATCAGGCTGTGGAGCAGTGTGCCAGCTACCGTGTTCCCCCCTTTCTATGATCCTGGGTCTTTTAGGCGTGGTGTGAAGAAGCTACACACCAGGCCGGCATGATTGTGTTGAGTAGCGAGGGACTGTCTCTCGCTACTTGATAGTCTAACTGGACGGCAATGTGCTTACCATCAGGTACAGTGTGGTCACTTTGGCGTGCCAGGATAAAAACAAAAGAAATTTAAAGTGCCTGCCTACCCCTTCGGGGATTACAGGCGTGAGTGTATATGTATGTATAATCAAATAAGGAATGCCATTGTAACCTCTTACATAACCTAACAAAGGTTCCAACGTCACTATAACTTTCTCCAGCCCATACACAATGTATTCAAACATTTTTGAATATTAACACGCCCCCTATACGACCTTCTCGCGTGAGGCATCGTAATGGATGACTGTGTACATTTGGCGCTTAATAACTCAGAGCCCATAACCTTGGGCTGTTTTAGATACATACATATGCACTCACGCCTGTAATCCCCGAAGGGGTAGACAGAGGTGCAACCAGTACATCCAAATTTCGCCGAATTAATCGGTGACATGATTGTGTTGAGTAGCGAGGGATAGACTGTTTCTCGCTACTTTATACTCTAACTGGACGGCACTGCATTTACCACCAGGTGCAGTGTGACAGGAGTTTGCCGTAACAGGATAAAAAAAACTAGAATATACATACTACTTAGTAATAAGTGAAATTCCCGGAACATAGGATTTTGCTACTCATATTTTACTATATATTTTATATTTTATTTTATATTGGACGTGGTAGTAACTTTCTACTAGCTATACAGTGGCGCATTTTAAGTACAACCCCTGAGGCACTATCTTTTAATTTTAAATTTAGAACTTCAATTGTACAATTCAAAGCCATTCAAACTTTGTACCGTACACAAAAAAATTACAATACAAGAATAATTAAAATTATTAGCATTTTATAACAATTCTAAAACGGCTTGATATTTGCATATGCGCTATAACAGTGGATGACGCACCAAACGAATGGAATTTATCCGGCGTACCGTTGACACCGACGCCCGACCTTGGGCAGTAAATCCGCCGCGACCTGCGCCGGGTCAAACAGGTACACTCTGCACCCATGGCATTTTAGTGTTAACTAGCGGGTTGTCAGTTATTTTCAAATTGTACATTTGCGAGTGATGCAATATTGAAATTGTGTCTCGGAGAACAGTGGGTGCTACTGGCTACTGCTACAGACAGGTTTACAGATCCCGTACAGCCAATGACTACATTGTACCTAATGGTAAATACAGTGCGATCTAAACCGTCAAGAGATGTATCTTCCCTGAATGTTGCCAGTTGAATCAACTAACTCGAACGCTGACTTAGGCAGGTTTTTCGGTCAGTTGGGAACTAGTATGACACAGTCTGTTTTAAAAGCAAAATTAACTGATATTGCTTACCGAATTCTAAACCATATCTTTAGTACGTGTACGCTAATTTATTATGCAATCTCCTTTACCGCAGCAAGACTCCAATCGAACCCACAAAAATGCATTTTGGCGCCGTAATAAGTATTACTCTTCGAAAGTTCTCTGAGTGTTCAGTACTTCTTTTAGAACTACAGTTTCATTTTTATGAGCGTATTTTGTTGTCATAGGGTTCTTTGATTAGGTGACTTCATAATTCGGTAATCTGACAAAAAATTGCCCAAATCACTTCAAAAATATAAATCCACAGCTTCAGAAAATTATCTATGTACAAAAAATCTTTAAACGCAAAGCGAAAAGGATAGAGTAATAGGTTTTGAAGGGATCGGCAACGCGCATGTGATGCTCCTGGTGTTGCAAGCGTCCATAGGCTACGGTAACCGCTTACCATCAGGCGAGCCGTAAGCTTGTTTGCCACCTTCGTGGTATAAAAAATATAAAACAAGCGGCCTATTTTAATCTGGCAGCCCTAACTTTCCACACAATTTCTTCAAACTGAGCCGATATTATCGCGGAAGCTTGTCAACTAAATAATGTGCTTAGCCAGATTCCCCGATCAAAGGTCACGGTAACTGGCAGAGACATCTCCAATCATAACACGAGTTTAAAACTCGTGAGACCAAATAGTTCATTGGTTCATCTAAAATTTTAATTCCAACATTCCATCATGCAAAATAATTTTCTAATAAGATTAAACTTTTCGGTATAAAGAAAGGTTTCATAACTTTTACATTATAACTCTGTGGGCATGTAATTGTGTACGCATTTATTTATTTATTTATTTGAAAAAGGTTCTCCAACAGTACACACATTATTTCTTAAATCTAATACAAAATTACAAAAAATATATTCTGATGTGTATACCAATTACAGGAGTACACAACATTGGCAAATCACACGCATCTATACTAAAAAACAAAATACTTAAAACTAAAATTTGGCACAATCCAACAGCACAATGCTTGTAATCCAACAGCACAATATTTATAAAAAAACACATTTATATAATATACATACATACAATTACACATATAATATAAACATACACATACATACATAAACGCACTATTATTTATCAGCAATTATTATTTCAATTGACATTTTCTTTTTAATTAATTTCTATAAGCCATGTAGTGTCTATTGGTAGGTATGCAATGACTGTCATTTTCGTTTAAATGTTTTAGGAGATTTTTCTTATACATGATGTGGGTATCATAAAATATATCTATGCTAGGAGCAATTCTACAAAGGGAATTATAGGTGGTACACATTCTTGTAATAGGCGCCTGAAAGCCCAGATTAGTTCTAGATGATGGAGGGCAGAATGTGTTCGTTATTGGGTGTCTGGGGATTTTAGACGGAACCCAAATATTTAACTTAGATAGTAGTAAGTTACAGTCCAATTTAGAGTTTACTATTTTGTGCAAGCACAGCAAATCATGGTAACTTCTGCGTTGGCGGAGAGACATCATCTTAAAAAAGGTCATGCGTTGACTGTAGGGAGATCTATGGGATATACCAGGATGCGCAAAAGCTAAGTATCGCGTGAAGGAACGTTGAATACCTTCAATCCTTTGCGAATGTATAGCGTAAGTAGGATTCCAAATCACACTTGCATACTCTAATAAACTGCGAACTAATGCGTTGAATAAAATCACTTTGGTGCGTACTTGACGAAAGCGACAATACATTATGTGAACTGAGAAGTTAGTCTTCCTATTTTTAACTTAGTGAAATTACTAATCCGATTTTGATGAAATTCTCACATCGGTAGCAAGAAATGCGAAAAAGCATATAAGGTATATTTGATACAAGCCGCCCAGGGATTGATTTTGAAGCCAAGTAGCCTTAATGAGGCTTATTTTCATTTGCTATTTTACTCTAAGAGGTAACATTTTGAAAAACCAATACAAGTGTACATTTACGTCTAATCAAAACCACGTATACGAAATGTTGTGCTTCTTACTGTGAAAATGACGGACTTCCATACAACCGTTCCTCCCTTATTTTACTCCCTTAAGAGTGAAATTTTCAAAAAACCTTTCTTAGTAAATGCTTACAACATAAATGGCATCAACTGCCAATATTTAAAGTTTGTAGCCCCAGCAGTTTAGGTTCCGCGTTGATGAAGGATATTTGTATAAATTTACGATAATGAGCGCAAATTAACAGTACTCAGAAAGGTTAAGAATAAAAAACAAGCCAAAACCACTTGATTTTCTGTAAATCCCCATGATAATTTCCCCGCCGACTGGCAGATTTATAAAGACGTACACCACACGTAAACTACCCATTCGAACAATAAAACAGTCAGTTTCCGTATGTTTCCCAGGCGAGCCCATTCCCCGCAACAAGCGAATCGTTTAAGGTAGGGTTACCAACCACGGAATTCAAATACTAGGATTTGAAGTTAGAAAATCAGGACAATTCAGTTTAAAAACGGGACGCATCTTTGAAAATAGCGTAAACACTTGCGAGCCAAGAAGCCGTCCCTAAAATAAGGATTGCAAAAGTGGTGTGCAAATTTTAAAATACAGGGCGCTTTAAAAACTATCCAGGACACCCCAGGACATTCTAAAAACCAGGACATGTCCTGAGAAAACAGGACGGTTGGCAGCTCTAGCTTAAGGTCCATCGTTTAGACGCATTGAGAGTCGGTGCGCGTGCGTAGCGCGGCCGGTTCAACAAACGCATCGGCTCGTCATCGGCCGTGTTTGGTACATATGCAAAATGTCCATATCTGGATACACGACAGTTTTAATGCACCTGTGGGCCTACTCTTGAAATCAATTCCAATCTCGAACTCGATACAGTTTCAGTTCCAATCTAGAAGATATTGGAACTCTACCTCACTCGGACTAAATGTAATAGAATATTTATGAACTAGCGATCGTAAACACTCTATTTCATTTAGTTACTAAAAATTCCGCCTTATTCAATTAAATCGTGCGCTGGTGTTGCGTTCAAGAGCGCCAATTGTACAGTTTTCGAACCCAATCCCAATTTTAAATTGGAATCGAGTGTCAAGAGTAACCCTCCTGATCGTGTTGATACTTGATGTATCTATAGTATTGTAGCGGTGCTGGGACTTAATACGGCATCGATTGTTAGAGATGTTTAATATTCGATGATAATGCAAATACTATGTAATAATAACATCTTACACACAATTTAACAGGATGATACAATTATCTTGTGTTATAGGTATCAAAAACTACGAGAGACTTTCGGTCTCTTTTATTTCGTGGCATCAAACCACGGCCTCTAGATATTTCCGCATATAGTCTCATTTATTCGTGAGTTACTTTAGACATATCGGTAGACAAAGAACCCGAATATACATGACTGATTTAGAAGAACAATCGTTCTGGCTATCCACGCAGCATGAAACAAGTGTATATCGTTGGCCTAAATATTAAAATTCTTAACTCATTTTCGAAAATTTTACAAGAGAGAGAAGAAACTGTTTGTTTATTTCTACATATTCTACTAGAAAATGGATTCACGTATTTTTATTATACAGATTTTTTTGTTATTGTCGGGAAATAAGAACTAACTCGGGTAGTTGAAGAAATGTGCACTGATGACATTAAAAAGAAATACCATATAATTTTTTGGAGTTACGAATTTAGATAATTAGGCCAACGACATGCTATCGGTACTTTACCTCTTCCATAAAATAAGGTAACAATTAATATTCAGGAAACAAGAACAAAACTTAAACAGTTAAGTAAATAATATAGGAAACAAGTATTTGTAAATACCAACGCACGAGCACTTCGAGGAACTGCTCCTAACAACTAGTGTTGCCAGTTAAATAAATATATACAACGACATATTTCATGGCAACACGTGTTCATGTTATAATGAGTTAAATAAATTGGTCTGTCTACGTGTAGATAATTCAATTTCTATGTGTTGCAGAAAATATAATTCAATGCTAAGTCTAAACCCCTTCTCATTAGTGGAGGAGGTCCATGCCCAGCAGTGGGACAGGTACTGGTATCATTAAATAGTAGAACTAGGTATCTATCCGCGTTTGTCCGCTTTATTCTTCGAAACTTCTCAAAAGATTCTGTTGCGGTATTCAAATGATTTAAAAAATCCTCGATGTTTAGATGCACAATACGGGCGCACCAATTTGTAAACAGAGATAATTCGAAATTTCAGAACGCCAAATGTGTTTTCGGACTATAACATGACCTTCGCTGGCTGGCTTATAAGATATATCAAAATAATTATTACTGAATTATAGATCTTAAAATGTAGAACAGATAGCACCCTAAGGTACACAGTACTCGTCCAAACCAGGGGCAGGAAGCAAGTTTCCAATAAAAAGATAAGTAGTTCCAAACGAGGAAATTAAAACGAATTGCCTTCTTAGTACCAAGCAATATTATAATCCACACATTTACTATCTAATTTCAGATTCATAGATATTGTTATTTATTCTGGTTATAAAGGACGATCAAAGGGCCGTCGGGTGCTAACTTCTTCATTTAAACTTAAGGACCCGATAGATATCTTTAAATGGTCACCATGACCTTGCCGATTGAAACAACACTGAATAATTGCACTGAAAAGGGAAATCTTAGTAATGGGTTTCTCAATATGTAATAACATGACCCAAGAAGTAGCCAATACCGAAATCTTGACTAGTGATTTATTTATTTAATTAGGTTTACTAACATTTAATCACACAATTGCCACACTTACTTATATATATGAAATATAATTAATACAGAAAATACAACTTATGACCTAAATCAAATAAAATATAACAGAATATGATTCTTCAATCGTTATCATTTTATTAGTGTATGGGTCAAATTGTAGTATTCTGGTGCCCACGGGGCAAAGACCTTGCATTTATGACCTTTCGATTGCAACTGACTCAACAGGACGCTCTCATACCAAGTTAATTTTCTTAAAATTACATCCGTTCGCTCGCGTGCACCAAAATGGTTTTGTAATACTGGGAATAACATCACTATTAATTATATTGCACAAGTTACAACTATTTTAGCATAGATTATGATTTAAAAACGATCGTGTCTGAAATGGTAAAAAAATTCAGCCCGTCCATTATTAACCCCATGGTTTTAAAGCAGCCGATGATATGTAACGAACTAACGACAGGTAACGAATTCGATTCAAATCCAGTCCAGTCAAAAAGCCTACCCTGGTTGGGATTGGTACGAACTGTCAAGACGAAAGCCATAACTCCAAAACCAGTTCAAAAAGCATACACTGACTTTTCTAGAGTTACCGTGTATTCATTGCTAAATATCGGTTGCTTTAATGGCGAAGGCATCGGGAAGAAACCTGGATACCTGAAAATTCTCATAAAAAAAAAGTTTTTTTATTCATAAAAAGTACACCGACTTCAATAAAAACCAAATTATGCGTCACGATAAAATTTGAGGGTTACCCTCGATTTTTCTGAGATCCCATCATCAGATCCTGAATTGGTGCCAATGGGACCACCTGGGAAGTATACCCTTTAAAACAAAAAAAGAATTTCTCGAATCGGTCCAGGATTCCAACGAATTGTTAACCTCCTCCTTTTTTGAAGTCGGTTAATTACAAAGGTATTTGAAGTCTACCAACTTGCATTAGACCAGCGTTGTGGACTAAGACCTAACCCCTATCACTAGTAGAGGAGGCATGTACCCAGCAGTGGGGCAGGATAAATACAGGGCTGCTATTATAATTGCCAGCATCCATAGCATTACGTTTCGCTTTAACTAAATACCATGAAAAAATGTATACTTCGGGATTCTCCATAAGAATGCCGTGTGTAAACGTAACAATCTGCATTAGGCTGGCGTGTTAGACAAAAAATCAAATCTTGAAGTCTTGTCACAAGCAATGGGACAATTAATACAGTTACAAAAATGACCAACTCATCTAAACGTTCTAAGTAACATGAAACAGGCATATGTTCTTGTATAATATATGCTTAATACTCCAGCTATTCGCAAGCACGCGTCCGTTGATTTATAACTCATTCACCGAGTTCCGGGCTAGCGCAAGTAATCGCTTTATGAGGAAATATGCAACGTTCTAACTGTGTTCGGAGGTGTTCGATGAACACAAATAGTTTTGAATTTACAACGGTAATGCTTTAAGATGCCTATTGCAGTAAAGCAAATAACAGATTTACCATCAATTCTTTTGTAACAAGCAAACTGGTCGTCACGAAATACAATGACTGGATTGACACACATGTCAGATTGGACGCCAATTCTTATGTTTAACTTATTAAATTATAATATATCTAAAATTTACTCATTTAACGATTTTAAAAGCTATTCTGGTTTTGAATTGGATTATATTTTGGATTAATTATAACATCACTAAATTTCAATTATTATCAATACTAAATAAAACTGTGACAGTGTTACAAGTAAGTAAATAATTGAAAAATAAAGAATGAATGTTCAAATTAACGAAAATACTTGTGACAGATTTTAATTGAGATCTCAGATCGTATCAAAATACAAATAGATTTAGGCTAACAGTATTCTGAAAATCGCCTAAAGTAACAACTTTCAAAACATGAAACGTTGTTTGAAAAGAACAAATTTAAATTTAGTGAGTGTATTATAGAAAGATATTGCAAATAGTTGATTACATATTGTCATTGTCCATAGTCTTTGGCAAAAGGCAGTCAGTTAAGCAAAGTTTCATTTACCAGAACGACGGAATCAGTGTAATAATCACTACGACTAGCCAGTTGTGCTACTAGGCTAAGTTGCAATATATAGAGTCTTAAATTATAAAATACTGTCCTGTACTAAGTAAGGTGGTTGTATAATGAGTTTTGATTTGGTATAATGTCAGAGAGATGGCGGTATAAAATAACTTGTTGCTTCTGGCAGCCCTGCTAACAATTCCAACACATGGTTCGGCTCAGAAACGACCCACGATTATTCTGGCATCCTGAGTGTCCACGGGCACTTGTGATCTATACTCGTCATCAGCAGGTACTTGTTATTATATAAGAAATAAGTAAAAGTTTATTAATTCATAACAAGTACACCAGTATAACAAACAAATCATGCGTCCCTATAAAATTTGAAGGTTGCCCTCGATTTTTCCGAGATCCCATCATCAAATCCTGACTTGGTGCCAATGGGACCACCTGGGAAGTATACCCTTTTAAACAAAAAAAGAATCTTTCGAATCGGTCCAGGCGTCTTCGAGTAATCAGGGAACATACATAAAAAAACGATTCCGACGAATTGAGAACCTTCTCCTTGTTTGAAGTCGGTTAAAAACGCATACATTAATTCCACCTACAATATCGTAAAACCAAAAAACAAAAAATGTCGTAACTCACTTTCCATTTCGACCATGCGATACATCAAGCACACTTTTATTTTCTAACAGACTTTCAACAACATCTATCACATCGATGCATCATTGCTATCGCGTTTCGAAACGTATCGACTATAGAGATAACGTTAAGTATCGTAATTTGGGTGTGATAATGATCTGAGAGGTGGTCAAGATTCGAGATTCGACAACATGGTAGCGAAACGAATGCAGCAGACAGGAGTCTGTCCAGACTGGTAGGTCCACTAGCAATGATTGTGAAATGGATTCTTTGAACGCATTAGTTGATCAAGCAACTAAATACAAAAAGTGGTAACTGTTATTGCAACAGCATAGCCCGGCGGAAGGTAGTACGGACTGTTGATAGTTGCTGGATCGCAACCAGCCCCAAGAGAGTCCACATATAACCTTCCTGAGGTACATGTGCATTCATTGGTAGTTATCATTATTTAGCCTCCGTGGCACAGTTGGCGAGTGGCCGGCCGAGAGGCCGTGGGTTGGATTCCCACACCGGACAAATGTTTGTGTGACAGACAGATATTTGTGTCCGGGGTCTGGGTGTTGTGAGACCGAAAGTCTCTCGTAGTCCCTGATACCCACAACACAAGACTCGTATCTTAGTGTGGGGTCGGGGCTATGTGTGTGACTGTTGGGTGTTATTTATTTATCGCTCACTTTATAGTAAAGGAAAACATAGTTACGAAACCTTCATAACTGAAACTCAAATAAAAATCCATGACCAAGATCGGATGATACACTTGCTCGTTTATCGAGTTTTGTATAAAATAATCCCAATTCAAAGAGAGAGATCATTCCGATTTCATATCTAATGAAGAAATCTCACACACCTGCAATTAATAGCTTCTGGTACAATAAATTATCCACCGCACCGTCAAGGACATATAAAATTATGTATATAGAACAATGCCATAGAATTGAAACATAGATAATAAAAATACAAGTTTTCTATACCGTGTAATTAACATTTGATCAATGCTTCGCTTGAAAAGGAAAGTAATTGGACTAAAGGCCGTTGCCGAAGGAAATAATTATAAATTAAGGTTAATGTTCATAATTAAACAAATTATAATTTCGCTACGGGAAGTTAACAAGGATGGTTTAGATTTTTGTAGGTCACAGAATCATTTTTTTTATATCATAGTCCGACAAACGAGCTAGTGGGTCACCTGATGTTAAGTGATATCCACCGCCCATGAACACCCACAATATCGAAAGTATCATGTATGCGCTGTCGGCCTTAAAGGACAGGAATAGGGATTAGGGAAGGGAAGGGGGAATCTGGGCCTCCGGATATCTCACTTACCATACGAAACGCGACAGTGAACTGTCACTTTACGTTGGTTTTCTGTGAGACAGTGGTACTACCCCGGTCAAGCCGGCCCATACATGCTGTAAACAAATATGTCTACAGCGTGGCTCTACCACTTTTCATTCGTGTATTTCAATTAAACTATCAATGCGTTTAACAACTCGTATTTACTTTCTATGTCGATTTAGAATATGATTGTTGTTTCTCAGAAAAACACATGACTTTTACATAAATCAATTAAGTGTTTTGATTGTGAGAATAGTAATAAATACATCCAAAATTTACATACATGGTCTTGATCCGACACTAGTAACTACTTTGGACTATGGTCCATGACATCCATACATATACACTCACGCCTATAATACCCGAAGGGGCAGGCAGAGGTGTAACGAGTACACCCGCTTTTCGCCGAATTTATTCCGGTCCCATAATGTGATAGGGGGCAAGCCTACCGCCATACCGGACACAATTCCAGAGTCCGTGCTGACACTGAGTATTTCTAAATAGAAAATTCTAATAATCACTTTACCTGACCCGGGGATCGAACCGAGACTTCATCACAGCAGTCGTAATGCATGCGCAATTACAACTGCACCACCGAGGCCGTCACAACACCCAGACTCGATATATTTATGGATTACACAAACATTTGTGTTGTTGCGGGAATGGAAACAACTGCCACTCCTTCCATAGTCGGCTTCGTAGTCTTGACACTCACAATACAAGTATGACCTAGTGCGGGTAGTTACTGTCACCTGTCCCTCTACAGAGGAACAGGTGACAGTAACTATAAACTCACTTCATCTACAC
This sequence comes from Laothoe populi, assembly GCA_905220505.1. Taxonomy (NCBI): domain Eukaryota; kingdom Metazoa; phylum Arthropoda; class Insecta; order Lepidoptera; family Sphingidae; genus Laothoe; species Laothoe populi. The sequence goes on along the minus strand of HG992152.1, from coordinate 19,840,151 downwards.
CAGTGGTTCCCAAACTTTTATTGACCAGGGACCACTTTGATTCCTTTTTTATCAGCGGGGACCACGATGTACAAGAAAAAACTGAATCAATCCGAAAATAAACTTTAATCAAACACTCAATATTATCATGCATTAACAATATTATTTTATTAGAATACATAACATTTTTAGTAGACAGCCAAATATGTACGTTTTGAACCAATCTGATTTTTGAGCTTGCATCTTCTGCACAAGTTCAGCAATACTGGGTCTAATATTATTGCACAGCTACACCTAAAGCATCACTTACTTTGCGATGCATCGCTCGCGAAATTTTAAATTGTTCGCGGACCAAATTTTGGCTCCAGCGGACCACTGATTGGCAACCACTGATCTACACCGATTCATATATAAAGCGTCTACATTAGTTATGCGAAACGCGCAAGCTTGCTACCATTGCGAAGTGAAATTCTCATTAATCTAAAGCAGATAGCATCGCCAATAACACGATGGACAAGGAGTCTGTACACTAATTAGCTCTGTACCGCGCCGGAGATCCGACAGACTATGATCGATCACAGCTCCTTATCGGTGCTCCTGATAAAGTTTGCCGAGCAACTTGTTAGACAATGTTTAAAACTATACTTATTAGTGTCTAAGTAGTTCATTTATCAAATTATATAAAGATACTAAAAAACACAGGTGTATTAGACAAATCCGTATAAATATAGTAAATGCAAACACAAGTAATGATTTGAATAAAATATAAATAACACACACACATACACTCACACCTGTAATATAGGCAGAGGTGTAACCAGTAGGTACACTCTTCACCGAATTAGTTACAGTCCCGTAATGTGATAGGGGACGAGCCTATCGCTATCGGACACAATTCCAGACTCCGGGCTGATACTGAGTATTTCTAAATAGAAAACCCCAATATCACTTGACCCGGGGATCAAACCCGAGACCTCAGCATAGCAGTGCAATGCGCAATTACAACTGCGCCACCGAGGCATTCAAATATAAATTATTTAAATTATTGTTGCTTATATGAAAAGTGTAAATAAAAATTACGTCTCCGTTATTTAAAAGATAATATTTATAGAAGAACGGTCTATGGTTTAAAACTTGATATACCTAAACTCGCCATAATAGACACCAATCAACTACCTACCATAGACATCAAATCATAGGTCACAATCGTATATATCACTCTTAACCGACGCGTGCGCGACGAATTGAACACTTTTACTTTTTAGCATTACTTAAAAAAATGATTTGGCAAAAAACTTAGTTTAGAAAGTGGCTGAGCTGTAATGTACATTTTATAGTGAATAGACCGACTAGACTGGGTTAGTACCACTCAAATAAAATGAAGAGCGATTTGCTTTTTTCGTAGGATGTGTGAGATTTCTGGACATCACCCTGCTTTTCCCAATCATCTTTCGTTCTTTTTTGAAACAACGTCCATGAAGGAGTAACTATTTTATGATTGCTTGTCAATAATTATAGAACTCCATAGGCGTGCTTATGTCAAAAGTAAAATAATCTGGGCGTGACGGTCACATGAGTTCCGTGCTTTTTCGCCGTTCCAAAAGTGCGTGCTTAAAAAACTTCATAAATATTGTTGGAATTATTGTAGGTAAAAATGGCTCTAATAATATAATAGCTAAGAATATCAATAAGATGTACAATGAAGTTTTTATACCATTAGAATAATTGTTGGTACGATTTTTTGCATTCAAAACCGGGCCATCTAATGCGTAAATCTAAAAAATAAACATATTAATAAATATTTGATAACATCTTAATAGGTGTTGAAAGTTTTCGCATTTAAATGCGAAAAGTAGACGCTAAAAATAAAAAAGCAGCGATAGCCTAGTTGCATGTGGTTGTCTTCCGAGATGAAAGTCGTAGGTTCGAAAGCAACCCAAATTGGCATACACCCTCGACTTAAGTTCATGTGTTTAAAAAAACATATTGAGGAAACCTGCATACCTGAGAATTCTCTATGATTTTCAAAGGTGTTTGCAACAACAATTACCGATACTTTACATAGTAGGTTTTTTTAAACAGATAAAATATAAAAAAAATACTAAAACTTACCCATCGATTCAAGCATAGCAAAAAGAACACATAATACTATTACATTTACTTGTACAGAACGACTTCCGTTCCACATTTAAAACTACAATAACCGAACGGTTGAATTATCAATAATTTTCAAATGCTTTTATGGTTTCATTCTCACATTTATACTTAATTACATCAGACGGTGGGAACTACGTGACTGGCCGTTTTTTAATACAATTTAAGAAGCATATAGCTTAGAAGCGTATGACTCAGTTGGTATTGCTTTTTCGTCTTGATCATTTCTTATGCTTATTAGGATATTTCCTATTATAAGAAATACCGAAGGTATAACGGAGGTATTTAGGAGACTATTTGGGGGTAGATTAATAATGACAACCTAAGTGGGAGTAGTAAATGTTTAAAATAAAACAGAGTGCCTTCCGCACTCCGGGGTTTAGTTCAGAAAACTAGTGGTGTAGCAGTGAGTTGGTAGTGAGAACATTCGTGGTTCGTTCGCGGGGCAGTATGTAATTGTAAGCGGTTCAATGGCGTTATTCAGTTTAGAAGGGTAATGCTGGTAGATTAGTTATAAAGAGAAGCCTTAAGTGAATCCTG